>OY997264.1:395814042-397084667 GCA_963921465.1 Triticum timopheevii
TCTTCACAAGCTACTCGGCAAGACGGCATACGAGCTCCTCACCGGTAACAAACCCCAAGTTGGATACTTTCGAGTATTCGGCTTAAAGTGCTACATTCTTGATAAGCATCGTTGTTCTAAATTTGCTCCTAAGCCTCATGAAGGTTTCCTACTTGGTTATGGCTCAAACTCTCACACTTACCGTGTCTACAATAATTTCACCCGAAAGGTTGAAGAGACGGTAGATGTGAAGTTCGATGAATCTAACGGCTCGCAAGTAGAGCAATTGCCAATTGATGTAGGAGAGAAAGACCCCTCGGAAGCAATCCAAGACTTGTCTATTGGCAAGATTCGTCCAACGGAGGTGAAGGAGAGTACCTCGTCCATCCAAGTGGAAGCTTCTACCTCACGACAAGGTGAACCAAGATTTGATACGGAAGCATCCACAAGTGGGACACGCCAAGATGAAGAAAACGAGGAAGTGCACCAAGATGAACGCCAACAACCTCCTTCTCCACCATGACAAGAGAACGACAACGTCAACAATGAAGAAGGCCAAGAAAAAGAACAAGATGAAGAAGATGTTCAAACAAGATCCAAGCAAAAGCTTTCACGAGTTCGAGCAAGAATTGCTAAAGACCATCCCGTCGAGAAAATCTACAATGATATCTGAGGGAGTCCTGGACTAGGGGGTGTTCAGACAGCTGGACTATCATCGTCCGCCGGACTCCAAGACTACGAAGATACAAGATTGAAGACTCCGTCCCGTGTCCGGATGGGACTTTCCTTGGCGTGGAAGGCAAGCTTGGCGATACGGATATGTAGATCTCCTACCATTGTAACCGACTCTGTGTAACCCTAGCCCTCTCTGATGTCTATATAAACCGGAGGGTTTTAGTCCGTAGGACACAACATCCATTACAACAATCATACCACAGGCTAGCTTCTAGGGTTTAGCCTCCTTGATCTTGTGGTAGATCCACTCTTGTACTACCCATATCATCAATATTAATCAAGCAGGACGTAGGGTTTTACCTCCATTAAGAGGGCCCAAACCTGGGTAAAACATCGTGTCCCTTGCCTCCTGTTACCATCCGCCTAGACGCACAGTTCGGGACCCCCTACCCGAGATCCGCCGGTTTTGACACCGACATTGGTGCTTTCATTAAGAGTTCCTCTGTGTCATCACCGATAGGCTCGATGGCTTCTTCAATCAACAACAACGCCGTCCAGGGTGAGACTTTTCTCCCTGGACAGATCTTCGTATTCGGCGGCTTCGCACTGCGGGCTAATTCACTTGGCCATCTGGAGCAGATCGAAAGCTACGCCCCTGGCCGTCAGGTCAGGTTCGGAAGCCTAAACTTCACGGCCGATATCCGCAGGGACTTGATCTTCAACGGACTCGAGCCACAGCCGAGCGTGCCGCACTGTCACGATGGGCATGATTTAGCTCTGCCGCCAGACAGTGCCTTGGTGGCCGCACACGAATCCACTCCGGCCCTCAGTCCGGAGCCGGTCGCCCAAATCGAGGACCGGTGGCTGGACACCGCCTCAGGGGCTGCAACTTCCGCGGCGATGGAGCCGAACACTGACCTTGTCCCCTATAAAGCTCGTGACTCCGAGGTGCCGGACTCCCTTCCGGACTCCTAACCTCCTGCGCCCCTGCCAATCGAATCCGATTGGGCACCGATCATGGAGTTCACCACTACGGACATCTTTCAGCACTCGCCCTTTGGCGACATTCTAAATCGCTAAAGCATCTCTCGCTATCCGGAGAGCCCTGGCCGGATTATGGCCAGGATGGTTGGGATGCGGACGACGAAGAAATTCAAAGCCCACCCACCACCCACTTTGTAGCCACTGTCGACGATCTAACAGACATGCTAGACTATGACTCCGAAGACATCGACGGCATGGATGACGATGCCGGAGACGATCAAGAACCAGCGCCTACAGGACACTGGAAGACCACCCCAACACATGATGTATATATGGTGGATACCCCAAAAGGAAGCGATAACGAGGACCAACGGGGCGTGGCAAAAGATAATCCCGCCGATAAACAACCAAAACGGCGACGCAGACGCCGCCCTAAGTCCCGCCTCGACAACAACAGCGCTCCTAATGACCCAGCAATAGAGCAGGGCAAACTAGTGGACGACGAACATGTAGCCAAGCAACTGTCCGAACAGGACGAGTCGGATAATCAATCCATGCCCGGCGAAACCAACAATCCAGACGACCTCACGCCAGACACACCACCGGAGAATAAGAGCCTTCGGAAAAGACTCGTCGCCACTGCAAGAAGTTTGAAGAAGGAAAAACGGAAGCTCAAAACAGCGGAAGACATACTCAGAATGAGGTGGAGCAAAGTGCTCAAAACCGCAGACAAATACGGCAATGGCCATCAATCAAAGAGCTACCCGAAGCGCAAGCTGCTGCCAGAATTTGACGAGGAAGCCATAGAGCCCCCACAGTCAAAAAACAAAGAGGCTGCCTGGCCGGATAGACGGTCAGATGATAGGCCAAAATACACAAGCGGCACCGCACACATGCCGACTCATGACCCTGGGAAAACAGATGGCCCAGCCAGGTCCATTTACGAGCCAAAAAAGAGGGCCCCAGGAAGCAACTCAACACGCCAAGTGTTCGAAGACAGCGGTACACCCAAATACAGGGGCGCCGCACACCCATTATGTTTCACCAATGAGGTGCTGGATCATGAATTCCCAGCAAGGTTTAAACCCATAAACATAGAGGCTTATGACGGAACAACAGACCCTGGAGTCTGGATAGAGGATTATATACTACACATACACATGGCTAGAGGAGATGACCTCCATGCCATAAAATACCTACCCCTCAAGCTCAAAGGGCCAGCTCGGCATTGGCTCAAAAGCCTCCCAGAAAACACTGTTGGAAGTTGGGAAGAGCTTGAGGACGCGTTTAGAGCAAATTTTCAAGGGACTTATGTCCGCCCTCCGGATGCAGACGATCTAAGTCATATAACTCAACAGCTCGGAGAGTCAGCGGGCAAATTCTGGAACAGGTTCCTTACTAAAAAGAACCAAATAGTCGACTGTCCGAACACCGAAGCCTTAGCAGCTTTTAAACACAACGTCCGAGACGAATGGCTCGCCAGACACGTCGGCCAAGAGAAGCCGAGGACAATGTCCGCGCTAACAAGCCTCATGACCCGCTTTTGCGCGGGGGAAGATAGCTGGCTAGCAAGATGCAGCACCAGCGACCCGAGTACATCGGAGATTAGAGATGGAAACGGAAAATTACGACACTGAAAGGATCAGCGCCGGAATAAAGAAAAAATCCCAAAGAATACGGCGGTCAACGCCGGATTCAAAAGCTCGTGGCCAAACAACAAAACACTGCCTCTTAAGGATAACAGTGATGAGCTATCCAACTTAAACAAAATTTTAGATCGGATATGTCAAATCCACAGTACCCCCGGAAGGCTTGCAAACCACACCCACCGAGATTGTTGGGTTTTCAAACAGTCCGGCCGACTCAACGCCGAACACAAGGGGCTCGACGCCTCAAGCGAGGATGATGATAAACCCCACCAGCAGAGCGCCGGAAAACAAAAGACCTTCCCACAAGAAGTCAAAGCAGTAGACTCACTTCATGTGATAATATGCAAAAACAATGCGGCACCCGCTAAGATGGGTCTCGCACGGTCCACCCCAGCGCAACTTCGAGATTGGTTGTCAAAACCAATCACTTTTGACCACCTGGATTATTCCAGAAGTGTTCAAAATGCAGGATGGACTGCTCTGATATTGGATCCTATAATCGACGGACTACAACTTACACAAGTCCTGATGGACAGAGGCAGCGATTTAAACCTGCTATATCCAAACACAATCCGCAAGTTGGGGATAGACCTTACTAAAATTCGACATAGCCGCACTTCCTTTAAAGGAGTGACGCCAGGCCCTTACGCCAAGTGCATAGGCTCCTTATTACTAAAAGTTGTGTTCGGGTCACCAAACAATTTCCGACGCGAAAAACTGATCTTTCATGTCGCCCCGTTCAAAAGTAGCTATCAAGCACTATTGGGACGTGAAGCTTTTGTCCGCTTCAACGCCATACCACATTACGCGTCTCTTACACTCAAAATGCCCGGTCCACGTGGCATCATTTCATTGCGAGGGTCATTTAAAGACCCCGGACACGGCTAGACGAGTCCGGTATAAATAAGCTAGGGGCTCCCTAGCCGCACACCCCTTCACAAGGGGTTGTGCGTGTAAGCAACAATGAGCTAATATAGACTCCGCTTTACTTATTAATATTTTTCATATACTTTTTTTTGCACGATTTCCTTTCAAACTAAGTTCCTCTCTTTTTACAGATGAACAACGTGCACACCCGTCCAGGATAATGGCACAACGGAGACACAGGCGCAGACGTGCAGTAGGGACCCGTCGCAAGGATTCTTTTCAAATTAAGACCCTGCGTAAACCTTTTTTACTGTCTCTTGTTGCTATAATCCCTTGGTTTCTCATTATAACCAGAGTGGAGCCTGACATTTTGGCATCGGCCGCGTCAGAGGACCTTGCCCGTACTTGGACACTAGGGGCTTAGGGCATCGTTTTGCCCACTATTATAAAGACCGAACACCTTAGGGAGTGTTCGGCGTCTCGAGTTAGGCCTTATATGCATCAGCTCCGAATCATGTCTTTGGTCAAATGTTGGGTTTGCCCGGCTCCTGTGTTTTGCTGCCTTACGTTCCGTATCATCGGCTAACGCGGCACCAGGAGAACTACTGCGATTGTGCCCCAGTTCGGCTGGGCGAGCACCTCAGTAGAGAAAGCCGAAAACTGACTGTCATGATACAACGAGAGACTGGTCAACCACTCGATCGACCACCGGAATGTTTAGAATTCCTCCGCTTTGACGAAGGACTGTTTCCCGGTCAGGCACACACGCGCCCCGAATTCGGAGAGCGCGGTGCCCCCAGGGGCTATATCGTAGCCCCACCCTCAAACTCCAATGGCTAAGTGAAAGTGATAAAGCATCATAGTCCGGTTGCCTCGTTTGCTACGCTACCACCTCCTCAACAGGACCGAGACGTCGGATTAAGTGTGAAAATGTGCTATTTTTGCGAACACCCCCGCACCTTGTGCGTGGGGGCTGAAGCCGAAGACTGCCATCTTTCAGGTTATACATACGTATACATAAACGGCCGCATAGGAGATATTTCAATACTTGGAACGCATAAGTATAAAAAGCGATTACATCATAACCATTGTTTTACAAGATAAAACGTTCATTTGAACGTGACATTTTTCGAGCACTGCGACTCTATTACACGAGCACCACGCATAACTTCCCCAAAATAGTGCTCGGCGGGTAACCGGCTTTCGTCCGAACCCGGGGTTGCAACAGCGGTGGCATCCATCTCTGTCCAATGTGTCTTCACACGGGCAAGGGCCATCCGCGCACCCTCTATGCAGGCCGACCGCTTCATCTCCTTGATATGCGGCACCGCCCCAAGAAACTCCTGCAATAAGCCAAAATAGCTCGTCGGCTTGGGCCTCTCCGGCCATACATGAGTCACGATATCCGTCATGGCAAGTCCGGACAACCTATTCAGCTCAGCCCATTCGGCCAACCAATCGGTCAGCGGAAGTGAATGATCCGGACTATGGAATTGAGACCAAAATAGCTCTTCCGTCTTGTGATCCTTCTGACTTCGGAAGTGCACAACGGCATCCGCCACACTCGCCGCTAAGTCCATATATGGATCCTCCGGACCCCACAGCTGGCCAAGCTGAGCATACTTTGGATCCGTAAACCTGCGGCGTAGCAGAAAAGGCTTGCCAGCCACAATGTCTCCGGCCTGACGCAGCTCCTCCTTCATAGCCCGTATTGCAGAACGGGCATCCTTGGCTTCAGCGGTGGCCTTCCCCAGGTCTTCTCGCTCTGATAGGCGCTTCTTTTCAAGAGCCTCATTGTGGTCGGTAGCATCCTTGAATTTAACGGCCAATTCGGCCATCTCTTCCCTGCTTTGGCAGTGTGCAGCCCTTTCGGCTTCTAACTCCTCGGCCGCCCTCGAGGCAGCCGCATCACTCCTTCGGGCTTGCTCCTTGGCTTGAGCAAGTTCTGCCCGAAGGCTCTCCACAGCAGCAGCACCATCTGCGTCAAGCATAAATTTTGTAAGAGGTGGGCTTTAGCTCCCTTAATAGGTGACTGCGGAGAATCAATTTACCTTGCGACTCATCAAGTCGCTTGTTGACTAGCGCGATGTCTGCATCCGCCACATCGAGTTGCCGCATTAATTCGGCAACTCCATCAGTCCGGCTAGCCCCCGGACTGTCCGCCACCTGCATAGAAAAGGCGACACTCAATACCTGTGATTTTGATCCTCGGCACGCTGTCGCTTTCGACAACCTACCGAGTCTCAGGGGCTACTATCTATACAGGGCACACTTTCATGTGCAAAACTGTCAAAAAGGTGCGTCGTTTTTACGTACCTCAAAACCCGCCAGCAAACTCCTGACGGCATTATGCAATCCGTTTTCGGCGGACGAAATCCTTCCAATCACCGCACTCATCAATGCACGGTGATCTTCTGAGATGGACACCCTCTCAAGCAGATCCTTCAGCTCCCCCAGCCGAACACTAGTCGGCGCCGAACTCTTCGGCTCTGCCGGGCTCGGGGATACCCTCCGTGACGACACTTCAGGCTCGTCCGCCATATCCGACGGCACAGCAGACGGAGGCGTCTCGCTCTCCATCATCTCCGGACGGAGATCCCTCGAGGACGAGCTCATCTGAGAAGGTCGCAGGTACGAACTACAAGGTAAAATTTCGGTTATCCTCAGAAGCACAAATAGGGATGTCTCTTATTAACAAACTCCCCCTTTTTACTCACGGCTCGCTGGAGGGCTGATTCTTTAGAGAAGACTGTGCAGCCGGGGCCTCCCCGGACGCAGGACTCTCTGGGGAAGATTTCTTCCCCCGCTTAGGGGCTTTGGCCTCCGGGTCTTCGGAGGCGGTCCTCTTCTCCCCCTGGAGGGAGGGATTCTCGATCCCCCCTTCTTCAAGCGCCCCCTTGGGCGAGGCGATAGCTCCTCTATTTTCCCCTTCGCCTTCTTCTGAAGGCGCAACCTCCAACATTCTGACCAGCACGGGCTCCGCGCGGTCTCTGGGAGGGGGGCCGGACACCGTATCAGCTTTGCTTGCGCTATCCACTCCTGTTGAAGGATAACGGGTTAAAAGGCGAATTGTAGAAAGGCAAACAAATGGTACGTCTGAACACTGAGCTACTTACTTGAGTATCCGGGCGATTGAAGCTTAGGCCGGCATCCTCGGTTAATTCCGGACACACCTCCTGTGATCCGAAGAACAACTTGTACATCTCCACGGGTGTCGTCCCATGAAGTGTTGGAGAATCCGTGGTCCCTCCGAATTGAACTCCCATAGCCGGAGAGGACAGCGTTTGCAGGGCAGGAGATGCCTAGTTAGCATGACCTGCACCACCACGACCAGATCGATCTCCCTCGCCTGGAGGTCTCGAATCCGGCCCTGCAATAGGGGCACGTCTTTTGACGGCCCCCGATTGAGCCCTTGGTTGACCCACGACATCAGCCGTCGTGGAGGTCCCGAGCGGAATGGAGGCGGCGGCTTCTGCCTGCTGCCCTTTGGAGCGGTGATATAAAACCACTCCTGCTGCCACAAACCGAGCTCCTCTTGGAAGGAGCCCTCGGGCCACGGGGCATCGGCCCTCCTGCTTACGGCCGCCCCGCCGCACTCTGCTTGACGCCCCCCGATCATCTTCGGCTCCACATTGAAGGTCTTCAGCCACAGGCCGAAGTGGGGGGTGACGCGGAGGAAGGCTTCGTAGACGACGATGAATGCGGAGATATGGAGGATGGACTCCGGAGCCAAGTCATGGAATTCCAACCCATAGTAAAACATGAGCCCTCTCACAAAAGGATCTGTCGGGAAGCCTAAACCCCGACGGAGGTGGGATACAAAGATGACATACTCGCCGGGCTCGGGGGTGGGGATGGCCTGCCCTTCGGCGGGCAACCTGTGCGAAATCTCGTAGGACAGGTACTTGGCTTCTCGTAGCTTTAGCACGTCCTCCTCCATAACGGAGGAGGGCATCCACCGGCCCTGAAGGTCGGAGCCGGACATTGTTGAAGGTCCGAAGCGCTCGAATCTGGGGCTCTGGGTGTTGGAACTTGGAGCAAGGAGAAGATTCGGTGGAAGATTGAGGAAAAGGAACGAGCCTTGGTCCTATTATAAAGAGGGAGAATACCAAGAGCCGTCTCCGTGACCGTTCGGGATTCGCCTTCGATAGAGGAGGCGTGGCGACGGGCGCGGTTGGGTTACCCACGTCCGTATTGATGAGAATATTGGAATAAGGAGAACACGATCTCTGCTTCGACAAGACGTGCCAAGAAAACCACTTCGCTAAACGCGTTGAGGTGGTATAATAAAAAACGATTCAAGTAAAAGCTTGGTAGTGGTGTGACGTCATGCCGCAAAATACGTCAGCAGATTGAACTTGTGTATATATTATTCTCTCTACGGTGGAACGTGGAATTTATTTTGCAGAGCCGGACACTATCCTGGTGTTCACAATCTTCTCTGGATTATTCAAGGGAGGAACCCGCCTTGCAATGCCAAACATTATGCGCGCCGGACTCATCGTCATTGAAGCCAGGTTCAGGGGCTACTGAGGGAGTCCTGGACTAGGGGGTGTCCGGACAGCCGGACTATCATCGTCCGCCGGACTCCAAGTCTACGAAGATACAAGATTGAAGACTCCGTCCCGTGTCCGGATGGGACTTTCCTTGGCGTGGAAGGCAAGCTTGGCGATACGGATATGTAGATCTCCTACCATTGTAACCGACTCTGTGTAACCCTAGCCCTCTCCGGTGTCTATATAAACCGGAGGGTTTTAGTCCGTAGGACACAACATCCATTACAACAATCATACCATAGGCTAGCTTCTAGGGTTTAGCCTCCTTGATCTCGTGGTAGATCCACTCTTGTACTACCCATATCATCAATATTAATCAAGCAGGACGTAGGGTTTTACCTCCATTAAGAGGGCCCGAACCTGGGTAAAACATTGTGTCCCTTGCCTCCTGTTACCATCCGCCTAGACGCACAGTTCGGGACCCCCTACCCAAGATCCGCCGGTTTTGACACCGATAATATCCAAACCGGGAGAATCACTTGCTCTAAAACTCGTTTAGCTAACTTTTGTGAACACTATTCATTCATCTCTAGCATTGAACCTATGAAGGTTGAAGATGCTTTGGAAGATCCGGATTGGATAAACGCCATGCATGAAGAGCTACACAACTTTGAGAGAAATCAAGTTTGGACATTGGTTGAGAAGCCCGATAACGACCACAACATCATCGGTACCAAATGGGTGTTTTGCAACAAGCAAGATGAAGATGGACAAGTAGTTCGCAACAAAGCACGTCTCGTCACCCAAGGCTACACTCAAGTTGAAGGTATGGACTATGGTGAGACTTATGCCCCCGTTGCTAGACTTGAGTCCATTCGCATCTTACTTGCCCATGCTAATCACCATGATATCACCTTGTACCAAATGGACATTAAAAGTGCTTTTCTAAATGGTGAAATAGAGGAGGAAGTTTATGTTAAGCAACCTCCCGGCTTTGTCAATCCTAAGAAACCTAATCATGTTTACAAACTTCACAAAGCTCTTTATGGTCTTAAACAAGCGCCTAGAGCGTGGTATAAATGCTTGACCAAGTTCCTTATTGAAAAAGGCTTTGAAATTGAAAAAAATGATTCTACTCTTTTTACTAAAAAGGGTTAATGGAGAACTATTTGTGTGCCAAATCTATGTTGATGATATTATATTTGGTTCAACTAACCCTCACTTTAGTGAAAAGTTTGGAAAACAAATGTCGGAGAAGTTTGAGATGTCGATGATGAGTGAACTCAAATTCTTTCCTGGTTTGCAAATCAAGCAAACTAAGGAAGGTACCTTTGTCTCTCAAACAAAGTACACCAAGGACTTATTCAATAAGTTCAATATGCAAGAATGCAAAGGTATGACTACACCCATGCCTACTAGTGGACATCTTGATTTGACCAAAGATGGTGATGTCACATCCCTAGCCTTGCTATGCACTTGGACTAGCTTGGTTGTTGCATCATGTCTAAATTTTATTTAAGATTGAAATGGAGATTGCCTAAACCCTAGCATCAAATGGAATTCACCAGGATCAACTAAAATATTTTCAGTGAGTCCAAATGGCTTTCAAAAATCTTCATCATTTCTGGAAAATGCTAGAACCATAACCAGAGGTGTTGCACATTTTTCCATGACATATTTGGTCACTGAATTAAATCATATAGTATTTGCATTTGGGCATTTAAATGCTATTAAATATTTTAAATGCTCAAATAATCATAAACTAAAATGTTTACTGTTTTATATATTCTAAACAGTAGCCATGATTAGTTTCATGATTTTTGGATCGGTTTAAGTATTTTAAATAAAGCCCTAAAGACTACAGAATAATAGAAAAACTGAAACAGAAGAGAGAGAGAGGAAGCCCACCTGGGCCACTTACCTGGCCAGCCCAGCCAACAGGCCCAGCCCACCAGGGGCAGCGCTGTCTTCTTCCTCCCGCCAGTAGGAGAAGCAGCTGCGTGCCCGATGCTTGCCGCGCCACCTCCAGGCTGCCTGCCTGCGCCTCGACCCCTCCTGGAGACGCCACGCACCCCCTCCAGGCTCCCTCACTCTCCCTCGCTCCTCTCCTCCTCTGGCTCTCTCGCACGCTACCACCGAGCACAACCGTCGCCGCCGCTCACTGCCGCTGCGCCCACCGCCGTTCCCTTGCACCGTGGCCGTGACCCCGAGCTCCGCCCGGACCCCAAGCCCCTCTACGTCGACCCACTGAAGCCCGGATGCCCCCAAGACGATGTCGCGGCGCTTCTTCCCCGACCACGGCCGCCGGATGCCGCCGTCCGATTCGCCCTCTCCGCCGTCTCCCCGAGCACGCCGACCTGCTCTTCGAACTCACCGTGAGCCCCTATCCATTTCCCCTCTCTCCCCGTGCCCGTCCACGCCTTCTAACTACTGTGGCTGTCGGAGCCGACAGCTCCACGCCGCCGGTCATGTCGCCACCGCGACTATGGCCGTGCAAGCACGCGCCCGAGCTCACCGCTGCACTTGTCGCACTCCCGCGAGTCGAACACGTCCGTCCATGGCTCTTCCCGTGCCCCGCACCGCCCACGCCGTTGTCACCCGAACTCCGGCGCCGCCACGAGCTCGACTCCGGCGAGCTCGTTCCACCCCAGCCCCTCTCCCTTGGCTCTCTGGATGCGCAAGAGCGCGGGCTCCCTCCTGGTGCCCTCAGCGCGACCAGCCGCAGCCTGTAACGCCGTCCCAACAAACTCCGACGAGCCACCGCCGTCCTTCAAAGTCACCGGCAACTTGATCCGGCGACGCCGACGTGGCGTGATTAGGTTAGATCTAATCCACCCACTAATTACCACCGCAGCCACTGACACCTGGGCCCCGCTGACTAACTAACCCTGGATTAGCTCCTGCTTAGATTAAACTAACCCTATGGGCCCCACAGGTCAGTTTGACCTGGCCACGTCACACGTTGACTGGCCCCATGCGCCAGAATTGACCCAGCTGACATGGCCGTTGACTGGGCCCACATGTCAGCAACACTAACCAGCCCCAGTCACTGACCAGTGGACCCCACTGGTCAGGTTTGACCTGGACGACCCCGCTGACCTGCTGACGTCACGATGACGTCATGCTAACGCAGTAAACCCTTTTCTGGATTTATTCTTTTATAGGAAATTCCAAAAAATAACCAAAACTTCTAAAATTCATAGAAATTCAACCGTAACTCCAAATGAAATAAATTATATATGAAAAATTATCAGAAAAATCCAATCTATCCATCTGTACCATTTTCATGTATGTTAGAACAACTTACAGCTGCTGTATACAACAATTTGAATTAATGGCATTTGAAATGTCATATATGGAGATTGAATTTGAACCTAGGGTTCAAACCAACCTCATTTAATATGGTTGCTAGTTGCATCAGCTCAATCAACAACATATTGCCATGACATTATCATGCATCATATTTGTTGCATTGCATTGATTGTGTCCCTTTTTGTTTGCCGGTAATTGTCCCCTCTCGATAGACGTGGTTTCGACGACGAGTTCGATGACACCGATGAAGAACTATAATATCTTCAAAAGTGCCAGGCAAGCAAAACCCCCTTGTTCATTCCGATACAATCCTACTCTCTCGCTCCTGCTCTCTTTTACTGCATTAGGACAACAACGATTCATCTGTTATTTGCTGCGGTAGCTGAACCCCTTTATCCTCTGCATGACCTGTCATTGCCACAGTAAATAGACGAAACCCACTAGCATGAGTAGGAGTTGTTTGAGCCCTGTTGTGCCTACTCATTCATGTTTGTTTGTCGTGCCTGCTATTGCTTAGAGTTGTGTCAGGTCTGATTCATCCGGGATGAATCAGAGGTGTGTGAACATGTCCTACTGTGTGTGAGCTAAGTGTGTGAACACGATTTGGTAAAGGTACCGGTGAGAGGCCATGTAGGAGTACATGGTGGGTTGTCTCATTGAAGCCGTCCTCAGGAACTGAGTTCTTTGTTTGTGATCCATGATTCAGCTACTACCATGCATTGGGCCCTGAAATATGACCCCGCTCGACTTCTTAATCACCCTTGTCCTCTGTCCGTGAGTTGCAAGTAGTTTCTGGTGTTTGTAGTATGCTGGAGGCCGTGCACAGCGCTGACCGAAGGGGTGGGCTGTGATGCGGTAGGCACGTGGCACGGTGTACCGGGCGCCCATTTGGTGTCTCGGGAACCCTGTTCACATCGTTTGGGGCTGTGAGCGAAACTCCGGCCGGATCTCCTCATGGATGGAACCCGAATAGGCGATAAACCTAGACTAGAGACTTGAGTGTTTAGGTAGGTCGTGGTCTACACCCACGTCGGCTTTCGCTTGAAGTCTGCCGAGCACATGTCGTGTGCAGACGCTAAGTGGTGGAAACATGTATGAAGAAGTACACCCCTGCAGGGTTAACATCATCTATTCGAATAGCCGTGTCCGCGGTAAAGGACTTCTGGGTTGCCTATAACAGTTCATAGACAAGTGAAAGTGGATACTCTAAAATACGCAAGATAAGCGTGAGTGCTATGGATGGCGTTCTCGTAGGGAGACGGGAGCGGATCCATAGTGGTGTATTGATATGGTGAATATGTGGACTCGTGTACGCCACCTCAAAAGAGTTACTTGCAGTAGTAGTTCAGGATAGCCACCGAGTCAAAGCTGGCTTGCTGCAGTTAAACCCCACCATCCTTTTGTTGATAATGATGCATATGTAGATAGTTCTGATGTAAGTCTTGCTGGGTACATTTGTACTCATGTTTGCCTATTTTATGTTTTTGCAGAGAGACTTCAGTCTCACTAGTAGTTCCATGTGGACTTCGACGTTTAGCTTGTTACCTCAGCTACGATCTTGTGCCCTCGGCAGGATCTGGTAGATAGTCAGGCTTCTCAGCCTTTTTCATTTATAGATGTCTGTACTCAGACATGATAGCTTCCGCTTGTGTTTTGGACTTGTATGCTCTGAATGTTGGGTCATGAGACCCATGTTTGTAATATCTCGCTCCTCGGAGCCTATTGAATAAATACTTGAGTCGTAGAGTCATGTTGTGATGCCATGTTGTATTTGCACATATCGAGCATATTGTGTGTATGTTATTGAAATGCTTGGTGTGTGTGGGATCTGACTATCTAGTTGTTTATCTTTAGTAGCCTCTCTTACCAGGAAATGTCTCCTAGTGTCTCCACTGAGCCATGGTAGCTTGCTACTGCTCCGGAACACTTAGGCTGGCCGGCATGTGTCCTTCTTCGTTCCTGTGTCTGTCCCTTCGGGGAAATGTCACGCGTTGAATACCGGAGTCCTGTTAGCCCGCTACAGCCCGGTTCACCGGAGTCCTGTTAGCCTAGTGCTACAGCCTAGATTCACTCGCTGATGACCGACACATTCGATGCTGGGTCATGGATGCCTGTCCCTGTAAGTTTGTGCCACTTTGGGTTTACGACTAGCCATGTCAGCCCAGGCTCCTTATCGTATGGATGCTAGCGACACTATCATATACGTGTGCCAAAAGGCGCAAATGGTCCCGGGCAAAGGTAAGGCGACACCCGTGGGAATACCGTGCGTGAGGCCGCAAAGTGATATGAGGTGTTACATGCTAGATCGATGTGGCATTGAGTCGGGGTCCTGACAGGTGAACCGGTTGATCAAAAGGTTTATCGCTCTATGATTGGTTCATTGTTATATCTATGTGCTTCACGTCCCGATATTATGCTAAGTGTGTGCATATGTGCACGATATCAAGCGGCTCCTAAAGAATGTCATCTTAAGGCCGTGAAAAGGATAGTGAGATACTTAATCCATACACCAAACTTTGGCATTTGGTATCCAAAGAGGGCCTCTTTTAATTTTGTTGGCTACTCCGACTCGGACTATGCCGGTGACAAGGTTGATAGAAAGTCCACTTCGGGTACTTGTTAATTTCTTGGTAGATCTCTTGTGTCTTGGTCTTCCAAGAAACAAAACTCAGTATCCTTATCCACCGCCGAAGCGGAATACATTACCGCTGGTTCATGTTGTGCTCAATTACTTTGGATGACCCAAACTCTTAAAGATTATGGGATATATGTGAAACATGTTCCATTACTTTGTGACAATGAAAGTGCTATCAAGATTTCTCACAATCCCGTGCAACATTCTCGAACTAAGCATATTGAATTTCATCATCATTTCATTCGAGATCATGTTGCCAAAGGGGACATTAATCTTAAGCATGTTCGCACCGAAAAGCAATTAGCGGATATATTCACTAAACCACTTGATGAGAAAGTGTTTTGCAGGTTAAGAGGTGAATTGAACATCATTGATGCTTCAAACTTGGAGTAGGAACTCCATTTGATACATGCAAGGCATGAGCCTATGACTAATCCTTGATATTTCTCTTATGATGACTATATTATGTCTTGGATATATTTGCACCATGCATGTTATCTAACCCTTGTAGTTACTTGGATGAATCTAAATCTATGAGATTGCAACTCACTCACATCTTGAGCGATCTCTACATCACCAAGTCTCTACACAATGGTGGTTGAAGACAAGGAAGCACGAAACCATTCAAACATATCCTTTGACAAATTCTATGTTGAGTTTCATGATTGTCATTTTGGATACACAAGTGCTCTTCCTTGCAAACACTAACCCATGTAGGTAGATGAACTCAAATTCCAAGTGGTGCTCCCAACTCTTGATGAGCTACATCAACCTTGAGCAACCCACATAAGTTCAACTACATGATCACGATCAACACCACCACCCAAGGTATGTTATTCCATCTTAGAGAAGCTTTACTCCAAGTCATGAGTCAAAGCAACTCGACAAGATGTGAACACATCAATATGCTCAAACAAAAAATGGTAACCCCATTTTGAGCTTAAATGATGAGTATGACCTATGATCAAGTGATCTCACTTGACTCCTAAGTCAATATACTCTAACATAGGTGACTTTGTCGCCGACCAATCCTAGATGAAGTTCTCTTGTGTTCTTTTCGGTGCTCTTGCATTTGTCTCATGCATATTTGTTTCCCCTCTCAAAAAAAACTTCATCTAGATTTCTTTTCTGTTTCTTTTTGTTCTGCATTCTCTGCATCCAATTCATTGCAAATCTTTCAGTTAATTCCTTGCAAATCCTTGTGAGATCTTACTTGTCTAATGAGCTGAGGTGACAAGTGTTTTCTCTATGATGAACTCAATCTCACGAGTCTGATGCCTTCGGTCCAACCGAATTCTTTCAGTGTAACCGAAGCACACAACTCGGTGCCACCGATTTCACTACAGGAAAGACCTTGCCACTTTTTTCTGCATCCTTTTTGATCCAGCTCCATTCAATGATTCTTGTCCTATACCAGAATCACATTCAACTTGCTGCTTTGTTCTGTGACTCAAGGACCACACCCATTCGTGACAAAAATCCAGAAGAACCCTTCTTGGAAATTGATGTCAAAGGGGGAGAGAGAGATCACATCAAAGCTTAATCACATCTATAGGGGGAGAGAGTACTCAAGGGGAGAGAGAGTAATCATCAAGGACCCCAGATGCTTGGTGTTCAATAGGAGAGAAGTCACATGTCTTCAAGAGGGGAAAGACATGTTCATATGTGCTTGTTTGCATTAGCTCTATTTATTTTCTTTGAGCTCTGATTTTGCTCTGATTTTCTGTTTCCTATCTTCTCCCAATATCCCATGCTAGATTCAGGGGGAGCAAGACATCTATGGGAAGGAAATCCTTGAATTCGTTGCACATCTTTACCTTTGGGGACATGTCTATATTCAATGTGGTACTTAGTACTCACTCTACATGTCATCCCAGTCTTGGTTCTCTTGTGGACTCTTTTGTTTGCTCTGGCTAGTAGGTGTATCTGTGTTATCTAACCTTGTTTATGCTGGTTCATTCCATCCTAAGCCAACTCAAGACCACAAGGTAAGTATATGCATCACAGTCATGTGTATGAGGAATTCTTGCTGATGTACATACTGTTTGCAAGAAGGACTCATGAGCATGAAGGTACATTTCCCACATTCACATCTTTTGCTCTGATGCATATAGCCAGGATACATGTAACACATTGCCTACTCTGTCATGGTTATGCATTCACTTGCTCCTATATTCCATTTTCACATGATTTCATACATGTAGGGGGAGCCTATGCATGTTAAATGTCTTTCCAAAGCTTTACTTGTTATTCTCTATATCTTTATCTAAAGCTTTGATGTATGTTGTCATCAATTACCAAAAAGGGGGAGATTGAAAGCACAAGTGCTCCCTGGGTGATTTTGGTAATTAATGTCAACATATCTCTTGTTGGACTAACACTTTTACCTAGCATGTTTCAGATAAGTTCAATAATGAAGTGGCATGGACTAGAGGATGTGGAACCCCTTCAAGACGCTAAGGACAAAGGATTGGCTCAAGCTCAAAGCACAAGACTACATTTTCTATTTTAGTGATCCAAGATCACATTGAGTCTATAGGAAAAGCCAATACTATCAAGAGGGGATGAGGTGTTGCTTAATGAGGCTCTTGCTCAAAGTGCTTAGTGATATGATCCAAAGCCCTCAACTACCTTCTCACATCCACATATGACCCAAACCAAAAGTCCAACTCGGCCCCACCGATTATTCCTATCCGGCGCCACCGAGTTCATATGTCATAGCCACTGCCACAAACCCTAAGCAAATCGGTCTCACCGATAGGGATCTCGGTCTCACCGAGATGGGATTGTAATCTCTCTGTGTATGTCCATTACTAAAATCAGTCTCACCGAGTTTTCGTAATCGGTCCTACCGAGATTACAGTGCAAACTCTCTGTTCCTCTTCGTAACATTTCGGTCCAACCGAGATGAGCGAATCGGTCCCACCGATTTTGCCTGACCAACTCTCTGGTTAGCTTATTACCAAAATCGGCCTCACCGAGTTTGTGAAATCAGTTTCACCGAGATTACATTATGCCCTAACCCTAATCATATCAGTCCTACCGAGTTGCATGTCGGTCCCACCGAAAATCCTAACGGTTACATTATTTGCTAAATCGGTCCGGCCGAGTTTAACATTTCGGTCCCACCGAGATTGGTAAGTTGTGTGTAACGGTTAGATTTTGTGTGGAGGATATATATACCCCTCCACCCACTCTCCATTCGTGGAGAGAGCCATCAAAACATGCCTACACTTCCAACATACATTTTCTGAGAGAGAACCACCTACACTTGTGTTGAGACCAAGATATTCCGTTCCTACCATATGAATCTTGATCTCTAGCCTTCCCCAAGTTGCTTTCCACTCAAATCTTCTTTCCACCAAATCCTAATCCTATGAGAGAGAGTTGAGTGTTGGGGAGACTATCATTTGAAGCACAAGAGCAAGGAGTTCATCATCAACACACCATTTGTTACTTCTTGGAGAGTGGTGTCTCCTAGATTGGCTAGGTGTCACTTGGGAGCCTCCGACAAGATTGTGGAGTTGAACCAAGGAGGTTGTAAGGGCAAGGAGATTGCCTACTTCGTGAAGATCTACCCTAGTGAGGCAAGTCCTTCGTGGGCGACGACCATGGTGGGATAGACAAGGTTGCTTCTTCGTGGACCCTTCGTGGGTGGAGCCCTCCGTGGACTCACGCAGCCGTTACCCTTCGTGGGTTGAAGTCTCCATCAACGTGGATGTACGATAGCACCACCTATCGGAACCACGTCTCAAAAATCTCCGTGTCTCCAAATTGCGTTTGCACACTCCAATCCCATCCCTTTACATTCTTGCAAGTTGCATGCTTTACTTTCCGCTACTCATATACTCTTTGCATGCTTGCTTGATATGTATTGAGATTGTTAAACTTGTGCCAAAACTCCACTTCAACTTAAAGAATTTAAAAACTGCACCTTTTCTCACTTAGTGTCTAATCACCCCCCTCTAGACACCTCTTCTCGATCCTTTCAAAACATTTATCTCCTTGCACGACATGCAATTGATCTCTCAACATCAATCGATCTCGTCAACATGTGTCGGGGCATGAACCGAATGGGATGTCAAAACTAAGACGCGAAGCGACACGTAGTGGAGGCAAAGTGAAACTTTAAACGAACCATTTGTTTGTATGCATGTCGGGCAAATTAAAACATTGGAAATACAAGCATTGTTTAGGCCCACATGCGAATGATACTCAGCATCAAATGAGGCATGCGGGAGGATGGACTCGACCGGAGGGCGGCATGATCGATGGAGAAGAGGGCTGCAGAGGAATGAAAAATAAGCAAACGCCACATGATTATACTTGAACGGCTCAAATAAAAAATAAGTTGTCTCGCTTGGCCTACATAGTGAAAGGCCTAATGCGCAATGCGGAGCACTAACGCTCGAATATGGCCGAGAAAAGAGGGAAACCGACATGTGGGACACACCTGTCGGACGACGTAGCGCAGACTAGTCCAATGAAGGAGCTGGCCCACGACCTCCGCGCCACCTGCAACCGTTCATGTGGGTCGTGGGGGCAGCAATGTGGCGCAGCTCCAGCACCGCCTCTGGACACGGCGACCACGGTGAGCGACATGCTCATCATCGCTAGACACGGTTGGTTTCAGTGTGCCGAGGGTGACATTAGCGTTGTGGCATGACCAGCAAATCAAGGGTATGTTTGGTTTGTGCCCAAGGTTGCCCCATCAAAGCATTGGCTAGCCAAAATTTTGGTTGAGGTTTTGGTTGCCCATGATTTGGCCGGCATTGGCAAGAAAAATGAACTAGAGTTGGCTAGAGTTCATTGGCATGCCAAAAAAATTGCAACCATCCAAACAAAGACCGATCTTTGGGTCATGACCAAAATTTTGGTAAGGTGCACTTTGGCCACAATCCAAACACACCCAAAACCCGGCTCGTCAAGGATGCACGGGGCGCCGCGACACGTCCGCGGAGTGGTGTAGCACGGCCAACTGCATCCCCAGGACCTGAGACCATGCCGGGTCATCTTGCTTTTTCAATGACATGTGGGGATCACACGTGAGCAAAGGACATCTCCAACATTGCCACAACCGCAGCTGACTACCCTGGCACACCAAAAACCCTCGTCCCTCGCGCCGTCGCGTGGTGCATTCCCAGCCAGCGCCAGTTGCCCGCATTCATGTTGTCCGTCCGTATTCCGTCGTTAAGAGGCTCGATGCCCGAGGAACCAACTCCGTTGACTTAATGACGCACCCGGACGCTTGGCCTCACCGGAATGCGCTACTTAAAGCGGCAACGCCCAGCTAACCTCCACACCATAGCGCATCATCCTCCTACCTGGCACCACATCCGCCATGACCGCGAGCGCGAACGCTCTACGGGAGAGCTTATCTTCGGTTATGAAGCTCGAGGTCGCCGCCCTCACTCAAGTCGCCTCTCACGATGCAATAACGGCGTAGCCGTACGCGGACGCAACTGCACAAGCGGTGGCCACGCTGACGGCCGACGACGGGAGCACCGTCAGCCACGCGTCCTACTTGCCACCGTCCAACGTCCGGCACCGCCGAGGTCGGGGACTCCTCCAAGGATGAGTAGGGCATGGGAGGCGGCAGGGCATGGTGTGCCAACTGGCCGGTCTATATTCCGTGTTCTACTCTTCCTTGTCGGAGACCGCACCTTCACTTCACGGGTCTTGAACCCCGCCCCTGTACATAGAGATCGCAGATGGAGGACGTCGGTCGTCACCGTAGAATAGGTTTAGGGTCGGGTTTCTTTTATTTTTCTGTCCTATAAAAGTTCGAAATGTAATGAAAATCTGTCGTGTTTGCATTAATCTCGGCCAGTGTATATGAAATTTCACAATAATATAGTATATTGAAGGAGTACTAGCAAGATGCAGGTGCGTTGCACAGAACATCAAGATCTTGTGGGAGAAAAGGATGAATGAGGGAAGGCCTTATCTGCAAATGTGGAGAGGAGTGCAGGTAAATTGTCCTAGTTTCCTTCCTATCCTTAGATATAGATCGGACGACCTATATTTCAAGATGACAGGCACACTATCATCACCAACTCTGCTTTTTATTGAACCGAGAAAAAGCTAACATGCGAAGTAAATAAACACATAGGGTCTATACATACACAATTTATCTTAGTCACTCCAATAGTACGTCCACTACACATTCACACATTTCACATCTTTCTAAAAAACCCAACTAAGCCAACCTCCCAGCATATCGCGTGGGAAAAGACCCGACCGTGCCGTTTTAGTCGGGATTACCGGATTACTAGTAGTAGTACCAATGGATCGCGCGAAGCACCAAGTTTTTTTGAGGGGGCGAAGCACTTAGTTTAAAAGGGAAAAAGGCGGTACACTCACAGCTCCCCTGTTGTGGTCGCATCGCACCCCACACACGTTCGGTCCTACACATGGCTCACGCAAACAAAACGCACTTCGGCTTGCCTCTTCACTGACACGTGGGGACTGCACTTGGAGAAACCGACCATGCGCCAAACTCCCCTTGCCCACCGTGCGAAAATCCCCCCCCCCCAAAAAAAATCCCCCAAATCCTAAATTCAACCGCCTTTCGGCCAACTAGCCAATAATATTCCCCCAACCCCTCTCCCCCCGTCCCCCTCCACTCCATTCGCTCTGCCAAAGCCACCCTTCCCGCCACGCCGATACGTCGGCGCGGCAGTTCATCGAGGGGATGCATGGCGATCCTCTCGCTCCCACAGTACGCTCATAGGCTGCCGTCCTCTAGCCGCGCCGCCACCACTGGCGACGTTCTTGTGTAGGCGCACGACGGTCAGTGCCGCCACCGCTGGCGATGTTCGTGTGGAGAAGCACGACGGTCAGCTTCTCCCATGGCACACACATTCTAGACTGAGGCCCCGTGCATGTCGGTGTAGCACTGAATGTTAGCTGACAGACGTTGTTAATCTCACTGTTTGCCGAAGTAGTTTACAGTAAATATGCTCTGCTTAAGAAGCTTCCTTGCAGATTGTTGAATTGGGGGCCTTCAGAAGGGACGCCACCCCGACACGAACAGCTCCTCCTGAGTCACTCGCGCGAGAGACTTCGGAGGACCCCCAACCCTCGAGCAGAGGCGCCGGATCTGCCCCCTCCCCGGCCGCTACCGCCGCCGGCGCCGGCGGTGGTGGCCGCGCTCTATCGTCAAAGGTGGCGGGCGAGGCAGCGCGTCCTGGATGGCTACTCCTTCGCACGGAGGCAGGCTGTCCGCAGGGCTACGCAAGGGCTGGCGCGGGCGGCGGCATGGTTCTTCGCCGGTGCGCGGCGGGGGACGTGGAGGAGTGGTGTGGTGGTGGCGGTCGGGCGTGGGTAGTGGTGTGTTGGTGGAGGACGGGCGCGGCGGTGTCGTCTCGAGGTGGCGGCGCGAGCTTCAGGCCAGATCCATGGCGGCGCAGAGAGGCTCAGCCAGGAGGTCCCTGGCGAGCAACGTGCATTCGACCATCAATTGGCTATATGGCGAGCGGCGTTCTTCTCCTGGCAACGCACGCGTGGAGGCGCAGTCCGCAGTGGGGCGGGTCAGATCTCGGCCTGCTCGGTTCTGATCTGGAGCGTGGGTGTCGGTGGCTTTGCAAGGTCGTCCCTTGAGCGGGTGACGGCCGTTGCGAGCGGGCCTTGCCCTGCCGGTGGTGTTGGTTGGCTGTTGTCCTTCCGTCGGGGCAGAGGTGTGGATGGCTCCATGTTCCCCTCAGCCATGGTGGTGGGGTGGCCAGCGGCGCATTTCACGGTGGTGGTTGATGGTGCACGACGAGGAGCGCGGCGGTGTGGCGGATCTAGGCATGGTGTGCAACAAGGTAGTGGAGGAGGGTGGTGTGCTAGCTCTGATGGTGGCGGCATCGTGAGCTCAGCCATGGAGGCGGCGTCATTGAGGAGGCCCTGCCAGGAAGGAGATCCTGGCTGGCAGTGGGCGGTCGGCTGCCTCCGCGTGATGGGCGGGCGATGATGCCTCGAAGGAGTTGGCGCCGGAGTGGTCGGAGGCGTGGGTTAGATCCATTCCTGTGGCAGTCCCCTCGTGTGGGTGAAGGCCGACGTGGTGGGTCTGGCACTTGCTCGGCATGGTTGGATGTTGCTGCTCCTTGGCTGTGGTTGGTCGATTGGGCCGCGTTCTCCCTGCAGTGCGGGTGGGGAGGAACACGACTGTGCGGCTTCGACGGTAATTTGCTGTTGTGACGGCGGTGCGAGGCATCTGGGTCAATGCTGACCGTAACCTTGGAGGTGTGGAGATGCGCGGCATTACAGATGAAAATCCTATCCAGTTCTAACCGGGCCGACGGTGATGGCACCCGTGGGTGTCGTCCTCCTCCTCGGAGGTGTCGTTGAGTGTGTCACCATCCCCCTCGCCTGCTTGGGGTTGGCAGCTGTCTCCGGGTGAAAGCCTTGATTCTGTGCTGGATCGACACGATGGCGACGTCTTCTACGTCGTCCCTCTGTTGGGAGCATCGTGCCAGGAGACTTGGTGATCCTATGTTGCGCTCCTCCGGTGTTTGCCGTTGCCCTAATCGTTCTGCTTCGGCGCAATGTACGATCGTCGCTAGTGATTCCAAGATGGTGCCTTCTTCTGGAGTTACTGTTCTTCGGAGGTGACTAACGTCGACCAAGACGCGGCGAGGCTCTCGGTTTTTGGCAGGCTATGTTGCGTTGTAGTTGTGTTGTCGTGTGTGGATGTTTGTGGCTTGCCAGATGTGGAGTTGTGCTACGCTCATTGTTCACAGCGAGTGGTAGTTGTCTTGTATTTTGATATTCTCTTCTTCTATAAAGCTATGGTACGCAATTTTCGTACTCTCGAAAAAAACAAGCTTCCTTACCCTGTTCTGCACTCAATCTGCTTAGCTGAGATGGCATGCCAAGGCCGATTAGTTGCTAAAATATCCTGCCATATATTTATTGTGACGTAGATTGCCATGGTCTAGTAGCCAATCTATTAGGTGAAATAGGTCTACACCGTTTTATGCTTGATCTTTGTTGCTGCGATGGCCTTCGATAGTTCGATGGATGTGTGCTCGACCTCATTGACTGTTGAAACAGCCTGCCATAATTTAGCACTCAAATCTGTTTGCTGAATTAGCTTTACATATATTTCATTACTTAGATCTGCTCGTCCAAATATCTTGCCATAGCTTTAGACATCGACCTAGGTATTTTTTTGGACTTCATAAAAAGCATATCTGTTTTTCCTGTAATATCTAGTAGAAGAACTAATTTGTATGTCTAACAGATGGACATGACTTGGATAACTTCTGCTCGAAGATTTTCCGCTGCATATGTCGAGGGGGTTGAAAACTTCATGAACTTTATCAGAGCTGAGTACGGTGGTCTGAAATCAGATGTGCTTTGCCCATGTAGCAGTTGTATGAATTCAGTTACAAGACCCCAGTCAACTATGCAAAATCATCTACACTTGTATGGGATGTCGGTCACATATACTAGGTGGGTTCATCATGGTGAAGCTGTGAACATCAATGTTATTGACTACGTGGAAGCAGCAGATCACCATCTTGATCTGCTTGATGCTTAGGTGGAAGAGGAGGAGGAGGTGGTGGTGGCGGAGCCAGTGAGTTTGAGCAACATTGAAACAATGCTACGAAATGCTTGTGCATTTTGTGAACTATCACCTGCAGAAGAAAAACGGTGTGCCCGCATGTTGGAACAATGCAATGTGGCTGTCACCCCAGGAAATAAGCTGCCAGTATTCTCAGCTATGGTCACCTTTCTTCAGGTGAAGACATCTGAGCGGATGACCAACAAATCATTCGATCCGATGTTGGCTGCTTTCCGCAAATCTTTCCCAGATGTGTCTGAACTACCACACACCTACAGTAAAATGAAGAATTTCCTTCGTGCAGTTGGAATTGGATATGATATGATCCATGTTTGTAAGAATAATTGTGTTCGGTTCCGGAAGGATTATGCCAACTTAAGTGAATGCCTGAAATGCTAATCATCAAGATGAAAAGATGGCGATGCTGTGAAGAGGATTCCTCATAATGTTCTGAGACATTTTCCAGTTATACCAAAGATTGCAGAGGTTGTTTCATGATGCTGAAACAAGAGAGGATGTACTATGGCATTCTAGGAACCAGGAGTACAGAGATCAGAATGTAATGAGCCATCCATCTCATGGTAGTGAGTGGAAAAGCTTCAATCATAAACACAAAAAGTTTGCTGCTGACCCGAGAAACATTAGACTTGGCTTAGCTTCAGATGGATTTAATCCATTTGGCCACCAGAGCGCCACATATAGCATGTGGCCAGTGCTTGTTATGCCTTACAACATGCCTCCAAATGTCTGCACCAAAGAATCAAACTACATGATGGCCTTGCTCATCCCAGATCCAAAAAGTCCTGGAAAGGATTTTGATTTATTCATGGAGCCTCTTGTGGAGGAACTTCAACAGCTATGGAGGGGTGTTCTCACTCGAGACCTATATAGCAGCCCACCAGCTGATTTCTTTCTGCGTGTTGTTATAATTTGATGCATCCATGATTATCCTGCTTTGGGCACTATGTCAGGGCGAACGACACATGGTTACAGTGCATGTGTTCGCTGTGACGGGAATCCGCTGTCATACGCAATACTTAGCAAGATCTGTTACATTGGACACCGCCATTTCCTTGCCAAGGACAAGCCGCATCCTAGAAAATACCGAAGACATGGGTTCAATGCAAAGCATGAAAACTGTGATGCGCCAAAGAGGCTCACCGCCGATGAGTTGCAAGTGGAATTAGAGAAGGTCAGGCATATTACACCAGTAAACCATCCTGGTAATGGTAGCGGGAAAAGAAAGCATGGCAGGGTAGAAGAGAGATTATTGTTTACCCGCAGGTCCACTTTGTGGGACTTGGAGTATTGGAAAGATTTGGATCTGCGACATAATCTTGATGTGATGCACATTGAGAAAAATATATGTGACAGCATTATCGGCACACTTCTTAATATTGAAGGCAAGACGAAAGATACCTTAAAATCTAGGATTGATTTGACACACCTGGGTATCATACAGGCTTTGCAGGTGCAAGATGAAGGTAAACCACGGGATATGGCACCAGCTGTGTACGTCTTGGACAAGGTAAAAAGAAAAGAATTCTGCGAGGTCCAGTCACGTGTGAGATTCCCACATGGATTTGCTTCCAACCCTGAAAGGAGAGTCAGTGCAGATGGAAACAAGGTACAAGGGTTGAAAACTCATGACTGCCACGTCCTACTTCAAAGGGTTTTACCTATTATCCTTAGAGGATTGGGCCCCCTGACTTATACAGAGCAGTTGCAGAGTTGGGACAATTCTTCAGGGAACTCTATAGTAGAAATATCAGGATAGATGCTTTGGAGCATCTTAGAGACAAGATACCAACTATCCTATGCGACCTTGAGAAGATATATCCTCCAGCCTTCTTTGATGTGATGGTGCATTTGGATGTTCATCTACCTGATGAGGCACTACTTAGAGGTCCAGTACAGTATGGCTGGATGTACCCTATTGAAAGGCGGCTAGGCACTTTCAAGGCTATGTTAGGAACAGAGCTAGACCCGAGGGTTCCATTGCACAGGCCTACATTGCTACAGAAGCATTGACATTCTGCTCAAAATACATTGAAACATCTGATCAACTTAGCAAAGAGGTGGGTGAAGACAATCCCGGGCTCAATGTTTTCGATTATTCTGTTCGAGTTACAGGGAAGAGTCGACAAGAGGACAAACCTAAAGATCTGTACAAAATGGCTTGGTATGTGTTGAATAACTGTCCTGAGATACTACCTTATATCAAGTAAGTGCTAAGTACTGTAGCTTATACATCGTAATATACTAAACTTGCAGCACATTCTTATATATTTAGATGTTTTACGTGATCACTATGTTGTGCAGCATGTACAAAAAGGAGTTACTGCCGCAAAATCCAGGAAACATTGACAAACTGGTTATGGCAGGATTTGCGAAATGGTTCAAGAGCCATGTAAGCTTTTGAATTGCACTGTCAGTTTTTTAATATATGGAGTATATAAGATGATCAGCTTGTATATTTTCTAACCATAGGTTAAGAAGATGCGGGAGGATGGGTAGGCAGTTGATGATGCCCTTTACTCACTAGCAATGGGTCCTGATACTCGTGTAAGACATTGTGAATCTTGCATCGTTGGAGATGTGCGCTACAACACCCTTGCACGTGACGAAGGCAGGAAGACACAAAAAGTGACATCATGAGCACGGATATGTATGACAAAGAGATAACTAAAATGTATGCTAACATAACAGACATTGTTTAGTTGCAGTATATCTCCAGTTTCGAGGATCATCGGTGTGTGGTTCTGTTGTGCTGTTGTTGGTATAACCTGTTTTCCAGGATCGCAAAACCCAGAGCTGATGATTATTTCAAATCCATCAATGTCAAGGCGGCATACCAGATCAATGAGCCTTTTATTTTTGCAAATCAAGCAACACATATATTTTTCTTGGAAGACACATTTGCACGTAGCGATGACTAGAGAGTATTGCAAAGGTTTGAGCAGAGGAATTCATTTAGTGAAGTTGCACAACAAGATGATGCTTAGACTGCTCCTGATGTACAAGATAACACATATATTCCTAATATCTTTGAGAACCATCACGTCAATGACGCCGACGAAAAGATTTGCCTGTCGTGCTGTGGACATACAAGAGTTGATAAAGAAGAAGCCAATGTTCGAGGACATTGAGGATGAAGAAGATGATGACACCGTGGGGAATTACGATTCAGACTGATACACATGGCGAAGATATTGACACTGCTACTGCGGATGATGATTAGATTACTTTTGTCGTATTTGCCTGTCAGAAGACGTTTTTTATCTACTATGTGAAATTGTGTTTGTTGTGACAACTGAAACCTGATGAATGTGTTGTTTAGTATTTTGCTGTGAGAACATCACTTGTCATGTATGCTAATTTATGTTTGGTGATTGTATGACGACTAAAACATGATGACATTGTTGTTTAGTTGTACTCATATTTGGCTGTGAAACTTGAATTTCATAACATAGTTTGCTGTTGGACTACAATTTGCTCGACGTCTTCGAATGGGAACAAAGCTGACCCGACAGGGCCTCTGCTAATTTATTTATTTATTACCAAAAGGACCTCTGCTATATATTTATTTATGAGGAAAAGGGGGTACCCCCTGATTTCCGTTAATAGAAATCATTAGATGTTCACAACACTATGCCCAGCCTGCTACACAGGTTTCATTCATTACTAGTTTCAGCAAAGTGCTCATGTGATAGCCACTGAATACATCACGAGTGCTACATACACTGCAAATAAAGAGACAATCATCCTACAGAGCACATCGATTTTTTCCATTATCTTCACAAGCTCTTTCATCTCCTCATTGCTGTCAAGGCCGTTCAGCAGCTGTTGCTTGGCCATGATTAGAGGAACTACATCTTTAACCTTCTTCTCTGCATCTTCCTCCTCTGTCGTTCCTTTAGTTACTTTTCCAACACCCAACCTGCTGGTATTGGGATTCCTCGGCTAGCCAAATAATCAGCATAGTTGCATTCCCCCACATCAACAACTTCCCAGAAATACAAATCACACGAATCTTTCCTTTTCTGCATGAATCAAATTGGAAGATCATCAACCAAACTTTTAAAAAAATCAGCAACTGAAAGTAGCAGAACAACACTTAAACATATTATTACCCCATGATTCGGGCATTTGTAGAAGACTCGGCTAGGGTTGAGGATTGTGGTTGAGACGCTATAGATGACTCTGCGTGATTTGCAGCAGTGGCACCACACCAATGGCAGCGGGTTGTGATGAGCAACCGGCTGCGGTGCGTGTGCCGGCGGGGGTGTGATGAGACCCACAGGAGATGGTACGGGTGGTGACTTGGCGCATATCTGGTTGTTGCCTGCTGAAGAGCAGGTGGACGAGCAGCCATCGGACATGGTTGCTGCAGCCAGAGCTTCTGATGCTAGGCAGAGTAAGTAGAGAAGAGGAGAAGCGAACATTGGATATGTCAGTTTCATTACTTGCCGAGTAGCATAGCACCATATATAGTCATAGTCTAGGTTTGGATTCGAACCAGCTACAGGAGCACGTCTCTCTTTTTTCTAAAACTCAGCAACATCTCTTTGCTGGTACACTAGCTTGTTCTGTACGCCTTCTCAAGTCTTTGATTTTCTTTCTTTTTTTTGCGAGGAAGGAAGGAGGACAAAATTGAGAGTTCCTGGGACTCGAACCCAAGACCTCTTGGTTGAAAACCAAGGGTGCTAGTCACTTATGTGGCGAACGTTCCCTGGGAGGAGGACGACAGATGAACGCATTTTCCTCGCAGTTTTAGTTGCAACACAAGATCGAACGGTCGCAGTTTCGGGAATGTTATCAGGCGAACGAGCCCAGTTTTTCTTTTCTTTCTATATATAAAAAAGTATGCTACTTGGTGTCGGCTTAGTCAACAAACGATTGTGCCAACCTTGACCGTTGGATTGACATTCAATGTTTGTCGTGTTTCTTCAGTCTCTTCTTCCTCCACCCGCCAAAGCCAAACCAGCACCGGCAGGACCGCCTGCTCCCGCCTCCCACGGATGGCTGTGCTGCCGCGCACGCATTGTGGCCAGATCGCACCCTAAAACTCTGTGCATCTTCCCCAGCTCTTGTTCGTTCCCATCCGAGGCCTCACCATCGTCCTCCGGCTTGGTTCGCTTGCCGCGGTGCCGCCCTCCGGTGTTGTCAACATGGTCAACAACCGAGAGGAATAAGGAGATGACTGTACATGGTGAGGATGACAGTAGGGACCCAGCAGCGCGCGCAGTAATTTTATTTTTTCGGGACAGAGAAGGGTATCAACTGGGTTGTGCGGGAGCTGTGGCCCATCTAGCCCAGGCTTTTATTTCATATGTTTAGCACATGACCAACCCAGTTTGTTTTTTCCTTTTTGAAAATGGCTAGCCAGCTATTTTGGTTTTTGCAGAATAACCAACGTAGGCCTACTTGCTTTTCTACGACCTGCTGGGCTGGAAATCTTTCAAGACGAGGAGGGATGCATTTTTCCTAGGAAATGGGCTATAAGTAATAAGAAATGGGCTATAAGTAATAATAAATGCGCTGTAAAATGAAAAAATTACAGCAAACAGGCAATTAGTTCCAAAATACTTTTTTCTTTCGGATTTTGATATTTTAAATTTCATTGTTTTTGTGCGGGTAAAATTTCATTGAATTTAAATTAAGGTATATTTAGTTTTAAAATTAATTTGAATCTGGCTAGAAATTTTGGGTAGCATGCTGTTTGGGACAGATTTGGAGGCTGACTTGTGGGTCTACTAGGTTGACATGTATGAAAGGCTTTGTCAACTTAGTCTACAAACGATTCTAGCAGCAGTGACCGTTGGATGTTAATCCAACGGCCGTGCTGCTTCTTCAATATCTGATCTTCTTGCTCCAGCCGCCCAAACCAGCGCCGGTGGGACTGCCTGCTCCCGCCTCCCGTGGCCGATTGTGTTGCCGCACAGGCCGCACCGCCCCACCCTACTCCATTGCTGGCCAGGCCATTCCTCTACTCACCCACACCTCCTGTTATTTTTCGGTGATGGCAGCCGGACCAGTAAACCCTCGTACTCCTCACCGCATGGGAAACCATTGTCGAGTCTTCCCTGGCTCCGTGTCGTTCCCTTCCTAGGCCTCGCCGTCGTCCACCGCCATGGTGCTCTCGGCGCGGCCTGGTCAACATGGTCAACGAACGACATCCATCGGACGTGGACTGTACATGGAGAGGCTGACAGCTGGGTCCATGGCCGCACACAAGGAAATGCCTCCTTATTACGCGCAAAATAATGATTCCTCCACCTGACATCTGGGACCCATCAGAAGGGCCTCTTTATTTCGCGAAAAAAATGTGCCCCCCGCTGACAGGTCGGACTCACCAGCTATATCTTCGCACGCAAGGAAGTGCCCCCTTATTACGCACAAAAAAAATGAATACCCCCTGCTAGCTGGAACCCAGCATAGTGGGAGGCTGACTTGTGGGCCTACTAAGTTGACGGGGACGGAGGGCTTTGTCAACTTAGTCAATATGAACGATTCTAGCTCCAGTTACTGTACGATGTTCATCCAACGGTCGTAGTGCTTCTTCAACCTCTGGTCTTCTTGCTCCAGCCGCCCAAAGCAGCGCCGGTCGTGTCGCGTGCTCCTGCCTCCTGTGGCCGGTTGTGATGCTGCGGAGGCCTCATGGCCCCCTACTACTCCTACTGCTGGCCAGGCCATCCCTCTACTCACCCACACCCCTTGTTATTCTGCGGCGACGGCAGCCTCACAACGCAGCCGAACAGTGAACCCTCGTACTCCTCTCCGCGTGGGCATCCACTGCCGCGTCTTCCCCGGCTCTGCGTCGTCCCCTTCCTAGGCCTCGCCGTCATCCACCGCCTTGGTGCTCTCAGTCCGGCGTGGTCAATGTGGTCAACGACTGACTTCCATCGGAAGAGTACTGTACGTGGAGAGGCTGACAGCTAGGTCCACGGCCGCAGCAAGGAAGTGCCTCCTTATTACGCGCAAAATAATTATTCCTCTACCTGACAGCAGGGACCCACCGGACGGGCAACCATATTTTGCAAAAAACGTTTCCTCCCTGACTGCTGGGACCTACCAGCTACACCTTCTGTAACGCCCCGAATCCGATGCGCCAGGTGTCTGTCAGTTATTCGTCGACGTTTCCATGTTGTTTGCTTGCGTGTTGCATTTTGTCATGTCATCATGTGCATCTCATTTTGCATACGTGTTCTTCTCATGCATCCGAGCATTTTCCCCGTTGTCCGTTTTGCAATCCGACACTCTCGCCGTGCCCCGTCGCCCCCTCACAGACTTTGTTTCATGAGCGGGAGAAAAACATTCTTGGAATGGGTCGGTATTTGCCGAATGGCCTTGGTATATCACCGGTAGACCGCCCATCAAATTTCGTTCCATTTGGAGGTCGTATGATGCCCCAACGGTTAACCGCGTAGCCCAAAACCCCTCTCTCTTTGCAGCCCAGCCCCTCTTCACCACAGCCCATGAGCCCATCCAAACCCCCTCCATGCTCTCGGTCGTTCGATCATTATCGTGTGGGCGAAAACCGCTCCTCATTTGGACACTCCTACCTCCCAGGATCTATAAATAGGTGTCTCCATCCGAATTTTCGCAGTCCAAACCCTAATTCTCCTCCCTCACCGCGCCGGACACGTCCGCCGCCGCCCCCTCGCCCAACCACGATGCGCCACGTCGCCCCCGCCGCCGTCTCCACCGTGCCAGGCCCGCCGGGCCCGGATCGGGCCCGTGGGGCCCATCCCGCCGCCGCCGCGACTCGCTAACGCTGCCCCACGCGCGCCTCCCCGCGCCCCGCCACCGGTGAGCGTCGCCGCCGCCCTTCGTCGGTGCCCCGCCGCCACGAACCTTGCCGCCCGCCGTCGGCCTCCCCGAGCATCGCGCCCACTGCCGCCGACGCGCCTTGCCACATCCGTCCACCGGCCGTCGCCGAGTCGCCCCGCCGCCACGCGCGCCTTCGCCGTCGACCCCGCGACCCTTTGCCGGCCCGCCTCCGCGCCGCCCCGCCAGTTCCAGCCATGCCGGAGCTCACCGCCCCGCGTTGTTGCCCGCGCCGCCGCCTCAGCTCCCGTGCTCCTTCGCCAGAGCCGCGTCCGGCCTGGTCGTCCCCGACCTCCCCGGTCACCTCCCGTGCCTCCTTCGACTTCCTCCTCGGCGGAGCTCCTCGCCGAAGAACTGCACCTCGCCGGAGACGAAGATGGACCAGATCCACCAGTTCAACGATCCAAACGCGCCGTCCCCGCCCCGGATCTCTCCGTCCCGCACGACCCCGTCCAGTTTCGGAGGGTAAAATTCCACCAAGTCCCTGAGATTTTCAACATTCTGGTGCATACTTTGACATGCCATAACTTGTTTCATACTCCTCCGTTTTGTGTGTGTAATATATCAAATTGTTCATCATGATATGCTCTTCATTTTGTTCCATTGTGGAATGCTTGTTTGAGTCCATCTTGGTGCCCTAATCATCGTTGCAAGAGTGCTATATGATGTAAACCTGCTGAAACTGTTATAACTTGGTGATTTGTCTTTTTCATTGCATTTTGTGCGTGCATCCTATGAGCTTGATGTCTACATGAGTTTTGAGCTACATCTTGCCATCTTTACAATGGTGCCATACATGTATTTTTGTTAGTCTCTAAGTGACTGCATCAAGCTCGTGAAGTAGGGTACTTGCTGTTACTGTTTTGCTAGACTGTATCTGCTATATCATGATGCTATGTAAATCTGCTGCTACAAGTCATTCTATGCATAATCTGGATATGTTCACTAAGGATGTTTTGTTACACATGTCATTCTCTATCTATCCATGCCCCTGGTTGCATTTATAGCCTGTTGTAGCTTGTTGTAATCTTGCTCGCAAATTGCTAAATAATGTTGTGTCAGCCTATTAGCATTAAGTTCAGTTTTTACCATGAGCTTTGCTAGTGATCCATGCGCCCTATGACCTTGATCTTGCCATTATTAGCTTCATAAACATGTATTCGTACTGTTGGTTACCTTTTCGTGCCATGTATTGCTCTGTGGTGAGTTTTACAAGCTCACCAACATGCCTACTTATTGTTGTTCCTGCCATGTCTGAATCTGTCATATCACTTGCTATGTTTGCATGGATGCTACCATGTTTTCTGTTAATCTTTGGAATTAGTTCAGTAAGGGAGGTTTGTTCTTTGTCTTTAGTAATAGCATGCCATGCCTTTGGTTCCCATGATAAGTTCATGTAGCATGTTGTTTGATAGCTCTGAACATTGCAACCTGATGTCATTTCTGCTAAGTCTGTAAACTGTTATAATTTGCAATTTGCCATGCCCTTTTGAGCATGTTCTAGTGATTTCTGGAGATAGCTCAGTGTTCATGTTTCGTCATGCTTTACCTTTACTTCATGCCGATGCCTTTTGTTTTCACGTGGAGATGCTGTAGCATATTTTTTTGATGCTTGCTAATGCCTAGTTGCTGTTTTGGACAGTTTGTCCTTTAAACTTGTTTCATGTGTATGTGTTGAACCGTTGCTCCGTTTTGAGTGTGCTCTATATGAAACTTGCTTAGAATTGCTTGTAGTTTCATCTTGTCTTGTTGAATCCTTGTTTTGAGAGTGTTTTCTTGATGTTTGAATGCCTTTTGCATCAATGCCATGTTTAACTTGTTTTGCTCATATCTTCTAGGCCATAGCTCCGAACTAAATGAACTTTACATGTAACTTGACTAGAATTTCATGTAGATCCTCTTGGTGCTTTTTCACTTGCTGTTTAACAACTTCAACTTAATGTTTGTTAATATCTGGACCAACTTCGAAACTTGCATATGAGGACTTACCGGAATTGTTATATGTTGTTTCCGGCCTCATTTAACCTTGCTTTGTTGTGCTGTTCTTGTATGCATCATCTCTTGCCATGAGTAGCTTCATGTAGTCTTGTCTTGCATCATACTTGGTTGAGCATCATGTCATGTATATGTGTGGTGTGTTTACCATGTTGTGTGCTTCTTCTCGATAGTTCCTGTTTCATTGCGATCATGAGGATTCGTTCGTCTACGCTTGGTTCGGCTTCATCTGTTCGTCTTCTTCATGGACTCGTTCTTCTTCCTTGTGGGACTTCAGGGAAGATGACCGTCACCTTGGATATCATTACTATCATTGCTATGCTAGTTGCTTCATTCTATCGCTTTGCTGCGCTACCTATCTCTTGTTCTTCAAGCCTCCCAAATCGCCATGTCAGCCTCTAACCTTTTCACCCTTCCTAGCAAACCATTGTTTGGCTACGTTACCGCTTTGCTCAGACCCTCTTATAGCGTTGTTAGTTGCAGGTGAAGTTGAAGATTGCTCCATGATGGACAAGATTATGTTGGGGTATCACAATATCTCTTATATTATTAATGCATCTATATACTTGGTAAAGGGTGGAAGGCTCGGCCTTATGCCTGGTGTTTTGTTCCACTCTTGCCACCCTAGTTTCCGTCATACCAGTGTTATGTTCCTTGATTTTGCGTTCCTTACGTGGTTGGGTGATTTATGGGACCCCCTTGACAGTTCGCTTTGAATAAAACTCCTCCAACAAGGCCCAACATTGGTTTTACCATTTGCCTACCACCTATACATTTCCCTTGGGAGTAATTAACCCGAGGGTCATCTTTATTTTAGCCCCCCCAGGGCCAATGCTTGTCTAAGTGTTGGCCCAGACTAGAGCACCGTGCGGGACCATCCCTTGGCAACTTGGGTTACGTTGGTACCTGTACGCTTCACTTATCCAGTGTGTCCTGAGAACGAGATACGTGCGACTCCTATCGGGATTGTCGACACATCGGGCGGCTTTGCCGGTCTTGTTTTACCATTGTCGAAATGTCTTGTAAACCGGGATTCCGAGACTGATCGGGTGTTCCTGGGAGAAGGAATATCCTTCGTTGACTGTGAGAGCTTGTGATGAGCTAAGTTGGGACACCCCTGCAGGGTATAAACTTTCGAGAGCCGTGCCCGCGGTTATGTGGCAGATGGGAATTTGTTAAAATCTGGTTGTAGATAACTTGACACCAGATTCGAATTAAAACACATCAACCGCGTGTGTAGCCGTGATGGTCTCTTCTCGGTGGAGTCCGGGAAGTGAACACGATTTTGGGTTATGTTTGACGTAAGTAGTTTCAGGATCACTTCTTGATCATTGATAGCTTCACGACCATTCCGTTGCTTCTCTTCTCGCTCTTATTTGTGTATGTTAGCGACCATCACATGCTTAGTCGCTGCTGCAACCTCACCACTTTACCCCCTTCCTTACCCATTAAGCTTTGTTAGTCTTGATACCCATGGTAATGGGATTGCTGAGTCCTCATGCCTCACATATTACTACAACAACAGTTGCAGGTACAGGTTATGCGATGATCATGACGCGATAGCAATGTTTGCTTGTTTTGGAGTTCTTCTTCTGCTTCTTCTTCGATCAGGGGATAGGTTCTAGGTCGGCAGCCTGGGCTAGCAGGGTGGATGTCGTTTGAGTTTCTGTTTGTGTTTCATCCGTAGTCGGATGGTGCTCTTATGTAAGATGATGTTGTATTCGTGTGGCATTGTATGCCCTTTTGTATGTATCCCCATCTATTATGTAATGTTGATGTAATGATATCCACCTTGCAAAAGCGTATCAATATGCGGTTCTATCCTTGGTGGGACCTCTGAGTCTCTTTAGGATAGTATCGCATATTGGGCATGACACCTTCGCACGCAAGGAAGTGCGTCCATATTACGGGCAACCAAAATGATTCGCCCCCTGACTGTTGGGACCCACCACCTACATCTTCGCACGCAAGGAAGTGAAAGACAGTCGGGACCCACCTGGTCGAAGCGTACGTAGCATTGTCATTCTGGTCGCGAACGTGTACGTACATACTGGTCGATGTAGAGGCGTGCACGTGTCGTAGTAGAGGTGCACAGGTAGCATGTACACGTACGTACAACGGCCAGGGTGCAAGAAAGAAAATACGGCCACGTACGTACATACGGCAGGGGTCTCAAACGCCTACTCGCGCATACGTACGGCCAGGGCTCGTGTACATGGCTGGGTCGAAACGGAGAAACTGCATCGTCGTCGTGTTCATGGGGAGGCAACGGAATGCGCCGTGTTCATTGGGAGGCAATGGAACGCGTGGGAGCCAACCGTCTTGGATGGAACAACCGATGGAAACGAGGCCTGGCATACTGCAAAATGGAGGAAACGACCTTGTGTTCGACCGGACACGTTCGAAACAGGATCCTGTTCATTAGGAGGGGTCTAGCGTACTGCAAAATGGAGGAAACGGACTTCTGTTGGACCTCCTACGGTCGAAACGGGGGTCCTGTTCATCGGGAGGGTTGTGGCGTACCGCAAGACGGGACTCCACGGGATACTGTTCATCTCCACAGTCGACCTCCTCCAGCCTCCACGGGCTACTGTTCATCCACCATCGACCTCCTCCAGCCTCCACAAGCTCTTGTTCATACACGAGCTCCTGTTCATCCAGCCTCCACCGCGCGCTCCTCCACCGGCTACTGTTCAACCAGTCCTCTCCACGGGGTCCTGTTCAACCACCCCTCCATGGGCTACTGTTCATCCAGCCCTCCACCGGCTACTATTCAACCAGCCCTCCACCGGCTACTGTTCAACCTTCCCTCCACGGGGTCCTGTTCATCCAGCCCTCCACGGGGCCTGTTATCCACGCCCAACCGGCTCGATCGATCGGGGTCATGTTCATCCAGCGGCAACACCACGGGGTCCTGTTCATCCAACCCCCACCGGGAACTGTTCATCCAAACCCCCCAGCAACACTCATTGTTCATCCAGAGGCAGCATCAATCAGCTTCAGTTAGCAGCAGTAGCGAAGGAATCGCTCGATCGCTCGGGTTCAATAACGCGTAGCCTGCAGTGCAATCGCTCGGTTCAGTTAGACGACGCCTCGCTCGGGTTTAGTTAGAGCCCAACGCCTCGCACCCACACGCGTACGTGTATGAGAGAAACGCGCATCACTTGGCCCCGACCACCCACCGTAACCGGGAACTCCCCGAAATTTTCCTCTCCCTCGCTTCTACCACGGTTTTTTCCGTCATGGACGGCCCAAAGAATGTCATGCAGCTGCATCTCCGGCCCGCCCAGGACGAAAAGCCCATTTTCTGTCATGATTTTTTGTCATAGAAGTAGGATCCCACCACATCTATGATGATACCAGGTTTTGTCACAATTATCGTCATAGAAGTGTCATAAGTATGATAGAAAAAAATTCGTTCAGCCCAAAATGTCATGGATGTGTCTTTTTTTGTAGTGGTTCACTTTGCCATCCTTCTTATCCGCCAAACTTTTGGGGTATTGGCGCTTCCAATGACCATTTCCTTTGCAGTAGAAGCACTCAGTTTCAGGCTTATTAGGTCCAGCTTTGGGCTTCTTCACGGGAGTGACAACTTGCTTGCCATTCTTCTTGAAGTTCCCTTTCTTTCCCTTGCCCTTTTTCTTGAAACTAGTGGTCTTGTTAACCATCAACACTTGATGCTCTTTCTTGATTTCTACCTTCACCGGTTTCAGCATCGCGAAAAGCTCGTGAATCATTTTCTTCATCCCTTGCATATTATAGTTCATCACGAAGTTCTAGTAGCTTGGTGATAGTGACTAGAGAACTCTATCAATCACTATCTTATCTAGAAGATTAACTCCCACTTGATTCAAGCGATTGTAGTGCCCAGACATTTTGAGCACATGCTCACTAGCTGAGCTATTCTCCTCCATCTTGTAGGCAAAGTACTTGCCAGAGGTCTCATACCTCTCGACACGGGCAATACCAATTTCAGCTCTTGGAACATCTCATATGCTCCGTGGCGTTCAAAACATCTTTGAAGCCCCGATAGTAAGCCGTAAAGCATGGAGCACTAAACTATCAAGTAGTCATCATATCGAGCTTGCCGAATGTTCACAACGTCTGCATCTGCTCCTGCAATAGGTCTGTCACCTAGCGGTGCATCAAGGACATAATTCTTCTATGCAGCAATGAGGATAATCCTCGGATCACGGACCCAATCTGCATCATTGCTACTATCATCTTTCATCTTAGTTTTCTCTAGGAACATATAAAAAATATAGGGGAGCTACAATGCGACCTATTGATCTACAACATAATTTGCAAATACTATCAGGACTAGGTTCATGATAAATTAAGTTCAATTAATCATATTACTTAAAAACTCCTACTTAGATTGACATCCCTCAAGTCATCTAAATGATACGTGATCCAAATCAACTAAACCATGTCCAATCATCGCGTGAGATGGAGTAGTAATCAATGGTGAACACCTCTATGTTAATCATATCTACTATATGGACCTTTCGGTCTCAAGTGTTCCGAGGCCATGCCTGTACATGCCAGATTCGTCAAGTTTAACCCGAGTATTCCGCATGTGCAAATCTGTCTTGCACCCGTTGTATGTGAACGTAGAGCCTATCACACCCGATCATCACGTGGTGTCTCAACATGAAGAACTGTCGCAACGGTGCATACTCAGGGAGAACACTAATACCTTGAAATTTTAGTTAAGGGATCATCTTATAATGCTACCGCCGTACTAAGCAAAATAAGATGCATAAAAGATAAACATCACATGCAATCAAAACATGTGACATGATATGGCCATCATCATCTTGTGCTTTTGATCTCCATCTCCAAAGCATCATCATGATCTCCATCGTCACTAGCTCGACACCTTGATCTCCATCGCAGCGTCGTGGTCGTCTCGTCAACTATTGCTTCTACAACTATCGCTACCCCATTGTGATAAAGTAAAGCAATTACATGGTGTTTGCATTTCATACAATAAAGCGACAACCATAAGGCTCATGCCAGTTGCCGATAACTTTTACAAAACATGATCATCTCATACAACAATGTATATCACATCATGACTTGACCATATCACATCACAAGCATGCCCTGCAAAAACAAGTTAGACGTCCTCTACTTTGTTGTTCCAAGTTTTACGTGGCTGCCACGGGCTTCTAGCAAGAACCGTTCTTACCTACGGCACAAAACCACAACGATGATTTATCAAGTTTGTTGTTTTAACCTTCAACAAGGACCGGCCGCAATCAAATTCGATTCAACTAAAGTTAGAGAAACAAACACCCGCTAGCCACCTTTATGCAAAACTAGTTGCATGTCTGTCGGTGGAACCGGTCTCATGAACGTGGTCATGTAAGGTTGGTCCGGGCCGCTTCATCCAACAATACTAGCGAATCAAAATAAGACATTGGTAGTAAGCAATATAACTATCACCGCCCACAACTCTTTGTGTTCTACTCGTGCATATCATCTACGCATAGACCTGGCTCGGATGCCGCTATTGGGGAACGTATCATGCAATTTCAAAAAAAATCCTATGCTCATGCAAGATCTATCTTGGAGATGCATAGCAACGAGAGGGGGAGAGTGTGTCTACGTACCCTCATAGACCGAAAGCATAAGCGTTTATCACGTGGTTGATGTAGACGTACTCTTCGCGATCCGATCACGATCCAACCGATCTAGTGCCGAACGGACGACACCTCCGAGTTTAGCACACGTGAGGCTCGAAGACGTCTCCTCCTTCTTGATCTAGCAAGTAGGAGAGGATAAGTAGATGGGATCACAATCAACATGACGGCGTGGTGGTGATGGTGGTGGTGGAGCACCGGTAGCGCTTCGCTAAGCGTCGCTGGGACGAGGCAGTGGAACTGCGGAGTAACGGGAGAGAGAGGGGCACCAAGGGCTTGGTGTGTCCTCTTGGGGCGCCCCCTCCTATCTATATATAGGTGGAGGGGCGTGGCAAACAACTCCTCCAAGCCCTCGGGCATAGCTAAGGGGGAGAGGACTTGGACTCCAAGTCCAATCCTATTCCTAATAGGACTCCTTCCTTTTTTTCCTTCCCTAGCCACATGGGCTTTTGAGGACTTGGTGCGCCTAGCCCAATAAGGCCAGGCCACCTCCCTAGCCCTTGGGTCGTGTTGTACCCACTTGCGGATTTATGGAATCCTCTGGAACCTTCTGGAAGCTTCCCGGTACAATACAGAAAAAACTGCACCTTTTTCCGGAACACAAAATATGGCTTCCCATATATAAATCTTTACCTCTCGACCATTTCGATACTCCTCGTGACGTCCGGGTTCTCATCCGGGACTCCAAACAACATTTGGTTACCACTTATTTATACGTCCATTTTGCATCATGTTTTCCTACTGTTATTTATGTTATTTTATTGTATACTAATGCTTTTTGGAGTAATTCTAGTGCCTTTTCTCTCATAATATGCAAGGTATGCACAAAGGGGGAGAATTCTGGCAGCTGGAAATCTAGACCTGAAAAAGCTATGTCAAGCTACCTCTGCACAACTCCAAATGAGCTGAAACTTCCTGAGAATTTTTTATGGAATATTTAAGAATTATTGGAGCAAATAAGTACCAAAGGGGGTCCACCAGGTAGGGCACAACCCACCTGGGCAAGCCAGGAGGCCCAGGCGCGCCCTGGTGGGTGTTGCCCTCCTCGGCCCACCTCTGGTGCCCCTCTTCTAGTATATAAGTCATTTTGACCTAGAAAAAAAGGAGAGGACTTTCGGGATGAAGCGTCGCCGCCTTGAGGCGGAACTTGGGCAGGAGCATTTTTTCCCTCCGGCGGAGCGATTTCACCGAGGGAACTTCCCTCCCGGAGGGGGAAATCATCGTCATCATCATCACCAACAACTCTCCCATCTTGGGGAGGGCTATCTTCATAAACATCTTCAACATCACCAACTCCTCTCAAACCCTAGTTCATCTCTTGTGTTCAATCTTTGTACCAAAACTATAGATTGGTGCTTGTGGGTGACTAGTAGTGTTGATTACATCTTGTAGTTGATTACTATATGGTTTATTTGGTGTTATATGTTCAGATCCATTATGCTATTTAATACCCCTCTGATCTTGAGCATGATTATCATTTGTGAGTAGTTACTTTTTTTCTTGAGGTCACGGGAGAAATCATGTTGCAAGTAATCATGTGAACTTGATATGTGTTCGATATTTTGATGATATGTATGTTGTCATTCTCTTGGTGGTGTCATGTGAACGTCGACTACATGACACTTCACCATATTTGGGCCTAAGGGAATGCATTGTGGATTAGTTATTAGATGGTGGGTTGCGAGAGTGACAGAAGCTTAAACCCCAATTTATGCGCTATTCCGTAAGGGACCGATTGGATCCAAAAGTTTAATGCTATGGTTAGAATTTATTCTTAATACTTTTCTCGTAGTTGCAGATGCTTGTGAGAGGGTTAATCATAAGTAGGAGATTTGTTCAAGTAAGAACAACACCTAAGCACCGGTCCACCCACATACCAAATTATTAAAGTAGCGAACACCAACATGATGAAAGTTACTAGATGAAATTCCCGTGTACCCTCAAGAACACTTTGCTTATCATAAGAGACCGTTTTGGCCTGTCCTTTGACTCAAAAGGATTGGGCTACCTTGATGCACTTTTGTTACTACTATCGTTACTTGCTCGTTACAAATTATCTTGCTACCAAACTACTCCGCTACTTACAATTTTAGCACTTGCAGACATTACCTTGCTGAAAACCACTTGTTATTTCCTTCTGCTCCTCGTTGGGTTCGGCACTTTTACTTATCGAAAAGGCTACAATTGACCCCAAATACTTGTGGGCCATCAAGGCTATTTTATGGCACCGTTGTCGGGGAGTGAAGTGTTCTTGGTAAGTGGAAATTGGTAAGGAACATTATTACTATGTGCTGAAATTTATTGTCACTTGCTACTATGGAAAACAATCCTTTGAGGGGTTTGTTTGGGGTATCTTCACCTCGACCAGAACCACAATTAGTTGCCCCTCAACCTACTGCACCTACTAAAAATATTGAATATGAAATTCCTTCGGGTATGTTAGAGCAACTGCTAGCTAATCCTTATGCAGGAGATGGAACTGAACATCCTGATATGCACTTGATATATGTGGATGAAATTTGTGGATTGTTTAAGCTTTCAGGTTTGACCGGAGATGAAGCTAAGAAGAAGGTTTTCCCTTTATCTTTGAAGTGAAAAGCATTGACATGGTATAGGCTATGCGATGATATTGGATCTTGGAACTGGAATCGGCTGAAATTGGTATTTCATCAATAATTTTATCCTATGCATCTAGTTCATCGTGATCGGAATTATATATATAATTTTTGGCCTCGTGAAGGAGAAAGTATCGCTCTAGCTTGGGGGAGGCTTAAGTCAATGTTATATTCATGCCTCAGTCATGAGCTCTCAAGAGAAATTATTATTCAGAATTTTTATGCTCGGCTTTCTCGTAATGATCAATCCATGATCGATACTTCTTGTACTGGTTCTTTTATGAAGAAGACTATTGAATTCTGGTGGGATCTTTTAGAAAGAATTAAACGCAACTCTGAAGATTGGGAACTCGACGAAGGTAAAGAGTCGGGTATTGAACTTAAGTTTGATTGTGTTAAATCTTTTATGAATACCGATGTTTTTCAAAAGTTTAGCACTAAATATGGACTTGACTATGAGATAGTAGCTTCCTTCTGTGAATCTTTTGCTACTCATGTTGATCTCCCTAAGGATAAGTGGTTTAAATATCATCCACCAATTAAAGAAGAAGTTAAAGAACCGGTAAAAGCTAAAGAAGAAACTATCATTTACAATGTTGATCCAGTTGTTCCCATTGCTTATATTGAAAAACCACCTTTCCCTGTTAGGATGAAGGAACATGCTAAAGCTTCAACTGTGGTTAACAAAAGTTATGTTAGAACACCCAAACCATCTGAACAAATCAGAGTTGAGCCTAGTGTTGCTATGGTTAAAGATCTCTTAGTCGATAATATTGATGGGCATGTTATTTACCTCTGTGATGAAGCTTCTAGAATTGTCAAACCTGAAGGAAAAGATAAACATAGACCAGTTGTTGGCATACCTGTTGTCTCAGTGAAGATAGGAGATCATTGTTATCATGGATTATGTGACCTAGGTGCTAGTGTGAGTGCTATTCCTTTTTCCTTATATAAAGAAATTAAGGATGAAATAGCACCTGCTGGAATAGAAGGCATAGATGTCACTATTAAACTTGCCAATAGAGATACTATATAACCAATTGGGATTCTTAGAGATGTTGAAGTCTTGTGTGGGAAAATAAAATACCCTACTGATTTTCTTATTCTTAGCTCCCCACAAGATGACTTTAGTCCCATTATTTTCGGTAGACCTTTCTTGAACACCATCAATGCTAAAATAGATTGTGAGAAACAATCTGTCGGTGTTAGCTTTGGTGATGAATCTCATGAATTTAATTTTTCTAAGTTTAGTAGACAACCCCATAAGAAAGATTTGCCTAGTAAGGATGAAATTATTGGTCTTGCTTCTATTGTTGTGCCACCTACTGATCCTTTGGAACAATACTTGCTAGACCATGAAAATGATTTGCATATGCGTGGAAGAAATGAAATAGATAGAATCTTTTTCGAACAACAACCTCTGCTTAAACACAATTTGCCTATTGAAACTCTAGGAGGTCCTCCTCCACCTAAAGGTGATCCTGTGTTTGAATTAAAACAATTGCCAGACACTTTGAAATATGCTTATCTTGATGAGAAAAAGATATATCATGTTATTATTAGTGCTAACCTTTCAGAACATGAAGAATAAAGATTATTGAAAGTTCTAAGGAAGCACAGGGCTGCTATTGGATATACTCTTGATGATCTTAAGGGCATTAGTCCCACTCTATGTCAGCACAAGATTAGTATGGAACCTGATGCTAAACCCGTTGTTGATCACCAACGTTGGTTAAATCCGAAGATGAAAGAAGTGGTAAGAATGGAAATATTAAAACTTCTAGAAGCAGGTATAATCTATCCTATAACTGATATTAGATGGATAAGTCTTGTTCATTGTGTCCCTAAGAAGGGAGGTATTACTGTTGTTCCTAATGATAAGAATGAGCTCATTTTCCACAAAGAATTGTCACAGGCTATAGGATGGTAATTGATTATAGAAAATTAAACAAAGCAACTAGAAAAGATCATTACCCTCTACCTTTTATCGATCAAATGTTAGAAAGATTATCTAGGCACACACATTTTTTCTTCCTTGATGGATATTCTAGTTTTTCCCAAATACTTGTTTTACAACCTGATCAAGAAAAGACCACTTTTACTTGTCCTTTTGGAACTTTTGCTTATAGACATATGCCTTTTGCTCTATGTAATGCACCTGCTACCTTTCAAATATGTATGACTGCTATATTCTCTGATTTTTGTGAAAAGATTGTTGATGTTTTCATGGATGACTTTTCCGTTTATGGGAAGTCTTTTGATGATTGTTTAAGCAATCTTGGCCGGGTTTTGCAGAGATGTGAACAAACAAATCTTGTCTTGAATTGGGAGAAGTGCCACTTTATGGTTAACGAAGGTATTGTTTTGGGCCATAAAATTTCTGAAAGAGGCATTGAGGTGGACAAAGCCAAGGTTGATGCAATTGAGAAAATGCAATGTCCTAAAGATATCAAAGGTATTCATAGTTTCCTTGGTCATGTTGGTTTCGATAGGAGGTTTATCAAAGACTTTTCTAAAATTTCTAGGCCTCTTATGAATCTTTTGCAAAAGGATATTCCCTTTGTGTTTGATGATGATTGTTCGGAAGCCTTTGAAACACTAAAGAAAGCCTTAATTACTACACCTGTTGTTCAACCACCTGATTGGAACATGCCTTTTGAGATTATGTGTGATGCTGGCGATTATGTTGTTGGTGTTGTTCTAGGACAAATAGTTGATAAGAAACTTAATGTTATTCATTATGCTAGTAAAACTCTAAACAGTGCTCAACGTAATTATGCTACTACTGAAAAGGAATTCTTAGCAGTGGTGTTTGCTTGTGATAAATTCAGATCTTACATTGTTAATTCTAAAGTAATTGTTCACACCGATCATGCTACTATAAAATATCTTATGGAAAAGAAAGATGCTAAACCTAGACTCATTAGGTGGGTTCTTCTGCTACAAGAATTTGATTTGCATATCACTGATAGGAAAGGAGCAAAGAACACCGTAGCTGATAACTTGTCTAGGCTTGAAAATATTCTTGACGACCCACAACCTATTAATGATAGCTTTCCTGATGAACAATTAGTTGCGATAAACGTTTCTAATAGTACAACTTGGTATGCTGACTATGCTAATTATGTTGTTGCTAAATACATACCACCTAGCTTCACATACCAACAAAAGAAAAAATTCTTCTATGATTTAAGACATTACTTTTGGGATGACCCACATCTTTATAAAGAAGGAGTAGATGGTATTATTAGATGTTGTGTACTTGAGCATGAACAGGAACGAATCCTACGGAAATGTCACCCTGAAGCTTATGGAGGACATCATGCGGGAGACAGACCGCTCATAAGGTATTGCAATCTAGTTTTTATTGGCCTACTCTCTTCAAAGATGCCCTTAAGTTTGTCTCGTCCTATGATGAATGCCAAAGAATAGGTAATATCGGTAAGCATCAAGAAATGCCTATGAATTATTCACTTGTTGTTGAACCATTTGATGTTTGGGACCGTTTCCTTCCTCTAATGGGTATACACATATTTTGTTTTCTGTTGATTATGTTACTAAGTGGGTAGAAGCTATTCCAACCAGTAGTGTTGATCACAACACCTCTATTAAAATGCTTAAGGAAGTTATTTTCCCAAGGTTTGGAGTCCCTAGATATTTAATGACTGATGGTGGTTCACACTTTATTCATGGTGCTTTCCGTAAAATGCTTGCTAAGTATGATGTTAACCATAGAATTGCATCAGCTTATCATCCTCAGTCTACTGGTCAAGTTGAACTTAGCAATAGAGAAATAAAACTAATCTTACAAAAGACTGTCAATAGGTCCCGGAAGAATTGGTCTAAGAAATTAGATGATGCACTTTGGGCTTAAACAACAACTTATAAAAATCCTATGGTTATGTCTCCATATAAAATGGTTTATGGAAAATCTTGTCATTTGCCTCTTGAGTTAGAACATAAAGCATATTGAGCAATTAAAGAACTCAATTATGATTTCAAACTTGCTGGTGAAAAGAGGTTATTTGATATTAGCTCATTAGATGAATGGAGAAACCAGGCTTATGAAAATGCAAAGTTATTCAAAGAAAAAGTTAAAAGATGGCATGACAAAAGAATCCAAAAGCGTGAGTTCAAAGTTGGGGAATATGTTCTTTTGTACAACTCTCATTTCAGATTCTTTGCAGGAAAACTCCTCTCCAAATGGGAAGGACCCTATGTCATCGAGGAGGTCTATCAATTCGGAGCCATCAAAATAAATAATGCCGAAGGCACTAACCCGTAGGTGGTCAATGGGCAACGAATAAAACACTATATCTCAGGTACGCCCATTAATGTTGAAAGCAATATTATCCAAACTTTGACACCTGAAGAACACATAAAGGAAACCTTCCGGAACACTCTAGAATCGTGAAAAAAGTGAGGTGCATGATATGGTAAGTAAACGGACTCCAAAAAATCAGCAAAAATATTTTTTGTCAGTTTTGGAATATTCAAAAAATTAGGAAAATAAGAAACTTCCAGGAAAGTGACCCTGGTGGGAACGATACACTAGGGCGGGCCTGGCATGCCAGGCGCGCCTAGGTGGGTTGTGCCCACATCGGGTAGTTTCCGGACTCCGTTTTTCTTCCGTTCTGCTTGTTCCCCAAGATAAAAAATCTTTATATACCTCCTGAACCTGTTGACCTCTGTATCGCAGAGAAATCTCTTGTTTTCTTTTCTTGCTGCTTTCTGACAGATCTGAAAATATGTCGTCTCAAGATTCCGAGAAGGACAACCCAGTTTCTTACCGACCTTTAGATAAAAATATCTTCAAGGACACCTATCCCTACATATGGTTTTCTGATGAAGAAGATGAAGATGAACCAGTCCCTCCTCGCTTCCTGAAAGAAAGCAAGGAAACATTATGCAAGAGGATACTAAAGCTCAAGGAGGAGAACGATGAGTTTAGGATAGATAATTTCTACCTCCGAAACAAGCTAGAGAAAAAGGATAAGATCACCACTACTTCTTCATCATCACTTCCTTCTTCACCACCAAAAGAAAACTGAGTGTCGGGTATGGGCACTCCCCTTGGCTTTCGCCAAGCTTGGGGGAGGTGCCCCGATATCGTATCATCTCCACTATATTTTGCCTTTACTTTCTTAGTTCGATCATGGTTATCTTTTGCTATTAGATGAATAAAAGTTTAGTTCGATCCTTTCTTTTCAAGAGTTTGCTTAGTGATCAATCCTTGTAATCGTGTGCAAGATATATAATAAAGTTTAGTTTGAGTTCTGCCTTCTTTACTTTCTTGTTGCAATAAAAAGAAAGTAAATAAAAGAAAAAGATCATATGCTAATCTTATGGTAAGAGATGACATTACACAAGGAAAAGTATAAGTAGAAAATTTTATTGTAGATTGACAAACATAGAATTGGTCAATGATGCAACTCATGAAAAATTGATAAGGGCAGAGAAGATTCACATATAAATATACTATCCTAGAAATCTTTTATGATTGTGAGCACCCATCAAAATATTATATGCCGAAATTGTTGACGTTGGACAAGGAAGACAACTTAATGATTTATGTTTGTTCATATTCACATAGAAGTTATATTGTCATAGATCCTTCAACATGTGGTGCTTGCCCCCTATCTTTCCTAGCCAAAAACTCCGCACTAAGTAGAGATACTACTTGTGCATCCAAAACCCTTAAACCCTATCTTGTTTGAGAGTCCACCATACCTACCTAGGGATTGACTAAGATCCTTCAAGTAAGTTGTCATCGGTGCAAAAAGGGCAATAAAAATTGCTTCTAAAAGTGTGAGATCATTTAGTGTAAGGGAATATTGAGCGTTGCACGAACTTGTGATGGTGAGGAATAAAAGCAACAGACTGCATAATAAAGGTTACCATCACAAGGGGCAATATAACGTGACGTTCTCTTGGACTAAGGGGTTGAGCATACAAACAAAAGGCGCATGGCAACCTCTGCTTCCCTCTGTGAAGGGCCTATCTTTTACTTTCATGTATTTACTTTCATGCAAGAGTCAAAGTTTTTCTCTCTATTCCTTTTTATTTTTCTCCTTTGGCAAGCATCATGTGGTGAGGAAAGATCTAGGCACATATATCCAGTTGAATATGGGTAGCATGAGTTATTATTGTTGACATCACCCTTGAGGTGAGTGCGTTGGGAGGCGAAACTATAAGCTACTATCTTTCTATGTGTCCGGTTGAAACGTTTTGCTCATGTTTACGCGGTGAGTGTTAGCAATTATAGAAGACTAAATGATGGTTGAGTATGTGAACTTGCCGATACGTGACCCTTCCTGAAAAGATGATGAATTGTAGTTGCAAAGTTGACTGAGAACATAGTTTGTTGGTTTCCAATAGAGTTTATGCTTTATACTTCGATGTTGTGATGAATTGTCACTTGTTCATGAGAAGTCTATGACAAAAGTTCTATGATAAAAGTTTTATTTTAAAGTTTGTTGCTGTTATAATAAGTCACATGATGCTGATATGTCCGTATTTTTGTTTTTATTGACACCTCTCTCTCTCTAAGCATGTGGACATGTTTTTCGATTTCGGTTTTCGCTTGAGGACAAGCAAGGTCTAAGCTTGGGGGAGTTGATACGTCCATTTTGCATCATGTTTTCCTAGTGTTATTTATGTTGTTTTATTGTATAATAATGCTTTTTGGAGAAATTCTAATGCCCTTTCTCTCATAATATGCAAGGTATGCACAAAGGGGGAGAATTCTCGCAGCTGGAAATCTGGACCTGAAAAAGCTATGTCAAGCTATCTATTTTGCACAACTCCAAATGAGCTGAAACTTCCCGTGGATTTTTTATGGAATATTTAAGAATTATTGGAGCAAATAAGTACCAGAGAGGGGCCACCAGGTGGGCACAACCCACCTGGGCACGCCAGGAGGTCTAGGCGCGCCTTGGTGGGTGATGCCCTCCTCGGCCCACCTCCGGTGCCCCTCTTCTGGTATATAAGTCATTTTGACCTAGAAAAAATAAGGAGAGGACTTTCGGCACGAAGCACCGCCGCCTCGAGGCGGAACTTGGGCAGGAGCACTTTTGCCCTCCGGCGGAGCGATTCCGCCGGGGGGAACTTCCCTCCCGGAGGGGGAAATCATCGTCATCATCATCACCAAAAACTCTCCCATCTTGGGGAGGGCTATATTCATGAACAACTTCAACAGCACCAACTCCTCTCAAACCCTAGTTCATCTCTTGTGTTCAATCTTTGTACCAAAACTATAGATTGGTGCTTGTGGGTGACTAGTAGTGTTGATTAAATCTTGTTGTTGATTACTATATGGTTTATATGTTCAGATCCATTATGCTATTTAATACCCCTCTGACATTGAGCATGACTATCATTGTGAGTAGTTACTTTTGTTCTTGAGGTCACGGGAGAAATCATGTTGCAAGTAATCATGTGAACTTGATCTGTGTTCGATATTTTGATGATATGTATGTTGTCATTCTCTTAGTGGTGCATGTGAACGTCGACTACATGACACTTCACCATATTTGGGCCTAAGGGAATGCATTGTGGAGTAGTTATTAGATGGTGGGTTGCGAGAGTGACAGAAGCTTAAACCCCAATTTATGCGCTATTCCGTAAGGGACCGATTGGATCCAAAAGTTTAATGATATTGTTAGAATTTATTCTTAATACTTTTCTCGTAGTTGCGGATGCATGCGAGAGGGTTAATCATAAGTAGGAAATTTGTTCAAGTAAGGACAACACCTAATCACCGGTCCTCCCACATACCAAATTATCAAAGTAGCGAACATGAATCAAGCCAACATGATGAAAGTGACTAGATGAAATTCCCGCCCTCAAGAACACTTTGCTTATCATAAGAGACAGTTTTGACCTGTCCTTTGCCTCAAAAGGATTGGGCTACCTTGCTGCACTTTTTTTACTACTATCGTTACTTGCTCGTTACAAATTATCTTGCTATCAAACTACTCTGCTACTTACCATTTTAGCACTTGCAGACATTACCTTGCTGAAAACCACTTGCCATTTTCTTTACTCCTCGTTGGGTCCGACATTCTTACTTATCGAAAAGGATAGAATTGACCCCATATACTTGTGGGCCATCACTCATCAAATATCCCAATATTACTCTAGCGTCAACGAACATTAAGCGTGCGACCCTACGGATTCGAGAACTATGTAGACATGACCGAGACAGTACTCCGGTCAATAACCATTAGCGGAACCTGGATGCTCATATTGGCTCCCACATATTCTACGAAGATCTTTATTGGTCGAACCGTTATGACAACATATGTCATTCCCTTTGTCCATCGGTATGTTACTTCCCGATATTCGATCGTCGGTATCTTCATACCTAATTCAATCTCGTTATCGGCAAGTCTCTTTACTCATTCCGTAATGCATCATCCTACAACTAACTCATTAGTCACTTTGCTTGCAAGGCTTCTTATGATGTGCATTACCGAGAGGGCCCAGAGATACCTCTCCGATACTCAGAGTGACAAATCCTAATCTCGATCTATGCCAACCCAACAAACACCTTCGGAGATACTTGTAGAGCATCTTTATAATCACCCAGTTACGTTGTTATGTTTGATAGCACACAAGGCATTCCTCCGGTATTCGGGAGTTGCATAATCTCATAGCCGGAGGAATATGTATTTGACATGAAGAAAGCAATAACAATAAAACTTAACGATCAATATGCTATGCTAACGGATGGGTCTTGTCCATCACATCATTCTCCAAATGATGTGATCCCGTTCGTCAAATGACAACACATGTCTATGGTTAGGAAACTTAACCATCTTCGATTAACGAGCTAGTCTAGTAGAGGATTACTAGGGACAAGGTGTTTTGTCTATGTATCCCCACATGTATCAAGTTTCCGGTTAATACAATTCTAGCATGAATAATAAACATTTATCATGAAATAAGGAAATATAAAATAACAACTTTATTATTGCCTCTAGGGCATATTTCTTTCAACACGGGCCATTGATCTACAACATAGATATGCAAACACTATCAGGACTAAGTTCATGATAAATTAAGTTCAATTAATCATATTACTTAAGAACTCCCACTTAGATTGACATCCCTCAAGTCATCTAAATGATACGTGGTCCAAATCAACTAAACCATGTCCGATCATCACATGAGATGGAGTAGTCATCAATGGCATACATCTCTATGTTGATCATATCTACTATATGATTCACGTTCGACCTTTCGGTCTCCAGTGTTCCGTGGCCATGTTTGTACATGCTAGGCTCGTCAAGTTTAACCCGAGTATTCCGCATGTGCAAAACTGGCTTGCACCCATTGTATGTGAACGTAGAGCCTATCACATCCGATCATCACGTGGTGTCTCAGCACGAAGAACTTTTGCAACGGTGCATACTCGGGGAGAACACTTATACCTTGAAATTTAGTTAAGGGATCAGCTTATAATGCTACTGCCATACTAAGCAAAATAAGATGCATAAAGATAAACATCACATGCAATCAAAATATGTGACATGATATGGCCATCATCATCTTGTGCTTTTGATCTCCATCTCCAAAGCAACGTGATGATCTCCATCGTCACCGGCTCAACACCTTGATCTCCATCGTAGCATTGTGGTCGTCTCGCCAACTATTGCTTCTACAACTATTGCTACTGCTTAGTGATAACATAAAGCAATTACATGGCGTTTGCATTTCATACAATAAAGCGACAACCATAAGGCTCCTTCCAGTTGCTGATAACTTTTAAAAAACATGATCATCTCATACAACAACGTAGGTCACATCATGTCTTGACCATATCACATCACAATATGCCCTGCAAAAACAAGTTAGACGTCCTCTACTTTGTTGTTGCAAGTTTTACGTGGCTGCTACAGGCTTCTAGCAAGAACTGTTCTTACCTACACCACAATGGTGATTTATCAAGTTTGCTGTTTTAACCTTCAACAAGGACCGGCCGCTGTCAAATTCGATTCAACTAAAGTTGGAGAAACAGACACCCGCCAGCCACCTCTATGCAAAACTAGTTGCATGTCTGTCAGTGGAACCGGTCTCATGAACGTGGTCATGTAAGGTTGGTCCGGGCTGCTTCATCCAACAATACCGCCGAATCAAAATAAGACATTGGTGTTAAGTAGTATGATGATCACCGCCCACAACTCTTTGTGTTCTACTCGTGCATATCATCTACGCATAGACCTGGCTCGGATGCCACTGTTGGGAAACGTAGCATGCAATTTCAAAAAAAAAATCTACGCTCACGCAAGATCTATCTAGGAGATGCATAGCAACGAGAGGGGGAGAGTGTGTCCATGTACCCTCGTAGACCGAAAGTGGAAGCGTTTGTTAACGCGGTTGATGTAGTCAAACTTCTTCTCGTTCCGACTGATCAAGCACCGGACGTACGACACCTCTGAGTTCTACACATGTTCAGGTCAATGACGTCCCTTGAATTCTTGATCCAGCAAAGTGTCAAGGGAGAGTTGCATCAGCACGACGGCTTGGTGACGGTGATGGTAAAGTCAAGCGCGCAGGGCTTCGCCTAAGCACTATGTGAATATGACCGGAGGCGTAAACTGTGGAGGAGGGCGCCAGACACGGCTAGGAATCAATGATGTGAGTTCTAGCGGTGCCCCCCACATATATATAGGTGGGAGAGGGACAACAAGGGGCGTCCCAAGTAGGAGTAATCCTACTTGGGCGCCTCCCACAAGTCGGTCTCCCCCCTTCCATAAGTGTCGGAGGGGGAAGGAAGGAGGAGGGGGAGGGAAGGAAGGAGGAGGCCGAATCCCTCCCCTTTCTTCTCTCTTCCTTCCTTTCCTTTCCGCCCCAATTCGTCCTACATGGGGCGCACTAAGGGGCTGGTCTGTCCCCCTCTAGGCCCATTAGGCCCATGTAGTTTGTCGGGGGTTGCCCGGCACCCCTTCCGGTGACCCGATACGTACCCGGTACCCCTGTAACACTTCCGGTGTCCGAATACTATCATCCTATATATTAATCTTTACCTCTTGACCATTTCGAGACTCCACATCATGTCCGTGATCTCATCCGAGACTACGAACAACATTCGGTCACCAAATCACATAACTCATATAATACAAATCGTCATCGAACGTTAAGCGTGCGGACCCTACGGGTGAGAGAACTATGTAGACATGACCGAGACACCTCTCCGGTCATTAACCAACAGCGGAACCTGGATGCTCATATTGGATCCCATATATTCTATGAAGATCTTTATCGGTTGAACTGTTATGACAACATACGTTATTCCCTTTGTCATCGGTATGTTACTTGCCCGAGATTCGATCGTCGGTATCTTCATACCTAGTTCAATCTCGTTACTGGCAAGTCTCGTTACAAGTTCTGTAATGCATCATCCTGCAACTAACTCATTAGTCACTTTGCTTGCAAGGCTTCTTATGATGTGCATTACCGAGAGGGCCCAGAGATACTTCTCCGATACTCGGAGTGACAAATCCTAATCTCGATCTATGCCAACCCAACAAACACCTTCGGAGATACTTGTAGAGCATCTTTATAATCACCCAGTTACGTTGTGATGTTTGATAGCACACAAGGCATTCCTTCGGTATCCGGGAGTTGCATAATCTCATAGCCGGAGGAATATGTATTTGACATGAAGAAAGTAGTAGCAGTAAAACTGAACAATCAATATGCTATGCTAACAGATGGGTCTTGTCCATCACATCATTCTCCTAATAATGTGATCCCTTTCATCAAATGACAACACATGTCTATGGCTAGGAAACTTAACCATCTTTGATTAACGAGCCAATCAAGTAGAGGCATACTAGGGACACGGTGTTTTGTCTATGTATCCACACATGTGTCAAGTTTCGAGTTAATACAACTCTAGCATGAATAGTAAACATTTATCATGAATAAGGAAATATAAAATAACAACTTTATTATTGCCTCTAGGGCATACTTCCTTCACATTGGCGGTTTACGGGATTCTATGGTCATCCGGCTTGGAGTGAGCATAATTTATCTTGGGATAATATTCAGAACTTACATAATAAGGGCGATCACCCATGGGTGGTCCTAGGGGATTTTAATGAAATTTTGCTCTCGTCGAAAAAAGAGGGCGGCAATGCGAGACCTAATGCTATGATGAGAGATTTTCGTAATTGTTTAGCAGAGTGCGGCCTCGAGGATATGGGATGTATTGGCGATCCTTTTACTCGGAGGAGAGGCGATACTAGGGAGAGACTTGACCGTCCGGTTTGCAATCTGGAAGGGGCGAACAAATTCCCGAGGGCTGCTATCATTAATGAGTAACGTGTTTATTCCGATCACCGCCCACTCGTCCTAGATATGGAATATTTTGATGGCAATATTTTTAATACCCAAATGGGACGAGTGGATAAGTTCGAAGCTAGATGGATCAAAGATGAGATGGCCATATAAATTGTGCGTACGACATGGGAGAAGGAACATAATTTGGGTATTGGGCCATCTCTCGTTGATCGTACTCGAGCGGTACAGGCGGACATGCATAACTGGGACCGCGAGACTCTGAGAGGACCGAAATAGAGAATAAAAAAGCTCAAAAAAGAAATGGAAAAGCTTAGGAGGGGACCTATGAATGTGGACTCCCAAACGCGACAAAAGGATATTCTGATTCTTATTGAAAATTTAATGGAACAAGAGGAGATTTACTGGATACAGCGTGGGCGTGCAAACTGGTTATTGCATGGGGACCGAAACACATCTTTTTTCCATAATGCTGCAATAGCAAGAAAGAAGAGTAAACGGATTAAAAAATTACTTGGGGTTGATGGGGTATGGGTGCAGGGGTCGGAGATGAAGGATCACATTAGAGGGTATTTTTCAAACCTCTTTACGTCAGAAGTCTCCCAACCTAATCCGAAAGTTCTTTCTTTGGTTAGAAGAAAAGTGACAGGTGAAATGAATAATGCCCTCATGGCTCCATACAAGGCAGAAGATGTTCGGAAGGCTTTATTTGATATTGGTGATTTAAAAGCACCGGGCCCAGATGGTCTACATGCTATTTTTTATAAAAGATTTTGGCCTATGTTGGGAGAGGACCTGACAGAAGAGATCCTCCAGGCGGTTAATACATGTTAAATACCGGCAGGATGGAATGATATTGCAATTGTTATGATCCCAAAGGTTAACTCTCCAGAAAATTTTACTCAATTTAGACCAATAATTTTATGCAATGTGGTGTATAAGGTTATTTCAAAAATGATTGTTGCACGTTTAAAAATAATTCTATCAGATATTATCAGCCCAACTAAGAGTGCTTTTGTGCCTGGGAGAATGATCACATCTAATATTTTAGTGGCATATGAGTGTTTCCACACAATAAAAAAGAAAGGAGCGGGTAGGGAGGGTTTGTGTGCCATCAAACTGGACATGCACAAAGCTTATGACAGAGTGGAATGGTGTTTTTTAAAAGCAATTTTGTTGAAACTAGGTTTTAAGGAGAATTGGGTGAATCTAATTATGCAATGTGTGTCCTCTGTGGAGTACACGGTGCACTTTAATGCCGGCGAGACTGGCAGTTTCAAGCCCACAAGAGGACTGAGGCAGGGGGGCCCTCTATCTCCCTATTTGTTCTTATTATGTACGGAAGGTCTGACTGCTCTCCTAGCAAATGCGGAGGAAACTGGTAATATTTCCGGTATAAAGGTTTGCGGAGATACCCCCGCAGTTTCCAACCTACTCTTTGCGGATGATTCGTTGATTCTTATGCGGGCTAATGCTACGAATGTGGAGGCTTTGAGGGCGGTTTTGAATTCTTATTGTGCCGCCTCGGGGCAAATGGCGAGTGTCAAAAAATCCACCATTTTCTTTATCCCAAATACCAAAGTAGAAGACAAGGTGCATATCTGTACCATTATGAATATTATGACCGAGGCACTTATTATAGATATTTGGGGTTACCTGCCAATGGGGACGTACAAAAGTGATTGTTTTCAGCTCTCGATTGATCGAATTATTATGAAAATTAGTGAAAAGAGAAGCTGTTATCGGTAGGAGGGAAGGAAATTTTGCTTAAATCAGTTGTTCAAGCTATCCCAACATATGCCATGTTCGTCTTTAAAATTCCTAAAAAAAGTTTGCAAAGGAATCATTGACGCGATGTCGCAATTCTGGTGGGGTGACGAGGATAACAAAAAAAGGATGCGCTGGATGGCGTGGTGGAAGATGTGTGTTCCAAAAGGTCAAGGAGGAATGGGCTTCCGAGATATATATTGTTTTAACCTCGCATTGTTAGCTAAACAAGCTTGGCGTCTCCTCAATAATCCCGAATCGTTATGTGCCACAATCTTGAGAGCCAAGTATTTCCCGGATGGCGATTTGATGAGTGCAAGTTTAAAAAAGGGTTCCTCCTTTACTTGGCAGAGTATTATGGCTGGAGTAGACTCTCTCAGGAATGGTTATATACGGAGGGTTGGAACGGGAGAAAATTTTGATATATCGAGAGATGCATGGCTTCCGAATTGTGTGAACAGGAGAATTATTACACCAAGGAGAGGGAATCTCTTGATGAAATTTTGTGATCTTATTGATCCAATCACGAATCTTTGGGATGAAGATTTAGTGAGACAAATATTGTGGCCAATTGATGCTCGAAGAGTCCTAGCGATTCCTCTTCCTATGCATAATATGCCGGACTTTATATTGTTTGGAGCTGTACTGAAAACGATTTGTTCATTGTTTGCTCAGCTTATTTGGAGGAATAGAGAAAACAACACGGAAGGAAATTGGAATACACAAATGGTATGGATAGATGCAAAGTCAATCCTATTTGGGATGAAATTTGGAAATTAGCTTGTCCGGCGAAAGTAAAAATATTTATGCGTATGCTTCATGGGACTCTACAGTGTCGTGTCATGCTGGTCAATATACACGTAAAAGTTTCACCCATGTGGTGTTGTTCCTTTGCAAGAAGGCAAAAGCAGTGCGAGAAAATTTGGGGTTGTACAAAGCGGTTAAAAAAGCTTGTGTTGTGGACCGTGCGGGAGAAGTTGTCCTTGAATTTTTACTCCTTATGCCTTATCAAGATCTCCCTATATTAGGAATGCACGGGAGTTATTTGCTATAACCGTGTGGTATTTATGGTGGAACAAATAGAAGTTAGTTCATGAAGGAAAATCTCAAGAAGCGTCACAAACCTCCATGAGGATTTGGACTATAACGGCAAATTATGTAAATTCCAACTCACCTAAGGCAAAGGAAAGGAATGGAGGATGGCGCAGACCTCCTGTGGGGTTTGTAAAATTGAATGTGGATGCTTCTTTTGATCATGATCCGCTAAGGGGCACAACGGTTGTTGTTATCAAGGACGATAAAGGAAACTTCATTGTTGGTGGAAATTAGAAGATTGAGTGTTGTGCGAACGTGTTGATGGCAGAAGCATTAGCTCTCACGTTTGGATTATTGATGTCATAGAAGGCGGGTTGCAATCGTCTCATTATCAACTTTGACAACATGAAATTCATTGACACAATGAAGAATGGAGAACATTCTGCAGGAGCGGCGACTGCTATCTTTGAGGATTGTTTTTTTTTTTTGGCTTGTGATTTTCCAATTACAACTTTCGAACATTGTAATGGAGAAGCGAACAAGGTAGCTCATAAGCTTGCTAGATTAGCAAAATGTTCTATGGCCAGGGATTGGATAGAGGAGCCCACGGATAATATTGTATGTCTTCTAATAGACGATGTAACCTTTATTTCTAAATAATAAATTTAATGTTTGTTTAAAAAAGGGTGCTTTAGTACTTGGCTAACCGTCCGGTGGAAGACCTGATTCTACCACACAAAGGCAACGGTCATAGTCTAGGATTATTCTCCTCATATGTAATTTCACCTCGTAGGGACTCCACATCTGGATTATGCCATTGAGAACTTGAACAAGTTTATGAAATCTGATTCTACAATGACTAAAATACACCATAAAATCTTCAATGCGGTTTAAGTCGTGCTGTTGTTGCTACATCTAACAGGTGGTGAAGAGGCCAACATGCGCCAACTATGGCCTCGTCCTTATATTTCGAACACCAGATTATCGGTTTATTCTTTTTTTTAACAAAGGTAGGATCCCGAAGGAGCCAGACCCATTCCATTAGATAAACATCAATGCCCACCTTACATCAAGATCCAAAAGAAAATGGAAAATGCAACCAAGTCCTTGACTTTTGCAAAGAAGACCCCAAACAGAGAACAGGAAATGTGATCGGGTTCAAAACAGCTTGAGAACGGCACTGACCTCGGCGCCGGGGACGAGACCACTTGGTCTGTCGAGCCCTCCACAGCAAACGCCATGGACACCAAACCGAAGCTGCGCTGCCTCCCCTTTGGCAACATGGTCAGGAGGAAGAAAGGGGGCCGCCCTTCGCATCGTCTCGCCTCGGGGCCTTAGCAAGCTTATATAGAAGGGCTTTGCCAGATCCGTCTCCTCCTCCATTCCTCCACCATGGAGGACCAACAGGAGATGACGATGGCGTCCGTTAAAGGTTGCTCGCGAGCTCCAATGGAGACACCCTAACTGCATGACGCCAAACTAGCACGAGGCCAAACACCACCAAAAGTCGAGCTAAACCTAAAACTACTACTCGTATAACACAGAAACATAGGAAGGCACCCGACTCCTCCGTCATCTCCACTCCGACCAACAACGCCGGTGGCGCAGATCCGGGCCCTGCCCGAGCACTCTCAAGGAGAAGAGAGGAGAAGGGTCGAGAGGAAGGGGGAGAACTAATTTGGCCAGGATCGGCCCTGGTTTATTCGAATACCATTGCTCCACACAGTCCATTCTACAAACATCTGTGATTCTGAATGTGTTTTCCTACCCTACAATCTCACAATCATGTGAAATCTAATTGCCCAAAACGACTCATTCATTTTAAGCTGCTCAACAGCTCAAAGCACGCCTCATTCTGTCAAAGCGTTGGGCATGGCTCGTTCTTGCAAGTGCACTGAGAGACATGTTGCACAGCTTAACAAAACTAGACAAACGTAATCACAAGTGAGCAGCACAATGGTCACAAGGGAGCAGCTTGACTCAACAGATCAAAAGCACGTACTACAACAGACACCATTCAAACACCAGATCGAATAGAAAGTCTCTTGAGAGTACCTTTTATTCATTATTTATTATATATTCCCCAACAAGGCAGCACAACACCGATGTCTTCTTAACTCGAGGCTATCGTTATTTTGTACTCCTGATAGTTACGCCTGATAACTTCGATCCTCGGTCGCGTCTAGAAAGGTGCACACACATCACTCAGCAGCCTTTCCTTTCCGGCGGTTGCTGCCGCCTGCGGAGGCTCCGGTGCCTCCCATCTCCACCAGGTAGCAGATCATCGAGTCCATGTCCTCTCCGAATATACTGTAGGCTTCCATCACTTGCATGTAGCTAAAGCCCATTGTCAGAAGCAACTGCATGCTGCGAGTCAGCACCGTGTCTGGGAGTACGAAACAATTCTCGCTGCCTCTATCCGCCGCCGAACCAGACGATCCACTAACTACAGAGCACGAAAGCATCCCAGTTTCAGGCAAACAACCGATCAATGGAACACTATAAATTTCCTCAAACGACAAGGGAGGGATGCTTACTTGCGGCGGACGAAGATGGCTCTGCCCCTGACCTTGATGACTCTCTGAAGTTAACTTGCTGCTGGTTCAGATACTCTGCCCGAGAGGCCTCCATCACCATCCGCTCTATTTCCTTCTCAGTTAACTCCAGATCAGAGTAGAGTCGCCCTTCAGCCAAAAGTGCCTAAAATTGCACCAACACAAGCATCAAGCCCACGCTATTTGATGATTTGACCTGTTTACTTACAAACATGCTTTGATGGAAAGTAAGAACACAGAAAGAAATAGACAACTCACGTTCTCAATCTGCTGATCTTGCTGAGCTTTTATTGCAGCCTTCACTTGGTCTCTGTCAACACTGTTGGTCTATACACACAAACAGTTCACAAAACCATCCATTACAAAATGTTAATAGGGAAATAATAACCACCAAGAATCATGCCCGACAAGGAAGTTTCCCAAGGCTTACCCCTCTAAGGGAGCTAAATCCAAGGCCTGCCCCAACTGTCAGCCGACGAGGATCAATAACTGAATTATAATGGTTACCGTGATGGTAACTTAACCTAACTGGAGGAACATCTGTGTTATAACTTCCCTGAAAAATGTTAATAGGCTCTGCAACAAGAGCGAACCGGATATGAGACTGAGAGTGAGAGAGCTAAGGTTACAAAGATGCAGGGTTAAAATGCTAGACCAAAATTTACCTGTACTGTATGAATATATGTGGATTGGACGATTGTACATCTCAGCAAATGCCTGGATCTCAATGTTATTGCCATATACCTAGAAAATCAGGTAACCAATCAACATAAAATCCATTGCAATTATAAAGAAGCTAAGGTGCTAACTTTTTCCTTGTATCACATGACTCCTTTTTTGTATTTGATTTGAAGGCAGCTGCTGACTATGGGTGTGTTTGTTTGAGCCCCAGCCAAAATTTTGGCAGGACAGAAAATTTGGTAAATCACTGTTATTTGGATTATAGCCATTGCACCTGCTAATTTTTTGGAGCCAACTAAGTTCGCAAATACTTTGACAACTTGTATTACTTATTGCTTAGTCTGATACCGATTCAATTTTATGATGAGCCAACAGAATGGAAACTGAGACTAGTATGAGCTGCTATTAGACATGGCTAAGTAGGATTAGTTGCGCAGCTGCATGAACGGAACTAAACATGCGCTATTCAAACGGTCGCAGATGAAACGTGGCGCGCTTGCTTCCGTCAGCGTGTACTCATCCCGTTAATCTGTCACACTAATTGCTCTAATATTATGGTACAGAAGGAGGCCCCACATACGTAGAGCAGGTGAGCTGGGCTGCCAATTTTTTGGCGAGAGTTTTGCACGCCATCGGTGCGCCCATGCGTTGGCAAAAATTACACGGGAACTTGAGGGCGGGCTTTGGCGAACCAAAATTTTGGCATCCGTCAAATCTTACGGGCAAGCCATAAAAATTGGTATGCCTCGTATTGGTTGTAAACCAAACATACCCTATATACATTGAAGCAGTACTGCTGTACTAAAAAAAACTCATGTGTGCAGTAGAACAGGTCAAGAAGTAGGGAGAAGTGCATGCCTCACTGCCTCCCCATATGAAAGCACATATACTACCAAATACAAAATAAATAGCACATTTTAAATAAGTCTCTGCAGGACTACAAGATCTAGACAGGTGGAAAATGCTTGTGCGGGGGAACATGAATGACGTATAAAATCAAACAGGAGTCGATAAAATAATTAATTCAATTGGAAAAGGCATTCTAATCATGGAAGACATCTTGTACAAATGAGGGACAAACAAATATGTGAGTAATAATTCGCCTACCCATTTTAAGCAAGCATACCAGGCATGTAAAACCCTACCTTGTCTTTTCTTTTCCTTTTACAATATGGTGTAAAGCCTTCCGTCATGAACTGAGAAAAATGATCCCGCTCCCTTTCCTGGAGTGAAAAAAGAAAAACACAAGGAGCACTTCAATTGCCTTGCTACTGAGTATTAACTACGCCAGTCCAAAATAGGTAAGAAATTTGGAAGTTTGCATCAGTTTGCAAATAGATGTAATTTTGGGCTTCTGGGTGAACATTTTTATAAAATGCCCTTATTAATGACCTACATAAATGTTTATAAAGTCCATGGGGTTAACTATGCCGATAACTCAAAAGTTTAAAAAGTATTAACTCCTCTTGTTTTGCATGCATGAAGCTAATAAAATGACAAGTACGTTAAACCAGATGAAGTAATAACAGTTTTATTCCATGTATTATGCTATGTCCCAAACACAAAGAAGCCACGTAGTTTGCGCACGCTTTCACCTGCTTACACTGAATTACCAAATAATACCATACTGTAGAGCATTTTGCTAGGAAAGCTAACTGTGGAAATGGTGGCCACATGGGCAGTAGCGTAACTAAAAAATGCTGCTGTAAACCACAGGGCACATTGCTAAATAAAGGTGAGTGGGTAAATGATAAAAAACTGCAAACAACCTAAAATAATATATAATCAGATACATTCCTGCAGGCAGAAAAGAAAATTGTCAAATCAGCAATATGCCATACATTGATATTCAATTGCGCAGTTGATTCACAATGAAATTGGCAGAATTTTGCGTTATTATGGCACATAATATCAGTATTTGATGATATTCTTTCAAAAAAATACCAAAAAGAGTAAGGTAGCAACAAGTTTTGATGGGAATGGCTGCAAGTGTTTTTAACAAGGTGCTGCCTGAGTTACTGGGTGCTACCTCTGAAGCTATCTTGCTTAATAGACGGCTCACTATCACCAATCAGCCAGGCAGCAACCTATACCAGTCATCAACTAGAAGACTGGAACTAGGTTAAGTTAAACTACATACTATCCAGCAAATATCATTTACGTCTAGGTAGCATCTACGTTCTTGGTAAGCTTAGAACTTTTTGTTCTTCTAGATTTTGCCAGTTTACCCTTGTAACTTTCACACCTTCTTGGTGTTCTCCTTATACAAACAACACACATTTTAGCACATGTCCAAGAAAAAAATATGTCTAGATTATTGTAAACCTAGCAAATGGGATGAACAAGGAGACAAGGAAATAATATGCTAAAATAATGAATAGCCAGAGTTTGTGAATTGAGTTAATGAATTAAAAGTGTCGGGATAAGTGCTATTATGCTACTCACTGGCAACAAATGATTGTCTTGAAAACACAAACTCAACTCTGGAAAAATTACTACTCAGATGAAAAGATGCAACCTACCATATAGTCAACACACATCTGCCTAGCCATATCATAAGTTTCTGGATCACCATAAACTTGATCAGCAACTGCTCTGAACAGGCAATTCCCATCTGCTGCCATCTTTCTTATTTCAAACCCTTTCACTCGCCTTAGGTCATGTTCGAACATATGCTCCCTTTCCTGAGGGAAATAGAATACATCAGGACCAGTACAAAATTATATACTTACTCACCCTGTACGTAGAAATCAGACACTAATAAATATAATCAAGAGATAATGACATTGGCATATCTACTTACTAATCAGAATAAGCAATCAAAGCAATCACCTATTATTATACTCTTAACTAAAAACAGCTCCGCACAAGTGCACCATTCAGTGTACGTAGCAAAACAGCCACTAACAAACACTCCCTCCGTTCCTAAATATTTGTCTTTTTAGAGATTCAAATGGACTATCACATACGGATGTATATAGACATATTTTAGAGTGTAGTTTCACTCATTTTGCTCCGTATGTAGACACTTCTTTAAATCTCTAGAAAGACAAATATTTAGGAACGGAGGGAGTATAAGCAAGAGACATTGAAATATTATAGACCAGGATTATATAGGCATATCTACTTACTAGTCATAATAAGCAATTAAAGCAATTAATCATAGTCCTAACTAAAAACAGCTCCATGAAAGTGCACCATTCAATGTGCGTAGAAAAGTAGCCACTAACAAATATAAGCAGGAGACATTGAGATTTCATAGACCAGGATTATTTAGGCATATCTACTTATTAATCATAAGAAGCAATTAAAGGAATCATCTATCATTCATACTCCTAACTAAACCCAGCCCCACAAAAGTGCACCATTCAGTTGCAAGGAATCCAAAACATCTACGCCATTATCTTCAAATGATCAATGTTGATGTAGTACATAAACTAACTATACTAACTATAGGCGTAAGATCCAAAATTAAAGTCCACGCATAACAGAACCAGACAAGATATCATACCGAGTCATCATAGCTAGAGGTGTAACAGGCACCTTGCTCATCTGCACTATTGTACCCTTCACAATCAGCAAGTGACCTAGGGGAAGAAGGGCGAGAACCCGAAGCAGATGTCCAAGCTGCCACTGGTGGCCAAGCAGCTGGCCTTCTTGAAGATCCAATCCGCACACCATTTGAGCTTCCAGATCCCATTCTCCTCAACCCATTATTACCAGATGATGATGGTTTTGGTGGTGGAGCTGGAGGAGGCGGCGGGTGTGATGCTGCGCCGGTTATCTGCGATGGCACAGTGCCTGACTGCACAGGATTCGCCTGCTCAAACTGATCCGAAAGCTGGAGTCCTGACAGCTCCATCAAGAAAGGGGGATCGGTCGCATTGTTGTCATCCTTGGGAGGTTTCTCTCTCTCAGATCCCTCTTCCACAGGACTTGAGCTCTCAGACACAGTTTCAACCAGCCTTGAAGGATCATTGCTACTACTTTCGCCACCCTCAAGTAGATGCTCAGTTGTATCACCTGAAGCCAAGAGCTCCAGTGGCTGCGGCTGCACCGTAAGCTCCTCCTCCCGGGCAGCTGCTGCTGGCTGGTTCTGCTGCTGCTGCTGCTGCTGCTGCAGTGCCTGTGAGCCCGAGCGAGCCGAGTTGGACGAGGAGCCACCGGGCCCACGCTGCACGAAGATCCTCGTCATTCCCCAGTTTCGTCAGCGAAGGCTCCGCGTCTCAACACCAGCAATCCTCTGGAATTAGAGGGATATAGGGGCGTCCTTGTCCCGTGTACGGACCTTGGGAGCGGTGAACCTGAGGCCTCCGCCGCCGCTGCCAACGAAGCTGCTCCTCTCGTCGTCGCCGGCGGCCAATCTGAGCATTAGACTGCCAATTCTCATCAGAACCAGGGCGACGCCGCTGACCTCGAGGCCTCAGATCACAAAACCCTAGCTCCCCCGAGATCGAGACGCGCAGGCTATCCCCGGACGGCAAGGGCGGCGCACCACCCTCCCAAAACCCTGAATAGCCCGCCAATTCGATCAATCTCGATGAAACAACAACCAAATTTCCTAGGGTTCCGTCGGGGGGTCGAGCGGGTTACCTCGTCGGGGAATCCGGTGGGCCAGGCGACGGGGACGGCTCCGGGCTGAGGAGGGTACACCGCGCTAGGGTTTATGGGACGAAGATTCGCGTCGTCGCGTGATTCTGTCGCTGGCGCTTTGGGGATTCAGTTTTGGGTGGAGAGAGAAAGAGTAGCAGTAGGTGAGGCTGGGAAGAAGACGATGGAGAGGAAGGAGGGAGACGAGGGGCGAGAGCGTGCCAACATTTTATAAGTGGAGAAGGGAGATGGCCATCCGAGGATGACATGTGGGACCCTAATAGCAGCGTCTGTGAAGAATGGACGGTAGTCGCTACGCCCTTGGTTATGTGTTGCCACGAATCCAATTGCCCAGTTTGTGGCTTTGTATTTGCGTAGATAGATAGGACCGAGGCCCAATTCGACCACGATTTCTTTCTTTTTCTTCTTCTCAAATTCTTTTTGTGGAATTTTTTCTCAAAGTTATTCTTTAGTCTGATAATGAGCAGGTGATCTCGACTCATAACTCAACGGTTTTTCTGCGACTGCAAGTTCGGCAATTTTTCACAACTGCATGTTGCATGCAAGTGTCTTTGACGACGTTTCTTTAAGTTATGCCCTAGCAAAGTAGATGTTGCAGCGTCTGAGATAGCTAGATCTTCTTTAGTTTACTCAAATATTTGTGCGTGGGTCAATTAAACCCCTTAGTTTTCTCATGCAGTCGCTTGTAAAGGATGTACAATCTTTGATAAGGAATAAAAAAACCGAGGCTTGTTAGCAAAAAAAGAAGTTTTACCTTCCTGTTATATCCATATGTCACGCCATTCTTTATATATAAAACCTCCGCCTCCCCTCCATTCCCGCCAAGGCGCTTCAATATCTCACTTATTGGTCTATGAACGTGTCCATTTAACCCATCTATCAAGCTAATTTGAAATATTCGCAAAAACACAAGAAGCTAATTAAAGAAAGAAAATCGCCAAATGTGTACAACAAATAAACCAACTAATCTACCGAAGCCCCTCGATGGTGTCGTTGAGACTACCCACGGACCAACTTGTGATGTCGTCCATCTAGGGGGTTCCACCCCGACTTTCCTCTCATGTCCTTGTTATACGTGCACCACATTGCCTAGGTAGTACTGCCATCGCAAGATATGCCATTTTACTCAATTTCCCTTCTATGGTAATGCCCCTACCTTCCCGCCCTATGGTGGCATGCGGTTGCACATCATGTACGCTCCACACCACTAGCAACTATACCGGGCACTACGGATGTTAATTGCCGTCACATGTGGAGGCAAAAACGAAGGCGACACCAACACCAAGGCCCTGGTTGGGGCATATATCATGCTTGCGCTAGAACTCACAAAGAGAAAGAAACCGAGGGAGAGGAGGTGGGCGAGCGTCCAACGGCGTAGACATGAAACTGTGAGAGAGAGATCGAGAGAATGCAAGAGAGTGAGATGCTGAAACATGGAGGATGTAAAGAGGGAGAAAGAGACACTGAAGTCCACGCGTTGGTGATGTGTCTTCATCGAAGACCACGACGAGGAGGGTGCAACATTTTTAACGGCCCGAATGTACAGAGATTTTGGACAGTATACGAAGACCTAACACAAAAAGGTATGTGATGAAGATGGTGCTCGCATTTATTTCTGGATTTATTTCTGGATTTCCGGCAATGCACATTCAGTGGGAGGAGACGTTCCCGTCGATGACGAGGTGCCTATGGTGACTTCGTAAATTTCAAGATGATATGCCGGCTATGTGCTTCGGAGGTGCTTATAGGGGTAGGGTGTGCGTATGTGCGTTCATAGGGATGAGTGTATGCGCGTGTATAGTATGCATTTTTTTTAACACAGTACAGACGCAAATGCTCATATACACGCGCATAGATTCACCCCTATGAACGCACACACGCACCCCCTACCCCTATGAGCAACTTCGAGAGACTGAAACGTCATATCATCTTGAGATTTTACGAAGTCATCGTAGGCGCCTCGTAGTCGACGGGAACATTTCCTCCCACTAAACAGGCATCGTCGAAAATCCTAAAATAAATTCAGAAATAAATGCGAGCACTAGGAACCCTGATGGGCTGGGGATACTACTTATCCTCCTAATCATTCAATCACAAGTTTTTTTTTTGGTTCGCGTCTATATTTCATTTTTGAACAACACAAACATATGTATACGTGGATTTCCTTTTCCGGGACGTGTAAATTTCCCCTGATCCCCTCTGGCCCTTTTGAGACGTGTAGTTTTTCAATTCGGATCTCCGGGCGTACGACATCGGACCATGCTCTCCACACAAATCTGGGAACAAAGCTTTGGCTCCTTGCGGCGCTTTTCCTTGTGGGCTAGGACCATGACGGATCGCCTTCACGGGATCCGCGGCCAGACCGAACTGATTAGAGAAAACGAGAAGCAGCGGCGCAAGGCAAAGTCATCCGATGCTTTACACGCACTCATTCTTGCCGCAGATGCTACTGTCATCGCAGCAACGGAAAGCCATGGCTCTACAGGACACGAAACTTTACGGCAATTAGAGCATACTAGAGATTGACGCGCGCTTTGCCGCGCCATCGTTAGACATGTTTCCTTTTTATTTTACACTAGTAAATGTGCACGTGCAACGCACGTATTATCATATAAAAAATCATCATTCATTCTAGAAAACAATGAACAAAAATATAATAGTGTGCTAACATGAGGCAATATTTAGTGAACATATTTGTCGATCATGAGTAAACTGACAATGTTCAAGGGGAATTTTTTAAAAGTATATCACAATTTTGTGGACCAAATCCTTTTCGAATCCTTGTCGACGAACAAGTCATGTGAATATAAATTTTACATTGATATTATGATTTTTTTTAAAAAAAAATAGACAAAGGCACGACCATGAAGAAATCGATGCACAACAATATGTATTTTTAAAAGGACACCACCGGTTCACACACATAAATGATATGCATGTTTCAAAAACATAACCAAAAATGAACATGGGTATAATGAGTAATCATGCTTGCAGGCATGGCATAGAGGGAGTGCAAATTTCCATTCATTTCTAAAGAAAAGGGGGAATGTCCCAATCAATTCTGGAAACATAGTCATGTGGTACAAATGTTGAACCTACTCGCACAACCAGTGTAATGAGCGCATCATTCATTATACTCATCATTTACCAGGTTGCAGTAACCTCCTTTTCAAAAATTTTTTTTACCAGGTTGCAGTAAATTGAAGTCTTGCAAGAGCGGGTTTGGTCAAGTCAGCCATGTAGTAGTTGCGAGTGACCTGGTTCCTAACAACATTGGCCATCTTGCGAAACTCCTTGTGCATGAGACTGGAGAACGCAAAGGCTTGGTCTGCTGCGTCTTCGTCATCTCCTCTTGTCAATAGGACCACGGTCATCTCCTTTTCAGCAGCTAGCTGCACCATCTCTTCTTGTTTGACAGGTCAGAGACCAATAGGAGTGGACATTGTAGAGGTAGTTGGTCCCCATGCTGAACTGAACCGTGGCACTGCTGTTGCGAATTACTACATCGGGTCAGAGTGCAATGCATGTTAGATGGTTATGGTTTATGATAACCTTTGTAGGAGTTTAACAAGACATATTAAGGTACTGAAGATCGAAGGTGGCACGTGCATAAAAGTTTCAGGCGGTATTTCCATTTCCAGCGAACTGAACAAATAAAGTAGAAAAGGACAAGCTAATGCCATGTGTGCACAACCAGCATATGAAAGGCCAATGAAGTACACGAGGGCATCATTTGAGTTCATGGATAATCGGTGAACAAGAGGGCATCATTTTTTCAGTTTAGAAACAATACAAATTGGCAATGCATGTCAATCTGCAAGTACATAAGAGAGGTGAAACTATCTTACATAGTTGTGCATGTTTAACATGAGCTTAGTTTGTGAAGCATTTGTCAAACACCCAAGAAAAGAATACGAAAATAGATCGAAGCACATGTACGACCGAGGCTACGGTGGAATTTGCCAGAGATGAACGTGACTTTCGACGCACAATAGACCGTTCGAAGGACCTGAATATGTACAAAACCCATAATACCTTATTATTGATAATTATACGACATGCTTTCAAAGTATGAAAATGTGCTTATTAACAGAAATACATTGAGATAGGATGCAGATCAGGAAAACGTACCAGTAACTTTGACCCAACCCGATGTAGCCGAGTTCACTGGATCTTCTCCCCAACAACTTCATTGTAGTTTCTGCACAATAACACATTTTCTGAAGAAATATATTCTGCACACGACCAACGGTTTCTCTGAAGAAATGTATTCTGCACAATAGATTAAAGTTTCTGCATGATAGTTCAAAAAAGATGGACATTAACAAACAAGCAAGCGGGCCGAAAGGAGAAACATGTAATCCAAGTGTGCTCCCTAACCACAGATCTATCAACATAATACACAACAAATCACAGAAGTGTGTTCTTGAGTTTTCTTAAAAATATAAGCTGTTGTGTACCCAAATAAGATAGATTGAACCAACCTGCGCGACATAAACACTTGCAACAGAGCATGTATCAACATTTTCCTTTCCTCTTCCTTTCCCTTGATTCTCAGGGAAATCTGATGGCCCAAAACTGGAGCACAAAAAAGTGTTAGCTGATGCTGAACCATGGGCTAATCGGCGAGTGAATAGCGAAAGCTAATAACTATGACAGATTCTTGATGTCACTAAGACCACAACATTTTAACTGTGTGTGCCCCCCTCTTTTGCGCTCAATTCCATAAGGTTTTTTTCTGTTCAGCCTCTCTCTTCTTTCCTCCAAATCTAAAGTGTTAGGACACAAAAAAAATCATTTTGAAGGAAGTGGAAGTGCACTAACAGCATACTGAAGCTAGAGACATCTATTACGATTACAAAGGCAAAAATAAGATAGCAGATGCATGATACTAATCTCTGAATATCGTGAACGAATATTTGAAACTGACCAAAAGTTCAATAAAAATTTTGGGCCTTAAACAATATTGACTGATAAGAGTATTTGGTACCTAAATTTACCTTCCAATTCATCACAACAATATTTAATATCACGATACAGGATATGACATACTTAAAGGGAGACGTCATGATTTAAGTTACTGCGAAAAGGGTAGTTCAGAGCTCTGTAACATTTGCATACCAATCACACTACATCATAGCCTATAAGAAAGGATAACAAGTGGGGAAAGACATACCCTTCCTTCCACTAAATCCTGTGTGCCAATGTTGACAACAATGATTAAATATTGCAGCCGCCAGCGGCCAACCCCGCCACCGTCGCCCGTGGCGGCGCCTCCTTCCTTGACGCTCACCCTTGCTTTAGATTAAAAAACTCCTGCAGAAACACCGCACAAAATTCACCATTCAAACCAAACACCACACTGAGCTCATATTTAGTTCAGCATAATCTGAAGAATAAACATTCAAATGAAATCCCATGAGTATTCTGTGACCACCGGAACAGAAGCCAACCCAGTGTCGTGAAGACATTTACAAAGAAAAGCCTAATTTCTGAAGTTTCCTGCGCAAAACAGAGATGTAATGCCTAACAGATTATAGAATTGCCATTTGTGTTAATAAAGGAAATGTATAGGATAATCTATAGTAAGCATGCATGTGCAACGCACGTCTAACACAAATGTACATTGTATCAAACATCCAGAAAGTTAGAAATATTATTCTTTGTGAACCAGTATGCCTTTTTTTAAAGATGAATCAGTATGCCTCTTTAATCCAAATATCAGACCATCTTTCATATATGTTACATCAATTATATATTCTCTTGCAAAAATACACACTTTTTCAATATATAGTTCCCCAAACACATTAATCTCCTGCAAGTGAATTCTGGTGAAGTTCGTGTGCCAGTAGGCGCCAGCGGAGGTGAACGCCGAGCAGGTGGGGCGTAGGGCGGTGGAAGGGGGTCAATTCATGCCGGCGAGCCTGGTGCAGAGCCAGCATGACCTGCTGCAGATCGCCGCCGCCGAGGGGATCACCGTCGTCCATGCCACGGTGCCCGCCACCGCCGTCGTCGAAGCGACTATTTCTTATTTCTGAATCCAGTTTCATGGCTTTGTACACTGGACAGACATTTTTTCATACCACATTCATGATCTCATCCATATAATGTACAGCTTGTAAAAACTTACACAAGCATGCTATCATCAACCTCAACATTACCCAGTTCATTTAACATTATGCTTCTTGCCATCATCAGAGTACTTGTTCTGTATGACACGATAGCAATACCATCAGATGAAATAGTTACCGCCAGTAAACAAATACATGAACTAATATGAATATAAAGTTCACGACTTCCACCAACCTGAATAGGTTTGAAAAGCAACCATGTAATCCATCGTTCTATCACATTTACCCAAAAAGGGTTTCACCCCGCTTTATAAATAATAAAGCAAACCAGACATTACAGACGGCAATACCATAAGAAACGAAAGACAAACACGACCGGATACAAAACACTACGGAACAACTAACGAGCTCCGAAGGATCCGTAGGATCTCGAAGCCCACGACGGCCGCAGATCATGCCATCAACGCAACTGCGACAAGGAAGCTATTCGTCGCCGGAAGAAAGCCACGCTCCGCCCCTCCCAAGGCCAACCTGTTATCCTGTCGCAGCCTCCGGAGAGGGCACCCCTGCCCTCTCGTCCTGGATCAAAGGACGTCGTTCCGTCGGCAGGCAGAGCAGCTCACCCCCGAGCACGCATGGACATGCCAACCAGTTGCGGGGGATAGGACAACATCTGTGGCGACCTCGCCTCTGTAGGAAACCCATATATCGCAACCGTCTCTGGCCAAGACCCAAAAGCCCACCGCAACTCCCGAGCAGGGACACTACTGAAGATTGGCAGACCACCACCGCACCAAACTGACCACGAAGAGCTCCCAAGGCGGCGTCTTCAAGAAGTAAGCGACGCCGATGCGCCGTCGCCATCCAATCCAGAGATTTTAGGCTTTAGACTACAAATCACCCTCCTGCAATTAACAATAGTGTGTACACATCTATTCCTCCCAAATCACAGTACCTTTATTTCAGAAACTAATGGCCAGTCGAAAAAGACAGACAATTTATCGGAAAGTCGTCAGCAGTCTGGCAATCAGATAGAAGGGAGAAATGAATTGGTCATGCAACAGACCTTCATTGGAGAAAAGAATATACAACACACTGGGATATGATATGCTAAAAAGAGAACATACCTGAGAGGAAGAGCTATCAATTACCATGCAAAAGCTGCTCTTATTGGCAATGAAATGGCTCTAGGTCAAAAATAGATGTGTGATCTTGACTTTGTTTAAATGAAAGGTGTTGGCTTATTAAATTTACAGGACTAAAAACACAACATGCACATATTATCACTTGAGTTTGCATGGAAGGTCCACTCCCTAGCCCATTGAACATATTCAGTAGAAAGTAACGGAAGCACTAACAAGAGTAATAAAAAAAGTAAGACTGTGATCAGAAGATTATAGCTTACCAAGATTTTTTTTCCTGCCTACACTGAACTTCTTAACATCATGGCTGCGGAAGAGATAAAAGAGAAGTATACACTTGATTAAATTTAAAACTGATTTCCAATAGTCCTCCTGCATCGTAGGTACCATGTTCCCTTGAAGGTAATATCAACAAAATAAATGTCTTGCAGTCTCGATGAACATAATAAACATATATGTATGGAATATAGAGTAATTCAAAAAGGAGAACTGATCCAATTGAAAGGGATTGTGTGAGGAATGAAACAACTCCATTAACATTTCAGACCCGGATGAATCTATCTATAACAACAGTCAAATAAATAGATGAGCAGGCATACCTGAATTCCACTCCGGAAAGAGTGGGTGATTACTTTTCACGCTTATTCCCCAATAGGTATTTTATCAGATGGATCAAATGAACTCCATTGTATTAATCAGTAGTCACTGCTGTGGCAGGTTAGTTCTTGGTGTTTCAGGCCAAAAGATGAGCTCCAAGAGTTTCTGAAATCAGTCTAGCACTCTAGCTAGCATAGGATTACACCACCCATCATTCTTCGCATGATTTGTGGTACAGGATGGCGCCGCACCACTCCTACAATTGACGTGTGGTTAAAGTGTGACCAGCAGCTGCATTCACCTCAAAAGAAAAACAATAATTGGTAGAGACCTAGAGGAAACTGAGTGAGAAATAGCTCCGATTAAGCATTCATAATTTGGTTCTGCAGTAAAAACATGGTCAGAACATAAATTACCTAAGACTCTGCTGTACGGAAGCTCTAACTCCATCATCTTTTCTGTGTCCTGCAGATAACATCTTTAGTATTTCAAGCATGATGTAGGAAAGAGTTATTTTAAAGCCTAATTGATCATGGAAGAAGTAAGAAGAGCTTACCTTTGATCCAGAATTGCAGACCCAGCGATTTCTTTGCTATAATAGCCCTTGTGAAGTGCTCTTGCCTCATGAGTGTCACCTACCTCCGTTGAAATATAGTTGTGCCAGACCAAACCTCAAAAATTGACCCAAACACAGATTCAACTGACTGCTAGAGCAGCTAGCTAGGCATGACAAATTTCTATAAACTTGCACAAATATCTACCTAATTAGTTTGAAACGAAACCAACTGCTGGTATTCTTGAAAGATAAATCTATAGATCACTGACCCATGTATAGTTTCAGAGTTTCTCGTTTCTTTGTGGTGCACACTTTTGAGTATAGCAGAGCTCATCTTCTCACCATGATTGAATTGATCAGCACGCATCAGGATGATATCCTGATAGTCCACGCCGTCAAGCTGACGCCGGGTTGCTGCTTGAGCCCACTCATCATGCTGCCACCAGGAACTTGTGCGAGGTCTGCGCGACCTTGACTGACAGGGGACCTAGTCTTGTAGGACCGCTTTAGTTTCTTTGTCGCTAACGGCGAGGCGTACACGGTGACGGAGGTGGGAGCGACGAATGTGGGATTTGGGAACATCACCGTCTTCTTGACCCACGGCCGGTTCTTGGGGACACCCTGTTCGCCGCCGACACGCCCACGCGACGGCGGCGTGCCGACCTCGGCTCCTTCCGCGCCCCACTCGATCCGCTTTTCCTTGGTGCGGCAGGCCCGGAGGGAGCGGCTTAAGCTCCATGGAGGACTTCTAGGTCCTCGCGACGGGCTTTTGGGTCTTGAGCGGATCGGCGACTGCCATGATGGCGTCCGTTGCGTGGGCGGCAGCGGAGGCGGGGAGGGCGTCCGTGCGGAGAGGGGGAGCACGGCGGTGGGGAGGGAGGCGGGGCGCAGTTGGGGCAGAGGATGATGCGTTTAGCGGCGTGATGTGCGGCGGTCTGTTTGCCTGGGGTGGATCGCACATCGCGGGGGGCAGGACGTGCGTCGAGTCCGCCTGGCAGAACATTTAATCTGGAGCGTTAATTTATGCGGCAGATCTTTAATGTAATATGGATTGTCGGATATGGGTTAGTTTGATTTACTCTTGTGTACAATTTATTGTGTGGTTTTAGGGATACTCAAGTTTGCTCTTTTAATAGTAGTAGAGATGATATTATGGTCTGTGGCTTCGTTGTGCTTCGCTCTTGCTCGATAGAGACAATATCTACATGCGAGGTGAACTAAATTGTTTTATGGGTGGTTATGGCATTCTTATGTATAACACACCAGTCAATATATGTTCGCCTGGGAGTGGACTCAAACAAATAACGCATGAGCGGTCCACTCTCTTATAGGTGGACCCGCCAGCTCCCAAAACCTTGATGGACTAGGAGTCAATATTCCTTGAGAGTTTAGAACCTTAAAAGATATGACAAGGGCAGTAAAAAAAATAGCATCAGTATTTTAAAAAATATAATGTTCAGATCTGCCATTCAACATTCGACAAAACTTTTGAACAAATAAAGAAACTGGACCAGCACTGCTCCGGCGAGGAAAATTTCGGGTAGTTCCCGGTTACGGTGGGCGGTCGGGGACCGAGCGATGCGCGTTTCTTTCATACACGTACACGTGTGTGTGCGAGGCGTTGGCTCTAACTGAACCCGAGCGAGGCGTTGGGCTCTAACTGAACCTGAGCGATTGCATTGCAGGCTACGCGTTACTGAACCTGAGCGATCGATCGATGGCTGTTGACTGAACCCGATCGAGCGATTCCTTCGCTACTGCTGCTAACTGAAGCCGATCGATGCTGCCTCTCTGGATAAACAGTGAGCGTTGCGGGGGGTTGGATGAACAGTGAGCGATGGTGTTGCCTTTGGATGAACAGGACCCCGTGGTGTGGAGGGCTGGATGAACAGGACAACCCCGTGGAGGGCTGGATGAACAGTAGACGGTGGAGGGGTGCCCGTGGAGGGGTGGTTGAACAGTAGCCGGTGGAGTAGCGCGCAGTGGAGGCTGGATGAACAGGAGCCCGTGGAGGTTGGAGGAAGTCGACGGTAGCCCGTGGAGGCTGGAGGAGGTCGACGATGGAGATGACCAGTATTCCGTGGAGTCCCGTTTTGCGGTACGCCACACCCCTCCCGATGAACAGGACCCTTGTTTCGACCGTAGCGCTTCAACACAAGTCCGTTTCGTCTGTTTTGTGGTACGGCACACCCCTCCCGATCAACAGGACCCCCGTTTCGACCGTAGCGCTCCAACACAAGTCCGTTTCGTCCGTTTTGCGGTACGCCACACCCCTCCCGATCAACAGGACCCCCGTTTCGACCGTAGGAGATCCGTTTCCTCCGTTTTACGGTACGCCAGACCCCTCCCGATGAACAGGATCCCATTTCGAACGTGGCCGGTCGAACACAAGGCCGTTTCCTCCGTTTTGCGATACGCCAGGCCTCGTTTCCATCGTCTGTTCCATCCAAGCCCTCCCGATGAATACGGCGACGCATTCCGTTCCGACCCAGCCGGTTGGCTCCCCATGAACACGATGACGACGCTGTTTCTCCGTTCCGACCCAGCCATGTACACGAGCCCTGGCCGTACATATGCGCGAGTAGGCATTCGAGACCCCGCCCGTATGTACGTACGTGGCCGTATTTTCTTTCTTGCACACTGGCCGATGTACGTACATGTACATGCTACATGTGCGCCTCTACATCCACCAGTATGTACGTACCTATTCGCAACCAGAATGACAACGCTACGTACGCTTCGACCAGGTGGGTCCCGACTACTAGGCACTTCCTTGCGTGTGAAGATGCAGCTGGTGGGTCCCAGCACTCAGGGGGGCGAATCATTTTTTCTTTTGCCCGGACGCACTTCCTTGCGTGCGAATGTGTAGCTGGTGGGTCCCAGCAATCAGGGGGAAAACGTTTTTTTCACGAAATACGGTGGCCCGTTCAGTGGGTCCCTGCTGTCAGGTGGAGGAATCATTATTTCCCGCGTAATAAGGAGGCACTTTCTTGCTACGGTCGTGGACCTAGCTGTCAGCCTCTCCACGTACAGTCCACGTCCGATGGAAGTCATTCCTTGACCACGTTGACCACGCCGCGCCGAGAGCACTAGGGCGATGGACAACGGCGAGGCTAGAAAGAGGATGACGCGGAGCCGGGGAAGACGCAGCAGTTGATGCCCACGCGTAGAGGAGTATGAGGGTTCACTCATTCGGCTGCGGTGTGAGGCTGCCGTCGCCGCAGAATAACATGGGGTGTGGATGCGTAGAGGGATGGCCTGGCCAGCGGTGAGAGTAGTAGGGGGCGGTGAGGCCTCCGCGGCATCACAGCCGGCCACGGGCGGCAGGAGCAGGCGGCACGACCGGCGCTGCTTTGGGTGGCTGGAGCAAGAAGACCAGAGGTTGAAGAAGCACTACGACCGTTGGATGGACATCGTACGGTCACTAGAGCTAGAATCGTTCATATATTGACTAAAGTTGACAAAGGCCTCCGTCCTAGTCAACTTAGTAGGCCAAAAAGTCAGCCTCCCACCAAGGTGGTGTTGGGGAACGTTGCAGAAAATTAAAATTTTTCCTACGGTTTCACCAAGATCCATCTATGAGTTCATCTAAGCAACGAGTCAAGGGAGTGAGTTTGCATCTACATACCACTTGTAGATCGCACGCGGAAGCTTTCAAGGGGATGGTGATGATGGAGTCATACTCGACGTGATTCAGATCACCGATGTCCAAGTGCTGAACGGACAGCACCTCCGCGTTCAACACACGTACGGGACGGAAGACGTCTCCTCCTTCTTGATCCAGCAAGGGGGAAGGAGAGGTTGAGGAAGATTGCTCCAACGGAAGCACGGCGGTGTGGTGGTGTTGGTGCAACAGTACTCCGACAGGGCTTCGCAAGCACGTAACGGAGGAGGAGATGTGTTGGGAAGGGGAGGGGCTGCGCTTGGAAGATGTGTACAGCAGCCCTCCCCTCATCCCTCTATTTATAGGGGAAGGGGCAAGGGGGGCCGACCCCTCTAGATGGGATCTAGAGGGGGGCGGCGGCCAGGGAGGGGGGACTTGCCCCCCAAGCAAGGGGGGCGCCCCCCTTAGGATTTCCCCCCCAACCCTAGGCGCATGGGCCCAAGGTGGGGGGCGCGCCCAGCCCTCCAGGGGCTGGCTCCCTCCCCTTTGCGGCCCATGTGGCCCTCCGGGAGGGGTGGCCCCTCCCGGTGGACCCCCGGAACCTCTCCGGTGGCCCCGGTACAATACCGATAAGCCCCCGAAACTTTTCGGTGTCCGTATGACAACTTCCCATATATAAAACTTCACCTCCGGACCATTCCGGAACTCCTCGTGACGTCTGGGATCTCATCCGGGACTCCGAACAACATTCGGTAGTCACATACTAGTCTTCCTAATAACCCTAGCGTCACCGAACCTTAAGTGTGTAGACCCTACGGGTTCGGGAGACATGCAGACATGACCGAGACCACTCTCCGGTCAAGAACCAACAGCGGGATCTGGATACCCATGTTGGCTCCCACATGTTCCACGATGATTTCATCGGTTGAACCACGATGTCGAGGATTTGATCAAACCCTGTATACAATTCCCTTTGTCAATCGGTACGTTACTTGCCCGAGACTCGATCGTCGGTATCCCAATACCTTGTTCGGTCTCGTTACCGGCAAGTCACTTTACTCGTACCATAATGCATGATCCCGTGGCCAACACCTTGGTCACCTTGAGCTCATTATGATGATGCATTACCGAGTGGGCCCAGAGATACCTCTCCGTCATACAGAGTGACAAATCCCAGTCTCGATCCGTGTCAACCCAACAGACACTTTCGGAGATACCTGTAGTGCACCTTTATAGTCACCCAGTTACGTTGTGACGTTTGATACACCCAAAGCACTCCTACGGTATCCGGGAGTTACACGATCTCATGGTCGAAGGAAGAGATACTTGACATTGGAAAAGCTCTAGCAAACGAACTACACGATCTTTGTGCTATGCTTAGGATCGGGTCTTGTCCATCACATCATTCTCCTAATGATGTGATCCCGTTATCAACGACATCCAATGTCCATAGCCAGGAAACCATGACTATCTTTTGATCACAACGAGCTAGTCAACTAGAGGCTCACTAGGGACATACTGTGGTCTATGTATTCACACGTGTATTACGATTTCCGGATAATACAGTTATAGCATGAATAAAAGACAATTATCATGAACAATGAAATATAATAATACTTTTATTATTTCCTCTAGGGCATATTTCCAACAGTCTCCCACTTGCACTAGAGTCACCAATCTAGTTATATTGTGACGAATCGAACACCCATAGAGTTCTGGTGTTGATCATGTTTTGCTCGCGAGAGAGGTTTAGTCAACGGATCTGCGACATTCAGATTCGTATGTACTTTGCAAATATCTATGTCTCCATCTTGAACATTTTCATGGATGGAGTTGAAACGACGCTTGATGTGCCTGGTCTTCTTGTGAAACCTGGGCTCCTTGGCTAGGGCAATAGCTCCAGTGTTGTCACAGAAGAGTTTGATCGGCCCCGACGCATTGGGTATGACTCCTAGGTCGGTGATGAACTCCTTCACCCAAATCGCTTCATGCGCTGCCTCCGAGGCTGCCATGTACTCAGCTTCACACGTAGATCCCGCCATGACGCTCTGCTTGCAGCTGCACCAGCTTACTGCTCCACCATATACACGTATCCGGTTTGTGACTTAGAGTCATCCAGATCTGAGTCGAAGCTAGCGTCGACGTAACCCTTTACGACGAGCTCTTCGTCTCCTCCATAAACGAGAAACATGTCCTTTGTCCTTTTCAGGTACTTCAGGATATTCTTGACCGCTGTCCAGTGTTCCTTGCCGGGATTACTTTGGTACCTTGCTACCAAACTTACGGCAAGGTTTACATCAGGTCTGGTACACAGCATGGCATACATAATAGATCCTATGGCTGAAGCATAGGGGATGACACTCATCTCTTCTTTATCTTTTGCCGTGGTCGGGGACTGAGCCGAGCTCAATCTCACACCTTGTAACATAGGCAAGAACCCTTTCTTGGACTGATCCATCTTGAATCTCTTCAAAATCTTATCAAGGTATGTGCTTTGTGAAAGACCTATGAGGCATCTCGATCTATCTCTATAGATCTTGATGCCTAATATATAAGCAGCTTCTCCAAGATCCTTCATTGAAAAACACTTATTCAAGTAGGCCTTAATGCTGTCCAGAAGTTCTATATCATTTCCCATCAAGAGTATGTCATCTACATATAATATGAGAAATGTTACAGAGCTCCCACTCACTTTCTTGTAAACGCAGGCTTCTCCATAAGTCTGCATAAACCCAAACGCTTTGATCATCTCATCAAAGCGAATGTTCCAACTCCGAGATGCTTGCACCAGTCCATAAATGGATCGCTGGAGCTTGCATACTTTGTTAGCGTTCTTAGGATTGACAAAACCTTTCGGCTGCATCATATACAGCTCTTCCTTAAGATGTCCGTTAAGGAATGCCGTTTTGACGTCCATCTGCCATATCTCATAATCATAGTATGCGGCAATTGCTAACATGATTCAGACGGACTTCAGCTTCGCTACGGGAGAGAATGTCTCGTCGTAGTCAATCCCTTGAACTTGTCGATAACCCTTAGCGACAAGTCGAGCTTTATAGATGGTAACATTACCATCCGCGTCCGTCTTCTTCTTAAAAATCCATTTGTTTTCTATCGCTCGCCGATCATCGGGCAAGTCTGTCAAAGTCCATACTTTGTTTTCATACATGGATTCTATCTCGGATTTCATGGCTTCAAGCCATTTGTTGGAATCTGGGCCCGCCATCGCTTCTTCATAGTTCGAAGGTTCACCGTTGTCTAACAACATGATTTCCAGGACAGGGTTGCCGTACCACTCTGGTGCGGAACGTGTCCTTATGGACCTACAAAGTTCAGTAGCAACTTGATCCAAAGTACCTTGATCATCATCATTGTTTTCCTCTTCAGTTGGTGTGGGCATCATAGGAACATTTTCCTGAGCTGCACCACTTTCCCGTTCGAGAGGTAGTACTTCATCGAGTTCTACTTTCCTCCCACTTACTTCTTTCGAGAGAAACTCTTTTTCCAGAAAGCATCCGTTCTTGGCAACAAAGATCTTGCCTTCGGATCTTAAGTAGAAGGTATACCCGACAGTTTCCTTAGGGTATCCTATGAAGACGCATTTTTCCGACTTGGGTTCGAGCTTTTCAGGTTGAAGTTTCTTGACATAAGCATCGCATCCCCAAACTTTTAGAAACGACAACTTAGGTTTCTTCCCAAACCATAATTCATACGGTGTCGTCTCAACGGATTTAGACGGTGCCCTATTTTAAAGTGTATGTAACTCTCTAGAGCGTATCCCCAAAATGATAGTGGTAAATCGGTAAGAGACATCATAGACCGCACCATATCCAATAGAGTGCGATTACGACGTTCGGACTCACCGTTACGCTGAGGTGTTCCAGGCGGCGTGAGTTGTGAAACGATTCCACATTTCCTTAAGTGTGTGCCAAATTCGTGACTTAAATATTCTCCTCCACGATCTGATCGTAGGAACTTTATTTTTCGGTCACGTTGATTCTCTACTTCATTCTGAAATTCCTTGAACTTTTCAAAGGTCTCAGACTTGTGTTTCATTAAGTAGACATACCCATATCTACTCAAGTCATCAGTGAGAGTGAGAACATAACGATATCCTCCGCGAGCCTCAATGCTCATTGGACCGCACACATCAGTATGTATGATTTCCAACAAGTTGGTTGCTCGCTCCATTGTTCCGGAGAACGGAGTCTTGGTCATTTTGCCCATGAGGCATGGTTCGCATGTGTCAAACGATTCATAATCAAGAGACTCTAAAAGTCCATCAGCATGGAGCTTCTTCATGCGCTTGACACCAATGTGACCAAGGCGGCAGTGCCACAAGTATGTGGGACTATCGTTATCAACTTTACTTCTTTTGGCATCCACACTATGAATATGTGTAATATTACGCTCGAGATTCATTAAGAATAAACCATTGACCATCGGAGCATGACCATAAAACATATCTCTCATATAAATAGAACAACCATTATTCTCGGATTTAAATGAGTAGCCATCTCGTATTAAACGAGATCCTGATACAATGTTCATGCTCAAACTTGCCACTAAATAACAATTATTAAGGTTCAAAACTAATCCCGTAGGTAAATGTAGAGGCAGCATGCCGACGGCGATCACATCGACTCTGGAACCATTCCCGACGCGCATCGTCACCTCGTCCTTCGCCAGTCTCCGTTTATTCCGCAGCTCCTGCTGTGAGTTACAAATATGAGCAACGGCACCGGTATCAAATACCCAGGAGTTACTACGAGTACTGGTAAGGTACACATCAATTACATGTATATCAAATATACCTTTGGTGTTGCCGGCCTTCTTATCCGCTAAGTATTTGGGGCAGTTCCGCTTCCAGTGACCCTTCCCCTTGCAATAAAAGCACTCAGTCTCAGGCTTGGGTCCATTCTTTGACTTCTTCCCGGTAACTGGCTTACCAGGCGCGGCAACATCCTTGCCGTCCTTCTTGAAGTTCTTCTTGCCCTTGCCCTTCTTGAACTTAGTGGTCTTATTGACCATTAACACTTGATGTTCTTTCTTGATTTCAGCCTCTGCTGACTTCGGCATTGAGAACACTTCAGGAATGGTCTTCACCATCCCCTGCATGTTGTAGTTCATCACAAAGCTCTTGTAGCTTGGTGGGAGCGATTGGAGGATTCTGTCAATGACCGCCTCATCTGGGAGGTTAATGTTCAGCTGGGTCATACGGTTATGCAACCCAGACATCTTGAGTATGTGCTCACTGACAGAACTGTTTTCCTCCATCTTACAACTATAGAACTTGTCGGAGACATCATATCTCTCGACCCGGGCATGAGCTTGGAAAACTAGTTTCAGCTCTTCGAACATCTCATATGCTCCGTGATGCTCAAAACGCTTTTGGAGCCCCGGTTCTAAGCTGTAAAGCATGCCGCACTGAACGAGGGAGTAATTATCAGCACGAGTTTGCCAAGCGTTCATAACGTCTTGGTTCTCTGGGACGGGAGGGTCACCTAGCGGTCCTTCTAGGACATATTGCTTCCTGGCAGCTATGAGGATGATCCTCAGGTTCCGGACCCAGTCCGTATAGTTGTTGCCATCATCTTTCAGCTTGGTTTTCTCTAGGAACGCGTTGAAGTTCATGTTGACATGAGCGTTGGCCATTTGATCTACAAGACATATTTGCAAAGGTTTTTAGACTAAGTTCATGATAATTAAGTTCATCTAATCAAATTATGAACTCCCACTCAGATTAGACATCCCTCTAGTCATCTAAGTGTTACACAATCCGAGTCGACTAGGCCGTGTCCGATCATCACGTGAGACGGACTAGTCATCGTCGGTGAACATCTTCATGTTGATCGTATCTTCCATATGACTCGTGTTCGACCTTTCGGTCTCCGTGTTCCGAGGCCATGTCTGCACATGCTAGGCTCGTCAAGTTGACCCTAAGTGTTTTGCTGTGTAAAACTGTCTTACACCCGTTGTATGTGAACGTAAGGATCTATCACACCCGATCATCACGTGGTGCTTCGAAACGACGAACTGTAGCAACGGTGCACAGTTAGGGGAGAACACTTCTTGAAATTGTTGTAAGGGATCATCTTATTTACTACCGTCGTCCTAAGCAAACAAGATGCATAAACATAATAAACATCACATGCAATTATATAGTTGTGACATGATATGGCCAATATCATATAGCTCCATTGATCTCCATCTTCGGGGCTCCATGATCATCTTGTCACCGGCTTGACACCATGATCTCCATCATCATGATCTCCATCATCGTGTCTTCATGAAGTTGTCACGCCAACGACTACTTCTACTTCTATGGCTAACGCGTTTAGCAATAAAGTAAAGTAGTTTACATGGCGTTCTTCAATGACACGCAGGTCATACAAAAATAAAGACAACTCCTATGGCTCCTGCCGGTTGTCATACTCATCAACATGCAAGTTGTGAATCCTATTACAAGAACATGATCTCATACATCACAATTCATCATCCATCACAACTTCTGGCCATATCACATCACATGAACAATCGCTGCAAAAACAAGTTAGACGTCCTCTAATTGTTGTTGCATCTTTTACGTGGCTGCAATTGGGTTCTAGCAGGAACGTTTTCTTACCTACGAATAACCACAACGTGATTTTGTCAACTTCTATTTACCCTTCATAAGGACCCTTTTCATCGAATCCGCTTCAACTAAAGTGGGAGAGACAGACACCCGCCAGCCACCTTATGCAACTAGTGCATGTTAATCGGTGGAACCGGTCTCACGTAAGCGTACGTGTAAGGTTGGTCCGGGCCGCTTCATCCCACAATACCGCTGAAGCAAGAAAAGACTAGTAGTGGCTAGCAAGTTGACAAGATCCACGCCCACAACAAAATTGTGTTCTACTCGTGCATTAGAGAACTACGCATAGACCTAGCTCATGATGCCACTGTTGGGGAACGTTGCAGAAAATTAAAATTTTTCTTACGGTTTCACCAAGATCCATCTATGAGTTCATCTAAGCAACGAGTCAAGGGAGTGAGTTTGCATCTACATACCACTTGTAGATCGCGCGCGGAAGCTTTCAAGGGGATGGTGATGATGGAGTCGTACTCGACGTGATTCAGATCACCGATGTCCAAGTGCTGAACGGACAGCACCTCCGCGTTCAACACACATACGGGACGGAAGACGTCTCCTCCTTCTTGATCCAGCAAGGGGGAAGGAGAGGTTGAGGAAGATTGCTCCAACGGCAGCACGACGGCGTGGTGGTGTTGGTGCAACAGTACTCCGACAGGGCTTCGCAAGCACGTAACGGAGGAGGAGATGTGTTGGGGAGGGGAGGGGCTGCGCCTGGAAGATGTGTACAGCAGCCCTCCCCTCACCCCTCTATTTATAGGGGAAGGGGCAAGGGGGGCCAACCCCTCTAGATGGGATCTAGAGGGGGGGCGGCGGCCAGGGAGGGGGGACTTGCCCCCCAAGCAAGGGGGGCGCCCCCCTTAGGGTTTCCCCCCCAACCCTAGGCGCATGGGCCCAAGGTGGGGGGCGCGCCCAGCCCTCCAGGGGCTGGCTCCCTCCCCTTTGCGGCCCATGTGGCCCTGCGGGAGGGGTGGCCCCTCCCGGTGGACCCCCGGAACCTCTCCGGTAGCCCCGGTACAATACCGATAAGCCCCCGAAACTTTCCGGTGTCCGTATGACAACTTCCCATATATAAAACTTCACCTCCGGACCATTTCGGAACTCCTCGTGACGTCCGAGATCTCATCCGGGACTCCGAACAACATTCGGTAGTCACATACTAGTCTTCCTAATAACCCTAGCGTCACCGAACCTTAAGTGTGTAGACCCTACGGGTTCGGGAGACATGCAGACATGACCGAGACCACTCTCCGGTCAAGAACCAACAGCGGGATCTGGATACCCATGTTGGCTTCCACATGTTCCACGATGATTTCATCGGTTGAACCACGATGTCGAGGATTCGATCAAACCCTGTATACAATTCCCTTTGTCAATCGGTACGTTACTTGCCCGAGACTCGATCGTCGGTATCCCAATACCTTGTTCAGTCTCGTTACCGGCAAGTCACTTTACTCGTACCATAATGCATGATCCCGTGGCCAACACCTTGGTCACCTTGAGCTCATTATGATGATGCATTACCGAGTGGGCCCAGAGATACCTCTCCGTCATACGGAGTGACAAATCCCAGTCTCGATCCGTGTCAACCCAACAGACACTTTCGGAGATACCTGTAGTGCACCTTTATAGTCACCCAGTTACGTTGTGACGTTTGATACACCTAAAGCACTCCTACGGTATCCGGGAGTTACACGATCTCATGGTCGAAGGAAGAGATACTTGACATTGGAAAAGCTCTAGCAAACGAACTACACGATCTTTGTGCTATGCTTATGATCGGGTCTTGTCCATCACATCATTCTCCTAATGATGTGATCCCGTTATCAACGACATCCAATGTCCATAGCCAGGAAACCATGACTATATGTTGATCACAACGAGCTAGTCAACTAGAGGCTCACTAGGGACATATTGTGGTCTATGTATTCACACGTGTATTACGATTTCCGGATAATACAGTTATAGCATGAATAAAAGACAATTATCATGAACAATGAAATATAATAATACTTTTATTATTTCCTCTAGGGCATATTTCCAACAGGTGGGTCCCAGCTAGCAGGGGGTATTCATTTTTTTGCGCATAATAAGGAGGCACTTCCGGTGGGTCCGAGATGACAGCGGGGGGAACATTTTTTTCGCGAAATACGGTGGCTCGTCCGGTGGGTCCCAGCAATCAGGGGGGAACGTTTTTTTCGCGAAATACTGGTGGCTCGTCCGGTGGGTCCCTGCTGTTGGGTGGAGGAATAATTCTTTTCCGCGTAATAAGGAGGCACTTCCTTGCGGCTGCCGTGGACCCACCTGTCAGCCTCCCCACGTATAGTACTCTTCCGATGGAAGTCGGTCGTTGACCACATTGACCACACTGCACCGAGATCACCACGGCGGTGGACGACGGCGAGGCCTAGGAAGGGGACGACGCGGAGCCACGGTAGACGCGACAGTGGAAGCCCCGCGCGGAGAGGAGTACGAGGGTTCACCGGTTCGGCTGCGGTGTGAGGCTGCCGTCGAGAATAACAGGGGGGTGTGTGTGAGTAGAGGGATGCCCTGTACAGCGGTGGGAGTAGTAGGGGGCGTTGAGGCCTGCGCGACAGCACATCCGGCCACGGGAGGCGGGAGCAGGCGGTACCGCCGGCGCTGCTTTGGCGGCTGGAGCAAGAAGATCAGAGATTGAAAAAACACGACGGCCGTTGGATTGACATCCAACGGTTACGTCTGCTAGAATCGTTTTTTGATGTATATAATAACTAAAAAAATCTTGCATACGCGTCAACTAAACAGGCCCACAAGTCAGACCACTCCCTCTTTTTTTAATAATTTATATATAGCTCATGGCAACTTCTTATGCAGTCATTTTTTTGGTTGGCCAGGGCCAATTTCGCACATTTCTGTGGGTTCCAAACTATTTTTAATACCGAAATGTCGAGCCAGATTTAAAGTACTTTGAAGATATATTTAAATTAGGTTAATGCCCAGTGAAATAGGAATCTGAATATGTGAAAAAATTCAGAAACTATAAAGTAATTGCCAATTTGTCATCTGTTTTTATATTTACAACCCATTTCATATTACTTTCAAGATTTGCAGGCGTCTTGAAGAGTTGCAGCCCATCAGGGCGTAGAAAAATAAGTAGGCCTGGATTGGGTATTCTTCAGAAAAAATAAACTGGGCTCATTTTCACAAAGAAAAAATAGCTGGGCTGGTCACGTGGTGAACATAAAATATAAGCCTGGGCTAGATGGGCCACAACCCAGTTCAAACCCTGCTCCGTCTCAACAATAACAAAAAAAAATACTGCTTGAGTAGCTACGTCCCAGGTGTCAGCCGATCTTGTGTTGTTCTCTTGTCTATTGACTATATACACTCACAATGTTGTGGGTCCCAGATGTCAGGAAAACACGAGGAGGAAGCATTTTATTTTTCCATACGCTGACGTGGTGGGCCCCTACTGTCATCCTCTCCACGTACTTCTACCAAAGCGCGCGGAGGACGTTGGCGTTAACGATTTAGGAGACGGTGGGGCGACGATGCGTGCGCTAAGGCGCAGCCAGCCGTGGGAGGCGGAAGCAGGCGGCCTCGCTGGCGCTGGTTTGGTTTTGGCGGCTGGAGGAAGACATGATTGAAGAAACACGACAGACTGTAAAAGCACCAGGAGTACTTAACAACCTTAACTGAAACCAAAAGGGGCACTTAACAACCAAAGCTGAAAGCAGTATGAGTACTTATACAGGTTCAACCGTACAAAGCACGCCTCGAACAGTGCTACTTTGCCTACAGTTAACCAAGGGTGAGGCCGCTAAGCCCCAGGACAAGGCCTAGGCGCCACCCCGCGCATCCACAACCTTCTGAAAGTGGCTTCATCTCGCAATGTGGTCAATAAACAGGATATTTGCTTTAGAGCCATGGAAAAGCATGAACATAATCTTCTGTCCTATTCTCCAAGATGGACAAGCCTTCATTATTTGAGACCACCCATGAATAAGTATATTTTCACCTCCAAGGGGAATTGAGTAGGTCGACATAAACATCATGTTGTGACCAAGCGCAAGTCTGATCCGACCATGGTCAGGCATCTGTATAGGAACAATAGAACTGGGCAGTTCCTGTTTCAAGAAGATCACAACTGTAAAACTGTGTATAAGCAATAGTTTATGAACAACATATATAACAGAAAACAGCTCGTACCATAAGTTTCTCGACACAGTTGGACCTGTTCAACGAGTGCAGCAGTGGCACACATATCCCATGTGGCCTTCCACCATTGAAACGCCCCACAAGGACCTCAAGACGATCAATAGTGTAGGAACTTGTGGATGTCGATCCTGTCAACTTTAGTGCCATCAGTAACAGCCGAGTTATTACAGAGTAACAAATGAGCAGACTGCTTAACTCTGAAAAAACCTACACGTGCCACCAATTATAAGAAAATATTAGTTAGAAGTAGCATCTTCATGAGATATTCGTTGCTACTTCTAAAGTTAAATTGTGATTAGTTAGACATAATAGGTGGATTAAGAAGTAATCGAGGCAACAAGCAAGAACCAGATACAAAACTAACATGAATGAACAATTGGAACGACGTCGGGCTGGAAGATTGCAATGAAGATGAGACCAGGTTCTGCTAGTTCCATCAACATTCGTGCGCTAACTTTCAGTCCGCAACACTTGAGAAAGTTTATCCAAGTCCAGCCACAAAAAAGCAGCGATCTTCTTGGTTCATGAACCCAACTCGGAACTTATATCCACGGCTTGTATTCACTGTGATCATTAAACTAGTGTATTCAGTTATGGCAAGGCCGGGCATCTTGAGTACATGTGTTCTGGCAGAGCAAATAATACACTGTAGGAAAAATAAAATGAGAACACAACATGTTCAAAAAAACCCCACCCTCCCGGATAGAAAAGAGGATTCTAGGAACATACTGTGCGCGTTTCAAAATGTTGTGTTAGGATGAGAAGGAACAAGTGTGGCGTCTCGCCGAGGGCGCAGAAACCTGTAGGGTACTCGCACTTTGGGCACTGCAAATGAAACACACTAGATTCAGTAGGAAGAAAAATGCATCAACGGCGGCGGCTGCCATCCTAGGATTACCTGCGACCAAGGGACTTGGATTTATCGGGGACGGATGAAGAATTCGTACCTGGTTCTCCATGAGAAAACCCTATGCAATCGCCGAGAGGGGGTTTTCTCTGAACAAGCAAACGAGGGAGAAGGGGATTCAGGCCTAGTGAAATATTGCCGCTTCGTCCGTCCAGCTTAGTGCTAAAGTTGGAAGGGGGGGGGGTTGTGATTTGACGGCTCATTGGGCATTACTGCGGCGCTACGACCGGGGTGTGTCTACTGTGAAGTTGTGCACTCTAATTTGTGCATATGGCACGTGGACCCTGTTGCCGGTTGCCCCACATATCAGCGAAAGGAAGTAGGAAGACATGAGTAACTAGTTACACATAAATATATTTTTGACAGAGAGATACTCCCTCTGTAAAGAAATATACAAATCTTTTATATCACAAACAGCCTCACCTTGCCGAGAAATATACTCCCTCTGCAACGCACGGGCATTATGGGGGTTCAACTTTTTTTATGGGGGTTCAGCTGAGAATATAATACTCAGATAGGCTCACGGTTCTGGACTTTGGGACGCAGGCCGACCCTGCATGTTTGGGGGCCCATGTGTTCTACCTCAGCGCTTTTCATATTGCAAGCGATCGATACGGTGCTGGTTTTAGATGTTGTCGCAAGGCGAATACACAAAATTGAATAAAGCACGGCAACTGTTGGAATGAAATCGAACGACAGTTCCTAACCAGCAATCAGAGTTGCAATTCTATCAGTGATATACCATGTGATAAATAATACTGTCGTACTACTTATACACACAAGACACTTGTTTCACCATGCCAGATTATTACATCAAAATCTCTCGGAGGATAGATCAGTTCGGCAGTTGCGTGCTGCTACTGAAGAATTTCAAAGTTGATTTGGACCAGCTCTCCTTGCCGAGAAAGTTCGATTTTGACATCATCCCCTACCGCAAGATATGATTTAGATTTGAACCTTGACCATCCTTTAGCATCAATCATCATGCGACCATCCTTTGTACTTACGGTATATTGAGCAGGTTCATTCACACCAAGGCTGCGCATGGTAAGAGAAACTTGGCCGCGGTCGCCCGGATTGTTGAACGACTCCCTCGTTGCTCTAGGAATTCTCTGTTTGCAAACAAGAAGACATACCCAAACAGTAAGATCAACACAGTGAATCATGTGAAACAACATGGAAAGAAAAAAGAACGAAGCACTTGGGTGGCCAATGCTTACCAAGAAGGTGGACATGTCGGTTTTTGTAAGGACTTTGGTATATGAAGTGTGAATTGCAACCCAGTCTGTTGGCGGTGCAACTGCACGGGCCGGAGCTGATGCAAGTGCAAGTGTTGGTGCAGGTGCCGAAGCCGCTGCTGCTGCTGGAGATGGTGCAGGTGCCGAAGCTGCCGCTGCTGCCGGAGATGGTGCTCCTTGTAGAGCTGGTGCTGGTGTCGGAGCAGTTGCCGGTGTCGATGCGCGATCCTCCGTTAGATCAGACTGATCTGCTGATGCGGTCGGTGCCCAATCCTCAGCTGGATCAGACTGAGCTGCTGCCGTTGTCAGTGCTAGAGCAACTGCCGGTGCTCGATCCGTTGCTGAAGGTGGTACCGATGTGTGAGACAGCGGCGATCGTGTCTGGTCTGCTATGATCAGCTTTCTAACTTGACTAGGATCCATGACCGTGATCCAGTTTTTTTCTTCATTTCTTTTAAACGTGAGAAGGACTAATTGTGGCGTTTTTGTTAAACCAAACTGCAGTTCATCATAGGGATTCAGCTTGTACTCAGACAACACACTGATCCAATTTTTTCTAGTAATATAAGTGATGGATAGTGCCTTCGTTACTGACATGACATAAGAAGTGAAACCTGCAAAAATAGCCATCATAGAGAAAACCAAATGGTTTATTCTGTGATGAATGTCACATGGCAAAACATGCATCGTAAAATTGCAGGAAAAGAAAGAAAACATGACATTAAATCAATAAGATTTAGATAGTAAATCAATAAGATTTACTTGATGTGACACGAGTGAATCCTTACCAGGAAATCACTATGTTGAAGTACTAAACATAAGATTGATCGTCCAACTACGCGTGGCATGCAGGGGCCCTGCCTACTCCCACAAGCAGGACAGTCCAAAGGTCGTGACAAATCGTCTGGACCAAACATCCATGGGACTGGAAATCCTGGTGGGTGCGATAAACCCTGCAATGCATACAGATATTGGAGTGTAACCATAATTGATAAACCGTCCTCACAAAAAATATGATCTGGATACTTCAAAATATACAGACTGAATTGAGTGGACAGACATTAACATAGACCGTTCTCAAGACTAACCACACACCAAAAGTGGTAGTACTAATAAACAATACAGGGTTCATAAACACAAATCAAGTACTGAACAATAGTACTTACTACAGATAAGCAAAGTTGCACTAACTAAACTCTGCAGACTATTTCTTGCCACCGACCTACGGGATGAACCCCGCATAACTGACTAGGCCATGGACTTCGTGTGAGATGTCTACATGCACCATCACCATCTTGTCAACCTTGGAGAACCTAACAGAGTGGTCTTTCCACTCATAAACATGATGATGAAGACAGGCCGCATCAGATTTGTTGGGAAGCTTTACAAGAACCACACCCTTCGTAATTGAAGGCACAACCAGGAAACTATTGTGGTCAAGTACAGCCTCGAGAACACGCCTGACAACAAAGCTACAGGAAAACACTAGTTCAGGACACGTGGCGACAAGGACACAGCAGCTGGATAGTTCAGCAGTAGAACTCATCATCAGGTCTTCCAGTTCACACGGCATGACTTTGAGAACTTCATCTCCATCGTGGACCTGGTTCTAATTCAAACAGAAACCATATTTTATACTACCTCCGTTCAGAAATATAAGATGATTTTCGATATTATACTCCATATATGACTACATATACGCACAGAAATGAGTGAACAAAGACACTAGAACATGTCTTCAAAGGCATGAGAGCAGAGGGATTACTTGCAATATCCATAACATAAGTTACTGAGGCAAATATACCCTCTTAAAAGGTAGCATTGATGTTCATAAAGTACTCCCTCCGTCCCAAAATTCTTGTCTTAGATTTGTCTAGATACAGATGTATCAAGTCACATTTTAGTATTAGATACATCCGTATCTAGACAAATCTAAGACAAGAAATTTGGGACAGAGGGAGTAGTTGAAAGTAATCTATAAGAAATCAGTGCCAACCTCTCGCATGTTTTGGTCAAAAGAGGAATTTAGAACCATCATTTGGCACACTAAAATCACATGCAAGATCACCCAGAAAGTTGTAATACTAGTACTAGTACTGTGTATTAGATGAAAAAACACGATCAAGATCGAGAAAAAGATCGTCAACAAGAGACATTACCTGGACTTGCTTAATGAGGGATCCCGGAGAGGGGGGCTTGGATAGGGCGATGGCTTTGAGCTTGTCTGCGGTAGTCTCTGTCGGTGTCAAAACCGGCGGATCTTGGGTAGGGGGTCCCGATCTGTGCGTCAAGGCTGATGGTAACAGGAAGCAAGGGACACAGATGTTTACCCAGGTTCGGGCCCTCTCGATGGAGGTAAAACCCTACTTCCTACTTGATTAATATTGATGATATGGGTAGTACAAGAGTAGATCTACCACGAGATCGTAGAGGCTAAACCCTAGGAGCTAGCCTATGATGGTATGATTGTAATTGTGACCGGCCTTCTAAGGACCAACCTCTCCGGTTTATATAGACACCGGAGAGGGCTAGGGTTTACATGGAGTCGGTTACAAGGAAGGAAACACAATATCCGGATCGGCAAGCTTGCCTTCCACACCAAGGAGAGTCCCATCCGTACACGGGCCGAAGTCTTGAGTCTTGTATCTTCACATTTCAATAGTCTGGACGTTGTACACAGTCCGGCTGTCCGGATACCCCCTAATCCAGGACTCCCTCAGTAGCCCCTGAACCAGGCTTCAATGACGATGAGTCCGGCGTGCAGTATTGTCTTCGGCATTGCAAGGCGGGTTCCTCCTCCGAATACTCCAAAATGGTTATCGAACACGTAGACCGTGCCCGGATCTGCAAGCTGATCTTCACATGGTATAGATCTAGATTTGCTGGCAATCTTCATGCGTCGTGCCCTTGCATCGTGGCTTGTTCCAACGTGAACCGACGTTTCTTACCCCACAACGACTCGTGTTACGAGGCAGTTTTATTGGCATGTCCCGTCGAGGCAGAGATCGTGTTCCTTTTATTACGGGATTTTCCATCAATATAAGCGTGCGTGTCCCCACGACGGCTGTTGGTATAACCCCGTGTGTTTTTAGATAAGCCTCCAAACGGTCACACCGGGGACTCTTGACATTCACCTTCTTTATAAAGGGGTCGAGACCTATGCCTCTTTTTTCACCTTCATCGCGCCTTCTCGCACCTCAAGTTATAGCACCCAAAACCTAAGCTCCACACCTCCGGAATCCTCCAATATGTCCTGATCTGACCCTCAAGGCCGGTGGGTGGCCTCCTCGATTGAAGAGAAGGACATTGCAAAGCTTAGGGAGGTCGGATACCTGACCGCCGATATCCAGCACAGGCTTCCTGCTCCAGGGCAGGTCATCCCTATGCCGGAGCCCAATGAGTGTGTCGTTTTCGTCCCCCACTTCCTCCGCGGTTTGGGTTTCACCCTCCATCCCTTCGTGAGGGAGCTCATGTTCTATTATGGGCTGGATTTTCATGATCTGGCTCCAGATGCTATCCTCCATATCTCGTCGTTCATTATCGTGTGCGAGGCTTTTCTCCATGTCACGCCACACTTCGGCTTATGGCTCAAGACCTTCAATGTGAAGCCGAAGATGATCGAGGGGCTACATGTGGAGTGCGGAGGTGCTGTAATAAGCAGAAACACCGACGCCCCATGGCCAGAGGGTCCTTTCCCAGAAGTATCTGATGTATGGCAGCGGAGGTGGTTTTATGTCACGGCTCCCAGAGGCACAAAGTGGGTAGCCGCCCCCGAGTTTCACTCGGGCCCTCCGTCACAGTTGGCGTCTTGGACAGACGTAGGACGGAATTGGGGGCCCGCTGGTGATGTACCAGTACTGCAGAATCGCATCCGGGAGCTTCTTGAGAGGGACATTAACCTCGTCAGCATAATGCAAGTGATGTTAATCCGGCGGATGTTGCCGTGCCAACGTCGGCCTCTCCGGATGTGGGAGTTCAACCTAGAGGGTCCGCGGACTGTCAAGCACTTCTTCAGCTTGAAGCTCGAAGAGATGTGCAAATTATTCTTCGGACGGAAAGTAATGTGTCCGGACACCACCGAGGCCTAGATACCCAAGTAAGTAGCCTTGATACCGGACACCCTGTTTTGTATTTATCATGACTGTTTGCTCTGACAATCATCCGCGTCCAGGAATGGCTCAGCAAGGCGGAGAGAATCAGGTGTCCGGCACCACTTCCCGAAGGCTCGCCCGCCCCTGCCATGGCCAAGATGCTCGACCGGGTACTCAGCAGGATGCCCTCGGGGAAAGACAAGGGAAGGGACGAAGAATCCGAACCCCACACGCTGCACATTCGAACCGGGGGAATTGTTACCTCCCCCAAGGAGGATAGTCGGGGAGGGGAGGCTAAAGACTCCTCCCCGCGCGGGAAGAAGAGCGCCGCCTCCGAAGACTTGGAGACGGAGATGCCTAAACCAGGGAAGAAGGTGTCACCAAGGGGCTCTGCTGCGACGGGCATCCTCACCGCGTTATGCCCACCAACGGGCCAGCCCTCCAACGAGCCGTAAGTCAATCATTAACTTGAAGGTACTGTATTTCTCCTGGATCAATGACCAGGATTCAACTTTTTGCAGTCCGGTTGGCAGCTCTTCTCAACAGGGATCATCTTCGGGGGACCTTCCTCCGGAGATGATGGAGAGCGAGACCCCACCCGCCTCTCCGATTCTTGACGCGGGCGACACCAAGGAGTCCGGATCCGCCAAGGCCGGAGGCCAATACGTCAGCCGCCCTGAGTCCGGACGTACTGACGGGCTTACTGGAGCGAGCTGCGCTCTCGGAGGAGCACCGCTCATTAATGAGTGCGGTGCTCAAGAAGATTTCATCCGCTACAAGCGGTTTGAATGAAGCATTTACAAGCCTTCTCAGAGGCTTTGAGGTATGTAATGAGGAATACACCATATATATAGTAGCCCCTGAGACTCTGGTTTCCCGCCTTAGGCGGCAAACGGGGGATCATAAACCAAAGATTTATGTTGTAAATATGTGCAGGTACCCGTGGGTCCAGCCGCCGGCCCGTCCGTTGAAGTTGCCGAACTATCGAGGCAAATTGGGTCAATTGATGCCGATATCACTCTGATGAATGAGCGGCTGGATACATCACAAGGTATGTGCCCTGTCTCCCATTGCATAGGAAAATATTAAGGTGGCACATATTAATGTAACTTGTTCGGACTACAGATGGTGCTGCTGTCCTGGAGGCCCTGAGGGCGGAACTTGCTCTAGCCAAGGAACAAGCTCGGGTGAGCAATACGGCTGCCCTAAAGGCGGCCGAGGAATTGAGAGCCGAACAGGCTGCTCATCGCCGAAGCGAGGAAAAGATAGCCGAAATGGCTATCGAGTTAAAAAATGCCGCTGACCAGTATGAGCTCCTGAAAAAGGAGCATGAGGATAAATCAGCTGAACTGAGCAAGGCACTTAATGCCACCAAGGAAATACGGACCGAGCTTAGGGGTGCACGGGAGGAGCTTCAACAGGCCGGTAAAATCGCGGCTGGAGGCTCCTATTTGCTGCGGACGAAGTTCTTCGATCCGAAGTACGCTCCCCTGGATGGACGCTGGAGTTCGGCAGACGCCTACGCGGACCTGGCGAAGAGTACGGCTGATGCTGTGGAGTTCTTCGAAGATCAGGGTGAGAAGGAGGTGGAGAAGCTTTTCTGGTTGTAGTTCAATGCTCCCACTCGCCCGCTGCCGTTAAGTGATAGGATGGCTGCTGTAGCCGAGCTTCACAGGTTGTCCGGGCTTGCAATGCAGTCTGTAATAGACCATATTTGGCCGAAGGGGCCTAAGCCGGATAGTTACTTTGGTTTGGTGCAACAGTTCCTTGGGGCCGTGCCTCGGATCGATGCCCTGAGGAGGTCGGCATGCATAGAGGGTGCGCGGATGGCCCTTGCCCGCGTTAAAGCGTATTGGACAGATATGGATGCCACTATTATAGCATCTCAGGATCCGGTGGGGGCCAATAGCCAGCCGGGCACTACTTAGCGTAGGTCACAGAGGGTGCCCGCCTGATAGAGGCGCAGTGCCTGAAGAATCTCCTATTCGAGTGATGATTCAAATCATTGTAAAAACAATGTTTATTTTGATTATAAGGCTAGATTTATACTATTTGCCTGAGAATATGATTATTTCCCCTGTGCGGCCGTTTATATATATGTATATATAAATATGCAATCCAAAAGTTAGCAGTCGTTGGCTTCAGCCCCCACGCATACAATACGGGGGTGTTCACGAAAAAATATGCTTAATCACTCTTGATCCAACGTCTTGGTCCATTAAGGAGGTGATCGCACGACGAACGAGGCAACCGGACTATATAGCTGTAACACTTTCGCTTAGCCGCGGGATTCTAAAGTGGGGCTACTATGTAGCCCCTAGTACCTTCGCGTGCATCCGAATACGGGCGCGTATGTACCTGGCCGGGAAATGGCCCTTCGTTAATGCGGAGGAATCCTAAAGATTCTGGTGAGTCGTCGAGTGGTTGACCAGTCTCTCGCTGTATCATGACAGTCAATTTTCGGCTTTCTCTACCGAGGTGCTCATTCGGAATAACCAGGGCACAATCGCAGTAGTTCTCCTTTGGCCACCTTAGCCGATAATGACAGAACGTAAGGCGGCAAACCCAGGAGCCGGGCAAACCCAACATTTGACCAAAGACATGATTCGGAGCTGATGCATATAAGGCCAAACTCGTGACACCGAACACTCCCTAAGGTATTCAGACTTTATAAGAGATGATGAGCTCAAGAATGCCCATTCATTATAAACCCCGTGTTTCCAGGTACGGGCGTTAATCTGTCGTGGCGAAATACCAAAAACGGCAGTATCCTCTATGGGTATGGAACCCATGGGATGGTTAAACAACAAGAGACAATATAAAAGGTTTACACAGGGGCTTAATCTAAAAATAAACCTGTTGAATGGGGCCCTGCTGCACGTCCGCGCCTTTGTCTCCGTTGTGCCGCATCCTAGAAGGGTATCGCGCAAACGTTGTCTGCTGAAAAGGGAAACTCATAGAAGAGTGCAACGTAAGTATGCGATGGATAGTAAAAATCTGAGATGCTGGCCTGCCAATAAGGTTGGGCCAAGTGTGGGGCTTTATTATGAGCCCCTGGTATCCACTATAGGATTACATATACGGTGCCCTGTTATGATATGGGCTGCCGGACTCGTCTAGCCGTGTCCGTGGTCTTTACGACCCATCATATTTTTGTTAGAGGCCGCTTATAGTCCGGCCGCTAGGCCATCGCGTGTTCCTCTTCGCGCGAAGAGCGCTCTGTTATTCCGCTAATGGTGATGACGCCACGTGGGCCGGGCATCTTGAGTGTGAGGTAGCCATAGTGCGGTAATGCGTTGAAGCGGGCGAAGGCCGCCCTTCCGAGCAATGCTTGATAGCTGCTTTGGAAGGGTGCAATGATGAAGACTAGTTCTTCGCTTCTAGAGTTGCCCGGAGAGCCGAATGTTACCTCCAGTATGACGGAGCCCCTACTGTAGGCTTCAACGCCTGGTATCACCCCTTCAAAGGTGGTGTTAATCTTGCTGATTCTGGATGAGTCTATCCCCATCCTGCGGACCGTGTCCTCATATATTAAATTGAGGCTACTGCCGCCGTCCATAAGGACGTGGGTGAGGTGGTATCCGTCGATTATTGGGTCAAGCACCAAGGCATCTGATCCTTCGCGCCAAATACTAGCTCGGCCGTCCAAGTGATCGAAGGTGATCGGACAAGACATCCGGTAGTTAGGTGTGGGTATGATGGGCTCTATATCACGCGTGTCTTTACGGGCGCGTTCGTGCCTTCTCGAGGATGTGCGAGTTGTGTGGATCATATTCACTATTTTAACCTCTATTGGGAATTTTTTCTGTCCCCCAGTGTTTGGCTGGCAAGGTTCATCCTCGTTTTCACTTGGTGTTTCCCTTCCCTTGTGTTCGGTGTTTAATTTGCCGGCCTGCTTAAAGACCCAACACTCTCTGTGCGTGTGGTTCGCAGGTTTGTCAGAGGTGCCATGAATTTGGCATAGTCTGTCCAGAACTCTGTTCAGACCGGACGGTCCCTCTTTACTGCCTTTAGATGGCTTATTTTGCTGGTTTCGAGGGCCCCTGAATCCGGCATTAACCGTTGTGTTATCCGGGCTCTCTTCCTTGTTTTGGCGTTTATTTTTATTACGTCGTGGCTTCCTGTTGCCATCCCTTATTTCGGATGTGCTAGGGTTGCTAGTGCCTTTATGGGCTAGCCAGCTATCTTCTCCCGCACAAAAGCGGGTCATAAGTCTTGTTAGGGCTGCCATTGTCCTTGGCTTTTCTTGGCTGAGGTGTCTGGCGAGCCACTCGTCACAGATGCTGTGTTTGAATGCCGCTAAGGCTTCGGCGTCCGGACAATCAACAATTTGATTCTTCTTAGTGAGGAATCTGTTCCAAAGCTTGCAAGCTGACTCTCCGGTTGTTGGATTATGTGACTTAAATCATCAGCATCCAGAGGCCGGACATAAGTCCCTTGAAAATTGGCCCTGAAAGCGTCCTCTAGTTCCTCCCAGCTCCCAATTGAATTTTCGAGGAGGCTTTTCAACCAGTGCCGAGCTGGTCCCTTCAGTTTGAGGGGAAGGTATTTGATGGCGTGGAGATCATCCCCGCGAGCCATATGTATATGTAGGATAAAGTCCTCGATCCAGACCCCTGGGTCTGTCATTCCGTCGTATGCCTCTATGTTCACAGGTTTAAAGCCCTGTGGGAATTCATGGTCCAGTACTTCATCAGTAAAGCACAGGGGGTGAGTAGCCCCTCTGTATCTGGACGCGCTGTGGCATGCCATCGGCTGTTGTTGTGTTCGGTGTTTATTCCGAACTGGTATTTGGTTGTCATAACTATTTTGACGACCACAGTCCCCCGCCGGGGTGTGTCCTTTAGATCCGTAGATGGACCTAGCTGCGCCAGCTTTCTTTTCCAGGTGCTCATGTAGATCGTGCGCGTCTTTGGTAGTTGATTTATTGCGGTTATGAAGTGGTACGTCTCGTCTCCTGGTCGTGTTACTCTTTGGTGGAACGGCCTCGTCGTCGAATTCTGCCAGTAGCTTACGTTTTGGGTAGCTCTTTGTGTGGCGATCGTCGCCATATTTTCTTCAGTGTCTAGCACTTTATTCCATCTGCGATTGAGCGTTTCCTGTGCGGCTTTAAGCCGTTGCTTCTGCCTCTTCAGACTTCTCGCTGTGGCCATAAGCTTTCTGTGGAGGTTCTCTCGTTCCACGCGTTCTTACGGAATGATGAATGCGTCATTGTCTGGACTGTCCTCTTGTCTTGGGTCGGTTTGATGAACTCGTCCCTCTGGATCATTGTCTTCGGGCGTCTGCTCCGAACTATGCTCAGCGTGACCTGGTTCGTCCTGCTCCATCGCTGGTTCCGTTTGGTCGTTGTTGCCTTCGGGGTTGACCGGAGTATCCATTCTTCTGGCGCTCTTGCTGATATTTTTACTGTTGCTGGATTTGGAACGGCGTCTGCGCCGTCGCTTTGGTTTTTGCCCAGGGGTTTTATCTTTTGGATTGTCGCCGTTGTCTTCCTTGGGCGTATCCACCATGTATATGTCATGTGACGAGGCAGGAATCCGGTACCCCATAGATTCTGAGTCTTCTCCTGCATCGTCGTCCATACCGTTGATGCCTTCGGAGTTGAAGTCAAGCACGTCGGTTAAATCATCAACCGTGGCTATCAAGTGGGTGGTGGGTGGGTAACGAATTTCTTCGTCGTCTGCTTCCCACTCGAGCCGGACATAGCTCGGCCCGGAATTCTCTGTCAAAGAGAGAATTTTAAATGAGTTTAGTATGTCACCAAAGGGCGAGTGCTGAAAGATGTCTGCTGCGGTGAACCCCGTTATCGGAGCCCAACCAGGCTCGGTGGACTCGGGGACACGCGGACTGGAACCTACAACCGGATATGAATCCGGGGGTCTAAAATTATAGGCTCCCTTGGAAGTGAGGCCTATGTTCGGCTCCATCACCGATGAGGGTACGGCCTGCGAGGCGGGGTCCAGCCCTCCGTCCTCAGGCAATGCAACCTGCCCCGGATTTAGATCCGAGGCTTCTGCCGGGGTGATATCCCGAGCATCGTCCGACAGCAGGTCTAAGCCATGCTCATCGTGTCTATTCGGCGCTCCTGGCGCTGGCCTGAATCCGTTGAAGCTCAAGTCTCCGCGGATATCCGCTGTGTAGTTCAAGTTCCGAACCTGACCTGGTGGCCGGGGGCATAGCTATCGATCTGCTCCAGATGGCCAAGCGAATTGGCCCGCAGTGCGAAGCCGCCAAACACGAAGATCTGTCCGGGGAGGAAAGCCTCACCCTGGGCAGCATCATTAATGATGATTGAAGGAGCCATTGAGTCTGATAGCGACGACACAGAGGAACTCTCAATGAAAGCACCAATTATGGTGTCAAAACCGGCGGATCTTGGGTAGGGGGTCCCGATCTGTGCGTCAAGGCTGATGGTAACAGGAAGCAAGGGACACAGATGTTTACCCAGGTTCAGGCCCTCTCGATGGAGGTCAAACCCTACTTCCTGCTTGATTAATATTGATGATATGGGTAGTACAAGAGTAGATCTACCACGAGATCGTAGAGGCTAAATCCTAGGAGCTAGCCTATGATGGTATGATTGTAATTGTGATCGGCCTTCTAAGGACCAACCTCTCCGGTTTATATAGACACCGGAGAGGGCTAGGGTTTACATGGAGTTGTTTACAAGGAAGGAAACACAATATCCGGATTGGCAATCTTGCCTTCCACACCAAGGAGAGTCCCATCCGGACACGGGCCGAAGTCTTGAGTCTTGTATCTTCACGCTTCAATAGTCCGGACGTTGTACACAGTCCGACTATCCGGATACCCCCTAATCCAGGACTCCCTCAGTCTCGACGGGGTGCTTGCGCTTCTTCGTACCATGAGCCTCAACGGTTTTGGCCAGAGCCATAGACATCACGTCGGCCGGTGCTCCAGCGTCCATCCAAGAGAGGAAGCTGAGAGAGAAGAGTGAAAGGAGGAACGAGATGAGGGAGAAGCGAAGTGAGTGGGGGTTTTCTTCAAGAGAGGAAGCTGAGAGAGAAGAGTGAAATGATGGTTGCTTCGTCCGTCCAACTTACTACTGGAAAGGAGGGGGTTTTGTGATTTGACGGCTCATTGGGCATTACTGCGGCGCTTCGATCGGGGTAATCTACCATCACTCTACTACGGAGTAATTTAGTGCATGGCTGGTGGACCCAAGTGCTGGCTATCCCACATGTCGGCGAAAGTGAGTAATTTAGTGCATGGCTGGAGGAGGATCCGCACGGTAGAGCGTGTCCACTGTTTTTCTGAAAAAATGATTACAGCAAGCATTTCCACTCTTACGACGGAGGAGTGCGAAACACGGAAGCCACTTGAACATACACAGTGCTCCTACTACTAGGCATGTGCGGTGGTTCATATGTCAGTACTACACAATCTTGTTGCTAGTGTAGTAAGATATGACGATAACAACTGATGTTGTGCGCATGTCAACTACTCCTATATGTAACATAGTACCGCTTTTTCGACTGTCCGGTCGAGAATGAACGATATGATCAATGTTAACAGAACTAGGTCCACAACGCACGGAGAGTACGGTGCTACAGTACTCCACGAAACATGAACCATATGAAGCACGAATACTGTTAGGCAGGGTGTATGAAGGGTGCACGGGATGGGAGCAAAAGTTCCCTTTTCGACCCACTTTTGGGTGTTTGGAAGAGTGCATGAAGGGTGCATGAGTCCACACTAGTAGGTTGACAAAAATACACGAAGAGGAAACAACTATATTGAGATGAGAATGCAACCAAACACACCCACACGCTTTGTGCTACAGTGACTGATCTGCACCGTCTGAGTTTGATCCAACGGTCATGTTGCGTCAAGACATGGACATGCCCATGCAGAGGGCGCCTAAACACCACCGAAGTCCCTCTGCTTCTCGAGGCGCATGACGTTGGTGATGCAGGGTGCAACCGCCTGCAGAGCCCGCTCCCGGTCGATGGGAGCCAGCTCGTCAAAGACGGCGTCCAATGGCACGAATGGATTCCGGTGACGAAGCACTGAAAGGATTTGCCCGGCAACGGCGACGGCAGCCCGCAACCCCTCCTTGTCCAGCTCAGCCCCCACCATCGCATGGAGACGGCTCAGCTCCTCGGAGATATAGGTGAAGAAGGAGACCAGGTCAGGAAGCCGCAGCTCGTTGAAGTCGACCGGGTGGTGGAACGGGTTTAGCCCGACGGCCGGCATCGTCGCGCTGGCACGACAGTAGGCATCGCGCAGCCGCAGCACGTGCGTGGCAACTTGGTTCACCAAGTGGCTGAGGCGATCCTGGACCTCGTCACGATCGGCCCGCTCGCGCTCCAGCCGGCTCCCCTGATGGCCTATCGTATCTCCCGCTTTCTGCAGCAACACCGCCGACGCCTCGAGCATCTTTGTGGTGGACGCCTGCCGCTTTTGAAGCTCCGTGAACTCCCGCGCATAACAGAGGAGCATGGCACTCTCTCCTCCTTGAGCTCACGGAGCTCCACGTCCTTGGCCCTGAGCTCCGCATCCTTGGCATGGAGCTCCTGTGTCAGGCGCCTCACCTTGGACTCCGTGATCTGCTGTGCCGCCATGGCACCAGGTAGAAGCAATGGGGAGAGGAAGCAAAGGGGGCGAAACGACTGAAAGGCAATGCAATCTATGGGAAGGCGGAGGGAGCCAGCCGAGGATCGGGGAATCTTTTGGTTTTCACCATGGTAAAACACCAGTCGACGTCTTCTCACATCAGGGAGCAGTGGGTTTTACAGGCGGAGTCATCGTGACTAATTGCTGCCACGCCTGCTCCCATCAATCAAAAAATTAAAAATCCTATCGCGCCTGCTCCCGTCAATCAAAAAATTAAAAATCCTGTCGCACCCAAACACCAGAGCAACACCACGGTGGATATTTAAATTTACCTACCGACAAGTAGATAAAAAAAGGGGTGAAAAAATAAATGTGGCGGCAGCCTAGCTAATCGGTCGAACTAGCCCAACTAGCTAGCCACCGTGCTTCACTGATGTACTCGGCGGGAAAGGTGGTATTTCGTGATTTGACAACTCATTTACTTGCTTCGGCGCTACGATCGAGGAGGACCCAAAAAACGCGTGGTAGGGCATCCCACGTCAGGAAGAATATATGCGTGCACCACCCAGGAGGACCCCAAAACCGCGCGGTAGGGTGTGCCACGCTCGGCATGGAGGTAAAATGTGCGTGTAAAAATATACTGTATCAGACGTAGTACCTATGGTTCGACCTCGGGACCCAGCCAGTCGGTCGAAAACACCCCACTAGCCACACAGCTTCATCATGCAAACATGGCACAGAGGATAGATGTGGTTAGCTCCATCTCGACCAACCACAACGTCTCTTGTTCTAGGCGATTCTTCTATTTTCCAAGCTTTTTTTAGTTGTAATAACACCACGGCAAGCTAGCGCCGCTCTTCGTGTGTGCCCGTGCAAAGGTTAGACGATGGAGAGAAGAGAGATTGAGATCGCAGACCTGGGACCCACCAGTAAGTGAGACAACGGTCATGCACATGTTGACGAGGCACTCCCTCTACTCTACTCAACACAAGTACTATATAAAATCAAGTTATGGGACAAAGCCAACAACCGTTGTTGTTTCAGGCTATCGACTAACGCTTTGTAGTCCAGGTTGCCAATTCAAATCTCGTCTTTCAGATTTGTTAGTTTTAGGTCCAAATTTGATTAATGACAAGTGGGACCCCCGTGTGTTATTCCGATATTTCAATGTAGGATGGTTTTTTTGAACAAACACTTTGCGCGGTTAGACAAGTAACGACACGAGTTACACGTATTTTGCAAGTTTACGAACAAAAATGATAGCGGCATAGAATATCACATCCACCCTGCAGCTTAGATACTATGGTGATACGAGTTTCTACACCGTTGGAAGTGAGATCCAATGGCTTGGGAGTAGTCTTTGTAATTATGCGCAATTTGCAAACTCTCCAAAAGTTTTTTTGCAAATAAAACATTCAGGCCTCATGTGTGCCGCTGCATCTTCGATCCAACGGCTCCCCGTTGCTCATATTAGGTGCTCCCCGTAGCTTAATTACCCGCTATGGTGATATGAGCATCTAGGTCGTATGATCAGTGATCAGATGGCACATGTGTAGTACTTGTACTTTCTGCGCATTTCCCAAACTCTATCAGCCGTATATTGAAAAAACATTCAAACCTCCTACTATGGGCCGTTAGATCCCAGTGAACTCGTATCACCATAGAATCTATGGTGCGGGAGCACCTCCTATTCTCCCATGCGAGAAAACATAAGGTGCTATCATAGCTTGGATGCTACGGTGATACGAGCTTGGAGGTCATTTGATCTGAGATCCAATGGCATCTGAGCAGTCTTTGTGCTTGGAAGCAGTGGCCGAACTCTTTTGGGGCTTTTCTGCAAAAAACCATTCGAACCACCGAGGAGGTGTTGGGTCACAAATCCAACGGCTCCGAAGATCTTGTATCACCAAAGCATCTAAGGTGTGGTAGCACATGATATTCTTACATACAAGAGAATATGATGTCCTCCTTCATCTTAGATGCTACGGTGATACGAGCTTCGAGGTCATTGGATATGGGATCCAAGGGCATCTGAGTAGTTTTTGTAAAAATTGTGTGCAATTCTCAAACTCATCAAGGTTTCTTGCAAAAATATTAATACACATCATGTGAGCTGCTATATCTCAGATCAACAAGCTCCAAGCAAATCGTATCGGCATATAGCATCTAAGGTATGGGGGCACATGATATTCTCCCGGGGAGGAGGGGTGGGGGGTGCACAACCAATTGGTGGTTGGGAGGTGGGGACAAATATAATCTAAACAACCCTAAACAGAGCTCCACAATTTTATCTACGGTTGAGGGGTTGACCCCCGACCATCATAGCTCCGCCTAAACACAACATTTGCATGTACTGTAGTACTAGACTTAATATTCATGTTTCAGTTTCATGTTCATTTTAAATATTGAACTGAGGACCATGGATGTCTTACATTTTACTCCCTTCGTTCCTAAATATTAGTATTTTTAGAGGTTTCAAATGGAGTGGCACATACGGATGTATATAGACATATTTTAGAGTCTAGATTCACTCATTTTGCTCTGTATGTAGTCACTTGTTGAACTCTCTAAAAGACTAATATTTAGGAATAGAAGGAGTATTTTTGAATTCGTGTCATACATGCATGGTTTGGAAAAATAGATGCACTATACTTATTGGATTGTTGTTGTGTTCATGCGTGTGTCTCTCTCTCTGTGTGTGTGTGTGGTCATATGCTTGATACATACAAAGTTTTCTCACCTCCATATTGTTCATCTTTTAAATTTGAATTTGCATTGGAAAACTTACTAGGGATACCATGAAATGTGAAATCCACGTTGAGATCACTATATCACAAACTCACTCTAATTCAACAACTCGTCATGAATCAATTACCACGTTAAGATTAGTATTTGCAAGGAAAATATGGGTATTGTAATACACATAGATTTGTTCGGCAATTTAAATGGTTCCTTTCGTATTCTCAAATGGTAGGAACCAACGGCGTACCAACCAGACCTTGGCTCGTGTTGATCCTAAAAAAATAAAAATAAAAAAACTGGGCTCGTGTCCTTCGGTGGCGTGCGTGGTACGCACATTAGGCAACCCCAACCAATCGAGCCTCAACATTTCAAGTCGAAATATCTGGCGGCCAGAATTCCAGCCCTAGGAAATTCCCCTCATGTCCCTGGTCCATAATGACTACCGGTGAACAACGGAGGGATGCTTTAGTAACTAGACAATGTTACCTACCGTGCCGAGCACGTTTCAATTCCCTCGGTCGCCGCTCGTCAAGGTCACCCGTCAACTGCATTGCCTAGTACTACTACTACTACACCAGGATGAGCACAGAATTGAGCCCGTTTGTTCGTGCCTAGTACTTGAGTTAATATATCAGGCAATGCACTGGTACAGAGGGATTATCCTTTTACTCTGCATATATAACTTGTCTAAAGTCTAACTAAGAAAAATGTTTGACCAAATCCTTTCTTAAGAAATACAACAGGACAGATGTACGGCTTGAAAATTTATTGCATGATGCAGGTTATGATATTGTTTCGAATCCTGGATCTTAAATTTCAGAAAATCCAAAAGTGAGCATAAATTCTTGAAACTGAGCATGGTCACGTGATATGGCACAAATATTACTTCGTAAGTTTTTTCTTCAATTCAAGACAAGCTGCTTATGACAAGTTGCACAAATGAAGAGCCAAGGTATTTTGGAACAAAGACCTATCACGTTAAGGCGAACGCTTTCACTATTGAAACCGTGGGCATTTACGTGCGGCCACGAGTCCCCGCTTCTCATCGGCAGGTGCCGTCTGAGCAAGCGTGTGAGTCGACAGGAGGCGTGCGAGCAGACCGCTGCGCCGGCTGTCAGGGAGGCGTGCGAGCAGACCGCTGTGCAGGCTCATTGGGAGGCGATCCCTTTGACCAGGCTCCGCCACCCACCGTCGTCCCAACTGCTCCCACTTTTAATGTCGCCGGGGCCGCAGTTTAAAATCAACCCCGCACTACCCAGTATCGCTACAATCTTCTCTCTTCCTCTTCAATTCTCCTGTCATCTACCTCCAACTAGCCTGAACTAAACGTACGCCATGCCGCATCACGATGGTCTGCCCTTAGTGTTCCAGTTTTCTGAGGAAGACACCCAGCCAGAGTCTCAAGAACATAAGGCGCTTTGGGACGAGCTTGAACTGGCCTTGCGGGAAGACGCCGCGCCTGTCCCCGCTCCTGTTCCGGCTCCTGTTGCCCCGACTGCGCCAGCGCTCATCCCCGTGGCATTGATGGGCTGGGAGCCACACATTGTCGCCGAGCTTGATCCCACGGGGTTCCACGAGGTCCCCGCCGACTTTCATGCGCCCGTGCACCTGCCAGTGCATGCGCCTGCGCGTGCACTGACACGCACGCCCGTGCCGGTGCCTGTGCACCTGCCTGCGCATGCACTGACGTGTGCGCCCGTGCCGGTGCCCGTGCACACGAATGTATCTGCCACACCGTTGACAGCACCTGTCCCCGCGCGGGTGCCAGTGCCCCCCTCAGTGGGATGGATGGCCGCTGTCGACCGCTTCCTTGCACCAACGCCAGTCGCCTCCTCCCGCCAGTTGACTCGCTCCGAAGTCTAGAACATTTTGGCCTTCCTTGAAGCTAGGCCAATGTCCAGGAGTACGCCAACAACAGCGCAAGACGCCGCCGTCGCCGTCGGTCAGTGGCCCGATGACACACAGAGCACGGCAGAGGAGCCGCTTCCCACCGCGAGACGTCCCCGCCGCCGCCGCGTAATCTAAATTTGCCATGAAAAACATTCGGATTGCCATGCTTAAAATCCGAATGTTTATCATTTCCGTTTATTGTATATCAATCGTCGTATAATTTAAAGTCGGGGTCAGACTGAACGAAATCTATGGTTTGATCGATTGAATGTTCTGCTGGCGCCGTATCAAATTAAATATAAAACGTCATCAAGCCACATGTAATCCTTGTCATCCAATGACCTAGACTGCTTCAATGTCGAGCGCTCAACACGTTTAGCCTGCAGTTAATTTCATGCCAAAAATAGTGCTAATCATATAATAACACGCAAATAATATCCTAGTACTTATATCTGCATGCACTTAATATACTTCCAAATTAACATGCATTGCACGTACACACTGACTAGTGCTACTAGTACGTGAAACTGGTGCCGTGACTTGTGAACGGTCCAAATATGGTCAACGGCAACATCACCCGCGAGTTCTTCGTGTTTGCCCGTGCGTCTAAACGCGGAAGGGGAGGAGAGAGAGAGAGCACACATGGAACCCACCAGTAAGTGAAGGCGAATAGTACTAAAAATAAATATTACATGTTATCCATTAATTAGGCTGTGGTAATATAAAAACATTATGTGAACAAAGGGGGGTACAACAAACATTGCTGTTCTATGTATGTTGCCTATTGACGTGCGGCTTGAAGGCCCGGTCGCATGTTCGATCCTCGTCCTTTGTTTTTTAATTTGTATATGAGTCCAAATTTGTTTCATGACATGTGGGCCCCTCGGTGTGTAGTTTGTTGCACTTTAATTTGTGGGTCGAAATTTGTTCCATTCCAAGTGGACTATCGGTGTGTAGTTTTGTAGCTTATTTATAATAATTAAAGAGAAGAACATAGTTTTTTCAATAATACCGTGGTGCGAGGTTGAAGGCAAGAAAGGACGTGCGAGAGAGCGATGACCGAGCCAGAGGGAAATCAACTAGGGGAGTTGCGTGGGTTGCAACGGTGTTTGGAGTAGTTGTGGGCCGAATGCTACGAAAATATAATCTAAACCGACCAGAATAAATGCGTACACAAATTAATCCAAGGTTGGAGTGCCCCTCACAATGTAAATAGCTCCGGCTTTGCGAGGGATGGAGAGGTAGTAGCTTCAATGCGTGGAAGATACGGTGTGAGAAAGTGAGGTCAATCGAGAGACATATAGATAGAGAGACAAAGTGAGTGTGGTCCGACATTCATTGAACAAATATATATGCTCTGGAGAGATATTGTCCGATTGAGCTTTTGGCAAGGGTGAGGGCTATAAGATAGAGCTTGAGAGATGATCCAGTCACAGACGTGTAGATATATTTTGTGCGTGGGAGGAAGCAAGGTCAACCGATCACATAGGGTCGTCGTGCGATCGAAAGAGTGAGACGGGTTGGAGAGAGTGACCTAGATAGACAATGTGCGTGAGAGAGTATACAATGTGAATAGGTCGAACTGGGCTCCAACATGGTGATATATCGTTTTTGTCCGAGAAAAAGCGAGGTCAATCGAGACATACAAAGAGAGAGAGAGAGAGAGAGAGAGAGAGAGAGAGAGACATTGAGTGAGCGTGGCCCACCATGAGGTCGAAAGAGTGGCGGCGGCTTGGATGGACTGATCTAGATAGACAATCTACGTGAGAGAGTATAGAGTGTGTCGATCAAGGCCCAAACAGGGAGATATATCATTTGTGTGTGAAAGAAAACGAGGTTAAACGAGACTCAGATAAAGAGTGCGAGATTGAGCGAGTGTGGCCCGCCGTGCGGAAGAAAGAGTGAGACAGTCTCGAGGGAGTGACCTAGATATACAACGTGCGTGCGTGCACACGAGAGGTTGGGGGAGGGGGGGCTAGATAGGCAATGAATGTATTTAGCGCGAGAGGGTGAGAGGGAGAGGGGAGAGAGAGAGAGAGAGCTTGGCATGGGGTGCAATGGTGGGTGTGTGAGGTAAATACATTTGGTAACAGGGTGGAAAAAGGGGTTGTGTAGTTGAGAGACTTAGAGATCGAAACATGGAGAGAAAGATTGACCGATACAGGAAGTATGTAGCTTCCTAAGGTAGATACATTTGGTAACAGAATGAACGTGTATTGGAATAGCTTCCTAAGGTGGTTAGGAGAGGAAGATTGACCGATACAGGAAGTATGTAGCGTTTGTGCGGGGGGGGGGGGGGGGGGGCTAAAAACAACATTTGAATGTACATAGTACGAGACTTAATATCGATGTTTCAATTCGATGTACATTGTAAGGTTTGAACCGAGGACCATGCATACGGGTAATTATTTCGAATTCGTGCCATACTAAGTTTCGAAAAGTTGACATTGACTCAATTTGTTATGCTTTTTTGTAGGTCATATGTTTGAATCCATCCAAAAGTTTTCTCACTACCATGGTGTTCATTATATACATACGAATTTGTATTAAAAAAGGAGTGTGGATATAGTGAAATGTGAAATCCACGTTAGAATTGGAGATCGCTACATGACACACACTCTAATTCAAATAACTAATTATATGACACACACTCTAATCCACGTTAGTGTGGATACTGTTTCAATTTTTTTCAAATAACTCCTCATTAATTAATTTATAGTACTCCCTCTGTTCACTTTTATAAGACCTTGAAGACATTTCAGACAATGTGCAAAATAGTTCATTTTAAGTTGTCTGAAGCGACTTACAAAAGTGAACGGAGGGAGTATTCGAACGACTAATTATTGCAAGGAAAACACGGGCATGGTAATACATACCGATTCGTTTGCAAATGAAAGAAGATTCATTTGCATTCTCAAATGTAGGCGCACCAGGCAGACCAGGGTCGTGTCGGGGTGGACGCTGCTTCGGTGCCTTAAAGGCACCTGCCTTTGGGTCACTGACATGTGGGCCAGCCACCTGTTGGGCCCACATGTCATGGACACAAAGGCAGGTGCCTCAAGGCACCGAAGCATAGTCCTGTCGGGGTGGTCGCGTGTGTCGGACGGAAACGTAGCACCCAGCCACCCACCCCCTCCCTCCCTCCCCAACTCCCCCACCCCCACCCCCCCAAAAAAGGACGACGACAAAATAAGTTCGCGCTTTCACGTTTCGGATTGAAATATGTGGCGGACCCAATTCCAGCCCTGCAAAATCTCTCTTCTCCACCGTCCCCTTCCGCGCCCAGATTGCTCAAATCCCTAATTCGCCGCCAACCCAAGCAAAGTTCGAATCACCCCACGTCTCGTCTCTTTCCCCACCTCTGTGCCGGACGACGACGACGACGACAGTCACGCTTCACCACCGCACCGGAGCTACCTCATCTACGCCCTCGTCCACCGCACCGGGTGGTCCACCGACCACGTCGGCCGCCGCAACCGACGTGCCTCACAGACACCGAGTTCCACCGCATCAGGTGCGCTTCACCGACGCTGTCTCCCAGCTCACTGGGGCTACTTCACCGAGCACATCATCGCACCTCCGCCCCCCGAGGCCGTTGGGGCTTCACCAACGGTCTCGTCTACTACATCGTAGTGCTCCGCTGCCACTCAAGATCTGCAGCCGTGCGCGGCCAGCCAACACCAGCGCATCACCCTCAACGGCTCTGAAGTGACCCGCACTCTAGCTAGGCGAGCATGCCCAAACGCTGGCCCGAACTAGGTATCCACACATCACTCCCTTGTGCACTATTCCGACAATGTTTGGATATCCTTTCACTGCTCTCTTAGCTTACATGCCTATGCAACTCTGACTTTAACTCTTATTTCTTCTGGAGATATCATCTGAAACAAGCAAATCCATTTTTTAGCGAAGCATGACGGCGCTATGGGATCTGGTACACATCCTGCGCACCAGTATAACCTTGTAAGTATCTGTCCACTGGAACAACATCAAGGTTGATTCCACTTATTTGATCAACCATTCGCCGTGTCAAAAATGCAGAGGGGGATGCAAGGAGCACAAGGCCTGGACATCCAAGCAAGTGGTAACATGGACTTGTAGATGGAACATCCCAAGCGCAAGCAGAGCTGCAGTGAGCCTGTACAACGAGCTAGCGTAAGTCCCTGCATTTCATTTAATTCGTACTGGCATTCGTGTATGATTTGTGTGCAGTGGCGGATCCACGAATTCAAGTTACCAGGGGCGAACATTTAACTTAAAAAATATGAAGGCACTTGCACTCCGGAAATCAACATAACTTGAGAAATGTGAAGCTACATGCACTTTGAAAACCAGCTAATGATCCAAAGTAGTTCAGATTATAAATACTAAATGATGCAAGCACCAAAAAACACAAAATGCAACATGGTGTACAAGGACTACAAACATGGTCTGTACCTTCTTGAATTATTCGTTCTCTGGCTGAAAATATCGAAGTGTAATTGCACCTATAACCAGTGCGCAAATTGCATATCAATATATCTATCCTGCACAAGTATGCCAATAGTTTCAAACAACAGATTAGAAAAGTATTTATGCTATGTTGTCATGATACGGGGACTTTCTGGTAGATGGCCTCGACGTTTCCTCAAGCTATGAAAATGCACTATAATTTGCTTGTCATCAATGCCTGCAAATCTCTGTCTCTCTCAACATAGTAGATCATCATTAGACACTGAACCCTTCAATGAGCTTGCAAAATGCTTGCATTAGATCCCTCATTAGACACTATATGTTCATCACCAGGAGCATGTAAAATGTTTGCATCAAATCCTTCATTAGCAGTCTGTTCATTAGACACTTCAGGCTCAAGAACAACATGAGCTTGTATGTTTGCACCGGAAACTTGATTAGATACATCAGATTCAGTCAGTTCAGTATTGATTGGGGGAGTTATAAAATAAGTAGAAATTGGTTTCATTTTCTCATAGATTCCGTACATACAAGCAGTTTTACAACACCGTCAGATTTAACTATTGGCCAGAAATTGAAGAGTTGAATTAGGTATAATCAGGGATGTGATGTACCTACTCATTGCGCATGCTACTCTTGCAAGCTGCGACTGTCCGTTTGCGCAAGATCGAGGCCATGCCTGTGCTGCCGCCGCTGCCTCCCACGCAGGCTACACCCAAGGTTGGCTCTTCATCTTCTTGTCCTTCCGTTCGCTTGAAGCCCGGCGACCGCCCTCCAACGAGGGCGCGAGGAAGTGCTGTGTCGGTCTGTGCAGCGGCGGCTAGGTTAGGAGCGAACCAGACTGGAGACTGGAGCGAATGAATTGGGATTTTTCCCGCTGTCAATAGATATGGGAGGCGCTCATTTGGGCTGCGAGCCTACTATAAGGCCTGCCTTGCACTTATGTTATTGGCCCATCCAAATTGAAACATTTTTCTTCATTTTTTACATTGCCTGCTCGTGCGTTGGGACGAACAAAACTAGCATGGGCCAACCTGGATGATTCAAACTAGGTGCACATTTTCCAGCTACCTGAGGCGGCCGCCCATACCAGCCCCTATGGTGGCGTCGCCCCTTTTTGCGTGTATGATTGGATAGTGAAAAATATTCCAGTGGCGCTTTTGATTTACCCACATAATGGTTGAATTGCTTGTTTCTATGAACTGAGTTCGCCAATAATGTGAAGGATGCCAGTCTTTTCATCCTATTGTAGATTGCTTAGATCTCGATATGCCAAAAGTAATCGCATGAAATATACAGTAAAAGCCAGTGTGATGTGTGTGGATACAACTAGTCTGACTACACGTCCTCATATAACATATCAAGGACGCACCATCTTACCAGATTAACCATTCGACTTACCAATGCAGTGTGGGAAGAAAGAAGTATTGGGAATGCGTATCCAAGCAATTGATGCTAGGGACTCCTTCGTACAACCTTGTAAGCGAAAAAGAAGTTGCAGTATGCCTGTACAAGGAACTAGCATAAGTTCAGTTACCTGCTTCTCGGAATTTTAGTTAGCCACTTATTGCAAAATTGTTCAATTACGTTGCTTGGCTTAATTTAGTTTGCTACTGATTACATAATGCCACAACCTATTAATCATATTGTAGACTGCGCCTATCTATGTGTTTGATACTTACTGTTAAGAATTACCTGTTTGCCTTAACTTAAATATCTACTTGTTTGTTTAACTGCTTTGCTGCTGCAACAGCGGGTTACAATGATGTTAATAACTACTTTTCAGCATCCAATTGAAACTCTTTAATTCCTTGTTTGTTTAACTAGTTTGCTGTTATAACTCCCAGTTGAGATGTTTTGCTAACTTCAACTTTTCTGAATCCAATGGTAACTTTAATGGCAAAACAGGTTAGCCCAAGATCAAAGAGCGAGGTCCCCATGGAGGTTGCATCATCCCACAACAGTGGCACCTGCCCAATCGTGCATTATGAAGTGCCAACTGCTGATGCTCTAGAGGCTAAACTAGTGGTAGAAAGAGATTCTGCTTCTGCACTTAGAGATGAAATTGACATGTTGAGGAAGCAAACAGCACAATCACAAGCAGTACTCAAGACAACCATTAAATATTTGGTGGATTTCAAAATGAAGCAACCTGAGACTGACCAGATTGTTAAGGTCCTGAAGGAAAAAAGGAAATTAAATTCCTACTTGGTAAATCATAGGTGAAATGTTCTTTCCATCGTTGAATAACCTTTGTGTTGTCTGTTCATATAATCAATCAAACTATTTGTTTTAGAGATCATGTAATAATTGTTTTTTTGTTTTTTGCTTTGTAATTTTATTTGAGCACAAGTCTGTATTAATTGATAAGACTCGGAGGCATTTCATTTGGATTGCTATGCCAGACCTACAAATATGCCAATCGGGCTGAATGTGCATTCAGCAATAGTAGTAGTATAGATGGACCATAAGTGGCACGCATTGGAAAGGGCCAAGATGCTGGCTAAAAAAGGATGCTGTTGTAGCTAAAAAAAGTACAACGGCCTGGCTTATGTATGTTAGTTGATATTATTGATACATATACTCTATAAGTGTTTATATGTCTGTTAGTTCTATACATTCTTGGTTGATTGACTTGGTATTTGAATCTTGATACATCGCTTGTGTACATATCTAAATGGGAGTACACATTATGCTGCGTGTGACATTTGAGTTGGACATGAAGTGTTCCAAATATTCAAATTCACCTTAAACTGGATTCTAGCTTCTGAATTTGAGTATCGGCATTTGTAAACCATATTCATATATGAAAGTGGAATACATCTTTGTCGTCCTTTTGAAGATATATAAAAACACATAGAATGATTTATAAAGATTCATATAGGAATACAAAATGGATTCGAATTTAGTTTCCAGGGTAAACATGGATGCTTATTGTCCCAAAATTCGAAAGAAGCGGCAAAATGTCCACTCCCACGTCGGCTGCCCGAAGCCAAGTGTTTGGGAGATGGAAATTACTGTCTACCCATTACACGGACAATCCATCGGCCCGATTTCCATTGCTCTAAATAGGGGTAGGTTAGTAACTTCAATTAGACGTGACACGGCCGCCTCTGAGCCCATTTCGACACGGTGGGCGTCAAACATGGGCGGCAAAACACATTTGATTCAAGCTCATCCAAAAGACCTCTGTTTCTCCCTCCATTCCCCCATTCATACATGGTGGGCGGCAAAACAGACTCGGCCGAAATCGATGTAAGCAAATATTTTCAATAGGGGCAGGTTTGTAACTTCACTCAGACGTGACACAACCGCCCTACCTGTCAGCCTCGTTTATACACCGTGGGCGCCAACCATGGGCGCCAACAACCCTCTCCTCGCCCGAAATCGCTCTAGGCAAATATTGGCGAGATGCGAGATTACCGTCCTATCCCCAACCGACGAGACGTCCAAATTTTAAACAGGGGCTAAGTTCGTAATTTTCCCATATTTCAGACGGGCGCGTCCCAAAAACATGGTTCCCCGTACCTCTCCCCCCATTTTCCCATTCATACACCGTCCACGCTAGAACACCCCATCCCCACACCAGCCTCTGTCCACCACCCCATCCATCGCCGCCGTCCTCCACCACATCCATCGCCACCATTGAGGGAGTCCCGGACTAGGGGGTGTCCGGATGGCCGAACTATCATCTTCGGCCGGACTCCTGGACTATGAAGATACAAGATTGAAGACTTCGTCCCGTGTCCGGATGGGACTTTCCTTGGCGTGGAAGGCAAGCTTGGCGATACGGATGTGTAGATCTCCTACCATTGTAACCGACTCTGTGTAACCCTAACCCTCTTCGGTGTCTATATAAACCGGAGGGTTTTAGTCCGTAGGACGAACAACAATCATACCATAGGCTAGCTTATAGGGTTTAGCCTCTCAGATCTCGTGGTAGATCTACTCTTTTACTACCCATATCATCAATATCAATCAAGCAGGAGTAGGGTTTTACCTGGGTAAAAACATCGTGTCCCTTGTCTCCTATTACCATCCGCCTAGACGCACAGTTCGGGACCCCCTACCCGAGATCCGCCGGTTTTGACACCGACATTGGTGCTTTCATTGAGAGTTCCTCTGTGCCGTCGCCATCAGGAAGGATGCCCCGTCCTGTCTTTAAAGACGGCATTGCGGCTAAAGGAGCTTTGGCTATCGGCCAAACTCTCCGGATAGGCGGTTTCCTTATGACCACCTGTTCGGCCTCCGCGCCGACGATGACTTCTCGGGTCATCGAAAGCAATCTTCACATTAACTCGGAACTCACCGAGCAGTTAGATCCGATGGAGCTCTCTTCCTTAAACGAGCTCTTGGATCGCATCGCCGCCTTGGGAGTCGCTACAGACTACGATCAGATTGGGCCTAAACCCAATCTGAGAGAGATTAATTCTCCCTAGGTTACCCACCACATTGCTATGATAGAGGAACAATGCGGCAACCCTTCTTCTATCTTAAGGACTAGCTATGTCCGGATTCCTGATCCCTCCACGCCGGATTCCCGTGGAGGGGAGGACGTCACTCAAACCCTGAATCTAAAGTCAGGCAGCGGGCCAGATTCATTGGACAACATCCAAGAACCCAAACTTCTGAGTTCGGAAACTACTTGGCCCCTGAGTTTTAAAGTGGATGGGGGTCCGAATTTAATTCCACCCGCCCACACAAACATAAGCAATCTTTCCCAAATCCGGCAAGAGCCCGCAGAAACAGTACACAATTACTGGGCCAGATTTCTCCTGGTTATGAACAGGATAAAGGACTGCCGCGAGGAGGACGCAATTTCATTCTTCTGCAATAATTGCACGGACAAGGGAATCCTCAACGCCGTAAGTCGTCGTGAAATCACACGCTTCGCTGACTTAGCGTCCATAGTACGAAAGTACTGTGTGATGGAAAGCGCCTGGAAAACCAAAATCAACTTTTGGGACAGTCCGGCCCTGAATACAACCCCAGTCCGAAATAAAAGGGTGCATCATTGCCAGGCACCCAGGTTAAATACCAAAAAGCAAAAACCCTCTATAGGGCATGGAACCGCACTGGAAGGATGGCTCAATGGACCCTGCAAAATTCATAGTACAGAGGGTGCTACTCCAACTCACAGCCTTAGAGCATGTTGGATACTACGGCAGGTGGCCAAGAGCGGCAAAGAGCTTCTAACTCCAGAATACCAGTCCAAGGATACCAGTACGGTATTAACAGTCTTTGAGACTTTCGCATCAAATAATATGCGGAAACAAACACTCCGCAGCCTTGCCGAAGTCTACCAAGTAGCAACAATAAACCCATGGAGTGACACGGCTATTACCTTTAATGCCAGTGACGAACCTAAATTCTGAACAGCCCGAGCACCAGCCGCATTGGTTCTCAGTCCAATAGTGGACGGCTTTCACCTTACCAAGGTACTCATGGACGGTGGCAGCGGACTGAACCTCATTTACGAGGAAACCCTCCGAAAAATGGAAATAGACTAGAGCCGCTTTGAGCGAAGCAGCACAACCTTTAGAGGAATAATCCCCAGTCGGGAAGCATGCTGTATAGGAAAAATCACACTGGATGTGGTGTTCGGCACGCCGGATAATTACAGGTCCGAGGAGGTCACGTTCCAAGTGGCCCCGTTCAGCAGCGGATATCACGCTCTATTGGGGCGAGAGGCATTCACAATTTTTCAAGCTATACCCCATTATGGGTACATGAAGCTCAAAATGCCCGGGCCCAACAGAATCATCACTCTCGCTAGTGACCCGGACATAGCACTCCGCTCCGAAAATAAGACAACCGCACTGGCCCTGGAGGCACTATCCGAAGCCCTAGCGGCCGAGGAACTTACTACGTTGCGCTCCAGGTGAATAGGGACGATGTGATACTCGATAAGAGATCCAAGTCCACCTCCTTTAAACCAGCAGACGAAATAGTCAAATTCCAAGTCCACCCAACGGACCCTACAAAAGGCCTCCATTGGGGCACAATTAAACCCTGATGTAGACGCCGCACTACGAGAATTCCTACGCGAAAATTGGGACATCTTTGCCTGGCACCCTTCAGACATGCCAGGAATCCCATGCCGGCTGGCCGAGCACAACCTAAATATCATAAATGGATTCAAGCTAGTCAAACAGGCTCTTTGGCGTTTCTCCGAACCCAAGAGACAGGCCATGGGAGAGGAACTAGCCAAATTATTGGAGGTCGGATTCATCAGAGATATAAAACATCCAGATAGGCTAGCAAACCTGGTGATGGTACCTAAGAAGGACAAATCTTGGCGCCTATGCATCGATTTTGAAGACCTTAACAAGGCTTGCCCAAAGGATCCCTTCCCCCTCCCCCGCATCGATCAAATTATCGACGCTACCGCAGGACATGATTCATTGTGTTTCCTCGATGCATACTCCGGCTACCACCAAATTAAGATGGCAGAGCCCGACCAGGCCGCGACGGCATTCATCACCCCATACGGCCCATTCTGCTTCAACACAATGCCCTTTGGGCTCAAAAATGCCAGTGCAACATATCAGCGCATGATTCAGACATGTCTGGCAAACCAGATCGGCAAAACAGTGGAGGCATACGTAGATGATGTGGTCGTCAAAACCAAGCACGTCGAAACTCTAGTAGACGATTTGAGGCTCACGTTCGATAATCTCCGAACATATGACATTAAGCTCAACCCGGAAAAATGTGTTTTCGGCATACCAGCCTGAAAGCTCTTGGGCTTCATTGTATCCGGTAGAGGAATTGAAGCAAACCCAGCCAAGATCCAAGCTCTGTCACAATTGGATATCCCAAAGGACCTCAAACAAATAGAAAAATTGACGGGATGCGTGGCAGCTTTAAGCCGCTTTATCTCCCGTTTAGGAGAAAAGGCATTACCCCTTTATCGCCTTCTCCGACACACCGAACACTTCGAGTGGACGGATGCCGCCACGGCCGGACTCGAAGAAATAAAATCCATATTGGCAACAAATCCGGTCCTGGCCGCGCCCAACATAGGCGAACCAATGCTATTATATATCGCGGCAACTTATCAAGTGGTGAGCACGGTGCTCGTTGTCGAACGAGAAGCGGACAGACACAAGTTCCCCCTTCAAAAACCAGTTTACTACGTGTCCACTGTCCTGACTCCATGCAAGTCACGGTACCCGCATTATCAGAAGATAGCGTACGCGGTGTTCATGGCATCCCGGAAGCTGCGACACTACTTTCAAGAGTGTTCGATAACAGTAGCCTCCGAAGTACCTCTTAATGACATTATAAACAACCACAACGCGATGGGCCGGATTGCCAAATGGGCCATTGAGCTCCTCCCGTTTGACATAACTTATAAGCCACAGCGAGCCATTAAGTCACAAGTTTTGGCCGACTTCATCGCCGAATGGACTGAAGCCGAACTCCCCAAAGAGTACAACGCATATTCCAACTGGATCATGCACTTCGACGGCTCTAAAATGCTGGCTGGTCTGGGGGCTGGCGTCGTCCTGACATCCCCAACTGGAGACACGGTTCAATACGTACTCTAGATAATGTATACAGACTCCAACAACGCAGCCGAATATGAGGCCCTGCTACATGGCCTCTGGATGGCAGTCTCCATGGGCATTCAATGCCTAGAGGTGCGCGGGGATTCGAACCTCGCGATATCCCAAATAAATGGAGACTTCGATGCCAAGGATCCGAAAATGGCAGCTTATCGCAATGCCGTCCTAAAAATGTCAGCTCGGTTTGAGGGGCTCGAATTTCACCATATAGCCCGGGATAACAACCAGGCAGCAGACGTATTGGCATGCATTGGCGCAAGGCGCGATGCCGTCCCTCCCAACATCTTCCTAGAGAGGCTGTTCAAGCCATCCATACTATGGGAGGGGGAATCCGGAAATAATAATCCGGACCCAACCGCACTGCCTGACACCGAACATTCTGACACAATTGGCGGTTCTGCCAATGAAGTAACACCCTCAGCCCATGTAATAATGGCAGTCATCGCCCCATGGACGGAACCATTCCTAGCCTACCTAACCAGGCAGGAACTTCCCGAGGACCAAAACGAGGCCCACTGCATAGTGCGGCGATCTAAAGCCTATAAGGTCCATGAGGGAGAGCTTTACAAGAAAAGCACAACAGGAGTCCTTCAAAGGTGTATCTCCGAAGAGGAAGGGCGGAACCTTTTGGCTGAAATTCATGCCGGACTCGGCGGGCACCACACCGAGCCCTTGTAGGCAAGGCCTTCCGTACAGGATTTTATTGGCCGACGGCCTGGGCAGATGCTCAGGACTTAGTCCAACGATGCGTCGGTTGCCAGCTCTTTGCTAATCAAAGCCACATGCCACCCACCGAACTCAAAACTATACCCATAACCTGGCCCTTCGCGGTCTGGGGGCTTGACATGGTTGGACCCCTTAAGGGAGGAACCCACAAGCAAAGATACCTACTGGTCATGGTGGATAAGTTCACCAAATGGATAGAGGCCAAGCCTGTCAAGACGGCCGAATCTGGGCCGGTGATAGACTTCATATCAGGGGTTGTACACCGTTACGGCGTCCCCCACAGCATCATCACTGACAACGGCATGAACTTCACGGCTGACGAGGTTAAACTCTGGTGCAAAAACATGGGCATCAAACTCGACTATGCTTCAGTCTATCACCCCCAAACTAACGGTCAAGTCGAACGAGCAAATGGTCTAATCATGAGCGGCATCAAACCCCGATTAGTGCGGTCCCTCAAGGAATCTAACACGCACTGGGTAGAGGAGCTCGACTCCGTACTCTAGGGGCTGCGGACCACTCCAAATCGCACGACCGGATTTACACCATTCTTTATGGTATACGGCGCAGAGGCAATTCTGCCCTGTGACATAATTCATGACTCACCTCGCGTGCGCATGTATGAAGAAAGAGAAGCCGAGCTTGATCGGCAGGACAGTTTGGACACAATGGAGGAGGAGCGTGATGTGGCAAAAGCCCGTTCCGCATTCTATCAACAACAAGCTCGAAGATATCAAAGCAGAGAAGTACGGGCCAAAACTTACAACGTTGGCAAGTTAGTTCTACGCTTGCCGGACAAGAAAAAGGACAAACTCAAGCCCAAATGGGAAGGTCCCTTTATTATTGACCAAGTCCTGACCGGTGGAGCGTACCGTCTGCGAGACGCATCGGACGACCAACTTGAGCTGAACCCATGGAACGCAGCCCGTCTCCGAAGGTTCTACGCCTAGCGCCGGATTCTGAGTTCGTCTCCTTCCTCCGTCTATATTTTACATATTAGCTGTCTTTTGTTTCTCTCCTTCTTCCCCCTTTACTATTACAGCCTTTGAAAGCTTGTTCGCGCATTGTTCGCACACACTTGACGCGCTATCCGCGCTCATTATACCCGGGGGCTTCTTCAACAGAAGCTTACTTATACGGGCTTCATGCCCAACACATGTGTCACACTTCCGCATGTACCTTTTATTCACCATTATATGCATCGATATGACTTAAGTTTTGGCCAAGCTGGGTTGCCTGGCTCCTATGCTTACCCCTATGTTCCCGATTGTTCGGCTAGGTGGTAAAGGGAGCACCTTTGCGATTGTTACTGCCGGGTCAGCCGGATGTGTACATCACACTGGGTGAAGCCGAAAGCTAGCGTTCTTAAGGGAATATTCGGTCGGTGATGTAAAAGACGATTTCTTACCTATTTATTTATCTACCCCCAGATGTTTTTCTGCTTTTTTCGCAGTCCGGACTTGCACTTTAGGGCATGCCTCCCAGGGAAAGGAACCCCTAACGGAACTATTCTCCCTGGAAGATGTTTCTTACTAACCATGTAATATAACATAACTAGTTGGGCACTTATCAGATACAACACTAATGACCCCTACGCCTGGTCTCCATGCATGCCCTGGTTCTTATATAACCGCGAGGGTATTCGGAAACACTCCGGACTATTGGGTCCCGAGGTTGAAGCGAAAAGGTCCGCTATGACAAACGATCTACAATCCGGCTAGAAGGCATTTTACATGTCATCTTAAATTACATAGTCAACTTGACTGGGCATATTCCTCTTCAATGCCATCCAGCAGGCTATCTAGTTTACAGTCCTGTTGAGAATACTTTGCGGCCAATTCTACTTGGCCATACACTAAGCTCACAGGGATCTCCTTCCCATCAGGCCCCGCAGGTCCGACCTCAGCCATGTGGTTTGGGTCAGCCTTCATGTACCGCATCTTCACCATGGCCCAGGCCTCCCTGGCGCCTTGACGGCAGGACGATATCTTCCATAAGCGGAAGCGTGCTCCCTGAAGCCTCTCTACAAGCTCTCTAAGGCCTTCGGGCAGGGAGGCAGATGGCCACAAGGCCTGGGCGACGCCATTCATCACCTGTCGAACTCGTTCGTGCAGTTGCAAGAGCTCGGGAAGCAGGTCACCCGTAGAACCGGGCATCACCTCTGCAGGACGGCCTGTGAGCATACCTACAGACATAACTCTGTTAGACGACTTCCTCGCCGAACTCTTTTTCAAATTTCGTTCAAGCACTTACTAAAAATGCCGCGTCGAAGTCACTGATCCTCCTTAACGGAGTCAGATAGCTGGGCACGAACATCCTTTAGTTCCTCACCCAGCTGGGTGTTGGCATCTTGGAGATTATTTTTCTCCTGCCTCACCCTTGTAAGCACACTCTCGCCAGCCTTTAACCGGCGCATGAGCTGTTGCTTGTCCGGATCTATCCCGGTGCCATCTGCAATATTATTGTTAGACTTATACACACGCCGCACTTCACAAATTACTTGTCTTTTGAAGCATATATTACCAGAGGGGGTCTCTTTGGCTTCCCCCACTGCGGCTAGTGCGGCCTCAAGTTGGGCTTTGCACTCCTCCAGCTCCTGGGACAGTTGGGTATTCGTTTCGGTAAGACCCTGCACAACAAATGATCCTTAAATCAGTTATTCTAACTACTTCAAGTCTCGGGGGCTACTGGCATATATAACAGTCAAATCTTCTCACCCGTATGTCTTTTACATACTGCTCCGTGGCTCTGGCTAGACCATTTTGAGCGGCACGGAGGTGCGCATCTCCCGAACTAAAGGCATCCAATGCCTCTGGGGAGAAACACGCGTCACGAAGAGCTGTCCGGCGGCGCCTATGATTCATGGCACTCTCCACCTCGGAATTGATGGCAGATAACCTGTCGGCATCCTCTGTTGGAGGAACATCCGACGCACGCCCCGTGTTCGCCTCCTCTTCTGGACCTGGCTTTGGAGCCCGGCGAGCGGAGGACTGATTGGCAACCTCTCCGGATACAGTCCGACGAGCGCTCTTCTTCCTGAAAAGGCACGAGCATTAGTATGCCTCCCGGGAATAAAGCCGGGGAGTAAGGTGACGCGCCATACCGTTGCACCGGAGTTTTGATCCGGACCGCACCTCTTTTTAGCCTGCTGGGCCGTGCTGCCCCTTGTTGGCTAGCCGCCGCGGGCTCGGCTCTCCGCCTCAAGAGCGCCCCCTGCAAAACACCATTGGTATACGGTGGTCAAAACACGCACAGATGGGTCATTTTCAAAGTATTGTGACTTCAGTCTCAGTTACCTGCAAAGCGGGAAGTATTCTGGGGTAATCGACCATAATGGCGACCAAGGCATTATCGATGCTCAGTTGGTGAAATACCCCGTCGATCAACTCCACTGATATGTACGGATCCTCTTGGGAGGTCGCATCGAGGAACCGTTTCGGATCCTCAGGTTGTGGAGGCGGGCTGTTTATATCCTTTACAGCCCGGTGTAGTTCCTGCGCCAAAATCACAAAATGAGATACTTGACTATGGGAGTACGGATCGGATAGGCAAAAATGAAAGTCCGCTTACCCAGCTTGGAGGATTGTTCATAGAAAATCCGCGCTGCGGATTGATGCGGAGGGACTCCTCCTCTTCTCCCTTGTACAACGCGGACAAGATCTTCGTCAGATCGGCGACCGATCCCGGCCCCTTACGGCTGCAGCGGGTGGCATCGTCCTCCCCGTTGAAATCCCACATGGGGTGGCCTCTATACTGGAGCGGCTGCACCCCCCGCATAATGCATATGGCCATGACTCCCATCATGGTCAGTCCGGAATGAGCTAGCAACCTTATCCGACTCATCAGATAAATAATGTCCTTGTCGTTTTCCCTCTGAGGGCTCCGTGGACGCCAGCTTAGGTGTTTCTTCAAAGGAGCGTTATTAAACTCAGGGACGCCGACCCGAACAGGGTCCGGCAGGGGGACATCTTCTATATAAAACCATGCCAAAGGCCAGTCTTCGGACGCCTTCTTTGGGATTCCGGACAGATATCCGGTCCCGGCGATGCGCCATAGTTCGGCTCCGCCCACTTGATATATCGACCCCTCTTGAGAATGGGGCACAAGACAGAACAGCTTCTTCCACAGCGCAAAATGAGGCTCGATGCCCAAAAACAGCTCGCAAAGGGCCACGAAGCCCGCGATATGCAATATGGAGGCAGGCGTAAGGTTGTGCAACTGGAGGCCATAGAACTCCAGGTGCCCCCGGAGAAACGGATGAATTGGAAATCCGAGCCCTCTTATCAAATAAGATACAAGGCATACCCGCTCTCCTTTGGAGGGGCTGGGGACGCTCTCCGCTTGCTTTCCGCCCTTATAGGTGGCGAGTCCGGCTCGAACCGGGACCATGAAGGCTGGGGGAAGGAATCCCTTGGTTTGAAGCGCCACTAGCTCACTATGCGGGACGGAACATCTCTCCCAATCTCCAGGCTGAGGGCTGGGAGGGCGAGAGGAGGAGCCGCGTCGACTGTCCATGATGGAATGGATTTCTGTCAGATGCGCTCTGATGAATGCTCGCGAAGGGAGGATGGTGTGATTCGGATCTAGATCCTCGTCTCTTTTATAGACAGCTCATTTGCGCAGCTAGGGGGGTAAAATGTAAAAATACCCTGACTTTTCACATTCATTCAACATGTGGAAGATGGCCATTATTGGGCATAGAAGCCGAGGAGCGCAGTATTCACAGGAAGTCGGGCGCTATTCAACAGGTACACATGATTTGGAGAAGAACCCGCCTTGCAATGCCGAAGACAATCTACGCGCCGGACTCATCGCCATTGAAGCCTGGTTCGGGGGCTACTGAGGGAGTCCCGGACTAGGGGGTGTCCGGATGGCCGAACTATCATCTTCGTCTGGACTCCTGGACTATGAAGATACAAGATTGAAGACTTCGTCCCGTGTCCGGATGGGACTTTCCTTGGCGTGGAAGGCAAGCTTGGCGATACGGATGTGTAGATCTCCTACCATTGTAACCGACTCTGTGTAACCCTAACCCTCTTCGGTGTCTATATAAACCGGAGGGCTTTAGTCCGTAGGACGAACAACAATCATACCATAGGCTAGCTTCTAGGGTTTAGCCTCTCAGATCTCGTGGTAGATCTACTCTTGTACTACCCATATCATCAATATCAATCAAGCAGGAGTAGGGTTTTACCTCCATCAAGAGGGCCCGAACCTGGGTAAAAACATCGTGTCCCTTGTCTCCTGTTACCATCCGCCTAGACGCACAGTTCGGGACCCCCTACCCAAGATCCGCCGGTTTTGACACCGACAACCATCCTCCACCATGCCGGAGCGCCTACCAAGACCGCGTCGTCCACTGCTAGAGATGGACGTTTCTCATGCACAATGACGAACCAATAGCCTGGCATCGCGTCGTCTCGCTTCATCGGCGCCGTCGTCCTCTTTGCCAGGGCCGCTCACACGACCTTCTCTTCCACCGCAACGGGACTTATCCCCCGATGAACCCGTCTACCGTCGCAGATCTGCTTCAATGCCACCGATAGCCATCGCACCCCCATGCCTACACGGCGCCGCAAGAGAGGTGGCACTTCATATCTCCTCAACTTTTTGATCTCAACTAGAAAATAGATCTTAACTTGGTTACTATACTTTCTTTTCAGCTCTTAGAATTTAGTTCTTAGTTCGAAGCAAACAATGGATGCTAAATATCATTTCTCTGGTTTGCAGCTTCAAATCTGCCATGGCACAGCCATAATACGGTTTAATTGATCATGCTTAGGGTTTAATTGATCATGTTGGTTCCGTGGTGGTTTCTTTAATAGAAATCGGAGGGGAAACTCTCTTTTGCTAAAAAAATATGCTTAGAGTTCCCCCCTTTTATGATCACTATACGATCAAAATACGTGCTTCGTGTCATAATAACACTGCTCCACCCATCAAGCTAAACAAGCTTAGTTGTTCAAATACGAATATGATATTATTAAAACAGAGTTGTTTAATTGGTCAGATAAATGTTCCTAAATTAGTTTCGAAAATGCATGTTCGCCGCTCGGGTGTGTATCTCTACAGGGTGCCCATGGTGGGCCGGCCCACCATGGGATTTTGGGTCGTCCCAGGCCCCGATTCCCCTCTATTTTGCTGCGGGCTTCCGATCTCTACTCGCCCCCAGCCGCCTTCCTCGTCGGCGACTTGCCGTCCCCAGACGGCAGGACTCTAGGAGGAGACGCCGGACTAACAGGAGGCCAGGAGCCGCTCGCCCAACAGCGTCATCGCTGCCCGGGCGCGCCCCCGTGCCTACCTTCCCAGTCCGTTCAGGGCTCAGGCGTGCAGCACCCACTAAGCCAACCCAATTTATCCTGAGATACGTCCTCAACACTCAACATCCACTCCTCATCACCCATTTTCTAATTGATTCATTACTCATTAGGCAGGACTGTCATTAGGGTTTGTTGTGTGCTCAGTGCTACCTACACTTAATGGTTCAGATGTATTTTGGTAATCTTTAGTACCTCTAAAGTTCGCAGGGTTTTCAAAATTCCGGCCCGTCGGAACAAACACTAGTCATTTTGGATTGTTTGTCGTAGTGACATTGACCCAGATTACTACTGCAAGCCAGGTTTGTTGACAATTTTACTTGTCTTTCTTACTCATTCGATATAATATCCAATTATTCACGTCGATTAGTTGCAAATAATAAGTGCTAGACAAACTTCTTCATTCAGATTTTGGACGGTCTCTTACTGCAGTTACAATTCTTCATACTTGTCCTAGTAAGCTCACAAGTAAATGATTGATTCACTACATCTATGCTTGCCTTGTCATATTTGTTGTCAATATTCTTTTAGGGTGGTCTCTTACTGCAGTTACAATTCTGACTACTTCTTATGTTTTCATGAATCTCAGATTCTGGACAACATCATAATGATTATGAGCTTGCGCGCATGAAAAGAATAAAGCAGAATAATGCCATGGCTGTCAAACTTGGCATTAAGGGACTGAAACCAAGTCTGGATGCAATGCAATGCAAACGCTCTCCACCTACAGATTCATGCTCAGAATATGATCCTAACAGTGATTCTGAGCTAGAGGGAGACCTAAGTCAATGTAGCTCCCTAGTGGAGGAGTCAGAGGAAGATGCCCTATCTTATTCACCCATCAAGGTACTTGCTCTAACTTTCTAAGGTTACGTTGCTCGCACATATCTTGCAACTGATGCTTTGCATTGCTTCTACTTTGTTGAACTGCCATTAGCTTAGTTTACACATCGTGTACGTGAATACGCCCTGCCTGTACCATATTTATCCATTCAAATGCTATTCTTGTGTATCAGACGTTCAAAAGGAAGAGGGCGATTGCTAATCGTGGAGGAGCACAAGCAAAGTATTTGGAAAAGGTAGTGGCACCTGATAAATCAAATAGCCCATTAGGTGTAGTTGCAATATCACCTGACCCACAAAATACCCCAAGTCTAGCAGACTCTAGCCCTACTACACTGGTCATTTCTGATGCCCCAACTCAGCAGACCCCAACTGCATCAAATAGTATGATTATGCTAGTTGACATAGCACCAGCTGTACGACGCAAAACCCCCATTCCAGCAAAGAGTACACCAAATCCAGTTGCCAAATCCCTTTTCGAACCATAGAGAGCCCCAATTGCAGCAAATAGGACCCCTGTTCCATTTCTTCCCAGTTTAGAAGACGAAGCTTATGTTGTTGTCAGGAACTTTGTGAGCATCTTTCCTTCATGGAAAGATTATACCGCAGACACTGAACAATTTCCAGTCTTCCTCCGCAGGTTACGCGTAAGTAATGTACTAATGTTATTCATGGTCATTACTGCATATGTTTCTGTTGACAAAATACACAAAATTTCATTCTTTTAAATAGGCGAGGAGCAAACTGGATTGTGATGATGAGCAAGGGTTGGTTGCGCTTTTCAAGCACTCGTTGATGAAGTATCGTTCCTACCTGAGGCAAGCACACTTCGATGGCAAGCCTCTGAACAAATTTTTTGTAAAGTCTCCGGTGCTACATTTATCCGACGGTGACTGGAATAATCTTGTTACACATTGGTCTCGGCTGCAGCATAAGGTACTGTCTATGATATCACATCACAATTTGAACTACATTTCTGCATTTGCCTTAATGTCTCACTTGTACGAAAACTGTTAGTAGAAGAAAATTCATTCTCAAGGGACCACAGAATCTCGCAACTATACTGCACACTGCATTGCTCTTGTGAGTACCTCTTGCCCCGTATGACCATACTTACTTTCATAGCTGTTTGATTATGTAGCATCACTGCACATGTTAGCCTCGTAATCGTCCATTTGGTGGACATTATAAGATCCGTATGGACTCTTACATAAATTTAGAATCAACCCAATGCTTTTGAAGAGGTTTAGCTCTGTAGTCCTCTTGTAAGGACTGAACGTGGTCTATCACTGTACTTACATTAACTGCTACTCCCTCCGTCCCATAATATAAGAACATTTTGTACAGTACACCAATGTTCAAAACACTCTTGTATTATGGAAAGAGGGTTTGGTTCATGTTGTAGCATTCTGCATCTTATCTCCCTCGCCCACCATTTACTAAAAAAGATCAGATCTATATTTAATCTTACCAACAAGTAGAATACACAAACAATGCCAGTGCAGAAGTGTATCCCATTGCTCTTGTCAGTACATTTTTTCCTGTAATGCTTGTACTTCCAGGGATTGGTAGTTGATTATGTAGCATCAATCTGCATCTTATCTTCATTATCCTCTATCCTTTCCAGTATTATCATATCTATAATTACTCTCTACAAAATGTAGAGTACAGGCAATGCTTATGACGAAGATTCCGTGCTGAAATTCTTGAGTTATCCTTCCCTTGACATGGAGAAGGGCATTATAAAGCCGGTGTTAACTGTTAATGTAAGTCAGTCCTTCTAAAGCCTTTATCCTCAACTGTTGTTTAATTTTCTCATACTCCCTATCGTTTACTGCTGTTTAGTTTGCTGTTTCTACCAAAATGCATGTTCGCAAGAACCGTAAGTTCTAAGTTTTACTTGTAAAACCAAATTCCTTATTCATACCATGCACATTACTTAATACTCCCTATATGTATGCTTGTTTTTGTGGATCTATAATCCAGTGTGTGGTGAAGCAGCCCACGTTTGCACCTTGTCATCTCCTGTTTTATCTTACTGATGTGGCTGATGATATGATCAACATGCCATGCACATTATCCAAAATAGATACAATGATTTTCTTTGCCCTTCATCTATGCTTGTTATGTTGACATGGTAATCCAGTAGTGTGGTGAAGCTCCCCGCATTATGAACAATGCCAAATTATGCTATTGATATTTTGAACTTACTCTTTATTTTCTAATTTGAAATTGGATGGAATTGACAGCACAGTTATCATCTTTGTTTATACATGTGCAAAACCTGTCATCTCTCTGCTTTGTTTCAGGGTGATATGCCTGATGGCATGCACAAGTCTGCTGAAGGCTGTGAGACAAACTCAACATATATTGCAGCAAAGAAGGCAAAACATCTTGAAGATAGCGAGACAACCCCAAAGTCTTGTCTTGATGCAGTGTTCAAGTTACTTGAGACTAACAGTCAGACAAGCTCACATAATTCGTTGTTTGAATCAGTTTGACTTCTTCAGTCCCAAGTTCTAGCAGAAAGGCATGCTGCAACTCAACTTTGACTTCAAGTCCTATCTCTAAGAAAGATTGCAGAGAACACCAATGAGAACCTCATCGATAAACAGCTACACCTGGAAGCTATGACCAACATGCTAGGCCGGTCTCACAGCCTTGATCAGCAACTTGCGCAGCAGTTCCCCCGCAAGGCTAACCTTTCTTGAACTGTCTTGGAAGTGGTCTCAGTTCAGTATTATTTTGTTATGCTGCAATGGTGCCTAGTTTTCATAATCTGCTTCTTCGCTGCGCTTTATGATCACTGGTGGCGAACTTCGATGCCCAGTGGATGTAATATACCTTAAATCCTTGATTGTATAGTGTAGGTTTATTCTTAGTTACTATGCCATAATTTCTTTATTGTATAGAGTAGGTTTGTTCTTAATTCCTACTAGTTACTGCCATCATTCGCTATCTAAAAAAAATCAGATGTAGTCGACCGGGCCGAAACATTCGACTCTAACGGGCCTGGTTTTTAGCGGGCCACAATTGGGCCGGCCTACGTCTTTCTTGGGCCTGAATGATTGGGGCCTTCACACATTGCGCCAGGCCCAAACTTACACCGGCCTATATTTTAGTTGGGCCTTTTGTCGACCCAGCGCTTAGTTTGGCCCAGGTAGTGTTGGGCCATTAACAGGATGAATATTGTACGGCCGAGATGAAACCACGGGCCTTTAGCAGGCCAAAATGCATGTTGGGCCTCAATTTTCACTAGTCGTCGACGGGCCTTCAGCAGGCCAAAATGTAGACCAGGCCTTTTTGGGCCCAGTTAGCTCACGGGCCGTTACCAGGCCGAAACATATCTCGGGCCTTAGTTGGCCCACTGATGTCATGGGCCTTTAAGAGGCCGAAAGCTTAGTATAGGCATCAACGGGCCGAATTACACGACAAGCCTTTAACAGGCCCAAAGTCACATTGGGCTTAACTGTTGTCACCTTTAGCACGGGCCGTTAGTGGGCCCGATGTCCCGTCGGACCATATATGGCCCATGGGCAGCACGGGCCATTCCCAGGCCGAAAGTCACACCGGGCTGAAATGGGCCCATGTCTACATCAGGCCTCTAACAGGCCGAAAGTCATTAGGCTGTAGTTGGGCCCAAATATTCGGCGAACAATTAACGGGCCAGATCTGGCTTCGGGCCGCAAATGGGCCCAAATATTGGGCGAACAATTAACGGGCCAGATCTGGCTTCGGGCCATAAATTGGCCCAAATATTGGGCGAACAATTAACGGGCCAGATCTGGCTTCGGGCCATAAATGGGCCTTTATTAAGCAGGCCATTATTGGGCTGGCCCACTAGTACCTGATTAAGTACTATGGGCATTTGACTGGGCCGACCTTTTTAACCTATATGGGCCTCTGTTGGGCCCAGCCACGTGTCGACGTATCATAGGCATATCTCCTCTAATGGACGGGCGACATCTGGCCCACTGACGAGCTGACAGGTGTTCCCTTCGGCCAATTAGAATTTTACATGTGGAAATTTCCCATTGGTTAGGGCTGTTAACGGGTTATCGGATCCAAAATCTGACCCGATAGCTTAACAGCGTTCCGTTATGGTGGATGCCACGTGTCGGTCACCCTTGACGAAAGCACTTCTGTGACGCGCGATTTATCATCATGGAAGTGGACACTTCCGTGATGATAATTTTGGTAATGTCATGGAACACTTCTACGACAGCACAAGTATGACTATCTTGATCCTGTCATAAAATCATCATGGATGTACATGCATGACAAAAAACGCGACCTACTATGACAAACACGTATCATCACGGAAGTGTATTTTTTGTAGTGAGGGAAGTAGAGGTTGTCATGCGCTTTTATGGTTGGATGAACAAAATCTTAATGCAAAAGAACGTCACTTTATATTTCCACTTGTGATAGGGACCTTTATTATGCAGTCTATCGCTTTTATTTCTTCCATATCACAAGCTCGTATAAAGCTTATTTTCTTCACACTAATAGATCATACATATTTATAGAGCAATTTTTATTGCTTGCACTGGTGACAACTTACTTGAAGGATCTTACTCAATCCATCGGTAGGTATGGTGGACTCTCATGGAAAAACTGGGTTTAGGGATGTTTGGAAGCACAAGTAGCATCTCTACTTGGTGCAAAGAATTTGGCTAGCATGAGGGGGAAAGGCAAGCTCAACATGTTGGATGATCCATGACAATATAGCTTTTCGGACATAAGAAAACATAACTCATTTCGTTGTCTTCCTTGTCCAACATCAACCTTTTAGCATGTCATATTTTAATGAGTGCTCACAATCATAAAAGATGTCCAAGATAGTATATTTATATGTGAAAACCTCTCTTTCTTTATTACTTCCTATTAATTGCAACGACGACCAAAACTATGTTTGCCAACTCTCAACAACTTTTATTCATCACACTTTTTATATGTGAAGTCATTACTCTCCATAAGATCAATATGATCTTTTTATTTCTTTTTATTCTTTCTTTAATTCCCTCAAGATCATAGCAAGATAGCAAAATCCCTCAACTCAAAACTACTCTTTATTATATATAGCTCACGGACTCGATTACATAGATAGAGATCAAAACAAAACTCAAAGCTATATCATACTAAAACTTTATTCTACTAGATCAAGATATAACCAAAAGTATCAAACTAAGAAAAATGATAAAAATAGAAGTGTGATGGTGATACGATACCGGGGCACCTCCCCCAAGCTTGGCAGTTGCCAAGGGGAGTGCCCATACCCATGTATTTATGTCTCTTTCTTCGAAGGTGGTGATGATGGAGTTGTTGATGATGTGGTGTCACACATCGAGCGTAAGAGATTCCCCAACTTGCGGATAATGCCCTTGAGTGCGGTGATGTGCTCTTCCAATAGAATATTTTCACGAGTGATATACTTGTTTTGCACACGCATTATCTCAATGATCTTGAAAACTTCAACTTCAGCAGGAGTAAGATGATTGTAGTAAGGTTGAGGGATGTCTTCTTCTTCTGCTGCTAGAACTTGATCTTCCGTGGCCTTGTTGATCTTATCACCCTCATTGATTCCCCCGAGTTCTTCTCGCTTCATCTCTATCGTCATTAGCCAAGCATCATTGCCCGCATTGTTGGAGGAGGGGGACGACATGATGCCTGACCTTTAAAAACTCTGGCAGAAAATAGGTCAAAATGAAAATAGGAGATTTTGTCATGGTACGGTGGTTAAAACCTTCGGGAGATTATATAATGAATTTTTACCGACCAGAAGAAGTATCGTGCAAGAAAACAGAGTCCAGAGGGCACACGAGGTGGCCACAAGGCAGGGGGCGCGCCCAGGGGGTAGGGCGCACCCTCCACCCTCGTGGATGCCTCATGTCTCTTTTGGACTACTTTTAATTATCCTAATTTTTTAAATATTCCAAAACAGAGATAAGTTGCTATTTGAACAGTTTTGGAGTCGGTTTACTTACCGTACCCCATACCTATTCCTTTTCGGAGTCTGAAAACATTCTGGAAAGTGTCACTTATATACTCCTCTGGGGTTACGGTGTTAATAACATTGGTTTCAACATTTATGGGACTACCTATGATATAATGCTTGATTCTTTAACCGTTTACCACCTTCGGATTTGTGCCTTCGACGTTGTTGGTTTTTATGGCACCAGAACGATAGGCCTCCTCAATAATGTAAGGACCTTCCCGTTTAGAGAGAAGTTTTCCTGCAAAAAATCTTAAACGAGAGTTGTATAGCAAAACATAATCACCTACAATCAACTCACGCTTTTGTATCCTTTTGTCATGCCATCTTTTAACATTTTCTTTAAACAACTTGGCATTCTCATAGGCTTGGGTTCTCCATTCATCAAGCGAGCTAATGTCAAATAACCTCTTCTCACTGGTGACGGCGTCCTGGACTAGGAGGTACTCACCACGTCGTCTCCCGATCAGTTGGATTGGGCCGAGGACCCCCATGGCCGTATACTGATGGGCGAGTTCAGACAACCCATGCCGCATACAAGGAAGACTCCACAAGACTTGGCGCCCAAGACAAGGACTCTCCTAAACCCTAGGCCTCCGGTGTCTTATATAAACCGAGGCCAGGCTAGTCAATAGACAATCTCATATTCATTACTATCATCTCGTGGTAGATACATGTACTCTGTACTACACCCCATATGAATACAATCAAAAGCAGGACGTAGGGTTTTACCTCCATCAAGAGGGACCGAACCTGGGTAAAATCCCGTGTCCATGTTACCATAGCTCCAAGACACCTAGCTTAGGACCCCTACGACAAGATACGCCGGATATTGAACCGACATTGGTGCTTTCATTGAGAGCCTGCTGGGCGATCGTTGCGGATTGATTAGACAATCAGGTGATATTTTTTCAATTAGATCTGTTCTACGTAAACCATCTTTTTTGCAAAATTATTGGTGCTACCTCGTGCTACGTGATTTGCAGTCAAATCAAGATCAGCAAAAAGTGTCCGGCGTCTGGCAGTATACCAGATCCGCGTCCTAAAAGTATTGGAGATGCAGGCGGCCGGGCACGCATGCAGAAGGCCGAAGCGGGTTAACGCAAAAAGAAAAAAAAATCGAGCGGCGCTGCGTTCAAGGAGCCGCGCTGGACTACCTCCCACGTGCAGCAGTGCACACGAGGCTGATAGGAGCTTTGCTCAGTGGCCATCCAGCCTTCATCGTCAAACAAAGATATTCTACCGACGTTTGTATGTCACGGCGGTCTGGCCAGCCTCTCGCCATCGTAAGGATTGGCTGACCTTTGTCGATGTCGTCATGCCACAATGCCAAACGCGTTTGGCGCTAGCTTCGCGTGTGCTACATAGCACTGGGTCCTGAGGAGCACACATGCCTAGGACGGCCAGTACCACGAAGATCTGAGGACACTCCGCACGGACGACAACATCATCAGAAGGGAGTTCTTTCCTTTTCTCTTAATGATTTTTCCTGTTTTAATTCTGCACGTATGGTCATTACCATCCATCAGTGGTGTTCTCGGCCGCATGCATACACGAGCATCAAGTGCTGCTTTTTGCACCATCACCTTTAAAGTCTAATTGAACAGTGCAAACTAACTTTGCACTGACGTTTTGTTAGTGTATCCGGATTTTTGTCTGCAGTCTCACAAACATCGCATCTACAACTGGACCCGCCCTATAAAATAGAGGCTATTACTCCTTCGCCACCATTGAGCTCGGCCCCGATAATCTATCTCGACCATGTCACACAGTCACTTCGGCAAGCCGACGTGGTCATCCCAATCGGCATATATTGGCTCGCGTGATCACCTTGTTGGTCAAACTGCCATACCGACATGTTCGGGGGCCTCGGGGACTTTGGCATCGCTAAGAGAGCTCTACCTCACCGAGTGTTCGGCACACGGGCCATATTTATTTTATTACTCTCTTCGCATATATTATTAATTATGCAACGATTTTTTGATTTATTATTATTACTACTATCTCCGGCTTGCACTATTTTCTGTGCACAGGTAAATGATCTGGGTTGGGCAGCACTGTCACCTCGGCGTACCGACGTACCACGTCACCTCGGCTGGACCGGAGGCTTCGTCATCCTTTCACTAACCCACGCTGGCGTCTTCGGCGTCATACTGCCGGCTTGCTCCGTCGCCTCGGTCGGACTGGGGGTTCCACCTCGCCACCTTGGCCATGCTATGTCGCCACTTCGGAGTGCCGAGATCTTCGCTCCGCCACCTCGAGACCGGCTTGGGGGCTGGGACCTTGTCCCGCATCAAGCTGGGACCGTGTCATCAACACCGAGCACATTAACCAGCTAAGTCGCTTTCATGCTCAAAAACTTTCAGTTTTAAATTTTGTTTGGTTCTACCAAGCACTATACTTTTTTAGCAAAAAGTTGGTTGTGAAAAACTTCCTTGTCCAAACTTTGTTTGTGACACACAAATTCAAATACCCCGCTTACTTGGGGGCTTCCTTTATGAAGCCTTTCCTCTTGCAAATGATTATACTTGTACGGCTTCATTCCTTGTTCGTGTATTACGCCACAATATGCACCATGTTGACTTAAGCGATTTGCAAGCTGGGTTGCCTTGCTCCTGTGTTTACCCCTACGTTCCCGATTGTTTGGCTAGGGGGTAAAGGGAGCACCTCTGCGATTGTCACGACCGGGTCATCCGAGCCGGACCTTAGACTGGGTGAAGCCAAAAGCTAGCACTCTTACTGTTTTCAATAATGGTCGGCACACAAGGGAACTCATGAGTACAAAAAATCTATTGCAAAAGTCTCATAGTAATAATGAGCAACCGAAGAAAGGTATCGTTGGGGGTACTATTTTCTTTGAAGATGCTTCTTACACTTCGTCGATAATATAGCATAAGTTCCCTGAGCGCGCTTTGTCTGTTACAGCCTTATGGCCTGATTGCCTGGTTATCGGAAACACCGTTGATATTCGCGACAGGGGGAGTACATAACACTTTTCGGCCCTTGGCCGAAGAGGGAGAAGCCGACGGTCGGTTAAGACGCGTTTAAAGTTCGGGTGAACACTATGATATAAGTGCTTCGGTACATACAATCATGATACATAAAATTCTTTTACCCAAGTCACTCGGGGGCTCTTAAATTTATGTGAGCTGTTTTATAGTAAGTGTTCGTCTTCTTAGTCGTTGCAAAGTCTTTTTGCTATCACTCCTTTTTTCGACGCGAGTGTGTGGTCAATAGCCGGCGAGCCTAATTTTTCTCTCAAAGCCGCTAAAGTTTGCTAAACTGGCCTAATGAGAAGTACTCTGCCTTTGGGATAGGAGGTTGAAGCCGTAGGCTGACCCGCTTGAAGTCTTGAGATATGATGTGTCATGTTAAAGCACGACAGCACAATTCTTTTTTTTGTAAGACCAATTTTCTGATTAGCACCGAACAATTGATCTAGTTCGGACGTTGGGTTTTTACTGACGTTTTTTGGTTTTCCAATCCTATGGCACTTTTCAACTATTTGTGTGTTTTCCGCATAAGTCTCGCAGTGCAACGCCGGACGCCTTTAGGGATTCGGCAAAAATTCTTGGATCTTGCTATATATGCATCAGTTTCGAATTGTGTCTTCGGTCAATAGTTAGGTTGCCTGGCTCTTGTGCTTGCCTCCTATGTTCCACTTTGTTAAGCTAGGTGTGCAAAGGGAGAACCATTGCGATCGTGCTTCTAGCTTGCATGGTTAAGCACCTCAGTGGAGAAAGCCAAAAACCAACTGTCACAATAAGCGTAAACTGGTCAGCTATCCGATGACTGTATTAAATGATGGGCCGTTCATAACATTGGCCGAAGTGTTTACGGATTGACCTCGGCTGTCGCCGAACACTAACCGGGGCCGGAGGCGCATAATTTGTGATTTTACTCTGGATATCGATCCTCAATTCGGCCACCCATGTCCGCATTAAGGCTCGGGGGCTACTGGGCTTTGGGCTTATCATTATTCATAAATATTAAAGAAGCACATCGATCCCCTAATCTGGTGTTGCCACCCGACCAGTGTCTCGGGGGCTACTGCATTGCCTATTCAATGCAGAAAATTTTAAGTGCAATACAGTTTCCGAGGAGATTATGATCCTTAGGTTGGTCGGCCTCACCCAACCTGAGTCTCGAGGACTAAGCACACCGCTTTTTGTGTCCCGAAGTATTCTGCCGAGCTAGGACTTGATCCTCAGGCTGATTTTGCAAATCAACCTGAGTCTTAGGGGCTACTGGGATCGGCGGTCTTATGTCATCCTTCAGGTGCACCTCGGGTTTTAGACCGATACACACACCTTGAGGGCTACTGGCTATATATCTCTGCAGAGAATAAATTGCACCAATAAAAAAATCAACCCGTAGTCGGGGTGGTGCACCACCTCGGAAGCAGTTCGGCATAAAACTTGGACGCCAATGGCTGGCTTCGTAGAGGGCATTTCCGGCATTAAGCTCGTCCAAACTCCTTCAACTTTTTTGAACCAAGGTGATCTATGACACCTCTGATATAGTCCGGCGTTGGAGCTTGGATATAGTCCAGCGTTGGAGCTCGGATACCTTCCGGTGTTGGAGCTCGGAAGCGGTCCAGCGTTGGTGCTCAGCTGCTAAAGATACCTCGAATGCAGTCCGGCGTTGGAGCTTGGACACAAGAGGACGTTGCCGCTCGGGAACAACTTCAAACCCGAGGTATGGCATAAAAATAACAAGGCATTGATAAAGGCCGGAAACTTAAAGGGGCTCCTCAGATGCCGGACGTGTAAGCTCTTTGGAGTCACCTCGGTGATCCTCAAGATCAAAGACGAGAAGATTTGAACTAGGTTTCAAGACCAACGACTGAAGGTGAAGAACAGTTTGGAAGAATCGAGGAGTGTCCCCAACTTGAAGACCAGTTCAGGGGGCTACTGACGGTGTCCTAGACTAGGGGGTACTCACCACGTCATCTCCCAATCAGTTGGATTGGGCCGAGGACCCCCATGGCCGTATACTGATGGGCCAGTTCGGACAACCCATGCCGCATACAAGGAAGACTCCACAAGACTTGGCGCCTAAGACAAGGACTCTCCTAAACCCTAGGCCTCCGGTGTCTTATATAAACCGAGGCCAGGCTAGTCAATAGACAATCTCATATTCATTACTATCATCTCGTGGTAGATACATGTACTCTGTACTACACCCCATATGAATACAATCAAAAGCAGGACGTAGGGTTTTACCTCCATCAAGAGGGCCCAAACCTGGGTAAAATCCCGTGTCCATGTTACCATAGCTCCAAGACGCCTAGCTTAGGACCCCTACTACGAGATACGCCGGATATTGAACCGACAACCGGTAAGTTTGAAATCATAATTGAGCTCTTTAATAGCCCAATATGCCTTATGTTCTAGTTCGAGAGGTAAGTGACACGCTTTTCCAAAAACAATTTTATACAGAGACATACCCATAGGATTTTATAAGCAGTTCTATAGGCCCATAACGCATCATCAAGTTTCTTGGACCAATTCTTTCTAGATCTATTAACAGTCTTTTGCAAAATCAATTTAATCTCTCAATTACTCAATTCTACTTGACCACTAGACTGAGGATTGTATGGGGATGCAATTCTATGATTAACATCATACTTAGCAAGCATTTTACGAAAAGCACCATGATTAAAATGTGAACCACCACCAGTCATTAAATATCTAGGGACTCCAAACCTCGGAAAAATAACTTCTTTAAGCATCTTAATAGAAGTGTTATGATCAGCGCTACTAGTTGGAACAGCTTCTACCCACTTAGTAATGTAATCAACAACAACTAAAATATGTGTACATCCATTAGAGGAAGGAAAAGGTCCCATATAATCAAAACCCCAAACATCAAATGGTTTAATAACAAGTGAATAATTCATAGGCATTTCTTGACGTGTACTAATATTACCAATTCTTTTGCATTCATCACAAGACAAGACAAACTTACAAGCATCTTTGAAGAGAATAGGCCAATAAAAACCGGAATGCAATACCTTATGTGCAGTTCTATCTCCACTGTGGTGTCCTCCGTAAGCCTCGGAGTGACACTTGCGTAGGATCAGTTCCTGTTCATGCTCAGGTACACAATGTCTAATAACACCATCTACTCCTTCTTTATAAAGGTGTGGGTCATCCCAAAAGTAATGTCTTAAATCATAGAAAAACTTTTATTTTGCTGGTATGTGAAACTAGGTGGTATAAATTTAGCAACAATGTAATTAGCATAATCAGCATACCATCGAGCAGTACGATAAGCATTTATGACAGCTAGTTGTTCATCAGGAAAGCTATCATCAATAGGTAGTGGGTCATCAAGAACATTTTCTAACCTAGACAAGTTGTCTGCAATGGGGTTCTCAGTTCCCTTTCTATCAATAATATGGAAATCAAATTCTTGTAGCAAGAGAAACCATTTAATAAGTCTAGGTTTGGCATCTTTCTTTTCCATAAGATATTTAATAGCAGCATGATCAGTGTGAACAGTTACTTTGGAATCAACGTCTGAACTTATCATAAGGAAATATAACTGCTAAAAATTCTTTTTCAGTAGTAGCATAATTTCTCTGGGCACAGTCTAGAGTTTTATTAGCATATTGGATAGCATTTAATTTCTTATCAACTCTTTGTCCTAGAACAACACCAACATCATAATCACTAGCATCACACATAATTTCAAAGGGTAAATTCCAATCAGGTGGCTGAACAATAGGTGCAGAAATCAAGTCTTTCTTAAGTATTTCAAATGCTTCTACACAATCATCATAAAAAACAAAAGGAACATCTTTTTTGCAAGAGATTAGTGAGAGGCCTAGAAATTTTAGAGAAGTCTTTAATAAACCTCCTATAGAAACCAGCATGACCAAGGAAACTTCGTATACCTTTGATATCTTTAGGACACGACACCTTTTCAATAGCATCTACTTTAGCTTTATCAACTTCAATACCTCTTTCAGAAATTTTATGCCCCAAGACAATACCTTCATTAACCATAAAGTGGCACTTCTCCCAATTCAAGACAAGATTAGTTTCTTCGCATCTCTGCAAAACTCAATCAAGGTTGCTTAAGCAATCATCAAAAGAAGTTTCGTAAATGGAGAAATCATCCATGAAAACCTCAACAATCTTTTCACAAAAGTTAGAGAATATAGCAGTCACACATCTTTGAAAGGTAGCAGGTGCATTGCATAAACCAAAAGGCATACGTCTATAAGCAAAGGTACTGAAAGGGCAAGTAAAAGTGGTCTTTTCTTGATCCTCTTTTGACACAGGTATTTGAGAGAAACCAGAATAACCATCTACAAAGCAAAAATGTGCATGTTTGGATAGTATTTCTAGCATTTGATCCATGAAAGGTAAAGGGTAATGATCTTTTCTAGTAGCTTTATTTAATTTGCGGAAATAAATTACCATTCTATAACCTGTAATAATTCTTTGTGGGATCAATGCATTCTTATCATTAGGGACAATAGTAATACCTCCCTTCTTAGGGACACAATGAACTGGGCTTACCCACTGACTATCAACAATAGGATAAATTATACCTGCCTCCAGAAGCTTTAATGTTTCATTTCTTACCACTTCTTTCATCTTAGGATTTAACTGTCGTTGATGATCAACAACTGGTTTAGCATCTTTCTCCAATTTTATTTTGTGCTGGCATAGAGTGGGACTAATGCCCTTCAGATAATCAAGAGGATATCCAATAGCATCATGGTGCTTCTTTAGAGTTTTCAATAATTTCTCTTCTTCATGCTCTGAAAGGTTAGCACTAATAATAACATGATATATCTTCTTTTCATCAAGATAAGCATATTTAAGAGTACCAAGTAATTGTTTAAGCTCAAACACGGGATCACCCTTGGGTGGAGGAGGATCTCCAAGAATTTCAACAGGAAAATTGTGTTTCAAAATAGGTCCTTGCTTAAAGAATACTTCATCTATTTCCCTTCTTTCATTTATAAACATATCATTTTCATGGTCTAGCAAATATTGTTCTAAAGGATCATTAGGAGGCATGGCAATAAAATCAAGACCAATAATTTCATCTTTACTAGGCAATTCTTTATCATGGGGTTGTCTACGAAATTTAGCAAAATTAAAATCATGAGACATATCCCCTAAACCAACAGTAACAATATCCTTTTCGCAATCTATCTTAGCATACATTATTCAAGGAGGGTCTACCAAATATAATGGGACAAAAATCATCTTGTGGGGAACCAAGAACAAGAAAATCAGTAGGATATTTAATTTTCCCACACAAGACTTCAAGGTCTCTAACAATCCCAATTGGTGAAATGGTGTCTCTATTGGCAAGCTTAATAGTAACATCAATATCTTCTATCTCAGCAGGTGCAGTATCATGCATAATTTCTTTGTATAAGGAATGAGGTATTGCACTCACACTAGCACCCATATCACATAAGCCATGATAACAATGATTTCCTATTTTAACAGAAACAACAGGCATGCCAACTACAGGTCTATGTTTACCTTTAGTGTTGGGTTTAGCAATTCTAGCAGCTTCATCACAGAAATAAATAACATGTGCATCAATATTATCGACCAAGAGATCTTTGACCATAGCAATACTATGTTCAACTTTAATTTGCTCAGGGGGTGTAGGTGTTCTAGCATTACTCTTACAAACCACAGTTGAAGCTTTAGCATGATCCTTTATTTTAATAGGAAAATGTGGTTTCTCAATATAAGCGGTAGGAACAATAGGATCAACTTTATAAGTGATAGTTTTTCCTTCAACTTTAATAGGTTCTACTACTTTCACTTCAATGGGAGGATGATATTTAAACCACTTCTCCTTAGGGAGATCAACATGAGTAGCAAAAGATTCACAAAAAGAAGCTACTATCTCAGAGTCAAGTCCATATTTAGTGCTAAATTTACGAAAAAGCATCGGTATCCATGAAAGATTTAACACAATCAAACTTAGGGGTTATACCTGACTCCTTACCTTCATCGAGTTCCCAATCTTCAGAGTTGCGTTTAATTCTTTCCAATAAATCCCATTTGAATTCAATAGTCTTCATCATAAAAGAACCAACACAAGAAGTATCGAGCATGGAGCGATCATTATTAGAAAGCCGAACATAATTTTTTTGAATAATAATTTATCTTGAGAGCTCATGATTGGGGCATAAATACAACATTGACTTGAGCCTCCCCCAATCTTGAGGGATTATATATATAATTACGATCATGATGAACCAGATGCATAGGATAAAACTTCTGATGAAATTCCAATTTTGATCGATTGTAGTTCCATGATCCAATATCATCACATAGCCTATACCATGTCAATGCCTTTCCCTTCAAAGATAAAGGGAAGACCTTATTCCTGACAACATCCTCGGGCATACCTGCAAGCTTAAATAATCCTCAAACTTCATCCACATAGATTAGGTGCATATCGGGATGTAACGTTCCATCTCCCGCAGAGGGATTAGCTAGCAGTTTCTCTACATAGCCGAAAGGATTTCAAAGTAAATATTTTTAGTAGCTTGAGGAGCAACTCTTTGCACTTCTGGTCGGGGTGTGATAACCCACAAGTATAGGGGATCGCAACAGTTTTCGAGGGTAGATTATTCAACACAAATTTATTGATTCGACACAAGGGGAGCCAAAGAATATTCTCGAGTATTAGCAGTTGAGTTGTCAATTCAACCACACCTGGATAACTTAATCTCTGCAGCAAAGTATTTAGTAGCAAAGTAGTATGGAAGTAACGGTAACGGTAGCAAAAGTAACTGTAGCAGTTTTATAGTAATTGTAACAGTGGCAACGGTAAAGTAACTAAGCAAAGAGCAATATGTGAAAAGCTCCTAGGCATTAGATCAGTGATGGATAATTATGTCGGATGCGATTCCTCATGCAATAGTTATAACATAGGATGACACAGAACTAGCTCTAGTTCATCAATGTAATGTAGGCATGTATTCCGAATATAGTCATACGTGCTTATGGAAAAGAACTTGCATGACATCTTTTGTCCTACCCTCCCGTGGCAGGGGGGTCCTATTGGAAACCAAGGGATATTAAGGCCTCCTTTTAATAGAGTACCAGACCAAAGCATTAGCACTTAGTGAATACATGAACTCCTCAAACTACGGTCATCACCGGGAGTGGTCTCGATTATTATCACTTCGGGGTTACCGGATCATAACACATAGTAGGTGACTATAGACTTGCAAGATAGGATCAAGAACTCACATATATTCATGAAAACATAATAGGTTCAGATCTGAAATCATGGCAATCGGGCCCTAGTGACAAGCATTAAGCATAGCAAAGTCATAGCAACATCAATCTCAAAACATAATGGATACTAGGGATCAAACCCTAACAAAACTAACTCGATTACATGGTAAATCTCATCCAACCCATCGCAATCCAGCAAGCCTACGATGGAATTACTCACGCGCAGCGGTGAGCATCATGAAATTGGTGATGTAGGATGGTTGATGATGACGATAGCGACGAATTCCCCTCTCCGGAGCCCCGAACGGAATCCAGATCAGCCCTCCCAAGCAAGATTAGGGCTTAGCGGCGGCTCCGTATCGTAAAACGCGATGAATCCTTCTCACTGATTTTTTTCTCCCCGAACGTGAATATATAGAGTTGGAGTTGAGGTCGGTGAAGCACTGGGGGGCCCACGAGACAGGGGGCGTGCCCAGGGGGGTAGGGCGCGCCCCACCCTCGTGGACAGGGTGTGGCCCCCCTGGCCTTGATTCTTTCGCCAGTATTTTTTATTAATTCCAAAAATATTCTCCGTGGAGTTTCAGGTCATTCCGAGAACTTTTATTTCTGCACAAAAATAACACCATGGCAATTCTGCTGAAAACAGCGTCAGTCCGGGTTAGGTCCATTCAAATCATGCAAGTTAGAGTCCAAAACAAGGGCAAAAGTGTTTGGAAAAGTAGATACGATGGAGACGTATCAACTCCCCCAAGCTTAAACCTTTGCTTGTCCTCAAGCAATTCAGTTTATAAACTGAAAGTGATAAAGAAAAACTTTTACAAACTCTGTTTGCTCTTGTTATTGCAAATATGTAAAGCCAACATTCAAGTTTTCAGCAAAGATTATGAACTAACCACATTCACAATAACACTTAGGTCTCATGTTTACTCATATCAATGGCATAATCAACTAGCGAGCAATAATAATAAAACTCGGATGACAACACTTTCTCAAAACAATCATAATATGATATAACAAGATGGTATCTCGCTAGCCCTTTCTGAGACCGCAAAATATAAAGGCAGAGCACCCCTGAAGATCAAGGACTAACTAGACATTGTAATTCATGGTAAAAGAGATCTAGTCATAGTCATACTCAATATAAATTAATAGTAATGCATGCAAATGACAGCGGTGCTCTCCAACTGGTGCTTTTTAATAAGAGGGTGATGACTCAACATAAAAGTAAATAGATAGGCCCTTCACAGAGGGAAGCAGGGATTTGTAGAGGTGCCAGAGCATGATTTTGAAATAGAGATAAATATTATTTTGGGTGGCATACTTTCATTGCCAACATATCAACCGAGAGATCTCGATATCTTCCATGCTACACACATTATACGTGGTTCCCAAATAGAATGGTAAAGTTTATACTCCCCCACCACCAACAATCATCAATCCATGGCTTGCTCGAAACAACGGGTGCCTCCAACTAACAACAATCCTGGGGGAGTTTTGTTTGCAATTATTTTGATTTGATTTGAGCATGGGACTGGGCATCCCGGTGACCAGCCATTTTCTCGTGAGTGAGGAGCGGAGTCCACTCCTCTTGAGAATAATCCACCTAGCATGGAAGATACAGACAGTCCTAGTTGATACATGAGCTGTTCGAGCATACAAAACAGAATTTCATTTGAAGGTTTAGAGTTTGGCACATACAAATTTACTTGGAACGGCAGGTAGATACCGCATATAGGAAGGTATGGTGGACTCATATGGAACAACTTTGGGGTTTATGGATTTTGGATGCACAAGCAGTATTCCCGCTTAGTACAAGTGAAGGCTAGAAAAAGACTGGGAAGCGACCAACTAGAGAGCAACAACAGTCATGAACATGCATTAAAATTAATCAACACTGAGTGCAAGCATGAGTAGGATATAATCCACCATGAGCATAAATATCGTGGAGGCTATGTTGATTTTGTTTCAACTACATGCGTGAACATGTGCCAAGTCAAGCCACTCGAATCATTCAAAGGAGGATACCACCCTATCATACCACACCACAACCATTTTAATAGCATGTTGGCATGCAAGGTAAACCATTATAAACTCCTAGATAATTAAGCATGTCATGAGCAACTATAATCTCTAATTGTCATTGCGAACATGTTTATTCATAATAGGCTGAATCAGGAATGATGAACTAATCATATTTACAAAAACAAGAGAGGCCGAGTTCATACCACCTTCTCTCATCTCAATCATTTCATCATATATCATCATTATTGCCATTCACTCGCACGACCGAACGGTGTGGATAATAATAATAGTGCACGTGCATTGGACTAAGTTGGAATTTGCGAGCATTCAATTCAAGGGAGAAGACAAGGTAATATGGACTCTTGGTTAAATCAATAATAATGCATATGAGAGCCACTCAACATTTTTATCATGGTCTTCTCCTCTCGACCCCCAAAGAAAAGAAATAAAACTATTTACACGGGAAAGCTCCCAACAAGCAAAAGAAGAATGAGAAAACTTTTTGGGTTTTCTTTTTATTACTACTATACAAGCATGGAAAGTAAACTAGCTAAAAGCTATAACTATTTTTTTGTTTTTTCTTAAGGTTATTCAAATACACAAGAAGAAAGTAAGAAAAAGAAATAAAACTAGCATGGATCTTACAATGAAAAAGTATGAGCACCGACAGCTGGAATGAGTGTGTGAACATGAATGTAATGTCGGTGAGAAATAGATACTCCCCCAAGCTTAGGCTTTTGGGCTAAGTTGGTCTATGCCCATGGATCAAAGCTACTCTCTCTAGTGTACTGAGGAGTGTCATCTGGGTGCCACTGAAAAATGGACTATCGATAAGGGTCAAGTGGTGGTTCTGGCTCAGGCTCTAGAGCTGGTGTCAGGCTCCGGTGTGTGTGAACAGCCTCCGGCAAGATGAGGTATGTGCCTAAAAATATGTTAAACAAAGAGGGTGCAGGCAAGATAATAGTCTCACTGTGAGTTTTATTAAATATCAAATTATACATCATCTCCTTATTTTTAACAATACTCATGTGGTACCATACTCTTATAATCTAGAAAAATAGGGGGCAACAACTTTTCCTCTTTCCCATAATGCCCAATAGGTATCTTAAAGTGTTTAGAAGGCGCGAAGCATAGATGCCTCCAAAGATGGGGCCCTTTGTACGGTTCAGACTTAATCGTTTAGCAATAATAGCGCCTAAACTAAAAGTGTTATCACGAAACAAAGCATGTCAAAAAATAACAATATCAGGGGCACTAAGGTTTCCACAGTTCCTGCGACCAATTAAGCATCTACTAGCAAATATTGCAAAGTAACGTAGAACAGGAAAGTGTATGCTAGTAATTCTTGCATCGGAAACCTTCCTCGTCTCCCCTACAGCGATCATATCAATAAATCCATCCACATCACTACGATGTGGTTCCTCTATGCTGCCCTCAAAGGGTATCTTGCAAACCCCACAAAAGTCAAAAAGTGACATCTCCTTAACCTCATCATATAAATGAAACTCCACTGAAAGTGGTGATTTCCTAGCATGAAAGTAAAAATTTTGCACGAAAATATTAGTGAGTAGGAGATACTGATCGAGCTGGTCGTGGAGGAAGTCGGTGAGGCCTGCATTCTCAGCCAAATAATAAAAATCATCATGAATCCCAGCTGCTCTCAAGAATTCATCACAAGGCCATTCACACGACCGAACCTTCGTGGTGCGAGGGAGATTATATTTGGGCTTTTTATCCTATTCACTTTGCTTATCCTTTGAGCTTCGGCTCGAAGAGCCCCTCAAAAATCTCTTCATTATTTTCTGAAAATTTCTGAAATTTTTAGTAACTCAAAATAAAAGTGAACGAAACTCAACAAAATTGATAGCAACTACTCCCATAAGTGCCTAGAGACTATATCATGCATTAGAACTACTTGGGACCAAATAAATTTGACATGCAAGCTCAAGAACAGGGTCACCTAGGTAGTAAAAATTTGCAATGAATAAAGCACTAGAACAAAAACTAATTGGACCATTGGAGGAGTCACACACCAAAGAACAATCCCCCGAAGCAGTTTTGTGAGTGGAGCTTTGAGCAAGGAGATCGAAAACGGCAGTAAGATGAGCTAGAACTCGTGCTTGAGCTGGTTGGTGATTTTTTTGGGAGGAAGAAGTGTGTGGGTGCTGGAATAAGTGGAGGGGGCCACCAGGGGCCCACGAGGCAGGGGGCGCGCCCCAGGGGGTAGGGCGCACCCTGGACCCTCGTGGCCAGGTGCAGGCTCCCCTTGATGTGTTCTCAGTGCCAGATATTCTCAAATATTATAGAAAAATCATATTTCATTTTCAGGGCATTTGGAGAACTTTTATTTTCGGGGTATTTTTTATTGCAAGGATAATTCAGAAAACAGACAGAAAATACTATTTTTTATTTATTTAATCTAAATAATAGAAGGTAAAAGGAGGGTACAGAAGGTTGTCCTTTCTAACTTCATCCATCTCATGCTCATCAAAGGGAATCCACTAACAAGGTTGATGAAGTCTTGTTAACAAACTCATTCCGAGTCGCATGAAACCGGAGAATTTTCGAATAGCACTAGGTTACCTCAACAGGGATATGTACATCCCCAATAATAAGAATATCATATTTCTTCTTGATAGTAGGAAGAGGAAATTCAAAACCTCCAATAATAATCGATGGAATTTTTCCAACAGAATTTATACTGTGGACTTGATGTTGTTTCCTCGGAAAGTGTACCGTATGCTCGTTACCATTAACATGAAAAGTGACATTGCCTTTGTTGCAATCAATAACAGCCCATACAGTATTCAAAAAGGGTCTACCAAGGATAATTCACATACTATCGTCCTCGGGAATATCAAGAATAACAAAGTCCATTAAAATAGTAACATTTGCAACCACAACAGGCACATCCTCACAAATACTGACAGGTATAGCGGTAGATTTATCGGCCATTTGCAAAGATATTTCAGTAGGTTTCAACTTATTCAATTCAAGTCTACGATATAAAGAGAGAGGCATAACACTAACACCGGCTCCAAGATCACATAAAGCAGTTTTAACATAGTTTCTTTTAATGGAGCATGGTATAGTTGGTACTCCTGGATCTCCTAGTTTCTTTGGTATTCCACCCTTAAAAGTATAATTAGCAAGCATCATGGAAATTTCAGCTTCCGGTATCTTTCTTTTATTTGTAACAATATCTTTCATGTACTTAGCATAAGGATTCATTTTAAGCATATCAGTAAAACGCATATGCAAAAAGATACGTCTAATCATTTCAGCAAAGCGCTCAAAATCCTCATCATCCTTTTTCTTGGATGGTTTAGGAGGAAAAGGCATGGGTTTCTGAACCCGTGGTTCTCTTTCTTTACTGTGCTTCCTAGCAACAAAGTCTCTCTTATCATAACGTTGATTCTTTGTGGGTTATCAAGATCAACAGCAGGTTCAACCTCTACATCATTGTTATTGCTAGGTTGAGCATCAACATGAACATTATCATTAACATTATCACTAGGTTCATGTTCATCACCAGATTGTGTTTCAGCATCAGAAATAGAAATATCATTGGGATTCTCAGGTGTGTCTACAACAGGTTCACTAGAAGCATGCAAAGTCCTATCATTTTTCTTTTTCTTCTTTTTAGAAGGACTAGGTGCATCGACATTATTTCTCTGAGAATCTTGCTCAATTCTCTTAGGGTGGCCCTCAGGATACAAAGGTTCCTGAGTCATTCTACCACCTCTAGTCATAACTCTAACAACATTATCATTTTTCTTATCATTTAATTCATTGAGCAAATCATTTTGAGCTTTAAGCACTTGTTCTACTTGAGTGGTAACCATAGAAGCATGTTTACTATTGAGTTTAAGTTCACCCTTAACTCTAGACATATAATCACTCAAGTTTGTTCAATCATATAATCATTGCATTTCAATTGTCTATCAACATAAGCATTGAAGTTTTCTTGTTTAACAATAAAGTCATCAAACTCATCCAAGCATTGGCTAGTAAACTTAGTAGAAGAGATTTCTGCTTTATCATATCTATAGAGAGAATTTACCTTTACTACCTGTGTCGGGTTATCAAGACCATGTATTTCTTCAATAGGTGGCGAATTAAGTCCATGTATTTCTTCAACAGGAGGTAAATTCTTAACATCTTCAGCTTCAATACTCTTTTCTTTCATAGATTTCTTTGCCTCTTGCATATCTTTAGGACTGAGTAATAGAACACCCCTTTTTTCGGAGTTGGCTTAGGAGTTGGTTCGGGAACTGTCCAATTGTTTTCATTAGTCAACATATTATTCAATAACAATTCAGCTTGATCAACAGTTCTTTCCCTGAAAACACAACCAACACAACTATCCAGGTGGTCTCTGGAAGCATCGGTTAGTCCATTATGAAAGATATCAAGTATTTCATTTTTCTTGAGAGCATGATGATGAACCACAAGTGTAGGGGATCTATCGTAGTCCTTTTGATAAGTAAGAGTGTCAAACCCAACGAGGAGCAGAAGGAAATGATAAGCGGTTTTCAGTAAGGTTTTCTCTGCAAGCACTGAAATTGTACATGATAGATAGTTTTGTGATAAGATAAGTAGTAACGAGTAACAAGTAAATAAAGTAAGTAAAGTGCAGCAAGGTGGCCATATCCTTTATGTAGCAAAGGATAAGCCTGGACAATTTCTAATAATGAGAAAAGAGCTCCCGGGGACACATGGGAATTATCGTCAAGCTAGTTTTCATCATGCTCACATGATTCGCGTTCGGTACTTTGATAATTTGGTATGTGGGTGGACCAGTGCTTGGGTACTGCCCTTACTTGGACAAGCATCCCACTTATGATTAACCCCTATTGCAAGCGTCCGCAACTACAAAAGAAGTATTAAGGTAAACCTAACCACCGCATTAAACATATGGATCCAAATCAGCCCCTAACGAAGCAACGCATAAACAGGGTTTAAGCTTCTGTCACTCTAGCAACCCATAATCTACTTATTACTTCCCAATGCCTTCCTCTAGGCCCAAATAATGGTGAAGTGTCATGTAGTCGATGTTCACATAACACCACTAGAGGAAAAGACAACATACATCTCATCAAAATATCGAACGAATGCCAAATTCACATGACTACTAATAGCAAGACTTCACCCATGTCCTCAGGAACAAACGTAACTACTCACAAAGCAAATTCATGTTCATAATCAGAGTAGTAATAATATGCATTAAGGATCTGAACATATGATCTTCCACCAAGTAAACCAATTAGCATCAACTACAAGGAGTAATCAACACTACTAGCAACCCATAGGTACCAATTTGTGGTTTTGATACAAGATTGGATACAAGAGATGAACTAGGGTTTTGAGAGGAGATGGTGCTGGTGAAGATGTTGATGGATATTGACCCCCTCCCGATGAGAGGATCGTTGGTGATGATGTTGGTGATGATTTGCCCCTCCCGGAGGGAAGTGTCCCTGGCAGAACAGCTCCGTCAGAGCCCTAGATTGGTCCCGCCAGGGTTCCGTCTCGTGGCGGCGGAGTTTCATCCCGTAAGCTTGCCCACAATTTTTTCCAGGGTAAAAGCTCTCGTATAGCAGAAGATGGACACCGGTGGCCCACCAGGGGGCCCAGGAGACAGGGGGCGCGCTCAGTAGGGGTGGGTGCGCCCCCACCCTCCTGGACAGGGTGTGGGCCCCCTGGTGTATTTCTTCCGCTCAATAATTCTTATTAATTCCAAAAACAGGTTTCATGGAGTTTCAGGATTTTTGGAGCAGTGCAGAATAGGTTTCCAATGTTTGCTCCTTTTCCAGCCTGAATTCCAGCTGCCGGCATTCCCCCTCTTCATGGTAAACCTTGTAAAATAAGAGAGAATAGCCATAAGTATTGAGATATAATGTGTAATAACAGCCCATAATGCAATAAATATTGATATAAAAGCATGATGCAAAATGGACATATCAACTCCCCCAAGCTTAGACCTCGCCTGTCCTCAAGCGGAAGCCGAAATCGAAAAATATGTCCACATGTTTAGAGATAGAGGTGTCGATAAAAATAAAATACGGACACGAGGGCATCATGATCATTCTTATAACAGCAACATAAATAGATTTAATCATATGATTTCTTATGCTCAAGTAACAATCAATTCACAATGTCAAGTATGGTTCAAAAACTTCATTGAGAACTAACAAACTATAATCCCAGTCATTGAAGCAATTGCAATTTATCATAACATCAAAAAGAGTCAATAATAGAGCTTTTCAGCAAGTCCACATACTCAACTATCTTGTAATCTCTATAATTGCTAACACTCACGCAATACTTTTGGTTACGGAGTTTCAGCCGGACACTGAGAAAGATAGGGGCTTATTGTGTTGCCTCCCAACGTATTCACCTTTAGGTGATGTCAACAATAATAATCCATGCTAACTTACATCCAATTGGATATATATCATGACCTTTCAAACATGAGGAGCTTGCCAAAGGATAAAATGAAAAAGGGAAAGGTGAGGATCACCTTGACTCAAACATAAAGTAAAAACATAAAGTAAAAGATGGGCCCTTCGCAGAGGGAAGCAGAGGTTGTCATGTGCGTTTAGGGTTGGATGCACAAAATCTTAATGCAAAAGAACGTCACTTTATATTGCCCCTTGTATGTGGACCTTTATTATGCAGTCTGTCGCTTTTATTGCTTCCACAACAAGATCGTACAAAGCTTACTTTCTCTGCACTAATAAGTCATACATATTTAGATAGCAATTTCTATTGCTTGCAACATGACAACTTACTTGAAGGATCTTACTCAATCCATAGGTAGGTATAGTGGACTCTCATGGCAAAACTGGGTTTAAGGATATTTGGAAGCACAAGTAGTATCTCTACTTAGTGCAAGGAATTTGGCTAGCATGAGGGGGAAAGGCAAGCTCAACATGTTTGGAAGGCCAATAACAATATACTTTAATTGAGATGTGAGAAAACATTAACCATTACGTTGTCTTCCTTGTCCAACGTCAACTCTTTTAGCATGTCATATTTAATGAGTGCTCCCAATCATAAAAGGTGTCCAAGATAATATATTTATATGTGAACCTCTCTTTCCTTATCACTTCCTATTAATTTCAACGATGACCAAAACTACGTTTATCAACTCTCAACAACTTTTATGCCTCATACTTGCTATATGTGAAGTCATCACTAACCATAAGATCAATATGAACTCTTTTACTCTTTCTACTTTCTCAAGATCACAACAACATAGCATAGCCCTTGACTCAACACTAATCTTTATTATAGGTAGCTCACGGACTCGATTACATAAAGAGATCACAAAGCAAAACTCAAAACTACTTGATATCAAAACTTCAATCTACTAGATCAAGATACTACTAAAGGATCGAACTAAATAAAACGGTAAAGATAGGAGTGTGATGGTGATACGATACCGGGGCACCTCCCCCAAGCTTGGCAGTTGCCAAGGGGAGTGCCCATACCCATGTGATTATGTCCTCGGAGGTGGTGAAGTAGGAGTTGTTGATGATGTAGGCTTGTCGCCCGTCTTCCAAGGCATAGGCTCTCCATCATAGAAAGATGATCGAGTCTCCGGGATCCTTAAATCTACAGCCAAACTCATCCTCTTGAATCTATATTCATACTCACAGTTCTGGTTTTGCAGGTCATAGATCTGGGCTTGGAGGTGCTCGATTTTCTCTTGAAGCTTGAAGATGGTCTCCCCAATGACTTTGGCATCCAGCTTGTGGTTGTTGGTTAACTCCGTGATCATCATCTGGTTGGCGCTGAGTCCACGCTCCACCATCCCTTGGCACTTGAAAACTTGCTCCTCCACGGCTTCGAGCTTTGTCTCCACGCTTCCGGTACGCCTTGGTCCCTCCACATCACGGATGTGCAGCACCCCCTCACGCATCTCAATGGTTTGAGGGTGTTGCAGCACCTCCGCGAGGTAGGGGTTGATAACCGTCTCGAAAAACTTGTCCTTGGGAGCGCTTGGAGACGACATGATGCTCTAGATCTGAAACAGAAACAGCTCAAAACGAAAACAGAGGATATTTGCGTGATACGGTGGTCAAAACCTTCGGGAGTATATATAATGAATTTTTACCGACCAAAATACGTAACGTGCAAGAAAACAGAGTCCGGGAGGCACACGAGGTGCCCACGAGACAGGGGGCACACCCAGTAAGGGTGGGCGCACCCTCCACTCTCGTGGGGGCCTCGTGTCCCTTTCGGACTACTTCTTTCTTACTAAAATTCTTAAATATTCCAAAACTGATAAAAATTGCCTTTGGAGTTGTTTTGGAGTCGGTTTACTTACGTACCACATACCTATTCCTTTTTGGAGTCTAGAACATTCTGGAAAGTGTCCCTTATGTACTCCTCTGGGGTTATGGTTTCAATAATATTAGTTTCAACATTGATAGGATTACCTGAAATATAATGTTTAATTCTTTGACCGGTCACCACCCTCAGACTTGTGCCTTCGAAGTTGTTGATTTTTATGGCACCAGAACAATAGACCTCCTCGATAACGTAGGGACCTTCCCATTTAGAGAGAAGTTTTCCTGCAAAAATTTTTAAACGGGAGTTGAATAATAACACATAATCTCCTACGTTAAACTCACGCTTTTGTATCCTTTTGTCATGCCAACGTTTGACTTTTTCTTTGAATAGCTTGGCATTCTCATAGGCTTGGGTTCTCCATTCATCAAGTGGGCTAATATCAAACAACCTCTTCTCACCGGCAAGTTTGAAGTCATAGTTGAGCTCTTTAATAGCCCAATATGCTTTATGTTCAAGTTCAAGAGGTAAATGACATGCTTTTCCATAAACCATCTTATAAGGAGACATACCCATAGGATTTTTGTATGCAGTTCTATATGCCCATAATGCATCATCAAGTTTTTGGACCAATTCTTTCTAGATCTATTCATAGTCTTTTGCAAAATTAATTTGAGCTCTCTATTGCTCAACTCTACTTGACCACTAGACTGCGGATGATAAGGAGATGCGATTCTATGATTGACATCATACTTAGCAAGCATCTTACGGAAAGCACCATGAATAAAATGTGAACCACCATTAGTCATAAGATATCTAGGGACTCCAAACCTCGGAAAAATAACTTCTTTAAGCATTTTAATAGAAGTGTTATGATCAGCACTACTAGTTGGAATAGCTTCTACCCACTTAGTAACGTAATCAACAGCAACTAAAATATGTGTATAACCATTGGAGGCAGGAAAAGGTCCCATATAATCAAATCCCCAAACATCAAATGGTTCAATAACAAGAGAGTAATTCATAGGCATTTCTTGATGTCTACTAATATTACCTATTCTTTGACATTCATCACAAGATAAGACAAACTTACGAGCATCTTTGAAGAGAGTAGGCCAATAAAAACCAGATTGTAGTACCTTGTGTGCAGTTCTATCTCCAGCGTGGTGTCCTCCATAAGATTCAGAGTGACACTTGCGTAGGATCTGTTCCTGTTCATGCTCGGGCACACAATGTCTAATAACACCATCTACTCCTTCTTTATAAAGGTGTGGGTCATCCCAGAAGTAATGTCTTAAATCATAAAAGAAATTTTCTTTTGCTGGTATGTGAAGCTAGGCGGTATAAATTTAGCAACAATGTAATTAGCATAACCAGCATACCAAGGAGCAGTACGAGAAGCATTAATGACCGCTAATTGTTCATCAGGAAAGCTATCATTAATAGGCAGTGGGTCATCAAGAACATTCTCTAACCTAGACAAGTTGTCTGCAATGGGGTTCTCAGCTCCCTTTCTATCAATAATATGCAAATCAAATTCTTGGAGCAAGAGAACCCATCTAATGAGTCTAGGCTTAGCATCTTTCTTTTCCATAAGATATTTAATAGCAGCATGATCAGTATGAATAGTAACTTTGGAATCAACAATATAAGGTCTAAACTTATCACATGCAAACACAACTGCTAAGAATTCTTTTTCAGTAGTAGCATAATTTATCTGGGCAGTGTCAAGAGTCTTACTAGCATACTAGATAACATTCAATTTCTTATCAACTCTTTGCCCTAGAACAGCACCTACAACATAATCACTAGCATCACACATAATTTCAAAAGGTAAATTCCAATCAGGTGGCTGAACAATAGGTGCAGTGATCAAAGCTTTCTTAAGTATTTCAAATGCTTCTACACAATCATCATCAAAGACAAAAGGAATATATTTTTTGCAATAAATTAGTCAGAGGCCTAGAGATTTTAGAAAAGTCCTTAATGAACCTCCTATAAAAACTGACATGACCAAGGAAACTTCTTATACATTTTATGTCCTTGGGGCATGGCATCTTTTCAATAGCATCAACTTTGGCCTTATCAACTTCAATACCTCTCTCGGAAATCTTATGCCCCAAGATAATGCCTTCATTAACCATAAAGTGACATTTTTCCCAATTTAGGACAAGACTAGTGTCTTCGCATCTCTGCAAAACTCGATCAAGGTTGCTCAAACAATCATCAAAAGAGGATCCATAAACGGAGAAGTCATCCATGAATACCTCACAAATCTTTTCACAAAAATCAGAGAATATAGCCATCATGCATCTTTCAAAGGTAGCAGGTGCATTACATAAACCAAAAGGCATACGTCTATAAGCAAAAGTACCAAAAGGGCAAGTAAAAGTGTTTTTAGATTGATCCTTCGCTGACACAGGTATTTGAGAGAAACCAGAATAACCATCTAGAAAGCAGAAATGTGTGTGTTTGGATAGTCTTTCTAGCATTTGATCAATAAAAGGTAAAGGGTAATGATCTTTCTTAGTAGCTTTATTTAACTTACGGAAATCAATTACCATCCTATAACCTGTAATAATTCTTTGCGGGATCAATTCATCTTTATCATCAGGAACAATGGTAATACCTCCCTTTTTAGGAACACAATGGACAGGGCTTACCCATTCACTATTAGCAACGGGATAAATTATACCTGCCTCAAGGAGCTTTAGTATCTCCTTTCTTACCACTTCTTTCATCTTGGGATTCAGTCGTCGTTGAGGATCTCTAACTGGTTTAGCATCAGCCTCCAAATTAATTTTGTGTTGACATAACATGGGGCTAATGCCCTTAAGATCATCCAGAGTATATCCAATAGCATCTCGATGCTTCTTCAGAGTTTTCAATAATCTTTCTTCTTCTTGCTCTGAAAGGTTAGCACTAATAATAACATGATATATTTTCTTTTCATCAAGATAAGAATACTTAAGATTATTAGGTAATAGTTTGAGTTCAAACACGGGATCACCCTTGGGTGGAGGGGGATCCCCAAGAATTTCAACGGGAAGGTTATGTTTCAGCATAGGTTCCTGTTTAAGGAACACTTCATCTATTTCCCTTCTTTCCTTCATAAACATATCGTTTTCATGGTCTAGCAAATATTGTTCTAACGGATCAGTAGGAGGCACGGCAATGGAAGCAAGACCAATAATCTCATCCTTACTAGGTGATTCTCTATCACGAGGTTGTCTACGAAACTTAGCAAAATTAAACTCATGAGACATACCGTCTAAGCCGACGGTGACATTATCCTTTTCACAATCAATCCTAGCACTAGCTGTATTCAAGAAGGGTCTACCAAAAATAATGGGACAAAAATCATCTTGTGGGAAACCAAGAACAAGAAAATCAGCAGGATATTTAACCTTCCCCCACAAGACTTCAACATCTCTAACTATCCCAATTGGTTTAATGGTGTCCCTATTAGCAAGCTTAATAGTAACATCAATGTCTTCTAATTCAACGGGTGCAATGTCATGCATAATCTCTTTATATAAGTCATACAGTATTGCACTTGCACTAGCACCCATATCACATAAACCATGATAACAATGATCTCCTATTTTAACAGAAATAGCAGGCATGCCTACGACAGGTCTATGTATCTTAGTATCTGGTCTAGCAATATTAGCAGTTTCATTACAGAAATAAATAACATGCCCATCTGAATCATCATCCAAGAGATCTTTAACCATAGCAATACTAGGTTCAACATTGATTTGCTCAGGAGGTGTATAAGTCCTAGTATTACTCTTACGAACAACAGTTGAAGTTTTAGCATGATCCTTTATCCTAACAGGAAAAGGAGGTTTCTCAACATAAGTAGGAACAATAGGATCACTATAGGTGATAGTCTTTTCTTCAACTGTAATATGTGCGACTACTTTCACTTCAACATGAGGATTATATTTAAACCACTTCTCTTTAGGGAGATCAAGGTGAGTAGCGAAAGATTCACAGAAAGAAGCTACTATCTCAGAGTCAAGTCCATATTTAGCGCTAAATCCACGGAAAGCATCGGTATCCATAAACGATTTAACACAATCGAACTTAGGTGTCATACCTGACTCCTTACCATCGTTGGAACCCCAATCTTTAGAGTTGCATTTAATTCTTTCCAATAAGTCCCATTTGAAATCAATAGTCTTCAGCATATAAGAACCAGCACAGGAAGTATCGAGCAGGTTGAGATCATTAAGAGAAAGCCGAGCATAAATTTTTTGAATAATCATTTCCCGGGAGAGCTCATGATTGGGGCATGAATATAACATTGACTTAAGCCTCCCCCAAGCTTGAGCAATGCTTTCTCCTTCGCGAGGCCAGAAATTATATATGTAATTACGATCACGATGAACAAGATGCATAGGATAGAACTTCTTGTGAAATTCCAACTTCAGTTGTTTATAATTCCACGATCTCGTATCATCACATAGCCTATACCATGTCAATGCATCTCCCTTCAAAGATAAAGGGAAGACCTTCCTTTTGACAACATCATCGGGAATACCTGCAAGCTTAAATAATCCACAAACTTCAGCCACAAAGATAAGGTGTAAATCGGGATGCAATGTTCCATCTCCTACAAATGGATTAGCTAGCAGTTTCTCTATCATACCCGAAGGAATCTCAAAGTAAATATTTTCAAAAAGTTCAGTAGGTTGAGGAGCAACTCTTTGCTCTTTTGGTCGGGGTGAAGATACCCTGAACAAGCCCCTCAAAGGATTAGTTTCCATGGTGACAAGTAACAGAAAATTTCAGCACACTATATAAATGTTTCCTTACCAAGTTCCACTCACCAAAAGCGCTACACTCCCCGGCAATGACGCCAGAAAAGAGTCTTGATGACCCACAAGTGTAGGGGATCTATCGTAGTCCTTTTGATAAGTAAGAGTGTCGAACCCAACGAGGAGCAGAAGGAAATGATAAGCGGTTTTCAGTAAGGTTTTCTCCGCAAGCACTGAAATTGTAGATGATAGATAGTTTTGTGATGAGATAAGTAGTAACGAGTAACAAGTAAATAAAGTAAGTAAAGTGCAGCAAGGTGGCCCAATCCTTTATGTAGCAAAGGATAAGCCTGGATGATTTCTAATAATGAGAAAAGAGCTCCCGAGGACACATGGGAATTATCGTCAAGCTAGTTTTCATCACGCTCATATGATTCGCGTTCGGTACTTTGATAATTTGGTATGTGGGTGGACCAGTGCTTGGGTACTGCCCTTACTTGGACAAGCATCCCACTTATGATTAACCCCTATTGCAAGTGTCCGCAACTACAAAATAAGTATTAAGGTAAACCTAACCACAGCATTAAACATATGGATCCAAATCAGCCCCTAACGAAGCAACGCATAAACTAGGGTTTAAGCTTCTGTCACTCTAGCAACCCATCATCTACTTATTACTTCCCAATGCCTTCCTCTAGGCCCAAATAATGGTGAAGTGTCATGTAGTCGACGTTCACATAACACCACTTGAGGAAAAGAAAACATACATCTCATCAAAATATCGAACGAATGCCAAATTCACATGACTACTAATAGCAAGACTTCACCCATGTCCTCAGGAACAAATGTAACTACTCACAAAGCATATTCATGTTCATAATAAGAGGAGTAATAATATGCATTAAGGATCTGAACATATGATCTTCCACCAAGTAAACCAATTAGCATCAACTACAAGGAGTAATCAACACTACTAGCAACCCACAGGTACCAATTTGTGGTTTTGATACAATATTGGATACAAGAGATGAACTAGGGTTTTGAGAGGAGATGGTGCTGGTGAAGATGTTGATGGAGATTGACCCCCTCCCGATGAGAGGATCGTTGGTGATGATGTTGGTGATGATTTGCCCCTCCCGGAGGGAAGTGTCCCCCCAGAACAGCTCCGCCAGAGCCCTAGATTGGTTCCGCCAAGGTTCCGTCTCGTGGCGGCGGAGTTTCGTCCCATAAGCTTGCCCACGATTTTTTCCAGGGTAAATGCTCTCATATATCAGAAGATGGACACCGGGGGCCCACCAGGGGGCCCATGAGACAGGGGGCGCGCCCAGTAGGGGTGGGCACGCCCCCACCCTCCTGGTCAGGGTGTGGGCCCCCCTGGTGTATTTCTTCCACTCAATAATTCTTATTAATTCCAAAAACAGGTTTCGTGGAGTTTCAGGATTTTTGGAGCAGTGCAGAATAGGTTTCCAATGTTTGCTCCTTTTCCAGCCAGAATTACAGCTGCCGGCATTCCCCCTCTTCATGGTAAACCTTGTAAAATAAGAGAGAATAGCCATAAGTACTGAGATATAATGTGTAATAACAGCCCATAATGCAATAAATATTGATATAAAAGCATGTTGCAAAATGGACGTATCAGATGATCAGGCAAGGCATTAAGTAATTGGAGAGGCCTCCCCAAGCTTGTGGGAGACTCTCTTCTTCAATTTGCACAAAATTATATATTTATCTTAAAGCAGCTTGTTTCTTATGAGCGAGGAAATATTTAGCAGAAAAGTAATAAATCATATCCTGGGGACTACGCACACAACCAGGATCAAGAGAATTAAACCATATTATAGCATCACCCTTTAATGAGAACAGAAATAATTTAAGGATATAGTAGTAACGAGTTTTCTCATCATTAGTGAATAGGGTGGCTATATCATTTAACTTAGTAAGATGTGCCACAACAATTTCAGAGTCATAGCCATAAAAAGGATCAGATTCAACCACAGTAATTATCTCAGGATCGACAGAGAAATCATAATCCTTATCAGTAATACAGATAGGTGAAGTAGCAAAAGTAGGGTCATATTTGATTATAGCATTCAGAGACTTTTCTTTCAGCTTAGCTATTAATTTCTTAAGATCAGATCTAACATTGCAAGCAAGAAAATCTCTAGCAGTTTCTTCATCCATAACATAACCCTCGGGCACAACAGGCAATTCATATCTAGGGAGAGAATCTTCATCATCACTTTCATCAATATTATCAGTTTCAATAATTTCATTCTCCCTAGCCCTAGCAAGTTGTTCATCATGAAATTCACCTAATGGCACAGTATTATCAAGCATAGAAGTAGTTTCATCATAAGCATCACGCATAGCAGAAGTGACATCATCAATAACATGCGACATATCAGAATTAATAGCAGAAGCAGGTTCATGTGTCGCAAGTTTACTCAAAACAGATGGTGAATCAAGTGCAGAGCTAGATGGCAGTTCCTTACCTACCCGCGTAGTTGAGGGAAAAAGCTTAGTTCTTTCGTCTTTCAAGTTCCTCATAGTGATCAGCAGATATAAATCCCAAGTGACTCAAAGAATAGAGCTATGCTCCCTAGCAAAGGCGCCAGAAAATAGTCTTGATAACCCACAAGTATAGGGGATCGCAACAGTTTTCGAGGGTAGAGTATTCAACCCAAATTTATTGATTTGACACAAGGGGAGCCACAGAATATTCTCAAGTATTAGCAGTTGAGTTGTCAATTCAACCACACCTGGATAACTTAATATCTGCAGCAAAGTATTTAGTAGCAAAGCAGTATGGAAGTAACGGTAACGGTAGCAAAAGTAACTGTAGCAGTTTTATAGTAATTGTAACAGTGGCAACGGTAAAGTAACTAAGCAAAGAGCAATATGTGGAACGCTCCTAGGCACTGGATCAGTGATGGATAATTATGTCGGATGCGATTCCTCATGCAATAGTTATAACATAGGGTGACACAGAACTAGCTCCAGTTCATCAATGTAATGTAGGCATGTATTCTGAATATAGTCATATGTGCTTATGGAAAAGAACTTGCATGACATCTTTTGTCCTACCCTCCCGTGGCAGCGGGGTCCTATTGGAAACTAAGGGATATTAAGGCCTCCTTTTAATAGAGTACTGGACCAAAGCATTAACACTTAGTGAATACATGAACTCCCCAAACTACGGTCATCACCGGAAGTGGTCCCGATTATTGTCACTTCGGGGTTACCGGATCATAACACATAGTAGGTGACTATAGACTTGCAAGATAGGATCAAGAACTCATATATATTCATGAAAACATAATAGGTTCAGATCTGAAAGCATGGCACTCAGGCCCTAGTAACAAGCATTAAGCATAGCAAAGTCATAGCAACATCAATCTCAGAACATAGTGGATACTAGGGATCAAACCCTAACAAAACTAACTCGATTACATGGTAAATATCATCGAACCCATCACTGTCCAGCAAGCCTACGATGGAATTACTCACGCACGGCGGTGAGCATCATGAAATTGGTGATGGAGGATGGTTGATGATGACGATAGCGACGAATTCTCCTCTCCGGAGCCCCGAACGGACTCCAGATCAGCCCTCCCATGCAAGATTAGGGCTTGGCGGCGGCTCCCTATCGTAAAACGCGATGAATCCTTCTCACTGATTTTTTTTCTCCCTGAACGTGAATATATAGAGTTGGAGTTGAGGTCAGTGAAGCACTGGGGGGCCCACAAGGCAGGGGCGTGCCCAGGGGGGTAGGGCGCGCCCCACCCTCATGGACAGGGTGTGGGCCCCCTGGCCTTGATTCTTTCACCAGTATTTTTATTAATTCCAAAAATATTCTCCGTGGAGTTTCAGGTCATTCCGAGAACTTTTATTTCTGCACAAAAATAACACCATGACAATTCTGCTGAAAACAACATCAGTCCGGGTTAGTTCCATTCAAATCATGCAAGTTAGAGTCCAAAACAAGGGCAAAAGTGTTTGTAAAAGTAGATACGATGGAGACGTATCAGGGTGAAGATACCCCAAACAAGCCCCTCAAAGGATTATTTTCCATAGTAACAAGTGACAGTAAATTTCAGCACACAATATAAATGTTTCCTTACCAAGTTCCACTTACCAAAGGTGCTTCACTCCCCGGCAACGGCGCCGGAAAAGAGTCTTGATGACCCACAAGTATAGGGGATCTATCTTAGTCCTTTCAATAAGTAAGAGTGCCAAACCGAACGAGGAGCAGAAGGAAATGACAAGTGGTTTTCACTAAGGTATTCTCTGCAAGCACTGAAATTATCGGTAACAGATAGTTTTGTGATAAGGTAATTCGTAACAGGTAACAAGTAACAAAAGGAAACAAGGTGCAGCAAGGTGGCCCAATCCTTATTTAGCAAAGGACAAGCCTGGACGAACTCTTATATGAAGCAAAGCGCTCCCGAGGACACATGGGAATTATTGTCAAGCTAGTTTTCATCATGCTCATATGATTCGCGCTCGTTACTTTGATAATTTGGTATGTGGGTGGACTGGTGCTTGAGTGCTGTACTTATTGGACAAGCCTCCCACTTATGATTAACCCCTCCCGCAAGCATCCGTAACTACGAAAGAAGAATTAAGGTAAACCTAACCATAGCATGGAACATATGGATTCAAATCAGCCCCTTACGAAGCAACGCATAAACTAGGGTTTAAGCTTCTGTCACTCTAGCAACCCATCATCTACTTATTACTTCCCAATGCCTTCCCCTAGGCCCAAACAATGGTGAAGTGTCATGTAGTCAATGTTCACATAACACCACTAGAGGAGAGACAACATACATCTCATCAAAATATCGAACGAATACCAAATTCACATGATTACTTATAACAAGACTCTTCTCCCATGTCCTCAAGAACAAACGTAACTACTCACAAAGCATATTCATGTTCATAATCAGAGGGGTATTGAATAACATTGAGGATATGAACATATGATCTTCCACCGAATAAACCAACTAGCATCAACTACAAGGAATAATCAACACTACTAGCAACCCACAGGTACCAATCTGAGATTTTGAGACAGAGATCGGATACAAGAGATGAACTAGGGTTTGAGAGGAGATGGTGCTGGTGAAGATGTTGATGGATATTGACCCCCTCTCGATGGGAGGATCGATGGTGATGATGATGGCGGTGATTTCCCCCTCCCGGAGGGATGTTTCCTCGGCAGAACAGCTCCGCCGGAGCCCTAGATTGGTCCTGCTCAGGTTCCACCTCGAGACGGCGGTGCTTCCTCCCGAAAGCTTCTCTATGATTTTTTCCAGGGAAAAAGACACCATATAGTAGAAGATGGATGTTGGGGGCCTGCCAGGGGCCCATGAGGTAGGGGGCGCGCCCAGGGGGTAGGGCGCGCCCTCCACCCTCGTGGCTGACTGGTGGCCCCCTTTGGTGCTTTGTTCGCCCAATATTTTTAATATATTCCAAAACTGATCTCTATGAAGTTTCAAGACTTTTGGAGTTGTGTAGAATAGGTCTCTAATATTTGCTCCATTTCTAGTCCAGAATTCCAGCTGCCGGCATTCTCCCTCTTTATGTAAACCTTATAAAATAAGAGAGAAAAGGCATAAATATTGTGATATATTGTGTGGTAACAACCCATAATGCAATAAATATTGATATAAAATAATGATGCGAAATGGACGTATCATGGTGCTATTTATTGGATATGATTTTTTATTTTCTACTAAGAGAGTGCTTTTACACGTAACTACATAAGCATCACAAGGCACCTGAAGTAGAGCCATGATCAAAATCTGTGTTCGGTGTATTCCAATATCTAAAGAGAGCAACAAGAATAACAATATTCCAATCTCACTATCATCATTGAATTAATAGCTTTTAGTGGAATGAGGGGATCAACCGGATTACCTTCACATTGCTAGTAACTACAAAGTTCATGTCAACTTCTTGCTTAAATGGCGCTCTCTTCGTCAGTCTGCAAGAGAGGAATGCATTTTGTAGATTGATTGCATTGGCCAATATATAATACAAGATTCAAATCTCTCTCCATGAGTCGGTACAACAAACTTAAATGCAAGATAAAAAACTTATATCATAAAGAAATAGAAAATGACGATGCATATATGAATGATGTCAATTTTCAATGCTAAGCTAGAATATTATCAGATCAGCAAAACAAAACTTCAACATATTCATTCGGAAACTCTGGTAGGGGACAACGTCTAAATTCTTTATCAACTTGAACAAGATTGAAAACAAATAACAAGAAATATATGCACAATCCAAAAGTGTCTCTTACCATGACAAGACCCAATATACATTCTCCTCTTTCTCATTATATCAATGCAGAAAATATCACAAATTTCTGATCAAAACAACATTTTCTCCTTGCTTAGGGTTACCATTGTCAACAAAAAGGACCTATATATGTTGCACATCAGTAACTTGTACATAATCGATGTAACGATGCTAGTAAAAAAGCACACCCAAAATTTCAATTTTAACTGTCAGTTACCATAACACCAATCATGCACTCACCACTCTAGTTCAGTAAATAAGCAATCACCATCCTGCTGAGCGAAAGTGTTTTATAGAGAATTTGGTGAGAACATACAGAGTGCATGATACTAAAACTATGGTAGGCTTTAGAGGATCCTGAAACTGAGTTGCAAGCAAAAGAATGAGAAATAAATGATACCTCTGTTTAGACTTTGAGCATATTCAATTTACTGGGAGCTAAAGCTAGAGGTGCGTCCTTTCCCATGCGGGGCAATGGAGAGGAAGATGTGAAGTTCAATTACGACCGAGGGAACTGTGGTGGTGCCTGGTCAGATTCGAAAGAACATAGAGAAAAAACAGAACAAGCCACAACCAAATCACATAGAAATGTACCTTGAGAACCTCGTTATCTATGTCTGTTTGCACTACCGTGACATGTGTAGCACGGCGGTCCTTCCTTATCGGATCGCCAAGGAATGATCTCCCTCTCCCGAACTATCTACTGTTGCGCCCCAACGCTTCTTCGCCCAATCACCACCATGCTGGTGCTCTCCCCCACTACTGCCGCTACACCGAGGGACACACTCGGCGACGTGCAACGGATAGTGAGGTATCAATCCAGTAGGAGACTACGCACAAGTCACTGAATACCTGCACAAACAATCAACAACTTGCACCTAACGCGATAAAGGGGTTGTCAATCCCTTCACGGTTACTTGCAAATGTGCGATCTGATAGAGATAGATAACCGGTAAAGTAAATATTTTTGGTATTTTTGGTTTATAGATTGGAAAGTAAATATTGCAATTTAAAGGAAAGGCGATAGAAATTGGCAAGTTGACGGGAAACTAATAGATTCAATATAATGGATAAGAGACCCGGGGGCCATAGGTTTCACTAGTGGCTTCTCTCAAGATAGCAAATATTATGGTGGGTGAACAAATTACTGCTGAGCAATTGATAGAAGAGCGCATAATTATGATGATATCTAAGGCAATGATCATGAACATAAGCATCACGTCTGTGTCAAGTAGACCGAAACTATTCAGCATCTACTATTATTACTCCACACATTGACTACTATCCAGCATGCACTTAGAGTATTAAGTTCATAAAGAACGGAGTAACACATTAAGTAAGATGACATGATGTAGAGGAATTAACTCAAGCAATATGATGAAAACCCCATGTTTTTATCCTCGATGGCAACAATACAATACGTGCCTTGCTGCCCGTACTGTCACTCGGAAAGGACACCACAAGATAGAACCCAAAGCTAAACACTTCTCCCATTGCAAGAAAGATCAATCTAGTAGGCCAAACTAAACCGATAATTCGAAGAGACTAGCAAAGATATCAAATCATGCGTATAAGAATCCAGAGAAGAACCAAATAATATTCATTGATAATCTGATCATAAATCCACAGTTCATCGGATCTCGGCAAACACACCGCAAAAGAATATTACATCAAATAGATCTCCAAGAACATCGAGGAGAACATGGTATTGAGAATCAAAGAGAGAGAAGAAGCCATCTGTCTACTAGCTATGGACCCGAAAGTTTGTGGTAAACTACTCACGCTTTCCTTTACATATCTGCTTTGCATAATGAAAGCCTTACCCGCCGTGATCTTCTTGGCCGCCTGGATTTCCTGGAGGGCACCCTGGGCTTCAGCCCGGGCATCCTGTGCACTTTGGCGGGCCTTGGCAAGTTCGGACTTTTGCTCCTTAAAATCGCGCTCCAAGGACTCGCACTTCTTGACGGTGTCCTGGAGCTCTTGTTGGACCTCGCTGACCTGGGCCTCCTGCTTCTCACGCGCGGCTCATTCCTTGGCCGCTTCGTCCTCGGCCTCGGCCAACGCCTTCTTGAGGGCCGATACTTGGTCGTGGCCCCTAATAATGTTCATGACACTTTAGTCAGCACGAACCATTCATCCTTCCTAAATATATACACAGGTTACTGCATACCTTGACTATCCTCCAGCTGGTTCTTCATGAGGCTGAGCTCTTCCTCGGCCCACTCCAAATTCTGCCTCAGTCCAGAGAATTCTGCAGTATGAGCGGACGCAGCTAGCAGCGACGCCTGCTTGTTCACATAGACATTTTAGATTAGACTCCTGCGAAAATTATTTGATCCTCTATCCGGTTTTTCTTTCCGAACACTAGACAGAGTATCAGGGGCTACTATCTATACTGTGACATTCTTTGTATAATTGCATTGCTTACCTCAAAGGCTATTAGAAGGCTCGTGCACGCTTTGGTTAGTCCACTTTTCACGGACTGGACCTTCTCAATCACCGTACCCAAAAGGGCACGGTGTTCTTCAACAATGGAAGTGCCTCGCAGCGCTTCCAGCAATCTATCCAGTGCCTCTGGATGGACAGAGGTGGAAGCGCCTCGTAGCGCTTCCAGCAATCTATCCAGTGCCTCTGGATGGACAGAGGTCACCGGTGGAGTTGGCTCACCCCCCTCTTTCGAAAGAGGCGGCCTACCTGAGTTCGGAGCCACATGGGTCTTTGGAGCTGTGTTCGGCTGGGGGCTGAATTGGATGCGGCCCCCATCGCCGGTGTCCATAGGGGTTTGCTCACCCATGTGTTCGGCAACCGGGGTTTCACCCTCCGGCACCACCGGGACGGCCTCCTGAGCCTCACCCTGGCCTAGGATCCTTCGAGACAACACCTCGGTGTTGTCCACGGCCTTGGGGGAGGAGGCCGTCGGAAGGGACCCGCTGTCCATCACCGACGGGTCCAGCGATCCCTCCGAAGAGGAGGATAGCTCGATGTTGGACCGAGCCGGACTACAAATGCGTAAATCAGCACATTAAAACAATAAAATAAAGAGGCCAGATACATGAACGTGTCCGGATACTTACGATTTGGCCATGGGCTTCTCCCTGGGTTTCCACTCCCAGCTGCTGTCGGTGGCCGCTGCGGAGCTGTTCAGAAGGGAAGCTTTCGGCTTCTTGGATGCCTCAGCCTCCGGGTGCATGGAGGCCATCCTCTTATTTCTCCCCCCACCAGGAGGGGAATGGATTTCTTCTTATTCCTCCTCTTCCTTGTCGTCTTCGGTGACGAAGGAGTGATCCTCGGCGTCTTCGGACATTGCATCCAAAGCGCCCTTGGGACGGAGACCATCTCTGGTCCCCTTGGCCTTCTTCTTGGCCGTCTTCTCCGTCAGCTCATAAGGCGCCGAAAACAACATCTTTGTCAGAAGTGGGGTTTCTAGGCCTTCGGGCAGCGGAGCCGGACAGTTAATCCGCTCCCCTATCTCTATCCAGGCCTGAAAAAATGATAGGGAGGCTTAGATTCCTTCCTCAAATATGCCAGTAAAGGGTATACCTTGAAAACATGAAAGAACTTACCTGATTAGCCTGGCGAGTTACGGTAAGCCACGATCCTCGGTCGTGGGCAGTGGTGTCTTGCTGGCCTTGAAGAGTGCTACCTCTTGAGCAGTGCGTTGGTTTTCCTTGAAGAGGAAAGGGTGATGCAGCAAAGTAGCGTAAGTATTTCCCTCAGTCTTTGAGAACCAAGGTATCGATCCAGTAGGAGGCTCCTCAAAAGTCCCACGCACCTACACAAACAAACAAGAACCTCGCAACCAACGCAATAAAGGGGTTGTCAATCCCTTCACGGCCACTTGCGAAAGTGAGATCTGATAGAGATAATAAGATAAGATAAATATTTTTGGTATTTTTATGATATAGATTGGAAAATAAAAGATGCAAATAAAAGTAGATGGAAAACTTATATGATAAAAGATAGACCCGGGGGCCATAGGTTTCACTAGTGGCTTCTCTCAAGATAGCATAAGTATTACGGTGGGTGAACAAATTACTGTCGAGCAATTGATAGAAAAACGCATAGTTATGAGATTATCTAGGCATGATCATGTATATAGGCATCACGTCAGTGACAAGTAGATCGAAACGATTCTACCTCTACTACTATTACTCCACACATCGATCGACTCCTGCCTGCATCTAGAGTATTAAGTTCATAAGAACAGAGTAACGCATTAAGAAAGATGACATGATGTAGAGGGATAAACTCATGCAATATGATATAAACCCCATCTTTTTATCCTCGATGGCAACAATACAATACGTGCCTTGCTGCCCCTGCTGTCACTGGGAAAGGACACCGCAAGATTGAACCCAGAGCTAAGCACTTCTCCATTGCAAGGAAGGTCAATCTAGTAGGCCAAACCAAACTGATAATTCGAAGAAACTTGCAAAGATAACTTAATCACACATAAAAGAATTCAGAGGAGATTCAAATATTTCTCATAGATAAACTTGATCATAAACCCACAATTGATCGGATCTCGACAAACACACCGCAAAAATATTTACATCGAGTAGATCTCCAAGAAGATCAAGGAGAACTTGGTATTGAGATTGAAAGAGAGATAAGAATCCACTAGCTAATAACTATGGACCCGAAGGTCTGTGGTAAACTACTCACAACTCATCGGAGAGGCCTTGGAGATGATGTAGAGGCCCTCCGTGGTCGATTGCCCCTTCGGCGTAGCGCCGACGAAGGCTCCAAGATGGGATCTCGCGGATACAAAAGGTTGCGGCGGTGGAAATAGTTTTTCGTGGTGCTCCTGGATGTTTTCGGGGTACGTGGATATATATAGGAGGAAGAAGTAGGCCAATTGATGCTCGAGGGGCCCGCGAGGGTGGGAGCCGCGCCAGGCACCCTCGTGGTCACCTTGTTTGTTGCTTGACATCGACTCCAAGTCCCCTTGATTGCGTTTGTTCAAAAAAGATCGGTCCCGAAGGTTTCATTCCGTTTGGACTCTGTTTGATATTCCTTTTCTTCGAAACACTGAAATAGGCAAAAAAAAAACAGCAATTCGGGCTGGGCCTCCGGTTAGTAGGTTAGTCCCAAAAATGATATAAAAGTGTAAAATAAAGCCCATAAACATCCAAAACGGGTAATATAATAGCATGGAACAATAAAAAATTATAGATACGTTGGAGACGTATCAAAGAGCACCTTCCAGATGTCTTCGTACGTCATGCCAAAGAGCTCTAGTAGCGTCTGGTGCTTGGCCAGATCGAACTCCCACAAATAGCAAGTATGGCGTTGGCACGGAAGGGTCCGGTGAACAAGCATAACCTGGATCATGTTGACGAACTTGATTCTCTTGTTTATCATGTTCTGGACGCACGTCTGGAGCCCTGTCAGCTCGTCCGAAGAGCCCCAGGCCAGGCCTTTCTCTTGCCAGGAGGTGAGTCGCATCGGGACTCTAGATCGGAATGCGGGGGCCGCCTCCCAATTGGTGCCGCGCGGCTCGATGATGTAGAACCACCCCGACTGCCACCCTTTGACGGTTCTTGCCCACCATGGCGCCTCCGCACTCTGCTTGTTGGTCGCTCACCACCTTCGGCTTCACATTGATAGTCTTCAGCCATAGGCTGAAGTGAGGTGGGATGCGGAGGAAGGCCTCGCACCCGATAATAAATGCCGAGATGTTGAGGATAGAGTTGGGGGCCAAATCATGGAAGTCTAGCCCGTAGTAAAACATCAGTCCGCGGACAAAAGGGTGGAGAGGGAATCCCAGCCCGCGGACGAAGTGTGTGAAAAACACCACCCTCTCTTGGGGCTCCGGGGTAGGGACAATCTGTCCTTTGGCCGGGAGCCGGTGAGTGATTCCCTTGGCCAAGTACCTGGCCTCCTGGAGCTTCCTTATGTCCTTCTCCTTAACAGAGGAGGCCATCCACTTGCCTCCTGCTCCGGTTTCAGACATGATTGGAGAGATTTTTTGGGCAGGGAAGGTGAGAGCTTGGGAACTGGAGCTCGAGGATGGATGGGCAGAGGAAGGAGAAGGCATGGGTGAAAGAGGACGAATCCTTATCCCTTTATAAAGGCAGTAAAAGTCATGCATCTCCCCACTCGCCTTAAAATTCGCCTATTCCCCAAGCGCCGTGCAGATGACACGGTTGGGTTACCCATGCCCGTATTGATGAGAATCCCGTGATAAGGGGACACGATCTCTACTTTGACAAGACGTGCCAATGAAATTGCACCTCGAAATATGGAGCGGCAGGCTAAAAAATGGTTCGAATAACGACCAGGCAGTGGCATGATGTCACACTACAAAAAGTTGTCAGCGGATTGGACTTGTAAAATATTATACTCTATACGGTTGTGCGTGGTACTTGTTTTGCAGAGCCAGACACGTTTTCTATGTTCGGAAGGCTATGTTGGAGTATTCGGAGAAGGAACCAGCGTTGCAATGACGAAGACAGTCTGCGCGCCGGACTCATCATCATTGAAGCCTGGTTCAGGGGCTACTAAGGGAGTCCCGGATTAAGGGTCCTCGGACAGCCGGACTATATACTTTGGTCGAACTGTTGGGCTATGAAGATACAAGATAGAAGACTTCTTCCCGTGTCCAGATGGGACTCTCCTTTGTGTGGAAGACAAGCTTGGCGATTCGGATATGTAGATTCCTTTCTTTATAACCGACTTTGTACAACCCTAGCCCCCTCTGGTGTCTATATAAACTGGAGGGTTTAGGCTTCTAGGGTTTAGTCACAACAATCATAACCTCATAGGCTACGCTTCTAGGGTTTAGCCATTACGATCTCGTGGTAGATCAACTCTTGTAATACTCATATTCATCAAGATCAATCAAGCAGGAAGTAGGGTATTACCTCCATAAAGAGGGCGCGAACCTGGGTAAACATTGTGTCCCCCGCCTCCTGTTACCATTAGCCTTAGACGCACAGTTCGGGACCCCCTACCCAAGATCCGCCGGTTTTGACACCGACATCGGTGAGAGGAAAGGGGAAGGGAGTGATAGGGTGGCCGATCGGGAGAGGGTCGAGTGCGGGCGTGGCTAGGGCAGGCCGCTGCGGTCGTGGTGGCTGGTTGGGCCGCTATCTCTATCCAGGCCTGAAAAAATGATAGGGAGGCTTAGATTCCTTCCTCAAATATGCCAGTAAAGGGTATACCTTGAAAACATGAAAGAACTTACCTGATTAGCCTGGCGAGTTACGGTAAGCCACGATCCTCGGTCGTGGGCAGTGGTGTCTTGCTGGCCTTGAAGAGTGCTACCTCTTGAGCAGTGCGTTGGTTTTCCTTGAAGAGGAAAGGGTGATGCAGCAAAGTAGCGTAAGTATTTCCCTCAGTCTTTGAGAACCAAGGTATCGATCCAGTAGGAGGCTCCTCAAAAGTCCCACGCACCTACACAAACAAACAAGAACCTCGCAACCAACGCAATAAAGGGGTTGTCAATCCCTTCACGGCCACTTGCGAAAGTGAGATCTGATAGAGATAATAAGATAAGATAAATATTTTTGGTATTTTTATGATATAGATTGGAAAATAAAAGATGCAAATAAAAGTAGATGGAAAACTTATATGATAAAAGATAGACCCGGGGGCCATAGGTTTCACTAGTGGCTTCTCTCAAGATAGCATAAGTATTACGGTGGGTGAACAAATTACTGTCGAGCAATTGATAGAAAAACGCATAGTTATGAGATTATCTAGGCATGATCATGTATATAGGCATCACGTCAGTGACAAGTAGATCGAAACGATTCTACCTCTACTACTATTACTCCACACATCGATCGACTCCTGCCTGCATCTAGAGTATTAAGTTCATAAGAACAGAGTAACGCATTAAGAAAGATGACATGATGTAGAGGGATAAACTCATGCAATATGATATAAACCCCATCTTTTTATCCTCGATGGCAACAATACAATACGTGCCTTGCTGCCCCTGCTGTCACTGGGAAAGGACACCGCAAGATTGAACCCAGAGCTAAGCACTTCTCCATTGCAAGGAAGGTCAATCTAGTAGGCCAAACCAAACTGATAATTCGAAGAAACTTGCAAAGATAACTTAATCACACATAAAAGAATTCAGAGGAGATTCAAATATTTCTCATAGATAAACTTGATCATAAACCCACAATTGATCGGATCTCGACAAACACACCGCAAAAATATTTACATCGAGTAGATCTCCAAGAAGATCAAGGAGAACTTGGTATTGAGATTGAAAGAGAGATAAGAAGCCACTAGCTAATAACTATGGACCCGAAGGTCTGTGGTAAACTACTCACAACTCATCGGAGAGGCCTTGGAGATGATGTAGAGGCCCTCCGTGGTCGATTGCCCCTTCGGCGTAGCGCCGGCGAAGGCTCCAAGATGGGATCTCGCGGATACAAAAGGTTGCGGCGGTGGAAATAGTTTTTCGTGGTGCTCCTGGATGTTTTCGGGGTACGTGGATATATATAGGAGGAAGAAGTAGGCCAATTGATGCTCGAGGGGCCCGCGAGGGTGGGAGCCGCGCCAGGCACCCTCGTGGTCGCCTTGTTTGTTGCTTGACGTCCACTCCAAGTCCCCTTGATTGCGTTTGTTCAAAAAAGATCGGTCCCGAAGGTTTCATTCCGTTTGGACTCTGTTTGATATTCCTTTTCTTCGAAACACTGAAATAGGCAAAAAAAAACAGCAATTCGGGCTGGGCCTCCGGTTAGTAGGTTAGTCCCAAAAATGATATAAAAGTGTAAAATAAAGCCCATAAACATCCAAAACGGGTAATATAATAGCATGGAACAATAAAAAATTATAGATACGTTGGAGACGTATCAAAGAGCACCTTCCAGATGTCTTCGTACGTCATGCCAAAGAGCTCTAGTAGCGTCTGGTGCTTGGCCAGATCGAACTCCCACAAATAGCAAGTATGGCGTTGGCACGGAAGGGTCCGGTGAACAAGCATAACCTGGATCATGTTGACGAACTTGATTCTCTTGTTTATCATGTTCTGGACGCACGTCTGGAGCCCTGTCAGCTCGTCCGAAGAGCCCCAGGCCAGGCCTTTCTCTTGCCAGGAGGTGAGTCGCATCGGGACTCTAGATCGGAATGCGGGGGCCGCCTCCCAATTGGTGCCGCGCGGCTCGATGATGTAGAACCACCCCGACTGCCACCCTTTGACGGTTCTTGCCCACCATGGCGCCTCCGCACTCTGCTTGTTGGTCGCTCACCACCTTCGGCTTCACATTGATAGTCTTCAGCCATAGGCTGAAGTGAGGTGGGATGCGGAGGAAGGCCTCGCACCCGATAATAAATGCCGAGATGTTGAGGATAGAGTTGGGGGCCAAATCATGGAAGTCTAGCCCGTAGTAAAACATCAGTCCGCGGACAAAAGGGTGGAGAGGGAATCCCAGCCCGCGGACGAAGTGTGTGAAAAACACCACCCTCTCTTGGGGCTCCGGGGTAGGGACAATCTGTCCTTTGGCCGGGAGCCGGTGAGTGATTCCCTTGGCCAAGTACCTGGCCTCCCGGAGCTTCCTTATGTCCTTCTCCTTAACGGAGGAGGCCATCCACTTGCCTCCTGCTCCGGTTTCAGACATGATTGGAGAGATTTTTTGGGCAGGGAAGGTGAGAGCTTGGGAACTGGAGCTCGAGGATGGATGGGCAGAGGAAGGAGAAGGCATGGGTGAAAGAGGACGAATCCTTATCCCTTTATAAAGGCAGTAAAAGTCATGCATCTCCCCACTCGCCTTAAAATTCGCCTATTCCCCAAGCGCCGTGCAGATGACACGGTTGGGTTACCCATGCCCGTATTGATGAGAATCCCGTGATAAGGGGACACGATCTCTACTTTGACAAGACGTGCCAATGAAATTGCACCTCAAAATATGGAGCGGCAGGCTAAAAAATGGTTCGAATAACGACCAGGCAGTGGCATGATGTCACACTACAAAAAGTTGTCAGCGGATTGGACTTGTAAAATATTATACTCTATACGGTTGTGCGTGGTACTTGTTTTGCAGAGCCAGACACGTTTTCTATGTTCGGAAGGCTATGTTGGAGTATTCGGAGAAGGAACCAGCGTTGCAATGACGAAGACAGTCTGCGCGCCGGACTCATCATCATTGAAGCCTGATTCAGGGGCTACTAAGGGAGTCCCGGATTAAGGGGTCCTCGGACAGCCGGACTATATACTTTGGTCGAACTGTTGGGCTATGAAGATACAAGATAGAAGACTTCTTCCCGTGTCCAGATGGGACTCTCCTTTGTGTGGAAGACAAGCTTGGCGATTCGGATATGTAGATTCCTTTCTTTATAACCGACTTTGTACAACCCTAGCCCCCTCTGGTGTCTATATAAACTGGAGGGTTTAGGCTTCTAGGGTTTAGTCACAACAATCATAACCTCATAGGCTACGCTTCTAGGGTTTAGCCATTACGATCTCGTGGTAGATCAACTCTTGTAATACTCATATTCATCAAGATCAATCAAGCAGGAAGTAGGGTATTACCTCCATAAAGAGGGCGCGAACCTGGGTAAACATTGTGTCCCCCGCCTCCTGTTACCATTAGCCTTAGACGCACAGTTCGGGACCCCCTACCCAAGATCCGCCGGTTTTGACACCGACATCGGTGAGAGGAAAGGGGAAGGGAGTGATAGGGTGGCCGATCGGGAGAGGGTCGAGTGCGGGCGTGGCTAGGGCAGGCCGCTGCGGTCGTGGTGGCTGGTTGGGCCGCTATCTCTATCCAGGCCTGAAAAAATGATAGGGAGGCTTAGATTCCTTCCTCAAATATGCCAGTAAAGGGTATACCTTGAAAACATGAAAGAACTTACCTGATTAGCCTGGCGAGTTACGGTAAGCCACGATCCTCGGTCGTGGGCAGTGGTGTCTTGCTGGCCTTGAAGAGTGCTACCTCTTGAGCAGTGCGTTGGTTTTCCTTGAAGAGGAAAGGGTGATGCAGCAAAGTAGCGTAAGTATTTCCCTCAGTCTTTGAGAACCAAGGTATCGATCCAGTAGGAGGCTCCTCAAAAGTCCCACGCACCTACACAAACAAACAAGAACCTCGCAACCAACGCAATAAAGGGGTTGTCAATCCCTTCACGGCCACTTGCGAAAGTGAGATCTGATAGAGATAATAAGATAAGATAAATATTTTTGGTATTTTTATGATATAGATTGGAAAATAAAAGATGCAAATAAAAGTAGATGGAAAACTTATATGATAAAAGATAGACCCGGGGGCCATAGGTTTCACTAGTGGCTTCTCTCAAGATAGCATAAGTATTACGGTGGGTGAACAAATTACTGTCGAGCAATTGATAGAAAAACGCATAGTTATGAGATTATCTAGGCATGATCATGTATATAGGCATCACGTCAGTGACAAGTAGATCGAAACGATTCTACCTCTACTACTATTACTCCACACATCGATCGACTCCTGCCTGCATCTAGAGTATTAAGTTCATAAGAACAGAGTAACGCATTAAGAAAGATGACATGATGTAGAGGGATAAACTCATGCAATATGATATAAACCCCATCTTTTTATCCTCGATGGCAACAATACAATACGTGCCTTGCTGCCCCTGCTGTCACTGGGAAAGGACACCGCAAGATTGAACCCAGAGCTAAGCACTTCTCCATTGCAAGGAAGGTCAATCTAGTAGGCCAAACCAAACTGATAATTCGAAGAAACTTGCAAAGATAACTTAATCACACATAAAAGAATTCAGAGGAGATTCAAATATTTCTCATAGATAAACTTGATCATAAACCCACAATTGATCGGATCTCGACAAACACACCGCAAAAATATTTACATCGAGTAGATCTCCAAGAAGATCAAGGAGAACTTGGTATTGAGATTGAAAGAGAGATAAGAAGCCACTAGCTAATAACTATGGACCCGAAGGTCTGTGGTAAACTACTCACAACTCATCGGAGAGGCCTTGGAGATGATGTAGAGGCCCTCCGTGGTCGATTGCCCCTTCGGCGTAGCGCCGACGAAGGCTCCAAGATGGGATCTCGCGGATACAAAAGGTTGCGGCGGTGGAAATAGTTTTTCGTGGTGCTCCTGGATGTTTTCGGGGTACGTGGATATATATAGGAGGAAGAAGTAGGCCAATTGATGCTCGAGGGGCCCGCGAGGGTGGGAGCCGCGCCAGGCACCCTCGTGGTCGCCTTGTTTGTTGCTTGACGTCCACTCCAAGTCCCCTTGATTGCGTTTGTTCAAAAAAGATCGGTCCCGAAGGTTTCATTCCGTTTGGACTCTGTTTGATATTCCTTTTCTTCGAAACACTGAAATAGGCAAAAAAAAACAGCAATTCGGGCTGGGCCTCCGGTTAGTAGGTTAGTCCCAAAAATGATATAAAAGTGTAAAATAAAGCCCATAAACATCCAAAACGGGTAATATAATAGCATGGAACAATAAAAAATTATAGATACGTTGGAGACGTATCAAAGAGCACCTTCCAGATGTCTTCGTACGTCATGCCAAAGAGCTCTAGTAGCGTCTGGTGCTTGGCCAGATCGAACTCCCACAAATAGCAAGTATGGCGTTGGCACGGAAGGGTCCGGTGAACAAGCATAACCTGGATCATGTTGACGAACTTGATTCTCTTGTTTATCATGTTCTGGACGCACGTCTGGAGCCCTGTCAGCTCGTCCGAAGAGCCCCAGGCCAGGCCTTTCTCTTGCCAGGAGGTGAGTCGCATCGGGACTCTAGATCGGAATGCGGGGGCCGCCTCCCAATTGGTGCCGCGCGGCTCGATGATGTAGAACCACCCCGACTGCCACCCTTTGACGGTTCTTGCCCACCATGGCGCCTCCGCACTCTGCTTGTTGGTCGCTCACCACCTTCGGCTTCACATTGATAGTCTTCAGCCATAGGCTGAAGTGAGGTGGGATGCGGAGGAAGGCCTCGCACCCGATAATAAATGCCGAGATGTTGAGGATAGAGTTGGGGGCCAAATCATGGAAGTCTAGCCCGTAGTAAAACATCAGTCCGCGGACAAAAGGGTGGAGAGGGAATCCCAGCCCGCGGACGAAGTGTGTGAAAAACACCACCCTCTCTTGGGGCTCCGGGGTAGGGACAATCTGTCCTTTGGCCGGGAGCCGGTGAGTGATTCCCTTGGCCAAGTACCTGGCCTCCCGGAGCTTCCTTATGTCCTTCTCCTTAACGGAGGAGGCCATCCACTTGCCTCCTGCTCCGGTTTCAGACATGATTGGAGAGATTTTTTGGGCAGGGAAGGTGAGAGCTTGGGAACTGGAGCTCGAGGATGGATGGGCAGAGGAAGGAGAAGGCATGGGTGAAAGAGGACGAATCCTTATCCCTTTATAAAGGCAGTAAAAGTCATGCATCTCCCCACTCGCCTTAAAATTCGCCTATTCCCCAAGCGCCGTGCAGATGACACGGTTGGGTTACCCATGCCCGTATTGATGAGAATCCCGTGATAAGGGGACACGATCTCTACTTTGACAAGACGTGCCAATGAAATTGCACCTCAAAATATGGAGCGGCAGGCTAAAAAATGGTTCGAATAACGACCAGGCAGTGGCATGATGTCACACTACAAAAAGTTGTCAGCGGATTGGACTTGTAAAATATTATACTCTATACGGTTGTGCGTGGTACTTGTTTTGCAGAGCCAGACACGTTTTCTATGTTCGGAAGGCTATGTTGGAGTATTCGGAGAAGGAACCAGCGTTGCAATGACGAAGACAGTCTGCGCGCCGGACTCATCATCATTGAAGCCTGATTCAGGGGCTACTAAGGGAGTCCCGGATTAAGGGGTCCTCGGACAGCCGGACTATATACTTTGGTCGAACTGTTGGGCTATGAAGATACAAGATAGAAGACTTCTTCCCGTGTCCAGATGGGACTCTCCTTTGTGTGGAAGACAAGCTTGGCGATTCGGATATGTAGATTCCTTTCTTTATAACCGACTTTGTACAACCCTAGCCCCCTCTGGTGTCTATATAAACTGGAGGGTTTAGGCTTCTAGGGTTTAGTCACAACAATCATAACCTCATAGGCTACGCTTCTAGGGTTTAGCCATTACGATCTCGTGGTAGATCAACTCTTGTAATACTCATATTCATCAAGATCAATCAAGCAGGAAGTAGGGTATTACCTCCATAAAGAGGGCGCGAACCTGGGTAAACATTGTGTCCCCCGCCTCCTGTTACCATTAGCCTTAGACGCACAGTTCGGGACCCCCTACCCAAGATCCGCCGGTTTTGACACCGACATCGGTGAGAGGAAAGGGGAAGGGAGTGATAGGGTGGCCGATCGGGAGAGGGTCGAGTGCGGGCGTGGCTAGGGCAGGCCGCTGCGGTCGTGGTGGCTGGTTGGGCCGCGCGGTTCCTTTTTTTGAAATAATACAGAGGGGAAATAAAATAAACTTGAGAAAATAAAAAAAGTTTTATATAGGACATATATATATATCAAAATAATCAGAAAAATATAGCGTATAAGATGAATTATTTTTCAGAGGCAAAAAATAAAACTTTATAAATTACATTTTTTTTGAAAAACCAAATGAAACTCAAATTTGAATTCAAAACTTTTGGCATTGTTTTCTTCTAACATTTTTGGAGTGTCATTTTAGCTCCTCTCATACTTTTGAATAAAGTATTTTTCATGGATATTTGAATGAATTTTCAAATGCCAAGTTGAATCCAAATTCATTTGCCTCTGAAATTTCCAAATGCCACTCAATTCAAACAAAATGCATAGATGCTTAACTAATAATTGTAAAACATTCCAAATTGAAAATTTGGGATGTTACAGGGGGAGAATGCCGACAGCTGGAATTCTGGACCTGAAAAAGCTATGTCAGAGATACCTATTCTCCACATCCCCAAATGAGCTAAAAATTTATGGAGAATTATTTTGAAATATATAAAAAATACTCGAGCAAGTAACTACCGGAGGGGACCACATGGTAACCACAAGACACCAGGGCGCGCCAGCCCCCCCTAGGCGCGCCCTAGTGGGTTGTTGCCAGCCCAGCCCAGCTCTGGTGCCCATCTTCTGGTACATAAGGTTTTTTGACCTAGAAAATTAAGGAAAGGACTTTCGGGACGGAGCATCACCGTCTCGAGGCGGAACTTGGACATGAACACTTTTTCCCTTCGGTGGAGCGATTCCGTTGGGGGAACTTCCCTCTCGGAGGGGGAAATCAAAGTCATTGTCATCACCAACAACCCTCTCATCTTTGGGAGGCCAGTCTTCATCAACATATTCAACAACACCATCTCCTCTCAAACCCTAGTTCATCTCTTCTGTTCAATCTTTGTACGGGAACCTCAGATTGGTACCTGTGGGTGACTAGTAGTGTTGATTACATGTTGTAGTTGATTACTATATGGTTTATTTGCTAGAAGATTATATATTCAGATCCATTATGTTATTAATACCTCTCTAATCTTGAGCATGAATATAATTTGTGAGTAGTTACTTTTGTTCTTGAGGTCACGGGAGAAGTCATGTTGCAAATAATCATGTGAAGTTAATATGTGTTCGATATTTTGATGATATGTATATTGTGATTTCCTTAGTGGTGTCATGTGAACGTCGACTACATGGCACTTAACCATCTTTGGGCCTAAGGGAATGCATTGTGGAGTATTTATCAGATGATGGGTTGCTAGAGTGACAGAAGCTTAAACCCTAGTTTATGCGCTACTTCGTAAGGGACTGATTTGGATCCAAATGTTTAATGCTACGGTTAGATTTTATCTTTTAGTACTTTTCTCATAGTTGCGGATGCTTGCGAGGGGGTTAATAATAAGTGGGAGGTTTGTTCAAGTTAGAATAGCACCTAGGCACCAGTCCACCCACATATCAAATTGTCAAAGTAGCGAACGCAAATCAAACCAACATGATGAAAGTGACTAGGTGAAATTCCTGTGTGCCCTCAAGAATGCTTTGCTTATTATAAGAGACTGTTTTAACCTGTCCTTTGCCACAAAAGGATTGGGCTACCTTGTTGCACTTTATTTACTATTAGCGTCACTTGCTCGTTAGAAATTATCTTGCTATCAAACTACTTGTTACCGACAATTTCAGTGCTTGCAGACATTACCTAGCTGAAAACCGTTGTCATTTCCTTCAGCTGCTCATTGGGTTCGACACTCTTACTTATCGAAAGGACTACAATTGACCCCCTATACTTGTGGGTCATCATGGTTGTCTTCGGGCACTACTCGCGTGGTTATCAGCGAGCTAGCCCATCTGTGGGATCGCGTGGACGTCCATCACTTTGACCAATCAACAAGATAGAGGTTATACGACCAAGCTTAAGGTGGATTCTTCTTGGTCCGTATTACGGTACGTCTTGGTGAGATGCCCTCTCCATCGATTCAAAGTGTGTGTGTGAAGGGGGTGGGTGGGTGGGGGGACTGTACTTCACACTTCTTGAACCTCCGTGGGGTCGGGGATGTCTGGTTAATTTGCGAGGCACATGTGTCGCATCAAAGTTATGAATTGGGTATTTAAATATCACACCACCCTTTTCATACATATGGTTGGGCTACCCGTAGGTGGTTTGTATGTGGTCTCACCCATCTCGTGCCACAAGCACACATTTGTGGGCCCACACACGGTCCACCTTTGACTGGAAGCGAAAGGGGTCAGGGTTTCACCATGATGGACTCCTATAGGTTTAGGGTTATAGTAGGGTGAGATGTTAGACCTAGCTATTTGGGGGCATGCATTCATAGCTAAGATTCCTCTCTCGCCGACATGAAGGCTAGCAATACTATGCGCTGTGTGAGACACGTGCCACATCAAAGTTGTGCATTAGGTATTTGAACATCAAACCACCATTGTCATACATATTTTTGGTCCACATGCAAGTGTGTTCGTGTTCTGACCCTTTCCCGTGTTATTTTTGCCAAATTTATAAACAGTAGACAAGTCGGATGACGCAACAGATATGGTTCCCTTAGACTACCCATATGACACACTCCTGCCCCTGTCGCTCATATCGGCAGAATACATTGGGCTCCACGAGGCTTCCATCGCAATCAAAAATATCTGCCCACCTGAACGGTTTTCTATGTGATAGCAGACAGTTATTACGTTTGGACCGTTTGCGATGTTGTTTTCTTTTGCTCCCCCTGCATCCCTTAAAAATATCTAGCTGCCTGGAGGTTGTTTTTTCTGTTTGATAACACACGGTTATTATGTTTTCGACCATGTGTGATGTTGGTTGTTCCCGCTCCCGCCTGCGTCCCTCAAAAACATCTACCCGGCTAGAGGGTTTTCCTATTTGATAGCACACGGTTGCTAGTTTAGGACCCTGTGCAATGTTTATCGCTCAATCGCCCTGCATACAAATTTTCAATAGCCCTGACATTTTACTCCCGCATAGTAAAATTTTCAATAGCCGCGTCATTTCCTCAAACACCAGCTTGGCCCCCCTCCCCCCACACACACCCCAAAAACTCCACGCGCGCACACACACACGCCAACACCACCACCCCTTGTCACACCCTGGTTTTCATGCCACAACACTTAAGCTAATAAATCATGATAAATTATGGTTTGGCAAAAACTTTTGAGTGTTTTGGTCTTTGCTTGACTTGATTTTTGTGTGTTGTTTGCTAGTGCTCTAAAAATCAAATAAATCCTCCAACTCTTATACTCCTTCTCCTTGACCCGAAACCTTGCCCAATGATCATGCCATGTGTGTAGGACATAAATATGATTTCTTGTAAAAATATTTTGGCCAAATAGTATTTTCAACAATTAGTTTTTCCAAAAACCCCTGAATTGAGATTTGCACTGCAAGTACTTAATTCAGGGCAGTAAAAATCTTTCCAAAAATATATTTGACTCCTATTAGATATAGGACACCCAGAAACCATAAAAATATAATTTTAAAAGTTATTTTCATATTCTATTTAAAGGATTTTTCTTAAGTCCAAAAATGGTCTTTAATAGGTTAAAATTATTTTAAAGCTTCAAAAATATTTGAGAAAAATCAGGGAAACTCAGTGGACATATATTTTCCATATATAAGAGTTTCAGCACATGGCCATGTTCAAAATATTGGCGAGATCCCTCGAAAACCCTTTCTGGATATTTCAAGCTTTTGAAATATTTACAAAGGAAATATTCTCCAAAAATTCCAAGAAAATTCTAGCATGTCACATATGACATGTTTGATGATCTTGACAAGTATCATGTCATGGAGAATAGAATAACCCCATGAAATCCCCTCAAAACCATTTATGTCCATTTTGAAGTTTGAGCAAGTTTACATTGCCAAACATGTCCAAATGTTCTCAAACCTTTTGAACATGCTCAAATGGTCTAATCATTCATCTAGACCAAATGGCACAAGTTGGAAAAAAATTTATATTGGTCAAAGTGCCCCAAAACCCTTCCCGTCCAGAACCAAATTTGAACAACTCTACATTGGCAACTTTCTCCTTTTGATCTCAACTTTTGTGGACATGTTCAGAACCTCAAATGATGACACTACACGAAGTGGTGCATCAAGGAGAATAGATTTGCATGGCTAAATCTAGGAAAGTCCATTTCTGTTGATTTCTAGGGTTTACCAAAGTTGCATTGTCAACTTTCTTCAAATGAGCTCCAACTTGGTGATCAACCTCATTTATATATGAAACTTGATCCTGTTAATCTTCATATCATTTGGAATCCATTTGCTTGCCCAAACCACCATCAAACACCTTCTGGCAGAAACTTAAAATGCATGTTTCATCCATTTCCACTAGTCTCCATGAGCTCAACTTTTTCCCACAACCCCTCCTAGTCCCCCTCTACCTCTGGTGTGCTTCCCTGCCCGAGAGGCAATGATGAAGGGGGGCAGGGATCCACTTTTCTTCTCTGGACAGTAGAATTTTCACTCTCTCTCCACCCCTCCTCTCCTTTACTGGCTCCCCAGGGCATCCAATGCCATATCCACATTGTTTACTCCCCCTGCAACTACCAGACACAACTGGACGCGCGGGTGCGTGCAAAAAGCCGCGGGTGCCGGCCATTTGCATGCTCTGGAGCACGTGGCAGAGCACCCGAGCGTTGACACCGCGTCCCTCGACCACCTCGAGCCTCTCCCTCATGCCAGTCGAGGTGCCTCAACGTCCGCAACACGCCACCGTGCTGTCCCCCTCCTTTTCCTCTCTCTCTCTCACCCACTGAGGCACGCGCCAGACGCTGCCCAGCTAGGCCAATGCATGCACCCACGCCAGGGACCTCCTCGAGCTCGCCCCGCTCCTCCTCTCTCTTCCTGGCGCCCTACTCAACGCCCACGAGCGTCGCAGACAGCCCCGAGCCTCCTCCCGTGGCCACCACGGCCATTCCCGCGGGTGCCCGTAGGCCACGTCCACGGTGAGCCATGGCCTCGCCATATAAGGCCGCCCCTGACCTCCCTCTGGAGCTCCTTGGATCTCTCTCTCCCCCGTGACCCCCTGGACCAACCTGCACCTCCTCTCGTGCCCTCTTGCTCCTTCCATGGCCGGAGTGCCGCCGTCGGTCTCCGCCCAAATTCCCGCAACCCGAAGCCTCCCCGCCCCTCCTTTGGCCACCAGTAAAACCGTAGATGAACGGCAGAGCTCTCCCCCTCTTTTTCTCCTGCCCTGGTGCCCCATGGCGTCGCAACCATCTTTCCCCAAAGCCCAGTCCGCCGGTGTCAAGGACACCATTGTCTTGGTCCTCCCCAGCCCGCGTGAGGCCCATGGATGGGTGCATCTCGGCCTCCTGAGTCTCTTGGTATGCCGTATGCCGCCGGGGACGACCGGAGTCGCCGGGAAGAGCGCTGGCACCGATCGGCCTCGCTCCCTCTGTCTCCCGTCGCGCCCGCGCGGGAGGTTGGAGATGGACCGGCAGGCGGGCCCCGCTCGTCAGTGGCCCAACCTCCAAGCCACGCTGGCAAGTGGAGACGGCTTCGGTGGGAACCGCCTCCGACGTGGCCCTTGCGCGCGTGCGGCCGAGCCGTTGGGCCGGCCCAGTGGCGCCCTACTGCTAAACCTCGCCCAGTGCATGCTGCCGCCGCCTAGATCCGGCCCATTTCGGTAAATCCTTTGTCCTTTTCTTTTTTCAGTGAAATTCAGAAATCCATAAAAAAATCAAATAGTGTCCAAATTTGATGAATAAAATTTCTACCGATTCCATAAATCATTGTCTATTTAATGGGCCACAGTGGACATGTTTGTTGTTCTTGGTTTTCAGTGGACCCTTTAAAAGGGTCATTTATCCACATAAGTCCACTACAAAAAAATCCATATTATATTCATTTCAATTCCAAATCCAGTGAAACCAATTTATAAATGTTTCTAAAATCATGCCTGATTTAATGGGTACTTTTACTCATTTTTATAAAAAGGCATTTTGTAGACAACTTGCAGATCCATTAAATCCCTTGTTTCCATCATATTGAAATGTTCAGAAATAACTACTGATACAATTCCAATGAAACCACTCTGGTTATTTTTCATATAACCAAAGGAGTCCTAGAAAAGTCAACTTCATCTTTTTAGAACACTTTTTTTTGTTTACCTTGTTGTGTTGCTTATTGTGATTGTTTCCGGTGTTAGTTGACGAAGTAGACGGAGTACTTGGAGGAGGACCAGAAGATTTCAAGACTCTGATGAACCAGGCAAGCAGCCCTTTGACCATGATGAACCATTTTACATCATAATAGCATTTTAGTTGCTTCACTGAGCGCATGATATACCTTGAATGGCAACCTTGCTAGGCTTGCCTCCATTGCATACTCCATTGATACTTGCATTGTTCATGACTCTACCCTTGCTAGAGTTGTGTTGGTGGGTTGTAGAAATATGCTATAGTAGATGGCTACACAAAGTGGGTCAGGGTCATGCATGGAAAGAAACAAGTGTGGTTTGACATACTTGCAAACAGCCCCAGTGGGTGCCACTGATGCCCCTCGGAGATGATGATGAACTAGGTCACTACTTGGTGGAGAAGTAGTGTACCAAGGTTTGATAAAAGTGTTGTTTACAGGGACGGATTAGATTTAAGATTTGTCGACTATCCCAACCATACATGCACAACCACTCTACCCTTATATGGGAAAGGGCATTATTGATTACCTAGGCCGATACTAGCTTGGAGCCCGCATTACTAGTGACGGGAGAGTTGTTGGTGCACTCTCTCGGGACGGGGTCGTGCCAGGTAGGGCGGCGATGACTGTTTTCACAGGGCACCAGACACACCGTTGGTACCCCGTGCTTGTGGTATGTGATGAATATGGGAGCGAGGCTCCATAACTTTATGATGTGAAATGTTAGGCACGGGGGTTACTACCAATCGAGTGGACTCCATGTTAGTGTCGTCTAGGGAAAGATAGTGATCAGGTGCTTACCCCAGGTACTTGAGGTACCGCGGGTCGTGGATGACACGGTAGTTCCTCGGATCTTGTGGGTGAAGTGTGCAACCTCTGCAGAGTGTAAAACTATTCGAATAGCCATGTCCATGGTCAAGGACAGTTGGGCGGTGCTGCTTAGACTACGTCCATATGTTTCTGACAAACAACACGGTTTGGTAAATATGATGATGTGATTCGTTTGGAAGTCACGATGAGCTTGAGCACGAGTTGTTCACAACTCCTTTTCGATGATAATGTCTGTAACCTCCTGATGCTTGTTGTAGACACATTCATATCCTTGATAAATGTTGATCATACTTGCATGAGAAAAACTAGCTTTCGGCAACAATGCCAATTTAGTAGTAGTGCCTTGCATAATTATTCTGTTATCACCCTTGGGTTGCTTGCGAGTACATTCAAAGTACTCATTGGCTTGCCACTGATTATTTTATTGGCCAGGCATGAAAGACAAGATATATTGAAGAGTTCTTTGGTGACGATCGTGCGAGCTAGGATGCTTTCCCAGTCAGAATGCCTGTAGGGTTAAGGCAGATGGCATGGGTCCAAGTTATTGACGAAGATTTCCGCTGCAATGTTATACTCAAGACTTGACCATAATGGTCATAATTTATGTAAGACGGTATGTATGGATGTAAGACTCTGGTTATTCAGCTTCTGTGTGTTCATTGAGCATTGATCTCCGGGATCACTGTACACGTGCATTCGGTGATCACGACTTATGAGTCGGGTCCCCACAGAGCTGGTATCAGAGCCATCCTGACTTTAGGAAGCCTTAGTTTGCATGGTCGTTAGTTAGGGTAAGACTATTTCCAAAACTATTACTAGTTTTCAAAACTATCTATACTTCTCTTCCCTTCTCAGTTTTTCGAAAACTAAGGTATACTTTCCCCATCGATCTCTGGCCTTCAAAATTATTGCAAAACGGTAGCTAGCACCCTCAAGCCCCTGACCACGGGATTCCTTGTAATCCTTGTGGATAGCCTAGAAGGATTACACCTTGCCAAACACTCACCCACCTCTTCTGAACGCAAGATTGGTGACACAATAGCAAGACGATGCCAACAGAAGATACGCCTTTGAAGAATGAGGACATGAAGACTCAGAGGATGGTGACACCTTCGAATTTGCCCCAGGATGATGCAACCTTGTCTTATGATGATCAGGGTGGAAGATATGCAAGACCCTGATATACATTGCTAATAGAGCAATCCTGTGCTCACCATTGTTGTATCGGCAACCACCCGTGGATGAGAACCTCGCCATTTGGTCCGCCTCACTATAGTAAGCAGGAAAACCGTTCTCTTCATCCCCCGCTATTGGTGTCGATGTTGTCATCAATGTAACCGACATGTTGGACCTCTACTATGCCTTGTTAATGTCATTGCATAAAGGATTACCTACTTGGTACCATCGACACCTTAGAAGACAAAAATGGATCGTCATGATTAAGAAGACAACAGAAGGCCGAGTCAATGCCTGCTACGAGGAGCCACCTTCACCCCATCACTTCAACAGGCAAGAAGTTATTGAAGACTCTCCAGGATCAACCTGGATCGTTTCATCGAACAACTACATGAGATATAGCGACACCCGAGGAAAACCCAAAGACTGCACGAGGCACGGAGCAAAGCACGATTACTGAATCCGAGAACCCCTAGGGTAGGATGAGTCGTGTACCCCCTATGCACAGTCGAGTCCGTATGATGGTTCGAATAGAACCGTGATTGTGTGTTACTTGTTTTGTTTGTTTGTGTTTTGATATCAGTCGCCCTTTTACCCTACGCAACAAGTACGTGACTATATCACCTTCCTTATCTTAATGCTTGTGTTTGGCCCTTTCGGCACTTGTTGTTTGCTCTTGCACTATAGAACCCCCTTTAGGCATCCACCTCCTCTATGCTACTTTTCCCTCTCATCTCTCTCTCCTCAGCGGAAGACCGACAAGACAAGGTACACCAAGGATTCTACTTCGACAACCAACTAGCGCTGAAGACTTTTGCTATAGTCTCCTCGACCAAGTGCAACCCCATACAGATATGTTTACTCCCCAAGATTAGAAGTCCATCCCTAGACCCTTCGAGACTCCACGAGATACCCCAACTCGAATCCTTAACCATGTGCTTAACCCACAGAATTGCAAGACAACCAGTTAAGCCACCGTAACCATTCTCAGCACTGGGTTCATTATGGAACTAGTGGACGTAATGAGCAAGCACATTGTCATCCTAATATAACACAAGAATTGACGATGCCATAGGAAAGACCAGTTTGAGGATATAGAAATAGAGGACAAATGACTTGATGGAGCTATACTAGTAAACTTGAGGAAGTATCCGACACTCTTTGGTGGAGTATGAGGTTTCCATATTGGTAGATGAACTTGGTGGGATCATGTAGATAGAGTAGCATTGCTTTCATCACCCTGGAGTAAATTTGGATTTAAATAGGTGATCCTAGTGGAGTATGTATAGATGATGAGTAAGTCTACACGGTTCGGAGTAAATTGGATTTAGACTGATGATCTCGATCATGATACCATGTTTCTCGGTGGACGATAAACTAGGAGATTGGGTTAAATGTCGAAGTTAAGGAATCTGTATGAGCTTGATCTTGGAGTTTACTTGATCACGATAATGGGAATTGGTGGACCGACTATAGTAAGGATAGCCTTTCAAGTATTTGGGGATTACAGGACATTAGTAGATCATGTGGAGCACCATAGACATTGGATTTGTAGAATTAATGGATTATGTAGTGATTGATGGAACTTAATGGGCTGTTGGGGTTGACTCATAGGAAGGAAACAAGATCTTGGAGTGGTATATGACGTGTTTCCTTAGGATAGAGATGCATCACCTTGGGCCTTGGAAGGATAGGCCGAGCACTTGGATTGTCATGTCTAATTCAAGCTTAGCAGCTTATGCTCTACCCATGGATTTTACATAGGGATAACCATACACATGAGTTTGGGGATAGTTGACATGTATGATTCTATTAGACCTCCTCGCGGAAGCCATGAGGATATAAATAGTATGAATGATGATTGGAGTTGACCTATATGGGATGTTTCTTTCAGAAATATAAAGTGATTTGCTTGGAAGGCTAGATAGAACAATTGGCATCTCAGAAACTGTGCTCAAGGATGGGATGATAAACATTCACTCGCATGCTAGAATCCTTGAAACCCTTACGCCCTACCAAGCCACAACATGGTCGGATCCTGACCTTGGACTTTGGCTCTAGATCGATAAGACCTTGGTCGATACTCAACCTTGACCACCACCAATACCCCAGCCTACTTTACGTACCCCATGAACAAGTCTTCATGGATTACTTGGACAGGTTGATTGTCATCTATATTGGGTGGCCTACTTGACTTCCCGAAGATGGAAGAAGGACTGTTCAGCTGGTTAGGGGATTTCTGAAGACCGCCATGTCAAGGAGGAAGAACTATACCAACCACCATCGTCAAGAAGTGAACTTCCTCGTCGAAAACTAGGTGTATCTCCAAGCCACTTCTCTCCAAGGAACCCAGCATTTCCATGTCAAAGGGAAGCTCACACCGAGATTTATCGGCCTTCTCCAAGATCGCTACAAGACAAAGAGCAAACGACTACCAGCTAGGATTACCACCTCACTCACCCACTGTGCACAACATTTTTCCACACGACACCACTCCGAAAATGTTTCCGACTTTCTAACTAGTCCGGTCTCTACAAGGACATCGATCACCGAGCCATTGACCTCCAGCCTGATCCAACCTGACCTAACGCGAGAGACCCCTTAGCAACCTGGATCAACCGAGAGCGTCATACACGAAGCTACAACACCAGGTACTTCAAGATTCAATGGAGCACCACACGGAAGCAGAAGCATTATGAGGAGTGAAGACTGCCCCGCATCTAAGTTCCGTATTCCTTTCCACGCCTAGTTTGGGAATCTCGGGGACGAGATTCTTGTAAGGGGTTAGGTCTGTCACACCCTGATTTTCATGCCACAACACTTAAGCTAATAAATCATGATAAATTATGGTTTGGCAAAAACTTTTGAGTGTTTTGGTCTTTGCTTGACTTGATTTTTGTCTGTTGTTTGCTAGTGCTCTAAAAATCAAATAAATCCTCCAACTCTTATACTCCTTCTCCTTGACCCGAAAACCTTTCCCAGTGAGCATGCCATGTGTGTAGGACATAAATATGATTTCTTGTAAAAATATTTTGGCCAAATAGTATTTTCAACAATTAGTTTTTCCAAAAACCCCTGAATTGAGATTTGCACTGCAAGTACTTAATTCAGGGCAGTAAAAATCTTTCCAAAAATATATTTGACTCCTATTAGATATAGGACACCCAGAAACCATAAAAATATAATTTTAAAAGTTATTTTCCTATTCTATTTAAAGGCTTTTTCTTAAGTCCAAAAATGGTCTTTAATAGGTTAAAATTATTTTAAAGCTTCAAAAATATTTGAGAAAAATCAGGGAAACTCAGTGGACATATATTTTCCATATATAAGAGTTTAAGCACATGGTCATGTTCAAAATATTGGTCAGATTCCTCAAAAACCCTTTCTGGATATTTCAAGCTTTTGAAATATTTACAAAGGAAATATTCTCCAAAAATTCCAAGAAAATTCTAGCATGTCACATATGACATGTTTGATGATCTTGACAAGTATCATGTTATGGAGAATAGAATAACCCCATGAAATCCCCTCAAAACCATTTCTGTCCATTTTGAAGTTTGAGCAACTTTACATTGCCAAACATGTCCAAATGTTGTCAAACCTTGTGAACATGCTCAAATGGTCTAATCATTCATCTAGAACAAATGGCACAAGTTGGAGAAAATTTTATATTGGCCAAAGTGCCCCCAAACCCTTCCTGTCTAGAACCAAATTTGAACAACTCTACATCGGAAACTTTCTCCTTTTGATCTCAACTTTTGTGGACATGTTCAGAACCTCAAATGATGACACTACACCAAGTGGTGCGTCAAGGAGAATAGATTTGCATGGCCAAATCTTGGAAAGTCCATTTCTGTTGATTTCTAGGGTTTACCAAAGTTGCATTGTCAACTTTCTTCAAATGAGCTCCAACTTGGTGATCAACCTCATTTCTATATGACACTTGATCCTGTTAATCTTCATATCATTTGGAATCCATTTGCTTGCCCAAACCACCATCAAACACCTTCTGGCAGAAACTTAAAATGCATGTTTCATCCATTTCCACTAATCTCCATGAGCTCAACTTTTTCCCTCAACCCCTCCTAGTCCCCCTCTACCTCTGGTGTGCTTCCGTGCCCGAGAGGCAATGATGAAGGGGGCAGGGATCCACTTTTGTTCTCTGGACAACAGCATTTTCACTCTCTCTCCACCCCTCCTCTCCTCTACTGGCTCCCCAGGGCATCCAATGCCATCTCCATGTTGTTTACTCCCCCCTGCAACTACCAGACACAAGTGGACGCGCGGGTGTGCGCAAAAAGCCGCGGGTGCCGGCCATTTGCATGATCTGGAGCGCGTGGCAGAGCACCCGAGCGTTGACACCACGTCCCTCGACCACCTCGAGCCTCTCCCTCGCGCCAGTCGAGGTGCCTCGACGTCCGCAACACGCCGCCGTGCTGTCCCCCTCCTTTTCCTCTCTCTCTCACCCCCTGAGGCGCGCGCCAGACGCCGCCTAGCTAGGCCAATGCATGCGCCCACGCCAGGGACCCCCTCGAGCTCGCCCCGCTCCTCCTCTCTCTTCCTGGCGCCCTACTCAACGCCCACGAGCACCGCAGACAGCCCAGAGCCTCCTCCCGTGGCCACCACGGCCATTTCCGTGGGTGCCCGTAGGCCACGTCCAAGGTGAGCCGTGGCCTCGCCATATAAGGCCGCCCCTGACCTCCCTCTGGAGCTCCTTGGATCTCTCTCTCCCCCGTGAACCCCCTGGACCAACCTGCACCTCCTGTCGTGCCCTCCTGCTCCTTCCATTGCCGGAGTGCCGCCGTTGGTCTCCGCCCAAATTCCTGCAACCCGAAGCCTCCCCGCCCCTCCTTTGGCCACCAGTAGAACCGCAGATGAACGGCAGAGCTCTCCCCCTCTTTTTCTCCTGCCCTGGTGCCCCATGGTGTCGCAACCATCTTTTCCTAAAGCCCAGTCCGCTGGTGTCAAGGACACCATTGTCTCGGTCCTCCCCAGCCTGTGTGAGGCCCATGGATGGGTGCGGCTCGGCCTCCCGAGTCCGTCGGTATGCCGTACGCCGCCGGGAAGAGCGCCGGCACCGTTCGGCCTCGCTCCCTCTATCTCCCGTCGCGCCCGCGCGGGAGGTTGGAGATGGACCTGCAGGCGGGCCCCGCTCGTCAGTGGCCCAGCCTCTAGGCCACGCTGGCAAGTGGAGACGGCTTCGGTGGGAACCGCCTCCGACGTGGCCCTTGCGCGCGTGCGGTCGAGCCGCTGGGCCAGCCCAGTGGCACCCTGCTGCTAAACCTCGCCCAGTGCACGCTGCCGCCGCCTAGATCCGGCCCATTTTGGTAAATCCTTTGTCCTTTTCTTTGTCAGTGAAATTCAGAAATCCATAAAAAATTCAAATAGTGTCCAAATTTGATGAATAAAATTTATATCGATTCCATAAATCATGGTCTATTTAATGGGCCACAGTGGACATGTTTGTTGTTCTTGGTTTTCATTGGACCCTTTAAAAGGGTCATTTATCCACATAAGTCCACTTCAAAAAATCCATATTATATTCATTTCAACTCGAAATATAGTGAAACCAATTTATAAATGTTTCTAAAATCATGCCTGATTTAATGGGTACTTTTACTCATTTTTATAAAAAGGCATTCTGTAGACAACTTGCAGATCCATTAAATCCCTTGTTTCCATCATATTGAAATGTTCAGAAATAACTACTGATACAATTCCAATGAAACCACTCTGGTTATTTTTCATATAACCAAAGGAGTCCTAGAAAAGTCAACTTCATATTTTTAGAGCACTTTTATTTATTTTTGTTTGCCTTGTTGTGTTGCTTATTGTGATTGTTTTCGGCATTAGTTGACGAAGTAGACGGAGTACTTGGAGGAGGACTAGAAGATTTCAAGACTCTGATGAACCAGGCAAGTAGCCCTTTGACCATGATGAACCATTTTACATCATAATAGCATTTTCGTTGCTTCGCTGAGCGCATGATATACCTTGAATGGCAACCTTGCTAGGCTTGCCTCCGTTGCATACTCCATTGATACTTGCATTGTTCATGACTCTACCCTTGCTAGAGTTGTGTTGGTGGGTTGTAGAAATATGCTATAGTAGATGGCTACGCAAAGTGGGTCAGGGTCATGCATGGAAAGAAACAAGTGTGGTTTGACATACTTGCAAACAGCCCCAGTGGGTAACACTGATGCCCCTGGGAGATGATGATGAACTAGGTCGCTACTTGGTGGAGAAGTAGTGTACCAAGGTTTGATAAAAGTGTTGTTTACAGAGACGGATTAGATTTAAGATTTGTCGACTGTCCCAACCTTACATGCGCAACCACTCTACCCTTATATGGGAAAGGGCATTATTGATTACCTAGGCTGATACTAGCTTGGAGCCCGCATTACTAGTGATGGGAGAGTTGTTGGTGCGCTCTCTCGGGACAGGGTCGTGCCAGGTAGGGCGGCCATGACTGTTTTCACAGGGCACCAGACACACCGTTGGTACCCCGTGCTTGTGGTATGTGATGAATATGGGAGCGAGGCTCCATAACTTTATGATGTGAAATGTTTGGTGAGGGAGTCCTGGACTAGGGGGTGTCCGGACAGCCGGACTATCATCGTCCGCCGGACTCCAGGACTACGAAGATACAAGATTGAAGACTCCGTCCCGTGTCCGGATGGGACTTTCCTTGGCGTGGAAGGCAAGCTTGGCGATACGGATATGTAGATCTCCTACCATTGTAACCGACTCTGTGTAACCCTAGCCCTCTCCGGTGTCTATATAAACCGAAGGGCTTTAGTCCGTAGGACATAACCTCCATTACAACATTCATACCATAGGCTAGCTTCTAGGGTTTAGCCTCCTTGATCTCGTGGTAGATCTACTCTTGTACTACCCATATTATCAATATTAATCAAGCAGGACGTAGGGTTTTACCTCCATCAAGAGGGCCCGAACCTGGGTAAAACATCGTGTCCCTTGTCTCCTGTTACCATCCACCTAGACGCGCAGTTCGGGACCCCCTACCCGAGATCCGCCGGTTTTGACACTGACATTAGGCATGGGGGTTACTACCAATCGAGTGGACTCCATGTTAGTGTCGTCTAGGGAAAGATAGTGATCGGGTGCTTACCCCGGGTACTTGAGGTACCGCGGGTCGTGGATGACACGGTAGTTCCCCAGATCTTGTGGGTAAAGTGTGCAACCTCTGCAGAGTGTAAAACTATTCGAATAGCCGTGTCCATGGTCAAGGACAGGTGGGCGGTGCTGCTTAGACTACGTCCATATGTTTCTGGCAAACAACATGGTTTGGTAAATATGATGATGTGATTCGTTTGAAAGTCACGATGAGCTTGAGCACGAGTTGTTCACAACTCCTTTTCGATGATAATGTCTATAACCTCCTGATGCTTGTTGTAGACACATTCATATCCTTGATAAATGTTGATCATACTTTTATGAGAAAAACTAGCTTTCGGCAAGAATGCCAATTTAGTAGTAGTGCCTTGCATGATTATTCTGTTACCACCCTTAGGTTGCTTGCGAGTACATTCAAAGTACTCATTGGCTTGCCACTGATTATTTTATTGGCCAGGCATGAAAGACAAGATATATTGAAGAGTTCTTTGGTGACGATCGTGCGAGCTAGGATGCTTTCCCAGTCAGAATGCCTGTAGGGTTAAGGCAGATGGCATGGGTCCAAGTTATTGACAAAGATTTCCGCTGCAATGTTATACTCAAGACTTGACCATAATGGTCATAATTTATGTAAGACGGTATGTATGGATGTAAGACTCTGGTTATTCAGCTTCTGTGTGTTCAGTGAGCATTGATCTTTGGGATCACTGTACACGTGCATTCGGTGATCACGACTTATGAGTCGGGTCCCCACACCCATCCCTCGCTCGCTCGAAACCCTAGCAAGGTCGCCGCCATCGCAAGGCCTCCATTGTCAACATCTACCAGTTTTCCCGTGCAGCTTACCCACCGATCTCCATACTCTGGCTGCCCTGAGTTTCTTAGATGGCGCATGCCAAATGCCCCCTTTCCCACTCACCCCATCCCCCACTCCAGAGCTTTGCAGCTTAAGCCCAGCTACGCTTCCCATGGAGCTCGAGGAGCGAATGGCCCAAAATAGGTTTATCATGGCCTCTTCGCCCGACGTCACCAAGGTGGACGCCGAGGAAGCTCACGATGATTACTGGCCGCAGGCTCTCAATCAGCAGGCTAGAGTATGCAGCTATGTCGTGGACGTCGGCTATGACATCGAGGTTGTCGACAGCGATGACCTGACGCGGGCTACGCCACAGGTTAAGTGGCCCACCCCCAACCCCTCGAGTTCAACCGCCATCAATCTCATCCATGGCCCCACCGCTGATCTCCTCTGGCTTGCTGTCAAAAATTTGCCATCCTACATCGTGCTCTTCCAAGGGGCAGGAGCCTATCTGCGACAACATGGTGTGCACCCAAAGTCTGTGCTCTTCCCATGGGAACGAGCCCATCTGTGACAAGTGAGGAAACCCATGATTTGTTTTGCTGTACCTCTTCACAGGGGGAAACCATGATTTGTTTTGTCGAGCCCCTTTTGTGGTGTAGTGAGAATATGTCCAGTTTTAATTGCTATATTTGGTTGTTTGCAGTATGCCCTGTTTATTTCAGTTATTCACAATGTGATGCTCTATATGTGCAACTATTTACTATGCAGTGCAATTTCATCAATACTAGTTTCAACAATACCAATAGGAATGACTATATTTGCTTGTTGTTAAGCATGTTATAGCTAGCATATGCCTCTTTTAACATTTTTTGGTTGTTCGGTTGAATGTAGTTAGCATATGTCCAGTTTCAATTGCTATCTTTGGTTGTTCATAGTATGTCTTGTTTATTTCAGTTATTCGCAAGTGATGTTCTATATGTGCAAGTATGAACTGTGCAGTTCAATTTTATAATTACCAGTTTCAACAATACCAATATGAATGATTATATTTGGTTGGTGTTAAGCCTGTTGTAGCGAGCATATGCCTCTTTTAACGACTTTTGGTTGTTCGGTTGTTTGTAGTTAGCATATGTCTATTTTCAATTGCTATCTTTGGTTGTTCGTAGGATGCCTTGTTTATTTCAGTCATTCACAATGTGATGTTTTATATGTGCAAGAATGAACTATGGAATTCAATTTCATCAATACCAGTTTCAACAATACCACTATGAATGACTACATTTGGTTGTTGTTAAGCATGCTGTAGTTAACATGCCTTTCTATTTTTATTTAACAATAACTAGTGTACTGATACGTCTCCAACATATCTATAATTTTTTATTGTTCCATGCTATTATATTATCTGTTTTGGATGTTTAATAGGCATTTATATGCTATTTTATATTATTTTTGGGACTAACCTATTAGCCGAGGGCCCAGTGCCAGTTTCTGTTTTTTGCCTATTTTAGAGTTTTGCAGAAAAGGGATATCAAACGGAGTCCAAACAGAATGAAACCTTCGTGATGATGTTTCTTGGACCGAAAGGAAACTAGAAGAACTAGAGATGAAGTCGGGGATGCAACGAGGAGGCCACGAGGCACGAGGGCGTTCCCCCACCCTCGTGGGCCCCTCGTAGCTCCCCCGACCTAGTTCCTTCGCCTATATATACTCTTATACCCTGAAAACACCTAGGGGAGCCACGAAACCACTTTTCCACCGCCGCAACCTTCTGTACCCATGAGATCCCATCTAGGGACCTTTTCCGGCTTCCTGCCGGAGGGGGATTCAATCACAGAGGGCTTCTACATCCACACCATTACCTCTCCGATGAAGCGTGAGTAGTTTACCACAGACCTTTTGGTCCATAGTTAGTAGCTAGATGGCTTATTCTCTCTCTCTTTGATTCTCAATACCATGGTCTCCTCGATATTCTTGGATATCTATTCGATGTAATATTCTTTTGTGGTGTGTTTGCCGAGATCCGATGAATTGTGGATTTATGATCAATATTATCTATGAATATTATTTGGTTCTTCTCTAAATTCTTATATGCATGATTTGATATCTTTGCAAGTCTCTTCGAATAAACGGTTTAGTTTGGCCTACTAGATTGATCTTTCTTGCAATGGTAGAAGTGCTTAGCTTTGTGTTCAATCTTGCGGTGTCCTTTCCAAGTGACAGTAGAGGCAGCAAGGCATGTATTGTATTATTGCCATCGAGGATAACAAGACGGGGTTTTCATCATATTGCTTGAGTTAATTCCTCTACATCATGTCATCTTACTTAATGCGTTACTCCGCTCTTTATGAACTTAATACTGTAGATGCATGCTGGATAGCGGTTGATGTGTGGTGTAATAGTAGTAGATGCAGGAAGGAGTCGGTGTACTTGACATGAACGTGATGCCTGATACGTCTCCGTCATATCCATAATTTTTGATTGTTCCATGCCAATATTCTTCAACTTTCATATACTTTTGGCAACTTTTTATACTATTGTTTGGGACTAACATATTGATCCAGTGCCCAGTGCCAGTTCCTGTCTGTTGCATGTTTTATGTTTCGTAGAAAACCCATATCAAACAGAGTCCAAACGGGATAAAAACGAATGGAGAATTATTTTGGAATATTTATGATTTTTGGGAAGTAAAATCAACGCGAGATGGTGCCCGAGGGGGCCAGGAGATAGGGGTGCACGCCCAAGGGAGGTAGGTGCACCCTGGACTCTCCTGGGCACCCCGTAAGGCGGTTGACGCTCTTCTTTTGCCGCCAGAAAGCTAATTTTATGAGAAAGATCTGGGCGAAAGATTCACCCCAATCGGAGTTACGGATCTCCGGATATAAAAGAAACGGTGCCAGGGCAGAATCCCACAACGCAGAAACAGAGAGAGACAGAGAGATAGATCCAATCTCGGAAGGGCTCTCGCCCCTCCCAAGCCATGGGAGCCAAGGACCAGAGGGGAAACCCTTCTCCCATCTAGGGAGAAGGTCAAGGAAGAAGAAGAAGAAGAAGGGGGGCTCTCTCCCCCTTGCTTCCGGTGGCGCCAGAACGCCGCCGTGGGCCATCATCATCACCGCGATCTCCATCAACACCTACAAAGTACTTCTAGTTTCATACTTATTCTAGGTAAAGCGAACGCTAAGCGTGCGTAGAGTCGTATCAGTGGCGGATAGGACTTGAGAGAATATTTGTTCTACCTTTAGCTCCTCGTTGGGTTCGACACTCTTACTTATCGAAAGAGGCTACAACTATCCCGTATACTTGCGGGTCATCAAGACCTTTTTTTGGCGCCGTTGCCGGGGAGTCATAGCGTGGGGTGAATATTCTCGTGTTTGCTTGTTTGCTTTATCACTAAGTAATTTTTATTTGTTGTTCTTAGTAGTTCTCTATCTTTAGTTATGGATATGGAACACGAGATACCAAAAACATCAGGTGTACTTGCTACTCATGGAGATGGGGAACCTCCTAAAACCCTCGATGCTCGTTATGTGACAGAAATTATGTACTACTTTGATAATCCTGAGAAACCCCATTCAACTTTGTTATGGGAGACACGTCGGATCAACTTGACACAAAAAGGGAAACTATTATGGGATCAAATTTCTACGTTGCGTTGGTATGCTAGGCAACTATGCTTGAGTTATGATTATACTTGGTGCTCTAGGATGAAGGCTCCACACCTTCCCTTTTCATGAAAATTTAATGATGATAAAACCTTAGTTTCTTATGCTAATGGTAGATATGATTACTATGATGTGGAACAAATAGAAGAATTTGTTGCTTTTATGGGTGCTTATGAGATTTAATCTATGTTTAAAGAGTTTGATGATTTTGATGATTCAGTTTATAGACCTGAAAATTTTGCTATACCTAAATATTGTTATAAGAATTATGAATACAATTACAATATTGATGCATTTATTGAGAAAGTCTCCGCTCATTGGATGAAAAAGATGACGAGGAGAGCAAAGAACAAAAGGAGGAAGAGCAGATTAGCTACCCGTGCCCACCTTCTAATGAGAGTAACTCTTCAACTCATACATTGTTTAATTCCCTGCCACGTCTTGAGCTTGCGTTGGTTTTCCTTGAAGAGGAAAGGGTGATGCAGCAATAGTAGCGTAAGTATTTCCCTCAGTTTTTGAGAACCAAGGTATGAATCCAATAGGAGGCTCCTCAAAAGTCGCACGCACCTACACAAACAAACAAAGAACTCGCAACCAACGCAATAAAGGGGTTGTCAATCCCTTCACGGCCACTTGCGAAAGTGAGATCTGATAGACATAGTATGATAAGATAAATATTTTTTTGGTATTTTATAATATAGATGCAAAAAGTAAAGATGCAAATAAAAGTAGATTGAAAGCTTATATGATAAAAGATAGACCCGGGGGCCATAGGTTTCACTAGTGCTTCTCTCAAGTTTCACTAGTGCTTCTCTCAAGATAGCATAAGTATTACGGTGGGTGAACAAATTACTTTCGAGCAATTGATAGAAAAGCGAATAATTATGAGATTATCTAGGCATGATCATGTATATAGGCATCACGTCCGTGACAAGTAGACCGACTCCTGCCTGCATCTACTACTATTACTCCGCACATCGACCATTGTCCAACATGCATCTAGAGTATTAAGTTCATAAGAACAGAGTAATGCATTAAGAAAGATGACATGATGTAGAGGGATAAACTCAAGCAATATGATATAAACCCCATCTTTTTATCCTCGATGGCAACAATACAATACGTGCCTTGCAACCCTTTCTGTCACTGGGTAAGGACACCGCAAGATTGAACCCAAAGCTAAGCACTTCTCCCATGGCAAGAAAGATCAATCTAGTAGGCCAAACCAAACTGATAATTCGAAGAGACTTGCAAAGATAACTCAATCATACATAAAAGAATTCAGAGGAGATTCAAATATTTCTCATAGATAAACTTGATCATAAACCAACAATTCATCGGTTCTCGACAAACACACCGCAAAAAGTGCTTAGATCTCCACAAGAGAGGGGGAGAACATTGCATTGAGATCCAAAAAGAGAGAAGAAGCCATCTAGCTAATAACTATGGACCCGAAGGTCTATGGTAAACTACTCACAACTCATCGGAGGGGCTATGGTGTTGATGTAGAAGCCCTCCGTGGTCGATTCCCCCTCTGGCGGAGCGCCGGTGAAGGCTCCTAGATGGGATCTCGCGGATACAGAAGGTTACAGTGGTGGAAATTGTGTTTCGTTGGCTCCCTGGATGTTTTCGGGTTATGTAGGTATATATAGGAGGAAGAAGTACGTCGGTGGCCGCCTATGGGGCCCAGGAGATAGGGGGCACGCCCAGAGGGGGTGGGCGCGTCCTACTGTCTCCTGGCCGCCTCGCAAGCTTCTTGACTTGCACTCCAAGTTCTCCGGATCACGTTCGTTCCAAAAATCACGCTCCCGAAGGTTTCATTCCGTTTGGACTTCGTTTGATATTCCTTTTCTTCGAAATACCGAAATAGGCAAAAAAAACCCCAGCAATATGGGCTGGGCCTACAGTTAGTAGGTTAGTCCCAAAAATGATATAAATGTGTAAAATAAAGCCCATAAACATCCAAAAGGGGTAATATAATAGCATGGAACAATCAAAAATTATAGATACGTTGGAGACGTATCATTCCCCTTCATGCTTACCGAAGGATGATTGCTATGATGATTGCTATGATAATTGTTATGATCCCATTGATTCTCTTGAAATATCCCTTTTTGATGATGCTTGTGGCCAAGATGCCAATATGAATTATGCTTATGGAGGTGAACTTGCTATAGTTCCTTATGTTAAACATGAAATTGTTGCTATTGCACCCATGCATGATAGTCCTATTATCTTTTTGAATTCTCCCGACTACACTATATCGAAGAAGTTTGTGCTTATTAAGGATTATATTTATGGGTTGCCTTTTACCGTTGCACGTGATAATTTTGATAGATATAATATGCATGTGGTTGCTGCTCCTACTTGCCATTATTATGAGAGAGTAACTATATCTCCATCTCTCTATGTTTCCAACACGATAGAATTGAAAGAAACTGCTTATACTATGCATTGGCCTTTACTATGTGTGCATGAATTGTTCTTTTATGACATGCCAATGCATAGGAAGAGAGTTAGACATTGTTTTTGCATGATATATGTTACTTTGTGCTCACTACTAAATTACAAATCATTGTTAACTAAAATTGGCTTTGATATACCTTGGGATCCGGGTGGATTCATTACTTGAGCAATATATGCCTAGCTTAATGGCTTTAAAGAAAGCGCTGCCAGGGAGACAACCCAGAAGTTTTAGAGAGTCATTTATTTCTATTGTGTGCTTTCATATAGTTTAAAAACAAAAAAATAATAAAGCGGGGAACCGAAATTTTTTCAAAAAAGGAAAGTGAAAGTGAGAAAGACAAGCATTGTTGAAGTGGGAGCTAGCCTTGAACTTTGTTCATGCTCACGGAAACTTTGTGAATCTTGATTACAGAAACTTTTCTTAAAATATAATTATCCCCTTGTACAATTCCATTGTATTATAAAAATAATGTGCCAAGATTTGCCTTTAGGATGCTTACAATGCTTGTTGGTTTGTTCGGTGCAGGACAGAAACTTTGGCTATAGTGCACGATTTTACATTTTTTTTCTGGAACGTCAAATGCTTCTGGTTCCTTTTGCACTATCTTTTCATATAAATTGTTTATTTTTCATAATTTTGGTAGAATTGTTGGGGTACCATAAGTATGGTGAATGTTCAGATTTCTACAGACTGTTCTATTTTTAACAGATTCTGTTTTTGATGCATAGTTTGCTTGTTTTGATAAATCTATCAATTTATATTAGTGGATTAAGCCATGGAAAAGCTATATTACAGTAGACACAATGAAAAAACAAAATATGAATTGGTTTGCTACAGTACTTAGAGTAGTGATTTGCTTTATTATACTAACGGATCTTACCGAGTTTTCTGTTGAACTTTTGTGTGGATGAAGTGTCTAATCGAGGAGGTCTCGATATGAGGAAAAGGAAGAGAGGCAATATCTCAAGCTTGGGGATGCCCGAGGCACCCCAAGTAAATATTCAAGGAGATTCAAGCGTCTAAGCTTGGGGATGCCCCGGAAGGCATCCCCTCTTTCTTCAACAAGTATCGGTATGTTTTCGGATTCATTTCGTTCATGCGATATGTGCAAGTCTTGGAGCGTCTTTTGCATTTAGTTTTCATTTTTATTTTATGCACCATGATGGTATGAGATAGTCCTTGTTTGATTTATAGAATGCTCATTGCACTTCACTTATATCTTTTGAGTATGGCTTTATAGAATGCTTCATGTGCCTCACTTATATCATTTGAAGTTTGGATTGCCTATTTCTCTTCACATAGAAAACCGCCATTTGTAGAATGCTCTTTTGCTTCACTTACATTTGTTAGAGCATGGGCATATCTTTTGTAGAAAGGATTAAACTCTCTTGATGCATTTATATCTATTTAGAGAGATGACAGGAATTGGTCATTCACATGGTTAGTCATAAAATCCTACATAAAACTTGTGGATCACTAAATATGATATGTTTGATTCCTTGCAATAGTTTTGCAATATAGTGATGATAATATGTGGGAGGTACTAGTAGATGGTTGTGTTTAGTAAGGATGTTGGTGTTAAGGTTTGTGATTCCCAAAGCATGCACTTATGGTCTACTAACTATGTAACCAAATTGGCGCGCATTGTATTTTGATTGTTTATCTTTGCGTGAAGGTCGGGGGCGCGCGATGGTTAACTCCTACCAACCTCTCCCCTAGGAGCATGCGCGTAGTACTTTGTTTCAAGGGCTAATACATTTTTGCAATAAGTATGCGAGTTCTTTATGACTAATGTTGAGTCCATGGATTATACACACTCTCACCCTTCCATCATTGCTAGCCTCTTCGGTACCGTGCATTGCCCTTTCTCACCTCGAGAGTTAGTGCAAACTTCGCCGGTGCATCCAAACCGTGTGATACGATACGATCTATCACACATAAGCCTCTTTATATCTTCCTCAAAACAACCACCATACCGACCTATCATGGCATTTCCATATCCATTCCGAGATATATTGCCATGCAACTTCCATCATCATCATATACATGACTTGAGCATTCATTTCATATTGCTTTGCATGATCGTAAGATAGCTAGCATGATGTTTTCATGGCTTGTCCTTTTTTGATGTCATAGCTACGCTAGATCATTGCACATCCCGGTACACCGACAGAAGCATTCATATAGAGTCATATCTTTGTTCTAGTATCGAGTTGTAATATTGGGTTGTAAGTAAATAAAGTGTGATGATCATCATTATAGAGCATTTCCCCATGAAAAAAATAAAAAAATAAAAAAGGGAGGCCAAATAAGCCTAAATAAAAAAAGGGGGGCCAAAGAAGCCCGCCCAAAAAAAAGAAAAAAAGAAGAAAAAAAAAGAAAAAGAAAAGGGGCAATGTTACTATCCTTTTACCACACTTGTGCTTCAGAGCAGCACCATGTTCTTGATATAGAGAGTCTCCTATATTGTCACTTTCATATACTAGTGGGAATTTTCATTATAGAACTTGGCTTGCATATTCCAACGATGGGCTTCCTCAAATGCCCTAGGTCTTCATGAGCAAGCAAGTTGGATGCACACCCACTTAGTTTCAGTTTGAGCTTTCATACACTTATAGCTCTAGTGCATCTGTTTCATGGCAATCCCTACTCCTCGCATTGACATCAATTGATGGGCATCTCCATAGCCCGTTGATTAGCCACGTCGATGTGAGACTTTCTCCCTTTTTGTCTTCTCCACCATCATACTCTATTCCACCCATAGTTCTATATCCATGGCTCACGCTCATGTATTGCGTGAAAGTTGAAAAAGTTTGAGAATACTAAAGTATGAAACAATTGCTTGGCTGACACTGGGATAGGCATGAGGGGTACCTTGTGTTAAGAAAAGGGAGCATACAAGACTATATGATTTTGTAGGGATAACGTTCTGGAAGCATTGATATTTTGAAAGACATGCTTGTTTTTTGGGATGCCCTAAGTATTATTATTTTATGTCAAATGATAGACTATTGCTTTGAATCATTCGTGTCTTAATATTCATGCCATGATTAGACATATGATCAAGATTATGCAAGGTAGCATTCCACATCAAAAATTATCTTTTTTATCATTTACCTACTCGAGGACGAGCAGAAATTAAGCTTGGCGATGCTGATACGTCTCCGTCGTATCTATAATTTTTGATTGTTTCATGCCAATATTCTTCAACTTTCATATACTTTTGGCAACTTTTTATACTATTTTTTGGGGACTAACATGTTGATCAAGTGCCCAGTGCCAGTTCCTGTCTATTGCATGTTTTATGTTTCGCAAAAAACCCATATCAAACGGAGTCCAAACGGGATAAAAACGGACGGAGAATTATTTTGGAATATTTATGATTTTGGGAAGTAAAATCAACACGAGACTGTGCCCGAGGGGGGCAGGAGATAGGGGGTGCGCCCCAGGGAGGCAGGCGCGCCCTAGACTCTCCTGCCCCCCACGTAAGGCGGTTGACGCTCTTCTTTTGCGGCAACAAAGCTAATTTTATGAGAAAGATCTGGGCGAAAGATTCACCCCAATCGGAGTTATGGATCTCCGGATATAAAAGAAACGGTGCTAGGGCAGAATCCCAGAACGTAGAAACAGAGAGATAGATCCAATCTCGGAGGGGCTCTCGCCCCTCCCAAGCCATGTTAACCAAGGACCAGAGGGGAAACCCTTCTACCATCTAAGGAGAAGGTCAAGGAAGAAGAAGAAGGGGGGCTCTCCCCCATGCTTCCGGTGGCGCCGGAACGCTGCCGTGGGCCATCATCATCACCACGATCTCCAACAACACCTACAAAGTACTTCTGGTTTCATACTTGTTCTAGGTAAAGCGAACACTAAGCATGCATAGAGTCGTATCAGTGGCAGATAGGACTTGAGAGAATATTAGTTCTACCTTTAGCTCCTCGTTGGGTTCAACACTCTTACTTATCGAAAGAGGATACAACTATCCCGTATACTTGCAGGTCATAAATGCCTATGTTCATGATCATTGCCTTAGATATCATCATAACTATGCGCTTTTCTATCAATTGCTCGGCTGTAATTTGTTCACCCACCGTAACATTTGCTATCATGAGAGAAGCCACTAATGAAACCTATGGCCCCTGGGTCTCTTTTCCATATTATTTAATCTTGTTTACATCTTGCTAGTTTCTGATCTACTATTTTGCAATCTTTTACTTTCCGATCTATAAACCAAAAATATTTACTTTACCGTTTATCTATCTCTGATCTCACTTTTGCGAGTGACCGTGAAGGATTGACAACCCCTTTATCACGTTGGGTGCAAGTTGTTGATTGTTTGTGCAGGTATTCGGTGACTTGAGCGTTGTCTCCTACTGGATTGATACCTTGGTTCTCAAAACTGAGGGAAATAAATACGCTACTTTGCCGCATCGCCCTTTCCTCTTCAAGGGAAAACCAACGCAAGTTCAAGAGATAGCAAGAAGGATTTCTGGCGCCGTTGCCGGGGAACTCTACGTCAAGTCAAGCCATACCAAGTACCCATCATAAACTCTTCTCCCTTGCACTACATTATTTGCCATTCGCCTCTCGTTTTCCTCTCCCCCACTTCTAAAATGAGTTTCGAAAACCGTCGCCTTTTCTTCACCTTCTATTTGCTTGCATCTTCGCTTGGTAAAAATCTAGTGATATGGATCCACTTAAAGTGTTCTACTTGGATCATCTTTGATCTATATGTGCTCGTGCTGAAACCCCGACTAGTTTAGTTGAGGGAAAATCTTTATTTGAGCATGAACATTTTGTGCACCATCGTTTGTACGAAAAAGGGAAGCTCTTATGGAATCAAATAAATAGTTTGCTATGCTATGCTTGGAATCTTTGTGAAATTTATGATTTTACTTGTTGCTCTAAGAACCCTAAAAAACACCTTCCGTACATATGTGAGTTTAATGATAATGAAATATTATCTTCTTATGCAAAGGGCGTCTATAGTTACTATGATATCGAACAAATTGAAGAATTTGTTGCTTTTTAGGGTGCTTATGAAGTTGCTTCTTTAATTGAAAAGTATGATATTACTCTCTACAAATCTGAAAATTTGGACATACTTAAATATTGCTATGAAAACTATGCTCATAATGTCTATGTCAAAGAATTTATTGAGAGAATGACCGTTGCTTTGGAAGAAAATAATGATATGCATGAATCTATAGATAATTATGATTCCGATAATTTGATTGAAATATCCCTTGATAAACATGGTGCTTGCTATTCTTTTGGCCATGATGCCAATATTTATGTAGATGAATTTTCTATAGTCCCTTATGTTAAACATGAGATTGCTGCTATTGCACCCATACTTAATAGTTCCTTCGATGAAAAGCATGATTGCAATGATGTTATTATAAATTTTATTAATGTCAATTGTGCTAGTAATATGCAAAACACTAAGCTTGGGTATACTAGTTTTGCTATGTCTACTATTTGTTGCAATGATCATGATTGGGATGATTCTTTTTATGATCTTGAAAATTTCTTTAAGCCCCATGATGAATATGAGATTGATTATAGTGTGTGAAATATTATTGAAAGTGGGTTTGGAAGAGTGTCAACTTTAGATCCCACATATTTGGAGAATGTTCAATCTTATGATTTTTTTTATAAAAGTGGGTTTGGAGAGGTCATGACTTTAGTTAATGTTAATCCCACTATTTTGAAAGTGTCAACTTCGTATGCATGTGGATCGTGTTGGGAATATGTTTTGTGATAGCTATATTGTTGAATTTTCTTATGATCCTACATGTAATTATTATGAGAGAGGAAAATATGGTTGTAGAAATTTTCATGTTACTAAATTACCTCTCTTCATGTTGAGATTACTATCGTCACTTTCTTCTTCCTTGCATATGATAGTTTTTGCTTGCCTAGATAATTTGTTTGATTATAAAATGCCTATGCATAGGAAGTATGTTAGACTTAGATGTGTTTGTCATGTGTTTTATGATGCTCTCTTCGTGCTTCAATTCTTGTCTTTTATGTGAGCATCATTAAAATTATCAATGCCTAGCTAAACAGGCTTTAAAGAAACGCGCTTGTTGGGAGACAACCAAAGATTTTTCCTTGCTGTTTAGTAATAAATAATTCATCTAGCCTCTGGGTATATGTGGTTTTAAGTTTTAATTAGTGTTTATGCCAAGTTAAACCTTTAGGATAGCATACGGTGATAGTTGTGTTGATCCTGCTGAAAATTAGAAACTTTTGCGCTTAGTAAATTAGTTTTGATAATTCACAGAAACGTGCTTTTGATCTGATTATTTCTGATCTAGATTGGTACACAAATTTCTCAAGTTTGCCTAATTTGGTAGGAGTTTTAGATATACAGAAGTATTCGAAAGTTACAGATTACTACAGAGTGATCTGTTTTTGGCAGATTCTGTTTTTCGCGTGTTGTTTGCTTATTTTGATGAATCTATGGGTAGTATCGGGGGGTATGAACCATGGAGAAGTTGGAATACAGTAGATATTACACCAATATAAATAAATAATGAGTTTGCAACAGTACCTTAAAGTGGTGATTTATTTTCTTGTACTAACGGAGCTCATGAGATTTTCTGTCGAGTTTTGTGTTGTGAAGTTTTCAAGTTTGGGGTAAGGATTTGATGGACTATGGAATAAGGAGTGACAAGACTCAGGTGGAGTACAAAACCAACTAGCAGAAGAATGTCAACAAGACCACTACTCAATTCAATAATGTCGTAACCAATCCGGTGCGTGAAGATTGCCGCGCAACAATGCCTGCTTCAGCTATGGACAAACCGGACATTACGCCAGACAATGTCCCAAGAATGGCAAGCCAATAGTCTCCTACCATCCACAGCTCAACCACCTGGAGTCATATTCTGACTCGTGTGCCATCCAAGGCCAAATCCATCATATCTCCGCTGACGAAGCCCAAGAAGACCCGGAAGTTGTCATTGGTATGTTTCCTGTTAATAGCATACCTGCAGTAATTTTATTTGATTCTGGGGCTTCCCACTCTTTCATTTCACGGAGTTTTGCAGCCCAAAACAAATTCCTCTGCTCGATTATGGGCAAAAGTATGATGGTACAATCCCCGGGATCGGTGCTCTAAAGTAATCTGGTCTGCCGAATTTGGAGATTGAGATAAAGGGAGTCAAGTTTCCAACTGCATTGATAGTCACTGAATCTGATAAATTGGACATTATTTTGGGAATGAATTGGTTGACCCAATACCAAGTATGCAACAACTATGCGACCAGAGAAGTCACCATGGTAAATCAGCAAGGTTGCATCGCAAGTTTTTATGCCCGCAGAAGTATACCCAAGAAGGATATGGTATTCTCAGCTGTGGCCGAAGAAGTGGAATCAATTCCTATGGTCAGCGAGTATCTAGATGTATTTCCTGAGGAATTGCCAGGAATGCCGCCAGACAGAGAACTGGAGTTTGCTATTGACTTGGTGCCCGGGACTGCACCGATACATAAGAAATATTATCGGATGCCTTTGTCAGAATTGGTGGAATTAAATAAACAACTCGATGAAATGCTACAGAAAGGATACATCCGTCCAAGCTCTTCACCTTGGGGTCACCCGCTATATTCGTGGATAAAAAGGACGGCAGTCTTTGGATGTGTGTAGACTACCGACAGTTGAATGACGTCACCATCAAGAGCAAGTATCCACTGCCAAGAATTTATGATTTGTTTGATCAACTAAGTGGGGCCAAAGTATTCTCCAAGATTGATTTGAGGATTGGATATCATCAACTCAAAATCAAGAAGGAAGATATTCCCAAGACCGCGTTCACCACTCGATACAGTCTTTATGAATATACTGTTATGTCATTCGGTCTCACCAATGCCCCCGCCTTTTTCATGCATATGACGAATAAGGTGTTTATGGATTCAAAAAGCAAAGAAGAGCACAAGGACCACCTCCGAGCGGTGTTGCAAAGACTTCGTGATCATCAGCTTTATGCGAAGTGCAGCAAATGTGAATTTTGGCTCTACCAAGTAGGATTTCTGGGGCATATTCTCTCAGCTGAAGGTATCGCCGTGGATCCAAGTAAAGTGAAAGATGTGCTTGATTGGTCCGCACCCACGACAGTTTCAGAAATTCGGAGTTTCCATGGATTAGCCGGATATTATCACCATTTTATCGAAGGATTCTCTAAGATTACCAAGCCGATGATAGAGCTCCTAAAGAAGGATAAGAAGTTTATATGGACTGAGGAATGCGAAGGAGCTTCAACGAGTTAAAAACCAGGCTGACATCCGCGCCAGTATTGACTCTTCCCGACATCTATCGCAGCTTTGATGTCTACTGCGACACATCCAGGAAAGGACTCGGATGTGTTCTCATGCAAGATGGCAAGGTTGTGGCCTATGCATCTCAACAAGTATGGCCTCACGAAGGAAATTACCCAACTCATGATTTGGAATTGGCCGCAGTGGTTCATGCCTTGAAGATTTGGAGACACTATCTGATTGGAAAAAGGTGTCAAATATTTACGGACCACAAGAGTCTCAAGTATATATTCACTCAACCAGACTTAAACCTCCGTTGGCGAAGATGGATTGAGTTGGTTATGGATTATGACCTCGGGATAAATTATCACCGGGAAAAGCTAATGTGGTAGCAGATGCCCTCAGCCGCAAGCCCGTCAGCCTGAATGCTCTACTGGATACGTTGCATACCAAACTTTGTGAGGAAATGGCTCAGCTCAATTTGTCAATAGTGGATGCCCGTATGGCCAACATATTGGAAATGGCTCCTACTCTCGAGGAAGAAATTCGCAGCGCTCAAGCACATGACGATTCACTGAAATCATATGCCAAGCCAACCAAGGATTTCTCTAAGGATCAAAACGGTACGCTAAGATTTCAAGGAAGGATTTGCGTACCCAACCAAGAGAGTCTGAAAAAGAAGATATTATCAGAAGCCCACGAATCTTCGTACTCGATTCACCCAGGTGGCACCAAGATGTATGAATATCTCCGTCAAGTATTCTGGTGGGAAGGAATGAAGAAAGACATCACTTACTTCGTAGCTTGTTGCGACATATGCAACAAGTTGAAGGCAGAACATCCAAATCCCGCCGGACTCCTTCAACCTTTGCCCGTATCACAATGGAAATGGGACGATGTCTGCATGGAGTTCATCACCGGCTTACCAAAGCCACACCGGGGGAATGACACAATATGGGTCATCGTGGATACCTTAACCAAGGTGGCTCATTTTCTGCCTATCCAGACCACTTATTGTGCAGATCAACTTGCACAATTATATGTGTCCAGGATCGCCCGTTTGCATGGCGTACCAAGGACCATCATCTCCGACAGAGGATCTCTCTTCACTTCAGCCTTCTGGTCTCGTCTACGTCAAGCCTTAGGGACTGCTCTGAAATACAACACCGCTTACCATCCACAGACAGACGGACAAACCGAGCGGGTAAATCAAATACTCGAAGATATGCTCCGAGCATGTGTATTGGCTCAAGGATCTAAGTGGGAAGACTGTCTGCCGTACGGCGAGTTTTCCTACAACAACAGTTTCCAGACCAGTTTGAAGATGTCACCATATGAAGCTCTGTATGGCCGTAAGTGCCACACTCCACTGAAATGGTCTCAAACCGGGGACAGTCGTATATTCGGAACAGACCTAATGATGGAAGCAGAGAAGCAAGTCAAGGAGATCCGAGACAGACTGCAGTTGGCCAAGTCACGACAGAAGAGTTACTATGATGCCAAGCACCGTCAGATCAGATTTGAACCAGGAGAACACGTGTATCTCCGAGTCACCCCGATGAAAGGAATTAAGAGGTTTCAGACCCGGGGCAAGTTGGCACCCAGATACATTGGCCCATTCCTAGTCATGAACAGAGTTGGAGCTGTTGCTTACCCATTGGAGTTGCCAACAGAACTGTCAGAAGTACACAATGTGTTTCATGTCTCCCAGCTGAGAAGGTGCATCTCGCCACCAGAGAAAAGGACTGATATAGTAGAGATAGAACTGGCTAAGGATCTGACATATATGGAAAGACCAGTTAAAATATTGGATGAGACAGAAAGAGTCACTCGCAGCAAAGTGATTAGGTTTTTCAAAGTTCAATGGGAGCACCATATCGAGGAGGAGGCAACCTGGGAAAGAGAGGAATTTTTAAAGACTGCTTAACCAGAACTTTTTTCCCAAGCAACCGAATCTTGAGGACGAGATTCATCTTAAGTGGGGGAGGTTTGTGATGGCCTGGTTTTTGCCTTCTCTCTTTTTCCGGACTTGATTTGCATTTGCCTTGGTTTTGAGTTTTTAAGAATCAATTCAAATGGACTTGTCGCTTGGGCATGCCCTTGACTTTCACCCAAGTGACCCATCTCCCTCTCATCCAACTCCATTTCCTTCTAAAACCCTAGAATGGCCAATTAAATATTTTCATAAGTGAAAATATTCATTTACTTTCTGAAACCTCATTTCAGAAATTAGAGCTCCAAAGCAACCCCAGTTTTTATAGCTCCAAAAATCCTGAGATAATTCCTGAATTTTCTTTGAACCTTGGTTCATCTCCCTGAGTAAAAATATTGCATGACTTTTTGTAATATTTTTGCTACAGAAAATCTTTTCCATTCTGGCCCAAAAATGCACTTTGTACAGCAAGTGTATTTTTCCCTAATCTTTTGAAGCTGATCTTTCTTGAGCTTAAACACCCTCCTAAGAAACCCTTAACCCCAGGAGATCAACCCTAATGTCCTTCTAGAAGCTAGCCAAACTTGGCGACCAATTTTCTGTCCAGAAACTTGCCAGTAAGCTTGAGTCACTTCTAGTCGGCCTGGGTTCAAGTTTTCACCTTTCTTAGACCTAACACTGCATGGACTCTATCCCAGACATGGTTTGGTAGCGTTTGGGCATCATTTTGGCAATGCCAGGGCAGTGACCGTGTGTGGACACGGGGCCTGGCATGTGTTCGACGCGCTCTGCATCACACCGGCGCCTCTGTTCAGCGTGTGCTTGAGCTAGAGCTCGCCGACGACTGTCGCACCACGCCGCCACCCTCGTCTCATCGCCCTTGACCTCTCCCTGGCGCTCGCCGATGCCGGAGACGCCGCAGCGAGCACGGGCGCGTAGCGGCCAAAAGCCACAGTGCACCCATGCCCCTATCTTCTTCCCCCCCTCCTCCATGTGCTCGTCCGCGAGCGTGGACAACCTCCACGTGATCGATGAGCTTCTCGCGCCCTCGCTGACGCCCCTCGTCGCCTCTCGCCGTCTTCTAGAGAGCTCCGACGGCGACATGTACCCCCTTCCCCCTTCGGCTATAAACTGAGCCCCTCCCCTCCGTTCCAGCGCCACCCACAGCCCCATCCAATCTCCACACACACGCAGCACAGCCACAGCCCGGCCGGGCAGGCCTCTGGCCGCCATGCCCGATCAGAGCTCGCCGGCGACACCCGTAGCTCAGCCACCCCATCCCCGACCTCCTGGAGCGCAACCAACCACCTAGGCGCGTCCCTGGAGCCCCTTTGGTGTCGTCCCGAAGCCGCAGAGCCCCTTGAACAGCACCTCGTCGTCGCCTTCTTCTTCTCCGGCAAGACCTGACCGTCACTGCCGCTTGCGAGCTTGATTGTGAGTAGCTCCGACCGTCTCTCGCCGTGCCACGAGTACAGGCAGGTGCGCTGTAGCCCTCTCTCCATTTCTAGCCCTCCAGTTAGGCCCAAGGACCCCTCCTCGCCGGCGTGAGCTCCAGCGAAGCACCGCCGCCTTCTGTTTCTCTCCCCCTCCCCTCTCTCCTGACCGGTGGGGCCCATTGTCAGCCTCTCCGCTCGCACCTGAAGCGGTACATGTGGAGGCGTCTTTTGGCTTTATGCCATCGACGTCACCCCCCCCATGATTTTCTGTTTATTCATTTAGTTCAAATATTTTGACCAGAACTTTGACCTTGAGTATCTCCTAGCCTATAAGTCCAAGTGAGTTGATTCTTTTTGCATTTGGTTTGTTACAGAAAACTCTAGCAGCACACCAAAGTGTGGATTTTTCCTTGCTGCCTAGAATTTCTGGTGATTTTCAGAGTGGTTCTTTATATTTGGTTTGCAGGTTTTAAATATTTTCAGAGGGAGAGACTTGTCTTGAAGCTATCCAGGAGGAGTGTGAACCTCCTCTGCACTAAGGCAAGTGATAACCCACAAGTGTAGAGGATCACAACAGCTTTCGAGGGTAAAGTATTCAACCCAAATTTATTGATTCGACACAAAGGGAGCCAAAGAATATTCTTGAGTATTAGCAGTTGAGTTGTCAATTCAACCACACCTGGATAACTTAGTATCTGTAGCAAAGTATTTAGTAGCAAAGTAATATGATAATAAAGGTAACGGTAGCAAAAGTAATATTTTTGGATTTTGTGGTGATTGTAACAATAGCAATGGAAAAGTTAATAAGCAAAGAACAATATGTGAAAAGCTCGTAGGCAATGGATCAGTGATGGATAATTATGTCTGATGTGATTCCTCATGTAATAGCTATAACATAGGGTGACACAGAACTAGCTCCAATTCATCAATGTAATGTAGGCATGTATTCTGTAAATAGTCATACGTGCTTATGGAAAAGAACTTGCATGACATCTTTTGTCCTACCCTCCCGTGGCCGCGGTGTCCTAGCGGAAACTAAGGTATATTAAGGCCTCCTTTTAATAGAGAACCGGAACAAAGCATTAGCTAGTGAAAACATGAACTCCTCGAACTACGGTCATCACCGAGAAGAGTCCCAATTATTGTCACTTCGGGGTTGTCGGATCATAACACATAATAGGTGACTATAGACTTGCAAGATAGGATCAAGAACACACATATATTCATGAAAACATAATAGGTTCAGATCTGGAATCATGGCACTCGGGCCCTAGTGACAAGCATTAAGCATAGCAAAGTCATAGCAACATCAATCTCAGAACATAGAGGATACTAGGGATCAAACCCTAACAAAACTAACTTGATTACATGGTAAATCTCATCCAACTCATCACCGTCCAGCAAGCCTACGATGGAATTACTCACGCACGGCGGTGAGCATCATGAAATTGGTGATGGAGGATGGTTGATGATGACGACAGCGACGAATCCCCCTCTCCGGAGCCCCGAACGGACTCCAGATCAGCCCTCCCGAGAGAGATTAGGGCTTGGCGGCGGCTCCGTGTCGTAAAACGCGATGAAACTTTCTCTCTGATTTTTTTCTCCCCGAACGTGAATATATGGAGATGGAGTTGAGGTCGGTGGAGGTCCAGGGGGCCCATGAGATAGGAGGCCGCGCCCTGGCGGGGGGGGGGGGGGGGGGGGTGGGGCGCCCCCTGTCTCGTGGACAGCCTGTCGGCCCCCTGGCATTAATTCTTTTGCCAAAAATTCTTATTAAAACGCGATGAAACTTTCTCTTCGATTTTTTTTCTCTGCGAGACGGAATATATGGAGTTGAAGTTGAGGTCGGTGGAGCCTCAGGAGGCCCACGAGACAGTGGGGCGCGCCCCCACCCTCGTGGACAGGGTGTGGCCCCCTGGTCTTGATTCTTTCACCAGTATTTTTTATATTTTCCAAAAAGTGCCTCCGTGGATTTTCAGGACATTCCGAGAACTTTTGCTTTCTACACATAAAACAACATCATGGCAGTTCTGCTGAAAACAGCGTCAGCCCGGGTTAGTTTCATTCAAATCATGCAAGTTAGAGTCCAAAACAAAGGCAAAAGTGTTTGGAAAAGTAGATACGTTGGAGACGTATCAACTCCCCCAAGCTTAAACCTTTGCTTGTCCTCAAGCGATTCAGTCAATAAACTAAAAGTGATAAAGAAAAACTTTTACAAACTCTGTTTGCTCTTGTTGTTATAAACATGCAAAGCCATCATTCAGGTTTCAGCAAATATTATGAACTAACCATACTCATAATAATACTTAGGCCTCACAATTACTCATATCAATAGCATAATCAGCTAGCCAACCATAATAATAAAACTCGGATGACAACACTTTCTCAAAACAATCATAACATGATATAACAAAATGGTATCTCGCTAGCCCTTTCTGAGACCGCAAAACATAAATGCAGAGCACCTTTAAAGATCAAGGGCTGACTAAACATTGTAATTCATGGTAAAAGAGATCCAGTCAAGTCATACCCAATATAAACCAATTAATGAATGCAAATGACAGTGTGCTCTCCAGCGGGTGCTTTTTAATAAGAAGGGTGATGACTCAACATAAAAGTAAATAGATAGGCCCTTCGCAGAGGGAAGCAGGGATTTGTAGAGGTGCCAAAGGTCGATTTTAAAATAGAGATTGAATAACATTTTGAGCGGCATACTTTCACTGTCAACACAACAACTATGAGATGGCTGTATCTTCCATGCTACATACATTATAGGCGGTTCCTAAACAGAATGGTAAAGTTTATACTCCCCCACCACCAACAAGCATCAATCCATGGCTTGCTCGAAACAACGAGTGCCTTTAACTAACAACAGCCCTGGGGGAGTTTTGTTTAATTATTTTGATTTGCTTTGATCTTTTTGGATCATGGGACTGGGCATCCCGGTTACCGGCCCTTTCTCGTGAATGAGGAGTGGAGTCCACTCCTCTTGAGAATAACCCACCTAGCATGGAAGATAAAGGCAGCCCTAGTTGAAACATGAGCTGCTCGAGCATACAAAACAGAATTTCATTTGAAGGTTTGGAGTTTGGCACATACAAATTTACTTGGAACGGCAGGTAAATACCGCATATAGGAAGGTATGGTGGACTCATATGGAACAACTTTGGGGTTTAAGGAGTTTGGATGCACAAGCAGTATTCCTGCTTAGTACAGGTGAAGGCTAGCAAAAGACTTGGAAGCGACCAACTGAGAGAGCGACAACAGTCATAAACATGATTAAAATTAATTTACACCGAATACAAGCATGAGTAGGATATAATCTACCATGAACATAAATATCATGAAGGCTATGTTGATTTGTTTCAACTACATGCGTGAACATGTGCCAAGTCGAGTCACTCAATTTATTCAAAGGAGGATACCATCCCATCATACCACATCATAATCATTCTAATAGCATGTTGGCACGCAAGGTAAACCATTATAACTCATAGCTAATCAAGCATGGCACAAGCAACTATAATCTCTAAATGTCATTGCAAATATGTTTACTTCATAATAAGCTGAATCAGAACGATGAACTCATCTTATTTACAAAAACAAGAGAGGTCGAGTTCATACCAGCTTTTCTTATCTCAATAAGTCCATCATATATCGTCATTATTGCCTTTCACTTGCACGACCGAACTATGTGTATAATAATAATAGTGCATGTGCATTGGACTAAGCTGGAATCTGCAAGCATTCAACTCAAAAGAGAAGACAAGATAATATGGGCTCTAAGTTAAATAAACAATCATGCATATGAGAGCCACTAAACATTTTCAATATGGTCTTCTCGACCCCCAAAGGAAAGAAAAGAAAATAAAACTATTTACACGGGAAAGCTCCCAGCAAGTAAAAGAAGAACGAGAAATCTTTTTGGGTTTTCATTTTAATTTCTACTACAAGCATGGAAATTAAACTAACTATTTTTTTTTGTTTTTTCTTAAGGTTCATCAAACACACAAGAAGAAAGCGAGAAAAAGGAAACGAAACTACCATGGATAATACAATGAAAGAGTATGAGCACCGACGACTAGTGTGTGAACATGAATGTAAAGTTGGTGAGAAATACGTACTCCCCCAAGCTTAGGCTTTTGGCCTAAGTTGGTCTAATACCAAGGACCGCCTGGCTGATATCCGTAGTTGTAACTGGGGTCGTACCGAGATGTAGCAGCAACCGCCTCCTGAGCTGCGGCATGTTGGCGAGCCGCCTCCGCTCTCCCCTCGTGTTCAGCTGCTTCCTCCCTGGTAACAACATGTCTTCCTTTTGCCTGTTGATCAAAAAGGAGAGGAGCAGGAAGAGTAACATGGACGACGTTGCGTCTGTCATAGATTAGTCGATAATGGAGGAATTGTTCATTCCTCCTAAGAAAATGATGATTGACCATAGCGTCATAATCTAAATAAGCAGGAGGTATCATCATACCCCCCTCTCGTGGGGCTATACCAAGATAATTAGTCACACGGGTTGCATAAATTCCTCCAAATAAATCTCCAGCTCTACCATTGTTCTGCAACCTACGTGCAACTGTTGCCCCCAAGTTATAACCTTTATAACCTAACACAGCACTCTTGAGGACACAAAGATCAGGGACACACATATGACATGCTTCATCTTTACCATTAATGCATATACCAATGAAGAGAGCAAAATAATGTATAGCAGGAAAATGAATGCTCCCTATGGTAGCTTGTGCTATGTCCCTGGATTCTCTCACAATAATACTAGCAAGGAAATCTATAAATTCAGATTTTTGAGGATCATTAATATTACCACACTGCGGAAGTTTCCAAGCAGTTGTAAAATCCTCTAAGTCCATGGTATAAGATGTGTCATAAATATCAAATAGGACACTAGGAGAATTACGCGTACAGTTATATTTAAACCTCCGCACAAAGAATCAGTCAATTGATAGTACTGAGGACACTTATCTTGTAAGAAGTCCTCCAGCTCAGCAGTACGCACATACGCATCAAATTCCTCCTTAAAGCCTGCTTCAACCATGAAATCGTCGGATGGCCACTCACAAGCTCGTACATCCGCATCCCTCGGTAATTCAACATCTTGCTCACGTATAGCAATCCTGGGTTCTTTCTTTACCGAGGAACCACCTTGGTACATTCTCCTAGACATAATTCTTTTTCTGAAAAATTTCTGAAATTTTAGTAACTTCAAAATAAAAGTGAATAAAACTAAACAAGATTGGTAGCAACTACTCCTACAAGTGCCTAGAGCCTATATCACGCATTAGAATTGCTTGGGACCTCATAAATTTAACATGCAAGCTCAAGAACATGGTCACCTATGTAGCAAAAATTTGCAATGAATAAAGCACTAGAACAAAAACTAATTGGACCAATGGAGGAGTCACATACCAAGCAACAATCTCCCAAAGCAGTTTTGTGAATGGAGCTTTGAGCAAGGAGATCGAAAATCGCAGCAAAATGAGCTAGAACTCGTGCTTGAGCTGGATGGCGATTTTTTGGGTAGAATATGGAGTGTGTGGGTGCTGGCATAAGTGGAGGGGGCCACCAGGGGCCCAGGAGACAGGGGGAGCGCTTAGGGTAGGTGTGCGCGCCCTCCACTCTCGTGGCCTGGTGCTTGCCCCTCCTGCAGTGATTTCAGTGCCTAAAATCCTCAAATATTCCATAAAAAATCATACTAAATTTGCAGGGCATTTGGAGCACTTTTATTTTCGGGATATTTTTTATTGCACGGGTAATTCAGAAAACTGACAGATAATACTATTTTTGCTTTATTTATTCTAAATAACAGAAAGTAAAAAGAGGGTACAGAAGGTTGTTCCTTCTAGTTTCATCCATCTCGTGATCATCAAAATGAATCCACTAACAAGGTTGATCAAGTCTTGTTAACAAACTCATTCCGAATAACACAGAGCTGGAGAAATTTCGAATAACACTAAGTTACCTCAATGGGGATATGAAAATCCCCAACAATAAGAATATCATACTTTTTCTTGACAGTAGGGAGAGGAAATTCAAAACCTCCAATAATGATAGTTAGAACTTTTCCAATAGAATTGATGCTATGAACTTGAGATTGTTTCCTCGGAAAGTGTACCGTATGCTCATTACCATTAACATGAAAAGTGACATTGCCTTTGTTGCAATCAATAACAACCCCTGCAGTATTCAAAAAAGGTCTACCAAGGATAATTGACATACTATCGTCCTCGAGAATATCAAGAATAACAAAGTCCGTTAAGATAGTGACATTTGCAACCACAACAGGCACATCCTCACAAATACCGATAGGTATAGCAGTTGATTTATCAGCCATTTGTAAAGATAATTCTGTAGGTGTAAACTTATTCAATTCAAGTCTACGATATAAAGAGAGAGGCATAACACTAACACCGGCTCCAAGATCACATAAAATAGTTCTAACATAATTTATTTTAGTGGAGCATGGTATAGTTGGTACACCCGGATCTCCAAGTTTCTTTGGTATTCCACCCTTAAAAGTATAATTAGCAAGCATGGTGGAAATTTCAGCTTCCGTTATCTTTCTTTTGTTTGTAATGATATCCTTCATATATTTAGCATAAGGATTTACTTTAAGCATATTAGTTAAGCGCATACGTAAAAAAATAGGTCTAATCATTTCAGCAAAGCGCTCAAAATCCTCATCATCCTTTGTCTTGGATGGTTTAGGAGGAAAGGGCATGGGTGTCTGAACCCATGGTTCTCTTTCTCTACCGTGCTTCCTAGCAATAAAATCTCTCGTATCATAACATTGATTCTTTGATTGTGGGTTATCAAGATCAATAGCAGGTTCAATCTCTACTTCATTGTTTTTGCTAGGTTGAGCATCAACATGAACATTATCATTAACATTATCACTAGGTTCATGTTCATCACCTGATTGTGTTTCAGCATCAGAGATAGAAATATCATTGGGATTCTCAGGTGTGTCTACAGTAGGTTCACTAGAAGCATGCAAAGTCCTATCGTTTTTCTTTTTCTTCTTTTTAGAAGAACTAGGTGCCTCTAAAGTATTTCTCTGAGAATGTTGCTCGATTCTCTTAGAGTGGCCTTCAGGATACAAAGGTTCCTGAGTCATTCTACCAGTTCTAGTAGCCACTCTAACAACAAAGTCATTTTTATTATTTAATTCATCAAGAAAATCATTTTGAGCTTTAAGTACTTGCTCAGCTTGAGTAGCAACCATAGAAGCATATTTGCTAATGAGTTTGAGTTCACCTTTAACTCTAGCCATATTATCGCTCACGCGTCCTATCTCGAAAGCATTATTCTTTAACTATCTACCAACATAAGCATTAAAACTTTCTTGTCTAGCCATAAAGTCATCAAATTCATCTAAGCATGGATTGTGAAATTTAGTAGAGGGGATTTCAACTTTATCATATCTATAGAGAGAATTTACCTTTACTACCTGTGTTGGGTTATCAAGACAATGTGGTTCTTCAACAGGTGGTATATTAAGACCATGTATTTCTTCAATAGGAGGTAAATTCTTAACATCTTCAGCTTTAATACCTTTTTCTTTCATTGATTTCTTTGCCTCTTGCATATCTTCACGACTGAGAAATAAAACACCTCTCTTCTTCTGAGTGGGTTTAGGAATAGGCTTAGGAGTCGGCACAATTGGTTCAGGAATTGCCTCAGGAAGAGTCAAATTATTTTCATTAGTCAACATATTATTCAATAATAATTCAGCTTCATCGACTGTTCTTTCCCTGAAAACACAACCAGCACAACTATCCAAGTAATCCTTGGAAGCATCGGTTAGTCCATTATAAAAGATATCAAGTATTTTATTTTTCTTAAGAGGATGATCAGGCAAAGCATTAAGTAATCGGAGAAGCCTCCCCAAGCTTGTGGGAGACTCTCTTCTTCGATTTGCACAAAATTATATATTTCCCGCAAGGCAGCTTCTTTCTTATGAGCAGGGAAATATTTAGCAGGGAAGTAATAAATCATATCCTGGGGACTACGCACACAACCAGGAGCATGAGAATTATACCAAGTCTTAGCATCACCCTTTAATGAGAACAGAAATATCTTAAGGATATAATAGTAGCGAGATTTATCATCATGAGTAAACAGGCTGGCTTTATCATTCAACTTGGTAAGATGTGCCACAACAGTTTCAGATTCAAGGCCATAAAAAGGATCAGATTCAACTAAAGTAATAATTTCAGGATCAACAGAGAATCCATAATCCTTATCAGTAACACAGATAGGTGAAGTAGCAAAAGCAGGGTCAGGTTTCATTCTAGCATTAAGAGACTGCGGCTTCCATTTAGCTAATAATTTTTTAAGATCATATCTATCATTGCAAGCAAAAATAGCTCTAGCAGCTTCTTCATTCATAACATAACCCTCAGGAACAACAGGCAAGTCATAATCATTGGGAGAATTTTCATCATCACTATCATCAATAATAGCATCTTCAATAATTTCATTGTCTCTAACCCTAGCAAGTTGTTCATCAAAAAATTCACCTAATGGCAAAGTAGTATCACGCACAGAAGTAGTTTCATCATAAGTATCATGCATAGCAGAAGTGGCATCATCAATAACATGCGACATATCAGAATTCATAGCAGTAGCAGGTTTAGGTGTCGCAAGCTTACTCAAACAGAAGGAGAATCTAGTGCAGAGCTAGATGGCAGTTCCTTACCTCCCCTCGTAGTTGAGGGAAAAATCGTAGTTCTATCGTCTTTCAGGTCCTTCATAGTGATCAACAGATATAAATCCCAAGTGACTCAGAGAATAGAGCTATGCACCCCGGCAGCGGTGCCAGAAATTAGTCTTGATAACCCACAAGTGTAGGGGATCGCAACAACTTTCGAGGGTAAAGTATTCAACCCAAATTTATTGATTCGACACAAGGGGAGCCAAAGAATATTCTTGAGTATTAGCAGTTGAGTTGTCAATTCAACCACACCTGGATAACTTAGTATCTGTAGCAAAGTATTTAGTAGCAAAGTAATATGATAATAAAGGTAACGGTAGCAAAAGTAATATTTTTGGGTTTTGTAGTGATTGTCACAATAGCAACAGAAAAGTAAATAAGCGAAGAACAATATGTGAAAAGCTTGTAGGCAATGGATCAGTGATGGATAATTATGTCGGATGTGATTCGTCATGTAATAGCTATAACATAGGGTGACACAGAACTAGCTTCAATTCATCAATGTAATGTAGGCATGTATTCCGTAAATAGTCATACGTGCTTATGGAAAAGAACTTGCATGACATCTTTCGTCCTACCCTCCCGTGGCAGCGGGGTCCTAGCGGAAACTAAGGGATATGAAGGCCTCCTTTTAATAGAGAACCGGAACAAAGCATTATCACATAGTGAAAACATGAACTCCTCAAACTACGGTCATCACCGAGAAGTATCCCGATTATTGTCACTTCGGGGTTGTCGGATCATAACACATAATAGGTGACTATAGACTTGCAAGATAGGATCAATAACACACATATATTCATGAAAAGATAATAGGTTCAGATCTGAAATCATGGCACTCGGGCCCTAGTGACAAGCATTAAGCATAGCAAAGTCATAGCAACATCAATCTGAGAACGTAGTGGATACTAGGGATCAATGTCTAACAAAACTAACTTGATTACATGGTAAATCTCATCCAACCCATCACTGTCCAGCAAGCCTACGATGGAATTACTCACGCACGGCGGTGAGGATCATGAATTTCATGTTGGAGGATGGTTGATGATGACGACGGCGATGAATCCCCCTCTCCGGAGCCTCGAACGGACTCCAGATCAGCCCACCCGAGAGAGATTAGGGCTTGTCGGCGGCTCCGTATCGTAAAACGTGATGAAACTTTCCCTCCGATTTTTTTCTCCGTGAGTCGTAATATATGGAGTTGGATTTGAGGTCGGCGGAGCCTCAGGGGGCCCACGAGACAGGGGGCGCGCCCAAGTGGGAGGGCGCGCCCCCCACCCTCGTGGACAGGGTGTGGGCCCCCTGGTCTTGATTCTTTCGCCAATATTTTTTATATTTACCAAAAAGTGCCTCCGTGGATTTTCAGGACATTCCGAGAACTTTTGCTTTCTACACATAAAACAACATCATGGCAGTTCTGCTAAAAATAGTGTCAGTGCGGGTTAGTTCCATTCAAATCATGCAAGTTAGAGTCCAAAACAAGGGCAAAAGTGTTTGGAAAAGTAGATACGTTGGAGAGTATTGATGACCCACAAGTGTAGGGGATCTATCGTAGTCCTTTCGATATGTAAGAGTGTCGAACCCAACGAGGAGCAGAAGGAAATGATAAGTGGTTTTCAGTAAGGTTTTCTCTGCAAGCACTGAAATTATAGGTAATAGATAGTTTTGTGATAAGATAAATTGTAACGAGCAACAAGTAAATAAAGTAAATAATGTGCAGCAAGGTGGCCCAATCCTTTATGTAGCAAAGGATAAGCCTGGACGATTTCTAATAATGAGAAAGGAGCTCCCGAGGACACATGGGAATTATCGTCAAGCTATTTTTTATCACGCTCATATGATTCGCGTTCGGTACTTTGATAATTTGATATGTGGGTGGACCGGTGCTTGGGTACAGCCCTTACTTGGACAAGCATCCCACTTATGATTAACCCCTATTGCAAGCATCCGCAACTACAAAAGAAGTATTAAGGTAAACCTAACCACAACATTAAACATATGGATCCAAATCAGCCCCTAACGAAGCAACGCATAAACTAGGGTTTAAGCTTTTGTCACTCTAGCTACCCATCATCTACTTATTACTTCCCCATGCCTTCCTCTAGGCCCAAATAATGGTGAAGTGTCATGTAGTCGACGTTCACATAACACCACTAGAGGAAAAGGCAACATACATCTCATCAAAATATCGAACGAATACCAAATTCATATGACTACTAATAGCAAGACTTCACCCATGTCCTCAGGAACAAATGTAACTACTCACAAAGCATATTCATGTTCATAATCAGAGGAGTAATAATATGCATTAAGGATCTGAACATATGATCTTCCACCAAGTAAACCAATTAGCATCAACTATAAGGAGTAATCAACACTACTAGCAACCCACAGGTACCAATTTGTGGTTTTGATACAAGATTGGATACAAGAGATGAACTAGGGTTTTAAGAGGAGATGGTGCTGGTGAAGATGTTGATGGAGATTGACCCCCTCCCGATGAGAGGATCGTCGGTGATGACGTTGGTGATGATTTCCCCCTCCCGGAGGGAAGTGTCCCTGGCAGAACAGCTCCGCCAGAGCCCTAGATTGGTTCCGCCAAGGTTCCGCCTCGTGGCGGCGGAGTTTCTTCCCGTAAGCTTGCCCACGATTTTTTCCAGGGTAAAAGCCCTCATATAGTAGAAGATGGACATCGTGGGCCACCAGGGGGCCCAGGAGACAGGGGGCGTGCCCCCCACCCTCCTGGCCAGGGTGTGGGCCCCCTAATGTATTTCTTCCGCTCAATAATTCTTATTAATTCCAAAAACATGTTTCGTGGAGTTTCAGGATTTTTGGAGCAGTGCAGAATAGGTTTCCAATGTTTGCTCCTTTTCCAGCCAGAATTCCAGCTGCCGGCATCCCCCCTCTTCATGGTAAACCTTGTAAAATAAGAGAGAATAGCCATAAGTATTTAGATATAATGTGTAATAACGGCCCATAATGCAATAAATATTGATATAAAAGTATGATGCAAAATGGACGTATCAACTCCCCCAAGCTTAGACCTCGCTTGTCCTCAAGGGGAAGCCGAAATCAAAAAATATGTCCACATGTTTAGAGATAGAGGTGTCGATAAAAAAACACGGACATGAGGGCATGATGATCATTCTTATAATGGCAACATATATAGATTTTATTATATGATTTCTTATGCTCAAGTAACGATCAATTCACAATGTCAAGTATGGTTCAAAAACTTCATTGAGAACTAACAAACTATAATCTCAGTCATTGAAGCAATTGCAATTTATCATAACATCAGAAAGAGTCAACAATAGAGCTTTTCAGCAAATCCACATACTCAACTATCTTGTAGTCTTCTACAAGTTCTAACACTCACGCAATACTTATGGTTATGGAGTTTCAGCCGGACACTGAGAAAGATAGGGGCATATTGTGTTGCCTCCCAACGTATTCACCTTCGGGTGATGTCAACAATAATAGCCCATGCTAACTTACATCCAATTGGATATATATGTCATGATCTTTCGAACACGAGGATCTTGCCAAAGGATAAAATGAAAAAGGGAAAGGTGAGGATCACCTTGACTCAAGCATAAAGTAAAAGATAGGCCCTTCGCAGAGGGAAGCAGAGGTTGTCATGTGTGTTTAGGGTTGGATGCACAAAATCTTAATGCAAAAGAACGTCACTTTTATTGCCCCTTGTATGTGGACCTTTATTATGCAGTCCGTCGCTTTTATTACTTCCACAACAAGATCGTATAAAGCTTATTTTCTCTGCACTAATAAGTCATACATATTTAGATAGCAATTTTTATTGCCTGCAACATGACAACTTACTTGAAGGATCTTACTCAATCCATAGGTAGGTATGGTGGACTCTCATGGGAAAACTGGGTTTAAGGATATTTGGAAGCACAAGTAGTATCTCTACTTAGTGCAAGGAATTTGGCTAGCATGAGGGGGAAAGGCAAGCTCAACATGTTTGGAAGGTCAATGACAATATAATTTAACTGAGATGTGAGAAAACATTAACCATTACGTTGTCTTCCTTGTCCAATGTCAACTCTTTTAGCATGTCATACTTAATGAGTGCTCCCAATCATAAAAGATGTCCAAGATAATACATTTATATGTGAACCTCTCTTTCCTTATCACTTCCTATTAATTGCAACGATGACCAAAACTACGTTTATCAACTCTCAATAACTTTTATGCCTCATACTTTCTATGTGTGAAGTCATCACTAACCATAAGATCAATATGAACTCTTTTATTCTTTCTACTTCCTCAAGATCATAGCAACATAACAAAGCCCTTGACTCAACACTAATCTTTATTATAGATAGCTCACGGACTCGACTACAAAAAGAGATCACAAAGAAAAACTCAAAACTACTTTATATCAAAACTTTAATCTACTAGATCAAGATACTACTAAAAGACTGAACTAAATAAAACCGTAAAGATAGGAGTGTGATGGTGATACGATACCGGGGCACCTCCCCCAAGCTTGGCAGTCACCAAGGGGAGTGCCCATACCCATGTGATTATTTCTCCTTCTTCATGGTTGGTGTTATGATCTTCTTGGCGATGATGCTTTTCAGGATACAGTTCTCCTCCTCGAGCTTATTGACTTGTTGTTTGAGGTCCATAATTTCTTTACGGAGCTTGCCAGTAATGGCCAAAGCTCCCTTTACCCAAGGATGCTGCATAGCTTCTGGAGAACAAGTGAAGCTCTTTTTCATATTTTCATAAGAAAGAAATCTAAAGTTGGAAGGGATGACCGAAGTTGGGATAGCCAAGCTAGGCAGTTCCCCCATCATGAATTTTGCTTGGAGAGGAGAGGTAACTTCTTGATCTTCCTCCATGGCATCTATCCTTTTCAAATCAGCCTCCATCTCATCCTCTGATGATGGTCCAAAGTGATAAGCGTTGCTATTTGCTCCTGGACCTAGTGTTGGGTGGGACACCCGACTCTCCCAACTGACTCCTGAGAAGACATCTTGCTTTTAATCTGCAACAGGAACAACTCGAAACGAAAACAGAGGATATTTGTGTGATACGGTGGTCAAAACCTTCGGGAGTTTATATAATGAATTTTTACCGACAAATTACGTAACGTGCAAGAAAACGGAGTCCGAGAGGCACATGAGGTGTCCACGAGACAGGGGGCATGCCCAATAAGGGAGGGCGCGCCCTCCACTCTCGTGGAGGACTCATGTCCCTTTCGGACTACTTCTTTCTTCCTAAAATTCTTAAATATTCCAAAACTGATAAAAATTGCCATTGGAGTTGTTTAGGAGTCGGTTTACTTACCGTACCACATACCTATTCCTTTTCGGAGTCTGGAACGTTCTGGAAAGTGTCCCTTATGTATTACTCCGAGGTCACAGTTTCAATAATATTAGTTTCAACATTGATAGGATTACCTGAAATATAATGTTTAATTCTTTGACCGTTCACCACCCTCGGACTTGTGCGTTCGAAGTTGTTGATTTTTATGGCACCAGAACGATAGACCTCCTCGATAACATAAGGACCTTCCCATTTAGAGAGAAGTTTTCCTGCAAAAAATCTTAAGCGAGAGTTGAATAATAAACATAATCTCCTACGTTAAACTCACGCTTTTGTATCCTTTTATCATGCCAGCGTTTGACTTTTTCTTTGAATAGCTTGGCATTCTCATAGGCTTGGGTTCTCCATTCATCGAGTGAGCTAATATCAAACAACCTCTTCTGACCGGCAAGTTTGAAGTCATAGTTGAGCTCTTTGATAGCCCAATATGCTTTATGTTCAAGTTCAAGAGGTAAATGACATGCTTTTCCATAAACCATCTTATAGGGAGACATACCCATAGGATTTTTGTATGCAGTTCTATAGGCCCATAATGCATCATCAAGTTTCTTGGACCAATTCTTTCTAGATCTATTGACAGTCTTTTGCAAAATTAATTTGAGCTCTCTATTGCTCAACTCTACTTGGCCACTAGACTGCGGATGATAAGGAGATGCGATTCTATGATTAACATCATACTTAGCAAGCATCTTACGGAAAGCACCATGAATAAAATGTGAACCACCATCAGTCATAAGATATCTAGGGACTCCAAACCTCGGAAAAATAACTTCTTTAAGCATTTTAATAGAAGTGTTATGATCAGCACTACTAGTTGGAATAGCTTCTACCCACTTAGTAACATAATCAACAGCAACTAAAATATGTGTGTAACCATTGGAGGCAGGAAAAGGTCCCATATAATCAAAGCCCCAAACATCAAACGGTTCAATAACAAGAGAGTAATTCATAGGCGTTTCTTGACGTCTACTAATATTACCTATTCTTTGACATTCATCACAAGATAAGACAAACTTACGAGCATCTTTGAAGAGAGTAGGCCAATAAAAACCAGATTGTAGTACCTTGTGTGTAGTTCTATCTCTAGCGTAGTGTCCTCCATAAGATTCAGAGTGACACTTGCGTAGGATCTGTTCCTGTTCATCCTCAGGCACACAACGTCTAATAACACCATCTACTCCTTCTTTGTAAAGGTGTGGGTCATCCCAAAAGTAATGTCTTAAATCATAAAAGAACTTTTTCTTTTACTGGTATGTGAAACTAGGCGGTATAAATTTAGCAACAATGTAATTAGCATAATTAGCATACCAAGGAGCAGTACGAGAAGAATTAAGGACCGCTAATTGTTCATCAGGAAAGCTATCATCAATAGGCAGTAGGTCATCAAGAACATTCTCTAACCTAGACAAGTTGTCTGCAATGGGGTTCTCAGCTCCCTTTCTATCAATAATATGCAAATCAAATTCTTGGAGCAGGAGAACCCATCTAATGAGCCTAGGCTTAGCATCTTTATTTTCCATAAGATATTTAATAGCAGCATGATCAGTGTGAATAGTAACTTTGGAATCAACAATATAAGGTCTAAACTTATCACATGCGAACACAACTGCTAAGAACTCTTTTTCAGTAGTAGCATAATTTCTCTGGGAAGTATCAAGGGTCTTAGTAGCATACTGGATAACATTCAATTTCTTATCAACTCTTTGCCCTAGAACAACACCTACAACATAATCACAAGCATCACACATAATCTCAAAGGGTAAATTCAAATCAGGTGGCTGAACAATAGGTGCAGTGATCAAAGCTTTCTTAAGTATTTCAAATGCTTCTACACAATCATCATTAAAAACAAAAGGAATATCTTTTTGCAATAAATTAGTCAGAGGCCTAGAGATTTTAGAAAAGTCCTTAATGAACCTCCTATAAAAACCGGCATGACCAAGGAAACTTCTTATATCTTTTATGTCCTTGGGACATGGCATCTTTTCAATAGCATCAACCTTGGCTTTGTCAACTTCAATACCTCTCTCGGAAATCTTGTGCCCCAAGACAATGCCTTCATTAACCATAAAGTGACACTTTTCCCAATTTAGGACGACACTAGTGTCTTCGTATCTCTGCAAAACTCGTTCAAGGTTGCTCAAACAATGATCAAAAGAGGATCCATAAACGGAGAAGTCATCCATGAATATCGCACAAATCTTTTCACAAAAATCAGAGAATATAGCCATCATGCACTGAAAGGTAGCAGGTGCATTACATAAACCAAAAGGCATACGTCTATAAGCAAAAGTACCGAAAGGGCAAGTAAAAGTAGTTTTTGATTGATCCCCGCTGACACAGGTATCTAAGAGAAACCAGAATAACCATCTAGAAAGCAAAAATGAGTGTATTTGGATAGTCTTTCTAGCATTTGATCAATAAAAGGCAAAGGGTAATGATCTTTCTTAGTAGCCTTATTTAATTTACGGAAATCAATTACCATCCTATAACCTATAATAATTCTTTGCAGGATCAATTCATCTTTATCATTAGGAACAACGGTAATACCTCCCTTTTTAGGAACACAATGGACAGGGCTTACCCAATCACTATCAGCAACGGGATAAATTATACCTGCCTCTAGGAGCTTTAGTATCTCCTTTCTTACCACTTCTTTCATCTTGGGATTCAGTCGTCGTTGAGGATCTCTAACTGGTTTGGCATCCTTCCCCACTGTAAATTTGTGTTGGCATAACGTGGGACTAATGCCCTTAAGATCATCCAGAGTATATCCAATAGAAGCTCGATGCTTCTTCAGAGTTTTCAATAATATTTCTTCTTCTTGCTCTGAAAGGTTAGCACTAATAATAACATGATATATTTTCTTTTCATCAAGATAAGCATACTTAAGATTATCAGGTAATGGTTTGAGTTCAAACACGGGATCACCCTTGGGTGGAGGGGGATCCCCAAGAATTTCAACGGGAAGGTTATGTTTCAGCACAGGTTCCTGTTTAAGGAACACTTCATCTATTTCCCTTCTTTCCTTCATAAACATATCATTTTCATGGTCAAGCAAATATTGTTCTAACGGATTATTAGGAGGCACGGCAATGGAAGCAAGACCAATAATCTCATCCTTAGTAGGTGGTTCCCTATCACGAGGTTGTTTACGAAACTTAGCAAAATTAACCTCATGAGACATACCATCTAAGCCAACGGTGACAATATCTTTTTCATAATCAATCCTAGCACTAGCTGTATTCAAGAAGGGTCTACCAAAAATAATGGGACAAAAATCATCTTGTGGGGAACCAAGAACAAGAAAATCAGCAGGGTATTTAACCTTCCCACACAAGACTTCAACATCTCGAAATATCCCAACTGGTTTAATGGTGTCCCTATTAGCAAGCTTAATAGTAACATCAATGTCTTCTAATTCAACGGGTGCAATGTCATGCATAATTTCTTTATATAAGGTATGAAGTATTGCACTAGCACTAGCACCCATATCACATAAGCCATGATAACAATGATCTCCTATTTTAACAGAAATAACAGGCATGCCTATGACAGGTCTATGTATCTTAGTATCTGGTCTAGCAATATTAGCAGTTTCATCACAGAAATAAATAACATGCCCATCTAAATCATCATCCAAGAGATCTTTAACCATAGCAATACTAGTTTCAACATTTATTTGCTCAGGAGGTGTATAAGTCCTAGTATTACTCTTACGAACAACAGTCGAAGTTTTAGCATGATCCTTTATCCTAACAGGAAAAGGAGGTTTCTCAACATAAGTAGGAACAATAGGATCACTATAGGTGATAGTCTTTTCTTCAACAATAATAGGTGCAACTACTTTCACTTCAACAGGAGGATTATATTTAAACCACTTATATTTAGGGAGATCAACGTGAGTAGCAAAAGATTCACAGAAAGAATCTACTATCTTAGAGTCAAGTCCATATTTAGGGCTAAATCCACGAAAAGCATCGTTATCCATAAAGGATTTAGCACAATCGAACTTAGGTGTCATACCTGACTCCTTACCATCCTCAGAACCCCAATCTTCAGAGTTGCGTTTAATTCTTTCCAATAAGTCCCATTTGAAATCAATAGTCTTCAACATATAAGAACCAGCACAGGAAGTATCGAGCAGGTTGCGATCATTAAGAGAAAGCCGAGCATAAAATTTTTGAATAATCATTTCCTGGGAGAGCTCATGATTGGGGCGTGAATATAACATTGATTTAAGCCTCCCCCAAGCTTGAGCGATGCTTTCTCCTTCGCAAGGCCAGAAATTATATTTGTAATTACGATCACGATGAACAAGATGCATAGGATAGAACTTCTGGTGAAATTCCAACTTCAATCGTTTATAATTCCAAGATCTCGTATCATCACATAGCCTATACCATGTCAATGCATCTCCCTTCAAAGATAAAGGGAAGACCTTCCTTTTGACAACATCATCGGGAATACTTGCAAGCTTAAATAATCCACAAACTTCATCCACAAAGATAAGGTGTAAATTGGGATGCAATGTTCCATCTCCTGCAAATGGATTAGCTAGCAGTTTCTCTATCATACCCGAAGGAATCTCAAAGTAAATATTTTCAAAAAGTTCAGTAGGTTGAGGAGAAACTATTTGCTCTTCTGGTCGGGGTGAAGATACCCCGAACAAGCCCCTCAAAGGATTAGTTTCCATAGTGACAAGTAAAAGAAAATTTCAGCACACTATATAAATGTTTCCTTACCAAGTTCCACTCACCAAAAGCGCTACACACCCCGGCAATGGCGCCAGAAAAGAGTCTTCATGACCCACAAGTGTAGGGGATCTATTGTAGTCCTTTCGATAAGTAAGAGTGTCGAACCCAACGAGGAGCAGAAGGAAATGATAAGCGGTTTTCAGTAAGGTTTTCTCTGCAAGCACTGAAATTATAGGTAATAGATAGTTTTTGAAAGATCATGGATGTCGCCTAGACGGGGGTGGGGTGAATAGGCGCTTTAAAATAATTATGGTTAAGGCTTGAACAAATGCGGAATAAACCTAGCGGTTAATTTGACAAGCACAAAACCTACAACAACTAGGCTCACCTCTGTGCACCAACAACCTATGCTAAGCAAGGTAAACAACTAAGTGATAGCAAGATATATGACAAGAAACAATATGGCTATCACAAAGTAAAGTGCATAGGTAAAGGGGCTCGGGTAAGAGATAACCGAGGCACGCGGAGACGACGATGTATCCCGAAGTTCACACCCTTGCGGATGCTAATCTCCGTTTGGAGCGGTGTGGAGGCACAATGCTCCCCAAGAAGCCACTAGGGCCACCATAATCTCCTCATGCCCCCGCACAATGCAAGAAGCCATGATTCCACTAAGGGACCCTTGAGGGCGGTCACCGAACCCGTACAAATGGCGACCCTTGGGGGCGGTCACCGAACCCATACACTTTGGCAACCCTTGGGGGCGGTCACCGGTACCCGTCAAATTGCTCGGGGCGATCTCCACAACCTAATTGGAGACCCCGATGCTTGCCCGGAGCCTTACACCACAATGATTGAGCTCCGAACACCACCAACTGTCTAGGGCGCCAAGGCACCCAAGAGGAACAAGCTCTAGGGTGTCCTAACACCCAAGAGTAACAAGCTCAAGGGTAGCAAGCACCCAAGAGTAATAAGCTTCTCAACTTGTAACTTCCACGTATCACGTGGAGAACTCAAACTGATGCACCAAATGCAATGGCAAGGGCACATGGAGTGCCCAAGTCCTTGTCTTCCAAATCCCACCAAAGAAACTAATGCTAGGGAGGAAAATGAGAGGAAGAACGAAAGAAGAACTCCAAGATCTAGATCCAAGGGGTTCCCCTCACTTAGAGGAGAAAGTGATTGGTGGAAACGTGGATCTAGATCTCCTCTCTCTTTTCCCTCAAGAACTAGCAAAAATCGTTGGAGGGATTGAGAGTTAGCAAGCTCAAAGAAGGTCAACAATGGGGGAAGAACACAAGCTCAAAAAGAATAAGTCTCAATGGGGAAGAAGACCCCCTTTTATAGGTGGGGAGAAATCCAACTGTTATCCCCCCACTCAGCCCGCACGACGCGGTACTACCGCAGGGAGCTGCGGTACTACCGCTGCAGGTTGCGGTACTACCGCATGTGCAGCACTGGCCAGGCCTATTGCACACGGCAACGAGCGGTAGAACCGCCGGAGCGGTACTACCGCACGCCCCTACGGTACTACCGTAAGGCAGGCAACACTAGGCGCAGAGAAAGCACGGAAGTAAAAAATTACTTCCCTACCTACTTCCGCTGAGGGAGAACCTGCGCAAAAATCCGGCACGGTACTACCGCACACGAATAGCGGTACTACCGCGTAGGCCGCTGATGTAAAAAATTACATCCGCCCCTACTTCCGCTCATGCTGCTAAGCCTGGCCAGAGCCCATGGTACTACCGCGCCCGCGGCGCGGTACTACTGCGTAGGGCATGGATGTAAAAAATTACATCCGCCCCTACTACCGCTCGAGCCGCTGCGCTTGGCCTGAGGCCACGGTACTACCGCTCCCACAGAGCGGTACTACCACCTGCAGTACTACCGCAGGGTCTGCGGTACTACCGCTCCGGAGAGCAGTACTACCGCATGCCCCAGATCAGCAACACTAGGAGTCCTTCATTTTGCAGAGAAGACAACAGAGGGAAACAATAAAACCAGAACTGCCATAACTTCTGCAAATGAGCTCCGAATTGAGCAAACTCAAGCTTGTTGGATAGAGGAAGACGAGTAGCATCAAAACAACGAAGAAGTGAAAACAAAGGAGTGAAACCTCCAACAGAGAAGAACCGGCATACCCTCCAACATCGAAAACATCAAAGAAGAAGCATGTGAACTCCGTTTTCGATGAACTCGAGCTTGTCATAAAAATGACCATAAGCTCCAAATCTCACAAGGAGAAGAACCAAACAAGAACCAATAAAGATGATGCAAGGATGCAATGGTTTGAGCTCTCTATGAACGATACGATCAAGCAACCCATCGAGAGCCCCCCTTGATAGTACGGCAATCGATCCTATAACCCGGTCTCCCACAACTACCATGAGACCGATAAAATAGAAAACCTATCAAGGGCAAACCTTTGCCTTGCACAAAGTCCACTTGAGCTAGATGATGACGATCTACTCCTCCTCAAGATGGACCACCTTTCTTGATTGCGTTGGCTCGATGAAGACTAGTTGATTGCTCCCCCATATTCCACTATGGGTGAGCCACTCTTCCGCTCATCTTCACACGTCCATTGTCACCACAATGGACGGCAACCTTCAAGCACTTGATCTCTTTGTGATGCATCACTTGAACTTGCACACCGCAACCATACCATGGGATCACTTGATCCCTCGGTACATCTTGTGCGCTTTGTGTGTTGAATCTTTCCAACTCTCTTCATTTGGATGATGTCTTGAAGGTAGACATGAATGATCACACAATCTTCTTCTTCAAGACATGCTTGCAATAAGCTCAACACTCACATGACCGATCTTTGGATAATTCCTTAATAACACCGTGGGCATCACAAACTCTCCTTGAAACCAACAAATGGACTCCAAGAAAAGCCTATGGACAAACCCTTCAAATATAACTCAAGGCAACCATTAGTCCATAGAGATTGTCATCAATTGCCAAAACCATACATGGGGGCACCGCATGTTCTTTCAGTTTTGTGATAAGATAAATTGTAATGAGCAACAAGTAAATAAAGTAAATAAAGTGCAGCAAGGTGGCCCAATCCTTTATGTAGCAAAGGATAAGCCTGGACAATTTCTAATAATGAGAAAGGAGCTCCTGAGGACACATGGGAATTATCGCCAAGCTAGTTTTCATCACGCTCATATGATTCGCATTCGGTACTTTGATAATTTGATATGTGGGTGGACCGGTGCTTGGGTGCTGCCCTTACTTGGAAAAGCATCCCACTTATGACTAACCACTATTGCAAGCATCTGCAACTACAAAAGAAGTATTAAGGTAAACCTAACCACAGCATTAAACATATGGATCCAAATCAGCCCCTAACGAAGCAACGCATAAACTAGGGTTTAAGCTTCTGTCACTCTAGCAACCCATCATCTACTTATTAATTCCCCATGCCTTCCTCTAGGCCCAAATAATGGTGAAGTGTCATGTAGTCGACGTTCACATAACACCATTAGAGGAAAAGACAACATACATCTCATCAAAATATTGAACGAACACCAAATTCACATGACTACTAACTTCACCCATGTCCTCAGGAACAAACGTAACTACTCACAAAGCATATTCATGTTCATAATCAGAGGAGTAATAATATGCATTAAGGATCTGAACATATGATCTTCCACCAAGTAAACTAATTAGCATCAACTACAAGGAGTAATCAACACCACTAGCAACCCACATGTACCAATTTGTGGTTTTGATACAAGATTGGATACAAGAGATGAACTAGGGTTTTGAGAGGAGATGGTGCTGGTGAAGATGTTGATGGAGATTGACCCCCTCCCGATGAGAGGATCGTCGGTGATGACGTTGGTGATGATTTCCACCTCCCGGAGGGAAGTGTCCCCGGCAGAACAGCTCCGCCAGAGCCCTAGATTGGTTCCGCCAAGGTTGCGCCTCGTGGCGGCGGAGTTTCTTCCCATAAGCTTGCCCATGATTTTTTCCAGGGTAAAAGCCCTCATATAGCAGAAGATGGACACCGGGGGGCCACCAGGGGGCCCAGGAGAGAGGGGCGCGCCCAGTAGGGGTGGGCGCGCCCCCCACCCTCCTGGCCAGGGTGTGGCCCCCCCTGATGTTGTTCTTCTGCTCAATAATTCTTATTAATTCCAAAAACATGTTTCGTGGAATTTCAGGATTTTTGGAGCAGTGCAGAATAGGTTTCCAATGTTTGCTCCTTTTCCAACCAGAATTCTAGCTACCGGCATTCCCCCTCTTCATGGTAAACCTTGTAAAATAAGAGAGAATAGCCATAAGTATTCAGATATAATGTGTAATAACAGCCCATAATGCAATAAATAATGATATAAAAGCATGATGCAAAATGGACGTATCAACTCGCCTTTACGCCATCGATGTCACCCCCCCTTGGATTTTCTGTTTATTCATTTAATTCAAATATTTTGACCAGAACTTTGACCTTGAATATCTCCTAGCCTATAAGTCCAAGTGAGTTGATTCTTTTTGCATTTGGTTTGTTACAGAAAACTCTAGCAGCACACCAAAGTGTGGATTTTTCCTTGCTGCCTAGAATTTCTGGTGATTTTCAGAGTGGTTCTTGATATTTGGTTTTGCGGGTTTTAAATATTTTCAGAGGGAGAGACTTTTCTTGAAGCTATCCAGGAGGAGTGTGAACCTCCTCTGCACTAAGGCAAGCCACAATAACATTTGGATGGTGTCATCTCAATATCTTTGATTTTCTACTTGAATATGAGCTAATTTTCATGCATTTAAAATAGTTAAATAATTATGTTTTGATGCTTAGTTACTTTGTCATGCTTGTTATGCTTGTTTTAGTTACTGGTTAATTGCATGGAGTAGTTTAATCAAGTAGAGTAAAGTTTTAGCTTAATGGTAATGCTTTGATAAATAATGGTAGTTTCTTTTGATAATTGCTATTTTCATATAAAAGATAAGTGACTAAAAATGAGGTTTGATAATAACCAGTGTAGTAACATCAGTAGCTTTGTTGATGAGTAGTGCAAGAGAGTTATTTCTGTGATGTTGATCCGTTCTTATGAGTTGCATCTTGAGCATATCGAGTAGTTGCATGATCATGGCATCATATGGCTCATAGTAAGTTTATTTTCAAGTTAAACTTGGTAATAATCCAACTTGAATATTAAGTTGATCAAGTCATGGTGCCTCTGAATCGGGTTCTTTTCAGTGCGACCACATTTACCTTTATGGGGGGTCTTGATTCGGTCCTTTGTCATGCCTCTTACCGGTGCCTCCAACTAGGGAAGGTTATGGGCGTGCGGTACCCTGGTCCGGTAAGCAGACATAACCTTGTGTGCTCATTTGTTTTTATGGTACCTTGTCCCTCTTTGGGACCGTTTTGCCATGACGGGGGCCGCAGATGCCTTTGGTAGGCATGGGCCACCCATGACTTAGCCTTGAGAGGGAGTGAGTCGGAGTGGCCGGGGAGGGTGTCATGGCAAGGAAAGGGTTTCGTCGGAACTCCATGGTCCACCCGAATGGGAGTGCGAGGCCCTTGAGTTCCGTAGTGTGGGTAAAGTGTGCTAACCTCTGCAGAGTGTACTATCGATAGCCGCGTCCTCGATTATGGACACAACTCGGTAGTAAGTCACACCATGGATCAACAACTTTAATTAATCTTGCACACTTGGTATTATTTGTGGCACTGGTTTTATGATAACTTGTGGATCATGTGATGATCGTAAGTGATTAGCTTCAGTTGTGATCCGGGTATGATCACCATTTGGTTACAGTGTAACCCATCTGGTAAGCGAGTCCGAGGGACTCGGTGCACATGTTGGTTTCATTGCATCCGTAGTATCACTTGCATTGCATTAAACCTGATTAATTGTCATGATATTGTTTGCCATTGTGCTTATGTTTGTTGTGAGCTTGCAAGTACATTCAATGTACTGACATGGCGTGTTATCCCAGCTTTCAGGCAAGACTGATCGGATCAGAGAGCGTCCCACGTCTAGCATTGTGTCCACGTTGGCGTCCCTGTACTATGGAGTTCCATTTCATCGTTATTCCACTGCCGCGTAGTTGATATGATCGAGGCCTTTCATGTTCATTAAATAATGTACAGACTGTTCAGCTGCACCGTGTGTGCCGCTTGGCCTCTTATCTCGATGTAATATCAGACTTATGTATCCGCTAGCATCAATAAAGCGGTTGTTTCTATACCATGATGTTGTGTGCTGCCAGAGGACTTGATCTCTGGGCTGGCAATGCAAGGTAAACCGGTTGCTCTGAGCCGGGGTGCCACAATGATTTATTTATTGATTGTCTTCCTTATGAGTGGCGGTCGGGGACGAGCGATGGTCTTTTCCTACCAATCTATCCCCCTAGGAGCATGCGCGTAGTACTTCGTTTTGATAACTAATAGATTTTTGCAATAAGTATGTGAGTTCTTTATGACTAATGTTGAGTCCATGGATTATACACACTCTCACCCTTCCACCATTGCTAGCCTCTCTTGTGCCGCACAACTTTCGCCGGTACCATACACCCACCATATACCTTCCTCAAAACAGCCACCATACCTACCTATTATGGCATTTCCATAGCCATTCCGAGATATATTGTCATGAAACTTTCCACCGTTCTATTTATTATGACACACTCCATCATTGTCATATTGCTTTGCATGATCATGTATTTGACATTGTATTTGTGGCAAAGCCACCGTTCATAATTTTTTCATACATGTCATTCTTGAATCATTGCACATCCCGGTACACCGCCGGAGGCATTCACATAGAGTCATATTTTGTTCTAAGTATTGAGTTGTAATTCTTGAGTTGTAAGTAAATAAAAGTGTGATGATCTTCATTATTAGAGCATTGTCCGATGTGAGGAAAGGATGATGGAGACTATGATTCCCCCACAAGTCGGGATGGGACTCCGGACGAAAAAGAAAAAAAAGAAAAAAAGGCCATAAAAAAAGAGAAGGCCCAAAAAAATGAGAGAAAAAGAGAGAAGGGACAATGTTACTATCCTTTTACCACACTTGTGCTTCAAAGTAGCACCATGATCTTCATGATAGAGAGTCTCCTATGTTGTCACTTTAATATACTAGTGGGAATTTTTTATTATAGAACTTGGATTGTATATTCCAATGATGGGCTTCCTCAAAGTGCCCTAGGTCTTTGTGAGCAAGCGAGTTGGATGCACACCCACTTAGTTTCTTTTTGAGCTTTCATACACTTATAGCTCTAGTGCATCCGTTGCATGGCAATCCCTACTCACTCACATTGATATCTATTGATGGGCATCTCCATAGCCCGTTGATACGCCTAGTTGATGTGAGACTATCTTCTCCTTTTTGTATTCTCCACAACCACCATATTCTATTTCACCATACTGCTATATCCATGGCTCACGCTCATGTAGTGTGTGAAGATTGAAAAAGTTTGAGAAAGTATGAAACAATTTCTTGGCTTGTCATCAGGGTTGTGCATGATTTAAATATTTTGTGTGATGAAGATAGAGCATAGCCAGACTATATGATTTTTTAGGGATAGCTTTCTTTGGCCATGTTATTTTGAGAAGACATGATTACTTTGTTAGTATGATTGAAGTATTATTATTTTTATGTCAATATTAACTTTTGTTTTGAATCTTTAGGATTTGTACATTCATGCCACAATAAAGAAAATTACATGGATAAATATGTTAGGTAGCATTCCACATCAAAAATTCCGTTTTTATCATTTACCTACTCGAGGACGAGAAGGAATTAAGCTTGGGGATGCTTGATATGTCTCCAATGTATCTATAATTTTTGACTGTTCCATGCTATGATATTATCTGTTTTGGATGTTTAATAGGCATTTATATGCTATTTTAATATATTTTTTGGGACTAACCTATGAACCGAGGGCCCAGTGCCAGTTTCTATTATTTTTGCCTATTTTAGAGTTTCGCGGAAAAGGAATACCAAACGGAGTCCAAACGGAATGAAACCTTCGCGATGATCTTTCTTGGACCGAAAGGAAACCAGAAGACTTGGAGATGAAGTCGGGGACGCAACAAGGCGGCCACGAGGCAGGAGAGCACGCCCAGGGGGTAGGGCGCGCCCCCCACCCTCATGGGCCCCTCATAGCTCCCCTGACCTAGTTCCTTCGCCTATATATACTCTTATACCCTGAAAACACCCAGGGGAGCCACGAAACCACTTTTCCACCGCCGCAACCTTCTGTCCCATCTAGGGACCTTTTCCGGCGTCCTGCCGGAGGGCGATTCGATCATGGAGGGCTGCTACAGCAACATCATTACCTCTCCGATGAAGCGTGAGTAGTTTACCACGGACCTTTGGGTCCATAGTTATTAGCTAGATGGCTTCTTCTCTCTCTTTGATTCTCAATACCATGTTCTCCTTGATGTTTTTGGAGATCTATTCGATGTACTATTATTTTGCGGTGTGTTTGCCGAGATCCGATGAAATGTGGATTTATGATCAAGACTATGTATGAATATTATTTGGTTCTTCTCTGAATTCTTATATGCATGATTTGATATCTTTGCAAGTCTCTTCGAATCATCGGTTTAGTTTGGCCTACTAGATTGATATTTCTTGCAATGGGAGAAGTGCTTAGCTTTGGGTTCAATCTTGCGGTGTTTTCCCAGTGACAGTAGGGGCAGCAAGGCACGTATTGTATTGTTGCCATCGAGGATAACAAGATGGGGTTTTCATCATATTGCTTGAGTTAATTCATATACATCATGCCATCTTACATAATGTGTTACTCCGTTCTTTATGAGCTTAATACTTTAGATGCATGTTGGATATAGGTCGATGTGTGGAGTAATAGTAGTAGATGCAGGAAGGAGTCGGTCTACTTGAGACGGACGTGATGCCTATGTTCATGATCATTGCCTTAGATTTCATCATAACTATGCACTTTTCTATCAATTGCTCGACAGTAATTTGTTCACCCACCGTAATATTTGCTATCATGAGAGAAGCCATTAGTGAAACCTATGGCCCCCGGGTCTCTTTTCCATATTATTTAATATCATTTACATCTTGCTAGTTTCCGATCTACTATTTTGCAATCTTTTACATTCCGATCTATAAACCAAAAATACCAAAAATATTTACTTTACCGTTTATATATCTCTATCAGATATCACTTTTGCAACTAACTGTGAAGGGATTGACAACCCCTTTATCACGTTGGGTGCAAGTTGTTGATTGTTTATGCAGGTATTCGGTGACTTGTGCATTGTCTCCTACTGGATTGATACCTTGGTTCTCAAAAAAGAGGGAAATACTTACGCTACTTTGCTGCATCACCCTTTCCTCTTCAAGGGAAAACCAACGCAAGCTCAAGAGGTAGCTGGTACGTCTCCAACGTATCTACTTTTCCAAACACTTTTGCCCTTGTTTTGGACTCTAATTTGCATGATTTGAATGAAACTAACCCGGACTGATGCTATTTTCAGCAGAACTACCATGATGTTGTTTTATGTGTAGAAAAGAAAAGTTCTCGGAATGTCCTGGAAATCCATGGAGGCACTTTTTGGAATTAATAAGAATTTTTGGCGAAAGAATTAATGCCAGGGGGCCGACAGGTTGTCCACGAGACAGGGGGCCGCCCCCCCCCCCCCAGGGCGCGGCCTCCTATCTCATGGGCCCCCTAGACCTCCACCGACCTCAACTCCAACTCCATATATTCACGTTCGGGGAGAAAAAAATCAGAGAGAAAGTTTCATCGCGTTTTACGACACGGAGCCGCCGCCAAGCCCTAATCTCTCTCGGGAGGGCTGATCTGGAGTCTGTTCGGGGCTCCGGAGAGAGGGATTCGTCGTTGTCGTCATCATCAACCATCCTACATCACCAATTTGATGATGCTCACCGCCGTGCGTGAGTAATTCCATTGTAGGCTTGCTGGACGGTGATGGGTTGGATGAGATTTACCATGTAATCAAGTTAGTTTTGTTAGGGTTTGATCCCTAGTATCCTCTATGTTCTGAGATTGATGTTGCTATGACTTTGCTATGCTTAATGCTTGTCACTAGGGCCCGAGTGCCATGATTTCAGATCTGAACCTATTATGTTTTCATGAATATATGTGTGTTCTTGATCCTATCTTGCAAGTCTATAGTCACCTATTACGTGTTATGATCCGACAACCCCGAAGTGACAATAATCGGGATACTTCTCGGTGATGACCGTAGTTTGAGGAGTTCATGTATTCACTATGTGCTAATGCTTTGTTCCGGTTCTCTATTAAAAGGAGGCCTTAATATCCCTTAGTTTCCGTAAGGACCCCGCTGCAACGGGAGGGTAGGACAAAAGATGTCATGCAAGTTCTTTTCCATAAGCACGTATGACTATTTACGGAATACATGCCTACATTACATTGATGAACAGGAGCTAGTTCTGTGTCACTCTATGTTATAGCTATTACATGAGGAATCGCATCCGGCATAATTATCCATCACTGATCCATTGCCTACGAGCTTTTCACATATTGTTCTTCGCTTATTTACTTTTCCGTTGCTACTGTTACAACTACTACAAAAACCCCAAAACATTTATCTTTACTTTTGCTACCGTTACCTTTATTATCATACCACTTTTGCTACTAAATATTTTCTGCAGATACTAAGTTATCCAGGTGTGGTTCAATTGACAACTCAACTGCTAATACTCAAGAATATTCTTTGGCTCCCCTTGTGTCGAATCAATAAATTTGGGTTGAATACTATACCCTCGAAAGTTGTTGCGATCCCCTACACTTGTGGGTTATCAAGACTAATTTCTGGCGCCATTGCCGGGGAGCATCGCTCTATTCTCTGAGTCACTTGGGATTTATATCTGTTGATCACTATGAAGAACTTGAAAGACGCTAAAACCAAGATTTTGCCCTCAACTACGAGGGGAGGTAAGGAACTGCAATCTAGCTCTGCACTAGATTCTCCTTCCGTTATTAGTAGGCTTGCAACACCTAAACCTACTACTGCTATGAATTCTGATATGTCGCATGTTATTGATGATGCCACTTCTGCTATGCATGATGAAACTACTTCTGTGCGTGATACTACTTTGCCATTAGGTGAATTTCTTGATGAACAACTTGCTAGAGTTAGGGGGAATGAAAATATTGAAGAACCTATTATTGATGATAGTGATGATGAAGGTTCCCCCAATGATTATGTATTACCTGTTGTTCCTAAGGGTTATGTTATGAATGAAAAAGCTGCTATGGAAATTCTTGCTTGCAATGATAGAAATGATCTTAAGAAATTATTAGCTAAATGGAAGCAGCAGTCTCTTAATGCTAGAATGAAACCCGATCCTGATTTTGCTACTTCACCTATCTGTGTTACTGATAAGAATTATGAATTCTCTGTTGATCCTTATATTATTACTTTAGTTGAATGTGATCCTTTTTATGGCCTTGAATCTGAAACTGTTGTGGCACATCTTACCAAGTTGAATGATATAGCCACCCTGTTTACTCATGATGATAAATCTCGCTACTATTATATCCTTAAGATATTTCGTTCTCATTAAAGGGTGATGCTAAGACTTGGTATAATTCTCTTGCTCCTGGTTGTGTGCGTAGTCCCCAGGATATGATTTATTACTTCTCTGCTAAATATTTCCCGGCTCATAAGAAACAAGCTGCCTTGCGGGAAATATATAATTTTGTGCAAATTAAAGAAGAGAGTCTCCCACAAGCTTGGGGAGGCTTCTCCGGTTACTTAATGCTTTGCCCGATCATCCTCTTAAGAAAAATGAAATACTTGATATCTTTTATAATGGACTAACCGATGCTTCCAAGGACTACTTGGATAGTTGTGCTGGTTGTGTTTTCAGGGAAAGAACAGTCGACGAAGCTGAAATACTATTGTATAATATGTTGACCAATGAAAATAATTGGACTCTTCCCGAGCCAGTTCCTGAAGTAATTCCTGAACCAATTGAGCCAACTCCTGAGCCTATTCCTAAACCCACTCCGAGAAGAGAGGTGTTTTATTTCTCAGTCCTGAAGATATGCAAGAGGCAAAGAAATAAATGAAATAAAAAGGTATTAAAGCTGAAGATTTTAAGAATTTACCACCTATTGAAGAAATACATGGTCTTAATTTACCACCTGAAGAACCACATTGTCTTGATAACCCGACACAGGTAGTAAAGGTAAATTCTCTCTATAGATATGATAAAGTTGAAATACCCTCTACTAAATTTCATAGCCCTTGCTTAGATGAATTTGATGACTTTATGGCTAGACAAGAAAGTTTTCATGCTTATGTTGGTAGAGAGTTAAAGAATAATTCTTTTGAGATAGGACATGTAAGCGAGCGATAATCTGGCTAGAGTTAAAGATGAACTTCACCACGTTAGCAAATATACTTCTATGGTTGCTACTCAAGCTGAGCAAGTACTTAAAGCTCAAAATGATTTGCTTGATGAGTTACATAATAAAAATGACTTTGCGGTTGGAGTGGCTACTAGAAATGGTAGAATGACTCAGGAACCTTTGTATCCTGAAGGCCAACCTAAGAGAATCGAGCAAGATTCTCAGAGAAATAATTTAGAGGCACCTAGTTCTTCTAAAAAGAAGAAAAAGAAAGACGATAGGACTTTGCATGCTTCTAGTGAACCTACTATAGACACACCTAAGAATCCCAATGATATTTCTATTTCTGGTGCTGAAACTCAATCAGGTGATGAACATGAACCTAGTGATAATGTTAATGATAATGTTCATGTTGATGCTCAACCTAGTAAAAACAATGATGTAGAGATTGAACCTGCTCTTGATCTTGATAACCCACAATCAAAGAATCAACGTTATGATAAGAGAGATTTTGTTGCTAGGAAGCACGGTAAAGAAAGAGAACCATGGGTTCAGAAACCCATGCCCTTTCCTCCTAAACCATCCAAGACAAAGGATGATGAGGATTTTGAGCGATTTGCTGAAATGATTAGACCTATTTTCTTATGTATGCGCTTAACTGATATGCTGAAAGTAAATCCTTATGCTAAGTATATGAAGGATATCATTACAAATAAAAGAAAGATACCAGAAGCTGAAATTTCCACCATGCTTGCTAATTACACTTTTAAGGGTGGAATACCAAAGAAACTTGGAGATCCGGGTGTTCCAACTATACCTTGCTCCATTAAAAGAAATTATGTTAGAACTGCTTTATGTGATCTTGGAGCCGGAGTTAGTGTTATGTCTCTCTCTTTATATCATAGACTTGAATTGAATAAGTTGACACCTACTGAAATATCTTTGCAAATGGCTGATAAATCACCTGCTATACCTGTCGGTATTTGTGAGGATGTGCCTGTTGTGGTTGCAAATGTCACTATCTTAACGGACTTTGTTATTCTTGATATTCCCGAGGACCTTGGTAGACCTTTTCTTAATACTGCAGGGGCTGTTATTGATTGCAACAAAGGCAATATCACTTTTCATGTTAATGGTAATGAGCATACGGTACACTTTCCGAGGAAACAATCTCAAGTTCATAGCATCAATTCTATTGAAAAATTTCCAACTATCATTTTTGGAGGTTTTGAATTTCCTCTTCCTACTGTCAAGAAAAAGTATGATATTCTTATTGTTGGGGATTTTCATATCCCCGTCGAGGTAACTTAGTGTTATTCGAAATTTCTCTGGTTCTGTGTTATTCGGAATGAGTTTGTTAACAAGACTTGATCAACCTTGTTAGTGGGTTCATTTTGATGATCACGAGATGGATGAAACTAGAAGGCACAACTTTATGTACCCTCTTTTCACTTTCTGTTATTTAGAATAAATAAAGCAAAAATAGTATTATCTGTGTGTTTTCTGAATTATCCGTGCATTAAAAAAATAGTCCGAAAATAAAAGTGCTCCAAATGCCCTGCAAATTTAGTATGATTTTTTCTGGAATATTTGAGGATTTTAGGCACTAAAAACACTGCAGGAGGGGCAAGCATCAGGCCACGAGAGAGGAGTGCGCCCCCCTGTAGGGTGCGCCCCCTGTCTCGTGGGCCCCTGGTGGCTCCCCTCCACTTATGCCACCACACACACACTTCATCTTCTACCCACAAAAATCCCCATCCAGCTCAAGCACTAGTTCTAGCTCCTTTTGCTGCGATTTTCGATCTCTTAGCTCAAAGCTCCATTCACAAAACTTCTTTGGGAGATTGTTGCTTGGTATGTGACTCCTCCATTGGTCCAATTAGTTTTTGTTCTAGTGCTTTATTCATTGCAAAATTTTGCTGCTTAGGTGACCATGTTCTTGAGCTTGCATGTTAAATTTTTGAGGTCCCAAGCAATTCCAATGCATGATATAGGCTCTAGGCACTTGTAGGAGTAGTTGCTATCAATCTTGTTTAGTTTTATTCACTTTTATTTTGAAGTTACTAAAATTTCAGAAATTTTCAGAAAAAGAAATATGCTTAGAAGAATGTACCAAGGTGGTTCCTCGTCAAAGAAAGGGCCAAGGATTGCTATACGTGAGCAAGATGTTGAATTGCCGAGGGACGCAAATGTATGGGCTTGTGAGTGGCCATCCGATGATTTTATGGTCGAAGCAGGCCTCAAGGAGGAATTTGACGCATATGTGCGTAATGCCGAGCTAGAGGACTTCTTACAAGATAAGTGTCCTCAATATTATCAATTGACTGATTCCTTTGTGCGGAGGTTCGAATATATCTCTGCGCATAATTCTCCTAGTGTCATGTTTGATATTTATGATACATCTTATACCATGGATTTAGAGGATTTCACAACTGCTTACAAACTCCCGCAGTGGGGTAATATCAGTGATCCTCGCAAATCTGAATTTAGAGATTTTCTTGCTAGTATTACTGTGGGAGAATCTAGGGACATAGCACAAGCTACCATAGGGAGCATTCATTTTCCTGCTATACATTATTTTGCTCTCTTTATTGGTAGATGCATTAACGGTAAGGACGAAGTATGTCACATGTGTGCCCCTGATCTTTGTGTCCTCAAGAGTGCTGTGTCTGGTTATAAAGGTTATAACTTGGGGGCAATAGTTGCACATAGGTTGCAGAATAATAGTAGAAGGGGTGATTTCTTTGGAGGAATTTATGCAACCCGTGTGGCTAATTTTCTTAATATAGCTCCGCGAGAGGGGGATATGATTTTACCTCCTGTTTATTTGGATAAAGAAGCTATGTTTGGTCATCATTTTCTTGAGAGGAATGAACAATTCCTCCATTATCGACTAATCTATGACAGGCGCAATGTCGTCCCTGTTACTCTTCCTGGCCCCTACCTTTTTGATTATCAGGCAAAAGGAAGATATGTTATCACCAGGGAGGAAGAAACTGAATATGAGAGGGGAATGGAGGCAACTCGCCAACACGCTGCTGCTCAGGAGGCGGTCGCCTCTGCATCTCAGTACAACCCCAGTTTCACTTATGGATATCAGCCAGGCGGTCATTGGTATTATACCAACTTAGGCCAAAAGCCTAAGCTTGGGGGAGTACGTATTTCTCACGGACTTCACATTCATGTTCACACACTAGTCGTCGGTGCTCGTACTCTTTCATTGTATTATCTGTGCTAGTTTAAATTTCTTTTTCTAGTTTTCTTCTGTGTGTTTGATAAACCTTGAGAAAATTCAAAAAAATTAGTTAGTTTAATTTCCATGCTTGTAGTAGAATTAAAATGAAAACCCAAAAAGATTTCTAGTTTTTCTTCTTACTTGTTGGGAGCTTTCCCGTGTAAATAGTTTTATTTTCTTTTCTTTCTTTTGGGGGTCGAGAAGACCATATTGAAAATGTTTAGTGGCTCTTATATGCATGATTGTTTATTTAACTTAGAGCCCATATTACTTGTCTTCTCTCTTGAGTTAAATGCTTGCAGATTCCAGCTTAGTCCAATGCACGTGCACTCTTATTATTATACACATCGTTTGGTCGTGCAAGTGAAAGGCAATAATGACGATATATGATGGACTTATTGGGTTGAGAAAAGCTGGTATGAACTTGACCTCTCTTGTTTTTGTAAATATGATGAGTTCATCGTTCCTGAGTCAGCTATTATGAAGTAAACATATTTGCAATGACATTTAGAGATTATAGTTACTTGTGCCATGCTTGATTAGATATGAGTTATAATGGTTTACCTTGCGTGCCAACATGCTATTAGAATGATTATGATGTGGTATGATGGGATGGTATCCTCCTTTGAATTAATTGAGTGACTCGACTTGGCACATATTCACGCATGTAGTTGAATCAAATCAACATAGCCTTCAGGATATTTATGTTCATGGTGGATTATATCCTACTCATGCTTGTACTCGGTGTGAACTAATTTTAATGCATGTTTACGACTGTTGTCGCTCTCTCAGTTGGTCGCTTCCCAGTCTTTTGCTAGCCTTCACCTGTACTAAGCGGGAATACTGCTTGTGCATCCAAACTCCTTAAACCCCAAAGTTGTTCCATATGAGTCCACTATACCTTCCTATATGCGGTATTTATCTGCCGTTCCAAGTAAATTTGTATGTGCCAAACTCCAAACCTTCAAATGAAATTCTATTTTGTATGCTCGAGCAGCTCATGTTACAACTAGGGCTGCCTATATCTTCCATGCTAGGTGGGTTATTCTCAAGAGGAGTGGACTCCGCTCCTCATTCACGAGAAAGGGCCGGTAACCGGGGTTCCCAGTCCCATGATCCAAAAAGATCAAAGCAAATCAAAATAATTAAACAAAACTCCCCTAGGGCTATTGTATGTTGGAGACACTCGTTGTTTTGAGCAAGCCATGGATTCATGCTTGTTGGTGGTTGGGGGAGTATAAACCTTTATCATTCTGTTTGGGAATTGCCTATAATGCATGTAGTATGGAAGATACAGCCATCTCATAGTTGTTGCATTGATAGCAAAAGTATGCCGCTCGAAATGTTATTCAATCTCTATTTTAAAATCGAGCTCTGGCACCTCTACAAATCCCTGCTTCCCTCTGCGAAGGGCCTATCTATTTACTTTTATGTTGAGTCATCACCCTTCTTATTAAAAGCACCCACTTGAGAGCACACTGTCATTTGCATTCATTATTATTGGTTTATATTGGGTATGACTTGACTGGATCTCTTTTACCATGAATTACAATGTTTAGTCAGTCCTTGATCTTTAAAGGTGCTATGCACTTTTGTTTTGCGGTCTCAGAAAGGGCTAGCGAGATACCATTTTGTTATATCATGTTATGATTATTTTGAGAAAGTGTTGTCATCCGAGTTTTATTATTATGGCTCACTAGCTGATTATGCTATTGATATGAGTAATTGTCAGACCTATGTGTTATTGTGAGTATAATTAGTTCATAATATTTGCTGAAACTTGAATGCTGACTTTTCATGTTACAACAACAAGAGCAAACAGAGTTTGTAAAAGTTTTTCTTTATCACTTTCAGTTTATCAACTGAATTGCTTGAGGACAAGCAAAGGTTTAAGCTTGGGGGAGTTGATACGTCTCCAACGTATCTACTTTTCCAAACACTTTTGCCCTTGTTTTGTACTCTAATTTGCATGATTTGAATGAAACTAACCCGGACTGACGCTGTTTTCAATAGAACTACCATGATGTTGTTTTATGTGTAGAAAAGAAAAGTTCTCGGAATGTCTTGGAAATCAACGGAGGCACTTTTTGGAATTAATAAGAATTTTTGGCGAAAGAATTAATGCCAGGGGGCCCACAGGCTGTCCACGAGACAGGGGGCGCGGCCTTCTATCTCGTGGGCCCCCTGGACCTCCACTGACCTCAACTCCAACTCCATATATTCACGTTCGGGGAGAAAAAATCAGAGAGAAAGTTTCATCACGTTTTACGACACGGAGCAGCCGCCAAGCCCTAATCTCTCTCGGGACGGCTGATCTCGAGTCCGTTCGGGGCTCCGGAGAGGGGGATTCGTCGCCATCGTCATCACCAACCATCCTCCATCACCAATTTCATGATGCTCACCGCCGTGCGTGAGTAATTCCATCGTAGGCTTGCTAGACGGTGATGGGTTGGATGAGATTTACCATGTAATCAAGTTAGTTTTGTTAGGGTTTGATCCCTAGTATGCACTATGTTCTGAGATTGATGTTGCTATGACTTTGCTATGCTTAATGCTTGTCACTAGGGCCCGTGTGCCATGATTTCAGATCTGAACCCATTATGTTTTCATGAATATATGTGTGTTCTTGATCCTATCTTGCAAGTCTATAGTCACCTATTATGTGTTATGATCCTACAACCCCGAAGTGACAATAATCGGGATACTTCTCGGTGATGACCGTAGTTTGAGGAGTTCATGTATTCACTATGTGCTAATGCTTTGTTCCGGTTCTCTATTAAAAGGAGGCCTTAATATCCCTTAGTTTCCATAAGGACCCTGCTGCAACGGGAGGGTAGGACAAAAGATGTCATGCAAGTTCTTTTCCATAAGCACGTATGACTATTTACGGAATACATGCCTACATTACATTGATGAACTGGAGCTAGTTCTGTGTCACCCTATGTTATAGCTATTACATGAGGAATCGCATCCGGCATAATTATCCATCACTGATCCATTGCCTACGAGCTTTTCACATATTGGTCTTCGCTTATTTACTTTTCCGTTGCTACTGTTACAACTACTACAAAAACCCAAAAACATTTATCTTTACTTTTGCTACCGTTACCTTTATTATCATACCACTTTTGCTACTAAATACTTTGCTGCAGATACTAAGTTATCCAGGTGTGGTTGAATTGACAACTCAACTGCTAATACTCAAGAATATTCTTTGGCTCCCCTTGTGTCGAATCAATAAATTTGGGTTGAATACTATACCCTCGAAAGTTGTTGCAATGCCCTACACTTGTGGGTTATCAGTAGCATGTACTTAGTGTAAGTGCATCTAGTGCCACCCCTAGCTGGTTTTGGAGTATTGACGACAAAGTTGGTTGAGGGACTAATGCGTTTGTGAGAATTGCAGGATAACGTAGGTAGTGTCCCTCATTGATTCGGTTTACCTACCGGAGATGACCCCTAAAAATGTATGAAGACATTGAAGACAATGGTGGTATGAGAAGATATTCATATTGAAGACTATGACATGAGAAGACATTGTGTGAAGACTATGGAGCGCGAAGACTGTGTGGTTTCGCTGTTACCTTTTCTTCTTTGTTGAGTCATAGGAACCACCGTACTGTTAAGTGGGGTCCAAGTGAACTAAGTCAGAGTGACTGAAGTGATGCTCAACTCAAATCCTATGTCTTCGAGCGAAGACAATGAGAGGAAACCTTATCCAGAGCTGGATGAGTCAGCTTTGCTTGTAGCCCAAGTAAAGTTGTCGCGTGTGTTTGAAATCTGACCGTTGGAACACGTGTCAGTTCCTTAGTGAACCAGGGTCATTTTGGACAAATCAGGTCGGGTTGCCTAGTGGCTATAAATAGCCCACCCCCTACACCATAAATTGGTGGCTGCTCAGAGTTTGTACACGGCTTTTGTCGTTTGAGAGCAGCCCACCTCGAAGCATTTGAGAGAGAGAAATCCTTGCGAGGACAAAGCCCAAACACCCAGAGCCAAAGAGTGTTAGGCATCACTAAAGTCTTTCTGTCTGTGTGACCTGAAGACTTATTACACTTGAGGACTGTGAATCCTCCAGCCGGTTAGGCGTCGCGTTCTGAGCATCCAAGAGTCATTGTGGATTGCCGGTGAACAAAGTCTGTGAAGGTTTGGAAGTCTCCCTTGAAGACTTACCAGAGTGATTGGGCGAGGACTGGGTGTCCTTAGCTCAAGGGGAATAAGGTGAAGACACGGTCTTCTGAGTTAAATCTCAGCCTCCCTAACCAGACGTACAGTTGTCACAACAACTGGAACTGGTCCAACAAATCCTGTGTCTTCAACAAGCAACTGGTTCTATCCCTTCCAACCTTACTTAAGTTTGTCTTCATGAAGTCATTGCCTATATGTGTATCTGTTTGACTTCATTGCTTGATTACTATTGTTGATTGGCTTCACACTATCTTCCATCTTGATCCTTACTACCTAACTGCTATTAGTCCTATACTTTCACATCATTACCTACTTGACTATGGCTTGTTTAGGGTAGTTTATCTTTCGCTGCATATCAATTAGGTTATTTTTGTTGTTTGTCTTCGAAACTTTCAAGTTTTGAAGACTTTCATAAAAATCGCCTATTCAGCCCCCCCTCTAGTCGATACTAGCACTTTCAATTGGTATCAGAGCAAGGTACTCCCTTGTTCTGTGTGATTCTGTTTAACCACCTGGAGTTTCAGCTATGTCGACTGCAGGATTGAGGAACATATCGTGTCCCACCTTTGACGGTCATGAGTATCCCCGATGGAAGGCCATGATGAAGAAGCTACTCATGTCCATGGATAGCAAACTATGGACCGTCACTGAGATTGGACTCACTGATCTATGCAAGATGGCAGAGGCTGATGACATTCGCAAGTATACTCTATTGAACCTCACAGCAAAGGACGTCATCTGCTGTCATCTGTCCCGAAATCAGTTCAGGAATGTTATGCACCTCAATCACGCGAAGCTAATCTGGGACCGACTTTCTGATGTATACGAAGGTCATCGCACTCGTCATGATCCGTGGTTTGAGGACTACAAGGAGTCTCTCAAGGAGATGACCTTTGCACCTGAATCATCATCATCCTCATCGTGCCACATGGCAAGGGGTGATAAGGTAACTGAATGCTATCTCTCTCAATCTAGTGATGATGAATCAGGTGATGAATTTGGCCCCAGTTATGACAAGCTTGCTTCCCTTGCCACTAAAAAACAAATAATCTTGGAAAAGGTTCAAGACATGCTTAGTAAGAGTGATGATATGTTGGGTGAAGAAATGGATCAGTCAAAAGCTTTGGCTAATAGTCTTCAGAGACTTCATGCTAAGTTTGACGCCCTTCAAGATCAACATAATGCTCTCTTATCTGATCATGAGAAGCTTTCTTCTGAATATCTTCAAAGAAAGCTAGACCTTGAAAAGATAAGAGTGGATTATGAAGATCTTCAGAAGGAGCGAGATTCACTTTGCGCTCAACAGATCAGTTCCGCTCAGGAAGGATTTGAACCACCATGTCTAAAATGCATTGAGCGTGATAATGCTACATCTGTTGCTGAATGTTCCACTGCTGCTACTGTTTCATTGTCTTCACCTACTAATGTGGTCACTAACCCCTCTGCGGAGGGTACCACTGCTGTTGCTAATGAAAATGCTATGTTGAAGACATTGCTTGAAACAGGGATGTACAAAACTTTGAAGGGACATCAGACTCTCTGCGATGTCCTCAAAAAGCAGATTCTGAACCGAAACCCTAGGAAAGAGGGTGTTGGGTTCGAAAGGAAAATGAATGTTGATGGCTCGTACTGGAAGCCTGAGCAGTACCCCAAAACCACATGGGTTGCTGCAAAGGAACCTTCAGTAGATCCATCCACCTTATCTGGCTTTACCTGTGCTAATCCTATTATCATTGATGAATCCTTTGATGCAAACTATAAGCTGTTCAAAAATCAGAATGGTGAAGTGTTTGCCAGGTACATTGGTACTAACTGCAGGAATGGACCACCTATGAAGAAGATCTGGGTACCCAAGCAGTACATTGAGAATCTTCCTGTGAATGTCGTCATGACACCACCAAGGAAGAAGACAAACCCCAGACCAATAGCTCCATGTGGCCCAAAGGCTTCATACAGATATAGGACTCACATGAGTCACCCTAACGCCAATGTTTTGCAGGGAAATCATGCTCAGACTTATGAATATGAGCGTGTATCTTCGAACCGCTATGTTCATAGGACTAAGAACTTTTCTGCTTATTCATATGAGTATCATTCATCTCCTGCAAGGCTGTTTGCTAGGGCTTCAAAGCCAAAATTCTCAGATGCTGAACTTAGACTCATTGCTTCTAAGCCCCCACTAAAGATGTGGGTGGCAAAGAAGAACTAACTCTCTTTTGTAGAAAACGGTCTCCAGCCTGCAATCAATGGCGTCCGATACTATTGCTGGGGACCTAAAACTCATTGAGGACGCACGATGAAATGTCATTCTATATGCTTCACATCTGAATTTCTTATCAGTCGTACTATGTCCTAACTTCGATATAAGCTGTGACTGTCCCTATATGTGTCAAATTCTTATGCTTCACAACACTCTTGTGAAGCCTATCCTCCTAACTGCACTGTAGGGTACATCACCAAAAGCTTCAGAATAGATCATGGACAGTGGATGCACAAATCATATGACTGGTGATCGAAGTCTTCTCATGGACTCAACCTTACGTCCATCCGACAAAGGTCACATTACATTTGCTGACACTGGTAAAAGCAAGGTATTGGGTCTAGGTAGAGTTGCAATCTCAAAGGATCAACACATGGATAAAGTGATGCTTGTTGAATCTCTTGGTTTCAACTTAATGTCTGTCTCAATGCTTTGTGACTTGAACATGATTGTGATATTTGGCAAATATCGTTGCCTTGTACTAATGGAATCTGACAAATCTCTAGTCTTCGAAGGGTATCGAAAAGATGATCTATACATGGTAGATTTCTCAGCAGGTCCACAGCTTGCCGTTTGTCTTCTCACAAAAGCTTCAGAATGCTGGCTCTGGCATCGAAGGCTGGGACATGCTGGCATGAGGAACTTACACTCACTCATCAAGAAGAAGCATGTCATTGGCATTGAGGATGTCAAGTTCAAGAAGGATCATCTGTGTGGTGCCTGTGAAGCTGGAAAGATGACAAGGGCAAAGCACCCCTCGTAGACAATCATGACAACATCTCAACCCTTCGAGCTGTTACACATGGACTTATTTGGACCTACCCACTACTCCACCCTCACAACAACTGCCTATCTCTATGGCTTCGTCATTGTTGATGACTACTCAAGATACACATGGGTTCATATAATTCTTTACAAGACTGAAGTGCAAGATGTCTTCAGGCGCTTCGCAGTCGAGCAATGAACAATTACGGCGTGAAGATCAAGCACATTAGAAGTGGCAATGGCACTGAATTCAAGAACACCGGACTTGATCTGTATCTGGATACAATGGGAATCACTCATGAGTTCTCTGCTCCATACACACCTCAGCAAAACGGCATTGTTGAGCGCAAAAACATAACCCTCATTGAGATGGCTCGAACAATGCTAGATGAGTACAAGACACCAAGAAAGTTCTGGCCTGAAGCTATTGATACAGCATGTCCCATCATCAACCGTGTATACATTCATAAGCTTTCAAACAAAACATCATATGAGCTACTTACTGGCAAGAAGCCAAACATCAGTTACTTCAGAGTATTTGGAGCAAGATGCTGGATAAAGGATCCCCATCACAAGTCAAAATTTGCACCAAAGGCTCACAAAGGCTTCATGCTTGGTTATGGAAAGGATTCACACTCCTACAGAGTCTTCAACCTTTATCTATACAAAATCGTTGAAACTGTGGATGTGAAATTTGATGAAACCAATGGTTCACAGAGAGAGATCCTGCCAAGTACACTGGATGAAGCTCCCTCAAATGAGGCAATCAAGCTGATGGGAACTAGTGAAATCATGCCCTCTGAAGCACAGCTTGAAGAGGAACTTATCATCTCTGCACCAAATCAACCTGAAGACAATGCTCAGACCGAAGACAATCCATCCAATGATGACAATGATCAGACAGAGCAAAATCTTCGTCCTGTTCATCCCCGTTTTGCAAATGAAGTTCAAATAGAGAAGATAATTGACAGCATCAATGCACCTGGTCCGCTCACTCGATCAAGAGCAACATAGCTAGCAAACTTCTGTGGGCACTTTTCATTTGTGTCTATATCAGAACCTAAGAAAGTTGCTGAAGCTTTTATGGAACCAGAATGGATTCAAGCCATGCAAGAAGAACTTCAACAGTTCAAGCTGAATAATGTTTGGGAACTTGTCAAGCGACCTGACCCTCACAAGCATAACATTATTGGAACAAAATGGATATATCGAAACAAGCAAGATGAGCATGGTCAAGTCGTCAGAAACAAAGCACGTCTTGTGGCTCAAGGATACACTCAAGTTGAAGGAATTGACTTTGATGAAACATTTGTTCCTGTTGCTAGGCTTGAAGCTATTCGCATACTGCTAGCCTATGCTAATCATCACAATATCTTGCTATATCAAATGGATGTAAAGAGTGCATTTCTCAATGGCAAGATTGAAGAAGAAGTATATGTCGCACAACCACCTGGCTTTGAAGATCCAAAACATCATGATATGGTGTACAAGCTAAACAAAGCACTGTATGGCCTCAAACAAGCTCCTCGTGCCTGGTATGATACAATCAAAGACTTCCTGAAGAGCAAAGGCTTCAAACCTGGATCCCTCGATCCCACTCTCTTCACGAAGACATATGATGGTGAACTGTTTGTGTGCCAAATATACATGGATGACATAATCTTCGGATGCACCAACCAGAAGTATAGTGATGAGTTTGGGTACATGATGCAAGAGGAATATCAAATGTCCATGATGGGTGAGCTGAAGTTCTTCCTTGGTCTTCAAATTCATCAGCAAAGAAATGGCATCTTCATATCTCAAGAGAAATACCTCAAAGATTGTCTGAAGAAGTTTGGAATGGAAGACTGCAAAGGCTACACGATGCCAATGCCAGCCAAACACCATCTTGGTCCCGACGACAATGGTAAAGAGTTCGATCAAAAGGTATACCGCTCCATGATTGGTTCTTTGCTTTACTTATGTGCATCTAGGACAGATATTATGCTTAGTGTTTGCATGTGTGCTCGATTCCAAGCGGCACCAAAGGAATCGCATCACTTAGCTGTGAAGCAAATTCTTCGATATTTGGCTTACACCCCAACACTCGGATTATGGTATCCCAAGGGCTCAAAATTTGATTTGGTTGGATTCTCGGATGCTGATTATGCTGGTGACAAGGTGGATCGCAAGTATACATCAGGCACATGTCATTTTCTTGGTCGATCACTTGTCTGTTGGTCTTCGAAGAAGCAGAACTGTGTATCACTCTCAACTGCTGAATCTGAATACATTGCTGCTAGATCCTGTTGTGCTCAGCTTCTATGGATGAAGCAAACTCTCAAGGACTATGGCATCAACTTGAAACAAGTACCTCTCTTCTGCGACAACGAAAGTGCCATCAAAATAGCCAATAATCCAGTCCAACACTCAAAGACAAAGCACATTGAAATTCGTCATCACTTTCTCAGAGACCATGTTATGAAGAAAGATATCGATATCATTCATGTCAACACTGATGAGCAACTGGCAGATATCTTCACAAAGCCCTTGGATGAGAAAAGGTTTTGCAAGTTACGGTGTGAGCTAAATATCTTGGAATCCTCTAATGTCCTGTGATCAGGCACACATCCTAACACTTATGCATGTTGATGACTTAGATGTGCAACACACAAAGTAATGTATATCTTCAATCAATGAAGACTTACACTCTGAGTGTGAATACATTAACATGGAATTTGACTTCGGAGCGCCACGATAATTGTGCGCCGTGTCTGGGTCTAATACTTCCTATACGGTGGGTAACGCCACCACCAACTTTCTTTGTTTGAAGTGTTTCACTCAAGGCGTTATATTGCAATGACTTCGCATTTGGTTTGTCTTCAGTTTCAATTTGTCTTCATGACTTTCTGCACTATGATGATTTGATTGCTTTCTCATATATACTAGTGTTCTGTCCTCTACAACATTCACTTATAGCTATGTCTTCAAGATTGGATCTTTTGAACTAAGTGGATGTGATCGGACCCTAACCTCTCTATGCTTCCTGTCTCAAACTCTATCTATCCAAGTCATATGCATTCTATTGAAACTGTCGAATGTCTTCTCTGCGTCCTAGTCAGCAGAAGGCAAAGAGACAAACATTAAATCTGTTTTAAATGGCTTATCTTTACTATTGAAATCCGGAGAAGCCGAAACAACTCTCCGACATGCCTGGCGGGCGTGGGAACGTGGGACAACCCTGGGTGTGTTGCATGCTTGCCACGTACCCCTCAGATATGAACCGCCAGGGGCACCAGCGTAATTGCGATGTGTCTCTCACCTCTCCACCTCCATCAAAAGCCTAGCGCCACCGCTAGCTCGCGACGACGCCGGCGACGAAGCGCTTAGCTGCCACGACTTCTCCGACGCCGTCCTCATGCCGGCCGCGGACATTGTCCTCTCCGCCGTCGCCGTAGGTGTCCTCCATCGCCAAGTTAGGGCACGGTGGGCTGAACTGCTCGGTCTCCTATTCTTCCATCTAGCAGTTCTTCGTGCGGTAATTATAACTCTATTTTTACCACCTTTTTGATCTTCAAGATTCATCCTGTTTACCGAAAGTAGTTTCTGTCTGTTCAAGTTAGATCTATTCTGTCTGCATCTCACTAGTCAATTCACTTAGATTTCCTGTCTAGTTTGATTCCTCACTTGTACTTATTCACGGATGGGTACAAATCTGGAACCAACTCACCTATATAAGTGAATGTCTTCGCATCATGAGGTCAATGTCTTCAAACTGATTTATCTTCAAAATCTTCTGAGAATGCATATGACCTCTTCCCCTTCCCTCGCATCTCTAATGCTGTCACAGGTACATGTCCGTCGGAGAATCCCTTGGTTCTCATAGTCTGCATTCGTTTGCAGAATACTTACAGCATCATATAAATTCTCCTGAAGCCAATTCCTGCTTGACCAGCAAGCGTAAATCTCTGAAGCCTTTGAACGTGCTGAAGCCATTCAGTTTGAAGTTCATGGCCGCAGAAAAAGCAGCAAGGAAGGGTGGCAGACAGCACAGAGAAGGAACATCCAAAGCTCTGCCTGATGATTTAGCAGAACTATACAAGACAGATCCTGAAGAGAACTATCATCAGAGAGAGACGCGAATCCAATGGATTCGACGCTATTGGGCTGAGGAGTGGTTCAAGTACAAGTTTGTGACGAAGGAATATGCAGAGAAGAATGCCATCAAGAGACCTTGGGGTGATATCCTCTATCGAGGCCTTCAACCCAAGAGCCGAGCTGAAGCCATTGACCAAGGCTTCTATCCTTGCATGGTCCGTGGCCCACAACCTGAGAACGCAGATCCCACTTCACTACTCTGGTGTCGTGACGACTCTCTCTTCAAGCGCAACTACCAGTTTGCTGTGGCTTCGGCCAAGAAGTCCAAGAAGTCCTTGGGTTTGGACTTCAACCCAGGTCCCTCTGCTCCCCATGCTGACGGCTCCCGTGAAGCTAATCCCAATGAGATCGGCCCCTTCTCCAACCTTGACGGCCTCATCACTTACATCATGGTCCAAGGTGCCAGAGTAGATCATTCTGACAATGGTGCTGACTCTGATGAAGCCTTTGCTCCTCCTCCAAAGCCCCAGAAGCAAAAGAAGTCAAAGGCTTCAACCTCAGCTGCACCTCCGAAGACTTTGTGTGCGAAGCCACTGGCCACTGCACCTCCTGAAGCCAGTGTGCAGTCTGAAGATCAATCCCGTGTCTCCAAGAGAACGGAGAATAAAAAGCAACTTGTCAGACCATCTGATCAAAGAGCCTTGACTCCTGCTGCCATTCTGCGTGAAGAACCCATTGATCTATCAAGTGATGAAGATCTTGCTGATGATGCTCTTGAGCAGCTGATAAAGAGCAAGGAAGAAGCAGAAATCTTTAGCAACTTGCCTCTCTTTGATGTGGCCATCATCCACAATTTCATTAATGAGTAGTTCGACACCCCCAATGTCAGCTTTGAAGATTTACAGCTCCCCATTGGCCTCAGCGTCGCCTTCAATGGTGCCATTGCTTTTGAGCTAGCTCTCGCTCAGCGCATCGTTGAGCTCAAGAACAAGATTGACTATGAGAAGGCTCAATTCAAGAAGCATGTGGCCAAGCTAAGTGTTCAAGACGTCAAAAACTTCAAGGTCATGCTGCATGAGCTTAAAGAAGCTTTTCTGAAGAAACGCCAAGAAGCTCAAGGCTCTGGAGAGCACATGAAGATTTTGGCTGATAAGTGTGTGCTTGCCTACAATGAGGCTGAGAAGCGCAAGTCACTTGGCCGTCCTGGCATTGACCCCAGGATGGCTTCAAAGAAGAAGAAGAAGCACCCTGAACAGCCTGAACCTTCAAGCCAAGAAGCCCCTCGCATTATCTTCCCAAGCAGCATGACTGGCTCGAAGCCAAAGGTCTCCACAACCGCTTCAGAACAGAAGAAGACAAGGGCTGCCGAGGCTGACACCAGAAAGAGAAAGAACACTGAAGCCTCTGATGCCGCTCCCTCCAAGAAGAAGCGCAAGACCAAGAAGACTAGGGCTGCTTCCACAGAGCCCTTAGTCGTTGAACCCATTTCCGTGGTTCGCCCAGCGTCAGAACATCAAGAACGACAAATGATAGTCCATGAGCTTGCTCCCACAGAGGCTCATGTGGCTGAAGATATCCCAGCAGCTGAACCCACCGCTGCTGAAGACATTGGTCATGATGACAATGTAGCTGATGATGAAGTTCTTCCTCAGATCGAACATGAAGTGGTATCATCGCCTGTTCATACGAACAGCGAACTCATCAGCATTGGTCGTCCATTGACGCCAATTGCTCAGGATGCATCGTGGGCTGATCACCTACAACTCCAAGACTCCCCTAGTACTCCCCAACAACAACAACAAGCTACCCCCAACGTGCAAGAAGAGGATGAAGACTTTCAGGCTCAGCCAACTCCATCTCCGAAGGTGAAGCCAGCACTTCGCAGGCTTCGCAGAGGACAAAGGCCTGAAGTCCCTCTGTCGAGCGTTCCAGAAGGAGAAGTGCAACGTTCACCTGTTGCATGGCAAGTATTTTCTGAACCTGCTCCAACTGTGAATGTCTCCGAGTCTGAAGCACATGCTGCTGAAGACATTCCGGCTGCATCAGCCGAAGAAAATGAAGAAGAAGTACGTGTTCCTACTCCCCCAGCAATTGAAGAAGCAGCAGTTCATGATCTGAACGTGCCTGTGCCCGACCCTCCTGCTCGTCAAGAGGAGGTTGACAATGTTGAGGCTGCCACCACCAACGCCAATGAAGCCAGTGACGTAGTCATGGCTGACGCTAATGTGGAGCCTGCACCAACCAGTGTGCCTGAAACCAATGAGGCCACTGTGCCTGAAGATTATGAGGCCCCTGCACCTGAAGCCAATGAGGATGTTGCACCTGAAGCAATGAGAATGCTGCACTTGAAGCTAATTTGACAACTGCTCCCGAAGCACCTGTCGTGCAGCCTGATGCCTCAACTGTTGCCCCTACTCCTGTTCTGCCACCAAGGCCTCACACAATTGAGCAAGCATACAGTCATGGTCAGCTTACCACAGTCCGATGGCCTATTCTGGTGCCTCCGCCTGCCGCCTCAGGCCCGTAATTTGACTATCATGTTGAGCATAGGCCTCAGGTTCAGAAGCCAAAGCCCAGGTTGCCAACGTTTCCAGGTACTGCCAACTCACCAGGGTCATTCAATGCTAATGGCTTCAAAAGCCACAATACCTTCTTTGACAGCGCCAAGAACCCCTACTCCAAGCCAAGGATATCATCAGATCGGTTCTGGAGCTATCAGCAAAGAAGCTATTACTCCTGTGTACTATATGATCAAGGGCGCTTTTTCCCTCATATGCGCCTTGACACTGAAGCTATTGCTGGACTGCCGTGCTTAGAAGAAGCACTTGACTGCTTTCGTGATGCTGGTCTGCTCCACTTTGTGACAGACAAAGAACATTGGAATGAAGAGCTATTGCTTCAATTCTATGCCACTCTGCACATTCGCGGCTACTACAGAGACATCAAGACATGGGTTCTCGAGTGGATGACTGGAAATGTTCATCATGAAGCCAAAGCTATGGATATCATTGAGCTTACAGGGCTAGCCACTCCTGGAGAACTGTATGAACCTGACTATCAGCTACACCGGAATGTTGTAGAGAGTATCTTCCATAAGCCAGAACCCAATATGAGCCAGATGTTGAGCATGATGAAGCCTTTGCCATCTGACGCTGAGTATCCCACACATTTCTTTGTTGAAGACCTTGAGTATCTGCCTCGAACCATATATCATATCATCAGGCGAACTCAATGGCCAGTCAAAGGACACTCATCAGCGGCCAAGCTTGAAGGAGCTATGAAGACTTTGGTCTTTTACATTCTCAATGGCATCAGCTTCAACACTCAGGAATTCTTCATCAGGCAACTTGCTGCTTTCGGCTCTGACCTATTTGGTCTGAAATTTTATGCTCCATGGGTTATGCGCCTCATCAAGCGACACTCATCTGTCAATTATCAGCCCTCTGCTCGCAATCATATAATCTTTCTGCCAGAGGTTGATATGTCAGTTGATGCTATATATTCTGACCCTGCCAAGACGCCGCTTTGTCTTCAGAACATTGAGCATCAAAGCTTCACTCAGCCTATTGAAGGTGTTCAAGCAGCAACACGAATCTATCCACTGGCTGATAACACTCGTCTGCCTCATAGAGCGCCCACTGAAGCCACTGAAAGCACCATTGCACAAAGGCCTCGGAAGCGTTCTTGCGTTCTCAATGACCGAGAACTTCTTGTGGCCCTTCATCAAAAACAGGATAAGCATCATTTCTGGCTCAAGAGACAGATGCAAAGCCTCTTGGTGGATGTCAATCGCATTCGCAACCTTGCCACCAAGAATGCCTTTGTTGCTCATGAAACCTGCCGGCAATCATGGAAGAGTTTGACTCTGCTCAGTGCTGAAGCTGATCTTCAAGACGATGGCTTCAATGAAAGATTCCAATTCGACTCCACTCCTCCACGGACTGCTACCCTGCGATGAACTCCATCTCTTGAAGACTCTGAATATTCCTCCTCCGCGGCAACGGTAAATGCCAGAGTGATCGATGATGAAGATGATGCTACTTCACCACCTCCTACTACTGCGCGCATCGACACTGCACCAAGCTCATCTGCACCGCCAACCAGCGACGACAACCCTGCTGCTTCACATACTCATGATGACGAGTAGACGCTCTATGTCTTCAAACCTTTTTGGTCCTTACTGACAAAAGGGGGAGAAGCGTATGAGTTGATAGTCTTCAAGGGGGTTCATATGGGCGGTTGCATTATATTTTGCTGCGTGCTTACAACTCTTGCATTTTGAAACATTTGGTTCTTTGAGTTGTAACACCTAAACTTGATGGTCGTCTGCTACTTCTGCTACTCATTTGCTTTACTATGATGCAACGATAAACTCCGCATGTGCGATGATAACTTCCGCACTTAGATCATTCTGCAGACGTCCATTTTTCATTATGCATGTCATTCTACTAGCTATATCATTTCATGCATGATGAATTATCTTCATAAGTTGAAGTGGATCTCCATAAGTACAACCTGCCATGTGCATTTGCATTCCAAAAGCAAATTACTTATATGCACATCTTCAAGGGGAGCCCTTACAACTTATGAAGACAATTCCCTATCCTTACAATTTCACATACTTTATCCCCGTTGAAAACTTCAACTAGTTTGTCATCAATCACCAAAAAGGGGGAGATTGTAAGTGCATCTAGTGCCACCCCTAGTTGGTTTTGAAGTATTGACGACAAAGTTGGTTGAGGGACTAATGCGTTTGTGAGAATTGCAGGATAACGCAGGTAGTGTCCCTCATTGATTCGGTTTACCTACCGGAGATGACCCCTAAAAATGTATGAAGACATTGAAGACAATGGTGGTATGAGAAGATATTCATATTTAAGACTATGACATGAGAAGACATTGTGTGAAGACTATGGAGCGCGAAGACTGTGTGGTTTCGCTGTTTCCTTTTTCTTCTTTGTTGAGTCATAGGAACCACCGTACTGTTAAGTGGGGTCCAAGTGAACTAAGTCAGAGTGACTGAAGTGATGCTCAACTCAAATCCTATGTCTTCGAGCGAAGACAATGAGAGCAAACCTTATCCATAGCTAGATGAGTCAGCTTTGCTTGTAGCCCAAGTAAAGTTGCCGCGTGTGTTTGAAATCTGACCGTGTCAGTTCCTTAGTGACCCAGGGTCATTTTGGACAAATCAGGTCGGGTTGCCTAGTGGCTATAAATAGCCCACCCCCTACACCATAAATTGGTGGCTGCTCAGAGTTTGTACACGGCTTTTGTCGTTTGAGAGCAACCCACCTCGAAGCATTTGAGAGAGAGAAATCCTTGCGAGGACAAAGCCCAAACACCCAGAGCCAAAGAGTGTTAGGCATCACTGAAGTCTTTCTGTCTATGTGACCTGAAGACTTATTACACTTGAGGACTGTGAATCCTCCAGCCGGTTAGGCGTCGCGTTCTGAGCATCCAAGAGTCATTGTGGATTGCCGGTGAACGAAGTCTGTGAAGGTTTGGAAGTCTCCCTTGAAGACTTACCAGAGTGATTGGGCGAGGACTGGGTGTCCTTAGCTCAAGGGGAATAGGGTGAAGACACGGTCTTTTGAGTTAAATCTCAGCCTCCCTAACCAGACGTACAGTTGCCACAGCAACTGGAACTGGTCCAACAAATCATGTGTCTTCAACAAGCAACTGGTTCTATCCCTTCCAACCTTACTTAAGTTTGTCTTCATGAAGTCATTGCCTATATGTGTATCTGTTTGACTTCATTGCTTGATTACTATTGTTGATTGGCTTCACACTATCTTCCATCTTGATCCTTACTACCTAACTGCCATTAGTCCTGTACTTTCACATCATTACCTACTTGACTATGGCTTGTTTAGGGTAGTTTATCTTCCGCTGCATATCAATTAGGTTATTTCTGTTGTTTGTCTTCGAAACTTTCAAGTTTTGAAGGCTTTCATAAAAATCGCCTATTCACCCCCCCCCCCTCTAGTCGATACTAGCACTTTCACTTAGACCTACACAATACCAATTTAAATGACTATATTTGGTTGTTGTTAAATGTTAGGCATGTTGCAGTTAACACACCTTTCCACTTCTTGTTTTGCTTAACTAGCATGCTTAAACCTGCACACTGAAGCTATCATTTGGATATTATGTTGTCTGCCATGGATATATTTGGTTGATGTTTAGCCTGTTGTGATTAACATGCCTTACACATGACAATATTGGGAACGGCTGATGCTTTCCATTGAGGTTAGTTTCATCCCATGCCTTATATATACTCACTATTCAGGATATCGGTAGCTTGATACCATATAGGTCGGGGGCTGATAAGGGATTTATCGGTGAATCGGACATTTAACTGGATATATCTGTAACCCATTTGTTGGTAGGTTAACTAGGTCCATATTTAATATATCCCAGACTACATAGAAACATGCATTGTACTGAAAGTCTAAATATGCAATCCTGGGCTACATACAACAAGGAAGAGTGCTACCTTAATGTTCTAATGATGTTTAGATATACAACAAATAATCGACCGATATTTGTAACAATGTTATAAACTCCCTCTACCGCATAATATAAGATGTTAATTCATCCATTATGTGAGTATATTGGATGTAATAAGATCTTATATAATGGGACGGAGGGAGTGTCGTACTACATCATTGTGCAATTTTCGTTTAACTTCTAATATTAACTTGGTGCTTTTAGGTACATATGTCATTGGTAAAGATCCGCGCTTCCACCCTTTTTGTGTATGGGGCAATGAGATATTCATGAAGCAGCATCAAGTGAGAAAATTGATAATGATTATTAGTAAACTGGGTCAAAAGATGACAATTAAACTATTTGTTGACATTGTATCCACGACTGATAACCCACAAGTGTAGGGGATAATTGTAGCCTCTTTCGATAAGTAAGAGTGTCGAACCCAACGAGGATCTAAAGGTAGAACAAATATTCTCTCAAGTCCTATCTGCCACTGATACGACTCTATGCACGCTTAGTGTTCGTCTTACCTAGAACAAGTATGAAACTAGAAGTACTTAAGTAGGTGTTGTTGGATAGGTTTTGCAAGATAATAAAGAACACGTAAATAAAAAGTAGGGGCTGAATAGATAAAGATGCAATAAAGTAAATATAGCGAGTGTGGAAAAGTGGTGATAGGAGTTGTGAAATTGTCCCTAAGCAATTGACTATTTTACTAGACCGATAGCATGTTTTATGTAGGAGAGGCATAAGCTAACATACTTTCTCTTCTTGGATCATATGCACTTCTGATTGGAACCCTAGCAAGCATCCTCCACTACTAAAGATCATTAAGGTAAAACCCAACCATAGCCTTAACATATCAAGTCCCCTTTATCCCATACGCCACAACCCCCTTACTCGGGTTTATGCTTCTGTCACTCAAGCAACCTACTATAAGCGAATCATGAATGTATTGCAACACCCTATAGCGGGAATCCCTCACGCTTGCGCGACATAGAGGGAACAATATGAAAGCAACATAACCACAAGCAAATTAAACCAATGATAGCAATTCATCAATCACCGGTAGGACAACGAAAATCTTCTCAGACATCATAGGATGGCAACACATCATTGGATAATAATATGAAGTATAAAGCACCATGTTCAAGTAGAGGGTACAATGGGTTGCGGAAGAGTGGACCACTGAATATAGATGGGGAAAGGTGATGGAGATGTTGGTGAAGATGATGGAGGTGTTGGTGAAGATCGCGGTGATGATGATGGCCCCCGGCAGCGTTCCGGCGCCACCAGAAGCAAGGGGGAGAGAGCCCCCCTTCTTCTTCTTTTTCCTTGACCTTCTCCCTAGATGGGAGAAGGGTTTCCCCTCTGGTCTTTGGCTCCCATGGCGTGGGAGGGGCGAGAGCCCCTCCGAGATTGGATCTATCTCTCTGTCTCTCTTTGTTTCTACGCTCTGGGATTCTGCCCTGGCACCGTTTCTTCTATATCCGGAGATCCGTAACTCTGATTGGATTGAAACCTTCGCCCAGATAGTTTTACAAAAATTAGCTTTCTTGCGGCCAAAGAAGAGCAGCAACCGCCTTACGAGGGGCCCACGAGGGTCAGGGGCGCGCCCAGGGTAGGCAGGCGCGCCCCCTGCCCCGTGGCCACCTCGGGCACCATCTTGCGTTGATTTTACTTCCCAAAAATCATAAATATTACAAAATAATTCTACGTCCATTTTTATCCCGTTTGGACTCCGTTTGATATTGGGTTTCTGCGAAACATAAAACATGCAACAAACAGGAACTGGCACTGGGCATTTATCAATATGTTAGTCCCAAAAATAGTATAAAAAGTTACCAAAAGTATATGAAATATTATTAATATTGGCATGGAACAATCAAAAATTATAGATACGACGGAGACGTATCAACGACAACAATGAACTGCAGGATGGCAAATAAGAACTTTGCAGCCTTCTTTTTAGTGCACATAATGAGTTGTGTTAGATGACAATGTCTGAATCTTTTTCCTTTGAAGTGGTTTCCAAATCAATTTACTCAAGATTATCTCTCAAACTACACGATTGGTGGGCATGCAAAGGTTAAAGTATTTCTATTAAAACATGATGACTATCTAGATGTCCTCATAATTATAGTGAAGGACGGGCGGTCGGCCATCACAAGGGGTTGGACTAGAGTTGTGTGTGCCTTCTGCATGGAGGAGGGAACAGTATGGGCATTCCTCTTTACCTTGTTCAGCAACCGTAATGTCTTTTGCCTCTTTCTTTACCGTCTTTAATAGTACAAGTATACAACCCCAGTTCACCATTCTTTATGTGGTGCTTATGTAATTCTTTTTTATGTAATTCTTGAACATATGTACCTATGAATCGAATAATGAATTGGTTGTTGAACCTCATGTATTTGAATAAAGTTATAGCCTATTTTCAAATTCAAATTTAGTACAATTTTAAATAGCAAAAATTAAATTAGGGTGAAAATACGCTCTGCAGGTCATTACAATGCAAACGATCTATAAAGCACAACGTGTGTGATATACATCATAATTCGACATGGTTTACAGAGAGGAAACGTGTGTAACCATGCACACAATTGCCATTTTCAAAGCATGTGTGATGTCAAACAATATTATCAAAAATGGTGCAAGCAAACTAAACATTTCTGATAGTTGCCTTATCATACATGCTTAACAATCCTGAAATGTTTCTGATGTGATACGCATTATAAACATTGCACCATAGAATAGTCGTGCGACAGTTATCCTGTACGACACTGGTACGATGGTCTGACATTTCATAATTCTATCCGACACTCGTACGATTATTAGCTAATCTTCTTAATTATCTATCACATACAGTTCAGGAGAAGTGAATGTGTGTCATTGTCTGCTTATCGTACACGTTCTATAATCGCGAACTGTTTGTGATGGGTCGCGCATTGTATACGTAGCACCACATAATATCGACTGCAATGGTAATGCAAGCACAAACGAGTAGCAAGGATGGGGCGTTGGGATATTCGAGATATCAGAAACAGTTGTCTGAAGACTCGCATTCGCGATAGATGCTGGCATCGCATATGATTAATTATGCAAAATGTATGCATTGCTATTCCCTATCCTGACGGTTTCTGGCCGTGTGGGAAGGAACCCCCCCCCCCTATTGCACACACTAGCAAGGCAACGATTTAAAATGCCGACGCGGAAAGGGGTCAAAAATAGTTTGTATAGCAGCCATTGTACCAGTGTGCCTCCTTCCCCAAAACAGATAGGGATCCAGCTGGAAGCAGAGCAATGTCAAGCATCGTCACAACAAGATGTAGATGATTAGATGATCGTTTCTCCTAGTTTAGTATGCATGTAATTGTTTACTTTGGTGTGTGAAAATGTTATGTGTGTAGTCACTTATGTAATTATATGTTTAATTTGGCTCGCAATCATGTTCTTATAAGTATATATGTTGTTCTATAGACGGAGTGTAGATGTTGTGTGGACAGAGAAAATCACATCGCACGCGGACAAAACTAGGGAACCCGTCGATGATGATTTCATCAATCGCTGACAATTGTATACCAGCAAGCATTTGCCCACAACACACAACTTGTTAGCAGGATTCGTCTGCGTTGTTAATTGTCTTCCTACACATTTCTGACTACTGACCTGTTTGTCGCGTATCACACACATCTTGTTATATTAAACAGTTTCCGTTGTTTTAGCTCATCGCAAACAGTTCATCCGAGTGAGCTATATGTCGTCTATCGCACACACCTTGATCTGGTTGACCGTTTCTGTTGTTTTGGCTCAGCGCAAACAGTTACCCGAGTGAATTGTATGGCGCCTATCGCACACACCTTGATCTGGCCGATCGTTTTTATTGTGTTACCTAATCAAAAACAGTTCATCTGAGTGAATTGTATGCCGTATATCACACACACCTTGGTCTGGCTGATCGTTTCTCTTGTTATGCTCATCGCAAACAGTTCGTATGGATCAACTATATGCCTCTTATCGCACACACGACTCTAATCTGAATCATACTTGATGTCTCCTCCATCGCACACAGTTCGTCTTAGTGGAGACGGTTTTATTATAACACCATTTTGAATGCATCACACATAGTATGGTCGAAGGGTCTCTGATTCATGTGTCGCGTTAGCGCAGCATCCTGCAGTAGTGATACTTCCCTCTGGGATGGGGAAACCAAATCCTTGGTCATCACCAACGTTGCTCACATCGTGGGAGGAGTCATCTCCATCAACATCTTCACCAGCACCATCTCATCTCGTACCCTAGTTCATCTCTTGTATTCAATCTTTGTCTCAAAACCACAGATTGGTACCTGTGGGTTGCTACTAGTGTTGATTACATCTTGTAGTTGCTAGTTGGTTCATTTGGTGGAAGATTGTATGTTCAAATTGTTAATCACATATTATTCTCCTCTGATCATGAACATGAATATTATTTGTGAGTAGTTTCGTTTGTTCTTGTGGACATAGGAGAAGTCTTGTTATAAGTAATCATGTAAAGTTGGTATTCGTTCAATATTTTGATGAAGTGTATGTTGTTCTTCCTCTAGTGGTGTCATGTGAACGTCAACTAGACGACACATTACCATGCTTGGGCCTAGGGGAAGGCATTGTGGAGTAGAAAGTAGATGATGGGTTGCGAGAGTGACAACAACTTAAAACCTAGTTTATGCGCTATTTTGTAATAGGATGATTTGGATCCATATGTTTCATTTTATGGTAAGACTTATCTTAATTCTTATTTCGTACTTGCAGATGCTAGCGAGAGGGGGTAATCTTAAGTGGTTTACTTGTTCGAGTAAGAACGTCACCATAGCACCGGTCCACCCAAATAGTGAACGTGAATCAACTAAACATGATGAATGTAACTAGACGAAATTCTCATGTGTCCTTGAGAACGTTTTGCTTAATATAAGTACTTCCGGCTTGTGCTTTGCAATAAAAGGTTTGGGCCACTTTGTTGCACCTTGTTACTTGTTACTTGCTATCAATTATCTTGCTATCCAACTATCTGTTACTACTACTCCTACAGAGAATACCTTGCTAAAACCGCTTATCAGTTCCTTCTGCTCCTCGTTGGGTTCGACACTCTTACTTATCGAGAAGACTACAATTGATCCCCTATACTTTTGGGTCATCAGCCACCCACAGCCCCATGCTGCTAGACAGGGCATGCAACACCATCATATCTGTCTCATGCGAGTAAATATATACGCAACGAATGAGGCAGGCGGGTCCAACTCGCCCTCCCGCACGGGCAAGCGTGAGAAACATCACGTGCACGGACGAAGCCGTCGCATGACAGTTGTCTCGACAGAGCCCATGGTCCACCTGTCATGGAAACTCCTCCCCCCAAGTGATGTTCTTTGGGTTCCAAGAGAGGAAACCCGTCTAGAGGGGCTGCTGAGGTCCTTCTCGTTTACACAATGTCACGTCGGAAGCAACTATAGTTCGACGAGCATGTGTAATGCAGCTACAAACACCCATCAAACAATTCACCTAAATATTTGGTTGCTTTAGTTGCTTCTGTTCTTGGTCTCTTCGAATAGTTCACTTGTCTTGCATTCTAAGTTTCATATAGTTTGCTTAACTTGCAGGTTGGAGTTGATCTCTGCGCCAATTGGTGCAACAGGTCATCTAATAAGACTAAGAGATAATCCATTATACACGATTATTATCGTTTTCTCTGACATGGCAGACTTAAGATAAGACTGCCTTATCAACCAGTACTTCTACACTTACAATAAATGACATGCGAAAGGGATGTATGAGCAAATTACTATGGAGATTAATGCCCAAATTAATGGTGCAGTGCAGTTACTATTTTTTATTAAAGAATGGGTGCAGTTACTAGACTACCTTGGTCTCGGCTTTTTGGTTTGTGGCCAAACGAGTACTACTGTACCATTTAAACCTTTCTCTTTTTTTATTATGTATGCTATTACACAGTATAGTAAGAGATATATAGCACATGTAAGGCAGATTTTTCTCTTGTGTGATGTCTTACATCTCTATACCAGTATAAAAAGACTTAAAGTGATACACCCAACTAATCCCGGCCATCAAACCATGTGCATCCAAGGACCTAAATTGCTCCGATGATAAGTGCATAACATGTTATTAATGTCAGCATTGTGACACCCCCGATTCAATCGTACACTAATCATACATGCAAATGTGTATGATCAAGATGAGGGACTCACGAGAAGATATCACAACACAACTCCAGACACAATTAAAATAATATAAGCTTTATATTACAAGCCAGGGGCCTCGAGGGCTCGAATACATAAGCTCGAGAACAAACGAGTCAGCGGAAGCAACATTATCTGAGTACACACATGAGTTAAACAAGTCTGCCTTAAGAAGGCAAGCACAAAAGCAACATCGATCGAAAAGGCAAGGCCTCCTGCCTGGGAGCCTCCTAACTACTCATGGTCGACGGTGGCCTCCACATAGTAGTAGGCACCCTCACTGTAGTAGCAGTCGTCATTTAAGGTGGCGTCCGGATCCTGGGCTCCACCATCTGGTTACAGCATCCGAGAAGAATGGAAAGAGGTGGAAAAATAGGAGCAAAGCAACCGTGAGTACTCATCCAAAGTACTCGCAAGCAAGGATCTACACTACATTGTCACACCCTGAATTTTGTAACATTTCATTTGCATTATTAAAGCATGAAAATTTGGACCAACAAAAACTTTTGCATTATTTGGCTTTTAATTTTTTTGGAGTTGGTTTTCTCTCTGTGATTTTTCAAGTGCTCTTTAAAGTCAACTACTCCACCTTCTGTACTTCATATCCTTGCCCAAAACTTCTGCCCAATGATCATGCCATGTGTATAGAGCAATATAGTATTTTCTTACAAAAATAATTTGGCCAAAAAGTATTTTTCTAAAATTAGTTTTCCAAAAACCCCTGAATTGAGGATTACACTGCAAGTACTTGATTTGGGGTATGAAAAATATTTCAAAAATTATATTTGAATCCTATTAGATGTAGGACTCCCATAAACCACAAAAATATAATTTTAAAAGTTATTTTTCTATTTTATTTAAAAGCTTTTTCTTAAGGCCAAAAATGGTCTCTAATAGGGAAAAATTATTTTTATTGTTTCAAAAATATTTGACAAAAATCAGGGAAACTCACTGGACATATATTTTCCATATATAAGAGTTTCAACACATGGTCATGTTCAAAATATTGGACAAAACCTCCCAGTCCCAATTCTGCCCATTTCAAGGATTTGAAATATTTCTACAGGAAATATTTTCACAAAAATCCAAGAAAAATCCAGCAAGTCACAAATGCATATTGTGATCACCTTGCAAAGCCTCATGTCAATTAAAGTAATTTTGGTTCACCAAAATGACCCAAAACCCTCTCTGACCAGAATCAAATTTGAACAACTTTGTGCTACCAACTTTCTCTCCTTGACCCCAACTTTGGTGAGCATGTTCACATGACCAAATGAGGCTACTACAGCAAGTGGTGCATCAAGGAGAAGTGATTTGCTCAACTAGATCTACACAAGTCTATTTCTGCTCATTTCTAGGGTTTACAAAAGTTGCATTGGCAACTTTGCCCAAATAAGCTCCAAATTGGTGGAAGGCCATATTTATATGTGTCATTTCACCCTGTGGAGTCTCATGGCATTTGGAGTTAATTTGCTTAACCAAACAAGCATCAAACACCTTGTGCCACTTTACCAAAATTCCATTTTTGACCACTTCCACTAATCTCCATGACCTCCACTTTTTACCACAGCTCCTCCTAGACCCCTTTCACCTCCAGTAACAATGGCAAGTCCACAGCTCAATTATTGGATGGGTAAAACCCCACTTTCTCTCTCTGGACAGCCCCTTTCTCCCTCTTCGTCACCTCTCTCCTCACCCCAGAGGCCATCCAGAGCATCCAATGCCTCCCCCTACTTCTTTACTCCACCCTTGCGCTAATGGACACGGTTGGCCGCGCCCACAAGGCATAGCAAATGCCATGCCGGCCATTTGGGCGCTTTGGAGCGCGCTACAGTACGCTCCTGTACTGTAGCCGCCCTCTGCCCGACGCCTCCGACCACCTCGGGCCTCCCCCGCGCGCCTGCCGATGTGCCTCGGCGTCCGCAACAAGCTACACGGTCGGCCCCCTCCTCTCTCCTCCTCCCCGCGCCTCCGCGCTAGCAAACAGAGGCCGCCCGAGCGCGCCAATGGTGTGGCTCACACGCGCGCGTCTCTGACCTCTCCCCACTCCCTCTCTCTATATCTCCCGATGTAGTCGATGTCCAGGAACACCCCAGACACCACACCCTCTTCCCCCGAGCCCTGCAGCGACGAGCAGGAGCCCACCGGCGCACGAGTCCACGGCACCCCGCCGTTCGCCTATTTAAAGGCCTCCCCGAGCCCTCCTCTCCTCACCACTCGCCCCCTGCACCACCAAAACATCCCCCTGCACCCCCAGTTCCTCTCCAGAAGCGCCCGAGCTCGAGATTGAGCTCGAGCTCCGCCGCTTCGGCTCGCCGGAGTTCACGAGGTATAGGCCTCCCCCGCTCCTCCTCTGCCCCGATCTGAAACCGCCTCCTCCCACTGATCATTTCCCCTCTCTTCCCCGCCTCATTTGCAGCCGGAGTCGACCAGAACGACCACCACACGAAGCTCCTCCGCCGCAAGACCTAGTCGCCGGCAAACCAGGCCACCCCGGCGGCCAACACCACCTCCATCCGAACGGCGGATCCTCCCTGAGCACAACGGTACCATCCCACGCATCCTCCCGTGCCCTGTATCGCCGCCGGCGAGCTCGCCGTCGCCTCTGTACAGAGGTAAACGACGACGGCCGTGGGCCCTGTCCGTCAGCCTCACGCCCTGACGGGTGGGACCCACCCGTCAGGTTTAAAACGCACGCGCGCGCATACCGGTTCGCTGCGTCGGCTGAAGGCATATTTTGCCTTTACGCCTTCGACGTGGCAGCCTCGCGTGGGCTGAAACCCATCTGAGCGTGCTGCACTGTGGTCCCTCTGGCCCAGTTGCACAGTGCTGCTTCTCCTTTTTCTTTTTCTGTCACTTTTCCAAAAATCCCATAGGATAAAATATTCATCCAAATGAAATAATTCCAGTTCCTAAATTCTTGTAAAAATCCCACCTATTTAATGGTGCAGCTTTCATTCAAATCCAACAACCTTTTCTTCACTGTAAATATTTAAATGTGATTTTAGCATTTAAATATACCTTTGTAAATCCATTTCTCCTATTCTGCTACTCCAAATCCAAAACTAGGAATTTTCCCCTTCTTAGTTTTCACCCTAGTATTTAACAAAAATGAGTTGACATTTTTTTTGAGCACTTTGGTTTTTCTGTTTTATTATTGCCTTGTTTTTTTCTTGTTATTATTTTGCGACAATAGATTGCGTTGCTGACGAAGGAGTTCGACCAGAAGACTTTGAAGACCCAGAAGACTTTGTTGAGCCAGGCAAGCAGCCCTTTGACCATGTCTATGAAACCCTTTTTATGCATATCATATAGCACCATATTGTTGTTGCAACGGAATCATGATAAGGTAGTAGCCACTTTGATGGTTTGCCACCGTACTTCCTCGTTGATACTTGCATTGTGCATGACCCTACCTTCTTATGAGGGTTATGCCGGTGGGAGTAGATAGGATGCTAAAGTAGTGCTACGCAAAAAGGGACGGGTATATGCATGATGAAGGAGGCTAAGCATTTTCAAAAGACTTTTCGAAAACCCCGTCGGGTGCCACTTATGCCCGAGGGAGATGATGAGATGGGTAACCACTTGATGACGAAGTGGTGTACCGAGGCAAGTGTGTGTTGTTTTCAAAATGGATTGGTTTAAGTTGCGACCGTTATTCCAACCTTACATGCGCAACCACTCTACCCATATGGGAAAGGGCATTATTGATTACCTAGACCGATACTAGCTTGGAGCCTGCATTACTAGTGACGGGAGAGTTGTTGGTGCGCTCTCTCGGGATGGGGTCATGCCAGGTAGGGCGGCCATGACTGTTTTCACAGGGCACCGAACACACCGTTGGTACCTCGTACTTGTGGTATGTGATGAATATGGGAGCGAGGCTCCACAACTTTATGATGTGAAATGTTAGGCACGGGGGTTACTACCAATCGAGTGGACTCCATGTTAGTGTCGTCTAGGGAAAGATAGTGACCAGGTGCTTACCCCGGGTACTTGAGGTATCGCGGGTCGTGGATGACACGGAAGTTCCCCGGATCTTGTGGGTAAAGTGTGCAACCTCTGCAGAGTGTAAAACTATTCGAATAGCCGTGTCCACGGTCAAGGACAGTTGGGTAACCGCTCTTAGGCTACGTCCACTTGTTTACAAACCGTGTGTGTGTTGATAAAATGACTTGGGTCAAGTCAAGGGACTTGACATGATTGAGATGGGTTGGGCCCCACTCTATGTATGTTGATATCTGTAACCTGTCCTCATGGTTACTTGAATTCTCTTGATGCATGTCTTACAAGTTGTTGAACATGTCATTGCACTCAAAACTAGCTTTCTGCAAAATTTTACCTATATCATGCATTGTTGTATCTTGAACCAAAAACATGGGTTGCTTGCGAGTACATTCAAAGTACTCATTGGCTTGCCATTGGTTATTTAATTGACCAGGCATAGAAGAACTGGAGTTCGAAGAAGAGTTCTTTGGAGACGAACATGCGAACTAGGATGTTTCCCAGTCAGAATGCCTGTAGGGATAAGGCAGATGGCATGGGTTCTACTTATCGACGAAGATTTCCGCTATTTGTGTTTCATTTGATGTTCAGCCCTTAAGGCTTTATCAATGTAAGACTTGACCATAATGGTCATAATTTGTGTAAGACGGTATGTATGGATGTAAGACTCTTGTTATTCAGCTTCTGTGTGTTCAGTGAGCATTGATCTCTGGGATCACTGTACACGTGCATTCGGTGATCTCGACTTATGAGTCGGGGTCCCCACATACATATGCATCGGTGTCAATGAAATGGGTAGTATCTATGGACTGAACTGCAGAATGCCAGAAGAGAAGGGGACAACCTAGCCTATCGAAGACTAGCATCTTCAAGCAGCTCCAAGCATCTTGCAGCAATCAGAAGAGTATAGAATATCAGTTTATATTTAACAAACATGTTGTAGAAATAACGCCCAGAGATCCTTCCCCGACTCCCTGCGGGAAAGCAATCTTGGAGCCACATATCCATTACATGCCTCATCATTCGGTATCCTGTTCTAGTTGTATTGATCGGGATAACTCCGAGCGTCCGTTATCATGGACCCGGCTATTCGAATAGATCAATCTTCCCTGTAGGGGTGCACAAACTTACCCGACACGCTCGATCAACTCTAGCCAGACACACCATCAGGTCATGACCGACCTCGACCGGTCAACACGCTGTAGTCCTACCTAGGCTCAATAGAGAGGCCAGCATGTCGATCTACATCCTAAATGCGAAGGGGTCATGTGCCAAACGTCCTTTGCAATCTTGCGTGTTGCGAATGCGGCCGGTGAGCAGACCTAGCCCCCTTATACAAGTAGGCTTAACCGGTCCAACCTGGCGCGCCACTTAGTCACTGATGTCAGTGAGGTTTCGAAAGAATCGTACGAAGCAGCATGCCCATACTTATCGGGGTTGCATGATAGAGTCGTTATCGGGAGTGGTGAAGGAGGAATCACCCTCGATGACCATGACCGGATAGCTACACTACAGGGTTAACATCAGAAGTGTTGACGAGGTATCACCCTCGGCACTAGATAATAACTCTGCAGAGTCGTACAACTAAGGGGGTGATGTGCGGTGTCGGGGCCTGGACGCCGATCATGTTAATCGAGTCATCGAACATAAAGCAGGGCAACTAGGACAAGGTGGGGGTCACTGATGGATCACCAACCAACCTATACTAAGCAGTTTAGGATAAGTAGGCCGGTAACAATAGCAGATACAAAAGCAGACTATGCATCATAATGGGAGCAATCAGTAACAATAGCAAAATCTAATGCAAGCAAGTGAGAATGGAATCGCCGATATCGGGATGATCGAAGGGGGGCTTGCCTGCAAGCTCCATTGAAAGGGAAGAAGGGTCGTCGTCAACGTAGTCGATCACAATGGCATCAACAACTGTCTCAGGGTCTACCGGAGAGAAGAGTGGGAGAAAAAATAAATACAGAGCAAATAAGTACAATACTATGCATGACAAGACAATAAGCAGCGCTAGGGGTGTTCTAACGCAGTGCTACACGATACCGAAGAAGGGGGAAAACATCTGGGGATGTTTTCCTGAAGTTTGGTATTTTCGGACAGGCGAACCGGAGGGGGACGGTTGCGGGTTTGCTATGCTAGGGACGTGTGGCAGACGAACGGGCTGCATATTCAGATGCGTCTCGTCGTTCTAAGCAACTTTCATGTATGAAACTTTTTCATCCGAGCTACAGATTATTTTATATTAATTTTCAAAGATTTAAACAATTTCTGAAATTATTATTAATTCAAAAATACACACTAAAAGCTATGGGTACCCAGCTCTGTGTGGGGCCCCCTGTCATTGACCCATTTAACTAATTAACATAATTGACCACTAGTTAACTAAGTTAATTAACTTTTTAATTAATTTATTTATTTTTATTAGTTTTTTAAAACCTTTTTAACTGTTCTTTAAACAGGAGCGGGGCCACTTGGTAGTGCCCAGAGTCACCGGGCGGGCTGTCGGGCGCGGGCGCCCGTCGAAGCTTGACCCGGGCGCAGCGGACGGAGCCCCAGGGCGCCGGACCCGGGCGCCGGCCGGCTGGGGACATGGCTGGTGACAACGGCGAGCTGCGCAGAGCAGCAGGCAGCATGGGGTGAGGCGGGGGCCAAGCAGCGGTGGGTGGAAGCCAACAGCGGGGCGGCAGGCGGATGCAGCTGCAGCACAAAGCAGTGAGAGGTGGCGGTGGTGGCGAGTGGGGACGGGTCCCAGGCGCGGCGTGGGCGGCTGCCTCGCGCGGGCGTGCGTGAGCTGAAGGCGGGCATGGGAGCAGAGCAGCGACTGGCCAGGCGGAGCCGAGCAGGGGAAGTAGGGGCGGGCGGCTGGCGCTAGGCAGCGTCAGGCCAAGCCAGCAGCAGCGACACGGAGGCGTGGCAAGCGGAGGTGGATGCGATCGCGGGCAGGCCATCTGCAGCAGCAGCAGGCAGCAAAGCAACAAGGCAGAGTAGGGGCAGTAGCAGAAGCATCGCAAGGAACAGTAAGAGCATGTACGCGGACGCTGAGCTGCGGCCATGGCGGGCACCGGCTCGTACAGGCGACTACCGTGATGAATCGAATGGGAGATGAGGGGAATCATCATAGGGCTCACAGTCGGATGTCGATGGCGCATTCGGGGAGGCTCGGGGAGGCGCCAGAGCACGAATCCACGACAGGGAAGCGGTGACGACCGACGGCGAAGACGAAGGCGACAACGATGATGGAGCGGCTCCCCGGCTCGATTTTGTGGACGAGGAAGAAGAGGTGGAGGTGGCGGAGCTCGTGGATGAGGCCCTAGGGCACGAGGTCGATGGAGAGCGCGTGGGCAAAGGTGGACATGGCAACGAAGCTTTGATCAAGAGTTTCAAGGAAGAAAACGGCGCGAGGGGGAAGAAGTGTGGTATATGGTTTGTCTAAGGCGACGGGGTGGTCTTGTAGGACGTCGGGGGTCCACCGGATGGTCGATGCGGTGACATCGGCAGCCTCGGTGGGGTGGATGCCCGCCACGCCGCAGCCTTTGTTTCCTGTGTATGCAGGAAGGGGATATTTCCTCCCATTGGGCTGGGTCCAATGTACTATAGCACTAGGGCCCGCTAGCACAGTACTATTAGGCCTTTTCCCCTTTTTTGTTTTTTTATAGTCTATGTTTTCTATTTTTCTAAGCTATCAAATGAAATTTGTTCAACATGAAACTTGTCACATAAATTCAGTGCATCAGCATAGGGCCACACACAAAATTTCATGCGGTTTGGGAAAAGTAACAACATTTGTTGGAATTTAAACGACCAAATTAAATGTTGCTAGACCACTAAAATTGCTAGGGCCAAACTAAAAATCCAATTAGAGTTGATTTCTGCATGACAATTACTTAGTGAATAATTGCACCCAAACAAACCTTTTAGTTTCGCTGTTTGATGAAATAATAATTTAACTAGAAATTTGAATTTGACTTTTATTTTTATCGAGTGGCAGTTTGCATAGTAATCATGATAACATGGCAACCTTTAGGGGGAGATTACTGTAGCATGATTATCGGGGTGTTACAAATCTCCACTACAAGAAATGTCGTCCCGAGATTTAAGAGGTGGAGTAAGGGGAAAGATCCAGTTACGAAATTCTAACGGATCTTCTCGTTCTTGGTTGCTCATCTAGAAGAAGTAGATCCCTTTCATTGATGTCTTCGTTTCTCTTCTTCAGGTTATCACGATGAAGTCGTCTTCCTTTCTTCAGTAACTCCATCATACTTACGAATAGGTAAGGGGTACCTGGACAACGATAGGATGCTATAAGGGGTCATCATCTGGGGGTTATCCCATGAGTGAACACATGAGTATATCTCGAGTTGAACAACGAAAAACATAGAGAGCAGAGTAAGAAGGTACAATAAGAAGTTTCAAGCGGACAGGCAATCATTCGATGCCTGAATCAAGGTGTGAAAGGGGTTCAGACTTCAGAGCAATGAGAATAATTATTGCATCTGATACCAGAATCGATGATCCCTCGGAAGGTGGCTCGTGAATTTCATACGAAACAAAGTATGATGAATAATCTTTGGAAACAGGGATGTGTAGAGAGTATGTTTCAATCCTGTGGAACTATGGGTTATGGGCCCACCATGTGGGTTAAAAGTAGGAAGGGTGCTAACATCTTGCGTGGTCATGATAGCAAGGCATGTCAGAGAATAGCCTATCAGTTATGTCGGCAACAACGTCGGTACTGTTGTGGTCCTAAGACTGACGGTAGAAAGGGGGGTAGGTATGGAGAGGCAAGATCTCAGCTATGGTGAAGGTGTACACACAAGATTTACGAGTTCAGGCCCTTCTCGGTGGAAGTTAAAGCCATACGTCTCAGTGCCCCGACGCGGTCGACTAGATTATATGTGTGTGGTGTTACAGGGAGTGCGAACCCTTGTGCCAGAGGAGGGGAGTGGCTTATATAGAGTGCGCCAGGACCACAGCCATCCTCCACTACAAGAGGTTCAATGTACATAAAGACAGGGCGTTACTGATAACGCCAGCCATAAGTGCTATTAATGATCTTAAAGAATACGGAGTGAAATCCTGACCATTGCAGTGTTGAGCGACTCCTGGTCTTCAGTAGGTCGAGTGATTCCTTGTATGGTCGAGTGACTTCAGGTAGGAGGGGTACCCGAGTGATATGATTGGCCGAGTGGATTGCACTCGACACCTTTGACTGGGGGTTCTTTGTTGTCTCTTGGACTTCTTTGCTTCTAGGGTAGTGACCTTGGGTAGGGCGTATAGGTCAGGTCTATGACCCTACCCCGGGTTTGTATCCTCATCAGTAGCCCCCGAATGGATTAAGGTCCGAGTGGAAAGTAGGTTGAAGTTGAACTTGCTTTGAGCTTTGCATCTTGCGAGTGTTTTACGCAGGACGGAGGACTCTCGTTGAAACTTCAGCTTCGATTCAGTCGCCTTGATCGATTCAGAAAATCGCTGAGTGAACTTGTAACATCATTTGTCGAGTATTGCTTTGGGGCGCAGAATCTTTGGAGCGATTGATTGCAGTGTATCCCGGATTTTACGGGATTCAAAATTTCGGGGAAGCACGCGGGACGGAGCGCGCCGAAGTAAGCGGGGTGGATAAACAGGAGTGCCTCGATCCCCATGCCACCTTTATCGCCATGTACGACACGCGTGACTGTTGCGGGATTTGATAGGATTGTCTGGTCCCACGCGTCAGCCACTCGGAAGCGGCCCTTTATAAGGCGACGGAGCCGAGGCGCCTGTACTATGCGCGTCTGTTTTCTCTCTTCTTCCTCTGCTTCTCCACCGCATCTGGCTCCTCCGCTCTCGACGCCGCCGCTCTGCAACTATGGTGAAGGACAAGATGGTTGCGCTAGAATGCACGAAGAAGGCGACGGGGGCGGCGAAGGGCAGGAAGCAGAATCGCGGGTCGTCGTCACACTCGGGGCTGCCGCCAGGTTGGATCCAAGGCGATTGGATCCGGTCTTCACTCTGGCAGGAAGATCTGGACAAGCTGGTGCAGTCCGGGCTGATCGCCAAGGGTGCAGCAAGGCTGCCTGAGGGGGAGACGAAGCCGCAGCCTCGACCGGGTGAGTGTGTACTGCTCGCTACCCAAGTCGACCGGGGCTTCTCGCTTCCTCCGCACTCCTTCTTCCGGGGCTTCTTGAATTTCTTTGGTGCCCAACTCCATCACTTTTCTCCCAATACCATCACGTACCTTGCTGCCTTCGTGTCTATGTGTGAGAACTTTCTTGGGTGTCGACCGCACTGGGGTCTTTTCAAGGATATTTTCACCATCCGTTCTCAGTCGGTAAAGAAAGCAAACATGAGTGACGAGAAAACCCATGTCATTTAGATGTGTGGGAGTTTGGGTATCCAAAAGAGGCAGAGGAGCTCTTTCCCTTCCATGACTCTTCCTGAATCGGTTAGAGGCTGGCAGTCGACCTGGTTCTACTGCCAGGACCTCGCAACCCCAGGTCAGTCGACCGGACTTCCCCACTTCACCTTTGACCATGTCCAGACTCCTTCCTCGCTGAAAGTGATTGCTGCTGAGAACGTGGAGACAAACATGCTAGTTGAGACGGTGGTCTATTTGATCAACGAGGGTGTCACTAGTATGGATCTGCTAGAAGTATTCCTCAGTTGACGTATCCAGCCCCTGCAGGCCCATGACCATCCCATGTGGATGTACTCTGGGGCTGACGACACTGCTTGGGTTCATCCAGAGGAGGTGCCATCCAAGACCGTGGCCATGTGGTTGAAGAGCATTATAGGAAACAAGGACAACCCCAGAGGAGCCAGGAGAGTCGTCCCCTTCAGTGATGACAATCAGCCCAACAAGGTATGTTCTTCATTATGATTGTTTTTGCATATACATTCCGACTGCTCTTGAGCTCGACTGACTTCTACTCGACTTCTTGTCTTGTAGGTTTTTACTGACATGTATTTGATGCCCAACGGTGAACAAGCTCTGGAGCAAGGCCAGGAGGGAGAGGCCAGTGCCGAGGAGAGTGGTGAATGGGAATCTTCGGATGAAGAAGAGGAGGAGGAAAGCGAAGAGTCAGACAACAAGGAGGCGGTCGATGATGATGTCCTGGACTAGGGGGTACTCACCACGTCGTCTCCCGATCAGTTAGATTGGGCTGAGGACCCCCATGGCCGTATACTCATGGGCCAGTTCGGACAACCCCTGTCGCATACAAGGAAGACTCCACAAGACTTGGCGCCCAAGACAAGGACTCTCCTAAACTCTAGGCCTCCGGTGTCTCTTATATAAACCGAGACCAGGCTAGTCAATAGACAATCTCATATTCATTACTACAATCTCGTGGTAGATACATGTACTCTGTACTACACCTATATGAATACAATCAAAAGCAGCATGTAGGGTATTATCTCATCAAGAGAGCCCGAAGCTGGGTAAAACCCCGTGTCCATGTTACCATCGCTCCAAGACGCCTAGCTTAGGACCCCTACTACGAGATACGCCAGATATTGAACCGACATTGGTGCTTTCATTGAGAGCCTGCTTGGCGATCACCGCGGATCGATGGATGATCAGGTGATATTTTTTCAGTTGAATTCGTATCAAATAAATCTTCTTTGTAAATTGTATCTACGGCCCTGCGCTATTTTACTGGTTGCAGATTGCTTTTGTTTTGAGGGCGACCGGTGATCCGCACTGTGCGCAGACCGGCGGAAGTGATCTGAGGAGTTTATTAGATGACCTTGGCAGCCATCACATACGCGTGCATGGAGTGGAAATTGGATGCCGCCCAGCTTTTTTCTTGTTTCGCGTGGGATCAACAGAGTAGTCCGAGAATCAATCTCCACATCAACTGAATATTGATTCATCTGCATACATGCGGCTCGAGAAAAGATCCTTCTCCCTCGTGGGATTATTGTCCTGGAGAAAACAACACATCAGTGATCTCCTACTTCCCCTTCACGTGATCAGTACCAACTCATCACGGAGGTGAACCTGGCTTAATTGATTTGGCTCGCGTACAAGAAGCTGTCGATCCTACATCGATCTTCAACTGCTACATGATGCATAAAAATCTCCTGTTTTGACGCAGGATAATCTCAGGTTTTATTTTTCCTAACTTTTGTTAACCGCACGACATTATTATACACAGAATATTTTTTGTTGGCCCGCACTGCATCATTTTGGCAGAGAAATTCCACCGATGTTTGTACCTGGCATCAGTCCGGCCAGCCTCTCCCTGTCACCTGGGCAGGCCGACCTTCGCCGACATCGCCGTGCCACAACGCCAATGCGCCATCGAGCTAGCCTCAGCGCTCAGGCCATATTTACCAAGCTTTTTTCGCATAAATTAATTATGCACCCTTTTTCATTATTATTTTTTTGGTTTGCACTATTTTACCTGTGCGGGCAATTGACTTAGATCGGGCCGTACTATCCCCTCGGCGTGGTGTCCTCGTCGCCCAGCTCCATCGACCAAATTGTGTCACGCCTTGGAGCGCTGCCCTGTGTTGGCAACCCCGCATTGTTGCTTCATCAACCTACTCGGCCAGAGATTCCTGTGTCACCCGGCGACCTGCTCCATCACCTCGGCTAGACTGGGGGCTTCACCTCTTCGGAGTGCCGAGCCCTTTGCTCGGCCACATTGGGCTTGGGGGCTGAGACCTCCTCCCGCACCAAGCTCGGACCGCGTCATCAATGCCGAACACATTAACCAGCTAAGTCGCTTTCAGGCTTTTAAAATTTTAAATTTTGTTCGGTCTGACCAAGCATTTTACATTTTTTAGCAAAAAGTTGTTTGTGAAAAACTTCCTTGTCCAAACTTTGTTTGTGACACACAAATTCAAATACCCCATTTACTTGGGGCTTTCTTTATGAAGCCTTTCCTCTTACAAATGATTATACTTGTACGGCTTCATTCCTTGTTCGTGTATTATGCCACAATATGCACCATGTTGACTTAAGCAATTTGCAAACTGGGTTGCCTTGCTCCTGTGTTTACCCCTACATTCCCGATTGTTTGGCTAGGGAGTAAAGGGAGCACCGCTGCGATTGTCACGATCGGGTCATCTGAGCTTGGACCTCAGAGTGGGTGAAGCCGAAAGCTAGCGCTCTTATTGTTTTCAACGATGGTCGGCACACAACGGAACTCATGAGTATAAAAAATCTATTGCAGAGGTCTCACAAGTAACAATGAGCAACCGAAGAAAGGTATCGGTGGAGGTACTATTTTCTTTGAAGATGCTTCTTACACTTTGTCAGTAATATAGCATAAGTTCCCTGAGCGTGCTTTTTCTGTTACAGCCTTATGGCCTGATTGCCTGGTTATCGGAAACACCGTCGATATTCTCGACAGGTGGAGTACATAACACTTTTCGGCCCTTGGCCGAAGAGGGAGAAGTCGACGGTCGGTTAAGACGCGTTTAAAGTTCAGGTGAATACATATATGATATAAGTACTTCGGTACATACAATCATTATATATAAATCTCTTTTACCCAAGTCACTCAGGGGCTCTTAAATATATGTGAGCTGTTTTATAATAAGTGTTCTTCTTCTTAGTTGTTGCAAAGTCTTTTTTCTATCACTCCTTTTTTCGACGCGAGTGTGTGGTCAATAGCCGGGGAGCCTAATTTCTCTCTCAAAGCTGCTAAAGTTTGCTAAACTGGCCTAACGAGAAGTACTCCGCCTTCAGGATAGGAGGTTGAAGCCGTAGGATGACCCGCTTGAAGTCTTGAGATAGGGTGTGTCATGTTAAAACACTAAAGAGGCACAAGTGTTTTCTAAGACCAATTTTCTAATTGGCACCGAACAATTGATCTAGTTCGGACGTCGAGTTTTTACTGACGTTTTTTGGTTTTTCGATCCTATGGCACTTTTCAACTATTTGTGTGTTTTCCGCTTAAGTCTCGCAGTGCAACGCCGGACACCTTTAGAGATTCGGCAAAAATTCTCGGATATTGCTATATATGCATCAGTTTCGAATTGTGTCTTCGGTCAATAGTTGGGTTTCCTGGCTCCTGTGCTTGCCTCCTACATTCCTCTTTGTTCGTCTAGGTGTGCAAAGGGAGAACCACTGCGATTGTGCTTCCAGCTTGCATGGTTAAGCACCTCAGTGGAGAAGCCGAAAACTGACTGTCACAATAAGCATAAACTGGTCAGCAGTCCGATGACTGTATTAAATGACAGGCCGTTCATAACATTGGCCGAAGTGTTTATGGCTTGACCTCAGTTGTTGCCGAACACTAACCAGGGGGCTACTTGATGGCCTCCCAACTTTAAGCTCCTATGACTAAGTGAAAGTTATAAAGCCCGCATATCTGATTGCCTCGTTTCCGCCAACACAACCGCCTTCGGGCACCGAGACATCGGCTAAGAGTTGTTTTGTTATTACGGAAACACCCTACGTAGCATCTACAAGGGGGTAGAAGCCGATGATGGGCCACTTTCAGATTATAAACGGTCGCAACAGAAGTGAAAATTTGGGTTCATTTAGACCATAGAGTTTGGAAGCTTTCCCCAAACTAAATCCTCAGTATTTTCCTCCCACATTGATCGGAGCTGAGGTTTCATGACCATGCTTAGCATGACAACCCAAAGAAAGGAACCGATAGCGGGACTATTTTCTTTGGATGATGTTTCTTATGTTAAACAATAATATAACATGTCTCTCTGCGTACCTTTGTTTATAAAACTGTATGGCCAGATTGCCTTGTTTCCCGTAAATCTTTGCCCTCATAAAGGCTTTATAAAGTAGGACAAACATCCCTCGGCTGCTGGCCGAGGAGGTTGAAGCCGATGGTTGGTCAACAAAGTTTTGTACAATGCAGATCCGAGCATTAATGACGTAAAGTACTTGGATACATAGAGTCATTACATATAATTTGTGATTTTACTATGGATATCGATCCTTAATTCGGCCTCTCGTGCCCTCATTAAGGCTCGGGGGCTACTGGGCATCGGGCTTATTATTTACAAATATTAAAAGGGCACATCGATTCCCTGCTCTGGTGTTGCCACCCGACCAGTGTCTCGGGGGCTACTGCATTGACAATCCAATGCAGAAAATTTAAAATGCAATATAGTTTTCAAGGAGAAAATTATCCTCAGGTTGGTCGGCCGCACCCAACCTGAGTCTCGAGGACTTTGCACACCGCATTTCTATTCCTAAGTATGCTGCCGAGCTGGGAATTGATCCTCAGGCCGATTTTGCGAATCAACCTGAGTCTCAGGGGCTACTAGGATCAGCGGTATTATGTCATCCTTTAGGTGCATCTCGGGTTTTAGACCGATACACACCTTGAGGGCTACTGGTTATGCATAATAACAGCAAATAAATTTGCATGCATCGGAAATAAAAGCCGCAAACAATCAGCCCATGACCGAGGTGTTGATCCACCTCGAAAGCATTTCGGATATAGCTCGGATGCAAGTGGCTGGCTCCATAGAGGGCATTTCCAGCAATAAGCTCGGCTAAACTCCTGCAACCTTTTTGAACCAAGGTGATCTATGACACCTCGGATACAGTCCGGCGTTGGAGCTCAGACATAGGCCGATGTTAGAGCTCGGATACATTCTGGCGTTGGAGCTCGGATACATTCCGGCGTTGGAGCTCGGAAGCGGTCCAGCGTTGGTGCTCGGCTACAAAAGATACCTCGGAAGCAGTTCGGCGTTGGAGCTCGGATGCAAGAGGACAGCGCTGCACGGGAACAACTTCAAAACCCAAGACGTGGCATAAAAATAACAAGGCATTGATGAAGGCCGAAGACTTCAAGGGCTCCTCGGATACCCGATGTGTAAGCTCTTCGGATTCACTCCGGCGATCCTCAAGGTCGAAGATGGGAAGATTAGTTGAACCAGTTTTCAAGACCGACGACCAAAGATAAAGAACAGTTCGGAAGAATCGAGGAGCGTCCCCAACTTGAAGACCGGTTTAGGGGGGTACTGACGGTGTCCTGGACTAGGGGGTACCCACCACGTCATCTCCCGGTCAGTTAGATTGTGCCAAGGACCCCCATGGCCGTATACTCATGGGCCAGTTCGGACAACCCCTGCCGCATACAAGGAAGACTCCACAAGACATGGTGCCCAAGACAAGGACTCTCCTAAACCCTAGGCCTCCGGTGTCTTATATATAAACCGAGGCCAGACTATTCAATAGACAATCTCATATTCATTACTACAATCTCGTGGTAGATACATGTACTCTGTACTACACCTATATGAGCAGCATGTAGGGTATTATCTGATCAAGAGAGCCCGAAGGTGGGTAAAACCCCATGTCCATGTTACCATCACTCCAAGACGCCTAGCTTAGGACCCCTACTACGAGATATGCCGGATATTGAACCGACAGTCGACTCACCGCCTCGCTCTGAACTCCGATCCAAGCAACACCATGACCCGGCGGGCGGGCGCGGAAAGAACATGGCTCCAAGCACCCAAACGTACAAGTGCACTCGAACGTCGACTCCGAAGCCAACAGAGAAAGTCACCAAGCAGCCCAAGGTTGCTCCTCCAAAGACTCGGAAGACTCTGCCGAGGATCAAGATGGACGTCCCTGTTGCCTCAGGGTGAGCATCTTTCTTGTGTTTATCTAGGACGACTGATACTTTTGTTCTGACCGAATGGACCATGTACCTTTCCAGCCCAACCTCTGCCGCGACTGACATGGATATTAACAAGGCTCCAGGAGATGAGGAAACCAACGACGCAGCCACCTCCCGAGCTGGTAAGTCCGCTCGACCAGAACTCATTTAGTCAACTGAGTTACCGATCAGTTGAATTTCCAATGTTTTTCTTTTGCTGCAGTTCCGCGAGACATCGGCGTGCTTCCCGATGATGAAGAAGAAGAAGTGCCTCTACAGGAGAGGAGGAGGAGAGGCAGAGGCACAAGCAGGAGAGGGCTTGAAGTTCAAGTCCCTCAGTCGACGCCGGTTGTTGAGGCGGTGGTCGAGCGATCCCGAGATCTGGTTCGGACCAACATCACATTCGCCGACCCGCTGACGACTGATCGTCTGTAGGGGTTGACTGCTCCGGCTCCTGCTGCTCCAGTGCAACTCCAGGCATCTGACCCAGTGGCTGCTTTGGCCACCTTGGATCCATCACTTTTTGCTGCATACTAGACCCCAGATGACTCGCCAAGTGCTGCCAGGGAGGCTCTTCGCCAGGTGAACCTTGTTATAGAGCAGGTGAAGGTGATGCACGAGGCCAGCCAGGTGGCCTATAATGCCAGCACCACTCTGCAGACCAATGTTAAGGTCAGTTATCTCCCGATTGAACTTTTGAATGCTGTCTATATGAGCATATGTTTCATATCCGATCACCCACTGGGGTATGCCTGTTTTAGAGTTTAAGAGGTCTTCCACTCGACTCGACTTGTGCTGAGTCTTAGTGTTCCATCTGAACCAGTGGGGGCACGCCGAGTGCACCCACTGGGTGTAGTCCCCGAGACCACGGTCGACTGCTGGCAGTCGGCTGAGGTCTTAGAATCTACTCTTTTTTTGACTCACGCTGGGCAGACCATGCTGAGTGTTGATCTAAACCAGTGGGGGCACGCCGAGTGCACCCACTGGGTGTAGTCCCCGAGACTACTGTTGAATGTTTGATTTCGCAATAATCTTAGAGTAACTTTCGTTGTCATTGTCTTTTGTTTCTGTCGACTGACATATCTCTCTCGCTGACTGCAGAGGTTTTGTGATCTTGGAGCTCGACCTTCTGAGTTGAACAAGAAGCACATCAGCCTCGAACTTGATATTGAACTCGCGAAGAAGAACCTCAAGACTGCTCAAGAAGAAACAACCATCATGGGAGGTGACCAATCGACACTTGCCCACCCCGTAGCTCGCGCTTTTTAGTGTTGTTTCTTTCAGTCTCTTTGAACCGAGTGACTTCACACAAGCAGATGTGCATAGTGAAAACCGTCAGCTTCAAGCTCATCTGAAGAGTGTTGTTTCTTTAGAGAAAATGAAGGAAGCTCTGGAGAAGAAGGATCTGGATTTTGCTGCTGCACAGAAGGAGGCATGAGAGAAGACATCACTTGCAGACAAGAAGCTGGCTTTGGTCGGCAAGTTGGAAGAGGAGAACTTGAAGCTGAAGACTGCCATATCTGAAGCCAATCGGGAAGTTGAGCAACTGAAAAAGGACAAGGAGAACCTGACCAATGAAGTCAGAAGCCTCAAAGCCAAGACAGGCAAACTGGAGTCCTATTTGGGACAACTTGCTGCAAAACTGGTCCTGAAGCTTGAAGGTATCAGCGCTCGACTGATTAGTTGTCGTTGACTGGAATACCTTGTTATATTGTTACTCACTATTCTTTTATGATTGTGCAGAGCTTTGCCAGGACTTTGAGGCTGAGACCGGCCGGGTCGAGACGGGTCTCGACCCCATCAATTGTCCTGTGAAAGATGACGTTGCGATGAACTTGCTACGGTTGGAATCGCGCTTGGACAGTGTCGTTGCTTATCTGGCTCGACTGAAGGCGGCAATGACTCAGGTTGACGTCGAACTCTGGCTTCGCGTGGAACTTTCACAAGATCTCGAGTCGCTGATGACTCGACTAAATCAGATCCCTGGCCGAGTGCAGGAATGGAAGAAGTCATCTGCCCGCTATGGCGCTGATGTTGCCCTGTCATTGGTTCGAGTGCACTGCAAGGACGCTAGAGAAGACAAGTTGGCGGCCCTCAAGGTCGTGAATACTAAGAAGCACACCTTCTAGTCCTTCATGGACACCTTTCTTGAGGCTGACACTCGTATTGCAGATAGTATTGACCTTGACAGCTTTTGTGATCCAGCCAGCCCTTCCCCTGACGAGTGACCAAAAAACATTATGCTTCACCTTTATTTGCCTCAGAATGCCGAGTGATTTTGTAATCGCTAAAAACTCCTTTGGGCCTGGCGCCCGAGTGCTTTGATTCGTGGTCTGGGACCTTTGGATTTATCCGAACTTGGTTTATCTTTGAATGTGTTGTGTTTGTCTTCGACTGGAACTTGTTCTTCACTCGGATTGGTTCTTGTACTTTTGATGTAGTTCTGAAGAAGATGTCGCAGTTTACATGTACCTCGTTGCCCTTGCATGGAGTAGCCGTAGGATGAGCCCTTGGCAGCATTGACCAGCTCATCAGCAAGGCACTCAGCCATGGTCTCGACGTTCCTGAAAGCGGTTTGCCCTGGCATTAACTGTTGGATGAGCCTTTGGCAGCATTGATCAGCTCATCAGCGAGGCATTTAGCAATGGTCTTGACGTAGGATGAGCTCTTGGCAGCATTGATCAACTCATCAGCAAGGTACTCAACAATAGTCTTGATGTAGGATGAGCCCTTGGCAACATTGATCAGCTTATCAGCAAGGCACTCAGCAATGGTCTTGACGTTCCTGAAAGCGGTTCACCTTGGCAACACGCTCAATATCGTCCTTCTTCTTGATGGTGCAGCTCTGAGGAGGGGGTCATGGTCGACCTGCACCTCGATGTCCTTGTGGATCAGAATGGAGCGTATGGCTAAGTCCTCGAGCGAGAAGATCGGTTCTCACTCGGAATGTACTTTCAAACTTAGGCGAGTACTGGACTGCAACTAAGACCCCATGTGGGAGGATTGCTCACCACTCAGTAGGATTTTTCAAACTTAGGCGAGTACTGGACTGCAGCTGACCCCCTAGTGGGAGAATTGCTCACCACTCTTAGGCGAGTACTGGACTGCAGCTAAGCCCCCGAGTGTGAGGATCGCTCACCACTCGGTAGGATTTTTCAAACTTAGGCGAGCACTGGACTACAGCTAAGCCCCCGAGTGGGAGGATCGCTCACCACTCGGTAGGATTTCTCAAACTTAGGCGAGTACTGGACTGCAGCTAAGCCTCCGAGTGGGAGGCTTGCTCACCACTCGGTAGGATTTTTCAAACTTAGGCGAGTACTGGACTGCAACTAAGCCCCCGAGTGTGAGCATTGCTCACCACTCGGTAGGATTTCCCAAACTTAGGCGAGTACTGGACTGCAGCTAAGCCTCTGAGTGTGAGGATTGCTCACCACTTGGTAGGATTTTTCAAACTTAGGCGAGTACTGGACTGCAGCTAAGCCCCCGAGTGTGAGGATTGCTCACCACTTGGTAGGATTTTTCAAACTTAGGCGAGTACTGGACTGCAGCTAAGCCCCCGAGTGTGAGGATTGCTCACCACTCGGTAGGATTTTCCAAACTTAGGCGAGTACTGAACTGCAGCTAAGCCTCCAAGTGTGAGGATTGCTCACCACTCGGTAGGATTTTTCAAACTTAGGCGAGTACTTGACTGCAGCTAAGCCCCCGAGTGTGAGGATTGCTCACCACTCGGTAGGATTTCTCAAACTTAGGGGAGTACTGGACTGCAGCTAAGCCTCCGAGTGTGAGGATTGCTCACCACTCGGTAGGATTTTCCAAACTTAGGCGAGTACTGGACTGCAGCTAAGCCCCCGAGTGTGAGGATTGCTCACCACTCGGTAGGATTTCTCAAACTTAGGCGAGTACTGGACTGCAGCTAAGCCTCCGAGTGAGACGCTTGCTCACCACTCGGTAGGATTTTTCAAACTTAGGCGGGTCTGGACTGTAGCTAAGCATCCGAGTGAGAGGCTTGCTCACCACTCGGTAGGATTTCTTTCAACTTAGGCGAAACGGATTCGCAGCTAAGCCCCCGAGTGAGAGGCTTGCTCACCAATCGGTAGGATTTTTCAAACTTAGGCGAGTACTGGACTGCAGCTAAGCCTCCGAGTGAGAGGCTTGCTCACCACTCGGTAGGAATTTTCAAACTTAGGCGAGTACTGGACTGCAGCTAAGCCCCTGAGTGAGAGGCTTGCTCACCACTCGGTAGGATTTCTTTCAACTTAGGCGAAACGGATTCACACCTAAGCCCCCGAGTGAGAGGTTTTCTCACCACTCGGTAGGATTTTTGTCAACTTAGGCGAAACGGATTCGCAGCTAATGCACCCACTTGGGGATTTAGAACATAAAAAAGGAACAACAATCATTCGGGAGACTGTAAAATCATGTCTTTGATAATCAAACTAGAAGGTATTTCTTATTACATCTCAACAGTCTGAATGCTTAAGAGTAAAAGGGGCAGAGCAGCTCCGCATTCCAAGCGCGTGGCTCGTCTTTATTCTGCTCAACATTGAAAAGACGGCATGCTCCATTGTGGAGCACTTTGGTGACGACGAAGGGGCCTTCCCAAGCAGGAGCGAGCTTGTGTGGTTTCTGCTGGTCCACCCGAAGAACCAAGTCTCCCTCCTGAAATGCCCGACAGCTCACGTTTCTCACGTGGAATCGATGCAGGTCTTGCTGATAAATGGTCGACCGGATCAAGGCCATCTCTCTTTCCTCTTCCATAAGATCAACTGCATCTTGCCGAGTCTGTTCTGCTTCATCTTCTGAGAGAAGTTCGACTCGGGGTGCATTGTGAAGAAAATCACTCGGGAGAATAGCTTCAGCTCCATAGACTAAGAAGAATGGAGTTCGTCCATTCGACCGATTAGGAGTTGTCCTCAATCCCCAAAGTACCGATGGAAGTTCATCGACATAGGTGCCTACTGTATGCTTGAGGTCACGCGTCAATTGGGGTTTCATTCCTTTGAGAATCAATCCATTTGCTCTTTCATCCTGCCCATTCGATTGAGGATGGGCGACTGAAGCGTAGTCGACCCTTATGCCTTGGGAAGCACAAAAGGCTCTGAACTCGTCAGAATCGAAGTTCGACCCATTATCGGTGATGATGCTGTGCGGAACACCATATCTGAATGTTAATTCTCTGATGAAACTCACAGCTGTACTTGCTTCAAGGTTTTTGATGGGCTTGGCTTCAATCCATTAGGTAAACTTGTCGACTGCTATGAGCACATGAGTAAAGCCACTCCTGCCAGTCCTCAGAGGTCCAACCATATCTAACCCCCAGATAGGAAAAGGCCAGATGAGTGGAATAGTCTTCAGAGCTGATGCAGGTTTATGGGACATGTTGGAGTAAAACTGGCAACCTTCACATTTGTCTACTATTTATTTCGCCATCTCATTGGCATGTGGCCAGTAAAATCCGGCTCGGTATGCTTTGGCCACGATGGTCCGAGAGGACGCATGGTGACCACAGGTACCCAAGTGAATATCATTGAGGATCATTCGGCCTCCTTCTAGCGTGATGCATTTCTGGCAGACTCCAGTTACACTTTCTCTGAACATTTGTCCTTTTATCACAGTAAAGGCTTTCGATCGTCGGACGATCTGTCGAGCCTCTTCTTCATCCTATGGAAGTTCTTTCCTAAGAATGTATGCAATGTATGGTATTGTCCAGTCAAGAGCGACGACCAAAACCTCCATGATCAGGTCGACCACGGCTGGGACTTCGACTTCAGTCGGATCTATGGCACTCTTAGGCTGTGGGGGCTCTTCAGTGAAAGGATCTTCCTGAACTGAAGGTGAGTGAATATGCTCCAAAAACACATTGATGGGGATGGCTTCTCTCTTGGATCCTATCTTTGCCAATTCATATGGAGCTTGATTTTTCAGTCGGTGTATCTGGTGAAGCTCCAACCCTTCAAACTTCTTTTCCAACTTTCTTACTGTGTTGCAATAACCAGTCATAGCCGGGCTCCTGACATCCCACTCTTTCATCACTTGATAGACCACCAAATCTGAGTCGCCGTAGACCATGGGGCGACGGACGCCGAGTGATATGGCCATACGCAACCCGTATAAAAGTGCTTCATATTCAGCTTCATTGTTGGAGGAATCAAAATGAATCTGGAAAACATAGTTGAGCTTGTCTCCACGGGAGGATACTAATACTACCCCAGCACCAGAACCATTCAGCATCTTGGATCCATCGAAGAACATGGTCCAATGCTCCGAGTGAACTTGAGTGGGCAGTTGTTGTTCAATCCACTCGGCAAGGAAATCTGCAATTGCTTGGGACTTGATAGCTTTCTTTGCCTCAAAATTGATATCCAGTGGAAGGAGTTCAATCGCCCATTTTTCCAGTCGACCAGTTGCATCTCTGTTGTTCATAATTTTAGATGATGGTGCATCACTGACGACTGTAATGGAGTGATCAGATAAATAATGTGCAACCTTCTTCATGGTCATGTAAATTCCGTAAACAAGCTTCTGATAATGCAGGTATCTCTGCTTAGATGGAGTCAAAACTTTAGAGAGATAATACACTGGGAGCTGAACTTTATAGGCCTTTCCTTCTTCTTCCTGCTCGACCGTGAGTACTGTACTGACAACTTGTCCAGTGGCTGCAATGTAAAGTAGTAAAGGCTCTTTGCTGATTGGTGCAGCAAGAACCGGCTGGGTGGAAAGCAGGATTTTGAGCTCTACAAACGCTGCGTCAGCTTCATTAGTCCACTCAAACTTATCAGACTTCTACATCAATCAGTAAAGAGGTAAAGCCTTTTCACCGAGACGAGAAATTAATCGACTCAAGGTGGCCAAACAACCAGTAAGCTTCTAAACGTCATGCACACGCACAGGGCATTTCATTCGGAGGATGGCACCGACTTTCTCTCGGTTCGTGTTGATCCCTCATTCGCAAACGAGAAAACTGAGTAGCTTTCCACCTGGGACTCCGAATGTGCACTTCGATGCATTAAGCTTGATATCATACCTTCTTACCTTGGCAAAGGTTTCTGCGAGGTCGGTCAGCAGGTCGGAGCCTTTATGCGACTTGACCACAATGTCATCCATATATGCTTCCGCATTCCGACTGATTTGAGTGAGCAGGCACTTCTGAATCATCCTCATGAATGTGGCGCCAGCATTTTTTAGACCAAATGGCATGGTGACATAGCAAAAGCACCCGAATAGGGTGATGAAAGCCGTTTTTATTTCATCGGGACCATACAGTCGGATCTGATGATACCCGGAATATGCATCTAGAAAAGACAAGCGCTCACACCCCGCAGTTGAGTCGCAATCTGATCGATGCGGGGGAGAGGGAAATAATCTTTCGGGCAGGCCCGATTGATATGCTTGAAATCGATGCACATACGAAGTGAATCGTCCTTCTTAGGGACCATAACTACATTGGCGAGCCACTCGGAGTGGTAGATCTCTCGGATGAACTCCACTGCTAGGAGTCGAGCCACTTCCTCGCCAATTTCTTTTCTCTTCTGCACGGCGGACCATCGAAGATGATCTTTGACGGGTTTTGCCTTCGGATCAACACGCAAACGATGCTCAGCCAGTCCCCTGGGTACACCCGGCATGTCAGAAGGTTTCCATGCAAAGATGTCCCAGTTCTCACGGAGGAACTGGATGAGCGCTTCTTCCTATTTGCTGTCGAGTGTTGTTAAGATATGAGTCGGTGCAGCATTGGGATCGGTCGGGTGAATATGAATCGGCTTCGTTTCACCAGACGACTGAAATGCAGAATCTGTGGCAGGCTTCTTGGCTCGTAACAAATCACTCGGATCTGCATTGTTCTGATACTCTTGTAACTCAACTGCTGCCATTTGTGCATCGGTGATTTTGGAACCCTTCTGGAAGCATTCCTCTGCCTTCTGCCGATTGCCAGTGACTGTGATCACACCCCTAGGGCCAGGCATCTTCAGCTTGAGGTACACGTAACATGGCCGAGCCATAAAATGCGCATAGGCAGGTCTACCCAGAATAGCATGATAAGCACTCTGGAAATCCACTACTTCAAATGTCAACTTTTCCTTACGGTAATTTTTGGAATCACCGAAAACCACGTCAAGGGCGATCTGGCCGAGTGATTCAGCTTTCTTTCCAGGGATAACGCCATGAAAACTCATATTGCTTTCGCTAAGCTTGGACATCGGAATGCTCATCCCTTTCAAGGTGTCAGCATAAAGGATATTCAGGCCGCTACCGCCATCCATTAGCACTTTGGTCAGTCGAGTGCCCTCAACCACTGGGTTGACCACCAATGCTTGCCTCCCAGGAGTGGCTTTATGCGCTGGGTGATCTGACTGGTCGAACGTGATGGCTGTTTGTGACCATTTCAGGTATGCGGTCGTCGTCGCTGGAGCAACCATATTTACTTCTCTCTTGATAACTTTCAATCGACTTTTGCTCTCAACATCAGCAAAAGTCACTAATACGTCTCCAACGTATCCATAATTTTTGAATCATTCAAGCTATTTTATTATCTGTTTTGGATGTTTATGGGCTTTATTATACACTTTTATATTATTTTTGGGACTAACCTATTAACCAGAGGCCCAGCCCATATTGTTGTTTTCTTGCCTATTTCAGTGTTTAGAAGAAAAGGAATATCAAACGGAGTCCAAACGGAATGAAACCTTCGGGAGCGTTATTTTTGGAAGGAAGCGATCCAGGAGACTTGGAGTTGAAGTCAAGGAAGCTTCGAGGTGGCCACGAGGGTGGGGGGCGCCCCCCCCTACTGGGCGCGCCCCCTGTCTCGTGGGCCCCTCAAGACTCCCCCGACCGACTTCTTTCGCCTATATATTCCCATATACCCTAAAAACATCGAAGCGAACAATAGATCGGGAGTTCCGCCGCCGCAAGCCTCTGTAGCCACCAAAAACCTCTCGGGAGCCCGTTCTGGCACCCTGCCGGAGGGGGGGATCCCTCACCGGTGGCCGTCTTCATCATCCCAGCGCTCTCCATGATGAGGAGGGAGTATTTCACCCTCGGGGCTGAGGGTATGTGCCAGTAGCTATGTGTTTGATCTCTCTCTCTCTCTCTCTCTCTCTCTCTCTCTCTCTCTTCGATCTTGATGTATCGCGAGCTTTGCTATTATAGTTGGATCTTATGATGTTTCTCCCCCTGATCTCTCTTGCAATGAATTGAGTTTTCCCTTTGAAGTTGTCTTATCGGATTGAATCTTTAAGGATTTGAGAACACTTGATGTATGTCTTGCCGTGCTTATCTGTGGTGACAATGGGATATTCACGTGATCCACATGTATGTTTTGGTGATCAACTTGCGGGTTCCGCCCATGAACCTATGCATAGGTGAGGGAGTCCTGGACTAGGGGGTGTCCGGATAGCCGGACTATCATCGTCAGCCGGACTCCAAGACTATGAAGATACAAGATTGAAGACTTCGTCCCGTGTCCGGATGGGACTTTCCTTGGCATGGAAGGCAAGCTTGGCGATACGGATATGTAGATCTCCTACCATTGTAACCGACTCCTTGTAACCCTAGCCCTCTCCGGTGTCTATATAAGCCGGAGGGTTTTAGTCCGTAGGAGACACAACCATTACAACAATCATACCATAGGCTAGCTTCTAGGGTTTAGCCTCCTTGATCTCGTGGTATATCCACTCTTGTACTACCCATATCATCAATATCAATCAAGCAGGAGTAGGGTTTTACCTCCATCGAGAGGGCCCGAACCTGGGTAAAAACATCGTGTCCCTTGTCTCCTGTTACCATCCGCATAGACGCACAGTTCGGGACCCCCTACCCGAGATCCGCCGGTTTTGACACCGACATTGGTGCTTTCATTGAGAGTTCCTCTGTGTCGTCACCGATAGGCTTGACGGCTTCTTCAACCAGCAACAATGCAGTCCAGGGTGAGAATTTTCTCCCCGGACAGATCTTTGTGTTCGGCGGCTTTGCACTACGGGCCAATTCACTTGGCCATCTGGAGCAGATCGAAAGCTACGCCCCTGACCATCAGGTCAGATTTGGAAGCCTAAACTTCACGGCTGACATCCGCGGAGATTTGATCTTCGATGGATTCAAGCCACGGCCGAGCGTGCTGCACTGTCACGATGGGCATGATTTAGCTCTGCTACCGGACAGAACCTTGGAGGCTGCACACGAATCCGCTCCAACTCATAGTTCGGAGCCGACCGCGCAGATCGAGCACAGGTGGCTGGACACCGCCTCGGGAGCTGCAACCTCTACGGCGATGGAGCCGAATACTGACCTTGTCCCTTATAAAGCTCGTGACTCCGAGGTGCCGGACTCCTTGCCGGACTCCGAACCTCCTGCGCCCCTACCAATCGAATCCGATTGGGCGCCGATCACGGATTTCACCGCTGCGGACATCTTTCAGCACTCGCCCTTTGGTGACATCCTGAACTCCCTAAAGCATCTCTCGTTATCAGGAGAACCCTGGCCGGACTGCGGTCAGGAGGGTTGGGATGCGGATGACGAAGAAATTCAAAGCCCACCCACCACCCACTTTGTAGCCACTGTCGACGATCTAACTGACATGCTAGACTACGACTCCGAAGACATCGATGGTATGGACGACAATGCCGGAGACGATCAAGAACCAGCGCCTACAGGGCACTGGAAGACCACCTCGTCATACGACATATACATGGTGGACACCCCAAAGGATGGGGACGGAGAAGAAGCAGCGGAGGCAGATTCCTCTAAGAAACAGCCCAAGAGCCAACGTCAGCGGCGCCGCTCTAAATCCCGCCACAGCAAGAATGGAGATTCCAGCACTAGAGATAATAACACTCCAGAGTGCCGAAGACAACCCCCTCCAGCAAGATTCAGCACAGGAGGACGGAGGAGCCAGCCCTCAAGAGAGAGCGGCAGACGAGGAGATAGAGGAGGACAATTACATGCCTCCCTCCGGAGACGAGGCAAGCTTCAATGACGACGAATTCTTCATGCCCGAGGATCCCGTCGAACAAGAACGTTTTAAACGTAGGCTAATGGCCACGGCGAATAGCCTAAAGAAAAAGCAGCAACAGCTTCGAGCTGATCAAGACCTGCTGGCCGACAGATGGACCGAGGTCCTCGCGGCCGAAGAGTATGAACTCGAACACCCCTCCAAAAGCTACCCAAAACGCAAGTTGCTCCCCCGACTAGAGGAGGAAGCATACAAATCTTCATCACCAGCGCACAATACGGCAGATCGACCACCTCGTGGCCGCGACAGAGAGGCATCTAGGCCCTGCGCCAGAACCGTACCCCGGCACCGCTCGAAAAGCGCGAAGCCACGGGGAAACACGCCGGACTTGCGGGATATATTGGAGGACAAGGCAAGATAATCCAGATCCATCTACGGATCACGTGGGCGCCCCACGACCCACGACGACCACCGCCGCGCCGGATACAGCAACTCCGGTCGGGCCGAACACAGCAGACAACGCTCTCTTGAGCTACGTCGTGATATTGCTCAATATAGAGGCGCCGCACACCCACTATGCTTCACAGATGAAGTAATGGATCATCAAATCCCTGAAGGGTTTAAACCCGTGAACATTGAATCCTATGATGGCACAACAGACCCCGCGGTTTGGATCGAAGATTATCTCCTTCATATCCAAATGGCCCACGGCGACGATCTCCACGCCATCAAGTATCTCCCACTCAAGCTTAAAGGACCAGCTCGGCATTGGCTTAACAGCTTGCCCGCACAGTCAATTGGGTGTTGGGAGGACCTGGAAGCCGCATTCCTCGATAACTTCCAGGGCACATATGTGCGACCAGCAGACGTCAATGACCTAAGCCACATAATTCAGCAGCCAGACGAATCGGCCAGACAGTTCTGGACACGGTTCTTAACAAAGAAAAACCAAATCGTCGACTGTCCGGATACAGAGGCCCTCGCAGCCTTCAAACATAACATCCGCGACGAGTGGCTGGCCCGGCACCTAGGACAGGAAAAGCCGAAATCCATGGCAGACCTCACATCACTCATGACCCGCTTCTGTGCGGGAGAGGACAGCTGGCTAGCTCGCAGTAACAACCTCAGCAAAAATTCTGGCAGTCCGGACAACAAGGACCGCAATGGCAGGTCGCATCGCAACAAAAACAAACGCCGCGTTAACGGCGATAACACTGAGGATACGGCAGTCAACGCCGGATTCAAAGGCTCTAAACCTGGTCAGCGGAAGAAGCCATTCAAAAGAACCTCTCCGGGTCCGTCCAATTTGGACCGAATACTCGACCGCTCTGGCCAGATACATGGCACCCCCGAAAAGCCAGCTAACCACACCAACAGGGATTGTTGGGTATTCAAGCAGGCAGGCAAGTTAATTGCCGAAAACAATGACAAGGGGCTGCATAGCGATGACGAGGAAGAGACCCGGCCACCGAACAGTAGAGGACAGAAGGGTTTTCCCCCACAAGTGCGGACGGTAAACATGATATACGCAACCCACATACCCAAGAGGGAGCGGAAGCGTGCACTTAGGGACATGTATGCGATGGAGCCAGTCGCCCCGAAGTTCAACCCATGGTCCTCTTGCCCGATCACTTTCGATCGAAGGGACCACCCTACCAGTATCTGCCATGGTGGATTCGCCGCATTGGTTTTAGACCCAATCGTCGATGGATTTCACCTCACTAGAGTCCTGATGGACGGCGGCAGCAGCCTGAACCTGCTTTATCAGGATACAGTGCGCAAGATGGGCATAGACCCCTCAAGGATTAACCTACAAAGACGACCTTCAAAGGCGTCATACCAGGTGTTGAGGCCAATTGTACAGGCTCAGTCACACTAGAAGTGGTCTTCGGATCCCCGGATAATTTCCGAAGCGAGGAGTTAATCTTCGACATAGTCCCGTTCCGCAGTGGCTATCATGCTCTGCTCGGACGAACCGCGTTTGCAAAGTTCAACGCGGTGCCGCATTATGCATACCTCAAGCTCAAGATGCCAGGCCCTCGTGGAGTAATCACGGTCAACGGAAACACTGAATGCTCCCTCTGGATGGAGGAACACACAGCGGCTGTCGCGGCAAAAGTACAGAGCAGCCTCTTAAGGCAATTCTCGAGTCCGGCCATTAAACGACCGGACATGGCCAAACGCGCCTGGAGTAACATACACCAAGACCACCTGGCACGTTCTGAGCACGCGTAGCAATGCGGCCCCAAAGCCAGCCCTTCCATGATTGCAAGACCATCTCTTCGCGTACATCATTACGCTCTGGAGATACCATGGGCATAGGGGGAGGGGCACGACCACGACAGGCCCAGAGTGCGGTTCAACCACACCAGGGGATCCCAAGTGTGTCGCTCTTTTTATTTTCCTTTTTCCTTTTTCTATTTTATCCATAGGACTCCGTTCACCAGAGAACATGTCCGGCGGTAAACCTGCGGAACTCACGATGCAACAGCCAAGGAGGGATAAAGGCTACGTCGAACACTCAGGTGGTCTCCATTATGAGCATTAAATCTGTTTAATACACCATTCCGCAGCTTACCCCTGGAGGGGGACATGTCTAATAGTCCAAACCCTTGCTTACCGCACTATTTATATCGTTCTGCACTCATAGCAGAATTCCTTGAATAAACAATGCATCACTTTTTTTATACAATTGCATTTCTTTTTTACATATATGTTCATTTATGACATCTTGCACCCGTACATTTTGGTACGGCCGAATACACCAGGGGCTTATGTTCCCCGCATTACGGTGTGATAAGTCCGAACACTTTCACAAGTGCGGCACCCCGAACTTATAGCATTATATGCATCGGCTCCGAATCATGTCTTGGGTCAATAGTTGGGTTTGCCCGGCTCCCATGTTTTGGTACCTTACGTTCCGTTCTATCGGCTAAGGTAGCACTGGGAGAACCACTACGATTGCGCCCCGGTTGAGCTGGGCGAGCGCCTCAGTGGAGAAAGCTAAAACTGACTGTCATGATAAGGCGAGAGCTGGTCGCTGTTCAAGAGGTCTTTTCGAGTCCCTAAAGACTTATGCCGCTTAGAGCGAGGAACCGGCTGTGTCCGGCCCAGGCGTGGATAGCGCCCCGAATTCGGTCTTCCGAACACTAGGGGCTTCGCCGAAATTTAAAATTATAGAATTCTATGGCTAAGTGAGAGTGTTCAAGCATTATAAGTCCAGTTGCCTCGTTCGTTGTGTTGAGCGCCTCCCTAGACTGACCCAAATATGGGAACAAGAGCGCTCAAGTTTATCCCGAACACCCCAGCACTTGTGGCATGGGGGCTGAAGCCGACGACTTGCCATCTCTCAGATTTGATAAACGGCCGCACAGAAGGTAATATTTTAAATCAATAAGCGTTGCTTAGCGCATATGAACAAAGTTTTCAGCGCACAGGATAACACATTGCGAGTCTATTCAAATATTACATTTTTGGGGCACTCATCCGCAATCTTGCGGGCACCCTTCAGGACACTCTTATAGTACATTTCGGGCATACGATACTCCTTGCCCGCTGGCGACGCGTCCGTGATAAGCTTCTCAGCATCTAGCCTGCCCCAGTGCACCTTTGCGCGGGCAAGGGCCCGACGGGCACCTTCAATGCAGGAGGAGCGCTTGATGACTTCCACCCAGGGGCATGCATCCACCAGCTGCCGCACGAGGCCGAAGTAGCTCCCAGGCATGGCCTCCTCAGGCCACAGCCGGACTATGAGGCCCTTCATGGCCTGCTCGGCTACCTTGTGGAGCTCGACCAGCTGCTTCAGCTGGTCGCTAAGGGGCACCAGATGTCCGGCCTCAGCATACTGAGACCAGAAGACCTTCTCCATTGAGCTCCCCTCCTCGGCCCGGTAGAATGCGGCGGCGTCGGACACGCTGCGAGGCAGATCTGCAAACGCCCCTGGAGAGCTCCGAATTCGGGTAAGTAACAGGTAATTTACATTCACATGCTTGCTTTGCATGAAAAATGCCTTACCCGCCGCTATTTTCTTCACCGCCTCAATCTCCTGGAGGGCCTTATGGGCCTCGGCCTTAGCGGCTTTGGCACTCTCGAGTCTTCGAGTCGCGCTCCAAACTCTCATGCTTTTCCATGAGAGCCTGGAGCTCTTGCCGCACCTCCGCCACCCGCGCCTCCTGCTTCTCTCGCTCCGCTCGTTCCGCGGCCGCATTGCGTTCGGCCGCGGACACGGCCTCCTTCAGGGTCGCCACCTCGTTCATGGCCCCTGCAGTACCCACGTTATCCTTGTTATTTCTATTGCAACCAAAATCCTTTTCTGTAAGGTACAAATTTAATGCGGTGTTACTCACCTTCTTTGTCCTCGAGCTGCCTCTTGGCAAGGCCGAGCTTGTGCTCGGACCGCTCGAGGTCCTGCTTCAAAGCACCGACCTCCGCAGTCAGTGCGGCAGAGGTCAGCAGCGCAGCCTGCAAACCCATATTGACATACTTTTTAGCACTCCTGCGTATATCTTTTATAGATCCTCAGTCCGGTTTTTCTTTCCGAACACCGAACCGAGCATCAGGGGCTACTGTCTATGCGGTATTACATTACATATTTTAAAACTTCTTACCTCAAATCCTGTTAGAAGGCTGCTGCAGGCTTCGGTCAGCCCGCTCTTGGCGAGCTGAACCTTCTGAATCACCGCACTCATGATAGTGCGGTGTTCTTCCTTGATGGAAGCGCCGTTAAGCGCCTCCAACAAGTTGTCCAGCGCCTCCGGTTGGACGGAGGCTGCTGGCGCCACGGTCTTGCCCTTCTTACGAAGGGGCCGCCTGCCGAACTCCGGAACCACTATGGGTTCCGGCATGGAGTCCGGCGCAGAGTCCGGGAGGCTGCCTTGCGGCACCTCCGGAGCCTCCTCCTGATGGGTCCCCTCCTGGGATCCCACCTCGGTGTCGTCAGCATCACGAGGGGTGGAGGCGGTCGGAATGGAATCCACATCCGACGGAGCCAAGGACCCGCTCGATGAAGCGGGAAGATCATCCTCGGCCGGACTACAGGTAGTGTGCGGCATTAGAAGGACGCTGTGTGGCATAAAAGAGAAATTGTAAATCATTCAGGAATCCGGATACTTACGATCTTGCCGGAGGCTTGGCCCTTGAGGGCCACCCTTCGTCGCCAACGTTGGCGTTGGCGGAGCTGTCCGGATGAAGGGTCCTTCCCCTCTTGGACCCTTCGGCCTCCCCCGTTGGGGAAGCCTTCCTCTTCCTCTCTCCCCCCTCCTGGGGAGAGTCCTCTTTCTCCTCCTCATCTTCGGGCGAGGAGTCCGCCTCGGAGCCATCGGACGATGAGTCCGATACCACCTGGCACCGGGAACTCCTTCGAGTTCCCGTGGCCTTCTTCTTGGCCTTCTTCTCCGGCGCCGGTGACGATCTTGATGTTCAACTGTCGCAGGGCTTCGCTTAAGCACCGCTACAATATGACCGAGGTGTAATATCGTGGAGGGGGGCACCGCACATGGCTAAGGAACGATCACGAAGATCAACTTGTGTGTCTATGGGGTGCCCCCTGCCCCCGTATATAAAGGAGTGGAGGAGGGGAGGGCCGGCCCTCTCTATGGCGCGCCCGAGAGGAGTCCTACTCCCACCGGGAGTAGGATTCCCCCTTTCCTAGTCCAACTAGGAGTCCTTCCATGTAGTAGGAGTAGGAGACAAGGAAGGGGAAGAGAGAAGGGAAGGAAGGAGGGGGTGCGGCCCCTCCCCCTAGTCCAATTCGGACTAGGCCATGGGGGGGCGTGCGGCCTGCCCTAGGCAGCCCCTCTCTCTTTCCCGTATGGCCCAATAAGGCCCAATACTTCTCCCCCGTATTCCCGTAACTCCCCGGTACTCCGAAAAATACCCGAATCACTCGGAACCTTTCCGAACTCCGAATATAGTCGTCCAATATATCGATCTTTACGTCTCGACCATTTCGAGACTCCTCGTCATGTCCCCGATCTCATCCAGGACTCCGAACTCCTTCGATACATCAAAACTCATAAACTCATAATATAACTGTCATCGAAACCTTAAGCGTGCGGACCCTACGGTTTGAGAACAATGTAGACATGACCGAGACACGTCTCCGGTCAATAACCAATAGCGGGACCTGGATGCCCATATTGGTTCCTACATATTCTACGAAGATCTTTATCGGTCAGACCGCATAACAACATACGTTGTTCCCTTTGTCATCGGTATGTTACTTGCCCGAGATTCGATCGTCGGTATCCAATACCTAGTTCAATCTCGTTACCGGCAAGTCTCTTTACTCGTTCCATAATACATCATCTCGCAACTAACTCATTAGTTGCAATGCTTGCAAGGCTTAAGTGATGTGCATTACCGAGAGGGCCCAGAGATACCTCTCCGACATTCGGATTGACAAATCCTAATCTCGAAATACGCCAACCCAACAAGTACCTTTGGAGACACCTGTAGAGCACCTTTATAATCACCCAGTTACGTTGTGACGTTTGGTAGCACACAAAGTGTTCCTCCGGTAAACGGGAGTTGCATAATCTCATAGTCATAGGAACATGTATAAGTCATGAAGAAAGCAATAGCAACATACTAAATGATCGGGTGCTATGCTAACGGAATGGGTCATGTCAATCAGATCATTCAACTAATGATGTGATCCCGTTAATCAAATAACAACTCTTTGTCCATGTTTAGGAAACATAACCATCTTTGATTAACAAGCTAGTCAAGTAGAGGCATACTAGTGACACTCTGTTTGTCTATATATTCACACATGTACTATGTTTCCGGTTAATACAATTCTAGCATGAATAATAAACATTTATCATGATATAAGGAAATAAATAATAACTTTATTATTGCCTCTAGGGCATATTTCCTTCAGTCTCCCACTTGCACTAGAGTCAATAATCTAGTTCACATCACCATGTGATTTAACACCAATATTCACATCTGTATGTGATTAATACCCATAGTTCACATCGTCATGTGACCAACACCCAAAGGGTTTACTAGAGTCAATAATCTAGTTCACATCGCTATGTGATTAACACCCAAAGAGTACAAAGGTATGATCATGTTTTGCTCGTGAGAGAAGTTTAGTCAACGGGTCTGTCACATTCAGATCCGTTATGTATTTTGCAATTTTCTATGTCTACAATGCTCTGCACGGAGCTACTCTAGCTAATTGCTCCCACTTTCAATATGTATCTAGATCGAGACTTAGAGTCATCCAGATCGGTGTCAAAACTTGCATCGACGTAACCCTTTACGACGAACCTTTTGTCACTTCCATAATCGAGAAACATATCCTTATTCAACTAAGGATAATTTTGACCGCTGTCCAGTGATCTACTTCTAGATCACTATTGTACTCCCTTGCCAAACTCAATGTAGGGTATACAATAGATCTGGTACACAGCATGGCATACTTTATAGAACTTATGGCCAAGGCATAGGGAATGACTTTCATTATCTTTCTATCTTCTGCTATGGTCGGGTCTGGAGTCTTACTCAACTTCACACCTTGTAACACAGTAAAGAACTCTTTCTTTGATTGTTCCATTTTGAACTACTTCAAAATCTTGTCAAGGTATTTACTCATTGAAAAAGCTTATCAAGCGTCTTGATCTATCTCTATAGATCTTGATGCTCAATATGTAAGCAGCTTCACCGAGGTCTTTCTTTGAAAAACTCCTTTCAAACACTCCTTTATGTTTTGCAGAATAATTCTACATTATTTCTGATCTACAATATGTCATTCACATATACTTATCTGAAATGCTGTAGTGCTCCCACTCACTTTCTAGTAAATACAGGCTTCACCGCAAGTCTGTATAAAACTATATGCTTTGATCAACTTATCAAAGCGTATATTCCAACTCCGAGATGCTTGCACCAGTCCATAGATGGATCGCTGGAGCTTGCGTATTTTGTCAGCACCTTTAGGATTGACAAAACCTTCTGGTTGCATCATATATAACTCTTCTTTAAATCCATTAAGGAATGTAGTTTTGTTTATCCATTTGCCAGATTTCATAAAAATGCGGCAATTGCTAACATGATTTGGACAGACTCAAGCATCGCTACGAGTGAGAAAATTTCATCGTAGTCAACACTTTGAACTTTGTCAAAAACCTTTTTCGACAAGTCTAGCTTTGTAGATAGTAACACTACTATCAACGTCCGTCTTCCTCTTGAAGATACTTTTATTTTCTATGGTTTGCCGATCATCGGGCAAATCCATCAAAGTCCATACTTTGTTCTCATACATGGATCATACCTCAGATTTCATGGCCTCAAACCATTTTGCGGAATCTGGGCTCATCATCGCTTCCTCATAGTTCGTAGGTTCATCATGGTCTAGTAACATGACTTCTCGAACAGGATTACCGCACCACTCTGGTGCGGATCTTACTCTGGTTGATCTACGAAGTTCAGTAACAACTTGATCTGAAGTTTCATGATCATCATCATTAACTTCCTCACTAATTGGTGTAGGTGTCACAGGAACCGATTTCTGTGATGAACTACTTTCCAATAAGGGAGCATGTACTGTTACCTCATCAAGTTCTACTTTCCTCCCACTCACTTCTTTCGAGAGAAACTCCTTCTCTAGAAAGGATCCATTTTTAGCAACAAATATCTTGCCTTTGGATCTGTGATAGAAGGTGTACCCAACAATTTCCTTTGGGTATTCTATGAAGACGCACTTCTCCGATTTGGGTTCGAGCTTATCAGGATGAAACTTTTTCACATAAGCATCGCAGCCCCAAACTTTAAGAAACGACAACTTGGGTTTCTTGCTAAACCACAGTTCATATGGTGTCGTCTCAACGGATTTAGATGGTGCCCTATTTAACGTGAATGCAGTTGTCTCTAATGCATAACCCCAAAACGATAGTGGTAGATTGGTAAGAGACATCATAGATCGCACCATATCTAATAAAGTACGGTTATGATGTTTGTACACACCATTACACTGTGGTGTTCTAGGTGGCGTGAGTAGTGAAACTATTTGACATTGTTTTAACTAAAGGCCAAACTCGTAACTCAAATATTTTACTTCTGCGATCATATCGTAGAAACTTTTATTTTCTTGTTACGATGATTCTCTACTTCACTCTGAAATTCTTTGAACTTTTCAAATGTTTCAGACTTGTGTTTCATCAAGTAGATATACTCATATCTGCTTCAAATCAACTGTGAAGGTCAGAAAATAATGATACTTGTTGCGAGCCTTAATATTCATCGGACCACATACATCAGTATGTATTATTTCCAATAAGTCAGTTGCTCGCTCCACTGTTCCGAAGAACGGAGTCTTAGTCATCTTGCCCATGAGGCATGGTTCACAAGCATCAAGTGATTCATAATCAAGTGATTCCAAAATCCCATCAGCATGGAGTTTCTTCATGCGCTTTACACCAATATGACCTAAACGGCAGTGCCACAAATAAGTTGCACTATCATTATTAACTTTGCATCTTTTGGTTTCAATATTATGAATATGTGTATCACTACGATCGAGATCCAATGAACCATTTTCATTGGGTGTGTAACCATATAAGGTTTTATTCATGTAAACAGAACAACAGTTTATTCTCTTACTTAAATGAATAACCGTATTGCAATAAACACGATCAAATCATATTCATGCTCAATGCAAACACCAAATAACATTTATTTAGGTTCAACACTAATCCAGAAAGTATAGGGAGTGTGCAATGATGATCATATCAATCTTGAAACTACTTTCAACACACATCGTCACTTCACCCTTAACTAGTTTCTGTTTATTCTGCAACTCCCGTTTCGAGTTACTACTCTTAGTAACTGAACCAGTACCAAATACTGAGTGGTTCCTATAAACACTAGTAAAGTACACATCAATAACATGTATATCAAATATACCTTTGTTCACTTTGCCATCCTTCTTATCCGCCAAATACTTGGGGTAGTTCTGCTTCCAGTGACCAGTCCCTTTGCAGTAGAAGCACTTAGTCTCAGGCTTAGGTCCAGACTTGGGCTTCTTCACTTGAGCAGCAACTTGCTTGTTGTTCTTCTTGAAGTTCCCTTCTATCCCTTTGCCCTTTTCTTGAAACTAGTGGTCTTTTTAACCATCAACACTTGATGTTCTTTCTTGATTTCTACCTTCATCGATTTCATCATCATGAAAAACTCGGGAATCATTTTCATCATCCCTTGCATACTATAGTTCATCACGAAGTTCTACTAACTTGGTGATGGTGACTAGAGAATTCTGTCAATCACTATCTTATCTGGAAGATTAACTCCCACTTGATTCAAGCGATTGTAGTACCCAGACAATCTGAGCACATGCTCACTAGTTGAGCGATTCTCCTCCATCTTTTAGCTATAGAACTTGTTGGAGACTTCATATCTCTCAACTCGGGTATTTGCTTGAAATATTAACTTCAATTCCTGGAACATCTCATATGGTCCATGATGTTCAAAACATCTTTGAAGTCCCGATTCTAAGCCATAAAGCATGGTGCACAAAACTATCAAGTAGTCAACATATTGAGCTAGCCAAATGTTCATAACGTCTGCATCTGCTCCTGCAATAGGTCTGTCATCTAGCGGTGCATTTAAGGACATAATTCTTCTGTGTAGCAATGAGGATAAACCTCAGATCGCGGATCCAATCCGCATCATTGCTACTAACGTTTTTCAACACAATTTTCTCTAGGAACATATCAAAAATAAACATATGAAAGCAACAACGCAAGCTATTGATCTTACAACATAATTTGCAAAATACTACCAGGACTAAGTTCATGATAAATTTAAGTTCAATTAATCATATTACTTAAGAACTCCCACTTAGACAGACATCTCTCTAGTCATCTAAGTGATCACGTGATCCAAATCAACTAAACCATAACCGATCATCACGTGAGATGGAGTAGTTTTCAATGGTGAACATCTTATGTTGATCATATCTACTATATGATTCACGCTTGACCTTTCGGTCTCCGTGTTCCGAGGCCATATCTGCATATGCTAGGCTCTTCAAGTTTAACCTGAGTATTCTGCGTGTGCAAAACTGGCTTGCACCCGTTGTAGATGGACGTAGAGCTTATCGCACCCGATCATCACGTGGTGTCTGGGCACGACGAACTTTGGCAACGGTGCATACTCAGGGAGAACACTTCTTGATAATTTTTAGTGAGAGATCATCTTAAAATGCTACCGTCAATCAAAGCAAGATAAGATGCATAAAGGATAAACATCACATGCAATCAATATAAGTGATATGATATGGCCATCATCATCTTGTGCTTGTGATCTCCATCTCCGAAGCACCATCATGATCACCATCGTCACCGGCGCGACACCTTGATCTCCATCGTAGCATCGTTGTCGTTTACGCCATCTATTGCTTCTACGACTATCGCTACCGCTTAGTGATAAAGTAAAGCAATTACAGGGCGTTTGCATTTCATACAATAAAGCGACAACCATATGGCTCCTGCCAGTTGCCGATAACTTCGGTTACAAAACATGATCATCTCATACAATAAAATATAGCATCATGTCTTGGCCATATCACATCACAACATGCCCTGCAAAAACAAGTTAGACGTCCTCTACTTTGTTGTTGCAAGTTTTACGTGGCTGCTACGGGCTGAGCAAGAACCGTTCTTACCTACGCATCAAAACCACAATGATAGTTCGTCAAGTTGGTGCTGTTTTAACCTTCGCAAGGACCGGGCGTAGCCACACTCGGTTCAACTAAAGTTGGAGAAACTGACACCCGCTAGTCACCTGTGTGCAAAGCACGGCGGTAAAACCAGTCTCGCGTAAGCGTATGCGTAATGTCGGTCCGGGCCGCTTCATCCAACAATACCGCCAAACCAAAGTATGACATGCTGGTAAGCAGTATGACTTGTATCGCCCACAACTCACTTGTGTTCTACTCGTGCATATAACATCAAACCATAAAACCTAGGCTCGGATGCCACTGTTGGGGAACGTAGTAATTTCAAAAAAAATCCTACGCACACGCAAGATCATGGTGATGCATAGCAACGAGAGGGAAGAGTGTTGTCTACGTACCCTCGTAGACCGAAGCAGAAGTGTTGACACAACGTAGAGGAAGTAGTCATATGTCTTCCCGGTCCAACCGATCCAAGCACCGTTACTCCGGCACCTCCGAGTTCTTGACACACGTACAGCTCGATGACGCACCCCGGGCTCCGATCCAGCAAAGCTTCAGGGAGGAGTTCCGTCAGCACGACGGCGTGGTGACAATATTGATGTTCAACTGTCGCAGGGCTTCGCCTAAGCACCGCTACAATATGACCGAGGTGTAATATCGTGGAGCGGGGCACAGCACACGGCTAAGGAACGATCACGAAGATCAACTTGTGTGTCTATGGGGTGCCCCTGCCCCCGTATATAAAGGAGTGGAGGAGGGGAGGGCCGGCCCTCTCTATGGCGCGCCCTAGGGGAGTCCTACTCCCACCAGGAGTAGGATTCCCCCTTTCCTAGTCCAACTAGGAGTCCTTCCATGTAGTAGGAGTAGGAGACAAGGAAGGGGAAGAGAGAAGGGAAGGAAGGAGGGGGTGCAGCCCCTCCCCCTAGTCCAATTCGGACTAGGCCATGGGGGGGCGCGCGACCTGCCCTAGGCAGCCCCTCTCTCTTTCCCGTATGGCCCAATAAGGCCCAATACTTCTCCCTCGTATTCCCGTAACTCCCTAGTACTCCGAAAAATACCCGAATCACTCGGAACCTTTCCGAACTCCGAAACAGTCGTCCAATATATCGAACTTTACGTCTCGACCATTTCGAGACTCCTCGTCATGTCCCCGATCTCATCCGGGACTCCGAACTCCTTCGGTACATCAAAACTCATAAACTCATAATATAACTATCATCGAAAGCTTAAGCGTGCGGACCCTACGGTTCGAGAACAATGTAGACATGACCGAGACACGTCTCTGGTCAATAACCAATAGCGGGACCTAGATGCCCATATTGGTTCCTACATATTCTACGAAGATCTTTATCGGTCAGACCGCATAACAACATACGTTGTTCCCTTTGTCATCGGTATGTTACTTGCCCGAGATTCGATCGTCGGTATCCAATACCTAGTTCAATATCGTTACCGGCAAGTCTCTTTACTCGTTCCGTAATACATCATCTCGCAACTAACTCATTAGTTGCAATGCTTGCAAGGCTTAAGTGATGTGCATTACCGAGAGGGCCCAGAGATACCTCTCCAACATTCGGAGTGACAAATCCTAATCTCGAAATACACCAACCCAACAAGTACCTTTGGAGACACCTGTAGAGCACCTTTATAATCACCCAGTTACGTTGTGACGTTTGGTAGCACACAAAGTGTTCCTCCAGTAAACGGGAGTTGCATAATCTCATAGTCATAGGAACATGTATAAGTCATGGAGAAAGCAATAGCAACATACTAAACGATCGGGTGCTATGCTAACGGAATGGGTCATGTCAATCAGATCATTAAACTAATGATGTGATCCCGTTAATCAAATAACAACTCTTTGTCCATGGTTAGGAAACATAACCATCTTTGATTAACAAGCTAGTCAAGTAGAGGCATACTAGTGACACTCTGTTTGTCTATATATTCACACATGTATTATGTTTCCGGTTAATACAATTCTAGCATGAATAATAAACATTTATCATGATATAAGGAAATAAATAATAACTTTATTATTGCCTCTAGGGCATATTTCCTTCAAAAAGTTGCCGTTGACTGGACTCAGGGATCCGCTCCCGAGCATGCTCGTCGAGTGCGCGCTGGAGGTTCTCCAGTCGAGTGTGCTCAGCCAAATTAGCCAAGTGCACCTCTTCCAAGGCCCGAGCCTCGGGGGTTTCTCCAACGATGGGCGTGTGGAGTGCATCCATGTTGCGGCGACGAAGTTCTTCCCTCTGCTGCAAAGAGAAGGGTTCGGGATGGTACTCCTCGTGGACGATGGATCGCCGCCACCATCCCTGCCTTCCTCGCGGCAGAAACCAGGCGGGCTACGTGGTCCGTCAACCATCAAGACTTTGGCCGCAGGGTCCCTGCTATTGCACTCGGATGCAGTCTCGACGGAGCCAATCGACAGGTCGAACAGGCCGTAGAGAGTTTTGTCGGGCTCGATTTCCGCGACTTGATGGGTGGCCGAATGGCGAGCCGCCGCGTGTTTCACCCATCGTTGAAGCCGCGACCGACCGGATCACTTGCAGCGGGGAACAGCGGGGAGAGAAGACACCATGGGAGCCGACCGATAGTGGGTCGACGGTTGCCAAAGAAGGACGCCGCGTACGCATGCGCAAAAGTGCATCGCCCATCGGACGAGGAGCGGTTCGACGTCAAGGGGAGCTTCCTGAAGCTAGGCGGAGTCAGCGACGATGAAAACGAGCGCGCCGAGACGGATCTCGCGGCCCTCAGCCAATCCACTGCCGGAAACTATGATGATGGGGATCGGAAAAATTGTAACTTCACCAACAAGTCGCTAAGACACCGGCCCCATGGTGGGCGCCAACTGTCGTGGTCCTAAGACTGACAGTAGAAAGGGGGGTAGGTATGGAGAGGCAAGATCTCAGCTATGGTGAAGGTGTACACACAAGATTTACGAGTTCAGGCCCTTCTCGGTGGAAGTTAAAGCCCTAAGTCTCGGTGCCCGGAGGCGGCCGACTGGATTATATGTGTGTGGTGTTACAGGGGGTGCGAACCCTTGTGCCAGAGGAGGGTGTGGCTTATATAGAGTGCGCCAGGACCCCAGCCATCCTCCATTACAAGAGGTTCAATGTACATAAAGACATGGCGTTACTGATAACGCCAGCCATAAGTGCTATTAATGATCTTAAAGACTACGGGTGAAAGCCTGACCATTGTAGTGCTGAGCGACTCCTGGTCTTCAGTAGGTCGAGTGATTCCTTGTATGGTCGAGTGACTCCAGGTAGGAGGGGTACCCGATTGATATGATTGGTCGAGTGGATTGCACTCGACACCTTTGACTGGGGGTTCTTTGTTGTCTCTTGGACTTCTTTGCTTCTAGGGTAGTGACCTTGGGTAGGGTGTATAGGTCAGGTCTATGACCCTACCCTGGGTCTGTATCCTCATCAGGTACCAAAGGCGAGGGACGAAGAGAACCATTTTCCTGATCGTTGAAATGAGGCGGACCAATAGGCAAAGTTCTTGTCCACTGGCGGTTATCAGAATGTTATCAACATAGTAACAGGTTCTTGCTGATAGCGTTGTACACCAAGGTGTTTGCATAAGCATGGAATTATCACTGCTCAGATTATTTAGTTTAAAAGAAAGGTTAAACAAAACAATGGAAAGGAAAATGTGATTAGTATATTAATCAGATTAATGGAAAGGAAACTGTGTTTATACCCGAGTATCAAGAGTATATCTTTCCCATCCATGACAGGACAACAAGTAGATATGTTTACCCATACAACGATGTTTGGATAGTTGACCAAGAAACATTTAGCATGGCGCTTCCAATGTTCTTGTGGATATTCGGAGTACCACAGACATGCTTTGGGATAGCATCAACATGGTCAGCAGGTAAAGGTCGGACTTTGGAAACACAAAGGATCCATCAGAGACAACTTATAAAATAAGTCACACAATTTCAGCAACGAAAAGATGAGGATGTGGCTGATAGATTCAGCAGCAATCCATCAACATGTCCAAAAGGATGTATTCCCAAAATAATATGAACAAGTTCATGTTGGGGGGAAGTTAAGAATGTTGTCTATGATAACACAAATCATCGAGGGGCAAGGATGGTATATCATCATGAATTCGATTGATATCCAGGAAGAGCTCGGAATGTTCATGATGATCACGACACATTCGTCGAGAGATTTCATGAAGATGTAATCGATCTGCGATGACATCAAGTCAAAGGGATGATGAAACGAAAGGTTATTGGAACAATGGGTATGACCCAAACTCGAAATCAAGCTTGCTGTTCAAGGCAAAATAATATGACAAGGAAGATCAACGTAAGCTTAGCTCATCGTTGAAAATTGTGCCCCAGGAAGGACCAGGTAGCACAGTTAAAATTTAGCATGATAATGATATAGCCGATCAGGCTAGGAATGACTTGAAGGATTATTAAACTCGTAAGAAACAAAAAATACTTAGAGTTATTGAATCAGAGTGCAAAATCGATTCGTTTATCGGTCTTCTCGAGTGACTAATAATTCAGAACCCGGGGGGAAATCTGAAATCGATAAGAAGCAATATTAGAGGAAGACTCATAGGAAGCAACACAGTTCTTCGATATTCTCAAGATACCGGAAGGTAATACTCGAAGGAAGGTCAAAGTAGAGGTTGCGGAGATGTATTGATATGTAGAAGACAAGTGCTTTAACTTGTTTGAGAAATGAAATCAAGGAGAAAATATGGCCGGAACCACGATTGCAACTGACCAAACCCCAGATATAAGGTGAACTTATAAGAAGGTTACGAGAATATTCCGTGATAAGATCTACATCGTGTCCCTAGGCATGAACGCAAAGTTCAAGGTCAACTCCCACTTCTCCAATGCATTTCATTCACTTTCTCGCTTTTTAAGAAGTTGTAGAGTTGAAAATTTATCCGATGAAACACCAGTAGATAACTCGCATAATCTTCGGGTTCACACAGATTATGGAGGACATAGGTCAACCCATCAGGGCATCTTAGGAAGATATACCACAAACTTCAAGAGTAAATAACACAAGCTCGAAAGCCGGGCATAGTTAGCCAAATCAGAGAATACAATTTACCAAAGTCATTATATAATGGAGGGAAGAACTCACAAGGTTTTTTTGAATATGAAGGACAATGTCGGATAATTATCCAACAAAGGATTTGACGGACCGCAAGGAATCCGATGTGAGTGTCGATGTTCAACCAGAAGAAGAAATAATGCAAAGGCATCGGATTATAGGGACATCTGAATAATTTCAAATCTTAAATACAAAGGATATATGATTTCCAAATCTGGGGGGTCAGAAGCAGAGGCTCTGATCAAAAGATAAGTCGAATAGACATATATCAACAATCAATCAAGGTTTGATTTGCCGAGATCCAACTCATGTTCGGAGTGACGTCTGAGCCAAAAGGACGAATGCTAGTTTTGGCTAAGGATTGCGAGCATCTGCAACATATTGAATCAACGAACTCAAAATGATAGTGACAAAGGATGCCAATAGGATTAGTAGACTTATGGGATTAACCATAATGCAAGCAAGCAAGAATTTCAACAACAATAGGCTACTGAGGATTTTCGGAAGATCGAACGATATTTCGAAGACTTTTGTGAAGCACATGAACAACTAGGGATGAACGAATCCCCGATAATTGTGAAGAATTATTCGTACACGTATTCATGCGGAGAAGGAGCTGCAACACAGCAGGCACAATGGATTCTTGAAATATCTAAAAGTATTATAGGGTATCTTGTAATAACAAGAACAACGGGGAATGATTGTATGAATGGCAAGTGTACATAGTTATCAATAGGGGGTTTATCGATGGAATGGAATCGCAAAAGTGATGGCACAAAGTCTCGATAGAACAACGTAGAGTATCTTCGGAATCTTCTGGTGCAGAAGGCGGTCATTTGTAATAAGGGACTCTCTGGGAGGAAGTAGTTACGAGAACCTAGAGTTAGAGTTAGCAAAATCATTTAACCCGAATAGAAGAGATATCAGATTCCCAAAGTATAGACGAGGAGTAAAAGATCCTAATACCAGCCAATGGCGACGTGAGCCGTAAGCCACACAACCATGTTAGTAAAATAGTTTTTCATGAACTAGACTCAACTTCGGCCAAGGAGTTGGAAAGGGGGGTTCATACAAGGCAGCCAGCTCTGATACCAACTTGTGATGCTCCTGATTCAATCGTACACTAATCATACACGCAAATATGTATGATCAAGATCAGGGACTCATGGAAAGATAACACAACACAATTCTAGACACAAATTAAAATAATACAAGCTTTATATTACATGTCAGGGGCCTCGAGGGCTCGAATACATAAGCTCGAGAACAAATGAGTCAGCGAAAGCAACATTATCTGAGTACAGACATGAGTTAAACAAGTTTCCTTAAGAAGGCTAGCACAAAAGCAACATCGATTGAAAAGGCAAGGCCTCCTGCTTGGGAGCCTCCTAAACACTCCTGGTCGTCGGCGGCCTCCACATAGTAGTAGGAACCCTCACTGTAGTAGCAGTCATCATTGAAGGTGGCATATGGATCCTAGGCTCCACCATCTGGTTGCAACATCCGAGAAGAAGGGAAAGAGATGGAAAAGGGGGAGCAAAGCAACCGTGAGTACTCATTCAAAGTACTCGCAAGCAAGGATCTACACTACATATGCATCGGTATAAATGAAATGGGTAATATCTGTGGACTGAACTGCAGAATGCCAGAAGAGAAGGGGAAAGCCTAGACTATCGAAGACTATCATCTTCAGGCAGCTCCAAGCATCTTGCAGCAATCAGAAGAGTATAGAATAGCAGTTTATATTTAACAAACATGTTGTAGAAATGACACCCAGAGATCCTTCCCCGACTCCTTGCGGGAAAGCAATCTCGGAGCCACATATCCATTACATGCCTCAGCATTTGGTATCCAATTCTAGTTGTATCGATCGGGATACAACACCGAGCGTCTGTTACCATGGACCCGGCTATTCGAATAGATCAATCTTCCCTGCAGGGGTGCACAAACTTACCCAACACGCTCGATCAACTCTGGCCGGACACACCATCAGGTCATGACTGGCCTCGGCCGATCAACACGCCGTAGTCCTACCTAGGCTCAACAAAGAGCCCAGCACGCTGGTCTACATCCTAAATGCGAAGGGTTCATGGGCTAATCGTCCTTTGCAATCCTGCGCGTTGCGAGCGCGGCCGTGAGCAGACCTAGCCCCCTTATACAAGTGCAGGCTTAACCAGTACAACCCGGCGCGTGCCACTCAGTCAGTGACGTCAGTGAGCTTTCGGAAGAATCGTATGACACAGAGTGCCCATACTTATTCTCGCGTGGTGGTCAGTGTGAAAAAGGCCAGAGGCCTACTCAGATCAAATATTCAAACCGTTAGTGTCTTGGTAGTGCAATGACGATCAATGATCCACGATATGTGGTCCCGCCACCCCGTCTCACGGACTTGCAGCAAGGGCTAAGAATGCCGCCACCATGCCGCATGGAAAACTTGCGGGTATCCTCCAGATCAACCTGACTTCACATCACTCGCGGGTACCCCTCGGGGCCGGCCCGATGTCATCATGGTTCTGTGGTAAGCCAAAGTAACCATGTGTCCGAAACAGTAAGGGGGAAACCCGAGGAATCATCCTCAATGGATTCCCACTCGATGTAACCGTCAAGGTGGACTTGGAGGAATCACCCTTGATGGTCCACACTTGAGGGGTTGCACGATAGAGTCATTATCGGGAGTGGTGAAGGAGGAATCACCCTCGATGACCATGACCGAATAGCTACACTACAGGGTTAACATCAGCAGTGCTAATGAGGTATCACCCTCGGCACTCGATAATAACCCTGCAAAGTGTAAAACTAAGGGGGGTGATGTGCGGTGTCAGGGCCTGGGTGTCGATCATGTTGATCGAGTCATCGAACATAAAGCGGGGCAACTGGGACAAGGTGGGGGCCACTGATGGATCACCAACCAACCTATACTAAGCAGTTTAGGATAAGCATGTAGGTAACAATAGCAGGTACAAAAGCATACTACGCATCAGAATAGGAGCAATCAATAATAGTAGCAAAATCTAATGCAAGCAAGAGAGAGAATGGAACGGGCTATATCGGGATGATCAAAGGGCGGCTTGCCTGGAAGCTCTGTTGAAAGGGAAGAAGGGTCATCGTCGACGTAGTCGATCACAGTGGCATCAGCAGCTGTCTCGGGGTATGCCAGAGAGAAGAGTGGGAGAAACAATAAATACTAAGCAAACAAGTGCAATACTATGCATGACAAGACAATAAGCAGCGTTAGGGGTGTTCTAACGCAGTGCTACACGATACCGAAGAAGGGGGAACACATCCGGGAATGTTTTCCGAAGTTTGGTATTTTTGATGAGACGAACCAGAGGGGGACGGTTGCGGGTTTGCTATGCTAGGGACGTGTGGCAGACGAACGGGTTGCGTATTCTGATTCGTCTCGTAGTTCTGAGCAACTTTCATGTATGAAACTTTTTCATCTGAGCTACGGATTACTTTATATTAATTTTCAAAGATTTAAACAATTTCTGAAATTATTATTAATTCGAAAATAAAGACTAAAAGCTATGGGTACCCGGCTCTGTGTACACAGAAGTGTACACAGAGGATGACATGTGGGTCCAGGGGGGTCCCAATTGACCAGTCAACATTAACTAGTCAACAGGGGGTGGGCCCCTTATCATTGACCCATTTAACTAATTAACAAAATTAACCACTAGTTAACTTTTCAGTTAACTTTTAAATTATTTAATTAATTATTATTTGTTTTTCTAAAAACCTTTTTTTAACTATTTTGAAATAGGGGTGGGGCCACTAAGAAGTGGCCTAGAGGCACCAAGCGGGCTGTCGGGCGCGGGCGCCCATCAGGGCTTGACCCGGACGCAGCGGACGGAGCCCCGGGATGCTGGACCTGGGCGCCGGTCGGCCGGCGCCATGGCTGGCGGCGACGGCGAGCTGCATAGAGCAGCAGGCGCGGCGCAGGAGGGTGAGGCGGGGGCCGAGCAGCGGCGGGTGGAGGCCAACATCGGGGCGGCGGGCTGCTGCAGCCGCAGCACGAAGCAGCGGGAGGCGGGCGATGGTGGCGAGCAGGGACAGGGCCCAGGCGCGGCGCGAGCGGCTGCCTCGCGTGGGAGTGTGGGCGGCTGCCTTGTGTGGGCGTGCGCGCTGAAGGGGGCATGGGAGTAGAGGAGCGGCAGGTCGGGCAGAGCCGAGTGGGGAAAGCAGGGGCGGGCGGCTGGGGCTAGGCAGCGTCAGGCCAAGCCAGCAGCAGCGACGGGGATGCGCGGCAAGCGGAGATGGATGCGGTCGCGGACGGGCCAGCTGTAGCGGCAGCAGGCAGAAAAGCAACAAGGTATAGTAGGGGCAGCAGCAAAAGCATCATAAGGAACAGGAGGAGCACGTACACGGATGCTGAGCTACGGCAATGTCGGGCATCGGCTCGTATAGGTGACTACGGTGACGAATCAAACGGTAGATGAGGGGAATCAGCATGGGGCTCACAGCGGAGGTCAATGGCGCGTCCGGGGAGGCTCGGGGAGGCGCCGGAGCACGGATCCACGACGGGGCAGCGGTGATGACCGACGGCGAAGACGAAGGCGACAGCGATGATGGGGCGGCTCCCCGGCTCGATTTCATGGACGAGGAAGAAGCGGCGGAGGTGGCAGAGCTCGGGAACTAGGCCCTAGGGCATGGGGCCCATGGAGAGCGTGCGGGCAAAGGCCGCCATGGCAACGGAGCTTTGGCCAAGAGTTTCAAGGAAGAAAACGGTGCGAGGGGGAAGAAGTGGTTGTCTAGGGTTTCTCTAAGGCGACGAGGTGGTCTTGTAGTACGTCGGGGGTGCACCGGATGGTCGACACGGCGACATCGGCAGCCTTGGCGGGTGGATGGCAACCAAGCCATAGCCTTTGTTTCCTGTGTATGCAGGAAGGGGATATTTTCTCCCATTGGGCTGGGTCCAATGTACTATAGCACTAGAGCCCACTAGCACAGTACTAGTTAGGCCTTTCCCCTCTTTTTTTGGTTTCTTTTATAGTCTATGTTTTCTATTTTTCTAAGCTATCAAATGAAATTTGTTGAACATAAAACTTGTCACATAAATCCAGTGCATCAGTATAGGGCCACCCACAACATTTCATGCGGTTTGGGAAAAGTAACATTATTTGTTGGAATTTAAGCGGCCAAATTAAATGTTGCCAGACCACTAAAATTGCTAGGGCCAAACTAAAAATCCAATTAGAGTTGATTTCAGCATGACAATTACTTAGTGAATAATTGCAACCAAACAAACATTTTAGTTTCGTTGTTTGATGAAATAATAATTTGACTAGAAATTTGAATCTGACTTTTATTTTTATCGAGTGGAATTTTGCATACTAATTGAGGGAGTCCGGGATTAAGGGGTCCTCGGACAGCCGGACTATATACTTTGGCCGGACTGTTGGACTATGAAGATATAAGATTGAAGACTTCGTCCCGTGTCCGGATGGGACTCTCCTTTGTGTGGAAGGCAAGCTTGGCAATTCGGATATGTAGATCTCCTTCTCTGTAACCGACTCTGTGTAACCCTAGCCCCCTCCGGTGTCTATATAAACCGGAGGGTTTAGTCCATAGGACAACAACAATCATAATCATAGGCTAGCTTCTAGGGTTTAGCCTCTACGATCTCGTGGTAGATCAACTCTTGTAATACTCATATCATCAAGATCAATCAAGCAGGAAGTAGGGTATTACCTCCATCGGGAGGGCCCGAACCTGAGTAAACATCGTGTCCCCCACCTCCTGTTACCATTAGCCTTAGACACACAGTTCGGGACCCCCTACCCGAGATCCGCCGGTTTTGACACCGACATTGGTGCTTTCATTGAGAGTTCCATTGTGCCGTCGCGATAGGGTTTGACGGCTCCTTCAATCATCTTCAACGACGCAGTCCAGGGGGAGGTTTTCCTTCCCGGACAGATCTTCGTATTCGGCGGCTTCATACTGTGGGCCAACTCGCTTGGCCACCTGGAGCAGATCGATAGCTACGCCCCTGGCTATCAGGTCAGGTACGCCGAATAGTCGCGACGAGCATGACTTAGATCTGCCATCAGACAGTGTTCGATGATGCACCTGCGGTGGCCCCGGGAATCAATCCGGAGCAGATCACACCCTCCGAGGACGGGTGGATGGACCCCGCCACGGAGGCCGCACGCTCATCGGCATTGGAGCCGAACACTGATCCCACCTCCTATGATGACGGTGTCATCGGACCCTCGGACTCGTCTCTGACTACAGGATCCGAACCGCGTACGTCCGTGCCTATCGAATCTGATTGGGCACCGATCATGGAGTTCACCTCCGCGGATATTTTTTAGCACTCTCCCTTGGGTGATGTGCTAAATTCATTAAGGTCTCCTTCCTTGTCCGGAGATTCTTGGCCGAACTATGTCTGGCTCGAGTGGGAAGAGCACGACGAAGAAATTTGTTCCCCACCCACCACCCACTTAATAGCCACTGTCAATGACTTAACCGACGTGCTGGACTTCAGCTCCGAAGACATCGACGGTATGGACGACGATGCAGGAGAAGAACAAGAACCACCGCCTATAGGGTGCTGGACAGCCACCTCATCATATGATATATATATATATATATATATATATATATATATATATATATATATATATATATATATATATATATATATATATATATATATGGTGGACACCCCCTAAGAAAGCAATGGCGATGAGGCAACTGAAGATAATCCCTTTGAGAAGCAACCTGGGTACCAGCGTCACGGGCGCCGCTCCAAGCCCCGCCATAGCAAAAATAGTGATACCGGCACAAGAGATGATAACAATCCGGATGGTGCCGAAGACGAAAACAACCCTGCCCAGCCAGGCTTAGAGCAGGCCGAGCAAGAAGATGGGCAAGCTAGCCCTAAAGAACAGGCAACAGATGGAGAATCAGAGGATGATAACTACATGCCTCTCTCCAAAGACAAAGTGAAACTTGGCGACGAAGAATTCATCGTGCCTGAGGATCCCGTCGAGCAGGAACGCTTCAAGCGCCGGCTTATAGCCACAACAAAAAGCCTGAAGAAAAAGCAGCAACAGCTTCAAGCTGATCAAGATCTGCTAACTGATATATGGACCGAGGTCCTGGCTGCCGAGGAATACGGACTCGAGCACCCTACAAAAAGTTACCCAAAGCGCAGGTTGCTACCTCAACTCGAGGAGGAGGCGTTAAAGCCCACACTACCAGCACATGATTCGATTGATCGGCCACCCAGTGGCCGAGACAAAGCAGCGTACCAGCCCGAAGTCCAGACCACACCCCGTCGCCAATGAAACAATAATACTAAGGCCACGGGCTACACGAAGGACCTACGAGACGTATTAGAAAACAAAGCAGGACAGTCAAGATCGATCTACGGATCACGGGGGCGCGCCACAAGCCACAACGCGTGACGATGACCGTCACGCCGGATACAATAAACAAACGTCCGTCCGGAACGAATACAACAGACCAGATTGCAGCAGCGACTAAGCATATATGGTGGCTAACATACGCAAATAAGAGCAGGAAGAGAAGCAATGGAACGGTCGTGAAGCTAGCAATGATCAAGAGGTGATCCTGAACTCCTACTTACGTCAAACATAACTTAAAAACCATGTTCACTTCCCGGACTCCGCCGAAAAGAGACCATCACGGCTACACACACGGTTGATGCGTTTTAATTCGAATCTGGTGTCAAGTTATCTACAACCGGACATTAACAAATTCCCATCTGCCACATAACCGCGGGCACGGCTCTCAAAAGTTTATACCCTACAGGGGTGTCCCAACTTAGCCCATCAGAAGCTCTCACGGTCCACGAAGGATATTCCTTCTCCCAGGAAGACCTGATCAGTCTCAGAATCCCGGTTTACAAGACATTTCGACAATGGTAAAACAAGACCAGCAAAGCCGCCCGATGCACCAACAATCCCGATAGGAGCTACACATATCTCGTTCTCAGGGCAACACCGGATGAGACAGGCTACGAGTAAAACCAGACCTCAAGTTTCCCCGAGGGGGCCCCGCAGGCGGCTCGGTTCGGACCAGCACTTAGGGAAGCATTGGCCCGGGGGGGCTAAAATAAAGATGACCCTCGGGTTGGCCGACCCAAGGGAAGGGTATAGGTGGTGGTGAGACAAATGGTAAAACCAAGGTTGGGCCTTGCTGGAGGAATTTTATTCAAAGCGAACTGTCAAGGGGGTCCCATAAATCACCCAACCGCGTAAGGAATGCAAAATCAAGGAACATAACACCGGTATGATAGAAACTAGGGCGGCAAGAGTGGAACAAAACACCAGGCATAAGGCCGAGTCTTCCACCCTTTACCAAGTATATAGATGCATTAATTAAATAGGAGATATTGTGATATCCCAACCATAATCATGTCCACCATGGAGCAATCTTCAACTTCACCTGCAACTAACAACGCTATAAGAGGGGCTGAGCAAAAGCGGTAGCATAGCCAAACAACGGTTTGCTAGGAAGGGTGAGAAAGGTTAGAGGCTGACATGGCAAATTGGAAGGCTTGAAGAACAAGTGATAGGAAGCGCAACAAAGCGATAGAACGAAGCAGCTAGCATAGTAATGATAGTACTGAGATCCAGAGCAACGGTCATCTTGCCTGAAATCCCGCAAGGAAGAAGAATGAGTCCATGAATAAGACGAAGCCACGAAGACGAACCAAGCGTAGACGAACGAATCCTCACGATCGCAACGGAACGGGAACTAACGAGAAGGAGCACAACCGGAAAGAAGCAAACAACAAGGTAAACACACCACACATGGACATGACATGATTCTCAACCAAGTATGATGCATGACAAAGGCTACATGAAGCTACTCATGGCAAGAGATGATGCATACAAGAACAACACATCAAAGCAAGGTTAAATGAGGCCGGAAACAACATATAACAATTCCGGTAAGTCCTCATATGCAAATTTAGAAATTGGTCCAAAACTGAATAAACCTTATGTTCAAGTTATTAAACAGCAAGTTAAGATGCACCAAGATGATCTACACGAGATTCTAGTCAAGTTACATATAAAGTTCAATTGGTTCGGACCTACGCCCTAGAAGATATGAGCAAAACAAGTTAAACATGGCATTGATGCAAAAAGCATTCAAACATCAAGCAAACATCTCAAAAAAAGGATTCAACATGATAATATGAAACTACATGCAATTCTAAGCAAGTTTCATATAGAGCACACTCAAAACGGAGCAACGGTTCAACACAATCACTCTATACAAGTTTAAAGGACAAGCTGTCCAAAACAGCAACTAGGCATCTAGCAAGCATCAAAACAATATGCTACAGCATATCAACATAAGAACAAAAGGCATGGGCATGAAGCACAAGTAAGGCATTACAAAACATGAACACTGAGCTATCTCCAGAAAACACAATAACATGCTCAAAAGGACATGGCAAGATTGCAAATAACAACAGTTTCAGACTTAGCAGAAATAACATCAGGTTGCAATGTTTAGAGCTATCAAACAACATACTACAGGAACTTAACATGGCAAACAAAGGCATGGCATGCTAATACTAAAGACAAAGAACAAAACTCCCTTACTGAACTAATTCTAAAGATCAACAGAAAAGATGGTAGGATCCATGCAAACATGGCAAATGATATGACAGAGTCATAATAACAGTACATGGCAGGAACAACGATAAGTAGGCATGTTGGTGAGCTTTTACCACTCACTACAGAGCAATACATGGCATGAAAAGGTAACCAACAGTAATAATACATGTTTATGAAGCTAATAATGGCAATAGCAAGTTCATAGGATGCATGGATCACTAGCAAAACACATGGCAAAACTGAACTTAAAGTTAACAGGCTGACAGCAACACTATTGTGCAAGTTGAGAGCAATTACAACAAGCTACAGCAGGCTATAAATGCAACTAGGGGCATGTATGCATAGAGAATGACATGAATAACAAAACATCCTTAGTGAACATCTCCAGATTATGCATGGAATGACTTGTAGCAGCAGGTTTACATAGCATCATGATATAGCAGATTCAGCATGGCAAAACAGTAACAGCAAGTACCCTACTTCACGAGCTCTATGCACTCACCACAAGGCACACAAAAATACATGGATTGCACCAGTGTAAAGGTGGAATGATGTAGCTCAAAACTCATGTAGACATCATGATCATAGGATGCACACACAAAATGCAATTAAAAAGACAAATCTCCAAGTTCTGTTAACAGTCAGCAGTTAACATCATATAGCACTCTTCCAACAATGATAAGGCCATCAAGATGAACTCAAACAAGCATGGCATAATGTAATGAAATGAAATGAAGAGCATCTCATGGTGAACATTTTGACATATCGTATGCATGAAACGGAGCAGCACACATGAAGTTATGGCATGACAAACAGGGCATAAAAATATCACAGAAAAATGACTTGGTGGAAATTCGGGGTCAAGCTGCTCAGATCTAGGGTTCGCACGTGAACCGAGGTTGATCGGGGTTTCACCGGAGTTGTCGCCGGAGAAGACGGGGAAGACACCGGGGAGGCGGATCCGAACGGCGGCTCGCCGGATCCGAGCGCAGCGGGGTCCGCCGGAGCTTGAGGGCGGCGCGGCGGCGCCGCTGCGGGGTCGGGCGCGGTGCGAGGCGGAGCTTGGCTCCGGCCGGCGAGGGGCAGCGGCGGCCGGAGGAGGAGACGCGGGGCGGCGCGGCTCCTCTCGCGGGGGCGAGGGCGATGGCGGTGACCGGGCGGCAGCGGGGAGGCGCCGACGGTCGGCGAGAAGCGGACAACGGCGGACAGCGGGGCCGAGGTGTGCCGGCGGCGGCGGAGGCGCAGGCGGCGGGGGTCAGGTCGAGCCGCGGGCGGCTGGCGACGGCGAATGGCTGCGGGGGCGCGCGGGTCCGCACGGGTGGCGGCGGGCGGCGGCTCGGGCCCTGCGGCCCTGGCGGCGGAGGAGAGAGAGGGGGCCGGCGGTGGTGACGTGGCGGGCGCTGAGAGGCTGGGGCGGCGGCGCGGGTGACGTGGCAGGAGGCGATTGGCCGGAGTGAGGTTTCTGGCGGACATGTCCGGCACGGGCGAACGTGTTCGGCGGCGCGAGAATGAAGATGGCTAGGGTTTGCACCGCGAATTTGGAAGGGGAAGGCATATATATATGTAGAGGGAGCTAGGAGAGTTCAAATGAGGTGCGGTTTTCACCCACACGATCGTGATCGAATGACCGAGAGCATGGACGGGGTTTGGATGGGTTATTGGGCCACTTTGGAGGGGTGTTGGGCTGCACACAAAAGAGGCCTTTGCGGCTACCCAGTTAACCGTTGGAGTATCAAACGGACTCCAGATGGCACGAAACTTGACAGGCGGTCTACCGGTGGTGTACCAAGGCTGCTTGGCAAATCTCGGTCCATTCCGAGAATGTTTAACACCCGCTCACAAAAAGAGACAAGAAGGGGACGCCGGATGACATAGGAGTGCCGGATTGCAAAATGGACAACGGGAAAAATGCTCGGATGCATGAGACGAACACGTATGCAAAAAGAGATGCACATGATGACATGACAAAATGCAACACACAAACAAATGACATGGCAACATCGGCGAAAAACTGGAAGACACCTGGCGCATCGAATCCGGGGCATTACAGAGTATGAGCACCGACGACTAGTGTGTGAACATGAATGTAAAGTCAGTGAGAAATACGTACTCCCCCAAGCTTAGGCTTTTGGCCTAAGTTGGTCTAGTGCCAATGACCGCCTGGCTGATATCCATAAGTGAAACTGGGGTTGTACTGAGATGCAAGGGCAACAGCCTCCTGAGCAGCAGCGTGTTGGCGAGTTGCCTCCATTCCCCTCCCGTATTCAGCTACTTCTTCCCAGGTGACAACATATCTTCCTTTTGCCTGATAATCAAAAAGGTAGGGAGCAGGAAGAATAACATGGACGACGTTGCGTCTGTCATAGATTAGTCGATAATGGAGGAATTGTTCATTCCTCTCAAGAAAATGGTGATCGAACATAGCTTCTTTATCCAAATAAAGAGGAGGTAAAATCATAACCCCCTCTCGTGGGGCTATATTAAGAAAATTAGCCACACGGGTTGCATAAATTCCTCCAAATAAATCCCCCCTTCTACTATTATTCTACAACCTACGTGCAACTATTGCCCCCAAGTTATAACCTTTATAACCTGACACGACACTCTTGAGGACACAAAGATCAGGGACACACATGTGACATGCTTCATCCTTACCGTTAATGCATCTACCATTAAAGAGAGCAAAATAATGTATAGCAGGAAAATGAGTGCTCCCTATGGTAGCTTGTGATATGTCCGTAGATTCTCCCACAGTAATACTAGTAAGAAAATCTCTAAATTGAGATTTGCGAGGATCATTAATATTACCCCACTGCGGGAGTTTGCAAGCAGTTGTGAAATCCTCTAAATCCATGGTATAAGGTGTATCATAAATATCAAACATGACACTAGGAGAATTACGCGCACAGATATATTGGAACCTCCGCACAAAGGAATCAGTCAATTGATGGTATTGAGGACACTTATCTTGTAAGAAGTCCTCCAGCTCGGCATTACGCACATACGCGTCAAATTCCTCCTTGAAGCCTGCTTCGACCATAAAATCATCGGATGGCCACTCACAAGCTCATACATTTGCGTCCCTCGGCAATTCAACATCTAGCTCACGTATAGCAATCCTTGGCCCTTTCTTTGTCGAGGAACCACCTTGATACATTCTTCTAAGCATATTTCTTTTTCTGAAAATTTCTGAAATTTTAGTAATTTCAAAATAAAAGTGAATAAAACTAAACAAGATTGATAGCAACTACTCCTACAAGTGCCTAGAGCCTATATCATGCATTGGAATTGCTTGGGACCTCAAAAATTTAACATGCAAGCTCAAGAACATGGTCACCTATGCAGAAAAAATTTGCAATGAATACAGCACTAGAACAAAAACTAATTGGACCAATGGAGGAGTCACATACCAAGCAACAATCTTCCAAAGCAGTTTTGTGAATGGAGCTTTGAGCTAAGAGATCGAAAATCACAGCAAAACGAGCTAGAACTCGTGCTTGAGCTGGATGGGGATTTTTTGGGTAGAAGATGAAGTATGTGGGTGCCGGCATAAGTGGAGAGGGGCCACCAGGGGCCCACGAGACAGGGAGCGCGCCCTCCACTCTCGTGGCCTGGTGCTTGCCCCTCCTGCAGTGATTTCAGTGCCTAAAATCCTCAAATATTCCAGAAAAAAATCATACTAAATTTGCAGGGCATTTGGAGCACTTTTATTTTCGGAGTATTTTTTATTGCATGGATAATTCAGAAAATAGACGGATAATACTATTTTTTGCTTTATTTATTCTAAATAATAGAAAGTAAAAAGAGGGTACAGAAGGTTGTGCCTTCTATTTCATCCATCTCATGATCATCAAAATGAATCCACTAACAAGGTTGATCAAGTCTTGTTAACAAACTCATTCCGAATAACAACGGAACCGGAGAAATTTCGAATAACACTAAGTTACCTCAATGGGGATATGAAAATCCCCAACAATAAGAATATCGTACTTTTTCTTGACAGTAGGGAGAGGAAATTCAAAACCTCCAAAAATGATAGTTGGAACTTTTTCAATAGAATTGATGCTATGAACTTGAAATTGTTTCCTCGGAAAGTGTACCATATGCTCATTACCATTAACATGAAAAGTGACATTGCCTTTGTTGCAATCAATAACAGCCCCTGCAGTATTAAGAAAAGGTCTACCAAGGATAATAGACATACTATCATCCTCGGGAATATCAAGATTAACAAAGTCCGTTAAGATAGTGACATTTGCAACCACAACAGGCACATCCTCACAAATACCGACAGGTATAGCAGTTGATTTATTAGCCATTTGCAAAGATATTTCAGTAGGTGTCAACTTATTCAATTCAAGTCTACGATATAAAGAGAGAGGCATAACACTAACACCGGCTCCAAGATCACATAAAGCAGTTCTAACATAATTTCTTTTAATGGAGCATGGTATAGTTGGTACACCCGGATCTCAAAGTTTCTTTGGTATTCCACCCTTCGAAGTGTAGTTAGCAAGCATGGTGGAAATTTCAGCTTCCGGTATCTTTCTTTTATTTGTAATGATATCCTTCATATACTTAGCATAAGGATTTACTTTCAGCATATCAGTTAAGCGCATACGTAAGAAAATAGGTCTAATCATTTCGGCAAAGCGCTCAAAATCCTCATCATCCTTTGACTTGGATGGTTTAGGAGGAAAGGGCATGGGTTTCTGAACCCATGGTTCTCTTTCTTTACCGTGCTTCCTAGCAACAAAATCTCTCTTATCATAACGTTGATTCTTTGATTGTGGGTTATCAAGATCAAGAGCAGGTTCAATCTCTACATCATTGTTTTTGCTAGGTTGAGCATCGTCATGAACATTATCATTAACATTATCACTAGGTTCATATTCATCACCTGATTGTGTTTCAGCATCAGAAATAGAAATATCATTGGGATTCTCATGTGTATCTACAGTAGGTTCACTAGAAGCATGCAAAGTTCTATCGTTTTTCTTTTTCTTCTTTTTAGAAGAACTAGATGCCTCTAAATTATTTCTCTGAGAATCTTGCTCGATTCTCTTAGGGTGGCCTTCGGGATACAAAGGTTCCTGAGTCATTCTACCAGTTCTAGTAGCCACTCTAACAGCAAAGTCATTTTTATTATTTAATTCATCAAGCAAAACATTTTGAACTTTGAGTACTTGCTCAGCTTGAGTAGCAACCATAGAAGCATATTTGCTAACGAGGTGAAGTTCATCTTTAACTCTAGCTATATTATCGCCTACGCGTCCTATCTCGAAAGCATTATACTTTAACTCTCTAGCAACATAAGCATTAAAACTTTCTTGTCTAGCCATAAAGTCATCAAATTCATCTAAACAAGGGCCATGAAATTTAGTAGAGGGGATTTCAACTTTATCATATCTATAGAGAGAATTTACCTTTACTACCTGTGTCGGGTTATCAAGACAATGTGGTTCTTCAGGCGGTAAATTAAGACCATGTATTTCTTCAATAGGAGGTAAATTCTTAACATCTTCAGCTTTAATCGATTTTTCTTTCATGGATTTCTTTGCCTCTTGCATATCTTCAGGACTGAGAAATAAAACACCTCTCTTCTTCAGAGTGGGTTTAGGAATAGGCTCAGGAGTTGGCTCAATTGGTTCAGGAATTGCTTTAGGAACTGGCTCAGGAAGAGTCCAATTATTTTCATTAGTCAACATATTATTCATAATATTTCAGCTTCATCGACTGTTCTTTCCCTGAAAACACAACCAGCACAACTATCCAAGTAGTCCTTGGAAGCATCGGTTAGTCCATTATAAAAGATATCAAGTATTTCTTTTTTCTTAAGAGGATGATCGGGCAAAGCATTAAGTAACCGGAGAAGCCTCCCCCAAGCTTGTGGGAGACTCTCTTCTTTGATTTGCACAAAATTATATATTTCCCGCAAGGCAGCTTGTTTCTTATGAGCAGGGAAATATTTAGCAGAGAAGTAATAAATCATATCCTGGGGACTACGCACACAACCAGGAGCAAGAGAATTATACCAAGTCTTAGCATCACCCTTTAATGAGAACGAAAATATCTTAAGGATATAAAAATAGCAAGACTTCTCATCATTAGTAAATAGGGTGGCTATATCGTTCAACTTGGTAAGATGTGCCACAACAGTTTCAGATTCAAGGCCATAAAAAGAATCAGATTCAACTAAGGTAATAATTTCAAGATCAACAGAGAATTCATAATCCTTATCAGTTACACAAATAGGTGAAGTAGCAAAAGCAGGATCGGGTTTCATCCTAGCATTAAGAGACTGTTGCTTCCATTTAGCTAATAATTTCTTAAGATCATATCTATCATTACAAGCAAAGATTTCCCTAGCAGCTTCTTCATTCATAACATAACCCTTAGGAACAACAGGTAATACATAATCATTGGGAGAACCTTCATCATCACTATCATCAATAATAGGTTCTTCAGTAATTTCATTCCCCCTAACTCTAGCAAGTTGTTCATCAAGAAATTCACCTAATGGCAAAGTAGTATCAAGCACAGAAGTAGTTTCATCATGCATAGCAGAAGTGGCATCATCAATAACATGCGACATATCAGAATTCATAGCAGTAGCGGGTTTAGGTGTCGCAAGTTTACTAATTACAGAAGGAGAATCTAGTGCAAGGCTAGATGGCAGTTCCTTACCTCCCCTCGTAGTTGAGGGCAAAATCTTGGTTTTAGTGTCTTTCAAGTTCTTCATAGTGATCAACAGATATAAATCCCAAGTGACTCAGAGAACAGAGCTATGCTCCCTGGCAACGGCGCCAGAAATTAGTCTTGATAACCCACAAGTGTAGGGGATCGCAACAGCTTTCGAGGGTAAAGTATTCAACCCAAATTTATTGATTCAACACAAGGGGAGCCAAAGAATATTCTTGAGTATTAGCAGTTGAGTTGTCAATTCAACCACACCTGGATAACTTAGTATCTGTAGCAAAGTATTTAGTAGCAAAAGTGGTATGATAATAATGGTAACGGTAGCAAAAGTAATGATAAATGTTTTTGGGTTTTTGTAGTAGTTGTAACAGTAGCAACGGAAAAGTAAATAAGCGAAGAACAATATGTGAAAAGCTCGTAGGCAATGGATCGGTGATGGATAATTATGCCGAATGCGATTCCTCATGCAATAGTTATAACATAGGGTGATATAGAACTAGCTCCAATTCATCAATGTAATGTAGGCATGTATTCCGTAAATAGTCATACGTGCTTATGGAAAAGAACTTGCATGACATCTTTTGTCCTACCCTCCCGTGGAAGCGGGGTCCTAGCGAAAAATAAGGGATATTAAGGCCTCCTTTTAATAGAGAACCGGAACAAAGCATTACACATAGTGAATACATGAACTCCTCAAACTACGGTCATCACCGAGAAGTATCCCGATTATTGTCACTTCGGGGTTGTCGGATCATAACACATAATAGGTGAGTATAGACTTGCAAGATAGGATCAAGAACACACATATATTCATGAAAACATAATAGGTTCAGATCTGAAATCATGGCACTCGGGCCCTAGTGACAAGCATTAAGCATAGCAAAGTCATAGCAACATCAATCTCAAAACATAGTGGATACTAGGGATCAAACCCTAACAAAACTAACTTGCTTACATGGTAAATCTCATCCAACCCATCACGTCCAGCAAGCCTACGATGGAATTACTCACGCATGGCGGTGAGCATCATGAAATTGGTGATGGAGGATGGTTGATGATGACGACGACGATGAATCCCCCTCTCCGGAGCCCTGAACGGACTCCGGATCAGCCCTCCCGAGAGAGATTAGGGCTTGGCGGCAGCTCCGTATCGTAAAACACGATGAAACTTTCTCTCTGATTTTTTTCTCCCCGAACGTGAATATATGGAGTTGGAGTTGAGGTCGGTGGAGGTCCAGGGGGCCCACAAGAAGGAGGTCGCGCCCTGGGGGGCGCCCCCTGTCTCGTGGACAGCGTGTGGGCCCCCTGGTGTTGATTCTTTCGCCAAAAATTCTTATTAATTCCAAAAAGTGCCTCCGCGGATTTCCATGACATTCTGTGAACTTTTCTTTTCTACACATAAAACAACATCATGGCAGTTCTGTTGAAAACAGCGTCAGTCCGTGTTAGTTTCATTCAAATAATGCAAGTTAGAGTCCAAAACAAGGGCAAAAGTGTTTGGAAAAGTAGATACGTTGGAGACGTATCAACTCCCTCAAGCTCAAACCTTTGCTTGTCCTCAAGCAATTCAGTTGATAAACTGAAAGTGATAAAGAAAAACTTTTACAAACTCCATTTGCTCTTCTTGTTGTAACATGAAAAGCCAGCATTCAAGTTTCAGCAAATATTATGAACTAACCACACTCACAATAACACATAGGTCTCACAATTACTCATATCAATAGCATAATCAGCTAGAGAGCCATAATAATAAAACTCGGATGACAACACTTTCTCAAAACAATCATAACATGATATAACAAAATAGTATCTCGCTAGCCCTTTCTAAGACCGCAAAACATAAATGCAGAGCACCTTTAAAGATCAAGGACTGACTAAAAATTGTAATTCATGGTAAAAGAGATCCAGTCAAGTCATACCCAATATAAACCAATAATAATGAATGCAAATGACAGTGTGCTCTCCAGCGGGTGCTTTTTAATAAGAAGGGTGGGCGCGCCCCCCTGTCTCCTGGGCTCCTCGAGTATCTTCTGACGTGAACTCCAAGTCTTCAGGATGATATTCTTCCAAAAAATCACGTTGCTGAAGGTTTCATTCTGTTTGGACTCCGTTTGATATTCCTTTTCTTTGAAATACTGAAACAGGCAATAAAACAGCAATATGGGCTGGGCCTCCGGTTAGTAGGTTAGTCCCAAAAATGCTATAATGGTGTAAAATAAAGCCCATAAACATCCAAAAGGGGTAATATAATAGCGTGGAACAATCAAAAATTATAGATACGTTGGAGACATATCACCCCCTCATTAGAATCCATGGGGATCTTCCCCCCCCCCCCCATGAGCCCGGCATCGGGGGTCTCTCCTTGAGGCGCCTCCAGAACTATCTCCCCCTGGCCTGGTATCCTCTAATACAACACTTAGGTGTCGTCCGCCGGCCGGGGAGTGGAGGCCATCGGGAGCAAATTGTTGTTCATCGCCGACGAGCTCAAAGACCCATCCGAGGAGGATAAGTCGATGCGGGCTTTGGACGGACTGCACAAACATATTTTGACGTGATAAGAAGCCATAAAGCTAAACATTCCAGAAGTATTATGGTATTCGGATACTTACGACTTTGCCAGGGGCTTGTCCCTGGGTAGCCACTCCTCGTCGCTGTAGGCAGCTGTTGTGGAGTGGTCCGGAGGGAGGGTCCTTCCCTTCTTGGACCCTTCGGCCTCCCCGGATGGGGCGGCCTTCCTTTTCTTCTCCCCCTCAGTTTGAGGGAGGGGGTTTTCCTCTTCCTCCTTCTCGTTGTCGTTGGAGGAGTTCGCCTCGGTGTCTTCGGATGATGAGTCCGACACAACCTTGCGCCGGAGACCTTTCCTGGTCCCCGTGGCCTTCTTCTTGGCCTTCTTCTCCGGCACCTCATAGAGCACCGGGAATAGCATCTCCGTCAGGAGAGCAGTTGCTGGATCTTCAGGCAACAGAGCTGGACAGTCGATCTGCTCCGTTGTCGCCACATAGTCCTGTTAAATCAGTATGATGGCTTAGATTCCTCCCACAAACATACTGAGGAAAGGGACATCTTGTGAAATATAAAGAGCTTACCGGATGGGCGGGGCGCTTTGCGCTGAGTCCGTGGTCCTCGGTGGTGGGAGGAGGTACTTCGGCGGCCTTGAACAACACCTTCCAGACGTCTTTGTGCGTCGTGTCGAAGAGCTCTCACAGCGTCTGGTGTTTGGCCAAATCGAACTCCCACATGTTGAATTCTCGTCTTTGACACGGGAGGATCCGGCGGAAGAGCATGACCTGGACCACGTTGACAAGCTTGATCTTCTTGCTTATCATATTTTTGACGCAGTTCTGGAGTCCGGTCAGCTCCGCAGGCGCACCCCGGGCTAAGCCCTTCTTCTTCCAGGAGATGAGCTGCATGGGGATGCCAGATCAGAATTCCGGGGCCGCCACCCAGTTCGCGTCGCGCGGCTCGGTGATGTAGAACCACCCCGACTGCCACCCCTTCACGGTCTCCACATAGGAGCCTTCGAGCCAGGTGACGTTGGGCATCTTGCCCACCATAGCGCCTCCGCACTCCGCTTGCTGGCCAACCACTATCTTCGGCTTCACGTTGAAGATCTTCAGCCACAGTCCGAAGTGAGGGTTGATGCGGAGGAAGGCCTCGCACACGACGATAAACGCCGAGATGTTGAGGATGAAATTAGGGGCCAGATCATGAAAATCTAGCTCATAGTAAAACATGAGCCCGCGGACAAATGGGTGGAAGGGGAATCCCAGTCCGCGGACGAAGTGGGCGAGGAACACAACCCTCTCGTGGGGTTCCGGAGTCGGAACGATCTGCCCTGCATTCGGGAGCCGGTGCGCGATATCTGCGGCCAAGTATCCGGCCTCCCGGAGCTTCGTAATGTCCTCCTCCGTCATCCACTTGCCTCCCACTCCGGACATGTTAGGAATGGCTGTACGGAGAAGGTGAGAACTGGAGCGCCGGAGCTCGAGCGTGCGAGAATGGATGAGCGAAGGAAGAAGAAGGCGTGGGTGAAAAAGGAGAATCCCTATCTCTTTATAAAGGTGGTAGAAACTATGCGCCTCCCCACTTGCCCGTTAAAATCGTTCCCCAAGCGCCACGATTGATGGCGCGGTTGGGTTACCCATGCCCGTATTGATGAGAATCCCGCGATAAGGGGACGCGATCTCTGCTTCGACAAGACGTGTCAAGGAAACTGCCTCGCATTACGTACAGTAGCTGGTTGTGAAAGACGGTTCGAATAATGACCGGACCGTGGCGTGATGTCATGCTATAAAAAGCTGTCAGCAGATTAGATTTGTGGAATATTGTGCTCTCTACGGTGGTATGTGGAATTTGTTTTGCAGAGCCGGACACGATTCTCATGTTCAAAATTTTCTATGGAGTATTCGGAGAAGGAACCCGCATTGCAATGTCGAAGACAATCTGCGCGCCGGACTCATCGTCATTGAAGCCTGGTTCAGGGGCTACTGAGGGAGTCTGGGATTAAGGGGTCCTCAGGCAGCCGGACTATATACTTTGGCTGGACTGTTGGACTATGAAGATACAAGATTGAAGACTTCGTCCCGTGTCTGGATGGGACTCTCCTTTGCGTGGAAGGCAATCTTGACAATTCGAACATGTAGATCTCCTTCTCTGTAACCGACTCTGTTTAACCCTAGCCCCCTCCGATGTCTATACAAACCCGAGGGTTTAGTCCGTAGGACAACAACAATCATAATCATAGGCTAGCTTCTAGGGTTTAGCCTCTACGATCTCGTGGTAGATCAACTCTTGTAATACTTATATCATCAAGATCAATCAAGCGGGAAGTAGGGTATTACCTCCATCGAGAGGGCCCGAACCTGGGTAAACATCGTGTCCCCCGCCTCCTGTTACCATTAGCCTTAGACGCACAGTTCGGGACCCCCTACCCAAGATCCGCCGGTTTTGACACCGACAGTAATCATGATAACATGGCAACCATTAGCGGGGGATTACTGTTGCATGATTATCGAGGTGTTACAAGCACTAACCACATAATTAATGTGCAATCAATTTCATACTATCAAATGTTAATGTCAGCACTAATCACATAATTAATGTGCAATTAATATCTACCTTTCTAAAAAATATTATCCTCCCTAATGTCAGCATGCAATTAATATCTTAACTTTTTTGTAACTCTTGATTAATATCCAACATGATATCGACGTGCATTGCAAGTACCCATTTACTAGTGGAGTATAAAAGAAGAGTCGCCATGTACTACACCAACACAAAAACGTCTAGCTAGGTGCAAAGTGCAAACAGCAACGACGAGCACCACAACATCCACAGGTATGGCTCTCATTGTTCTCGCCGCCATGTCCTCCGATGCCCTCCCCACCGCCCATGCTGACACCGATTTTATTTCCCGCGCATGCAAGAAGACAAATAACGCCGCAGTTTGCTTGGCTATGCTAAGCGCTGATCCAAAGAGTGCCTATGCCACCACCGAGCATGACCTCGCCAACATCGCACTGGAGATTACAATCTCCACCGTCTACAACAACGACATGGTCGTCACTGAGTTGGCCGAGGAAAAACATGGCACACCGGAGAAGGACGCGCTACTTGTTTGCCACAAGGCCTACCTTGACGCAGACAACGACCTCGACCTACAAGCCCACCTTGCCTTCGAGTACGCGGACTATGTCGGTGCCTCAAAGGTTGTGTACTCGCGAAAGGCACCGGTGATGCATCCGGGAACGCGTTCAAGAGGATCAACAAGAAGTCCCCCATGACCGACATACATCAGCAGATGATGGAGCGTTGTGCTGTCACCGCCGACCTCATGGATCTGCTTGTCCCCAAGTAATCACAGTCATTCTCGGCTCCTTGCCTATGCCTGTAGCTATCAATAATTAATCAATTCTGTCTGGACATGTTTTGGTCATAAGGCAGTTATAGTAAAAGTCACTCATATACAGGAGCATACACTTAATCCTATGAACGCACGCACGCATAACCTACCCTTATGAGCTCCTCCGAGAGATCCTCTTCTGTCCAGTGAAATATTTCTTCCCTCAAGTTCTTCCTTTTCTTTTTGCGAGACCTTCTACCCTGGACTATGAGCAATTGGTCAAGTTTAACCTGCAGGATAAACGCATATAGGACAGACCGACACGAGAGATTGCTTGCTTAGCTAGTACAGATTATTTCTGATTTTGTGTCTACAACAACTATAGCTCGATGTCCATGACTATGTGATGCAAGCGTCGTGGCGACCCTTCAGACGTGCTAGTTAGACATGCCCCGATGCTTTAAGCGTGAATATGTATGTACCGGTCGAAACCCATTGCGTTTAATTGTAATAAAAATATTATAAAGCAAAATAAAAATATATAAATTGGGAATTATTAAATTGGTTCACCCTTTTTTGCATTGGGAGAAAACAAATGGCAATTACACAACAATACCAGGAAACAATTTATACACTTAAACAAAAACGCAAACGAAACAAGAAAAATGACAGCTGTGGGATTTGAACCCACGCCCTTTCGGACCAAAGCCTAAATCTGGCGCCTTAGACCACTCGGCCGAACTGTCTTTGATGTGTGTATCAGATTATTAACTTATATATTCTATTTAAATTTCTCAGAGGTACTTAGATGACAATGACATCCATTGGGGAGGCACGTCGCACTTCGGACAGCAGAATCTGGTTGTGCAAGGAAATTCGGATCCCATGGAGCACCAATTGAATCTGATACAATCATGAGCCCATCTTGTTAGTTGTCTAATACATGGATTTAATCCGGCATAATCAAGAACTGCTACATCTGAAACCTCTTTTGGTTTAGTGACAGAACGAACGTGCGCGAAAAATAGGGAGCAGGTGCACAGTGCAGTGCAACTACTAGCCACGCTTATCAAAGAATGAAAAGACTATCACATTTTCTTTGTTTAGACTAGAAAATAGAAAATTGCCCGTGCGTTGCAACGGGGATACATTGCTAACACGTTGCATGGTAACGAAAACAAGAAAAGAAGAAAACATGAAAAGGCTATGTGTGTTTTAACCTTCTCACCACGTCCTGGTTGACGCCTGTCATACCCTGCATCATGTACACTATCGTGACAGTATAGGCGACATTGACTACGATCCTACCAGTGATGCATCGATGCAGCAGTGATGCATAGGGGTAGCCTCGGTGTCCAAAAGGTCCTCGGCACACTAAACCCAATGCCACCCACGACCTCCGACTCGTCACATTGTTGGGCAAAGGACTCCGACCAAATTCTCATGAAAGAACGGACAACAAATTATCATTGACAATGAAAGGTGACATTGGGTAGCCTCGGTGTCCAGAAGGTCCTCGATGCACCGAGCAAACCCAATGCCACCCACCACCTGCTACTCGTCACATCGTTGGGCATAGGAATCCAAACAAATTCTCAAAAGAACGGACAACAAATTATCGTTAACAATGAAGAGGTGACATTTTATGCCACCACGTTCATCAACGTTGATTATGGTTGATGAAATGTGATGTTGATTCCTACCAACTAAATAGCATTCACATTCATCAAACCGCCATATCTACTAAATTAAAAGCGGGTAGGAAACATATATAATAGGCATTATCAAAACCATCGCATATAAAGAATATATTTAATTAAGGTTGCATCCTAAATAGAATTTTAGAAATGATTAAAATGCAAAATAAAAGTATATTTAAAATCTACATATTTTTTGAGTGTTTTTCATACATAACATGTTAGATTTGGAGTTAGAGTTTGAAAGTTATGAATTTTTTAAAAACATTTGAATCTGCCCGAAAAAAGAAAAATTAAACAGAGAGTAGTTGGGCCGAAATTAGAACATCGTGCAGCCCATCTGTTAAATGATCCCTAGGCGAGGCCATTATATCCTACACCCACCAGCATTTAGAGAGAAAAAAGAAGAAAAAGGGAGAGAAGGATGGAGTCTGAACTCAGGTCACCCATGAAGAAGACTAAGGTTCTAGTGTAAGTGCATCTAGTGCTACTCCTAATTTGTTTTGGAGTATTGATGAAAAACTTGGTTGAGGGACTAATGTGTTTGTGAGAATTGCAGGATAACACAGGTAGTAGCCCCATATTGATTCGGTTTACCTACCAGAGATGACCCCTAAAAATGTGTGAAGACATTGAAGACAATGATGGTCTATGAAGATATTCACATTGAAGACTATGACATGAGAAGACATCACATGAAGACTATGGAGTGCGAAGACATAGTTGTTTCGTAGTTTCCTTTTCTTCTTTGTTGAGTCATAGGAACCACCGTACTGTTAAGTGGGGTCCAAGTGAACAACGTCAGAGTGACTGATGTGATGCTCAACAAAATCCTATGTCTTCGAGCGAAGACAATAAGAGCAAATCTTATCCAGAGCTGGATGAGTCGGCTTTACTTGTAGCCAAGTCAAGCTGCCGTGTGTGTTTGAAATCTGACTGTTGGACACGTGTCAGTTCCTTAGTGACCCAGGGTCATTTTGGACAAATCAGGTCGGGTTGCCTCCTGGCTATAAATAGCCCACCCCTTACACCATAAATTGGTGGCTGCTCAGAGTTATTGCATGGCTTTGGTCGTTTAAGAGCAACCCACCTCCGAAGCATTTGAGAGAGAAATCCTTGCGAGGACAAAGCCCAAAACACCCAGAGCCAAAGAGTGTTAGGCATCACTGAAGTCTTTCTGTCCACGTGATCTGAAGACTTGTTACACTTGAGGACTGTGAATCCTCCAGCCGGTTAGGCGTCGCGTTCTGAGCATCCAAGAGTCATTGTGGATTGCCGGTGAACAAAGTCTGTGAAGGTTTGGAAGTCTACCTTGAAGACTTACTAGAGTGATTGGGCGAGGACTAAGTGTCCTTAGATCAAGGGGAATAAGGTGAAGACGCAGTCTTCTGAGTTGAATCTCTGCCTCCCTAACCAGACGTACAGTTGTCACAGCAACTGAAACTGGTCCAACAAATCCTTGTCCTCTCCAAGCAACTGGTTCTATCCTTTACCTCTCCTTACTTATAGTTTGTCTTCGTGAAGTCATTGCCTCCCTACATGATCTGATTGTCTTCACTGTGTGAACACTGTTGTTGGTTGACTTCATTCTATCTTCCAGCTTGATCCTTACTACCTAGCTGCTGATAGTCTTCGTGCTTTCACTTCATTTCTTACTTGACTATGGCTTGCCTAGTGTAGTCTACCTTCCGCTGCATATCAATAGGTTCATTGCTACTGTTTGTCTTCAAAGCCCACGTGTTTTGAAGACTTCCATAAAAATCGCCTATTCACCCCCCCCCCTTCTAGTCGACAGTTGTTGTTTTCTAGTGGTTTTCGCAAAATAATGAATTTTATCAGAGTAAAAAAATCCAAAAAATCTGTGGAAGGTTCAAGTTCGGAAGGTCCCAGCAGCAACCAACATAACATGGGGGCCCACCCTGGGACCCACGTGCCCCCCAGACTTTGATCCACTGCCTCTCGGCTCTCGTGCCTTTATATACTTCCGAAAACCATCAGGAATTCGTCACATGTAATTTTTCCGTCGTCGCAAACCTTTGTTTCTTCGCGATCCAATCTGGAGGTCTTTTTCGGTACTCTGTTGAAGGTGGAAATCATGACGGTGATCACTCGTGATTAGATTCCTGGAAGTGATAGTTATTGACTAGAGGGGGTGAATAGGTGATTTTTATGAAAGTCTTCAAAACACGGGGGCTTTGAAGACAAACAGTAGCAATGAACCTATTGATATGCAGCGGAAGGTAGACTACACTAGGCAAGCCATAGTCAAGTAAGCAATGAAGTGAAAGCACGAAGACTATCAACAGCTAGGTAGTAAGGAACAGGATGGAAGATAGAATGAAGCCAACCAACAACATTGTTCACACAATGAAGACAATCATATCATGCAGGGAGGCAATGACTTCACGAAGACAAACTGTAAGTAAGGAGAGGTAAAGGATAGAACCGGTTGCTTGGAGAGGACAAGGATTTGTTGGACCAGTTCCAGTTGCTGTCACAACTGTACGTCTGGTTAGGGAGGCTGAGATTCAACTCAGAAGACCGCGTCTTCACCTTATTCCCCTTGAGCTAAGGACACTTAGTCCTCGCCCAATCACTCTAGTAAGTCTTCAAGGTAGACTTCCAAACCTTCACAGACTTTGTTCACCGGCAATCCACAATGACTCTTGGATGCTCAGAATGCGAAGCCTAACCGGCTGGAGGATTCACAGTCCTCAAGTGTAACAAGTCTTCAGATTACGCGGACAGAAAGACTTCAGTGATGCCTAACACTCTTTGGCTCTAGGTGTTTTGGGCTTTGTCCTCGCATGGATTTCTCTCTCAAATGCTTCAGAGGTGGATTGCTCTCAAACGACAAAAGCCGTGCACTAACTCTGAGCAGCCACCAATTTATGGTGTAAGGGGTGGGCTATTTATAGCCAGGAGGCAACCCGACCTGATTTGTCCAAAATGACCCTGGGTCACTAAGGAACTGACACATGTCCAACGGTCAGATTTCAAACACACGTGGCAGCTTGACTTGGGCTACAAGTAAAGGTGACACATCCAGCTCTGGATAAGATTTGCTCTCATTGTCGAAGACATAGGATTTGGTTGAGCATCACATTAGTTACTCTGACTTTGTTCACTTGGATCCCACTTAACAGTATGGTGGTTCCTATGACTCAACAAAGAAGAAAAGGAAACTACGAAACAACTATGTCTTCGCATTCCATAGTCTTCATGCGATGTCTTCTCATGTCATAGTCTTCAATGTGAATATCTTCACGGACCACCATTGTCTTCAATGTCTTCACACATTTTTAGGGGTCATCTCTGGTAGGTAAACCGAATCAATGTGGGACTACTACCTGTGTTATCCTGCAATTCTCACAAACACATTAGTCCCTCAACCAAGTTTGTCCTCAATACTCCAAAACCAACTAGGGGTGGCACTAGATGCACTTACAATTCCTTTGGACTATGAGTCCGCGGTAGTTGGTAGATGGTTCTCTCTCTCTCTCTCCCTCAATCCCTCCCTCTCCCTCCCTCTCTCTCTCTCTCTCTCTTGCTTGCTTCTTAATATATCACATGAGCTACCCTACATGATTGTGATCCATTCAATGTAACTTTTGATGTGTGTTTGCTGGAATATGATTTTTTTTGGAAAAGGAGGCTCACCCCCGGCCTCTGCATCTGAAAGGTGCATGCGGTCATATTTAGTCCTGGCCATCTCAGGCCCGCCCCTGTCGGCCCACGCAGACCCGGCCCTAAAATCCAGGGCCTAGGCCCGATGGGCTTGCTCATGGGTTGGGCTTGGGCCTAAGTTTTGAGCCCACCAGCAGTGCCTGGACAGGCTTGGGCTTGGCATATTGGCATTTTAAGGAAGAGGCCCGGCCCATGGCCCTAAGCCCTAAGGGCTTTTGAGGACTTTTTACCAGATGGGCCAGACTTGGGCTTGAAAAGTAGGCCCGTTGGTAGGGCTTGGGAGGGCCCAGGCCTTAGTTTTCTGCCGTGGGCTTTTTTAGGCCTGGCCCGGCCCGTGGCCAGATATAGCCATATTATTAAATAGTACAAATAAAAACATAGTCTTAGCTCCAATACAGCTTGCAAAAGGAGTAAAATAAAAAAGGAAACTTGTTACCACAACCGGCAGGATAAATGGGAGTAGAACACTAGACGCCTATCCTATTATGAGACTGCCATCCAAACCTGTCGTGGAATTGTCGCATCAGATGTCCTAGTGAAAGGACTTAGTCGTGGAGCCATCGCAACCAGGAAGCTTGAAGGGGTTAATCAGGACAAGAGACACGAGAGGTTTATACTAGTTCGGCCCCTTACGATGAAGGTAAAAGCCTACGTCTAGTTGTGATTGGGATTATGTATGTCTCGATAACCAGGAAGCAGAATCGCTTGACCTAGCTCTCGAGCTGTTGTTTCGTATCGTGAACCGCCGCCGGGTCGTCCCCCTTATATACTGAGGTCGACGCCCAGCGGCTCTACAGAGTCCCGGCCGGCTTATAGATTGTATCCGGCTTGGTCTCTTAATCTTTCTTGCCTTACAGTACAAGTTACATGATCAAGGCGGTTTAACACTACGGGCCTTAGGTCACCTCTGGGCCGTTGGGCCTTTACTAAGCCGCCGTCTTCAAGCTTGAACTTCTGTCTTCAAGAATGCTTGTAAGTATAACCCGGCTCCTTTTGGTGGGTCATACTAATAGTTATATCCCCAACAAAACCGGTTGAATATAGCCCATGCTACCATCTCCCACTAGTTGCACCCAATAACCAAAGGCTCCCTGGAGTCCATAGGAGTGAGTAGGGACCATGTACGGATCCATGTCGTAGCTCTGAAGATGACCTGCAAGAAAGTTAAAGTATGTTGCCTATTAAAAATCATATCATTCCTACAGTTCCATATAGCCCAAATAAGCGCACATATTCCAATCCAAATACGAGACATAGTAATATGATCTACTCCAGCTAGCAACGTTCCAAATAACTCTTCAATGCTAACTGGAGGAATAATGTTAAAGGCTATATGAACCGTTCGCCAAAGTAATTTCGCGAGAGGGAAATCTATGAACAGGTGTTGTATTGTTTCTTCATGATCACAAAAAACAACATCGTGCACTACCTACCCAACATCGCTGATACGGATAATCCCTCGATCATCCCCATGGACGTACCTACATCCCCCTCGACACCACTTGGACCTATGACAAGAGCTCGAGCAAAGGTTCTCGAAGATAAGGTGAACTCACTCATCTCCAAACGTGAAAGATCGGCCTCTAGGGTTCTACCCTACATCATCTTGGTATCATGAGCCACGTTGATCACGTTTTTGGAGCCCCTATCCCGTGTTTTCTAGCTTGATTTTGTTGTTTTCATCCTAAATCCGAAAATCCCCACCAAAAATAGCCCCAATTTTTTTTGTGATTTGTTGGTGTGTTAAGTTTTGTTGGATTTGATCCATGGATTTGTGTTGCCACGTGTGGATCTAGATTTCCCCACCCACCCCACCCTTTTCCATCCACAAAATCGTTCGAATTCGACATCTCCACCTTCCTCCACCTCGAAATAGAGCAGTTCGTCCCGTGCCCGATTTTGCCCAGGCACCGGACGACCGGGCTCCACCGGATATCCAGCGACCACCGGACGACCGTGATCCACCGGACGTCCGTAAAACTCTCACGAAACTGAAATTTTCTAGTTCGGCCACCACCACTTCCCCACCTTCCACCACATCTTCCAAACCCTTATACCACCACAGCTGCCCACATACACCACCATCATCCACCAATACCACCTATGACGATTTTGACACGTTTTGGTCTTTGAGATTTTGAGTTGTGGTTCCCGTGTCCTATTGTGTTTCGGCTATATAGGTACGGTTCGACATCATCATCACGACCGCTCATCTTCGCAAAGGACTCATCATCGCCAAGGACGGTAACCTCGACGACATCTTTGTCATCCCATGCCATTGCATTGATAACCACATAGCCTTACTTTTGCGTTGCTTACCCATTGAGACTAGCCATTGAGTATTGCCGGCAACATGACTTGTGCACATTAGTGATCATACTCCATAGCATACATACCATATCATAGTGGTGCATATCTTGGTATCATCTTTTGTGTCATAAAGTTGTCATACATACACAATTGATATCTTGGTTCGTGAAGTTTTGCATGAGAAAAAGAGCTCAAAAGTGAAAGAGCCAAACAAGCTTTTAAGCAAAGAGGGAAAGATAAGCAAAGAGCTTATAAGCAAGAACCATAGCATCATACTACATTAAAGATTGTCATATACGATCATCTTGGATCATATCACCGAAATACCATACATATAGCATACTTGGGATAGAGGTCGTTGCATTTTTGCCTAGTAGGTTGTGCACAAGTTTCGTATCCGCCTATTGTGCAATCGTGCTAGCGTCTCTCTAGTATTGTGCAACAAGAGCATTTTCGTGGACTCCACATTTTGGCTCATTTTTGGTTTGCACAATCCCACTTATCTATTTGCGGGTGTGTTTCCATGTGCCACTACTTGCTTGGTCTACTTGTTGCATTTGCAAATTTGTGAATCTTTTCCAACATTTTTGAAGCTCACTTACAATTGCATCAAATTTTGTGCCACCATCCTAACCAAGCTCCACCATAAGCTTTTACTTGTGCAGGTGTGAGAACCGACAAGAATTGGTACCAATTGTGCTATTTCATTGTCCGCATTTGAGTAATCTTGATCCATCTTCAACATCGGTCAAGGTACATTTGGTATAAGTTCTTCTCTTTCTCCCACTCACATTTTGCTTGGAATGATGGATAGGCCAAGTACTTCTACCAAACCACTATTCATCGAGCAAGACGACGACATGTCATCATTCGCCACCAAGAGCCACCTCTTTGGTGCACAACGAGCATTGCATCAAGAGCAACAAGCAATGACCGACTGCATCGACAATCTCGCCACCGACTTGCGACTCTCCGAGCAACGTACAAGAGACTACTTCGACAACAAGCTCGACGCTCACAAGCAAGAGAACGATGCAAGAATGGATGAGATTCGTGCCTTGTTGGTGAACCGCCCTCCTTCAACTTCTTCATACTCAAGACGGAGCCGCTCAAGTCGACACTCCGGCAACACCTTCTCCGGCTCAAGTACACCGACATCGAACACTCTTCGACGAGCTGCACGTCAAGACTGTCATGCGTCTCGCAATCCTCTACATGGCAATCATCCACAAGAGCAAGTCGACGAGCAAGTACATCGTCCTCAACCAAACCAAGAGCCTTTTGCACAAGCTCAAGAACGACAACGTCAACGTCACCAAGAGGAAGAACGAGCGCGTCAACATCAAGATGAACAAGACGCCGAGGCTCAACGTCTTCAACAACAACAACGTGAAACACGAGCTCTTGAGGCGCAACGTGCCCTTCAAGAATCAAGTCGAGCCATTGCGAAGCGCAACCGTGATAGGCACAACCAAGAGGAAGAACTTCGAGGAGAAATCCTAGAGCGGAACTACCAACCAAGAGTGCAACGTCAAGCAAGGTTGTCAGAATCGCGATTTTGAATCGGATCGGAGCTCTGATGGTAGGATCGCAAATCGTGGAATCTTCACTATCAGGATCGTAAAAACGTAGATTTTATTAACTAAAATCGTAGAATCAGAGGGATTAGTTTGGATCGTAAAGTCATAGAATCGTATAACAGAATCGCGATTCTGACAACCTTGACGTCAAGTTCCCCCACCTCCTCCTCAAGCTCGACAAGCTCCTCCTCAACCTCAAGTTCAACAAGAGCAAGATGAACATGGACTTCCTCCACGCCATGAGCAACATGAGGTTGATTATCCTCCACGTCAAGGGCATCATCATCACCATCTACCACAACACAATGAAGAGCAACGCTATGGCAAGCTAAAGTTCACCATGCCCAAGTTCAATGGTAGCAATGATCCCGAAGAGTACCTCTCATGGGCATTGAAGGTCGACAAAATCTTTCGTTTGCACAACTATGAGGAAGAGAAGAAGATCGCTATGGCATCACTTGAGTTCCAAGATTATGTGCTCATATGGTGGGACAAGTCCTTGAGCGCCGAGAAGCAAGAGGTGAACCACCAATCACCACTTGGACTCAAATGAAAGATGTCATACGAGCACGTTTTGTGCTCACCTACTACAACCGCGATCTCTTCAAGAAGCTCCAACTCCTCAAGCAAGGAACAAAGAGTGTTGAAGAATACTACAAGGAAATGGAGATAGCCATGATAAGAGCCAATGTCACAGAAGATGATGAGCAAACTATGACACGCTTCTTGAATGGTCTCAATCATCCCATCAAGAAGATCGCCGACTTCCAACCCTACTCCAACCTCATTGAACTCGTGCATCAAGCTACCAAAGCGTAACGTCAAGTGCAAGATGACTTCAAGTATGCCAAGTACTCATCCAAGACCTACGGCTTCTCCAACACCCAAGCTTCAACGACTCCTCGAACTTCTACCTCAACCAAGCCATCTACAAGCAACGACGACAAGTCAAGTTACAAGAAAGCTTCGACAACTCAAGTCGTCCTCTTCCTACTACAAGCAACTTCAAGTCGTGCACTTCATCATCTACTCCAACCGATGAGACCGTCAAGACAAGATTCTTCAAGTGTTTCACTTGCGGCGGCCGAGGCCACAAGTCTTTCCAATGCACCAACAAGCGCACCATGGTCCTCAATGATTACGGAACCTATGACTCCATGAGTGAAGAGGAGGTGGAAGCCCTTGAGCAAGTGGACATGCACCAGCGCGTGAACGCGGATGAAGATGATCAAGTCTTTTGTGATGAGGATTCGAGCCCCGCTCTCGTTGTCTCCAAAGTCTTGACTCTTCAACATCAACAAGACGAAGAACAAAGATGCCACATCTTCCACACAAAGGCCGGCATCAATTGAAGGCCCGTCAAGGTCATCATCGATGGAGGTAGTTGTCACAACTTAGCAAGTTAAGAACTATGCTCCAAGCTACAATTGGTCAAGATGAAGCACCCGCATCCATACAAGGTCCAATGGCTAAGCGATTCTGGCACTATAAAAGTTGAGCATACAGTCAAGGTTTCCTTCAAAATTGGAGCATATGAGGACACTTTGGAGTGTGATGTCGTCCCGATGTCCGTTTGCCACCTCCTCATTGGTCGGCCATGGCAATTTGACCGCGGCGTCATCCACCACGGGCGTACCAATCACTATAGCTTCAAGATGAAAGGGAAGGAGTATGTGCTACGACCTATGTCTCCTAGTCAAGTGATAGCCGACAAGCAAGGCACCCATCATGGAGAGAAGAGTGAGAAAGTGATCCACCCAAAAGAGAGTGAGAGCCATAAGCCAAAACCGAGTGCCTCCATGATGAGCGACAAGAAAAACTTCGTCCTATTCGCTACCAAAAGAGAGATGAGAGAAGTGTGTGAGAACCCATCGAGTGTTATGCACTTTGTCCTTGTGTGCAAGGATGAGGCACCAAAAACTAACACCTCTCATGATCTACCTTTAGTGTTGTCTTCTCTTTTGCAGGACTTCCAAGATGTTTTCCCCAATGAGCTACCTCCGGGACTACCTCCACTACGAGGCATTGAGCACCGAATCGACCTCATCCCCGGAGCACCTCTACCTAACAAAGCTCCATACCGCGTCAACCCCGAAGAAACTAAGGAGATCCAACGGCAAGTACAACAACTCATCGACAACGGACATGTACGTGAAAGCTTAAGCCCTTGTGCCGTTCCGGTTATACTTATGCCCAAGCAAGATGGTAGTTTTCGCATGTGCTCGGATTGTAGACCCATCAATGCTATTACCGTTCGTTATAGGCATCCCATTCCTCGCTTAGATGATATGCTTGATGAACTTAGCGGTGCCACAATTTTCTCAAAAATTGATCTTAAAAGCTATTATAAAATCCGCATACAAGAAGGTGATTAATGGAAAACCGCTTTCAAAACCAAATTTGGCTTGTATGAGTGGTTGGTTATGCCTATGGGTTTGTCGGAAACTCCCGGTACTTTCATGCGTCTTATGCATTTTGTGCTTCGCCCTTACATTGGAGTGTTTGTTGTGGTTTACTTTGATGACATTCTTGTTTTTAGCAAATCCATGAAAGAGCATCTAAATCATGTTAGGGCTATTTTGCAAACTCTTCGCAAGGAACATCTTTATGCCAACATGAAAAAGTGCACATTTGGTGTTGACAAGCTTGTTTTCTTAGGTTTCGTTGTTTCTTTCAAGGGTGTACATGTTGATGAATCTAAAATTGAGGCAATTAAAACTTGGCCCCAACCCACCAATTTGCAACAAGTGTGTAGCTTTCTTGGTCTTGCGGTTTTTTATCGTCGCTTTGTGAAAGACTTTAGCATCATCGCCGCACCTTTGCATGCCTTGAGTAAGAAAAATGCTCCTTTTGTTTGGGGACCCTTGCAATCTTCCGCTTTTGATGAGCTCAAATCTTTGCTTACTCATGCTCTGATTCTCGCTTTACCCAACTTTGACAAAACTTTTGAGGTTCATTGCGATGCAAGTGGTACCGGAATTGGTGGAGTTTTGATGCAAGAAAAACAAGCCATTGTATATTTTAGTGAAAAACTCTCAAGTGCTCAACTTAACTATCCCATCTATGACAAAGAATTGTATGCTTTAGTGCATGTGTTACATGTTTGGGAACATTATCTTAGACCTCATGAGTTTGTCATCCATACTGATCATGAAACGCTAAGTACTTGAAAGGTCAAACTAAGTTGAACAAGCATCATGCCAAATGGAGTGAATTTATTGAATCTTTTCCCTATGTGATCAAGTACATTAAGGGTAAGGAAAATGTTGTTGCGAATGCCCTTTCTCGCATATGAACGCTTGTCACTACACTTGAGTTGAATGTTATTGGCTTTGAGCACATAAAAGACTTGTATGCGAATGATCCTTACTTTGCTACTCCTTATGCTAAGTGTTTGACGCATACATCTTGGGAACAATATTACATCAAGGATGATTATCTTATGAGAGCTAACAAACTTTGCATTCCCGAGTCTTCTCTTCGTTTGCTCCTTTTGCAAGAGGCTTATGGAGGCGGACTCATGGAACACTTTGGCCGCGACAAGACATTCGCCACGCTCTCCAAGAACTACTTTTGGCCCAAGATGTTCCGCGACGTCTCACGCTTCACCAACTGATGCTCTACATGTCGCAAAGCTAAGTCTAAAGCTCAATCCCATGGTCTTTACATGTCTCTTCCTATTCCTTATCAACCTTGGGAAGACATTAGCATGGATTTTGTACTTGGTTTGCCTAGAACTCAAAATGGAAAGGATTTTGTGTTTGTTGTTGTGGACCGATTTTCTAAGATGGCATATTTCATTCCATGCAACAAGATAGATGATGCTTCACATGTTGCAAATCTCTTTTGTAGGGAAATCTTGCGACTCCATGGAGTATCAAAGACAATTGTCTCAGACCGCGACGTCAAGTTCTTGAGTTACTTTTGGAAGACGCTATGCGCCAAGCTCGGCATCAAGCTTTTGTTATCTTCGGCATACCATCCTCAAACCGACGGCCAAACGGAGGTGACGAACCATACACTCTCCACTCTAATTCGCGTATTGATCAAGAGGAACATCAAGGAGTGGGAAGAGTGTCTACCAATCACCGAGTACGCCTACAACCGTGCAAGACATTCAACTACCGGCAGATCCCCCTTCGAGGTCGTCTATGGCTTCAACCCGTTGTCCCCATTGGACATTCTACCTCTTCCACTACAAGAGCGCACCAACCTCGACGAGAGTGCACGAGCAAGCTACCTCAAGAAGATGCATGAAGATACAAGGACCACCATCGAGCGCCAAGTACAACGACTAGCGACCAAGCTCAACGTCAACAAGCAACCCATGATATTCAACATTGGAGATCTCGTGTGGCTACACCTTCGCAAGGACCGCTTCCCCAACGAACGCAAGTCCAAACTTCTACCTCGAGCCGATGGACCCTTCAAGGTGCTAGCACAACACAACAACAATGCTTATAGGATTGACCTCCCACGCGACAAGTACAACGTGAGCGACATCTTCAATGTCAAGGACCTCTCGCCATACCATGGTGATGACACTTTCGATCCGAGGTCGGATCTTTCCTAAGGGGGGGGGGGAGATGATGCGGAGCATCCCTTGATCATCCCCATGGATGTACCTACACCCCCCTCGACACCACTTGGACCTATGACAAGAGCTCGAGCAAAGGCTCTCGAAGATAAGGTGAACTCACTCCTCTCCAAACATGAAAGATCGGCCTCTAGGGTTCTACCCTACATCAGTCGCTTTATTAAATTGTTGGGATATGATGAATTATCACTTTATGATCAGATTTATTCATGAATTCTTTTGAGAACTATTTAGTTCTTTTGCTACATAATTCTTGACCATATATTCTCTCCGATCTATTCTCTCTTTCTCTGGCCAAGGTTAAGGTTTGATCTTTAGAGGGAGTTGTGTATGATAGTTGGGTTCAACCATGCAAGTAAGCTACCACAGTGACAGAAAGTGTAAAAGCTTTGTGGTGTTGTTTCCACTAGGGATAAAGAGATGATTACATAGTTGTCTTTTGAATGCAGAGTGAAGACAATATACCATCTACTTCATGTCATCATGCTTATTGCAATTGTTTTTACTTAATACTTTAAGATGCATACTGGATAGCAATCTTCGGTGGAGTATTAGCTATAGATGTAGTTGGATAATTGCACATAGATATTGGGACGTGATGTTCATATATTAATTATGCCATGGATAGTCATAGTTATAAACACTGCAATTTAATCGATGCTCAACTGTAATTTTTTTACTACATCATGCTTTATTTTGGAGATAAACCACTAATGAACCTATGGACCCGGTCTATTTTCTTCCTATAAAACTTTCAACCTCAATCAACGCTCTTTTAATTTCTTGCTTCTAAATTCCTGTCAACTTGCTATTAAGTCCAAGTCTTTTTGTGGTTCAATTGTCGCTTCTAATCCTTACTAACTAGCAAGCTAGTGGGTCTGACAATCTCACTAGTCCTTTTGGGGCGCGAGGAAGTTTTGTATCTGTGTGTGTAGGTGTTGATCATTGCTTGTGTCACTAAGCTTCTGTTGGTTTGATAAACAACACGATCACTTGAGGGAACTTGTTTCTTGCTATAACCCCTGGTCCCTTGCACTTGGGCCCTAACACCTTCCTAGTTAAGAGGAAGTAGGCGGCCATCGGTGAACTTTCTCCATACTAGTAGCTAGTACAACATGCCAAATTCTGGTAGTTTGATAGCATGTAGAACTTTTATTTTCATGAATACGCAAAGCCTATGTATCATTTCATTGATAGAAGAAGTTAATAGTGAGTACAAGAGGTGGTACAACACATGGCAAGACGTGAGATAGCACGTAGAACTACATAGGTTATTTTAACGTTCCATGTAGTTGTATGGATTTGTGGATTTGCTAAAAAAATCGATAAAGGGCGCTCTTTATTGACTCATAATGTTGCATCAATCAAATACAAACATAACGAGTACACACTCGACCTCTACACAATTAGGATCCACACAACTAAAAAGAAAGAAAAACAGGACCCATAAGGGTCAACGCGAGGCGAACGACCAACCGCGGCAAAACATCAACTACTATCACTGCCTTTGACAACACCCGAACAACAAGAAGCTCCCCCGAACAGCGACACTTTCAGCAAGGAAACAATACATGAACACTGTCATCGCCGGATTGAACCACATAGGCCAATCATGGATTTTCACCTAGAAGAGAAAGACTGAGTAATCTCTAGATAGTGCCATCAACAAGGGAGCATAAACCACCACTGTCAGGTACAACCAAGGAAGGTCAGACCTAAGATTGTGTGGATTTGCTAATGAGGCATACGATTGTGGACGCAAACATTTGAGAGGTAATCGGTCACTACCCATGAACGTCCGCACACGCCGGATCTGCTATATGCTCTGCCAGAATAAACTACTTATGTTAAGTAGCCTTTTTGGAAGGGTATATGCCTATGAAAGGATCTTTTCTATGAATCTATTTTTCTAGGTTTTACAGTCTTGTGAGACAGAAATTTTCTATTCTTGAGATCAGTGGCTTAAGGGCACGTTCTAACTCGTTCAGTTGAGCATTATAATTCTTCTTCCACAAAGAAATAAAATATATAGAAATCACTAAAGTGGCGTAGCCTGAAGCATCTTAATTTTGGGGCATCCTTTTCTCCAATACGCATAAGCGTGCGTACTATATTTTAAAGAAGAGAATGAGATAGAGAAACTCTCCACGTTAGCGAGTACATATTACACCTTGCATGAAACATGCAACACCAACTCCACCTACATCGCCTAAGATAAGCTAACTCCTCGCACTAGCCATAAAGCCTGAAAAAGGCTTCCACCTCTCCCTTGATGATCTTTGTTCGTTTTCATGTTCTTCCTTCCACCCCAAATTTTCGCACGAGAGCTTGCAAAGATGATGAGGCGCGATCGACCTTTGGCCTTTTTGGAGAACCTTATGGCATCTATTTTTGGTCTTTTTTCCTATCCAGTATCCACCTAGGGCTGCAAACGTGTCGAGTCCAAGCGAATTGGACTAGAGTCAACTCAGTTTGTACTAAAAATTGAGCTTTCAAACAGAGCGAAACTGAGGTTGAGCTGTAAAAAGTGACTCGTTTTTAGCTTGTAATGATCTCGAGTCGATCCCATTCGAACTAAATAAGATGATTTTTTTAATAATGTAAGACATTTTTTGGAATAAGATAGACTACAACACAACATAAGAAATCACTATAAAATAATTTTGACCTGTTCTCTCTCGAGTGAAGACTAATATTCACTCCATCTCTAATTGCTTTTCTTAGATTTCTCTAGAGAGGAATAGTGTCTAGCAAGAGATCATGGATGAACTAGCAAGAGAAAAAAAGAAACAAAGGTGTGTCTGCTCTTAAACTTTGGTGAGAATAACCGGATATTTAATACTCCCTCCGTTCCAAATGAGTTGAATTAGATTTGTCTAGATACCAATGTATCTAGACACATTTTAGTGTTAGATACATCCGTATCTAGACAAATCTAGATACTGATGTATCTAGACACGTTTTAGTGTTAGATACGTCCATATCTAGACAAATCTAAGGCAACTAATTTGACATCGAAATAATATATGCCTAACCACATATCATACTGAAGGTAAATTTTCTCTGCGCTTATTTAAACTTCATGTTTGAAAATAGGTAAAATGTTGAATTAAACTTCATGTTTGAAAGCTGGTAAAATGGAGAAAAATCATACGCGACATATATGATAGTAAGTTATCACATTTCTTTTTAACTCATATCAAGATTATTAATATAATTATATGATATCAACCCATCGAACTAAAATCGAGTGAGCCAGCGTTGGCTCAAAATCAGCTAATTTCTCAATCGACCTGAATAAAATGTTCATACTTTAATTTTGTTTTGAGTCAATCTCAAATCGAACCAAAATACAACGTCTGAGCCTGGAGCTTTCGTTGCAGCCTATCGCGCCCCATACATAACCGAGCCGAGCAACAAAACCGGGCGGGGTGACCCTTCCGGTGGGTCGCAGCCGCGCCCATAAAAACTGAAACCCACCAGACCTCCTTGCCTTCTCCCCCCCTTCCCCATCCCCATCACGTCGCCCGGCCGCCCACCGCTGGGACCCCGAGCCCACGGGGCCTTCAACCCCCACCCGCACGCGCGCGCGCGCCTCCCCTCTGAGCCCTGACCCCCTCGCCGGAGCGGCCGAGCGCGCGCCCATGGACGAGTACAGGCCGCGCCGGTCGCCGGCTACCGAGCGGTTCGTCGGGTTGTTCTCGTCGCCCTCCTCGTCGCCGACGGAGTCGTCGTTCGTCGCTGGGGATGAGTTCCACGAGGACGACTTCATGTTCTCATCCGCCCCAGTCGCCGCCTCGGACGCGCGGCCCGACGGGCCAGGGAGCCCCACCCGGGTTCCGCATAGCCACCTCGGTCTCCTCGCCGCGCTGCACGAGGGGGACAAAAGGCTCCTTGTTCGCCGCGCCGGGGGCGGGAGCGGGGCAGCGGCGTCGGCTGTCGCGGCCACCCCGGCCACGCTGCTCCGGCGCAAGGCCACCATCGCGGCTGCCACTTCGGCATCTGGTGGTTCGCTGTCGCCCACCCAGTCCCCTGCCTCCGCCGCGTGGGCTATCCCGGCGAACCCGAGGCCCAAGAACCGCGCACCGGCCCCGCAGTATCACCAGTCGGCTCCAGTTAAGGTTCCCGTCCGCCCGCCCCCGAAGCCGGCCATGGACAAGTGGGACGAACTGGACGACGATGACGAGCTCCGACACGGGGATGCCGCCATGCTGCCCCCGCACGAGATGGTCGCGCGTGCGTCTGCTGGTGGCGCCGGGCCGGCCGCCCCCTTCTCGATGCTGGAGGGCGCCGGTCGCACGCTCAAGGGCCGAGATCTTCGACGGGTACGGGACGCTGTGCTCCGGCAAACCGGATGGCTCGACTGAATCCGGCGAGGTGATGTGGCTCTGGACTTGTATTCAGCTTAGAGTCATAGATTGGTTACATTAGGATATAATTCTTGTGGCGTTGTAGATCGGAAGGGAAGATGAGAAAGTAAGGTAACAGGTTGAGTTTTTTTGTGTGCAAGTGCTTGCAATTTTGATCTCAGTGAACTGGAAGGATGTGTCTGTTATTACTGAAGTTTCAACAGTAATAAGAACTTGTGTCATGTATTCGTAAATTGGGAGTTTTCTGTAATTCAGGAGGAAGGGCAATTTTGTCAACGCTGTTGAGTTTATCTCGACAATTCTCAAGGTTTATTTTTGTCCACTCGAATCGAAATGGTATTTCGGTTTTGTTTCTTTATCACGTGATATCACACAATTGCATTTTGTCGTGGTATAAGGTTAATTTTTCATGTATGTTCCTTGCCGTATGTGCATTCTCTAATCGTAATTGATATGCTGTTCATCCATGTCTGCCTACTTCCTAGAGAATTTCAGAGTTCATTGTGTTAACAGTATGATCCCACGCAGAATCTGCTTATGCTTTCGAATTCAGAGTTCATTATGTCATATGCAAGCAATGTATCAAACTCATCAACCAATTATTCTTTGTTGGAAAGCATTGCCGCTTATGTCGTCGGAAGAACTTTGGTTGGTGCCTTGGTGGCTGTTGCCAGTGTTATCCAGTCATAAGGTATTCTAGTGTATGGTCTTATTAGGTGAACTTTTCTTAGTATTACTTCTCTACACTTGAATTTATACATCTTATAAACGATTTACTAGTTTGGATTGGTGGCACAATGACTGATTGCTACGCCCATTCTTTTCAAAACGAAACTGATTGCTATGTTTAGGTGTAGTATTCTAGTGGCAACCATCTGGTCTTATCCAGCAAAATAGATAAACACCACCAACTTCTTTGAACCATTCAATGATGTTTTTCTCTTTATGTGTCGATACTTATTCTTGGCTGTGGCATACACTGCTGAAAACTGTAGTTGTATTCCTGCCATATGATCGCATGATCTTGTTAAATGCTTTAATGTATTCTATTTTCTGCTTGCCGTAGGTTGAGATGCTCATCTGATGGACCGCTGTGTATTTAGGGACCCTGGCCTGAACCATGTAACTTTTTCCCCTTAACCTGCTACAATACATTAGAGAGCTCAAAACTTTGAGTTCTGTTTAGCAAGTCCTCATGCTTGTTGTTTGCGTTCAGCACTGAAGTCACTAAAGGCAAAATGATAGCTAAGCCTGGTGCTTTCTTTCGATTGTGGTCTGCCCAGACGATTAGGATAGATAAAGTTTAGACTGTGAGTCAATCACTTTCTTCCACTTCCGGTGCTCCTTTGATGGGGAAGTTTGTTCTGCTGCTGCCCTTTCCTAGCCGGATCTTGCTTTATTCCTCTGTGCCCCTCTTCCCATAGCGGTTGCGGATTCCACGTTTGGGTGCTGTGCTTTTCTTAGTCAATTGCTGGCTGGAGCTGGACCCTATTCTCCTTGCCAGCCAATTGAAGGATCACACCGTTTGTAATTGTGGTGCCACTCTTTTTTCTGTGGGTCTGCGGCGGGCTGTTGCTGAGAATAAGTTCACTGTCTGGCTCCCATTCAATGAGAATCGAGAACTAACTCCCCTGCACTACACTGCACATTTGCTAGTACTACTAATCATCTCAAGGGCTTTACTAATCATTTATAGCTTCCTGGAGGAACGGCGGCCGGCTGCTGGAGTACCTCTGTATACTCCGTTGCTAAGCTGCTCCAAGCCTCCGAGGTATAAAATGAGGAAAAGTTATCTGTACCATTTTGGTCACTGAACTTCAAAGTGCCCTAAATACGGTCACGGAGGTTGCTTAGTGTATAAGTTGTCCAATATGGTCAGTGTATAAGTTCCCGAGACATATTTATATGTACTTATGCTTATGTGGTAGTACTAATTATCCAGGCAAAACGCATATCGAGTGATTATTCAAACCGCGGCACTAATTCATAATTTTAGCACAGCTCTAGCTATCACCCGTAGTTCAAAACCCATTTATTCATTACATGGAGTTATTTTATAAATAAAATACAGATGCGCTTCAAATGGTTGATTTTTTTTTTCCGAGAGTACACAAATTGCGTCCCATAACTTTATAGAAGGATAGAGATATGCACAAGAAAAGTTACAAGGGACAACACAAGTCGGAATATGTACAACTCCAAGCTCAGCTCCTACACCCAAACACTAATGCTTCGTTTGGTAGAGGGGTTTTTCCAGCACCATCAGAGGGGGTGGGGATTTCAAAGATTTGGTGAACCCCCTCTTCCACCCAATCCCCTTTGGTAGAGGGTTTTTCGAGTGGGTGGGGATTTCAGAGATTTGGTGAATCCCCCTCTTCCACCTGAGTAGTTTCATTAGGGCTGTAAAGGCATATTTCACCCTAAGTAGTTTGGTGATTGATGAAAATGCTTTTGCAGACTAATCGTGTGCTTTGAGCATTTCAGATATCTTTTGTGTTGGCATAAGAAGGTTTGATGCCCCTCGGAGCCTAGTGAATACGGCGTTTTTCTACGTTTCCTTTTGGTGGATTTGAGTCGTAGGAAAGCCGTACTATTAAGAGGGGGTCCGCTTCGAAAAGGTTAGGGTGGAATCATCACGTACACGTCTGTTCCTTTGCACCACCTTTCCCCTTGCCTCTTTGGAGCATCGATCAGTTATCCGTGTCTTTGCAAAATGAACGACTCCAAGTGGTAGTGTGCTGTGGCGTACAGTAGTACTGCTCCCTTGAGCAGTACTACCGCTGAGGCTCACGGTAGTACCGTTCGAGGATGCGGTAGTACCGCACCTCCTTGCGGCAGTACCGCCCCGAGGTCACGGTAGTACCGTGACTTCTGGCCCAGCACCTCTACTCGCGCGGAAGTAGGGGCGGCTGTAAATTTTTACATCCGCGCCATATGCAGTAGTACCGCTCCCTGGATGCGGTAGTACCATGTCGGGTGCACCGATCTAAACTCAGCGGAAGTAGTCACGGATATAATTGTATTAATCTGTGCCTTCCCAGCCCAGTCAAACCCTGCCTTGCGGTAGTACCGCAAGGGCGCACGGTAGTACCGCTCGCAGCGTCAACGCAAAAGGGCCTCTTTTGGTGTCTGCCGTGAGTGCGGTAGTACCGCAATGCCTTGCGGTAGTACCGCTTGTCTGGTGCGGTAGTACCGCATGTCGCGGGCTGGTTAAGTGGATAACAGTTGGATTTGTCCCTTGACTATAAAAGGGGAGTCTTCTTCTTCGAGTTGACTACCTCTTCCACCTCTAAGCTCCATTGATGCTCTAAGCTCCATTTTTGCCCGATATCTCTCCCTAGCCAATCAAACTTGTTGATTCTCTAGGGATTGGTTGAGAAGGCCTCGATCTACACTTCCACCAAGAGAAATTTGATTCCCCACACTAATCCCTTGCATATCTTATTACTCTTGGTTGTTTGAGCACCCTAGACGGTTGAGGTCACCGCGGAGCCATAGTCCACTATCGTGAAGCTTCGTGGTGTCGTTGGGAGCCTCCAATTCAGTTGTGGAGATTGCCCCAACCTTGTTTGTAAAGGTTCGGTCGCCGCCTCCAAGGACACCAATAGTGGAATCACGACATCTCGCATTGTGTGAGGGCGTGAGGAGAATACAGTGGCCCTAGTGGCTTCTTGGGGAGCATTGTGCCTCCACACCGCTCCAATGGAGACATACTTTCCCTTAAAGGGAAGGAACTTCGGCAACACATCCTCGTCTCCATCGGTTCCACTTTTGGTTATCTCTCACCTTACTTGAGCAAGCTATATTGTGTTATATCCTTTGCTTGTTTGTGTGCTTATTGTTGTTGCATCATATAGGTTGCTCACCTAATTGCATATCTAGACAACCTACTTTGATGGAAAGTTTAATTGGGTAAAGAGAAACTAAAAATTGTTAGTTGCCTATTCACCCCCCTCTAGTCAACTATATCGATCCTTTCAAGGGCCTACGGGTCCATAATAGTAGCTATATAGCTTTCACTCTCTGATCTTCATACAATGATTTTCTCTGAGATCAATTTGATGTAATTGTTGTGGTGTGTTTGTTAGGATCCAATGACTTGTGGATTTATGATCAGATTATTCATTTATTTATCTTAATTTATAGCTATTTATGCTTTCTGATCTACGAGTCTTCTTTGGTCATCAGTAGTTCTTCAGAGGAAGTGGTGCATAGAAGTGGGTTCAATCTTGCGGTGATCTTGTCTTGTAAGTGCATCTAGTGCCCCTTAGTGATTTTGGTGTATTGAAGACTTATAGGTTAAGTGACTGATGCGTTTGTGAGTGTACACAGGTCTATAAGTCTATGAGGAGTTTGATATTTACAGAGAAAGTCGACCCCTAAAAATGAAGTTCTTCGACTGAAGACTTTGATATTCTGAAGACTTTCTGAAGACTTTGAAAGTGAAGAAATTGGTGTGACCTTGAAGACTTGGTATTCATTCGAGGAATATGGAGCGTGAAGACTTTTGTTTTCGTAGTTTCATTTTCTCTTTCTTGAGTCATAGGAAACACCGTACTGTTAAAGGGGGTCGAGGAAATACTAAGGAAAAATTTCCATGTGATGCTCAACTCAAAATCCTACACCTACCAATCCCTTCGAGTGAAGCCATTGGAAATCTCATACAGTTCAGTCAATTTCTTCAGTGACAGAGACGCAGTTCTTCTGGTCACTGAGGACTTTGCTCTGACTGAGGAGTTAGGAATTCGCCAGTGCGAATTACCTACACAGTGAGGAACATGATAGCCCTGAGGAATTTGAGAGTCAAATTTCCGACCGTTGCTGCGCTGCGCGCCGGCTGTCCAAAATATCTTATCCACCTAACGGTCATATCATTGAGGGGCATTTATGTCTTATCATGTCGGGCTGCTCCCTAGGCTATAAATAGCCGCCCCCTACAACCACTAGTTGGTTGGCTGCTCCGAGAGAACTTGACACTTGTCATCTGAGAGCAACCCATCCTCCGAGGACTTTGAGCGAAAATCATCAAGTGAGGAAAATCCCAAAACCAAACCCCCACAAACCCAAAGTGATTGAGCATCACTGAAGAAATTGATCATGCGTGGATCCGACGCTTGTTACCGTTGAAGACTGTGCTTCTTCCAGACGGTTAGGCGTCAAGGTCTAGAGCATCCAAGAGGAATTGTGGATCGCCGAGTGACCAAGTCTGTGAAGGTTTGGAAGTCACCTGAAGACTTACCACGAGTGATTGGACAAGGCCTGCGTGGTCTTAGTTCAAGGAGAATACGGTGAGGACTGGGTGTCCTGAGTTGCGGCTCAGAGACTGGGTGTCCGGGACTGCGTGTCCTCGAGTTTAAATACTCAGCCGCTCCAACCAGATGTACAACTGAGACAGCAGTTGGAACTGGTTTACCAAATCATTGTCTTCACCAACTAACTGGTTCTATTTCCTCAACTCTTTCATTTCCTCATTACTGTGTTGTACATTGTTCATATCTGTGCTTGAAGACTTTGACTGAAGACTTTCACAAATTCCTCAGTTCAATTTCTTCAGTCTGTCCGTCTTCATCTTGTTATCCTGTGTTTACGCTTTCTGTACTCTGTGCTAGTTTTCATTTCTTCATGATGACTATGTTTGTATCCTGTTATGTTTACTTCTGAGTACTTATTCCGCTGCAAGTAGTTCTTCGCTAAGGAATTTCCTCACCAGCAAATTCCTCAGTGAAGAATTCAAAAAAATCGCCTATTCACCCCCCTCTAGTCAATATAACGCACTTTCAATTGGTATCAGAGCAAGGTACTCCCTTGTTTTGTGTGATTTTGGTTTAACCGCCTGGAGTTTCAGTTATGTCGACCGCAGGTATGAAGAAAGTGACATGCCCTATCTTTGACGGTCATGACTATCCCAAGTGGAAGGCCATGATGAGGAAGCGCCTCATGGCAAAGAACAGCGAGCTGTGGACCGTCACTGAGATTGGTCTTACTGATCTATGCAAGATGGCGAATGCTGATGATATTCGCAAGTACACTCGACTTGACATCATAGCGAAGGATATCATCTGCTCCTGCCTATCCAGAGATCAATTCGGGCGAATTATGCATCTTGGCAATTCGAAGCTCATCTGGGACCGAATCTCTGATGTCTATGAAGGTCATCGAACTCGTCATGATCCCTGGTTTGAGGACTTTAAGGAATCTCTCAAAACGATGATTTTCGAGCCAGAATCATCATCTTCTGCATCTTGTCTCATGGCAAACGGTGCTGAGGTAACCGAATGCTCCTCATCCGAGTCTTGTGACGATGAATCTGATAATGATGAATCTGATGATGATATTGAATCTTGCTATACCAAACTTGTTTGCATTGCCACTAAACAACAAACGGCTTTAGAACAAACTCAAGATATGCTAGACAAAAGTGATAAAATGTTGCGCAGGGAAATGGATCAGTCAAAAGCATTGGGTGAATGTCTTCAGAGAATTCACTCCAAGCTTGACGCCCTTCAAGATCAACATAATACCCTCTTGACTGATCACGAGAAGCTTTCTCTTGAATCTCTTCAAAGAAAGGAAGATCTTGAAAAGCTAAGAGTGTGCTATGAAGATCTTCAGAAGGAGCGCGATTCATTACTAGCTCAACAAATCAGCGCTCCTCAGGAAGAATTTGTTCCCCCATGCTTAAAGTGCATTGAACGTGAATCTACTAATTCTTCACCTGAATGTTCAAATGCTTCAAATGTTACAAATTCTTCATCTGCCTCTGCTATCACTAATTCCTCACCTGAGGACATTGCTAGTATCACTGACAATACAGGGCTGAAGGAGTTGTACATGACAGGCATGTACAAAAGCCTCAAAGGGCATCTGACACTTTGTGATGTGCTCAAAAAGCAGATCCTCAACAGAAACCCTAGGAAAGAGGGTATTGCCTTTGAGAGGAAACTCAATGCTGATGGAACATATTGGAAGCCTGAGCAGTACCCCAAAACCTCATGGGTTGCTGCAAAGGGACCTCCAGTTGATCCATCTAACTTAACTGGCTTTACATGTGAATCTCCTCATTCTTCTGATGAGTCATTTGACTCCAACTATAAACTGTTCAAAAATCAGAATGGTGAAGTATTTGCTAGATATGTTGGCACTAACTGCAGGAACGGTTCCCCTATGAAGAAAATCTGGGTTCCCAAAAGTTGTGTTGAAAGTCTTCAGGTGAATGTCCTCATGACACCACCTGTGAAGAACAGGAACCCCAGATCAAATTCTTCATATGGACCAAATTCTTCATATGGATGCAAGTCCATATATGGACCAAATTCTTCACATGGATCAAAGTCCTCATATGATTATCATTGTGCTAACAACTCGCAGGGTAGAGCTAAGGGCTATGAATATGTTCATTATTCTTCAAACCATTATGTTCATAAGTCCTCGAAGAATTATTCTGCCTATTCATATGCTTACCCTAACCCCTCTTATGTGAAATAAAATGGTTTGGCATCTTTGCCACCTTTCTCATATGGTGCTCGCAGAATGATGAACTCTTTGCCACCCCTCCAGATGTGGGTGGTGAAGAAAAAGAACTAATCTCTTCTGCAGGGTCAGGTCTCCAGACGTGCTTTAACGTCTGAAGAATTTGCTGGGGACCTGACAAAAATGCCTGAAGGGACGCAGGCGAATCATGATGAAATGAACTTTCATTTCACACGTCCTCATACTGCTATATCTGTTTACTGCTTGATGAAATTCATCTGATAAACTTGATATCATATTCTTCACTGATGAAGCATATGAGATTGTAAGCTACACTAATTCATCTGCAGGATGATCAACCCAAAACCACTGAATGGGTCCTTGATAGTGGATGTACAAATCACATGACTGGTGACAAGAATCTATTGATGGATGCTCCTTTATCACCGTCACCACTGAAGCATATCATCTTTGCTGACAAAGGCAAAAGTCAGGTATTGGGTCTTGGTAAGGTTGCTATCTCTAAGGATAAGCACATGGACAAAGTCATGCTTGTTGAGTCCTTAGGATACAATCTCATGTCAGTCTCAATGCTTTCTGATCTTGATATGGTTGTTGTCTTTGGCAAATATCGCTGTGTTGTGATTATGGAAGCTGACAATTCCAAAGTCTTCGAAGGCTTTAGGAGAGGAGATCTGTATATTGTTGATTTCTCTACAGGACCACAACCAGCCGTATGTCTACTTGCAAAAGCTTCAGAAGGCTGGCTATGGCATCGATGACTTGGTCATGTAGGCATGAGGAATCTGAACACGCTTGCGAAGAAGAAGCATGTCATTGGCATTGAGAATGTCAAATTCCTCAAGGATCACTTATGCGGAGCATGTGAGGCCGGAAAAATGACCAAGGCCAAGCATCCAGCGAAGACTATCATGACCACTACCCGTCCATTCGAATTGCTTCACATGGACCTCTTCGGACCTAATCATTACTCAGCAGTCACTAATGATGCATCTTTATATGGTTTTGTCATTGTTGATGATTATTCTCGATATACATGGGTACACATTGTTACTTACAAACATGAAGTGCAGGAAGTCTTCAAACGATTTTCCTCGAGGGCTTCAACCAACTTTGGTGTGAAGATCAAGCATATCAGAAGTGACAATGGAACTGAGTTCAAGAATTCCGGTCTTGATGCATATCTTGATGAACTTGGTATTACTCATGAGTTATCTGCTCCCTATACTCCTCAGCAGAATGGCGTCGTGGAGCGCAAGAACAGAACTCTTGTTGAGATGGCTCGCACTATGCTTGATCAATACAAAACGCCTCAGCGTTTTTGGATTGATGCAATTGATACTGCCTGCCACATCATCAACAGAGTATATCTTCACAAATTCTTCAAGAAGACTGCCTATGAACTCCTCACTGACAAGAAACCCAATGTGAGTTATTTCAAAGTCTTCGGTGCTAAATGTTGGATTAGAGATCCTCACCACAACTCTAAATTTGCACCGAAAGCACATGAAGGTTTTATGCTTGGTTACGGAAAGGACTCGCACACCTACAGAGTTTTCAACATTGTTCTTCACAAGATTGTTGACACTGTAGATGTGCGGTTCGATGAAACTAATGGCTCGCTAAGAGAGCACCTACCTTCTGTGTTAGATGAACCAGCACCTGAAGATGCTATCAAGCTCAAGGCAACTGAGGATGTCATTCCTACTGAAGAATCTGCTGAAGAATTCATTCCTGTTCATGAAGAACGTCGAGCTGATGCACCTGAAGAACAAGATGAGGAAAATGGTGCTGAAGAAAATGCTGATCAAAATCCTCAGCGACAACCAACTCATCCACGCGTTGCAAAAGAAGTGCAAGTGGAGAAGATCATCGATGACATTAGCGCACCAGGTCCTCTTACACGCTCAAAAGCATCACATTTATCTAACTTTTGTGGGCACTATGCTTTTGTCTCTATCACAGAGCCCACTAAGGTAGATGAAGCATTTCTGGAGCCGGAGAGGATTCAGGCTATGCAAGAAGAATTACATCAGTTCGAGCTGAACAATGTCTGGGAATTGGTCAATCGCCCAGATCCTCGCAAGCATAATATCATTGGCACAAAGTGGATCTACCGCAACAAGCAAGATGAAAATGGCCTTGTGGTGAGGAATAAGGCACGACTAGTAGCTCAAGGCTACACATAGGTTGAAGGAATTGATTTCGATGAAACTTTTGCACCTGTTGCTAGACTTGAGGCTATTTGCATATTACTTGCTTACGCTAACCATCATGATATCATCTTATATCAAATGGATGTGAAAAGTGCATTCCTCAATGGTAAGCTTGAGGAAGAAGTATATGTTGCTCAACCCCCAGGTTTTGAAGATCCAAAGAATCCTGACAAAGTCTTCAGACTCAATAAGGCTCTCTATGGCCTCAAGCAAGCCCCTCGGGCGTGGTATGATACATTGAAGGAATTCTTCGTGAAGAATGGCTTCACACCCGGTTCACTCGACCCTACTCTTTTTACTAAATCATATGATGATGAACTGTTTGTGTGCCAAATATATGTTGATGATATTATCTTTGGCTGTACTAACCAACGATATAGTGATGAATTTGCCTATATGATGAGTGAAGAATATCAAATGTCTATGATGGGAGAGTTGAAATTCTTCTTAGGTCTTCAAATTCGTCAGCAGTGCAATGGCATATTCATATCTCAGGAGAAATACCTCAAAGATGTACTGAGGAAATTCGGCATGCAAGATTGCAAAGGCGTCAAAATTCCTATGCCCACAAATGGCCATCTATGCACTGATGAAAATGGTATTGACTTCGATCACAAGGTATACCGCTCCATGATTGGTTCCTTATTGTACTTATGTGCATCTAGGCCAGATATAATGCTTAGTGTTTGCATGTGTGCCCGATTTCAAGCTGCACCGAAGGAATCACACCATAAGGCTGTGAAGCATATTCTTCGATATCTAGCTCGCACACCAACACTAGGATTATGGTACCCTAAGGGCTCTGCTTTTGACCTCATTGGATATTCTGACTCTGACTATGCTGGTGATCGTGTGGACCGCAAGTCAACATCTGGCACTTGTCATTTCCTCAGACGATCTTTGGTCTGTTGGTCCTCGAAGAAACAGGACTGCGTATCACTGTCTACTGCTGAAGCTGAATACATTGCTCCTGGCTCATGCTGTGCTCAACTGCTTTGGATGAAGCAAACCCTCAAGGACTATGGCGTCAACGTGAAGAATGTGCCTCTCCTCTGCGACAATGAGAGTGCCATCAAGATTGCTCACAACCCAGTTCATCACTCGAAGACTAAGCACATCCAGATTCGTCATCATTTTCTTCGTGATCATGTGTTGAAGGGCGACATCTCCATCGAGTATGTGAAGACTGAAGAACAGCTAGCTGATATCTTCACCAAGCCCTTGGACGAGAAGAGATTTAGCAAGTTGCGGTGTGAGCTAAATATCTTAGAATCTTCGAATGTTCTTTGAAAAGGACACACATCCTAACCCTTATGCAGAATTGATGACTTAGATGTGCAACACATGAAGAAACGTTTTTCTTCAATCAATGAAGAATAACACTCTAAGTGTGAAGAAATTAATGAAGAATTTGATTCTCAGAACCCTACGACAATTGTACGCGGTGTCTGAAATCATCATTCTTATACGGTGGGTCACGCCACCACAAAATCTTCAATTTGAGTTTTTCCTCATTTTTGAAATTCTTCAGTCTTTCAAATTCTTCAACTTTGCTCGTATTTCTTCATTGGCTATATATATATATATATATATATATATATATATATATATATATGTGAGTTTATGTCCTCTACAACATTCACTTATTGCTATTTCTTCAAGTTGCGATTTCTGCTAAGTGAATGTGATCGGACCCTTCCCCCTCTATGCTACACTCAACCCTATCTATTCACAAATTCTTCATGTGCGTTCTGATTGAAACTCGTTCAAAGTCTTCACTGTGTCCTTGTCAGCTGAAGAAATTGCGAACGAAATTTTAAAACAAATCTTATCCAGATTTTCGGTTTTACCGCTCAAACCGTTCCGCATCCCACGATGCATTATTTTATTCACCCACGATCTTACACGATCTCATCTGCACAGTACATGGGTGACACATGTCGCGTGAAGAAGAAAGGGCAGGGGCATGTTCGTCCCAAAATCTTCGGGCGAACAGTTTTTACCGTGGCTATAAATACCCCTCTCCGCTTCCTTACTTCATTTACTCCGCTCGGTTGCTGTCTCCCGCTCGAGCTCTCCTCAAACCCTAGCGCCGCCGCTACTCCATCGCCGCCGGTGAGGAAGAGCTTCACTGCCTCGACCTCGTCGCCGTCGTACTCGCGCCGGCTGCGGAAATCTTCACTCCGCCGCCGCCGTAGTCGTCTCCCTCTGCCAAGTTAGGGCGTGGGAGATCTAACTTGACGAACTTCATCGCTGTTCATCTCTGTTCGTCGTGTTCTTCAGTTCGGATAATTAAAAGTCACTTTTATTACTCGCTTTGATTCTCAAACTTTTCTGGAAATCCTCAAAGGTGTTTTATTCTTCAAATCTTCACATATGAACACCTCACACACTGTATGCTCTTGATCCATCTCTCTAAGCACTCATTTCTTCAAGATTCCTCAATTGTGCGGATTTTCGATCTGTACAACTCTGGAACCTAAGACAAGAACGCTTAGTGAAATTCCTCAAGGCTCAACTGGTCAAATTCCTCAAAACTTATCTTTTCGAAAAATCTTCTGAGAACGCATATGACCTCTCCAAATTCCTCGCACCTACACTCTGTTCACAGGTACTCATGTCCGCTACTGAATCACTAGGTTCTCATCAACTTAACCCATTTGCAGCATTCCTCGAAGAAAAACTGCATACTTCTTCAGAGTGTTCAATTGTTCAAATTCCTCATCTGAAGAAAATGGCTGAAGGAAAGAGATCGCAGAAAGGAGGAAAGAGACCGGAGGTCATGACTGCTTTCAAGATCCCTGATGAAATATACAAGGATTATTGCACACCTGATGAAGCCAAGTTTGGCAAAGAAAACAAGAATCAGCGCAAAGTGCGCATTCAGAGGATTGAACGAAGATGGGCACGAGAATGGGGGGAATATCGATATGTTACTCCAAAGTACATGAAGAAATTCGCCTTAAATCCTCCATGCCCAAGAGCTCCATTGGCACCTGGCCAAGTCGCTGATCCCACTAGCATCAAAAGTGGTGAAGACTTTCCTGAAGAATGGGCTAGGCGCCAAGCTAAATTGGCAAGACAAGCCAAGGAGGCAGTGAGGAAATTCAATGAGGATTCTGCTGCTGCTGCTGCCGCTGAGACCTCGGTCAAGCCGAGGAAATCAATGCCGAAGAAGCCTGCTCGCAAGCCAAGTGCTTCACCATCAGCGCCCTCACGTCCAAGTTCCTCAGCCGCGCCCTCACGGCAAATTCCTCAGACTACGGCTGCTCCACCAAAGTCCTCAGCAGCTCCCTCCAAGTCCTCAACTCCTGTGCATTTGGCTACATGTCAAAGGACTCAGGGTTTCTCAATTGCTTCTGGTGTCTCAGCGAGTTCCTCAGCTGCACCAATGTCCTCATCAGGCCCCACTCTGCTGAAGACAAAAGCAACAGCTGGACGCGGTCCTCGGCCAAGTCCAAGAAAGAAACAGGTTGCTTTCCAAGTGCCCTCTGATGACGAGGCTTCTGATGAAGAACTTGCAGAAATCATCAGAGACAGACAAGCAAAGGCCGCTAGAGCCAAAGGAACACCTGTGCCCCTGCTTCTGGATCCGAAGAAGATCCTCGACTACATTGACTTATGGCATAAGGATCCAAACACTCCAATGCCTGATCTGCCTCTGACTCCTGGTCAAAGTCATACGCTAACCCATTTCATCACTCAAGAGAAATGGAAGTTTGAAAAGGCTCGTGAGATAAAGAGAGCACAAGCCAGAAAGGAGAAGCTTCTGAAGAAGAACGTTGTCAGACTAACTCCTGAAGAACTTCTCAAGGCTCAATCTGAGATCCAAGCCCTCAGCAAAGATTTCGATGCATACCATGCTGATTGGCAAGGAGCCAAAGTGAGATTCGTCAATTTGACGAAGAAAATGACAACTGTTGCAGCCTCATCGCAACAAGAAAATCCTCAGGCTGCAGACTCTGCTCAGCCTGCTGAAGAACATGCCAACACTGCTGATGACTTTCAGCCTGCTGATGAGAATACAAGTTCCAGGGCTGATGACTCCATTCCAGCCACTGAAGAAATTCCCAGGGCATCCACTAGTGGTGCGCTTGAAGAAACTGAAGAGATCAGGGCAACTGCACCAGTTGCGCCTGAAGAAAATGAACCACAGTCCTCAGCTCCTCCTGCGCCAACACCAACTCCAATTCTTCCTTCTGCTTATGAAGTGAAGAAAACCAAGGCTGCAGAGCGAGCTGCAGTGAAGAAAAGGAAGGCATCAGCTGCGTCAAATTCTTCGGCCGCGAAGAAAATGAAGCCAATGACCAGCTCACTTGAAAATCCTATTGATGCCATTCCGATTTCCTCCATGTCATCAAAGGAAATTGTTCCTTATGGAGAAGACTACAAGATCCCAAGAGGATCTGATGAAGAAAATCATTCTGTTGCTACCTCAGAGTAGTTTGATGAAGAAATTGAAGTGGAAACATTCCCTTCAACGCCAGTCGTTTCCTCACCTATGCCTCAGTTCACAGCTGAAGAGGCTGGTGTTGAGGAAATTGAAAAAGAAGATGAAGATGTGGATATTGGATGCACTACACCAGTAATGAACGATGACTTTTGGGAAAGTCAGCATCCCAACACTCCTCTCTTCACTCCTATTCAACAAATTCCTCAGTCCCCGGCTACAACTGTTCAAATGGGCTCTGAAGAAACTCATCCCACATCGTCTGTTCATGAAGAGATTCCAGCCGCTAGTGCTGAAGAACCTGCTGCTGATCCCCAAACTGCACAAGAAGAGGAACCAGAAATTCCTCAGCCTGAAGCACCTGAGATCGTCATTCCTGAGGTTGTGCTGCAAATCACTGACACTCCTCTGCCCAAACCGAAGAATCCGTTCTCTAGCAAGCAAAAATTCAAGGCTGAAGACTTCTTTTTTGAGCATGTGTTCTTCACTGATTACAATCCATATGACTCTGCTCGCATAAGGAAAAGACGTTTCTGGACTGCTACTCAAGCCAACTTCTATTCCTCAGTGCTCTTTGACAAGGACAAAATCTTCGATCATGAGCACATTCCTCATGTGGATATGGAATCTTTGCCGTGCTTCGAGCCAGTCCTCCGAGTTATTCACGATGCAGGACTACTGAATTTCTGCACTGATATCTGTGATTGGAATGAAGAACTCATTCTTCAGTTCTATGCCACTTTGCATATCACCGGAGATGCTGAAGATGTCAATTCATGGGTGCTGGATTGGATGACAGAAAACACTCTCTATAAGGCACCAGCAACTGAATTGCTTCGTGTCCTTCCTCTTGATCCTCCCCATGACAGTGCACGTTGCATATACAATGACCGCGAACTAACAGATCATTATATGCAAGTGCTCATGAAGCCTTTGAAGCCAGGGCAGGCCCCTCGAACCAAATTCCTCGTCAAGGAATTGCTGTATGTGCCTCGGACTGTCTATCGAATCCTGACGAAGACAATGAGTCCTATCAAAGGCCACGACTCAAATGATGAAGATGTCGTTGGCATCATGAAGAACATGCTCTTCAACATCATTCATGGCGTTCCCGTCAATTTCCATGATTTCTTCATGAGGACTCTGGCTAATGTTGCTATGTCACCTTTTGAGCTGAAGCCCTATGCGCCTTGGATTATGAGATTCATAAGGGCAAGATCTTCACTGAATTACAGGGCTGACACTCTGAACCATGGTAGCTACTTGCCGCCCATTGAAGTCCTCAAGTGACCAGTTTCATCATCTGATGATAAGGGCAAGGCAGCTGCTGTGATCGATGAAGTCACTCGTCCATTGGATGGTCAATTCCGTCTAGCTACATCTTACTCCACCAATGACGATTCTGCAACACATGACACTGCCGCAAATACATCAGCCAAGCAAAAGCCTCAAGCAACAGCACCCAGGGTGATGACTGACCGTGAGTTACTCCTCAGTCTTCATCAGAAGGTTGATCACAATCACAAATGGGTGAAACGTCAATTTGTTGCAATTCTTCACAACATGACCTCAACCCATAATGCAGTGAAGAAAAATTAGTATCACCTTCATGAAACCCTCAACCGCACCTGGGTTGTTCTCACTCATGTATATTCCGCGGAAGAACTGAAGACTATGGGTCTCCAGGAAGCATTTGACTGGTCTGCACCACCTCCGAAGAAATTCAAGAGAGTCAAAGTTCCTGATCTGGTGGCCAGTTCTTATTCTTCATCGCGTGAAACTGATGAATATGAAGATTTGGACGACACTGCGGCAGGCCCTACTTCAACAAACAACCCCGACAACGCTGGCGCTCCTCCATCGACTGTAAATTCTTCAGGGGCGTTAGTCCTCAGTTTCGACCCTTTTGGTCATTTGATGACAAAGGAGGAGAAATCTGAGTTAGTCTTCAAGCGGGTTTATATTATGGGCATTTTTGTTAAGTTACAACTCTCGTTCTTCTGAAATTTTTATTGGATCGAGTTGTAATCTTAAATCCGATGGTGCCCTGATACTTTTGAACGGTGCATTGTGCTCTGACTTTGATGCACTGTGCTTTGATACTTTTGATGTGTTATTCTGCATGCTTATTCCTCGTTAATATTATTGCACGCATGCTGAATCTCATCAGGCACCATATTTCATCATGCATTTCAAATTCTTCATATTATATATCAAATGCGTGTATGAATTACAAGATATAGGGGGAGATCTCCATGATTCAATTCTTCAAATGTGCATTGCCTCAAAAGCAAATTCCTCACTATGCACACATTCAGGGGGAGTTCTTCTATATCTTGCAATCAAATTCCTCAATATCAGTCTTTACACTTCATATGTTTATCCCCGTTGAAAACTTAACCTATGTTGTCATCAATCACCAAAAAGGGGGAGATTGTAAGTGCATCTAGTGCCCCTTAGTGATTTTGGTGTATTGAAGACTTATAGGTTAAGTGACTGATGCGTTTGTGAGTGTACACAGGTCTATAAGTCTATGAGGAGTTTGATATTTACAGAGAAAGTCGACCCCTAAAAATGAAGTTCTTCGACTGAAGACTTTGATATTCTGAAGACTTTCTGAAGACTTTGAAAGTGAAGAAATTGGTGTGACCTTGAAGACTTGGTATTCATTCGAGGAATATGGAGCGTGAAGACTTTTTTTTTTGTAGTTTCATTTTCTCTTTCTTGAGTCATAGGAAACACCGTACTGTTAAAGGGGGTCGAGGAAATACTAAGGAAAAATTTCCATGTGATGCTCAACTCAAAATCCTACACCTACCAATCCCTTCGAGTGAAGCCATTGGAAATCTCATACAGTTCAGTCAATTTCTTCAGTGACAGAGACGCAGTTCTTCTGGTCACTGAGGACTTTGCTCTGACTGAGGAGTTAGGAATTCGCCAGTGCGAATTACCTACACAGTGAGGAACATGATAGCCCTGAGGAATTTGAGAGTCAAATTTCCGACCGTTGCTGTGCTGCGCGCCGGCTGTCCAAAATATCTTATCCACCTAACGGTCATATCATTGAAGGGCATTTATGTCTTATCATGTTGGGCTGCTCCCTAGGCTATAAATAGCCGCCCCCTACAACCACTAGTTGGTTGGCTGCTCCGAGAGAACTTGACACTTGTCATCTGAGAGCAACCCATCCTCCGAGGACTTTGAGCGAAAATCATCAAGTGAGGAAAATCCCAAAACCAAACCCCCACAAACCCAAAGTGATTGAGCATCACTGAAGAAATTGATCCTGCGTGGATCCGACGCTTGTTACCTTTGAAGACTGTGCTTCTTCCAGACGGTTAGGCGTCAAGGTCTAGAGCATCCAAGAGGAATTGTGGATCGCCGAGTGACCAAGTCTGTGAAGGTTTGGAAGTCACCTGAAGACTTACCACGAGTGATTGGACGAGGCCTGCGTGGTCTTAGTTCAAGGAGAATACGGTGAGGACTGGGTGTCCTGAGTTGCGTCTCAGAGACTGGGTGTCCAGGACTGCGTGTCCTCGAGTTTAAATACTCAGCCGCTCCAACCAGACGTACAACTGAGACAGCAGTTGGAACTGGTTTACCAAATCATTGTCTTCACCAACTAACTGGTTCTATTTCCTCAACTCTTTCATTTCCTCATTACTGTGTTGTACATTGTTCATATCTGTGCTTGAAGACTTTGACTGAAGACTTTCACAAATTCCTCAGTTCAATTTCTTCAGTTTGTCCGTCTTCATCTTGTTATCCTGTGTTTACGCTTTCTGTACTCTGTGCTAGTTTTCATTTCTTCATGATGACTATGTTTGTATCCTGTTATGTTTACTTCTGAGTACTTATTCCGCTGCAAGTAGTTCTTCGCTAAGGAATTTCCTCACCAGCAAATTCCTCAGTGAAGAATTCAAAAAAATCGCCTATTCACCCCCCCTCTAGTCGATATAACGCACTTTCATGTCTAGTGACAAAAGGGAGGAAGGTGCGTATTGTGTTGTTGTCACTAAGGGTAAAACAATGGGGGTTAATCTTATTGCTAGGTTTTCTTTTATCCACATTATGTCATCTTGCTTATTACGTTACTCAGTTTCTTTCAAACATAATAGTTTGAGATGCATGCTGGATAGCGGTCTTGGGTGTAGAGTAATAGTTATAGACGTCAGTAAGTTTAACATTCTACTTATCACGGATGTAATGCCTATGTGAAATTATGCCGTAAATGATCATAGTTATAACTTGTGTTATTCTGTCAATTGACCAATAGTAATTTGTCTACCATGTCACTACATGCTTTCGAGTGAGATGCCAGTAGTGAGAACATATGGCCCTCGGGTCTATTCTCCATTATTACAAAAGTTGCCACAATTTGCTCTTTACTATTTTGCCGCTTTGCCCTATCACTATTTGCTTTTAATCTTGTAACTAACAAGAACAAGGGGATTGACAACCTCCTTGCTACTGTTGGTGCAAGCAATTTTTTTATGTGTGCAGGTACTACTAACGTTGTTAGCTTGGTGTACTGGCTCAATAAACATTGGTCATTATTGTGCTACACCACCTTTCTCTTCGGGGAATCCAACAACTCCTACGGGAGTAGAACTCACAAATGAATCTCACCAGCCCCCTATATCTCGCACGCATAGACTCACACATGAGAGAGGAATAACCAAACAACTTGGAGATCAAACAAAGGGAAATCATCTCAATAATATCACAAACATCCGCAAAAGGATGAATGATTAAACAAGTCTCGATCTCAAGATGAGTATAAACAGAGTTACAAACCCTAATCTTACAAATTTGAATTCCTCTCCGTATGGTGATGTTGCGATGAATGAAAATGGAGATGGGCGAAAGAGAAGGAATGGATATCTAGTGGTTCTTCTCCAGATCTCTTCTTTCTCTGTTCTGGACGTGGTGGCGGAGCCAATCGTACCATGCCCTGTCTTGCGCTTGGTTTGCTCCAATGAACTTTTGCCAAAAGGAAAGTTGTTCCAAATGGCATTGTTTGATGAGATGTTGATTGGTTTCCTTCCAAATATGTTTATTCCTACATGTCAATAGAAAGAACAAGTTTTCTTCTTTCACGAAGGATTGGCATTAGAAAGATGCGAGAAATATGAAAAAACCTTTGAAAACCACATCAAAATCCTCTTATAAAAGTGACAAAATATGGAGCCATCATGCACTAGTAAATACATTAGTCCCTCGACTGTTTTGTCCAACAAAATCCAAAACACTCAAGGGGAACTAGATTGCACCAACATAGGTGATTGGTGAGATTCATTTGTGACTAATCCATATGTTGATATTACTTTTATGATTGCTTGTTGAGTTGATTATTTGTGTTGAACGTAATGCTTGTTGTCTAATTTAAGGGTCACACAACATGATCAAAACACTTACATAGTTAAGCACACATCGTTTGGTGAATCCATGACCTACGGATGACAGGTGTTTGTATCAACAAGGTGCGAAGACAATATGAGAAGAACGGAAAGTCATGATGATTGAAATGTTGGTTCGATCTAACGACCTTAATTGTTGAGCTGGCCATTGTTAATGATAACGAGAGGCAGGACAATAGAGTTAAACTATTCCACCAAGACGATTTTGACTATTCAAAGATGACTCACCCATTGAACATCCAACGTAGAAGCTATAATCATGTAACGTGGTAACTTCACCTTACAGTTGAGTTGACATACTCGCTATTCACCATGAACCGTAGCTCTACACGTCTAAGGGCATCACCAGTGAGTGATGTCCCCAAAATCGGAGTTGGATATGGGAGGCGGCAATCCAACTTCATCCTTGGAGTGTCTGCGTAGGTCCGTCCGGATACATTTGAAGTCCAAATAATGATCAGTAGCAATTTAATGAGCAAGTAAAAGTGCATACATATGCTTCACAACCAATAAAGGCAGATATTCATTAGTTTTTACATGCCCTGGTCACAAATGCTTCAGTCCAACAACTCATGCAAATTGTGCCCTCCCAGTCCGGTTGTTCGTGCCTCGTCCTTCATCACTCTATTGTCGGCTCATACGCAGCTTCCGCATCCACCATCTCTGTTGCCAAGCGCTTCAACATCTTTGCACAGACGGCTTGCACGATCATCGCTACATTGGTATCCAACTCGTCCATCTTCATGGTCAATATCTTGGTTTCCTTGGAAGCGACTGCGAATCCAAGCCTCCTCTCTTCCAGCTTGGTCTTCTTTTCTTCGAGCTTGGTCTTTTGTTCTTCGAGGTTGATCTTCTTCTTCATTGCCGCCATGAAGATGTCAAACCTCGTCACCTTTGTTTCCTCCTTGATGTCATGGTTCTTGATACAAGCCTCCTCCTTCTTGTCCATGATACCCTCGAACTTCTCTGTCATCTTGTCCACCGCTCCTTCTCGCTTCTCCTTCTCCTCACTCCTTCCTCCCCCAGATCCTCCTTTTGACCTTCTTGCCTGACTCTACTTTTGTTGGGTTGATTTGATCACCATCTTCGTCTTCATTGCCGGTCGACGTCATTGATGATATGGACAATGGATAGGAGCCACTTCGGTTGCCCATTCAACTTCAATCAACAATGCATGAGGATGAAGTTCTTCTTCTCCACGTCCACATACAATATGCATGCACGGGAAGGCCAGTGCAGTCCCCGCCTGGCACCTCGCCCCCATCTCAGTCCGCCCCCCTTCTTAGGAGGTGGTGGGTGGTTAATAGATATAGCTGCTTCCCACTTGCCCCTTTGGGCGCGACGGTGTGTGTTGCGGGTCGTCGAGTTGGACTTCGGCCATCACCGATGGGTACTCCTTCTCCAGCCAAGGTACAAATGGATCCATGTGGCGACGATCAACAAAAAGGGCAAGAAAATGGGTGGACAGCAGCGGCGTTCGGCTGGACAGGTTGGGATGCTCAGGCTTTTGTGCAGAAACAATGCAGATCTGACCAAATGTGCATGCTCCAAGTAGAGTTTTGGGCGAGCCAAGGTTGTTAGAGTTCTACATGGCAGAGGTCTGGACTCCCACAAACCTCCATCTAGCGTGTGAAAATTCAAACACGTGGACAACACCGCATTGAATGGCAAAAAGCCCAGACACATCGATCCAGAGGTTTGCGGACGGTTTTAGTGACAGATGCTCTAACCTGTCCATCGCAGGAAAACATTCTTTTATTTACTGTTATTTGCAAGGGATTCATGGTATTATTAAAAAAGCATGCAAAGAATATCTAGCCAGAGAAACAATTTTCGAGCATTTGTTGTGTCTCCCAGAACAGGACGTGCATGTCCTAGGTCTGCAAAACTTGCGAGAAACCATGGCGACTGCTGCTTGGTACTTGTGGTATGAACGACAAAAACTTATGCATGGTGAACAAACACAAAGTGCGATGCAAATCTACCTTGCAATCTGATGGCTGGCTGCAAACTTTATTATCGCTTGCAGTCCAATAGCAAAAATACACAAAACAGCTTGGAAGAAACCCAGGACGGGTTATATGAAATTGAGTGTTGATGTCGGCTTCGATGAGGATCAACTAGAAGGGACTGTTGGTGCTATTGTTCGCGACATAATGTGAAGTTTATAGCATCGACCAATGAGAAGATGGGCTTCTATTTAGATGCTTTCACTGCTGAGGTGACAATAGTTACATTTGGGATCAACTTGGCTAGAACAGTCAGATGTAACAAGTAAGAGTTGGAAACACGATAATGTCGAGGTGGTTTCGGCCTTGCAAGAAGGAAAATCGAGTTTAGTGGCGGGAGCTATCTTTGATGATTGCTACTATATGATTCAGGACTTTAATCATGTTTTTCTAGGGGGGGGGGATGAACTTTAATCATGTTTTGTTCGCTCATTGTAATAGAGAGAGCAATCAAGTTGCCCATGAAATAGCTAAGTTAACTAGATTTCCTACCATCGGTATCTAAATGGAGTCACCTCCAATTGAGGTAGTCTTGTTTATGGCCAATGCTACAAATTAGCTGGCTGATAACAAACAAGCATAAGCCTCCCTCCTAGCCGTTAGATTAGCCAATGCGTAGCCGTTAGATTAGGTCAACACCGAAGTCGCACGCAACAGCTCGCTGTCAGTCCCAGCGCGCCTCCTCTGCACTGAACAGAACGATGGTGCTTGCTGTCAATCCCACCTCACCATGGCACGGGCGACCTCGCAACACCGGAGCTCCATTGCAGCCATCAGCGTGCGGCGTTCCGGTGAAGCTTCATTGGAGCCTGGCGGCGCTCCATCGCAACCGTGCCAGAGCTCCATTGCAGCTGCGTTGGAGCTCCATTGCAGCCACTGGCGCGCGACGTTCGGGCGAAGCTCCATTGTTGCCCGGGCCGTGCTCCATTGCAGCCGCGGCGAAGCTTCATTGTTGCAGCCCCCAGCGCGCGGCGTTCCGGTGAAGTTCCATTGGAGCCTCGACCGTGCTCCATTGTTGCCGCGGTGGAGCTCTGTTGCAGCCACGGCAAAGCTCCATTGCAACACAGCCGAAGATCGATAGCGGATCCACGAAGCACGATGACTGCATCTGCTGCGCCGGTGTGTTGTTCTGCAGCCCCCCATTTGCCTATATCTGCATGGAAGCAACCCCCTGTCGCCGACGACCCACCGGTTGCAGCACTGGCGACGTTGCCCTGACGTGCTCGCAACACCACCACTTGGCAACACATGTCATGGTGGAGCATCGGCTCTGCGCCTAGGAGCTCGTTGTTGTGCAGCTCTTCTCTCTGCTTGCTGCAATGGTAGATACCCTCCATGGATTGCAGCTTTGTGTGTGGAGGGGGAGGATGCAACACACACGAGCCAGATCGTAGGGGAGCATGGCTAACGGCGGTGGTGATACGTCTCCGTCGTATCTATAATTTTTGATTGTTCCATGCCAATATTATTCAACTTTCATATACTTTTGGCAACTTTTTATACTATTTTTGGGACTAACAGATTGATCCAGTGCACAGTGTCAGTTCCTGTTTGTTGCTTGTTTTATGTTTCACAGAAACCCCATATCAAATGGAGTCCAAACGGGATAAAAACGGACAGAGAATATTTTTGGAATATTTGTGATTTTTGGGAAGAAGAATCATCGCGAGACGGTGCCCGAGGGGGCCACGAGGCAGGGGGCGCGCCCCAGGGGGGCAGGCACGCCCCTCACCCTCGTGGGCACCCCGTAAGGCAGTTGACGCTCTTTTTTTGCCGCAAGAAAGCTAATTTTTGGAGAAAAATCTGGGCGAAGGTTTCAACCCAATCGGAGTTACGGATCTCCGGATATAAAAGAAACAGTGAAAGGGCAAAATCTGGGAACGCAGAAACAGAGAGAGATAGAGAGACAAATCCAATCTCGGAGGGGCTCTCGCCCCTCCCACGCCATGGAGACCATGGACCAGAGGGGAAACCCTTCTCCCATCTAGGGAGAAGGTCAAGGAAGAAGACGAAGAAGGGGGGCTCTCTCCCCCTTGCTTCCGGTGGCCCGGAACACCGCCGGGCGCCATCATCATCACCGCGATCTACACCAACACCTCCATCATCTTCACCAACATCTCCATCACCTTCCCCCATCTATATTCAGTGGTCCACACTCCCGTAACCCGCTGTACTCTCTACTTGAACATGGTGCTTTATGCTTCATATTATTATCCAATGATGTCACTACAAAAAAATACACTTCCGTGATGATACGTGTTTGTCACAGTAGATCGCGTTTTCTGTCATGCATGTACATCCATGATGATTTTATGACAGAATCAAGATAGTCATACCTGTGCTGTCGTAGAAGTGTTCCATGACATTACCAAAATTATCATCACGGAAGTGTCCACTTCCATGACGATAAATCATGCGTCATAGAAGTGCTTTCGTCAAGGGTGACTAACACATGGCATCCACTGTAACGGAACGCCGTTAAGCTATCGGGTTGGGTTTTGGATCCGATAACCCGTTAACAGCCCTGACCAATGGGGATTTTCCACGTGGAAAATCATCATTGGCTGGAGGAAACACGTGTCGGCTCATCGCTGGGACAGATGTCATCCACTCATTGGACAGAAGGCACCTATGATACGTCGACATGTGGCACGGCCCAACAAAGGCCCATTCCTGTGAAAAGGCCGACCTATTTGACTTGGTCAAAAGGTGGCGGGCCGGCCCATGGAAAGCCTGTTAACGGCCTGTTCGCATATAGCCCATTTACAGCCCGCTAACCCAAGGCCCGTTACGCCCTATTCGAATTAGGCTCAGTAGCGTCATCTGGGCCATCCAATATGATTCCAGCCCGTTTTCACTTCTGGCCCATGTATGGCCCATGATGTCTTTCGTCCCATATGAGGCCCTATGTAACTCTTGGCCTATTAACGACCCATGGTGAAACTGGCCCATAATGAACAGTGTATCACTTTACACCCATTAACGGCCCGTGGTGAAACTGGCCCGTAAAGAACAGTGTATCACTTTATACCCATTAACGGCCCGTTATTCTGTTGGGCCGTTTCCAGCCCATGTTATCTTTCGACCTTCTCAGAGCCCATTTATTCTTGGGCTCATTTCCAGCATTCGTTTACTTACGGCCCGTTACTGTCATTTTCTGCTTGTGGGCCAAATTCAGCCCGTGGTTACAATCGGCACGTTTGTGGTCCGTTAATACGTTGGGCCGTTTTCATAACGTCATCAAATACAGCCTATTAACGATGGCCCGTTATGGTCGGCCCATGAACGGACGATTCCAACTCTAGCCCGTTTACGGCCAGAATGCGGTCTGTTTGGCCCATGTTTGGCCAATCGATCATATGGCCCGTAGAAGGCCCATTGTTTCTACGGCCCGTAGAAGGCCCATTGTTTCTACGGCCCGTAGAAGGCCCACTATTTCTACGGCCCATAGAAGGCCCACTATTTACACGGCCCGTAGAAGGCCCACTGTTTCTACGGCCTGTAGGAGGCCCAGTGTCACTACAATAAATATTAGCCCATGGTTATTGTGGCCTAGTTTTAAAAAATAGGTTATTGCAGCCACTAGCAAACCACAGAAAAAGAACTGCACTAACTACAAGCAAACAAATAAGCACGACAACAAGGAAATAAATAAGCAAGCAACTTACACTAGGCTATCACGGCTATTACACATATTACATCCACTGGGCATCAAAGTTCGCCACCAGTGCAAATATAGGGAACACAGTAGCATATAAACACCACAGCAAAACAAGTCCAGAACTGAAACCACTTTAGAAGAGCTCAAGAAACAATATCCTAGGTACCCATATTGCTGGCAAGATGCTTAGCAAGCTTATTAACTTTCTCTTGTTTGCCGCTTAAGTCCTCCAGCGCTTGCTGTTGCACCAGAAAGTATGCATCTGAATTCTGCAGGGACTTCCTTAGTCCTTCGGCTTCCTGTCGCATAACATCTGATCGATGTCTTTCAACTTGAAGGTGAGACTCAAGAAGCCGAACTAATTCAGGCAACAAGTTCGAAGAGCTAGTGCCAGCAGTGGTAGCCAGTAACTCGAACACTACATCAAGACATGACTTTGGGGTTGTCTCAGTGTCTTCAATATAGTTTTTATCAGCTTTCTTGGAGATCAACAGGGATGTCTCACTATCTTGAACCTTATCTGCATTACTTCCTTTACCATTGCATAACAGGGTACTCTTCTCCAATATTTTATCCGCGTTCTAAAAGAGAAACAAACAAACACATCCCAGGTTTACAATGTAGTATATGAAACTCATTTTGGTACACCAGTTCAGTAGTAAGGTGGACAGGATAACAACATGAAACAAACATATATCTATGTATTATGGTCTATATCATTCTAGTTTATGTTGCCAAATCAAGATAGATACAGTTCGAATCATATCTATTTAAGACAAAGCAGCATAGACAGAATATAAGTGTGGGAAACTACACAACAATAACAACACTTGTAATGTGCATGGCATGAGAACATAACTGTTTATTCAATTGAAACTAAAATCAACATAGAGCAAGTTACAACAGCAAACAACCAAACACATTGAAGAAACAGGTTTAAAACATACCTGTTGCGCCATTGGAGTTTCAGTTGCATCCTTCAAATTTGAAATTGGTTGGTATCAGTAAATACAGTGATGAAAGAGCAAAGTAGTATGAACCATAGCTACGGAACCTGACCTGAGAACAATTCTTCTTCTGCTTTAAGCGTTGACTTCGGGTTCGGAGTGGTGGCCCTCGGGATTTGGGCACTGCAGTTGCCTTACTAACTGCTCGTGTTTGGGTGCTATGTGGTGGAGACGGTGTTGTGTCAATGGGAACTGGGTGTCTATCTGCTGGGGTTGGGGTTAGAAGGGGTGTAGCTGGTTCTCTGTCCAAATGGGTAGGGGTACAATCTGCATGAGTGTGGGTTATGTGTGGTGGGGTTGGTTCTTGGGCAAGTACAACCGTGGTTCTATCTGCATCGACAGGTAGCACGATCTTTTCTGAAGACCGTGTTTTTACTCCCACAGATACTGCCATCACTCCCTCCAATTGAAATGGCTGATAAACAAGAAAAGTAATTGAATGTACAGACATTGTAAGATAGACAGATGCAATGGATAGTAGGGAAGAAAACAGGGCATGAAATAATTCACATTTACGTTGTCTAAGCAAACAGAATAGCAGGACATAATTTCACATATATGATAGCTAATTAAACAGGATAGCATGACACAATTTCACATGTATGATGGCTAACTAAACAGGATAGAATGACATACTTCAAAATATGATGACTATGTAAACAGGATGACATGATATAACTATACAATGTGTCTATTAAAGTGGTTGGCATGCCATAAATCACAAACATGCCATCGATGGAAACATGATGGCATGATATAATTCATGGATAGAATGACATAATTTAAAATATGGTGACTATGTAAACATGATGAGATGATATAACTATATTACGTCTTTAGAAAATGGGTTGGCATGCCATAATTCAGATACATGCTGTCTATGTAAACATCATGGCATGCCATAATTCAAATATATGATTTATATACTAAGGAAGTGAGCAGAGGGCAATCGCATATATGATGTGTCAACTAAGGAGATGGCATTCAATATTGTGTATATGATATAAAAACTAAGCATTGCAATACAACATATGCATTATATGAGTAATATAACCCTGCCAAGTTTGAGCATACACCTCAGGGGGATAATAGGACTAGTCATCTACCTCTGAATCCTCCTCTGAAGAGCTATCTGTAACCAGCAAGATATCTGCTTCAGCAGGTAGCATTGTGTCACGCCCAATATGCGACCCTATCCAAAAGGAACTCGAAGGTCCCACCAAGGATAGACCCACATATTGAAACGCTTTTGCAAGGTGGACATCATTACATCAACATTACATAATAGATGGGGATACATACAAAAGGCATACAAAGCCACACGAATACAACATCATCTTACATAAAAGCACCATCCGACTACGGATGAAACACAAACAGAAGCTCAAACGACATCCACCCTGCTAGCCCAGGCTGCCGACCTGGAACCTATCCCCTGATCGAAGAAGAAGCAGAAGAAGAACTCCAAAACAAGTAAACATCGCTCTCGCATCATGATCATCGCAAAACCTGTACCTGCAACTGTTGTTGTAGTAATCTGTGAGCCACGAGGACTCAGCAATCCCATTACCATGGGTATCAAGACTAGCAAAGCTTAATGGGAAAGGAAGGGGTAAAGTGGTGAGGTTGCAGCAGCGGCTAAGCATACATGGTGGCTAACATACGCAAATGAGAGCGAGACGAGAAACAAAGGAACGGTCGTCAACTAGCCATGATCAAGAGGTGATCCTGAACTCCTACTTACGTCAAACATAACCCAGAAACCGTGTTCACTTCCCGGACTCCGCCGAGAAGAGACCATCACGGCTACACACACGGTTGATGCATTTTATTTCGGATCTGGTGTCAAGTTATCTACAACCGGACATTAACAAATTCCCATCTGCCACATAACCGCGGGCACAGCTCTCGAAAGTTTATACCCTGCAGGGGTGTCCCAACTTAGCCCATGATAAGCTCTCGCGATCAACGAAGGATATTCCTTCTCCCAGGAAGACCCGATCAGTCTCGGAATCCCGGTTTACAAGACATTTTGACAATGGTAAAACAAGACCAGCAAGACCGCCCGATGCGCCGACATCCCGATAGCAGCTGCGCATATCTCGTTCTCAGGGCAACACCGGATGAGCAATCCATACAACTAAAACCAGACCTCAAGTTTCCTTGAGGGGGCGCTGCAAAGGGCTCTAGTTCGGACCAACACTTAGACAAGCATTGGCCCGGGGGGGCTAAAATAAAGATGACCCTCGAGAGAGCGACTCCCAAGGGAAAAGTAGGTGGTGGTGAGGCAAATGGTAAAACCAAGGTTGGGCCTTGCTGGAGGAGTTTTATTCAAAGCGAACTGTCGAGGGGGTCCCATAAATCACCCAACCGTGTAAGGAACGCAAAATCCGGGAACATAATACCGGTATGACGGAAACTAGGGCGGCAAGAGTGGAACAAAACACCAGGCATAAGGCCGAGCCTTCCACCCTTTACCAAATATATAGATGCATTAATAATATAAGAGATATTGTGATATCCCAACATAACCCTGTCCACCATGGAGCAATCTTCAACTTCACCTGCAACTAGCAACGCTATAAGAGGGGCTGAGAAAAGCGATAACATAGCCAAGCAACGGTTTGCTAGGAATGGTGTCAAAGGTTAGAGGTTCATGGCAATTTGGGAGGCTTGAAGAACAAATGATAGGTAGCGCAGCAAAGCGATAGAACGAAGCAACTAGCATAGCAATGATAGTAGTGAGATCCAGGGTAGCGGTCATCTTGCCTGAAATCCCGCAAGGAAGAAGAACGAGTCCATGAAGAAGACAAACGGGAGTAGTCGAACGAATCCTCACAATTGCAACATTACCGGAACTAAGAAGCAACACCGGAAAGAAACAAACAACATGGTAAATGCACAAGCATAAACATGGCATGGTGCACAAACAAGTATGATGCATGTCCGGTTTAATAAGGCATGGCATGGCAAAGTGCAACAAACAATACCACAAGTTAATTGGAGCTCAATATGCAACGAGTTACATATTGACAAAACTCCACATCAATTATTTAGTTCTCTCTCATTTAGGAACACAACAATATTACATGTTATTAAACATGGCAAGAGGTGAAACATAATTAAACTACCTATCTAGGCAAGTTTAAGTGAGGCCGGAAACAACAAACAACAATTCTGGAAAATCCTCATGTCATCTAGCAATTTAATGCAACAACAATTTTAAACATTTTAATTGTTGTTATCATGATGCGGATGACATATGCAAGTTTTAGGCAATATTTATGAAAATGTTGACATGAGCATGATACGAGGCATTTGTCACCATGGTGGAACAAAAGGGGTGCCACGGCGACGATAACGAAAATGGTGCCACGACAACAGTCCGATGATCCGACAACTCATTGAGATACCGGTGCAAAAGAAAGTATGGACGTACGGTACATGCAAAAGAAGGTGGGGTGATCCCGGATACCGGGTTCCCACGGGTTAGTGACACGGAAACGAGTGACAATTTGGACACGGTGCAAACGGTGAATCTCATTCAACACATGCATTCGTTCACGGGCGTCGTCTCAGGGTTATACCTTCGAAGCGTGCATTTTCGGAGCGGGTCGAGTTTGTAGTGGAAGTAGTGGAAGTAGACGTTCTCGCGACGGTTGTGGAAGTAGTGGTACACGGCGACGGTAGTGGAAGTAGTGGTCCACGTTTCATAGATGAAGTAGTTGTTCATGATCCGTAGATGTTCGGGGTCACCACAAGGAACTTGACGTCCACGGGGTCTTCGAGGTCGACGGTAGTGGTACACACGTTGTCATGGAAGTAGTGGTTCATATTGTCTTGTCGAATCGACGACGGTGGTAGTTGTACACTTGACGGTCTTCGGCAACGGTAGTGGTACATCTTGTAGTGGAACTTGGGTGCAGTGACGGTCGCGGTCACGCGAGGAGAAGTAGGGCAGGCGGGAAGGCTTGCGGTGGCCTTGGTGATTCCAGCCACGGCAGCAGCAAGGGCGGGGCGAGGTCGGCGCTGCGGCGCAGCTCGACGGCGACAAGGCAGCAGAGGGACGCGGGCAGGAGGTGAAGAAGACGGCACGGTAGCGGGGCGATGGGGATGGACAGAGGAGATGGGCTCGCCGGCCAGAACGACGGCACGGCGGCAGAGGAAAGGGTGGCCGGAGGCGCGGCCGGTCGCCGGGCAGTGGCGCGCGGGAGGAAAGGAGAGGCCATGGATCGGGCATGAGGAGCTCCTCTCCCTTGGCTCGACGCGTGCGTGCGTGTGAGTGGCGGCGCAGGGAGGGACGAGAGGGAGAGATGGGGATCGGAAGAGAGCGTGGTGATGGGCTAGGGTTATAGGTTTAGGTGGGCTGGCTGAGCTAATGGGCCAGCTTAGTTGGTCGGGCCTAAGAGGCCGGCTGGGCTGGCTCTCTCTCACTCTAAAAAAATAAATAAATAAAACAAAACAGAGATAAGAAAGAAAAGAAAGAGAGGTTTGGGGTGGAGCTTGAGCAAGAGGGTATTTTCTCGGACTCATAAAAATGAGCTTGTTCCAAGAAAAATGGTGTGGGCAAGATTGCAAGAATTAAATTCAAAGTCATTTGAATTTAATTCAAATGATTTGAACAAGGACTAGGATTTAGAAGTGTCCAAAAATGTTGAGAATTTAGGAGGAGACACAATAAATGGAGAAAGAATTATTGGCAAAGCTTGGGGACCAAACTTGAAGTAGAAAGAGCATGGGAATTTGGCAAGTGTGTTACGGTTAATTCCAAGCTAATGGAATATTTTATAGTAGCTCCCTAAATATTGGGAGGATATGTTATAAAGAGAAATCACCATTGTGAATATCCGTCGATTTAAATGGATCGAAGATCCATACGATTTTATTTAGATGAGTTTTAAAATTAATGATATGATGACATGATGACATGATGCAATGCACATGATGCAACGATGAATGCAACAAGCAAAACAAACACGTGGCGAAACTCAGAATAGCTGGAAGTCTTCTGGACCGTCGGTCTCGGGGCGTTACACATTGTCTGCTCTGAAGACCTTGTTTTCACTCCAGATTTCTCCATCACCAATTCAAATGGCTGATGCACGGGAAGAGCAGTTGAATATATAAACATTGTCGACAAAAGCAATGAGAAATATAAAAAAAGGACAGCATGATATAATCCACATATATGACGCTTGCCTAAACAACATGGCATTGCATAATTCACATACATAATGCCTTGCAACAAGATAACATTGCATAATTCACATATATAATGTCTTGCAACAAGATGGCATTGCATAATTCACATATATGGTAATTAGACACTAAACAGGTGGCATTCACACAAAGCATGTCTAAACTAAGCAAATGACATAGCAATGCAAGATACCATATGCACGATATGAGCAACATAACCCTGCCAAGTTAGGACATGCACCTCGGGGGGGGGGGGGAGGGAATATGGTGGCATGAATCCTCCTCTGAGGAGCTATCGGTAACCAGCAAGATATGCGCTTCGTCAGATAGCATTGTCTGCTCCAAAGACCTTGTTTCCACTCCAGATTTTTCCATGACCGTGCCGAATGGCTGATGCACAGGAAGAGTAATTGAATGTACTAAAATTGTTGACAAATTTAACACGTCATAAAAAATGATGGCATGATATAATTCACATATAAGATGACTGGCTAACTAGGGTGGCATTGCAAAATTCACATATATGATGCCTAGCTAGACAAGATGGCATTGCATGATTCACATATACGATAAATAAAACTAAACATATGGCATTGACACAAAGCATGTCTAAACTAAGCAGATGACATCTTTAATGTATACGGTAAGCAATGCAAGGCACCATATGCATGATATTACCAACATCAGCATGCCAAGTTAGAGCGAAGACCTCATGGGGTAAATAGGAGTGGTCTTCTCCTTCTGAATCCACCTCAGAACATTTATCTTCCTCTTGATTACAATCCGAAATGGGTGGAGGGGGGCTGCCTTTGCCCCCACCATGGAACGACGTCTGCATGAAATTTTATTGCCATGCAAGGCTCGTCTCTTTTGCTCTACATGACCAGTTCCATTGTGTACAATAACTGGCATGCATAGGAATAAAACATAGTGAGATTATGTAAGGAGTGCATGCATAAATCCAGAGTGATGGTAGCAAACTGTGGATAGACCCAAAACCAATGATAGCAGGCAGATAATAGCTTTAGTTAAAAAATATAGATAATGGTTCCTTTAATGTTTGTTTGCACCCAACATGAAACTCATAGTAGACACCGGAGATTAACCAGATAGTACTGATTGCTGCCCCAATATGTACCCCAAAACCATTTAAAAACTCAAGTTTCAGCATTAGTTTGGACCTGACTCAGAGTCTAATAGGTGAACACGACGATAATGTAGCATGCCATCATATTAAGCGACGCATAATGTAAGCATACACGGAAGAGTGCGACCTCTCTTGCGGACCCGTGTAGTCCTCAAGGTCATCTGCTCAGTTGATGATGGTAATGCAGTTGTCGTGGCTGCCGGCGGCGGGGAAGAAGATCTGAGGCAGTGAAAGACAGTCTGGAGAGCGGATCCCTGCTGTGGTGAACCCTTCCGTCATTTGAGCAGCTGAGCTGGGGTGGAACACAGCGCCGCAGGAGCAGGACAAACCACACAAGGTTTTGTTTGACACATATCTGTAACAGAAGTAATTGAGTAAGGGCTTGTTTGAATTTGAGGATTCTAACAATGCAGGGATAGGAAATAGACAGGAATAGGATAGGAATGCACGTGCAAAACAGAGAATTTAAAAACATAGGATTTCTGCCAATCTGGGTGTTTGATTCACAACAATTGGAAGATCACAGGATGCAAAAAGCATGGTGAGATTAAGTCAAACCACAAGAAAATGTACGGTTATAATGCTATTATGCTACTATCTCTTAGTCTTGTGCTTGATGAATAGGAATATGAAAAGGAGAAGTGGAAATTAGAATTCCTACGGTTTTTCTTTCAAGGAGACACTAAAGGAACAAATCCTACAGTTTTCCTTTGCTCCATTCCTTTGCACCAAATTCATGAAAAGTAGTACCATAGGAAACTTTCCAATTCCTATGTTTTTCATTCACTTTTCCTATCAAGCACTGGCGATTCTAGTAGGCAGGCTTGAGCAAGGAAAATCCTACACTAATAAAATGGTTTTGTGCTACTTCTATTACTTTGGACCCAGGCCATTGCCATACTAGCTCAACTCCAAGGCCCATCGACAAATGCACAGCTCAAACACACAGAGATAAATAATGATGGCTTCAAGAGAGTCCATCACAGATAGCTAAGTTGCCTGGTACCTCACTGCTTGTATATAGTAGGATAAAATAATCGTATTTCCTGTTACTATGAGTGCTCAGTGGACAATATATGTAACATGTAGAGTAAAAAAGAGATGCAACAAGTGTACAACCTCTTTGGCGAAGCCATGTTGATCTCAGCGTGATTGGGTTGGCCGGTGAGGATGCTCCGGCTGACTTGGCTGTCGGAGGAGGGGAAGACGATCTTAGAAGTCTGGAGATGGAGCCCGATGTGATGGAGGGTTTCGTCGTTGGAGCAGCTCCGGTGAGTTGTTTGACGCCGAGGCTGAAGCAGGACATGAGAGACAACGAACAACGTTAACCTGAGTGGAATTCTAATAGCATCTCCAATACATGGCGTAAAATACATAACCACAAAGTGCTAGATGTAAAATACATCAGCTGCTCATCTTTGAACTTAACTGTTGAAACTGAACTTAACTGTCGAAACTGAACTTAACTGTCGAAACTGAACTTAACTGTCGAAACCGAATTTTGTTGTCGAAACTGAATTTTGCTGTCGAAACTGAACGCACTAGCAAGGTGAGCTACATGTTGGTCGGCTGACTTTTTCATCTCTGGTCAGTTGATTTTGCAGCCGTTGGATACGAAATCAAGGGTCTGCGGTTCATCTTCAACCTCCGCCCCCCTGAGCCGCCAGCCACCACCGGCCAAACAGCAGCCCCCCGCCGCACGCGGCCGGCGGTGCGCCGCCCCGCCCGCCCCGAAAACACTCCCCACCGCCGGTCTGTCGCCGCCTCGGCGATCCCTCTAGGCCCCCCCGTGCCGAGCTTTTTCTTCGGCGATCCCCACGCCACCGTCCCGCCACCGCCGGCGACCACCGCCCCCATCCTGAACCCTAAGATAGATAGTGGAGTACCTCTCCGGCGAGCCCCCCTCCCTGCTGTGGCTGGTTCTTCCTTCACCCCGGCGAGCCCCCCCCCCCACCCCCTGAAAATCGACTGACCCAAAAGTCGATTCAGTCGACTGAAGTGTAGCTAAATTGGAGCAGCATCGCAAGCAAGAGCAAGAGCGAGAGCAGCAGCGCGAGCAAGAGCAGACCAGGCAGGGGACTGAGAGCAAGAGCAGAGCAGCAGCGCGAGCGAGAGCTAAAGCATCAGCAGCTCCTACTGATGTGGACGTCGCCGCCGAGGGAGCGACGCCATGGAGGAAGTGGCCGGCGACGCCGCTGTGGATGTATCCGCGCCGTGTCGGCTCGGGACCGAGCGGCGGCAGCACCGTGAGATCGAATTAAGAAGAAAATGCGGCGATTAGTGTACAACCTCTTTGTTGGCACCGTTTAGGCCACAACTTCATTCGAGGAAACGGTGATGATGATGCTCTTCCGGTGGTGCAGGTGAAGACGGTGGTGTGGGAATGGAGGTGGCGCGAAAGACGAGGGGAACGTCGGGACAGCTCCTTGGAGGTGGAGGACGGGGTGGCTGAACTGGCGGGACGATGAGATCGACGACGGATCCTCATCCGGTACGGTGGATGAGGGACGTTGTGGTGTTGCTGTGGACGACATCGTCGGGGAAGAGGCTCCGGCTGGGTGGCGGACGGAGCAGTGTGTGGGGTTTCGTCGCGGATTTTCGCGGCCTTGGTGTACAAATGGGTGGGCGGATGGGATGGCAGTGGGGAACCATGGCTTAGAGACGCGCTTGTCTGAAATGTGGGGTAAGTTATGAAAGTACCCCCCATCGATTTGAGGTGGTTCTTTCGGTTTAGGGGTACCACGGGCATTTCGCGTGTCGGGATTTCACAGGAGGTGGGAGTTTTCGCGCGCGTTGTAATTTCGGAATAGCAAGGCGTGGGTTGAGATGGAGGGAGTTGTCGGAGCACAACAAGACAAAGGTATATCTTAAATATTTCGAGCTAACAAGGCGCAGGTTGAAGAGGCGGGAGTTTCGCAGCACGATAGACAGAGACACTAGCTTGAATTTTCGCATAACAAGGCGTGACTTGAAATTTCGGAAGAACAAGCTTAACGTGTACCCCGAAAAAACGACAATTTGCACCTCAACACGCACAACACACACACAAACACCATTTAGACTAGAGTAAGGTACACGTGCATTGCACGCTTGAGATTTGGCAACCAAATTATGAATAAATACCACATTATAGCATGCAAGCTTTGAGTCATATATGCATGATTATGTTCGTTTAATTCTTATAGTTCATTTCATTCAAAATCATCTAGTTTTTATAAGAAACCTAATCTATATTAAGATTCATGGAATTGTGCGTTGTAAGACATAAAGTAAAAACAAATAATGGCAAATCATGTAGAAAAACATTTGGGCAATTCTGATACGGAAGATTCTAGAACAAACAAGAAGTGCTTGTGTTTTGATGTTTGTGCATTATGCTTAAGTTCAACCATGGAGTCTTCTAGATTATACATGTGGCGAAATCTGGTGGAATCTAGATGATATCCAACGGCCAGTAGTGCTCAAATTTGGCATCTTTGGACCATCGGATTCGCCTCATCCAACGACCATCTTTCAAAGTTAAAGTTACCCGCACACAATATAAAAAATATAAAATATAATATATATATATAGGGGTATAGATATAGATATGTGATGCGAAAGCCGCCCATCATCTCCAATTAGAAAGTGTATTCATGCACGGATACGATGTGGCCAAATGATGTCTGCCGTCGGTATATCAAATTCAAATCAGTCTGACCTTGTTCAATGTGTATACATTACAACATGCTCGTTTCCAAACCACACCGCGCTGATCTCCGTTATATTCATGCATGCATGGGTTTCAAACATCAGGATCTCTTATTCAAATATTTGAATTCAACTTTACATTGATTATGACCTCACCTATTCTTTTACACCCACACAGTAGTCTTCTCTTTATAATTGTACCACAAACTTTCTCTCGTGCATGCATGCACACACACTACCAGTCAGCATTATCCATCGCACGCATGCAATCTTTTTCTTCAGGTCGGTCTCCCATGAAGGCACACACCCGCACACATCCCCCTCTCCATCATATCGGGCATTCTTTATCTCTCGCGTGTGCATGCGCAATGATCGATGTTCCTCTATGTATGTGTGTATATAGCTAGATCTTTCATAGTTTTCCACACAAACCGATCAATCAATATATCCAGTGAGGTCTCACCCTCTTTCCCACGTCCACATCGATCAATCTATACCTCTCTATATATGATTAACAAATAGCTAATACACCCACATTAATTATATATCCAACGTCCCCCTCTCATCATACATGCCTTCCACTTCATCTCTCAGACGCGTGGACAATGGCGAAGATAGGGGCAGTAAGGGCCCTGCCCCCCTAACATCACTATATATCGAGGCTAATATGAATGTGATCATTAGACAATTGCTGCTAAAATGGTTTAAGTTCATGAATTGACCCTCCTCGTAAAGGATTAGCAATGCTTGGCCCCCTAGCTCATTTATTTTTCATGGCTCCGCCACTGCGTGCAACAGCGCACATGTTCGCCCCCCCTCTCTAAATATCGATCTTGCACTTGTGCATTCCTTCATAGTCTCCCTTCACTCGGCCCCTCGCACCATCTTCTAGCCCCCCACCAGATTTTGCCACATGTACAATCTAGCAGAGTCCATGGTTGAACTTAAGCATAATGCACAAACCTCAAAACAATAGTGGTTCTCTTTTGTTCTAGGATCTTCCGTATCATAATTGCCCAAACTTTTTTTCTAGTTGAATTGCCATTATTTGTTTTTTACTTTATGCTTTACAATGCACAATTCCATGAATCATAAAATAGATTAAGGGCTTCTTTGATTCAAAGGATTCTCAAAGGAATTTTGGAGGATTCTAATCATTAAGAATTTTTCCTATCTTGGTTGTTTGATTCGTAGGATTGTAAACCATAGGAATTTTTCCATATGATTTATTTGCACTAGATTTCATAGGAAACATCCCATCCACTCAAACCTCTGTCAGGACCGGTTTTCCAATAAAACATTTATTAATAAACCGTCCTTTATATAAGACCAGTATAGGAAAATCTTCCTTACTAGTAGACAAATCCTTGATACAGAAATGTAGAAGTACTAAATATTATACAAGGTTGAGCTGAGGTTGCTCAACAATTTATTACCAGGACGCCCATATTATACATAAAGGTGGATATGACACAAGGGTATGGTGGCATAACTACTGACTCACAATAAAAGTGGTGGTGGATATGTCACAGTGAAATGGGTGACATGACTCCTAAATCTTACAGCTCATCGAACGCCGGAGTGAGGCTCGATGATTTTTTTCAGGTAGCGGAAGCGTATATGATACAAGTGACCAATTCCAGGATCGCACGGGACTGACTGGGACTCCTCTAGGCGTTAGACTCGCTATCGTACTATTCATCCATAAGATCGCCTTCGTCAACATCTGGCCAAATCAACAAGCCAGGTGAGTACTTTGAATGTACTCGCAAGACAGATTGGACATAAGATATAACAAATGCAAACATGATGCACATGAGAAGATTAGTAATGCACGCTCGGATAATAAATTTGCACGGCATGTTAAATAAAAAGGAAGTCAGGCGGTAGTCCTCCCGAAATCCCAATAAAATAATTGAAGACCGATCGGGTGTTTGAAGCGACGCCTCAAAAGGTAAAAATAAATTAACATGCCGCAGTCGGGCGTCAGGGCGACACCACATAAAGGGCTTATATATAATGTAAATGACAGTGCGTGCCACAGTCGGACATCTTAAGCGACATCTCGAAAAGGGCTTATTGTTGGGGAACATAGTAATTTCAAAAAAAATCCTACGCAAACGCAAGATCATGGTGATGCATAGAAACGAGAGGGGGATTGTATCTTCATACCCTTGAAGATCGCTAAGCGGAAGCGTTTATCAACGCGGTTGATGTAGTCGTACGTCTTCATGATCCGACCGATCCAAGTACCGAACGCACGGCACCTCCGAGTTCTGCACACGTCCAGCTCGATGACGTCCTCGCCTTCTTGATCCAGCAAGATGGGTGAAGTAGTAGATGAGTTCCGACAGCACGACGGCGTGGTGACGGTGTTGGTGAAGAACAATCTCCGCAGGGCTTCGCCTAAGCACTACGGAAACTATGACGGAGGATAAACTAGAGGGGACGGGGTTGCCGGCACACGGCTTGGTGTTTCTTGATGTGTCTTTGGTGCTAGCCCTGCCCCTCTATTTATATGTTGAGTCTTGGGGTCGAAACTTGGAGTAAAAGCCTCCACAAAGTCGGTTTCACCCGAAAGGCAAGAGTCCTTCTTGGACTCCAGGGCCAGACGCCAGGGTTCCCGGCATCTGGACCCAGACGCCAGGGACCCTGGCGTCTGGCCCCTGGACTCCGCAAAACTTCCTTTTGCGCTTTCCAAAAACCTTGTGGGCTTTCCCCTTTGTCCCAAATAACGTGTTCTCATACCCAAACATTTCGGGAAACATCCGGAATCCCTTCTGGTGAATTCCGGAACCCTTCTGGATATCAAACACCATTATCCCATATATCAAACTTTATCTCTGGACCATTCCAGAGTTCCTCGTCATGTCCATGATCTCATCCGGGACTCCGAACAACATTCAGTTACCAACACACATAACTCATATAATACTATATCGTCAATGAAATGTTAAGCGTGCTGACCCTACGGGTTCGAGAACTATGTAGACATGACCGAGACACGTTTCCGGTCAATAACCAATAGCGGGACCTGGATGCCCATATTGGCCCCCGCATATTCTACGAAGATCTTTATCGGTCAAACCGCATAACAACATACGTTGTTCCCTTTGTCATCGGTATGTTACTTGCCCGAGATTCGATCGTCGGTATCTCAATACCTAGTTCAATCTCGTTATCGGCAAGTCTCTTTACTTGTTACGTAATGCATCATTCCGTAACTAACTCTTTAGCTACATTGCTTGCAAGGCTTATAGTGATGTGCATTATCGAGAGGGCCCAGAGATACCTCTCCGACAATCGGAGTGACAAAACCTAATCTTGAAATATGCCAACTCAACATGTACCTTTGGAGACACCTGTAGAGCTCCTTTATAATTACCTAGTTACGTTGTGACGTTTGGTAGCACACAAAGTGTTCCTCCGGTAAACGGGAGTTGCATAATCTCATAGTTGTAGGAACATGTATAAGTCATGAAGAAATCAATAGCAACATACTAAACGATCAAGTGCTAAGCTAACAGAATGGGTCATGTCAATCACATCATTCTCCTAATTATGTGATCCCGTTAATCAAATGACAACTCATGTCTATGGTTAGGAAACATAACCATCTTTGACTAATGAGATAGTCAAGCAGAGGCATACTAGTGACATTAAGTTTGTCTATGTATTCACACATGTATCATGTTTCCAGTTAATACAATTCTAGCATGAATAATAAACATTTATCATGATATGAGGAAATAAATAATAACTTTATTATTGCCTCTAGGGCATATTTCCTTCAGTCTCCCACTTGCACTAGATTCAATAATCTAGATTACATAGTAATGATTCTAACACCCATGGAGTCTTGGTGTTGATCATGTTTTGCTCGTGGAAGAGGCTTAGTCAACGGGTCTGCAACATTCAGATCCGTATGTATCTTGTAAATCTCTATGTCTATCACGCCCAAGATGCGACCCTATCCTAAAGGAAACTCGAGGGTCCCACCAAGGATAGAAGCGCATCTTGAAGACGCTTTTGCAAGGTGGATATCATTACATCAACATTACATAAATAGATGGGGATACATACATAAGGCATACAATGCCACAGGAATACAACATCATCTTACAAAGAGCACCATTCGACTACGGATGAAACACAAACAGAAACTCAAACGACATCCACCCTGCTAGCCCAGGCTGCCGACCTGGAACCTATCCCCTGATCGAAGAAGCAGCAGAAGAAGAACTCCAAAACAAGCAAACATCGCTCTCGCGTCATGATCATCGCATAACCTGTACCTGCAACTGTTGTTGTAGTAATCTGTGAGCCACGAGGACTCAGCAATCGCATTACCATGGGTATCAAGACTAGCAAACCTTAATGGGTAAGGAAGGGGTAAAGTGGTGAAGATGCAGCAGCGGCTAAGCATATATGGTGGCTAACATACGCAAATAAGAGCGAGAAGAGAGCAAATGGAACGGTCGTGAAGCTAGCAATGATCAAGAAGTGATCCTGAACTCCTACTTACGTCAAACATAACCCAAAGACTGTGTTCACTTCCCGGACTCCGCCGAAAAGAGACCATCACTGCTACACACGCGGTTGATGCATTTAAATTCGGATCTGGTGTCAAGTTATCTACAACGGGACATTAACAAATTCCCATCTACCACATAACCGCGGGCATGCCTCTCGAAATTTTATACCCTGTAGGGGTGTCCCAACTTAGCCCATCATAAGCTCTCGCGATCAACGAAGGATATACCTTCTCCCAGGAAGACCCGATCAGTCTCGAAATCCCAGTTTACAAGACATTTCGACAATGGTAAAACAAGACCAGCAAAGCCGCCCGAATGTGCCGACAAATCCTGATAGGAGCTGCACATATCTCGTTCTCAGGGCACACCGGATTGTCCAAACTTCCGATAGGCCAGTCCAGAGTTGCCCCTGGTGGCCACCGGCGGCTGACAGGTTGGAACAACACTCACGAAGAGCACTGGCCCGGGGGGGGGGGGGGGGTAAAAATAAGATGACCCTCAAGAGCGCGACTCCCAAGGGAAAAAGGGCTAGGTGAGGCAGATGGTAAAACCAAGGTTGGGCCTTGCTGGAGGAGTTTTATTCAAAGCGAACTGTCAAGGGGGTCCCATAAATCACCCGACCGTGTAAGGAACGCAAAATCCGGGAACATAACACCAGTATGACGGAAACTAGGGCGGCAAGAGTGGAACAAAACACCAGGCATAAGGCCGAGCCTTCCATCGTTTACCAAATATATAGATGCATTAATAAATATAAGAGATATTGTGATATCCCAACATCACCCTGTCCACCATAGAGCAATCTTCAACTTCACCTACAACTAACAACGCTATAAGAGGGGCTGAGCAATGCGGTAACATAGCCAAGTAACGGTTTGCTAGGAAGGGTGTCAAAGGTTAGAGGTTCATGGCAATTTGGGAAGGCTTGAAGAGCAAATGATAGGTAGCGCAGCAAAGCGATAGAACGAAGCAACTAGCATAGCAATGATAGTAGTGAGATCCAGGGTAGCGGTCATCTTGCCTGAAATCCCGCAAGGAAGAAGAACGAGTCCATGAAGAAGATGAAGCCACGAAGACGAACCAAGCGTAGACGAACGAATCCTCACGATCGCAACGAAACGGGAACTATCGAGAAGAAGCACACAACATGGTAAACACACCACACATAGACAGGACATGATGCACAACCAAGCATGATGCATGACAAAGTTAGATGAGGCTACTCATGGCAAGAGATGATGCAAACAAGAACAACACATCAAGGCAAGTTTAAATGAGGTCGGGAACAACATATAACAATTCCGGTAAGTCCTCATATGCAAATTTCGAAATTGGTCCAGAACTGAACAAACATTAAGTTGAAGTTGTTAAACAGCAAGTTAAAGAGCACCAAGATGAACTACACGAAATTCTAGCCAAGTAACTTATAAAGTTCATTAGATTCGGAGCTACGACCTAGAAGATATGAGCAAAATAAGTTAAACATGGCATTGATGCAAAATGCATACAAACATCAAGCAAACATTCTCAAAACAAGGATGCAACATGATAATATGAAACTTCATGCAAAATCAAGCAAGTCTCATATATAGCACACTCAAAACGGAGCAACGGTTCAACACATACACTATACAAGTTATAGCAACAATCTGTCCATAACAGCAACTAGGCATATTGCAAGCATCAAAACAATATGCTACAGCACCCCAACATAATAACAAAAGGCATGGGCATGAAGTACAGGTAAAGCATGACAAAACATGAACACTGAGCTATCTCCAGAAATCACTAGAACATTCTCCAAAACACATGGTAAGATGGCAAATAATAACAGTTTCATGCTTAGCAGAAATAACATCAGGTTGCAATGTTTAGAGCTATCAAACAACATGTTACAGGAACTTAATATGGCAAACAAAGGCATGGCATGAATCTACTAAATACATAGAACAAAAGTCCCCTACTGACCATGAGCCAAAAGGGCACAGAAAATATGATGGCATCCATGTAAACATGGCAAAAGATATGACAGATTCATACATGGCAGTAACAACGATAAGTAGGCATGTTGGTGGGCTTGAACCACTCACCACAGAGCAATACATGGCATGGCAAGGCAACCAATAGTAAGAATAGATGTTTATGAAGCTAAGCATGGCAATAACAAGTTCATAGGGTGCATGGATCACTAACAACAAGCATGGCAACATTGAACTTAATGTTAGCAGGCTGACAGCAACATTATTTAGCAAGTTTGGAGCAAGATTAGAACAAGCTATAGCAGTCTATAAATGCAACCAGGGGCATGAATGGATAGAGCATGACATGTATAACAAAACATCCTTAGTGAACACCTCCTGATTATGCATAGAATGACTTGTAGCAGCAGGTTTACATAGCAACAAAATGTAACAGAATCTGTCAGGAAAACAGCAACAACAAGTACCCTACTTAACAAGCTTGATGCACTCAGTACAAGACTCACCAAAAATACATGGATTGCACCTCTGGAAAGATGGCATATCATAGATCAAAACACATGTAGACATCAACCTCATAGGATGCACACATCAAACATGGCAAAAATGACAAATGAGCATGTTATAACAGTTTCAGCAGATTAACATCACATAGCACTCTTGCGACGATGATTAGGGCATCAAGATGGACTCAAATGAACATGGTGCAATGGAATGAAATGAAGTACTCGTCAAGGCGAACAATTTGACATATTACACGCACGAAACGGAGCAGTATGCAGAGAGTTATGGCATGATGAACATGGGTACATATGATGAAAAACCCAGGGATACTGACGAAAAACGAGGGGGGGGAGTCAACCTTCTCAGATCGGATCTAGGGGCTCGGAGCCCGAGGTTCGCTGGAGTTGTGCCGGGGGAGCCGCCGGAGATGAGGGAGACGGCAGGGCGGTGTGATCCTCGCCGGGTCCTCGCTGGATCTGGCCGGGACGAGGAGGAGGCGGGCGGCGCCGGCGGAGGGAGAGACGGGAGGCGGGGCGCTCGAGGCGGCTCGGGCGCGGCCGTCCCGCGGCGGGTGGCGGCGGCGGATGGGCGGTCGAGGCAGCGGGGCGCCGTAGGGAGCCCGCGGCGGCGGATGGGCGGTCGAGGCAGCGGGGCGCCGTAGGGAGCCCGCGGCGGCGGCGCGACGGGGTGAGGTCGGGCGGCGCGGTGGCTGGGAGGCGCAGGTGACCGGCGCGCGGGGCGAGGCGCCCGGGCGGCGGCGGGCGGCGCGCGGGCCGGCAGGGCCCCGCCTGGGCCCTGGCGGGCCGACGCGGGGAAGTAGGCGCGGGGCGGCGGCGAATCAAGAGGCGACACGTGGCGGCGGAGCTGAGGTGGCATGTCGGGATTGGCCGGGGTGAGGTGGCGGCGGCGGTGGACATGTCCGGCGATGGGATGGACATGTCCGGCGGCGCGAGGAGGAAGAGGACTAGGGTTGGACTGCGTGAAAATTCGGGGAGGGGCACATATTTATAGGTAGAGGGAGCTAGGAGAGTCCAAATGTGGTGCGTTTTTCACCCACATGATCGTGATCGAACGACCGAGAGCATGGAGGGAGTTTGGATGGGTTTTGGGCCACTTTGAAGGGGTGTTGGGCTGCAAAGAGAAGGGGCTTTTGCGGTTACCCGGTTAACCGTTGGAGTATCAAACGACCTTCAAATGACACGAAACTTGACAGACGGTCTACCGGTGCTATGCTAAGGCCGCTTGGGAAACCTCGGTCCATACCGAGAACGTTTAACACCCACACACAAAAGAGAGGCAAAAGGGGGCGCCGGGGGACATAGGAGTGCTGGATTGCAAAACGGACAACGAGGAAAATGCTCGGATGCATGAGATGAACGCGTATGCAAAATGAAATGCACATGATGACATGGCAATATGCAACACATAAGCAAATGACATGGCAAAGATGGCGAATAACTGGCAGACACCTGGTGCATCGAATCCGGGGCGTTACAACACTCCTCCACTAACAAGAGATCTCGTCCCGAGATCTTAGGACCGAGACGGAAGGGAAAAAGGAAGAGGTGAAGCAAGAACTCAAGAGAATAAGCAAAGAATCGAGGGCACTCGAGAATAAGAGAGGAACGACGAGAATGACGAGAATCGAAAGCTCACGGAATCAAAAGACTCTGAAACTACTCTGTTTAGAACGAGATAAGAAACGGATAAGACTGAAAGGATTTAGGCAACACTCCGGCTGAAACTTGGAGGAATAGAACACGAGCTTCACCCAAAGAGATGGCACTTGACGAAATGACCAATGCAATGCCTCCGGAAGAATTGAAATAACTGAATGAAAAGAACTTAGAAGGAAGGATTGAATGAAGTTGTTGAGAAAATCAACAACAAAAGAATAAGCTTGTTGTGGACTTATGGAAAACATCTCAAAATTACGAGGTGATCTTCAACCACGAGCGAAAAATATTGAATAGCTTAGAAGAACGAAGAAATGCAAAACTCCACTTCAAAAGAACACAGAGAATTAATTGCACTTCGAGACGTGAGAAGAAAAAATACTTGAACTCCTCCAAAAGAATCTTGATGAATTCTTGAAGAAAGAATTAAATCGTGACGAGCCACCGTGAAGAACTCCGGTAACAAAAGGATGACGAGATACAATGAAGGAAAAGAATAAGATGATCCTTGCCATGATTTAGATGGAGGTTCCGACGATATGGCCGAGGAAATTTGAACTCCAGAAAAGAAAAGATGAAAACACTTGGAACTAGAATTTATTCATCAAGAACAAACTCCGAAGGAAGGGATTACTCATTTGGATGAAATAAGAATAAGATTTATTGTATGCTTACCCTTCATCAAATTAAACTGATGACCAACAATGGATTATGCATACTACTTATTCTTCTTGAAAAATATTAAGTGGTGACATGTCGCAAACTTGAAAAGGTCTTCATGAACCACCGGTAGGATTGAAAGAACGAATGGATTAAAATGATAATCAAAGAAAAAGAATCTTGAATGAACCACCGTAAGAATTCGAAAATGAATGACGAAAGAGAATGAATCACCGGGAAGAATTAGAAGAACCAATATGCTAGAGGGGATTTAGATGCAAAAGAACAAAGAGATCATGAGCTGATTAAAGAATACTTGAAAGAAGCACCGGGATAAATAGAGAAAGATAACTGGAATGACGGCCTCCGGTGAAAAGAAACGGGAAAACAACTCCTGAAAAACTCCGGATGGGTAAGAAAGAATATCTGACAAACGGAATAATATGAGAGGATAACAAGAAGCTAGAACCATGAAACATCGGGAGAAGAGACAAGATTTAGAGGAAAAACTCTTCTTCGGTCTTCAAAAGACGATGAAAACACACCACCAAAATTACTGAGATGCTCCGGGAGAATGAAAAGCGAAAAGGTTGAGCCAACAATGAAAATAATTGGAAATCGATCTTGGAAAGGCATCTGACTGATGAAATCATACTTACGTCAGACTTGAAAAGAAATAGGAATGGCTCCGGAATAATTAGAAGAGTCAGGTAAGATCCTGGAAAAAGACCTGTGGGTTAGGGCCCACTAAAAGGAAACACCGTTGGAAAGGATTGTTGAAGAGATATGATGCACCGAAATGATTGAAATATTTGAATGAGGTGACAACCTCGAATTAATTGGAATACAGATGAATCTCCTGAGATTTCTTGCACACTCCGGAAGGATAAACTGGCGAGAGGCGAATGAGCAAGGAAAACACTTCGGTCAAAGAAAGAATACGATCAACACCGAAAAACTTGAATTGAGTCCACTAGAAAAGAAAAACAAGACGAACAATGACAAACTAGGCGAGAATTCACCGGTTGGAACAACTGAGGGAAGACTGAAAAGACTCCACACGAATGAAATTGATGCTCGAAAAAGACTCAGACTCCGGGAAGAGAAAGGGTGGGAGGGCGGTAAAAAAACAAAGGCAACTTGGAAGGGGAAAAACCGATGAATAACTTGAAGAGAAAAAACACCGGTTGAAATCATTGAGGAAAGAAAGCAAAGACTTCGCACGAGTAGGATGGATACTCGATTACGGACTCCGGTTCCGAGAGGAAGAAGGGAGGGTGGGTGGGAAAAGAAAACAACTAAGGATTGAACTTGGCAAAGATGAAGAGGCTCGAGTCAACTAGACGAAAAATGCACCAGATGAAAAGAGTTGAGAACCAACGAATGGAAACCCAACTGCGTGATCCTAAAGAAAAATTTGAAGGGGAAGAGGCGTAATTCAAAACACCTATGTCAAGATTCCTTACCAGAGCGACGAAGGGGCTGAGGAGTAAAAAGAATTCCTACACTCCGATATAACTAGACTCCGAAAATAGTTTTCTTATAGACTCAATAACGGCCAAACTACACGATCAATCAAGGGGGCTCCTAGGGTCGGTCGAGGCTCTGATACCAACTTATCACGCCCAAGATGCGACCCTATCCTAAAGGAAACTCGAGGGTCCCACCAAGGATAGAAGCGCATCTTGAAGACGCTTTTGCAAGGTGGATATCATTACATCAACATTACATAAATAGATGGGGATACATACATAAGGCATACAATGCCACACGAATACAACATCATCTTACAAAGAGCACCATCCGACTATGGATGAAACACAAACAGAAACTCAAACGACATCCACCCTGCTAGCCCAGGCTGCCGACCTGGAACCTATCCCCTGATCGAAGAAGCAACAGAAGAAGAACTCCAAAACAAGCAAACATCGCTCTCGCGTCATGATCATCGCATAACCTGTACCTGCAACTATTGTTGTAGTAATCGGTGAGCCACAAGGACTCAACAATCACATTACCATGGGTATCAAGACTAGCAAAGCTTAATGGGTAAGGAAGGGGTAAAGTGGTGAAGATGCAGCAGCGGCTAAGCATATATGGTGGCTAACATACGCAAATAAGAGCGAGAAGAGAGCAAATGGAACGGTCGTGAAGCTAGCAATGACCAAGAAGTGATCCTGAACTCCTACTTACGTCAAACATAACCCAAAGACCGTGTTCACATCCCGGACTCCGCCGAAAAGAGACCATCACGGCTACACACGCGGTTGATGCGTTTAAATTCGGATCTGGTGTCAAGTTATCTACAACCGGACATTAACAAATTCCCATCTGCCACATAACCGCGGGCACGACTCTCGAAAGTTTATACCCTGCAGGGGTGTCCCAACTTAGCCCATGATAAGCTCTCGCGATCAACGAAGGATATACCTTCTCCCAGGAAGACCCGATCGGTCTCAGAATCCCGGTTTAAAAGACATTTCGACAATGGTAAAACAAGACCAGCAAAGCCGCCTGAATGTGCCGACAAATCCTGATAGGAGCTGCACATATCTCATTCTCAGGGCACACCGGATTGTCCAAACTTCCGGTAGGCCAGTCCAGAGTTGCCCCTGGTGGCCACCGGCGGCTGACAGGTTGGAACAACATTCACGACGAGCACTGGCCCGGGGGGGGGGGGGTAAAAATAAGATGACCCTCGAGAGCGCGACTCCCAAGGGAAAAAGGGCTAGGTGAGGCAAATGGTAAAACCAAGGTTGGGCCTTGCTGGAGGAGTTTTATTCAAAGTGAACTGTCAAGGGGGTCCCATAAATCACCCGACCGCGTAAGGAACGCAAAATCCGGGAACATAACTCCGATATGACGGAAACTAGGGCGGCAAGAGTGGAACAAAACACCAGGCATAAGGCCGAGCCTTCCACCCTTTACCAAATATATAGATGCATTAATAAATATAAGAGATATTGTGATATCCCAACATAACCCTGTCCACCATAGAGCAATCTTCAACTTCACCTGCAACTAACAACGCTATAAGAGGGGCTGAGCAATGCGGTAACATAGCCAAGTAACGGTTTGCTAGGAAGGGTGTCAAAGGTTAGAGGTTCATGGCAATTTGGGAAGGCTTGAAGAGCAAATGATAGGTAGCGCAGCAAAGCGATAGAACGAAGCAACTAGCATAGCAATGATAGTAGTGAGATCCAGGGTAGCGGTCATCTTGCCTGAAATCCCGCAAGGAAGAAGAACGAGTCCATGAAGAAGATGAAGCCACGAAGACGAACCAAGCGTAGACGAACGAATCCTCACGATCGCAACGAAACGGGAACTATCGAGAAGAAGCACACAACATGGTAAACACACCACACATAGACAAGACATGATGCACAACCAAGCATGATGCATGACAAAGCTAGATGAGGCTACTCATGGCAAGAGATGATGCAAACAAGAACAACACATCAAGGCAAGTTTAAATGAGGCCGGGAACAACATATAACAATTCCGATAAGTTCTCATATGCAAATTTCGAAATTGGTCCAGAACTGAACAAACATTAAGTTGAAGTTGTTAAACAGCAAGTTAAAAAGCACCAAGGTGAACTACATGAAATTCTAGTCAAGTTACATATAAAGTTCATTAGATTCGGAACTACGACCTAGAAGATATGAGCAAAAGAAGTTAAACATGGCATTGATGCAAAATGCATACAAACATCAAGCAAACACTCTCAAAACAAGGATGCAACATGATAATATGAAACTTCATGCAAAATCAAGCAAGTTTCATATATAGCACACTCAAAACGGAGCAACGGTTCAACACATACACTATACAAGTTATAGCAACAATCTGTCCATAACAGCAACTAGGCATATTGCAAGCATCAAAACAATATGCTACAGCACCCCAACATAATAACAAAAGGCATGGGCATGAAGTACAGGTAAAGCATGACAAAACATGAACACTGAGCTATCTCCAGAAATCACTAGAACATGCTCCAAAACACATGGTAAGATGGCAAATAATAACAGTTTCAGGCTTAGCAGAAATAACATCAGGTTGCAATGTTTAGAGCTATCAAACGACATGTTACAGGAACTTAATATGGCAAACAAAGGCATGGCATGAATCTAATAAATACATAGAACAAAAGTCCCTTACTGACCATGAGCCAAAAGGGCACAGAAAATATGATGGCATCCATGTAAACATGGAAAAAGATATGACAGATTCATACATGGCAGAAACAACGATAAGTAGGCATATTGGTGAGCTTGAATCACTCACCACAGAGAAATACATGGCCTGGCAAGGCAACCAACAGTAAGAATACATGTTTATGAAGCTAAGCATGGCAATAACAAGTTCATAGGGTGCATGGATCACTAACAACAAGCATGGCAACATTGAACTTAATGTTAGCAGGCTGACAGCAACATTATTTAGCAAGTTTGGAGCAAGATTAGAACAAGCTACAGCAGGCTATAAATGCAACCAGGGGCATGAATGGATAGAGCATGACATGTATAACAAAACATCCTTAGTGAACACCTCCAGATTATGCATAGAATGACTTGTAGCAGCAGGTTTACATAGCAACAAAATGTAACAGAATTTGTCAGGAAAACAGCAACAGCAAGTACCCTACTTAACAAGCTTGATGCACTCAGTACAAGACTCACAAAAAATACATGGATTGCACCTCTGGAAAGAAGGCATATCATAGATCAAAACACATGTAGACATCAACCTTATAGGATGCACACATCAAACATGGCAAAAATGACAAATCGGCATGTTATAACAGTTTCAGCAGATTAACATCACATAGCACTCTTGCGACGATGATTAGGGCATCAAGATGGACTCAAATGAACATGGTGCAATGGAATTAAATGAAGTACTCGTCGAGACGAACAATTTGACATATTACACGCACGAAATGGAGCAGTATGCAGAGAGTTATGGCATGATGAACATGGGTACATATGATGAAAAACCCAGGGACATGACGAAAAACGAGGGGGGGGGGGGAGTCAACCTTCTTAGACCGGGTCTAGGGGCTCGGAGCCCGAGGTTCACCGGAGTGGTGCCGGGGGAGCCGCCGGAGATGAGGGAGACGGCGGGGCGGTGAGATCCGGCCGGATCCTCGCCGGATCTGGCCGGGATGAGGAGGAGGCGGGCGGTGCCAGTGAAGGGAGAGACGGGAGGCGGGGCGCTCGGGCGCGGCCGTCCCGCGGCGGGCGGCGGCGGCGGGGCGCCGTAGGGAGCCCGCGGCGGCGCGACGGGGTGAGGTCGGGCGGCGCGGCGGCGAGGCGCACCGGCAAGGCGGCGGGGAGGCGCAGGCGACCGGCGCGTGGGGCGAGGCGCCCGGGCGGCGGCGGGCGGTGCGCGGGCCGGCAGGGCCCCGCCTGGGCCCCGGCGGGCCGACGCGCGGGTGGCGGCGCGGGGCGGCGGTGAATCAGGAGGCGACACGTGGCGGCGGAGCTGAGGTGGCATGCCGGGATTGGCCGGCGTGAGGTGGCGGCGGCGGTGGACATGTCCGGCGACGGGATGGACATGTCCGGCGGCGCGAGGAGGAAGAGGACTAGGGTTGGACTACGCGAAAATTCGGGGAGGGGCACATATTTATAGGTAGAGGGAGCTAGGAGAGTCCAAATGTGGTGCGGTTTTCGCCCACACGATCGTGATCGAACGACCGAGAGCATGGAGGGAGTTTGGATGGGTTTTGGGCCACTTTGAAGGGGTGTTGGGCTGCAAAGAGAAGGGGCTATTGCGGTTACCCGGTTAACCGTTGGAGTATCAAACGACCTTCAAATGGCACGAAACTTGACAGACGATCTACTGGTGCTATACTAAGGCCGCTTGGAAAACCTCGGTCCATTCCGAGAACGTTTAACACCCGCACACAAAAGAGAGGCAAAAGGGGGCGCCGGGGTACATAGGAGTGCTGGATTGCAAAACGGACAACGGGGAAAATGATCGGATGCATGAGATAAACGCGTATGCAAAATGGAATGCACATGATGACATGGCAATATGCAACACGCAAGCAAATGACATGGCAAAGACGGCGAATAATTGGCAGACACCTGGTGCATCGAATCCGGGGCGTTATAATGTCTCCCACCTGGACTTGGTCCCGAATGGAATTGAAGCGTCTCTTGATGTGTTTGGTCCTCTTGTGAAATCTGGATTCCTTTGCCAAGGCAATTGCACCAGTATTGTCACAGAGGATTTTCATTGGTCCCGATGCACTAGGTATGACACCTAGATCGGAAATGAACTCTTTCATCTAGACTCCTTCATTTGCTGCTTCCGAAGCAGCTATGTACTCCGCTTCGCATGTAGATCTCGCCATGACACTTTGTTTAGAACTGCACCAACTGACAGCTCCACCGTTCAATATAAACACGTATCCGGTTTGCGATTTAGAATCGTCCGAATCAGTGTCAAAGCTTGCATCGACGTAACCATTTACGACTAGCTCTTTGTCACCTCCATAAATGAGAAACATATCCTTAGTCCTTTTCAGGTATTTCAGGATATTCTTGACCGCTGTCCAGTGATCCACTCCCGGATTACTTTGGTACCTCCCTGCTAAACTTATTGCTAAGCATACATCAGGTTTGGTACACAACATTGCATACATGATAGAGCCTATGGCTGAAGCATAGGGAAATCTTTCATTTTCTCTCTATCTTTTACTGTGGTCGGGCATTGAGTCTAACTCAACTTCACACCTTGTAATACAGGCAAAAACTCTTTCTTTTCCTGATTCATTTTGAACTTTTTCAAAACTTTATCAAGGTATGTGCTTTGTGAAAGTCCAATTAAGCGTCTTGATCTATCTCTATTGATCTTGATGCCCAATATGTAAGCAGCTTCACCGAGGTCTTTCATCGAAAAACTTTTATTCAAGTATCCCTTTATGCTATCCAGAAATTCTATATCATTTCCAGTTAATAATATGTCATCTACATATAATATCAGAAATGCTACAGAGCTCCCACTCACTTTCTTGTAAATACAGGCTTCTCCAAAAGTCTATATAAAACCATATGCTTTGATCACACTATCAAAGTGTTTATTCCAACTCTGAGATGCTTGCACCAGTCCATAAATGGATCGCTGGAGCTTGCACACTTTGTTAGCACTTTTTGGATCGACAAAACCTTCCGGCTGCATCGTATACAACTCTTCTTCTAGAAATCCATTCAGGAATGTAGTTTTGACATCCATTTCCCAAATTTCATAATCATAAAATGCGGCAATTGCTAACATGATTTGGACAGACTTAAGCATCGCTACGGGTGAGAAAGTCTCATCGTAGTCAACCCCTTGAACTTGTCGAAAACCTTTCGCAACAAGTCGAGCTTTGTAGACAGTTATATTACCATCAGCATCAGTCTTCTTCTTGAAGATCCATTTATTCTCGATGGCTTGCCGATCATCGGGCAAGTCAACCAAAGTCCATACTTTGTTCTCATACATGGATCCCGTCTCAGATTTCATGGCCTCAAGCCATTTTGCAGAATCTGGGCTCATCATCGCATCCTCATAGTTCGTAGGTTCACCATGGTCAAGTAACATGACTTCTAGAATAGGATTACTCTGGTATGGATCTTACTCTGGTAGATCTACGAGGTTCGGTAGTAACTTGATCTGAAGTTTCATGATCAATATCATTTGCTTCCTCACTTATTGGTGTAGTTGTCACAGGAACCGGTTCTTGTGATGAACTACTTTCCAATAAGGGAGCAGGTACAATTACCTCATCAAGTTCTACTTTCCTCCCACTCACTTTCTTTCGAGAGAAACTCCTTCTCTAGAAAGGATCCGAATTTAGCAAGAAAAATCTTGCCCTCAGATCTGTGATAGAAGGTGTACCCAATAGTCTCTTTTGGGTATCCTATGAAGACACATTTCTCCAATTTGGGTTCGAGCTTATCTGGTTGAAGTTTCTTTACATAAGCATCGCAGCCCCAAACTTTAAGAAACGACAACTTTGGTTTCTTGCCAAACCACAATTCATAAGGCGTCGTCTCAACGGATTTTGATGGTGCCCTATTTAACGTGAATGCGTCCGTCTCTAAAGCATAACCCCAAAACGATAGAGGTAAATCAGTAAGAGACATCATAGATCGCACCATATCTAGTAAAGTGCGATTACGATGTTTGGACACACCATTTCATTGTGGTGTTCCAGGTGGCGTGAGTTGTGAAACTATTTCACATTGCTTCAAATGTAAACCAAACTCATAACTCAAATATTCTCCTCCATGATCAGATCGTAGAAATACCCATATCTATTCAAATGTTTCAGACTTGTGTTTCATCAAGTAGATATACCCATATCTATTCAAATCATTTGTGAAGGTGAGAAAATAACGATACCCGCCGCGAGCCTCAATATTCATTGGACCACATACATCAGTATGTATGATTTCCAACAATCAGTTGCTCGCTCCATAGTTTCGGAGAACGGCGTTTTAGTCATCTTGCCCATGAGGCACAGTTCGCAAGTACCAAGTGATTCATAATCAAGTGATTCCAGAAGTCCATCAGTATGGAGTTTCTTCATGTGCTTTACACCAATATGACCCAAACCGCAGTTCCACAAATAAGTTGCACTATCATTATCAACTCTGCATCTTTTGGTTTCAACATTATGAATATATGTATCACTACTATCGAGATTCAATAAAAGTAGACCACTCTTCAAGGGTGCATGACCATAAAAGATATTACTCATATAAATAGAACAACCATTATTCTCTGATTTAAATGAATAACCGTCTCACATCAAACAAGATCCAGATATAATGTTCATGCTTAACGATGGCACCAAATAACAATTACTTAGGTCTAAAACTAATCCCGATGGTAGATGTAGAGGTAGCGTGCCGACCGCGATCACATCGACTTTGGAACCATTTCCCACGCGCATCGTCACCTCGTCCTTAGCCAATCTTCGCTTAATCCGTAGTCCCTGTTTTGAGTTCCAAATATTAGCAACAGAACCAGTATCAAATACCCAGGTGCTACTGCGAGCATTAGTAAGGTACACATCAATAACATGTATATGACATATACCTTTGTTCACTTTGCCATCCTTCTTATCCGCCAAATACTTGGGGCAGTTCTGCTTCCAGTGTCCAGTCTGCTTGCAGTAGAAGCACTCAGTCTCAGGCTTAGGTCCAGACTTGGGTTTCTTCACTTGAGCAGCAACTTGCTTGCTGTTCTTCTTGAAGTTCTCCTTCTTCTTCCCTTTGCCCTTCTTCTTGAAACTGGTGGTCTTATTGACCATCGACACTTGATGCTCCTTCTTGATTTCTACCTCCGCAGCTTTTAGCATTGCGAAGAGCTTGTCCATCCCTTGCATATTATAGTTCATCACGAAGCTCTTGTAGCTTGGTGGCAGTGATTGAAGAATTTTGTCAGTGACACTATCATCAGGAAGATTAACTCCTAGTTGAATCAAGTGATTATTATACCCAGACATTTTGAGTATATGTTCACTGACAGAACTATTCTCCTCCATCTTACAACTATAGAACTTATTGGAGACTTCATATCTCTCAATCCGGGCATTTGCTTGAAACATTAACTTCAACTCCTAGAACATCTCATATGCTCCATGACGTTCAAAACGTCGTTCAAGACCCGATTCCAAGCCGTAAAGCATGGCACACTGAACTATCGAGTAGTCATCAGTTTTGCTCTACTAGACGTTCTTAACATCGTCAGTTGCATCTGCAGCAGGCCTGGCACCCAGCGGTGCTTCCAGGACGTAATTCTTCTGTGCAGCAATGAGGATAATCCTCAGGTTATGGACCCATTCCGTGTAATTGCTACCATCATCTTTCAACTTAGCTTTCTCAAGGAACGCATTAAAATTCAACGGAACAACAACACGAGCCATCTATCTACAACAAACATAGACAAGCAAAATACTATCAGGTACTAAGTTCATGATAAATTTAAGTTCAATTTAATCATATTACTTAAGAACTGTCACTTAGACAGACATCTCTCTAGTCATCTAAGTGATCACGTGATCCAAATCAACTAAACCATGTCCGATCATCACGTGAGATGGAGTAGTTTCAATGATGAACATCACTATGTTGATCATGTCTACTATATGATTCACATTTGACCTTTCGGTCTCCGTGTTCTGAGGCCATATATGTATATGCTAGGCTCGTCAAGTTTAACTTGAGTATTCCGCGTGTGCAACTGTTCTGCACCCGTTGTATTTGAACGTAGAGCCTATCACACCCGATCATCACGTGGTGTCTCAGCACGAAGAACTTCCGCAATGGTGCATACTCAGTGAGAACACTTCTTGATAATTTAGTGAGAGATCATCTTAAAATGCTACCGCCAATCAAAGCAAGATAAGATGCATAAAAGATAAACATCACATGCAATCATCATCTTGTGCTTGTGATCTCCATCTCCGAAGCATCGTCGTGATCACCATCGTTACCGGTGCGACACCTTGATCTCCATCGTAGCATCGTTGTCGTTATGCCATCTATTGCTTCTACGACTATTGCTATCGCTTAGTGATAAAGTAAAGTAATTACAGGGCGTTTGCATTTCATACAATAAAGCGACAACCATATGGCTCATGCCAGTTGCCGATAACTCGGTTACAAAACATGATCATCTCATACAATAAAATATAGCATCACGTCTTGACCATATCACATACAACATGCCCTGCAAAAACAAGTTAGACGTCCTCTACTTTGTTGTTGCAAATTTTACGTGGCTGCTACGGGCTTAGCAAGAACCATTCTTACCTACGCATCAAAACCACAACGATAGTTTGTCAAGTTGATGCTGTTTTAACCTTCGCAAGGACCGGGCGTAGCCACACTCGGTTTAACTAAAGTGAGAGAGACAGACACCCGCCGGTCACCTTTAAGCAACGAGTGCTCGTAGCGGTGAAACCAGTCTCACGTAAGCGTACGCGTAATGTCAGTCCGGGCCACTTCATCTCACAATGCCGCTGAACCAAAGTATGACATGCTAGTAAGCAGTATGACTTATATCGCCCACAACTCACTTGTGTTCTACTTGTGCATATGACATCTACGCATAAAACCAGGCTCGGATGCCACTGTTGGGGAACGTAGTAATTTCAAAAAAAAATCCTACGCACACGCAAGATCATGGTGATGCATAGCAACGAGAGGGGGAGTGTATCTTCATACCCTTGAAGATCACTAAGCGGAAGCGTTTATCAACGCGGTTGATGTAGTCGTACGTCTTCACGATCCGACCGATCCAAGTACCGAACGCACGGCACCTCCGAGTTCTGCACACGTTCAGCTCGATGACGTCCTCGCCTTCTTGATGCAGCAAGACGGGCGAAGTAGTAGATGAGTTCCGGTAGCACGACGGCGTGGTGACGGTGTTGGTGAAGAACAATCTCCGCAGGGCTTCGCCGAAGCACTACGGAAACTATGACGGAGGATAAACTAGAGGGGACGGGGTTGCCGGCACACGGCTTGGTGTTTCTTGATGTGTCTTTGGTGCTAGCCCTGCCCCTCTATTTATATGTTGAGCCTTGGGGTCGAAACTTGGAGTAAAAGCCTCCACAAAGTCGGTTTCACCTGAAAGGCAAGAGTCCTTCTCGGACTCCAGGGCCAGACGCCAGGGTTCCCGGTGTTTGGACCCAGACGTCAAGGACCCTGGTGTCTGGCCCCTGGACTCCGCAAAACTTCCTTTTGCACTTTCCAAAAACCTTGTGGGCTTTCCCGTTTGGCCCAAATAACGTGTTCTCGTACCCAAACATTTCGTGTAACATCCGGAGCCCCTTTCGGTGAATTCCGGAACCCTTCCGGAGATCAAACACTATTATCCCATATATCAAACTTTATCTCAAGACCATTCCGGAGTTCCTCGTCATGTCCATGATCTCATCCGGGACTCCGAACAACATTCAGTTACCAACATACATAACTCATATAATACTATATTGTCAACAAAACGTTAAGCATGCTGACCCTACAGGTTCGAGAACAACATTCGGTTACCTACACGTTACCGGTCAATAACCAATTGTGGGACCTGGATGCCCATATTGGCTCCCACATATTCTACGAAGATCTTTATCGGTCAAATCGCATAACAACATACGTTGTTCCCTTTGTCATCGGTATGTTACTTGCCCGAGATTCGATCGTCGGTATCTAAATACCTAGTTCAATCTTGTTACCGGCAAGTCTCTTTACTCGTTATGTAATGCATCATTCCGTAACTAACTTTTTAGCTACATTGCTTGCAAGGCTTCTAGTGATGTGCATTACCAAGAGGGCCCAGAGATACCTCTCCGACAATCGGAGTGACAAAACCTAATCTCAAAATACGCCAACTCAACATGTACCTTTGGAGACACCTGTAGAGCTCCTTTATAATCACCCAGTTACGTTGTGATGTTTGGTAGCACACAAAGTGTTCCTTCGGTAAACGGGAGTTGCATAATCTCATAGTTGTAGGAACATGTATAAGTCATGAAGAAAGCAATAGCAACATACAAAACGATCAAGTGCTAAGCTAACGGAATGGGTCATGTCAATCACATCATTCTCCTAATGATGTGATCTCGTTAATCAAATGACAACTCATGTCTATGGTTAGGAAACATAACCATCTTTGATTAATGAGCTAGTCAAGTAGAGGCATACTAGTGACATTAAGTATGCCTATGTATTCACACATGTATCATGTTTCCGGTTAATATAATTCTAGCATGAATAATAAAAATTTATCATGATATGAGGAAATAAATAATAACTTTATTATTGCCTCTAGGGCATATTTCCTTCACTTATAATGAAAGTAAATAACATGGATGCCACAGTCGGACGTCTGAGCGACATCACGTAAAGGGCTTATATCAAAAGTGAATAAAGAGCATGCCACAGTCGGACGTCTGAGCGACATCACATAAAGGGCTTATATCAAAAGTAATCGACGAGAATGGCACAGTCGGACGTCTGAGCAACATCACATAAAGGGCTTATATCAGAAGTAAGTAACAAGAATGCCACAGTCGAACGTCTGAGCGACGTCACATAAAGGGCTCATATCCAAAGTAAATAACAAGAATGCCATAGTCAGACGTCTGAGCGGCATCACATAAAGGGCTTATATTTCACCATTCGAATTCAAGTAGCTCATGAATTTAATTCATCTCAAGGAAATACTTAGTACATAATAATAAATGGGTTAGTCCATCCAAAGGAATAACATTCAGCCGGGTTTACCACTCATGTTCATTCACCGGAGGTTGTCACTGAAACTGACACTGAGACTGTCGATGAGACGGACGTTGAGACTGACACAGACACTGACATAGATATGTTGATCACAGTCCTTGGCCATAGATACAGTTACTCAAATGGTTTTGACTCTACAGAGTTTGTACTCTTCACCCACAGCCAACGGATTTCCGTAGTCACAATGGACTAGTTCCATTTATGGTATTTTAGAAGAAACACATCTAACCAGTACACACCCATTCCACATCCCGCTGCCAGGAATCACCCTAGGCAACGTTCAAGAAAAACTTTAAGACGGGGAGGCCACAACCTCGAGTAGCATGGGATCAAATTTATATCGCACGCTCTAAGGGGTGCCCCCCTCTCGGTCCCAACCGGAAACACCCATGCCTCCTGACCGGATGACGGGCTTTAATCCAAGGCCATGGAACCCTCATCACGGCCCCTCTATTTGGTGTGTACGAGGAGAGAGGTTTGCAACTGACTAGACCGCATTCTTTGCAGAAGACATGTGGCAGCATGAAAAAGGAGACGAACGGGAACATGACTCGATCCACATTAATACTAGAATTAAACGGTTGGCATAAGACTGGCATGCTTCAACAATACCAGCTTGCAACCTATCATGTCACCACATGATCAGGTTATCTCACCATCATATAAACTCATCGAATTTCGAAGCTCACTTGTAGCTTTCTTTGCATGTAATATAACATTCTCTAATGCTTATATGAGCATGCCATGAGAAAACTACTCAAGTAAACATGCAAGACACTCATCATATCAAAGGTTCAAACATGCTTGCCTGGTTCGGAGTAGTCGGAGTCTAGCTCGGTGAAGTTTGCGGTTCCATCACCTCCTTCGGTATCTATGTTATAAAAAAATCAGATACTAATGTAAATGTCGTGCGTGCATAAAAGTTGTTATAAATAATTTTCAAATAAATATGATAAAAACTATATAGAAAAATAAAGATGACGGAAAAAGAATCAACTCAAAATCTTCTTTTGTTTAAAAGTTATGAGGGTTTTAGTCCAGGGACTAATCTGTGATGAAACAGAAACTTCCCAGGGGCTAGTTAAAAAAGACAGAAAACGTTTCGGTTAGAAAAAGTATTTTGCCCAAAGGCGCTTTCAAAAAATGTTTCGAAAAAAAAGAAAAAGCTGACGAGGGGGTCCCGCCCGTCAGGTTTAAAAACCAAAACGGAGTCCCGCCGACTCCCGAGGCTTGCGGTGGTCGCGGGCGTCGATCCATGGTGAGGTAGAGGAAACGGAGGGTACCTACAGACTCACTGAGCTCTCCCACATCTGTGGTTGGTGGAGTTGGTCGTCGGCGAGCACCACGTCGACGGCGGCTGAGGGAGTCCTAGACTAGGGGGTGTCCGGACAGCCGGACTATCATCGTCGGCCGGACTCCAAAACTATGAAGATACAAGATTGAAGACTTCGTCCCGTGTCCGGATGGGACTTTCCTTGGCATGGAAGGCAAGCTTGGCGATACGGATATGTAGATCTCCTACCATTCTAAACGACTCTGTGTAACCCTATCCCTCCCCCGGTGTCTATATAAACCAGAGGGGTTTTAGTCCGTAGGACAACATAACCATTACAACAATCATACCATAGGCTAGCTTCTAGGGTTTAGCCTCCTTGATCTCGTGATAGATCCACTCTTGTACTACCCATATCATCAATATCAATCAAGCAGGAGTAGGGTTTTACCTCCATCGAGAGGGCCCGAACTTGGGTAAAAACATCATGTCCCTTGTCTCCTGTTACCATCCGCCTAGACGCACAGTTCGGGACCCCCTACCCGAGATCCGCCGGTTTTGACACCGACATTGGTGCTTTCATTGAGAGTTCCTCTGTGTCGTCGCCGATAGGCTTGATGGCTTCTTCAATCAACAACAACTCAGTCCAGGGTGAGACTTTTCTCCCCGGACGGATCTTCGTATTCGGCGGCTTCGCACTGCGCGCCAATTCACTTGGCCATCTGGAGCAGATCGAAAGCTACGCCCCTGGCCATCAGGTCAGGTTTGGAAGCCTAAACTTCATGGCAGACATCCGCGGAGACTTGATCTTCGATGGATCCGAGCCACAGCCGAGCGCGCCGCACTGTCACGATGGGCACGATCTAACTTTGCCGCCGGACAGTGCTTTGGAGGCCGCACACGGATCCGCTCCGACCCATAGTCCGGAGCCGATCGTGCAGATCGAGGACGGGTGGCTGGACACTGCCTCGGGGGCTGCAACTGCTACGGCGATGGAGCCGAATACTGACCTTGTCCCTTATAAAGCTCATGACTCCGAGGCGCCGGACTCCTTGCCGGACTCCGAACCTCCTGCGCCCCGGCCAATCGAATCCGATTGGGCGCCGATCATGGAGTTCACGGCCGCGGACATCTTTCAACACTCACCCTTTGGCGACATCCTAAATTCGCTAAAGCATCTCTCGCTATCCGGAGAGCCCTGGCCGGACTATGGCCAGGATGGTTGGGATACGGACAACAAAGAAATTCAAAGCCCACCCACCACCCACCTTGTAGCCACTGTCGACGACTTAACCGACATGTTAGACTACGACTCCGAAGACATCGACGGTATGGACGACAATGCCGGAGACGATCAAGAACCAGCGCCCACAGGGCACTGGAAGACCACCTCGTCATACGACATATACATGGTGGACACCCCAAAAGATGGGGACGGCGAAGAAGCAGCGGAGGCAGATTCCCTAAGGAAACAGCCCAAGCGCCGACGTCAGCGGCGCCGCTCTAAATCCCGCCACAGCAAGAATTGAGATTCCAGCACAGGAGATAATAATACCCCGGAAAGTGCCGAAGACAATCCCCTCCAGCAAGATTCAGCGCAGGAGGATGCAGAAGCAAGCCCTCACGAGAAAGCGGCAGGCGAAGAGGTCGAGGATGATAATTACATACCTCCCTCCGGAGACGAGGCAAGCCTCGACGACGACGAATTCGTCGTGCCTGAGGATCCGTCGAACAAGAGCGTTTCAAACGCAGGCTAATGGCCACATCAAATAGCCTAAAGAAAAAGCAGCAGCAGCTTCAAGCTGATCAAGACCTGCTGGCCGACAGATGGACCGAGGTCCTCGCGGCCGAAGAGTATGAACTCGAACGCCCCTCCAAGAGCTACCCAAAACGCAAGTTGCTCCCCCGACTAGAGGAGGAAGCATACATACCTTCATCACCAGCGCACAATACGGCCGACCGACCACCCCGTGGTCGTGACAGAGAGGCATCCAGGCCCTCTAGCAAGACCGTACCCCGGCACCGCTCGAAAAGTACGAAGCCACGAGGGAATGCGCCGGACTTGCGGGATATATTGGAGGACAAGGCAAGACAATCCAGATCTATCTATGGATCACGTGGGCGCCCCACGACCCATGACGAATACCGTCGCACCGGATACAACAACTCCGGCCGGGCCGAACACAGCAGACAGCGCTCTCTTGAGCTACGACGTGATATTGCTCAATATAGAGGCGCCGCACACCCACTATGCTTCACAGACGAAGTAATGGATCATCAAATCCCTGAAGGGTTCAAACCCGTCAACATTGAATCCTACGATGGCACAACAGACCCCGCGGTTTGGATCGAGGATTATCTCCTTCATATCCATATGGACCGCGGCGACGATCTCCACGCCATCAAATATCTCCCGCTCAAGCTTAAAGGACCAGCTCGGCATTGGCTTAACAGCCTGCCCACAGAGTCAATTGGGTGTTGGGAGGACCTGGAAGCCGCATTCCTTGACAACTTCCAGGGCACATATGTGTGACCACCAGACGCCGATGACCTAAGCCACATAATTCAGCAGCCAGACGAATCGGCCAGACAATTCTGGACACGGTTCTTAACAAAGAAAAATCAAATCGTCGACTGTCCGGATGCAGAGGCCCTCGCAGCCTTCAAACATAACATCCGCGACGAGTGGTTGGCCCGGCACCTCGGACAGGAAAAGCCGAAATCCATGGCAGCCCTCACATCACTCATGACCCGCTTCTGCGCGGGAGAAGACAGCTGGCTAGCTCGCAGCAACAACCTTAGCAAAAATGTTGGCAGTCCGGATACTAAGGACCACAATGGCAGGTCGCGTCGAAACAAAAACAAACGCCGCGTTAACGGTGACAACAATGAGGATACGGCAGTCAACGCCGGATTCCGAGGCTCTAAACCCGGTCAGCGGAAGAAGCCATTCAAAAGAACCACTCCGGGTCCGTCCAATTTGGAACGAATACTCGACCGCTCTTGCCAGATACATGGCACCCCCGAAAAGCCAGCTAACCACACCAACAGAGATTGTTGGGTATTCAAGCAGGCAGTCAAGTTAATTGCGGAAAACAACGACAAGGGGCTGCACAGTGATGACGAGGAAGAGACCCGGCCGCCGAACAGTGGAGGACAGAAGGGCTTCCCCCCACAAGTGCGGACGGTAAACATGATATACGCAACCCATATACCCAAGAGGGAGTGGAAGCGTACACTGAGGGACGTATATGCGATGGAGCCAGTCGCCCCGAAGTTCAATCCATGGTCTTCTTGCCCGATCACTTTTGATCGAAGAGACCATCCGACCAGTATCCGCCATGGCGGATTCGCCGCATTGGTTTTAGACCCAATCGTCGATGGATTTCACCTCACGAGAGTCCTGATGGACGGCGGCAGTAGCCTGAACCTGCTTTATCAGGATACAGTGCGCAAGATGGGCATAGACCCCTCAAGGATTAAACCTACAAAGACGACCTTCAAAGGCGTCATACCAGGTGTCGAGGCCAATTGTACAGGCTCAATCACACTGGAAGTGGTCTTCGGATCCCCGGATAACTTCTGAAGCGAGGAGTTAATCTTTGACATAGTCCAGTTCCGCAGCGGCTATCACGCTCTGCTCGGACGAACCGCGTTCGCAAAGTTCAACGCGGTGCCGCATTATGCATACCTCAAGCTCAAGATGCCAGGCCCTCGTGGAGTCATCACGGTCAACGGAAATACGGAACGCTCCCTCCGAACGGAGGAACATACAGCGGCTCTCGCGGCAGAAGTACAGAGCAGCCTTCTAAGGCAATTTTCGAGTCCGGCCGTTAAACGACCGGACACGGCCAAACGCGCCCGGAGCAACATCAACCAAGACCACCCGGCACATTCCGAGCACGCGTAGCAATGCGGCCCCAACCCCAGCCCTCGCATGATTGCGAGACCAGCTCTCCGCGTACATCATTACGCTTTGGAGATACCATGGGCATAGGGGGAGGGGCACGACCACAACAGACCCAGAGTGCGGCTCGACCACACCAGGGGCTCCCAAGTGCGTCGCTCCTTTTATTTTTTATTTTCCTTCTTTTTATACACAGGGCTCCGTTCACTAGAGGCCGTGTCTGGCGGCGAACCTGCCGAACTCACGATGCAATAGCCAGGGAGGGACAAAGGCTACGACGAACACTCAGGTGGTTTCCATTACGAGCATTAAATTTGTTAAACCCACCATTCCGCAGCCTACCCCTGGAGGGAGACACGTCTAATTAGTCCAATCCTTTGCTTACTGCACTATTTGTATCATTCCGCACTCATAGCAGAATTCCTTGAATAAATAATGCATCACTTTTTGCCTATAATTGCATTACTTTACATATATGTTCATTAATGACATCTTGCACCCGTATATTTTGGTACGGCCGAATACACCAGGGGCTTATGTTCCCCGCATTATGGTGTGATCAGTCCGAACACTTTCACAAGTGCGGCACCCCGAACTTATAGCATTATATGAATCGGCTCCGAATCATGTCTTGGGTCAATAGTTGGGTTTGCCCGGCTCCCATGTTTTGGTACCTTACGTTCCGTTCTGTTGGCTAAGGTAGCACTGGGAGAACCACTGCGATTGCGCCCCGGTTGAGCTGGGCGAGCGCCTCAGTGGAGAAAGCTAAAACTGACTGTCATGATAAGGCGAGAGACTGGTCGCTGTTCGAGAGGTCTTTTCGAGTCCCTAAAGACTTATGCCGTTTCGAGCGAAGAACCGGATAATGTCCGGCCAAGGCGTGGATAGCGCCCCGAACTCGGTCTTCCGAATACTAGGGGCTTCGCCGAAATTTAAAATTATAGAATTCTATGGCTAAGTGAGAGTGTTCAAGCATTATAAGTCCGGTTGCCTCGTTCGTCGTGTTGAGCGCCTCCCTAGATGGACCCAAAAATGGGAACAAGAGCGCTCAAGTTTATCCCAAACACCCCAGCACTCGTGGCATGGGGGCTGAAGCCGATGACTTGCCATCTCTCAGATTTAATAAACGGCTGCACAGAAGGTAATATTTTAAATCAATAAGCGTTGCTTAGCGCATATGAACAAAGTTTTCAGCGCACAGGATAACACATAGCGAGTTTACTAAAAAATTACATCTCTGGGGCACTCATCCGCAATCTTGTGGGCACCCTTCAGGACAGTCTTATAGTACATCTCAGGCGTGCGATACTCCTTGCCCGCTGGCGGCGCATCAGTGATAAGCCTCTCCGCATCCAGCCTGCCCCAATGCACCTTTGCGCGGGAAAGGGCCCGACGAGCACCTTTAATACAGGCGGAGCGCTTGATGACCTCCACCCAGGGGCACGCATCCACCAGCCGCTGCATGAGGCCGAAGTAGCTCCCAGGCATGGCCTCTCCAGGCCACAGCCGGACTATGAGGCCCTTCATGGCCTGCTCGGCTACCTTGTGGAGCTCGACCAGCTGCTTCAGCTGGTCGCTAGGGGGCACCGGATGGCAGGCCTCAGCGTACTGAGACCAGAAGACCTTCTCCGTTGAGCTCCCCTCCTCGGCTCGGTAAAATGCAGCAGCATCGGATACACTACGAGGCAGATCTGCAAACGCCCCTGGAGAGCTCCGAATTCGGGTAAGTAATAGGTAATTTACATTAACATGCTTGCTTTGCATGAAAAATGCCTTACCCGCCGCTATCTTCTTCACCGCCTCAATCTCCTGGAGGGCCTTATGGGCATCGGCCTTAGCGGCTTTGGCACTTTCAAGAGCCGAGGCAAGCTCGGACTCTCGAGTCTTCGAGTCACGCTCCAAACTCTCATGTTTTTCCATGAGAGCCTGGAGCTCTTGCCGCACCTCCGCCACCCGCGCCTCTTGTTTCTCTCGCTCCGTCCGTTCCGCGGCCGCATTGCGTTTGGCCGCGGATACGGCCTCCTTCAGGGTTGCCACCTCATTCGTGGCCCCTGCAGTACCCATGTTATCCTTGTTATTTTCATTACAACCAAAATCATGTTCTGTAAGGTACAAATTTAAAGATGGTATTACTCACCTTCTTTGTCCTCGAGCTGCTTCTTGTCAAGGCCGAGCTCTTGCTCGGACCGCTCGAGGTCCTGCTTCAATGCACCGACCTCCGCAGTCAGTGCGGCAGAGGTCAGCAGCGCAGCCTGCAAACCCATATTGACACAATTTTTAGCACTCCTGCGTATATCTTTTTTAGATCCTCAATCCTGTTTTTCTTTCCGAACACCGAACCGAGCATCAGGGGCTACTGTCTATGCGGTATTACATTACATATTTTTAACTTCTTACCTCAAAGCCTGTTAGAAGGCTACTGCAGGCTTCGATCAGCCTGCTCTTGGCGAACTGAACCTTCTGAATCACCGCACTCATGATAGTGCGGTGTTCTTCCTTGATGGAAGCACCTTTGAGCTCCTCCAACAAGTTGTCCGGCGCCTCCGGTTGGACGGAGGCCACCGGTGTCACGGTCTTGCCCTTCTTGCGAAGGGGCCGCCTGCCGGACTCCGGAACCACTGCGGGTTTCGGCGTGGAGTCCGGCGCAAAGTCCGGGAGGCTGCCTTGTGGCGCCTCCGGAGCCTCCTCCTGATGGGTCCCTTCTCGGGATCCCACCTCGGCGTCCTCAGCGTCGCGAGGGGTGGAGGCAGTCGGGATGGAATCCACATTCGACGGAGCCAACAACCCGCTCGATGAAGCGGGGAGATCATCATCGGCCGGACTACAGGCAGTGTGCGGCATTAGAAGGACACTGTGTGACACCAAAGAGAAATTATAAATCATTCGGGAATCCGGATACTTACGATCTTGCCGGAGGCCTGGCCCTTGAGGGCCACTCTTCGTCGCCAACGTTGGTGTTGGCAAAGCTGTCCGGGGGAATAGTCCTTCCCCTCTTGGACCCTTCGGCCTCCCCTGTTGGGGAAGCCTTCCTCTTCCTCTCCCCTTCCTCTGGGAGAGAGTCCTCTTTCTCCTCCTCGTCTTCGGGGGAGGAGTCCGCCTTGGAGCCATCGGACGATGAGTCCGATATCACCTGGCGCCGGGAACTTCTGCGAGTTCCCGTGGCCTTTTTCTTGGCCTTCTTCTCCGGCACCACATAGAGTGCCGGGACCAGCAGCCCCGTTAAGCGGGCGTCCACTGGGTCTTCGGGAAGGGGAGCCGGACAGTCTACCTGTCCGGACGTCCTCTGCCAGTCCTTTCAAAGGCATTGGGTCAAACTATGAAAGAAAACAACTGTCCCGTAGAGGATAACGAAGCTTACCTCACCAGCCGGGCGCTTGGTGCTGAATCCGCGATCCTCAGTCGCGGACGCGGGGGCTTCTCCGCCCTTGAACAGCACCCTCCAGACGGCTTCATACGTCGTGTCGAAGAGCCCGCTCAGAGTCTGGTGCTGTGCCGGATCGAACTCCCACAGGTTGAAGGCCCGTTGTTGGCAGGGGAGAATCCGGCGGATGAGCATGACCTGGATCACGTTGACAAGCCTAAGCTTCTTGTTCACCAGGGTCTGGAGACAGGACTGGAGTCCTGTCAGCTCCTCTGAACTGCCCCATAGCAGGCCCTTCTCTTTCCAGGAGGTGAGCTGCATCGGGATACCAGATCTAAACTCGGGGGCCGCCGCCCATTTTGGGTCACACGGCTCGGTGATGTAGAACCACCCCGATTGCCATCCCTTGATGGACTCCACGAAGGCCCCTTCGAGCCAGATGACGTTGGGCATCTTGCCCAACATAGCGCCTCCGCACTCCGCTTGGGTGCCCTTCACTACCTTCGGCTTGATGTTGAAGGTCTTGAGCCACAAGCCGAAGTGGGGCTGGATGCAGAGGAAGGCCTCGTACACGACGATAAACGCCGAGATGTTGAGGATGAAGTTTGGCGCCAGATCGTGGAAATCCAGGCCGTAATAGTACATGAGCCCCCGGACAAAGGGATGCAGTGGGAAGCCCAGTCCGTGGAGGAAGTGGGGAAGGAATACGACCCTCTCGTGGGGCCTGGGGATGGGGATGAGCTGCCCCTTGTCGGGCAGCCGGTGCGCGATGTCGCTGGAAAGGTATCCGGCGCTGCGCAGTTTTGCGATGTGCTCCTCTGTAACAGAGGAGGCCAACCATTTGCCTCCCGCTCCGGACATGGTCGGAGAAGGTCGAGACAAGATGCACGGACTTGGGCACTGGAGCTGGAGGGTGCGAAAGATGGATAAGCAAAGGAGGAAGAAGGCGTAGGTAAAAAGGGTAGATCCTTATCCCATTATATATGGGCGGACGAAAACTATGCGTCCCCACCAGCCTGGTAAAACTCGCTTATCTCCCAAGCGCCACCATCAATGGCGCGGTTGGGTTACCCACGTCCGTATTGATGAGAATCCCGGAATAAGGGGAACACGAGCTCTGCTTCGACAAGACGTGCCAAGGAAACCGCTTCGCTAAACGCGCTGAGGTGGTATAATAAAAAACGATTCTAGTAAAGGCTTGGTGGTGGTGTGACGTCATGCCGCAAAATACGTCAGCAGATTGAGCTTGTGTACATAATATTCTCTCTACGGTGGTATGTGGAATTTATTTTGCAGAGCCGGACACTATCCTGGTGTTCACAATCTTCTATGAACTATTCGGAGGAGGAACCCGCCTTGCAATGCCAAACAATATGCGCGCCGGACTCATCGTCATTGAAGCCTGGTTCAGGGGCTACTGAGGGAGTCCTGGACTAGGGGGTGTCCGGACAGCCGGACTATCATCGTCGGCCGGACTCCAAAACTATGAAGATACAAGATGAAGACTTCGTCCCATGTCCGGATGGGACTTTCCTTGGCGTGGAAGGCAAGCTTGGCGATACGGATATGTAGATCTCCTACCATTGTAACCGACTCTGTGTAACCCTAGCCCTCCCCCGGTGTCTATATAAACCGGAGGGGTTTTAGTCCGTAGGACAACATAACCATTACAACAATCATACCATAGGCTAGCTTCGAGGGTTTAGCCTCCTTGATCTCGTGGTAGAACCACTCTTGTACTACCCATATCATCAATATCAATCAAGCAGGAGTAGGGTTTTACCTCCATCGAGAGGGCCCGAACCTGGGTAAAAACATCGTGTCCCTTGTCTCCTGTTACCATCCGCCTAGACACACAGTTCGGGACCCCCTACCCGAGATCCGCCGGTTTTGACACCGAGAACGGTGTCCACTCTGGCGGACGGTGGTTCTGGCGGTGATGGATCTCACCGAGGAGGGCTGCAAACGTCAAATTGGGGCTCGAGTTAGAAGAGCGGGTGCACTAGGAGGTTGCTGACAAGGTCTGGGAGGCGGGGTTGCTCTCACTAGAGAGGATCTTGCCGGAGCCCGAAGCGGATCGGGGCGGCCAGAGTCGAGGAAGAAGGCCTCCTCGAGGTCCTCCTAGTGGCTGGGTGCAGCCCTGGCGAGGTGTAGGGGTAGTGCTGGGTCGAGAACGAGCTCAAGGCCTCATTTTATAGCTGGTCCGAGGCGGTTGCCGAGAATGAGATCTCTCCGGCGAGTAATTACGGTGAGGCAATTGTCAGGCAGGCGGTTTAGGTGGCTAGGCAGCCGCGGATTGGTCCACTGGCTCCATCCAAGGTCTAACCTTGGTTGGATTTGGTCTGCTCCCGTGGTTTCGACGGAACGGCCTCACAGGCTCGTCGGCGGCAGAGAGCGCGCTCTGCGCCTCTTAGGCCACGGCGATGGCTCTGCCGCACGCACAGGGGGAAAGGACAGCCACACGAAGGCTTCTGGTGGTGTGGGCGGTGCTGGACGGTGTCGTATGGCAGGGCTGGCCCCTGTTGGCCGCCACGGGCGGTTCTGCCACCGCGGAAGACGCCGACGTTGGCGAGACACGTCGCCACCGACGCTTGCGTCCTTCCAAACGATCGTGCGGCGCACTGGATAAGAAGAAGGAGCAGGGAGCAAGAGGCCAGAGCGAGCACTGGCGAGATTGACGCCGCGGCTCTGAAGAAACGACACTGACGACAGAACTGAATCACTGAACTCTGAACTTTGACAGGAACAGTGCACGCCAGCTGTTCGACGAAATGTTTTGGGCACGTGGAAAAATTTTCTTGAACTGATCCTTGGTGAGGTGACCTCTTCATGCATCTAGAGGTTGCTTGATTTATCTCAGATTTTTAGGAGAAGAAAAAGAATGAATTTCACCAAAAATGGCAAATCTGGTTCATACTTGCAGCAAGCATATTTTGAAAATTTTGAACTGTGGACCAGTGGATCTTGATGGATCTTGGTTGAGGGTACTAAGGACTAGTCAGAGGAGTTTATTTGGGACCAAGACTCAAAGGGATTCTGGTGGTTCCTTTGTAAATCATCAAGGCACAAATAAATGACAAAAAATGCTTTTGAGGGTAAAAAAATTGAAAAAAAAAATCAAAAATGGGTTGAAACTTGCTTGAATTGGATATTTGAATTGACCCAAAGTGGGGGGTGGGTTTTGGAAGAAATATCCTACATAGGCCATGGCAAGAGATAAATCTTTAAATGAAAAAAAGAATAAATCCATAATCCATAGGATTTCTTTTTAATGGAAAGAATTGTAAAACCTTCCAATATTATTTGTGTTGAGCCAACACAATATGAAAAACCCTTAAAACCAAAAATCAAGGTTGAGAAGGACCTTTCTTAAAAAAATATTTGTCATAAAAGGATTTGAGGAGGACAGTCCCTCTTTTAGAAAGATTCAAATAACCTCCTTTAAATCAAATAAAGATTTTAATAAAAACCAAATAATTTTTTTGGAGTGTTACAACACCTACCCCCTTAGGAAAAATCTCGTCCCCGAGATTTCAGCTGACCCTCAAATAGGTGTGGGTATTCTGTTCGAAGAAAATCCTCTCTTTCCCATGTTGCTTCATCCTCGGTGTGATTGCTCCACTAAACCTTGAAAAACTTAATGGTTTTCTGACGGGTCCTCCTTTCAGACTCCTCCAATATTTTTATTGGTTGTTCCCTGTAGGTGAGGTCTGGTTGCACGTCAATGCTCTCATGAGACACATGCTTCTCTGGGTTGCTTACACATTTCCTTAATTGTGAGATGTGGAACACGTCGTGGACGTCTTACAGTTCTTTGGGTAGGTCTAGCTGGTAGGCTACTGTGCCTCTTCGTGCAGTCACACAGAAGGGTCCAATAAACCGTGGAGCTAGCTTTCCTTTAACTTTGAATCATTGCAGGCCCCTCATAGGATATACTCGTAGGTACACATATTCACCGGGTTTAAAGCTGACTTCACGATGTTTTTGATCGTAATAACTCTTTTGTCGGCTCTGGGCTGTCTTGAGTCGATCCCTGATTAGTTTAACTTTCTCCTCAGCTTCCTTGAGCATGTCTGGGCCGAAGATACGACTGTCTCCTGTTTCTGACCAATTTAATGGGGTACGACATCTTCGCCCGTACAAGGCTTCAAAAGGTGCCATTTGCAGACTGGCTTGGTAACTGTTGTTGTATGCGAACTCGGCATACAGCAAGCTTTCTTCCCAACTGGTTCCATAGGTGAGAACACATGCTCTCAGCATGTCTTCTAGAATTTGGTTCACACGTTCAGTTTGTCCTCCAGTCTGGGGGTGGTATGCTGTACTGAATACTAGTTGAGTTCCCAGAGCTTGTTGTAAATGATCCCAAAATCTAGAGACGAATTGAGTGCCTCTGTCGGATATTATAGTCTTTGGAATTCCATGCAGACAAACTATACGGGAGAGATAAAGTTTGGCAAGCTTCTGAGTGGTGTGGGTTGTCTTTACTGGAATGAAATGTGCCACCTTAGTCAATCTATCTGTGATGACCCATATGGCATCCTTTTCCATGTTGTGACCAAGGTAGTCCGACAATAAAATCCATTCCAATTTCGTCCCATTTCCACTCAGGTATCTTGTTTGGCTGTAATAGTCCTGCTGGTTTTTGGTGCTCGGCTTTAATGCGCTGACATGAATCACAACACGCAATGAACGCGGCTATATCCCTCTTCATATCGTGCCACCAAAAATTTTCATGTATGTCCTTGTACATTTTGGTCCCTCCAGGATTGATTGAATATGGAGCGGTGTGGCCTTCGGCTAGAATTTGCTGTTTGAGGTCCTCTATATTTGGTACGCAAAGTCTGTCTCTGTACCATAATATTCCCTTATCGTCTATGACGAATTCCGAGGCCTTGCCCAAACTCACTTTTCTTTTTATGCCTTCGATGCTGGGGTGTCCATGCTGAGCCTCCTTGATCTGTTCCATTAGGGTAGGCTGTATTTCCAAATTTGACACATTGCCCTCAGTGACCATCACCAAGTTGAGTTTGGCGAACTCCTGCTGAAATTCAGGTCTCAAGTTCTGTAGACTGTCGTTGCCCGAGCTGGGGTTTCGACTAAGAGCATCTGCCACCACATTCGCCTTTCCTAGATGGTAGTGAATGCCAACATCATAATCTTTCACTAATTCCAACCAGTGCAGTTGTCATAAATTGAGTTCTGGTTGTGTGAAAATATATTTGAGGCTTTTATGGTCTGTATATATTTCACAACGATTTCCAAGCAAAAAGTGGAGTGCATGAATGACTACTGCCAACTCCAAGTCATGAGTAGGATAATTTTCTTCATGTTTTCGTAGTTTCCTTGAAGCGTATGCGACTACTTTGCCTTCTTGCATTAATACGCATCTGAGGCCCTTCCGGGATGCGTCACAATACACTTCAAAACTTTTGTGTATGTCTGGCACAACCAATATTGGTGTTGTTGTTAATTTCCTTTTGAGTTCTTGGAAACTTTTCTCGCAAGCTTCAGTCCATACAAATTTCTTATCCTTCTTGAGTAACTGTGTCATTGGTTTTGCTATGGTGGAGAACCCTTCAATAAACCTTCGGTAATATCCTGCCATTCCCAAGAAACTTCGTACATCTGTTACGTTAGCTGGTGGTTTCCATCCAAGTACGGCCTTGACTTTTTTCGGGTCTATGGTAACACCTTCTTGGGTTAACACATGGCCTAGAAAACCAACCTGTCTTAACCAAAATTCACATTTGCTGAATTTGGCGTATAATTGATGTTTCCTTAATTCTCCCAGTACAATGCTGAGATGTTCAGCATGCCCTTCTGGTGTCTTGGAGTATACCAGAATATCATCGATGAACACCACAACAAATTTGTCCATAAATTTCATAGCACTTTGTTCATGAGGTGGACAAAATATGCAGGGGCGTTTGTTAGTCCAAATGGCATTACTGTAAATTCATATAGTCCGTATCTGGAGGTGAATGCTGTCTTAGGGATATCTTCTGTCTGTACCTTTAATTGATGATACCCTGACCTTAAATCAATTTTTGAGAAAACCTTGGCTTGTGCGAGCTGGTTAAATAAATCATTTATCCGTGGCATCGGATATTTGTTTTTGATGGTGACCATGTTGAGTGCTCGATAGTCTATACATAATCTCAGTGTCCCATCCTTTTTCTTGGCAAATAATACTGGTGAACCCCAAGGTGAGGAGCTGGCTCGTATAAATCCTTTCTCCAGTAATTCTTTTATTTGCTTCTTTAATTCTACCAACTCGGAGGGTGCCATTCTATAGGGTTTCTTGTAAATGGGGGTGGTTCCAGGTGCTAGTTCAATGCTGAACTCTATTTCCCGGTCTGGTGGCATGCCTGGTAGTTCTTCGGGAAATATGTCAAGGAACTCACACACCACTGGAACTTTTCTTAACTCTGAAACGTCCACCTTGTTCAACCTTGGTTGTCGTGATATTGGTATTTCTTGAGCTGCAATTTTTATCGTCTTCCCGTGATGATGGGTAAGAATTACAGTCCGATTGAAGCAGTCGATAAATCCCTTGTTGGTGGTTAACCAGTCCATTCCTAGGATAACATCCAGTCCCTTATTTTCAAATACAATGAGGTTTGCCTGAAACTTTAGTCCTCAAACTCAATAACCACACCTTGGCAGTAACTCTGAGTGATTTGCTTAATCCCGGGGACTTGATGATCATGGATTTTTCCAAGGGAAGCATTGAAAAATCATTTTGCAAAGCAAATTTCTTTGAAATGGACGAGTGAGAAGCTCCAAAATCAAACAAAACCGTGGCAGGTATTGTGTTGACAGGGAACGTACCGAGTACAATATCTGGGGCATTCTGTGCTTCCTCCTTGGTCACATGGTTCAAGTGACCCTTCTTGTGATTGTTATTGGGGTTGAAGTTGTTACGCTTGGGTGTTGAATTATTTTCACTGTTGTTCGGCTTGGGGGCTGAGTTTCTTGGCTTTGGGCACTGTTTGGCATAGTGCCCTTCCTCTCCACAGGCGTAGCAAGTAACACCTGGCGATATGTAAAATCCTTGTCCCTTGCATGATTTTTTTTGTTTGGGCGTGGAACATTGGTCGTGGACTTGTTTGCTCCATTCTTTTGAAAGTCACTCTTGTTCCGGTTGTTGCAAGCATGAGTAGTCTTGTCCCTTTTGCGTTTGCAAAAATCCTCCAAGCTGCGGCGCTCATTTTCCAATGTAATGGCTTTGTCCACAAGTGTTTTGAAATCCGGAAAGGTGTGTATGACCAGCTGGCATTTAAGTGCTGGTGCCAGACCGTCCAAATTTTTTTTTTCATCTTTTTATTTTTGGTCATATGCTCTTCGTTGGCGTAACGAGATAATTGAGTAAACTGGCTACTGTACTTAGTCACTCTCATGCTTCTTTGCTTGAGGTCATCAAATTCCCATTTCTTGATCTTCATAATGCTTCTGGTAATGTGCGCCCCACGAAACCCTTCTTTAAATTCTTCCTAGGTGATGTTATTTTCATTGGGGTGCATGTGTAGGAAATTCTCCCACCATGATGTAGCTGCTCCAGTGAGGTAGTGAGGTGCATATAGTATCTTCTCACGGTCTGAACATTGTGCAATAATTAATTTCCTTTCAATGTCTCGAAGCCAATCATCAGCCTCAAGTGGTCTATCAGTGTGAGAGAACGTTGGGGGACGTGTCTTTTGTAGTTCAGACAACTTGGAATGCTGCTGATATGTTTCACGGTGATTTCCCATATTGATAACATGGTTCATCATTTCTTGATGTTGCTGCTGGCTTTTCTCATAAAGGCGGCATACTTGAGAAAATGTTGCTTCACTGCCTTGCTGACTTGACTGCCCCTGTGTGAAATTGTTACTTGTCTGGGTACCATAATTTTCTTCCGGCGGACTTGGCATGGAACGAGTCCAAGGACGAGGCATTTTCCACTCTGGGGTATTTTTGTAAAACTCATGAGAAAAACTGAGTGGCAAAAATAAATAATTTTGCAAAGGAGGAAATTTAAGAACTCCAACATTTTTTTCAAGAAAATACTTGATTGCGCATGGAGAAGGACCGCTCAGTACATATCTTACACGCAAGCCGTAATTATACAATACATCACTCAGGATGTGCGTACACATTCCTGACATGTTATTTAGGCTAGTGCACTTCTCTGAGTTCCTACATGATGCGCACACAAACTACTTCTCACCGAACCTATATACATATAAACATATCATACAAGCCGGTACATCGCATGGCTGCTAGGCGTACTCAGTCGGAGATGGTAAGAACTTCCCTTGGCCTGCCGAGGGTAAGACCCAGTGATGCTGGAGACTCAACCTCCTCCTCACTAATAGGCTCCAGGGGCGAAGTGCTGAGTTGAGGAGCTGGTGCGGGCGCGGCAGGGGGTGCAGAACTGACTGGAGTAGGAGCAATGACTTGGTCAAACTCCTCAGTGGTAGGCAGGCAGCAAGCGGTGGCAAAGATGGCAGGTGTATAGGATGCTGAGGACGAGACGTAAGTCAGTGGTGGTGCTGTATGGAGGAGCTCCCTCCTGTTGGCGGAACAGCCCTGCACGAAGTCCATACGAGCAGCCACAAAGTCGTCCACGAGGTTATCAAAAGCTGCCTCAAGATCTTTGAGATACTCAACCAACATTTCAATGGCCTCATCTCTATCTCCCCTAGGGAAAGCGAATGCATAGTGACAAGTGTATGGCACGTGGCATGGGAGGTAGCGGTAGCGACGAGCCTTCATCGAAGGAAGAGCATCCCGGAGACGAGCTATCGCCTCACGGGCAGCCATCTGCATGGCATGCCTCTCCGTAGGCATGGCCCTTCCCACAAATCGAAAGCGGTGTGACTCAGAACGTCCTCCCTTGAATTGCACCGCAGCCTAGTGCATTGACACGCTGTCGCTGATCTTGTGCTGGTAGAGTGTGAACTCCGGACGAGCCGATGGCCCGATCGCGACCTTGGTGATGGAGATGAGAAGCTTGATAAACCCCTCAGGTACATTGGCGAACACCTGTGACTCATAGTCGCTGCCAGCCATCTACAAAGGTAGACAAAAATTCCAAACAGTCAAATAATAAATTTATGATGACTAACAGAAAATTGCTACATTTGTTAAATGTTAAAATAACACTTATTATGCTAATAACCGATTAGCGATCGCGCCTAGTGGTTTCCTATAGTCAACCTGGCTCTGATACCAAGGTTGTTAGGACCGGTTTTCCAATAAAACATTTATTGAGAAACCGTCCTTTATATAAGACCAGTATAGGAAAATCTTCCTTACTAGTAGACAAATCCTTGATACAGAAATCCAGAAGTACTAAATATTATACAAGGTTGAGCTAAGGCTGCTCAACAATTTATTACAAGCACGCCGATATTATACATAAAGGTGGATATGACACAAGGGTATGGTGGCATAACTACTGACTCGCAATAAAAGTGGTGGTGGATATGTCACAGTGAAGTGGGTGACATGACTCCTAATCTTACAGCTCATCGAGCGCCGGAGTGAGGCTCGATGATTTTATTCAAGTAGAGGAAGTGTATATGATACAAGTGACCAATTCCAGGATTGCACGGGACTGACTGGGACTCCTCTAGGCGTCGGACTCGCTATCATACTCTTCATCCATAAGATCGCCTTCGTCAACATCTGGCCAAATCAACAAGCCAGGTGAGTACTTTGAATGTACTCGCAAGACAGTTTGGACATAAGATATAACAAATGCAAACATGATGCACATGAGCAGATTAGTAATGCACACTTAGATAATAAATTTGCACGACATGTTAAATCAAAAGGAAGTCAGGCGGTAGTCCTCCCGAAATCCCAACAAAATAACTGAAGACCGATCGGGTGTCTGAAGCGACGCCTCGAAAGGTAAAGATAAATTAACATGCCGCAGTCGGGCGTTAGGGCGACACCACATAAAGGGCTTATATTGAAATGTAATGGCAGTGCGTGCCACAGTCGGACGTCTTAAGCGACATCTCGAAAAAGGCTTATAATGAAAGTAAATAGCATGGATGCCACAGTCGGACGTCTGAGCGACATCACGTAAAGGGCTTATATCAAAAGTGAATAATGAGCATGCCACAGTCGGACGTCTGAGCGACATCACATAAAGGGCTTATATCAAAAGTAATCGACGAGAATGCCACAGTCGGACGTCTGAGCAACATCATAAAGGGCTTATATCAGAAGTAAGTAACAAGAATGCCACAGTCGGACGTCTGAGCGACGTCACATAAAGGGCTCATATCCAAAGTAAATAACAAGAATGCCACAATCGGACGTCTGAGCGACATCACATAAAGGGCTTATATTTCATCATTTGAATTCAAGTAGCTCATGAATTAAATTCATCTCAAGGAAATACTCAGTACATAATAATAAATGGGTTAGTCCATCCACAAGAATAACATTCAGCCGGGTTTACCACTCATGTTCATTCACCGGAGATTGTCACTGAAACTGACACTGAGACTGTCAATGAGACGGACGTTGAGACTGACACTGACACTGACATAGATATGTTGATCACAATCCTTGACCATAGATATGGTTACTCAAATGGTTTTGACTCTGCAGAGTTTCTACTCTTCACCCATAGCCAATGGATTTCCGTAGTCACAATGGACTAGTTCCGTTTACGGTATTTTAGAAGAAACACATCTAACCAGTACACACCCATTCCACATCCCGCTGCCAGGAATCACCCTAGGCAACGTTCAAGAAAAACTTTAAGACGGGGAGGCCACAACCTCGAGTAGCATGGGATCAAATTTATATCGTGCGCTCTAATGGGTGCCCCCCTCTCGGTCCCAACCGGAAACACCCATGACCCCTGACCGGATGACGGGCTTTAATCCAAGGCCATGGAACCCTCATCACGGCCCCTCTATTTGGTGTGTACGAGGAGAGAGGTTTGCAACTGACTAGACCGCATTCTTTGCAGAAGACATGTGGCAGCATGAAAAAGGAGATGAACGGGAACATGACTCGATCCACGTTAATACTAGAATTAAACGGTTGGCATAAGACTGGCATGCTTCAACAATACCAGCTTGCAACCTATCATGCCACCACATGATCAGGTTATCTCACCATCATATAAACTCATCGAATTTCGAAGCTCACTTGTAGCTTGCTTTGCATGTAATATAACATTCTCTAATGCTTATATGAACATGCCATAAGAAAACTACTCAAGTAAACATGCAAGACACTCATCATATCAAAGGTTCAAACATGCTTGCCTGGTTCGGAGTAGTCGGAGTCTAGCTCGGTGAAGTTTGCGGTTCCGTCACCTCCTTCAGTATCTACGTTATAAAAAAAATCGGATACTAACGTAAATACCGTGCGTGCATAAAATTTGTTCCAAATAATTTTCAAATAAATATGATAAAAAACTAGATAGAAAAATAAAGATGACAGAAAAAGAATCAACTCAAAATCTTCTTTTGTTTAAAATAAGGGTTTTAGTCCAGGGACTAATCTGTGATGAAACAGAAACTTCCCAGGTGCTAGTTAAAAAAGACAGAAAACGTTTCGGTTAGAAAACGTATTTTTCCCGAAGGCGCTTTCAGAAAACGTTTCGAAAAAAAAGAAAAAGCTGACGAGGGGATCCCACTCGTCAGGTTTAAAAACCAAACCAGAGTCCCGCCGGCCCCCGAGGATTGCGGTGGTCGCCGGCGTCGATCCACGGTGAGGTAGAGGAAACGGAGGGTACCTACGGACTCATTGAGCACTCCCGCGTCTGTGGTTGGTGGAGTTGGTCGTCGGTGAGCACCACGTCGACGGCAGCCTCCACTCCGGCGGACGGTGATTCGGGCGGTGATGGATCTCGCCAGGGAGGGCTGCAAACGTCAAATTGGGGCTCGGGTAAGAAGAGTGGGTGCACTAGGAGGTTGCTGACAAGGTTTGGGAGGCGGGGTTGCTCTCACCAGAGAGGATCTTGCCGGAGCCCGAAGTGGATTGGGGCGGCCGGGGTCGAGGAAGAAGGCCTCCTCGAGGTCCTCCTAGTGGCTGGGCGCAGTCCTGGCGAGGTGTAGGGGTAGTGTTGGGTCGAGAACGAGCTCAAGGCCTCCTTTTATAGCCGGTCCGAGGCGGTTGCCGAGAATGAGATCTCTCCGGTGAGTGATTACGGCGAGGCAGTGGTTGGGCAGGTGGTTTAGGTGGCTAGGCAGCTGCGGATTGGTCCACTGGCTCCATCCAAGGCCTAACCTTGGTTGGATTTGCTCTGCTCCCGTGGTTTCGACGGAACGGCCTCACGGCTCGTCGGCGGCGAGAGCGCGCTCTGCGCCTCTCAGGCCATGGCGACGGCTCTGCAGCATGCACAGGGGGAAAGGACGGCCACGCGGAGGCTCCTGGTGGTGTGGGCGGTGCTGGACGGTGCCGTATGGTAGGGCTGGCCCCTGTTGGCCGCCACGGGCGGTTCTGCCACCGCGGAAGACGTCGGCATTGGCGAGACACGTCGCCTGTTGGGGAACGTAGCAGAAATTCAAAATTTTCTATGCATCACCAAGATCAATCTATGGAGTGACTAGCAACGAGAGAGGGAGAGGATGAGTGTATCTTCATACCCTTGAAGATCGTGATGCGGAAGCGTTACAAGAACGCGGTTGGTGGAGTCGTACACGCAACGATTCAGATCACGGTCGATTCCGATCTAAGCGCCGAACGGAAGGTGCCTCCGCGTTCAACACACGTACAGCCCGGGGACGTCTCCTCCTTCTTGATCCAGCAAGGGGAGAGAAGAAGTTGAGGGAAAACTCTAGCAGCACGACGGCGTGGTGGCAATGGAGCTCGTGATTCTCTGGCAGGGCTTCGCCAAGCACTACGGAGGAGGAGGAGGTGTTGGAGGAGGGAAGGGCTGCGCCAGGGAAGAGGTGCGGCTGCCCTCCCACCCCTCCACTATATATAGGGGCAAGGGGAGAGGGGGAGGCGCCCTAGGGTTTCCCCTAGCGGCGGCGGCCAAACAGATTGGATCTCCCTAGGGAAAATCTTAGGGAGACTTGCCCCCCAAGCCAAGCAGGTGGAGGATTGCCTCCCAAGCCAGGTGGAGGTGCCCCACCTCCCCAAATAACGTGGGAAAGGGTGTGGGGGGCGCACCACCCCTTAGTGGGCTGGTTTTCCCCTTCCCCTTTGGCCCATGAGGCCCTCCAACACTTGTCGGGGCTCCCGAAACACCTTTCGCTCATGCTGGCCATAGCCTGGTACCCCCGGAACACTTCCGGACTCCAATACCCTTCGTCCAATATATCGATCTTCACCGCCGGACCATTCCGGAGTTCCTCATCACGTCCGGGATCTCATCCGGGACTCCCAACAACCTTCGATAACCACATACTATTTCCCATAACAAATCTAGCGTCACCGAACCTTAAGTGTGTAGACCCTACGGGTTCGGGAATCATGCAGACATGACCGAGACATATCTCCGGCCAATAACCAACAACGGGGTCTGGATACCCATGTTGGCTCCCACATGTTCCACGATGATCTCATCGGATGAACCACGATGTCGGGGATTCAAGCAATCCCGTATGCAATTCCCTTTGTCAATCGGTACGTTACTTGCCCGAGATTCGATCCTCGGTATCCCAATACCTCGTTCAATCTTGTTACCGGCAAGTCACTTTACTCGTTCCATAATGCATGATCCCGTGACTAACTACTTAGTCACATTGAGCTCATTATGATGATGCATTACCGAGTGGGCCCAGAGATACCTCTCCGTCATACGGAGTGACAAATCCCAGTCTCGATTCGTGCCAACCCAACAGACACTTTCGGAGATACCTGTAGTGCACATTTATAGCCACCCAGTTACGTTGTGACGTTTGGTACACCCAAATCATTCCTACGGTATCCGGGAGTTGCACAATCTCATGGTCTAAGGAAATGATACTCGACATTAGAAAAGCTTTAGCAAACGAACTACACGATCTTGTGCTATGCTTAGTATTGGGTCTTGTCCATCACATCATTCTCCGAATGATGCGATCCCGTTATCAATGACATCCTATGTCCATGGTCAGGAAACCATAACCATCTATTGATCAACGAGCTAGTCAACTAGAGGCTCACTATGGACATGTTGTGGTCTATGTATTCACACATGTATTACGGTTTCCAGTTAATACAATTATAGCATGAACAATAGATAATTATCATGAACAAAGAAATATAATAATAACCATTTTATTATTGCCTCTAGGGCATATTTCCAACAGTCTCCCACTTGCACTAGAGTCAATAATCTAGTTCACATCACTATGTGATTGTAATGAATCCAACAACCATGGGATTGATCATATCTCGCTTGTGAGAGAGGTTATTAGTCAACGGGTCTAAATCTTTCAGATCCGTGTGTGCTTTACAAATCTCTATGTCATCTCCTATATGTAGCTACCACGCGCCATTTGGAACTATTCCAAATAACAACTCTACTATACGAATCCGGTCTACTACTCAGAGTCATCCAGATTAGTGTTAAAGTTTGCATCAGCGTAACCCTTTACGACGAACTCTTTTACCGCCTCCATAATTGAGAAATTTCCTTAGTCAACTAGTTACTAAGGATAACCTTGACCGTTGTCCTGTGATCCATTCTTGTATCACATTTGTACCCCTTGACTGACTCATGGCAAGACACACTTCAGGTGCGGTACACAGCATAGCATACTATGGAGCCAACGTATAAAGCATAGGGGACGACCTTCGTCCTTTCTCGCTCTTTTGCCATGGTCAGATCTTGAGTCTTACTCAATGCTCACACCTTATAACACAGCCAAGAACTCCTTCTTTGCTGATTTGTTTGAACTCCTTCAAAATCTTGTCACGGTATGTATTCATTTGAAAGTACTATTTAGCATTTTTGATCTATCCTTATAGATCTTGATGCTCAATGTTCAAGTAGCTTAATCCATGTTTTCCATTGAAAAACACCTTTCAAACAACCCTATATGCTTTCTAGAAATTCTACATCATTTTCGATCAACAATATGTCAACAACATATACTTATCAGAAATTTTATAGTGCTCCCACTCACTTCTTTGGAAATACAAGTTTCTCATAAACTTTGTATAAACCCAAAATCTTTGATCATCTCATCAAAGCGTATATTCCAACTCCGAGATGCTTACTCCAGTCCTTAGAAGGATTGCTGGAGCTTTGCATACATGTTAACTTCTTTTAGGATTGACAAAACCTTCTGGTTGTATCACATACAACCTTTCCTCAAGAAAATTGTCGAGGAAACAGTGTTTTGACATCCTATCTGCAAGATTTCATAAATAATGCAGTAACTGCTAATACAATTCCAACAGACTCTTAGCATCGCTACGAGTGAGAAAGTTTCACCGTAGTCAACTCCTTGAACTTGTCGGAAAACATATTAATGACAAGTCGAGCTTTCTTAATGGTGATACTTACCATCATTGTCCATCTTCCTTTTAAAATCCATCCGTACCCAACAGCCTTACGACCATCAAGTAGTTCTTCCAAAGTCTATACTTTGTTTTCATACATGGATCCTCTCGGATTTTATGGCCTCGAGCCATTCGTCGGAATCCGGGCCCACCATCGCTTCTCCATAGCTCGTAGGTTCATTGTTGTCTAGCAACATGACCTCCAAGACAGGATTATGTACCACTCTGAAATAGTATGCATCCTTGTCGACCTACGAGTATTGATAGTGACTTGATCTAAAGTTTCGAGATCACTACCATCAGCTTCCACTTCAATTGGTGTAGGTGCTACAGAAACGACTTCCTATGCCCTGCTACACACTAGTTGAAGTGATGGTTCAATAACCTCATCAAGTCTCCACCATCCTCCCACTCATTTATTTCGAGAGAAACTTTTCCTCAAGAAAGGATCTAGTTCTAGAAACAATCACTTCTGCTTCCGGATCTGAATAGGAGGTATACCCAACTATTTTGGGTGTGCTATGAAGATGCATTTATCCGCTTTGGGTTTGAGCTTATCAGGCTAAAACTTTTCACATAAGCGTCACAACCCCAAACTTTTAAAAAATGATAGCTTAGGCTTCTCTAAACCATAATTTATACGGTGTCATCTCAACGAAACTACATGGTGCCCTATTTAAAGTGAATGCGGTTGTCTCTAATGCCTAACCCATAAACAATAGTGGTAATTCGATAAGAGACATCATGGTATGCACCATATCCAATAGGGTGCGGCTATGATGTTCAGACACACCATCACACTATGGTGTTCCAGGCGGTAATAGTTGTGAAACAATTCCCACAATGTCTTAATTGTGTGCCAAACTCGTAACTCAGATATTCATCTCTATGATCATATCATAGACATCTTATCCTCTTGTCACGACGATCTTCAACTCCACTCTGAAATTACTTGAACCTTTCAATAATTCAGACTTGTGTTTCATCAAGTAAATATACCTAGCATCTACTCAAATCATCTGTGAAGCAAGAACATAATGATATCCACTGCGTGCCTCAGCACTCATTGGACTGCACACATCAAAATGTATTACTTCCAACAAGTTGCTTTCTTGTTACATCTCACTGAAAATGAGGCCTTTCAGTCATCTTGCCCATGTGGTATGATTTGCATGTCTCAAGCGATTCAAAATCAAGTGAGTCCAAACGATCCATCTGCATGGAGTTTCTTCATGCGTATACACCAATAGACATGGTTCGCATGTCTCAAACTTTTCAAAAATGAGTGAGTCCAAAGATCCATCAACATGGAGCTTCTTCATGCGTTTTATACCAATATGACTCAAATGACAGTGCCACAAGTAGGTGGTACTATCATTACTATCTTATATCTTTTGGCATGAACATGTGTAACACTACGATTGAGATTTAATAAACCATTCATTTTAGGTGCAAGACCGTTGAAGGTATTATTCAAATAAACAGAGTAACCTTTATTCTCCCTAAATGAATAACCGTATTGCGATAAACATAATCCAATCATGTCTATGCTCAACGCAAACACCAAATAACAATTATTTAGGTTTAACACCAATCTCGATGGTAGAGTGTGACGCCCCTGATTAAATCGTACACTAATCATGCACGCAAACGTGTACGATCAAGATCAGGGACTCACGGGAAGATATCACAACACAACTCTAAAAACATAAATAAGTCATACAAGCATCATATTACAAGCCAGGGGCCTCGAGGGCTCGAATACAAGTGCTCGATCATAGACGAGTCAGCGGAAGCAACAATATCTGAGTACAGACATAAGTTAAACAAGTTGCCATAAGATGGCTAGCACAAACTGGGATACAGATCGAAAGAGGCGCAGGACTCCTGCCTGGGATCCTCCTAAACTACTCCTGGTCGTCGTCAGCGGCCTGCACGTAGTAGTAGGCACCTCCGGTATAGTAGGAGTCATCATCGACGGTGGCGTCTGGCTTCTGGGCTCCAGCATCTAGTTGCGACAACCAGGTAGAAGGGAAAGGGGGGAAAAGAGGGAGAAAAGCAACTGTGAGTACTCATCCAAAGTACTCGCAAGCAAGGATCTACACTACATATTCATGGGTATATGTGTAAAGAGGCAATATTGGTGGACTGAACTGCAGAATGCCAGAATAAGAGGGGGATAGCTAGTCCTATCGAAGACTACGCTTCTGGCAGTCTCCGTCTTGCAGCATGTAGAAGAGAGTAGACTGAAGTCCTCCAAGTAGCATCGTATAGCATAATCCTACCCGGCAATCCTCCCCTCGCCGCCCTGTGGAAAAGCGATCACCGGGTTGTCTGTGGAACTTGTCTGGGTGTGTTTTATTAAGTATCCAGTTCTAGTTGTCATAAGGTCAAGGTACAACTCCGGGTCGTCCTTTTACCGAGGGACACAGCTATTCGAATAGATAAACTTCCCTGCAGGGGTGCACCACATAACCCAACACGCTCGATCCCATTTGGCCGGACACACTTTCCTGGGTCATGCCCAGCCTCGGAAGATCAACATGTCACAACCCCACCTAGGCACAACAGAGAGGTCAGCACGCCGGTCTAAATCCTATGCACGCAGGGGTCTGGGCCCATCGGCCATTGCACACCTGCATGTTGCGTACGCGGCCGGTGAGCAGACCTAGCAACCTCCATTACAAAGGAAGTCGCGTTACGCAGTCCAACCCAGCGCGCGCCGCTCAGTCGCTGACGTCACGAAGGCTTCGGTTGATACCACGACGTCGAGTGCCCATATCTTTCTCGCGTAGTTGGTTAGTGCGTATAGGCCAGTGGCCAGACTCAGATCAAATACCAAGATCTCGTTAAGCATGTTATTATGAAGCAACCGCGAACGTCGACCAGGGCCAGGCCCACCTCTCACCTGGGCGGTCTCAACCTGCCCTGTCGCTCCGCCACAAAGATCCACATAGAGGGCCGTCGGGACAAAGGTCCTTTCAGCCCCCAATCCGTGAATCACTCGCGGGTACTCCTCGAGCCGACCCGACTTTACTCACCATCTGTAGTATGTATATATGTATAATATATACCCGTGATCTCCTCCCGAGTGATCACGGCCCAATAGTATAGCAAGGCAGACTGACAAGAATGTAGGGCCAATGATGATAAACTAGCATCCTATACTAAGCATTTAGGATTGCGGGTATGGTATCAATGACTGTAGCAACAATGACAGGCTATGCAACAGAATAGGAGTAACCGAACAGTAACATGCTACACTACTCTAATGCAAGCAGTATTGAGAAGAATAGGCGATATCTGGTGATCAAGGGGGGGCTTGCCTGGTTGCTCAGACAAGAAGGAGGGGTCGTCAACACCGTAGTCGAACTGGGGGTCGCCGACAGCCTCGGGGTCTACCGGAAAGAAGTAACGAAGGGGAACACAATAAATAACAGAGCAGTCAAAGCATCACAAGGCATAACATGGCAATATGCGGTGCTAGAGGTGACCTAACGCAGTAGGAGGTGATACCAGTGAAGGGGGGAAACATCCGAGAAAGTATCCCCGGTGTTTCGCGTTTTCGGACGAATGAACCGAAGGGGAAAAGTTGCATGTTCGCTATGCTAGGGATGTGTGGCAGACGAATGGGCTATGTATCCGAATTCGTCTCGTCGTTCTGAGCAACTTTCATTTAGAAGGCATTTTCATCTGAGGTACGGTTTATTTTCTATTAATTTTAAAAGATTTAAATCATTTTCATGATTTATTTAATTATTTTAATGCAACATTATCCAGAACAGTGATTGCTGATGTCAGCATGACGTCAGCAGTCAATAGAGGTTGACTGGGTCAAACTAACGTGTGGGCCTAGTGGGACCCACCTGTCATACACTGTTAAGTTAATTAGGGTTAGGTTAAACTAATTATTGCTTAGTTAGACTAACAGGTTAACTAGATTAATTAAGTAGGATTAATTAACTTAATTAATTTAGTTAATTAATTAATTAAATTTGTTATTATTATTTTTATTATTATTATTATTATTATTATTATTATCATTATTATATATATTTTTTCTTCTTCTAAAGACGTTCTGAGTGGGTCCCCTTTGTCATAGGGCCCTGGGGCCTTGCGGTTCGGGCGCTGCAGTTAACGGGCGCTGGGCGCACGGGCGTGGGCGCCCAAGCCTAGTCAGGCAGGACCCAGGCGAGGCCAACGACGCGGTCGCCGGACAGGGGAGGCGGTGGAGGCCAGCGGAGGGGGCGCACTGAGGCCGCAGCGGCAGGCGGACCAGAGGAGGGGCGAGGCTAGTGGCCAGGGCGGCCGCGGTGGCCTGCTGGCGTGTGGCGAAGAAGAAGTGCGGGGCTGGCCCGCGGGACGGTGCGAGGGGCCGAGTGGGGTCACAGCGGCGAAGAAGGGAGGGACTAGAGCGGGGCCAGCGCGTCGGGGGCGGGTGCAGATGGCCGCGGTGGCCGACGGGGTGGCCGTGGGCGGTCCTGAGCAGAATAGGCAAGCGGGGCGACGTACGCGCGCGCCCACGGAGGCGTGTCGGCGGCCACGACGCTTGGCCGGTCGGCCGTGGTAAGCGGAGGCGGGCGCCGGGGGCTGGGGCGGCTGACGCGTGAAGAGGTCGAGCGTGGCTCGGGCGCAGCCAGCAGGGGCCGTGGCGGGCGCGGCGCGTGCGAGAGCACGGGTGGCGCGGGCACGGCGCGGTGAGCGAGCCTCGGACGCGGCCGGAGCGCATCAGTCGCGGGCGAGTTCAGCGGGGACCGCGGCGACGAGCATGAGCGTGCGAGGGAGAGGGAGGGAGCTCACGGTGGGGGAGTAGGGACCGTGGTAGCGGGGGTCGAGGGGGGCGACGGGGACAATGGGCGACGCAGGAGGAGGCCGGTGGGGAGGAGGAAGCAGGCCGGCGGGGGAGCTCCGGCGTGGCGACGTCCAACGGCGAGGGGCGGCGCGGTCGTCGCGAGGGGGTGGGCGATGGGATCAGGCTCCTCCCGATCCAGATCCAGACGAGGGGGTGGGGTAGTGGGGTGTGGGGCGACGGGGAGTGGGTTAGGGTTTCGGGGATTATGGGATAAGGGAGTGGGGGGGTTGGTTCGGCCGGTTGGGCCTTTTGGGCTGGCCGGCCGACAGCTGGGCCGGTTGGCCCAGGGGTTAGGGTTTTTTTTTTCTGTTTTATTCTTTTCCCTTTTTATTTTGTTTTCTGTTTTGCATTTTCTTTTATTATTTCCCTTTTCTGTTTTAATTCATTTTAAAATATTCAGGCACTTTCTAAAAATATGTTTTCTTTACTATATTTACCCTTGTAATATTCGGCACCCACCGAACATTTTTGTTTCAACTTTTGAAAACTTTTGTTGTTTGACATATTTAGAATTTAAATTTTGAAACGATTTCGAATCATTGTGAGGTTAGCAACAGTAACCGAGGTGACGTGGCATCATTTGCGTGGGATTACTGTAGCTTAATTATCCGGGCGTCACAAATCTCCTCCACTACAAGAAATCTCGTCCCGAGATTTAAGAGGGGAATAAGGGGGAAGGGATTTGGTTGCGAAATTCTAACGAGCCTTCTCAGTCTTGGTTGCTCTTCTTGAAGAGGTCAATCCATTACTTGAGGTCTCCATTTCTCTGCTTCAGTTCATCATGATGAAGTCAGCATCCTTTCTTCGAGAATTCCATCATACTTATGAAAGAATAAAGGGGGTGGGTATTCCGGGGGAGCAAACCTCCTCAAGGTTGACTATCGGGTCTATAACATCGGGGAAGGTGGCGGAAGTAACTCTTGAATTGAAACTTAAGAAATTATCGGGAGCAAAGTAAGAAGGCGCAAAATAGAAGTTTCAAGCGCATAGGCAATCGTTCAATGCCTAGTCAGAAGGTGAAAGGGTCTCAGGGAAACTTAAATAAGTATTGCGTCTGATACCAGAATAGATCACTAGGAATGTGGCTCGCAAATTGCATACAAAGCCAAGCGTGAGGATTAACTTTGGAAACAGGGTGTACCGGAGAGTCAGGTTTCGATCATGGGACCTGTGTGTTATGGGCCCACCATGTGGGTTAAAAGTTGGAAGGGTGGTGACATCTTGCACGATCATGTAAGCAAGGCATGTTAGAGGATAGTCTGTCGGTTATGTCGGCAACAACATTGATACCAAGGGCGAGGGATGAAGAGAACCATTTTCCTGCTCGTTAAACGAGGCAGACCAATAGGTGGAGTTCTCATCCATCAACGGTTACCAGAAAGTCATCAACAGTAGAAACAGGGTCTTCTTGACAGAACGGTACACCGAGGGGTTTTCATAATTAGGAGAATATTACTGCTTAGATCATATAGATCACAAGAAATGTTAAACAGCCCCATGGAAGGGAAAATGTGATCATCAGATTAAACAACAATGGAAAGGAAAATGTGTTAAAACACATATTTCAGGGGTATTTCCATCCCAAGGACAAACAGAGTATGATATCCGTGACATGATATAATGTAAAAAACCCTCTAGGTAGGGGGAGAGAAATTGTCATGACATTACCCATACAACGGTGTTTTGGATAATCGAGCGAGAAACATTTAGCATTGGGCTTCAAATGTTTTTATTGAAGATTGGAGTACCACAAACATGCTTCGAGATAGCATTGATATGGTCTTCAAGCAAGGGTCGAACTTGGATAAACAAAGGATTCATCAGGAACAACCTATAAAATAGGTCTTACAATTTCCTTATGGAAGAATGGTTAACCTTGCTAAAAAAAGAATCTATAACAATAGGGCCTTTGGCCAGGGGTGCTAAGAAAAGACACCACCTAACCAGGTTATGTAGAGACCAATGTTATAACTCTTGGGGATATGTCCCAACCATCATATCTGACCGAGATTCAGATCTGATCGGTGTCAGGATACCTCAGACTCAAGATGTCTGAGAAGAAAATGTGCAACACAAATTGACGAGATGACATTGTAAGATTCTCGGAAAATGAACTATGGAAGCGAATTCCGAAACAAGAGTTCAACATTAAACCAAGGAGAAGACGACGAGTTGGCTGATGGACTTAGCGACTATTCATCGAGATTAACAAAAGATGGATTTCCACAATGATGTGAACAAGGTGGCAACACTTGTCAGATCAAACGATATAATGATGTATGCTCGATGAAAACATACACAATTAAATATTGCTAGAAAGGGGCACCCGAAATATGGGCTGGGTTGCACGACCAACGTCGGAATGGAAATTTAGCAACCAGCACACTACATTGGAATTATTGTCCATTAACTCTGAAGTAGCAAGGTTGCTAGAGATATTAAATTCTCATAACAGAGTTCACTCAACATGGGGACCAAGAGAAGAATTATGATGGTGAGAAGCATCACTGTATCAAGAATTCCTTAAGAGGTGGTGAAACTCTCACGGCATTCTTGACATAAAAGATGGTAATACTCCAATGTAAAGAAGAACAATTGCTGGATAGCAAGGAACTCAAGGTATAACACAAAACAAGAACAAGTTTGTGTTGGACGAAAGGTAGAAGAGTGGTCGATGATCACACTAATCATCGAGGGCAAGGATTGTCTTTCTCATCCTGAATTCCATTGATATCCTAGAAGAGCTCAGAATGCTGATGATGAGCATGACACACTTGTCGAGAGAATTCATGAAGATGTAATCAATTGGCGATGACATCAAGTCAAAGGAATGATGAAGCAAAAGGTTATTGAAACCATGGGTACGACACAAACCCAAAGCAAGCTTGCTGTCCAAAGCGAAATGATATGATGAGGAAGATCGACGTAAGCTTAGCTCATCGTCAAAAATTGTGCTCTGGGAAGAAGGACCAGGTAGCACAGTTAAAATCGACACGACAAGGATATAGCCAAACAGGCTAGGAATGACGTGATTGAGTTCAAACTCATAAGTAATGAAGGTTACCAAGAGTTGTTTAATCGTGATGCGAACTCGAGTCAGTTATCGGTGTCTTTGAGTGTTTAATAACTTAGAGCCCGTGAAAAATTGGAATCATTGAGAATGTAGCACTTGATGAAGAACTCATAAGAAGTTATGTAGTTCCGTGATAATCTTGAGATACCAGGGGGGTAATACTTGACGACAAATCAAAGTAGAGGTTGGACTGAGATATTACCCCGCAGAAGACAAGTGCTTAAACTTGCACAAGAAATGGTATTTAAAGGAGAACATGGTCGGAACCACGATTGCAAAAGTCCAGATCCCAGATATAAGATGAACTTATACCAAGGGAATAATTAATTTAAGAGAAGCTTTAATGATACGATCTACATCGTGTCCATGGGCATGAACACAAAGTGCAAGGTCGATTCCCACTTCTCCAATGCATAACCTTTCATTCACTTCTCACTCTTATTAAAAATGAATTGATTGTGGAAACTACCTGGTGAATTACCAGAGGAGTATGACCCATGAAAACTTTTGGGGTCACACAAATTAAGAAAAGTATATGTTCAACCCATTGGGGCATCTTAGAAACATATACCACAAGTTTCAATAGTAAATAACACAAGCTTGATAGTAGATCTTGGTGACAAAATGAGAGGATGCAATTTACCGAAGGCATTATGTATTAGGGAACGAACTTATCGAGGTTTTGTATACGAAGGACACTGTCGGATGATATTTCAACAAAGGATCCGACGGTCCATAGCGAAGCTGATGTGAGTATTGGCACACAACCAGAGGAAGGAACAATGCGAAGGCATTGGATTATAGAAGCAACTGGATAATTCAAAGCTCAATGCAAAAGGAATTATGATTTCAAATTCAAGGGATCGGGAACAAACGCTCTGATTAAGGATGGATGAGCTGAATAGACTTAGGGGTACAATCGACGGCAATTTAATTGGTTGAGAACCAACTCATGTTCAAACTGACATTGAGCCGGAAGGATGAATTCCAGGATTCGACGGAGGAATGCGAGCATCCTCAACATATTGAATCAACAGACATAAAATGATAAAGTCAAGGGATGTCAATAGGATTACGAGACTTATGGGATTAACCATAAAAGCAAGCAAGAATTTCAAGAGCAATAGGCTGCTCAGGAATTTCGGAAGATCGAATGGTATATCGAAGTCTTTTGCAAAACACTTGATCAGTGGGGTTCAGCGGATACTCGGTAAGTGCAGGAATTATCCGTAGGGGGTACTCATGGGGCAAGAAATGCAAGGCAGTAGGCAAAAATGGATTTTCGGGATATAGGAAATATTTCAGGGTATCTTGTAATAACAAGATCAACTCAGGATGAAGGTATGGACGACAAGGATATAAGGCTATCCATAAGGATACAACGGTGGTAGGGAATTGCAAAAGCAACGGGCACAAGGTCTCGAGAGAACTTCAGAGAGTATCTTCGGAATCTTCTGGTGCAGCAAGCGATCATCTGGCCTGAAGGGGCTCTCCGGGAGGAAGTATTTTCGAGAACCTAAAGTTAGATTTTAGCAAAATCATTTAACCTAAATGGAAAAGAGTTCAAAGGCCCAGAGTAAAGGTTGAGGAATAAAAGATCCTACTACCACCCAATGGCGACCTGGGCCGTAAGCCGCACAGCCATGTTAGTAAAAGTTTTTTCAATGACTAGACTCGACTTCGGCCAATGAGTTGGAAAGGGATTCCTACAGGCAGTCGGCTCTGATACCAACTTGTGACGCTCCCGATTCAATCGTACACTAATCATGCACACAAACGTGTATGATCAAGATCAGGGACTCACGGGAAGATATCACAACACAACTAAAAACATAAATAAGCCATACAAGCATCATATTACAAGCTAGGGGCCTCGAGGGCTCGAATACAAGTGCTCGATCATAGACAAGTCAGTGGAAGAAACAATATCTGAGTACAGACATAAGTTAAACAAGTTGCCATAAGATGGCTAGCACAAACTGGGATACAGATCGAAAGAGGCACAGGCCTCCTGCCTGGGATCCTCCTAAACTACTCCTGGTCGTCGTCAGCGGCCTGCACGTAGTAGTAGGCACCTCTGGTATAGTAGGAGTCATCGTCGACGGTGGCGTCTGGCTTCTGGGCTCCAGCATCTGGTTGCGACAACCAGGTAGAAGGGAAAGGGGGGGGGAAAGAGGCAGAAAAGCAACCATGAGTACTCATCCAAAGTACTCGCAAGCAAGGATCTACACTACATATGCATGGGTATACGTGTAAAGAGGCAATATTTGCGGACTGAACTGCAGAATGCCAGAATAAGAGGGGGATAGCTAGTCCTATCGAAGACTACGCTTCTGGCAGTCTCTGTCTTGCAGCATGTAGAAGAGAGTAGACTGAAGTCCTCCAAGTAGCATCGCATAGCATAATCCTACCCGACGATCCTCCCCTCGTCACCCTATGGAAAAGCGATCACTGGGTTGTCTGTGGAACTTGTCTGGGTGTGTTTTATTAAGTATCCAGTTCTAGTTGACATAAGGTCAAGGTACAACTCTGGGTCGTCCTTTTGCCGAGGGACACGGCTATTCGAACAGATAAACTTCCCTGTAGGGGTGCACCACATAACCCAACATGCTCGATCCCATTTGGCCGGACACACTTTCCTGGGTCATGCCCGGCCTCGGAAGATCAACATGTCGCAGCCCCACCTAGGCACAACAGAGAGGTCAGCACGCCGGTCTAAATCATATGCACGCAGGGGTCTGGGCCCATCGCCCATTGCACACCTACACGTTGCGTACGCGGCCGGTGAGCAGACCTAGAAACCTCCATTACAAAGGAAGTCGCGTTACGCAGTCCAACCCGGCGCGCGCCGCTCAGTCGCTGACGTCACGAAAGCTTCGGCTGATACCACGACGTCGAGTGCCCATATCTTTCCCGCGTAGTTGGTTAGTGCGTATAGGCCAGTGGCCAGACTCGGATCAAATACCAAGATCTTGTTAAGTGTGTTATTATGAAGCAACCGCGATTGTCGACCAGGGCCAGGCCCACCTCTCGCCAGGGCCAGGGCAAGGCATACTGACAAGAATGTAGGGCCAATGATGATAAACTAGCATCCTATACTAAGCATTTAGGATTGCGGGTATGGTATCAATGACTGTAGCAACAATGACAGGCTATGCAACAGAATAGGAGTAACCGAACAGTAACATGCTACACTACTCTAATGCAAGCAGTATAAAGAAGAATAGGCGATATCTGGTGATCAAGGCGGGGGGCTTGCCTGGTTTCTCAGACAAGAAGGAGGGGTCGTCAACACCGTAGTCGAACTGGGGGTCGCCGACAGCCTCGGGGTCTACCGGAAAGAAGTAACGAAGGGGAACACAATAAATAATAGAGCAGTCAAAGCATCACAAGGCATAACATTGCAATATGCGGTGCTAGAGGTGACCTAACACAGTAGGAGGTGATACCGGTGAAGGGGGAAAACATCCGGGAAAGTATCCCCGGTGTTTCGCGTTTTTAGACAGATGAACCAAAGGGGAAAAGTTGCGTGTTCGCTATGCTAGGGATGTGTGGCAGACGAATGGGCTGCGTATCCGAATTCTTCTCGTCGTTCTGAGCAACTTTCATGTAGAAGGTATTTTCATCTGAGCTACGGTTTATTTTCTATTAATTTTAAAAGATTTAAATGATTTTCAGGATTTATTTAATTATTTTAATGCAACATTATCCAGTACAGTGATTGCTGATGTCAGCATGACGTCAGCAGTCAATAGAGGTTGACTGGGTCAAACTGACATGTGGGCCCAGTGGGACCCATCTGTCTTACACTGTTAAGTTAATTAGGGTTAGGTTAAACTAATTATTGCTTAGTTAGACTAACAGGTTAACTAGATTAATGAAGTAGGATTAATTAACTTAATGAATTTAGTTAATTAATTAATTAAATTTGTTATTATTATTTTATTATTATTATTATTATATATATATATTTCTTCTTCTAAAAACGTTCTGAGTGGGTCCCCTTTGTCATAGGGCCCTGGGGCCTTGCGGTTCGGGCGCTGCAGTCAACGGGCGCTGGGGGCACGGGCGTGGACGCCCAAGCCTGGTCATGCAGGACCCAGGCGAGGCCAGCGACGCGGTCGTCGGACAGGGGAGGCGGTGGAGGCCAACGGGGGGGGGGGGCGCACTGAGGCTGCAGCGGCAGGCGGACCAGAGGCGGGGCGAGGCCAGTGGCCAGGGCGGCCGCGGTGGCCTGCCTGCATGTGGCGGAGAAGAAGTGCGGGGCTGGCCCGCGGGATGGCGCGAGGGGCCGAGCGAGGTCACGACGGCGAAGAAGGGAGGGACTAGAGCGGGGGCCAGCGCGTCGGGGGCGGGTGCAGATGGTCGCGGTGGCCGACGGGGTGGCCGTGGGCGGTCCTGAGCAAAGGAGGCAAGCGGGGCGACGTACGCGCGCGCCCATGGAGGCGTGCCGGCGGCCACGGCGTTCAGTCGGCCGGCCAAGATTAGCGGAGGCGGGCGCCGGGGGATGGGGCGGTCGACGCGTGAAGAGGTCGAGCGTGGCCCGGGCGCAACCAGCAGGGACCGCGGCGGGCGCGGCGCGTGCGAGAGCGCAGGTGGCGCGGGCACGGCGCGGTGAGCGAGCCTCGAACGCGGCCGGAGCGCATCAACCGCGGGCGAGTTCGGCGGGGACCGCGGCGACGAGCATGAGCGTGCGAGGGAGAGGGAGGGAGCTCACAGTGGGGGAGTAGGGACCGTGGTAGCGGGGGTCAAGGGGGGCGACAGGGACGACGGGCGACGTGGGAGCAGGCCGGTGGGGAGGAGGAAGCAGGTCGGCGGGGGAGCTCCGGCGTGGCGACGTCCAACGGCGAGGGGCGGCGTGGTCGTCGCGAGGGGGTGAGCGATGGGATCGGGCTCCTCCCGATCCAGATCCAGACGAGGGAATGGGGGAGTGGGGTGTGGGGCGACGGGGAGTGGGTTAGGGTTTCGGGGGTTATGGGATAAGGGAGTGGGGGGTTGGTTCGGCCGGTTGGGCCTTGGGCTGGCCGGCTGACAGCTGGGCCGGTTGGCCCAGGGGTTAGGTTTTTTTTCTGTTTTATTCTTTTCCCTTTTTTATTTTGTTTTCTGTTTTGCATTTTCTTTTATTATTTCTCTTTTCTGTTTTAATTCATTTTAAAATATTCAGGCACTTTCTAAAAATATGTTTTCTTTACTATATTTACCCTTGTAATATTCGGCACCCATCGAACATTTTTGTTTCAACTTTTGAAAACTTTTGTTGTTTGACATATTTAGAATTTAAATTTTGAAACGGTTTCGAATCATTGTGAGGTTAGCAACAGTAACCAAGGTGGTGCGGCATCATTTGCGTGGGATTACTGTAGCTTAATTATCCGGGAGTCACATAGAGGGAGCGTGCGATGTTTGATAACATCAACCTTGGAAATACTTCCAACACATATCGTCACCTCACCTTTAGCTAGTCTCCGTTTATTCCGTAGTTATTTCGAGTTACTAACACTTAGCAACCAAACCGGTATCTAATACCCTGGTGCTACTAGGAGTACTAGTAAAGTACACATCAATATAATGTATATCAATATACTTCTATCGACCTTGCCAGCCTTCTCATCTACCAAGTATCTAGGGTAGTTCTGCTTCAGTGACTGTTCCCCTCATTACAGACGCACTTAGTCTCGGGTTTGGGTTCAACCTTGGGTTTCTTCACTAGAGCAGCAATTGATTTGTTGTTTCATGAAGTATCCCTTCTTGCCCTTGCCCTTCTTGAAACTAGTGGTTTTACTAACCATCAACAATTGATGCTCCTATTTGATTTTTACTTTCGCGGTGTTAAACATCGCGAATAGCTCAAGGATCATCATATGTATCCCTGATATGTTATAGTTCATCACGAAGCTCTAGTAGCTTGGTGGCACTGACTTTGGAGAACCATCACTATCTCATCTGGAAGATTAACTCCCACTCGATTCAAGCGATTGTAGTACTCAGACAATCTGAGCACATGCTCAACGATTGAGCTTTTCTCCTTAGTTTGCAGGCTTAAGAAACTTCACAGAGGTCTCATACCTCTTGACATGGGCACTAGCCTGAAATCCCAATTTTCAGTCCTCGGAACATCTCATATGTTCTGTGATGTTTCAAAAACATCTATGGTGCCTCAATTCTAAACCATTTAGCATTACACACTGAACTATCATGTAGTGATCAAAACGTGTATGTCTGATGTTCGCAACATCCACAACCAACGCTTGAGGTTCAGCACATTGAGCGGTGCATTAAGGACATAATCCTTCTGCGCAGCAATGAGGACAATCCTCAGTTTGCGAACCCAGTCCGCATAATTGCTACTGTCAACTCTCAACTAAATTTTCTCTAGGAACATATCTAAAATAGTAGAACCAAAGCGTGAGCTACGACATAATTTGCAAAGACCTTTTGACTATGTTCATGATAATTAAGTTCATCTAATCAAATTATTTAATGAACTCCCACTCAGATAGACATCCCTCTAGTCATCTAAGTGATACATGATCCGTGTCAACTAGGCCGTGTCCGATCATCACGTGTGACGGAATAGTCATCATCGGTGAACATCTTCATGTTGATCGCATCTGCTATACGACTCATGTTCGACCTTTCGGTCTCTTGTGTTCCAAGGCCATGTCTGTACATGCTAGGCTCATCAAGTCAACCTAAGTGTTTTGCATGTGTAAATCTGGCTTACACCCATTGTATGCGAACGTTAGAATCTATCACACCCGATCATCACATGGTGCTTCGAAACAACGAACCTTCGCAACGGTGCACAGTTAAGGGGAACACTTTCTTGAAATTTTATGAGGGATCGTCTTATTTATAATACCGTCATTCTAAGCAAATAAGATGCAAAAACATGATAAACATCTCATGCAATCAAATAGTGACATGATATGGCCATTATCATTTTGCTCCTTTTGATCTCTATCTTCGGGGCGCCATGATCATCATCGTCACCGGCATGACACCATGATCTCCATGATCATGATCTCCATCATTGTGTCTTCATGAAGTTGTCTCGCCAACTATTACTTCTACTACTATGGCTAACGGTTTAGCAATAAAGTAAAGTAATTACATGGCGTTATTCAATGACACGTAGGTCATACAATAAATTAAGACAACTCCTATGGCTCCTGCCGGTTGTCATACTCATCGACATGCAATTCGTGATTCCTATTACAAGAACATGATCAATCTCATACATCACATATATCATTCATCACATTCTTTTGGGCCATATAACATCACTAGCATACCCTGCAAAAACAAGTTAGACGTCCTCTAATTGTTGTTGCATGTTTTACGTGGCTGCTACGGGTTTCTAGCAAGAACGTTTCTTACCTACGCAAATCCACAAGGTGATATGTCAATTGCTATTTACCCTTCATAAGGACCCTTTTCATCGAATCCGATCCGACTAAAGTGGGAGAGACTGGCACCCGCTAGCCACCTTATGCAACAAGTGCATGTAAGTCGGTGGAACCTGTCTCACGTAAGCGTACGTGTAAGGTTGGTCCGGGCCGCTTCATCCCACAATGCCGCCGAATCAAGATAGGACTAGTAACGGTAAGAAAATTGTACAAACCATCGCCCACAACTACTTGTGTTCTACTCGTGCATAGAATCTACGCAATAGACCTAGCTCATGATGCCACTGTTGGGGAACGTAGCAGAAATTCAGAATTTTCTACGCATCACCAAGATCAATCTATGGAGTGACTAGCAACGAGAGAGGGAGAGGATGAGTGTATCTTCATACCCTTGAAGATCGCGATGCGGAAGCGTTACAAGAACGCGGTTGGTGGAGTCGTACACGCAGCGATTCAGATCACGGTCGATTCCAATCTAAGCGCCGAACGGATGGCGCCTCCGTGTTCAACACACGTACAGCCCGGGGATGTCTCCTCCTTCTTGATCCAGCAAGGGGAGAGGAGAAGTTGAGGGAAAACTCCAGCAGCACGGCGGCGTGGTGGCAATGGAGCTCGTGATTCTCTGGCAGGGCTTCGCCAAGCACTACGGAGGAGGAGGAGGTGTTGGAGGAGGGAGGGGCTGCGCTAGGGAAGAGGTGCGGCTGTCCTCCCACCCCTCCACTATATATGGGGGCAAGGGGAGAGGGGGAGGCGCCCTAGGGTTTCCCCTAGGGGCAGCGGCCAAACAGATTGGATCTCCCTAGGGAAAATCTTAGGGAGACTTGCCCCCCAAGCCAAGCAGGTGGAGGATTGCCTCCCAAGCCAGGTGGAGGTGCCCCACCTCCCCAAATAACGTGGAAAAGGGTGTGGGGGGCGCACCACCCCTTATTGGGCTGGTTTTCCCCTTCCCCTTTGGCCCATGAGGCCCTCCAACACTTGTCGGGGCTCCGAAACACCTTTCGCTCATGCTGGCCATAGCCTGGTACCCCCGGAACACTTCCGGACTCCAATACCCTTCGTCCAATATATCGATATTCACCGCCGGACCATTCCGGAGTTCCTCATCACATCCGGGATCTCATCCGGGACTCCGAACAACCTTCGGCAACCACATACTACTTCCCATAACAACTCTAGCGTCACCGAACCTTAAGTGTGTAGACCCTACGAGTTCGGGAATCATGCAGACATGACTGAGACATCTCTCCGGCCAATAACCAACAACGGGATCTGGATACCCATGTTGGCTCCCACATGTTCCACGATGATCTCATCGGATGAACCACGATGTCGGGGATTCAAGCAATCCCGTATGCAATTCCCTTTGTCAATTGGTACGTTACTTGCCCGAGATTCGATCCTCGGTATCCCAATACCTCGTTCAATCTCGTTACCGGCAAGTCACTTTACTCGTTCCATAATGCATGATCCCGTGACTAACTACTTAGTCACATTGAGCTCATTATGATGATGCATTACCGAGTGGGCCCAGAGATACCTCTCCATCATACGGAGTGACAAATCCCAGTCTCGATTCGTGCCAACCCAACAGACACTTTCGGAGATACCTGTAGTGCACCTTTATAGCCACCCAGTTACGTTGTGACGTCTGGTACACCCAAAGCATTCCTACAGTATCTAGGAGTTGCACAATCTCATGGTCTAAGGAAATGATACTTGACATTAGAAAAGCTTTAGCAAACGAACTACACGATCTTGTGATATGCTTAGTATTGGGTCTTGTCCATCACATCATTCTCCTAATGATGCGATCCCGTTATCAATGACATCCTATGTCCATGGTCAGGAAACCATAACCATCTATTGATCAACGAGCTAATCAACTAGAGGCTCACTAGGGACATGTTGCGGTCTATGTATTCACACATGTATTACGGTTTCCAGTTAATACAATTATAGCATGAACAATAGACAATTATCATGAACAAGGAAATATAATAATAACCATTTTATTATTGCCTCTAGGGCATATTTCCAACATCGCCACCGATGCTTACGTCCGTCCAAACGATCGTGCGGCGCACTAGATAAGAAGAAGGACACTGACGACAGAACTGAATCACTGAACTCTGAACTTTGACAGGAACAGTGCATGCCAGCTGTTCAACGAAATGTTTTGGGCACATGGAAAAATTTTCTTGAGCTGATCCTTGGTGACGTGACCTCTTGATGCATCTAGAGGCTGCCTGATTTATCTCAGATTTTTAGGAGAAGAAAAAGAATGAATTTCACCAAAAATGGCAAATCTTGTTCAAACTTGCACCAAGCATATTTTGAAAATTTTGAACTGTGGACCATTGGATCTTGATGGATCTTGGTTGAGGGTACGAAGGACTAGTCAGAGGAGTTTATTTGGGACCAAGACTCAAAGGGATTCTGGTGGTTCCTTTGTAAATCATCAAGGCCCAAATAAATGACAGAAAATGCTTTTGAGGGCAAAAAAAGAAAAAAAAAGAAAAAATGGGTTGAAACTTGCTGGAATTGGATATTTGACTTGACCCAAAGTGGGGGGTGGGTTTTGGAAGAAATATCCTACATAGGCCATGGCAAGAGAGAAATCTTTAAATGAAAAAAAGAATAAATCCATAATCCATAGGATTTCTTTTTAATGGAAAGAATTGTAAAATCTTCCAATATTATTTGTGTTGAGCCAACACAATATGAAAAACCCTCAAAACCAAAAATCAAGGTTGAGAAGGACCTTTCTTAAAAAAATATTTGTCATAAAAGGATTGAAGAAGGAGAGTCCCTCTTTTAGAAAGATTCAAATAACCTCCTTTAAATCAAATAAAGATTTTAATAAAAACCAAATAATTTTTTTTTGGAGTGTTACAACCTCTTTGAAAGAATTCTGCGTTTTTTCTATGCACAATCAAACACTCGTACAATCCTGTAGGATTCAAGACGACATTCCACTATAATCCCATGTTTTTCCTATTCCCGCGTTCTTTGCTTTTTTATAAACACTAATTGATTTTGAATGAGATGAACTATAGGAATTAAACGAAGGGCTACATCAGGCATATATGACTCAGAGCTTACAATGCACGTGTACCTTACTAGTACTTCGAGTATGTGCAAAACACGTAAATTAGAATACCAATGGCACGCTACACAGTGTCTCTCTTATAGTTCATGAAGCCACGCAGCACATGTGGAGGCATTGTCGCGACCTCCTTGCGTGGATTGATCACAGTGACGTGCTGCTGGTTCCAGAAGAATGTACTCATCCTCCCTGAGCCATACTAGCGGTACATGCACGAAGCGAAGATGTGCACGCACGCCACACACGCACTCATTCCCTCGCACGCACACGTGGGTACACGGGTGGACGCAATTTTGTACCATGATCAACCCCATGTGATAATTTGACGCGTGTAAATTCGTTCACTTCATTGATGGTCAATTAATACAGCGCATGCAAATTGAGTGGACGTGAGGGCGGAAGAAAGACATTATTACTCCACTGTGCGCATTCGAGTAGTTAAATCGTGGGTTGCTAGTAGTACTTCCATTGGTCTTCTTCGTATTTTGTGCCAATTTTTGATAGTAACAAAATATTTTACGCATTTGAGCAGTGTAATACTTGAAATTTATGTTCTGCTAAACTCATCGGGAGCCGTTTCGGGCCTCGAAACCAAAACCATCAATTAATCTTTACCTTGTTCCCATCACATTCGAAAGCCTGCTCACACCTACTAGTACGTACCAAACCTGAACGTGTTCCCACTATGCAGGTATTAGTACTAGTGCTAGTACATAGGTTATAAAAAGGGGAACTACCTAACCGAAAATTACTCTACCTTTCCTCCTCATAAGTGCTTCTTCTTCGTCCATTGTTGCCATGGCCGGTGAGTGATGTATACTACACAACCTTCTTCTTGTAGACGTTGTTGGGACTGCAAGTGCACAGGTTTGTAGGACAGTAAAAAATTTCCCTCAAGTGGATGACCTAAGGTTTATCAATCCGTAGGAGGCGTAGGATGAAGATGGTCTCTCTCAAGCAACCCTGCAACCAAATAACAAAGAGTCTCTTGTGTCCCCAACACACCCAATACAATGGTAAATTGTATAGGTGCACTAGTTCGGCGAAGAGATGGTGATACAAGTGCAATATGGAGGGTAGATATAGGTTTTTGTAATCTGAAAATATAAAAACAGCAAGGTAACTAATGGTAAAAGCGAGCGTAAACGGTATTGCAATGATAGGAAACAAGGCCTAGGTTTCATACTTTCACTAGTGCAAGTTCTCTCAACAATAATAACATAGATAGATAATATGACAGGCCCTCAACATGCAACAAAGAGTCACTCCAAAGCCACTAATAGCGGAGAACAAACGTAGAGATTATGGTAGGGTACGAAGCCACCTCAAAGATATTCTTTAGGATCGATCTACAAAAGAGTTCGTACTAGAATAACACCTTAAGAAACAAATCAACCAAAACCCTAATGTCACCTAGATACTCCATTGTCACCTCAAGTATCTGTGGGCATGATTATACGATATGCATCACACAATCTCAGATTCATCCAACCAACACAAAGTACTTCAAAGAGTGCCCCAAAGTTTCTACCGGAGAGTCAAGAACGTGCGCCAACCCCTATGCATAGGTTCCCAATGTCACGAAACCCGCAAGTTGATCACCAAAACATACATCAAGTGGCACATGATATCCCATTGTCACCATAGATAACCACGGCAAGACATACATCAAGTGTTCTCATAAAGACTCAATCCGATAAGATAACTTCAAAGGGGAAACTCTATTCATCACAAGAGAGTAGAAGGGGAGAAACATCATAAGATCCAACTACAATAGTGTTGGGGAATGTTGCAAAAAATAAAAAAATTCTGCACTTCACCAAGATCAATCTATGGAGTCATCCAGCAACGAGAGAGAGTAGTGCATCTACATACCCTTGTATATCGCGTGCGGAAGCGTTCAAGAGAACGGGGTTGAGGGAGTCATACTCGTCGTGATCCAAATCACCGGAGATCCTAGCGCCGAACGGACGGCACCTCCGCGTTCAACACACGTACGGCTGGGAAGACGTCTCCTCCTTCTTGATCCAGCAAGGGGGAAGGAGAGGTTGATGAAGATCCAGCAGCACGACGGCGTGGTGGTGGATGCAGCAGCGATCACGGCAGGGCTTCGCCAAGCTTCTACGAGAGGGATAGGTGTTGCAGGGGAGAGGGGGCGCCAGAGACTTGGGGTGCGGCTGCCCTCCCTCCCCCTTTATATAGGCCCCCTGGGGGGCGCCGGCCCTAGGAGATGGGATCTCCAGGGGGCGGTGGCCAAGGGGGTGGCTTGCCCCCCAAGGCAAGTGGAGGCACCCCCCACCCCTAGGGTTTCCAACCCTAGGCGTAGGGGGGCCCAAGGGGGGCGCACCATCCCACCAGGGGCAGGTTCCCCTCCCCACTTCAGCCCATGGGGCCCCCCGGGATAGGTGGCCCCACCCGGTGAACCCCCGGGACCCTTCCGGTGGTCCCGGTACAATACCAGTGACCCCCGAAACTTTCCCGATGGCCGAAACTGCACTTCCTATATATAATTCTTCACCTCCGGACCATTCCGGAACTCCTCGTGACGTCCGGGATCTCATCCGTCACTCCGAATAACTTTTGGATTACTGCATACTCATATCTCTACAACCCTAGCGTCACAGAACCTTAAGTGTGTAGACCCTACGGGTTCGGGAGACATGCAGACATGACCGAGACGCCTCTCCGGTCAATAACCAACAGCGGGATATGGATACCCATGTTGGCTCCCACATGCTTCTCGATGATCTCATTAGATGAACCACGATGTCGAGGATTCAATCAATCCCGTATACAATTCCCTTTGTCAATCGGTACGTTACTTGCCCGAGACTCGATCGTCGGTATCCCAATACCTCGTTCAATCTCGTTACCGGCAAGTCACTTTACTCGTACCGTAATGCATGATCCCGTAACCAGACACTTGGTCACATTGAGCTCATTATGATGATGCATTACCGAGTGGGCCTAGAGATACCTCTCCGTCATACAGAGTGACAAATCCCAGTCTCGATTCGTGCCAACCCAACAGACACTTTCGGAGATACCCGTAGTGCACCTTTATAGTCACCCAGTTACGTTGTGACGTTTGGCACACCCAAAGCACTCCTACGGTATCCGGGAGTTGCACAATCTCATGGTCTAAAGAAATGATACTTGACATTTGGAAAAGCTCTAGCGAAACGAACTACACGATCTTTGTGCTATGCTTAGGATTGGGTCTTGTCCATCACATCATTCTCCTAATGATGTGATCCCGTTATGAATGACATCCAATGTCCATAGTCAGGAAACCATGACTATTTGTTGATCAACGAGCTAGTCAACTAGAGGCTCACTAGGGACTTGTTGTGGTCTATGTATTCACACATGTATTACGATTCCCGGATAATACAATTATAGCATGAACAATAGACAATTATCATGAACAAAGAAATATAATAATAACCATTTTATTATTGCCTCTAGGGCCTATTTCCAATAGTCTCCCACTTGCACTAGAGTCAATAATCTAGTTACATTGTGATGTATCGAACACCCATTGTGTTCTGGTGTTGATCATGTTTTGCTCTAGGGAGAGGTTTAGTCAACGGATCTGCTACATTCAGGTCTATATGTACTTTACAAATATCTATGTCTCCATCTTGAACATTTTCACGAATGGAGTTGAAGCGACGCTTGATGTGCCTGGTCTTCTTGTGAAACCTGGGCTCCTTGGCAAGTGCAATAGCTCTAGTGTTGTCACAAAAGAGTGTGATCGGCCCTGATGCATTGGGTATGACTCCTAGCTTGGTGATGAACTCCTTCACCCAGATAGCTTCATGCGCTGCCTCCGAGGCTGCCATGTACTCCGCTTCACATGTAGATCCCGCCACGACGCTCTGCTAGCAACTGCACCAGCTTACTGCCCCACCATTCAAAATATACACGTATCCAGTTTGTGACTTAGAGTCATCCAGATCCGTGTCGAAGCTAGCGTCGACGTAACCCTTTACGACGAGCTCTTCGTCACCTCCATATACGAGAAACATATCCTTAGTCCTTTTCAAGTACTTAAGGATGTTCTTGACCGCTGTCCAGTGTTCCATGCCGGGATTACTTTGGTACCTTCCTACCAAACTTACGGCAAGGTTTATATCAGGTCTGGTACAGGTCATGGCATACATGATAGACCCTATGACTGAGGCATAGGGGACGACACTCATCTTTTCTCTATCTTCTGCCGTGGTCGGACATTGAGCCGAGCTCAATTTCACACCTTGCAACACAGGCAAGAACCCCTTCTTGGACTGATCCATATTGAACTTCTTCAATATCTTATCAAGGTATGTGCTTTGTGAAAGACCTATGAGGTGTTTTGATCTATCTCTATAGATCTTGATGCCTAATATGTAAGCAGCTTCTCCAAGGTCCTTCACTGAAAAACACTTATTCAAGTAGGCCTTAATGCTGTCCAAAAGTTCTATATCATTTCCCATCAAAAGTATGTCATCCACATATAATATGAGAAATGCTACAGAGCTCCCGCTCACTTTCTTGTAAACGCGGGCTTCTCCATAAGTCTGCATAAACCCAAATGCTTTGATCATTTCATTAAAGCGAATGTTCCAACTCCGAGATGCTTGCACCAGCCCATAGATGGAGCGCTGGAGCTTGCATACCTTGTTAGCATTCTTAGGGTCGACAAAACCTTCCGGCTGCATCATATACAGTTCTTTCTTAAGATGACCATTAAGGAGTGTCGTTTTGACGTCCATTTGCCATATCTCATAATCATAGTATGCGGCAATTGCTAACATGATTCCGACGGACTTCAGCTTCGCTACGGGAGAGAATGTCTCATCGTAGTCAATCCCTTGAACTTGTCGATAACCCTTAGCGACAAGTCAAGCTTTATAGATGGTAACATTACCATCTGCGTCCGTCTTCTTCTTAAAGATCCATTTGTTTTCTATCGCTCGCCGATCATCGGGCAAGTCTATCAAATTCCATACTTTGTTTTCATACATGGATCCTATCTCGAATTGCATGGCTTCAAGCCATTTGTTGGAATCTGGGCCCGCCATTGCTTCTTCATAGTTCGAAGGTTCACCGTTGTCTAACAACATGATTTCCAGGGCAGGGTTGCCATACCACTCTGGTGTGGAACGTGTCCTCGTGGACCTACGAAGTTCAGTAGTAACTTGATCCGAAGTACCTTGATCATCATCATTAGTTCCCTCTCTTGTTGGTGCAGGCACCACAGGAACATCTTCCCGAGCTGCGCTACTTATCGGTTCAAGAGGTAGTACTTCATCAAGTTCCACTTTCCTCCCACATACTTCTCTCGAGAGAAACTCTTTCTCCAGAAAGGACCCGTTCTTGGCAACAAAGATCTTGCCCTCGGATCTTAAGTAGAAGGTATACCCAATGGTTTCCTTAGGGTATCCTATGAAGACGCATTTTTCCGACTTGGGTTCGAGCTTTTCAGGTTGAAGTTTCTTGACATAAGCATCGCATCCCCAAACTTTTAGAAACGATAGCTTAGGTTTCTTCCCAAACCATAATTCATACGGTGTCATCTCAACGGATTTAGACGGTGCCCTATTTAAAGTGAATGTAGCTGTCTCTAGAGCGTATCCCCAAAATGATAGCGGTAAATCGGTAAGTGACATCATAGATCGCACCATATCCAATAGAGTGCGATTACGATGTTCGGACACACCATTTTGCTGAGGTGTTCCAGGCGGCATGAGTTGTGAAACGATTCCACATTTCCTTAAGTGCGTACCAAATTCGTGACTTAAATATTCTCCCCCACGATCTGATCGTAAGAACTTTATCTTTCGGTCACATTGATTCTCTATCTCATTCTGAAACTCCTTGAACTTTTCAAAGGTCTCGGACTTGTGTTTCATCAAGTAGACATACCCATATCTACTCAAGTCATCAGTGAGGGTGAGAACATAACGATAGCCTCCGCGAGCCTTGACACTCATTGGACCGCACACATCAGTATGTATGATTTCCAATAAGTTGGTTGCTCGCTCCATTGTTCCGGAGAACGGAGTCTTGGTCATTTTGCCCATGAGGCATGGTTCGCATGTGTCAAATGATTCATAATCAAGAGACTCTAAAAGTTCATCAGCATGGAGCTTCTTCATGTGCTTGACACCAATGTGACCAAGGCGGCAGTGCCACAAGTATGTGGGACTATTGTTATCAACTTTACATCTTTTGGTATTCACACTATGAATATGTGTAACATTATGCTCGAGATTCAATAAGAATAAACCATTCACCAGCAGGGCATGACCATAAAACATATCTCTCATATAAATAGAACAACCATTATTCTCGGATTTAAATGAGTAGCCATCTCGAATTAAACGAGATCCTGATATAATGTTCATGCTCAAAGCTGGCACTAAATAACAATTATTGAGGTTTAAAACTAATCCTGTAGGTAAATGTAGAGGTAGCGTGCCGACGGCGATCACATCGACCTTGGAACCATTCCCGACGCGCATCATCACCTCGTCCTTCGCTAGTCTCCGCTTATTCCGCAGCTCCTGCTTTGAGTTACAAATATGAGCAACCGCACCGGTATCAAATACCCAGAAGCTACTACAAGCACTGGTAAGGTACACATCAATTACATGTATATCACATATACCTTTGGTTTTGCCGGCCTTCTTGTCCGCTAAGTATTTAGGGCAGTTCCGCTTCCAGTGACCACTTCCCTTGCAATAAAAGCACTCAGTCTCAGGCTTGGGTCCATTGTTTGACTTCTTCTTCCCGGCAACTGGCTTACCGGGCGCAGCAACTCCCTTGCCGTCCTTCTTGAAGTTCTTCTTACCCTTGCCTTTCTTGAACTTAGTGGTTTTATTCACCATCAACAATTGATGTTCCTTTTTGATCTCTACCTCTGCTGATTTCAGCATTGAATATACCTCAGGAATGGTCTTTTCCATCCCCTGCATATTGAAGTTCATCACAAAGCTCTAGCAGCTCGGTGGGAGCAACTGAAGGATTCTGTCAATAACCGCGTCATCCGGGAGATTAACTCCCAGCTGAGTCAAGCGGTTGTGCAACCCAGACATCTTGAGTATGTGCTCACTAACATAACTATTTTCCTCCATCTTACAGCTGAAGAACTTGTCGGAGACTTCATATCTCTCAACCCGGGCATGAGCTTGGAAAACCATTTTCAGCTCTTCGAACATCTCATATGCTCCGTGTTGCTCAAAACGCTTTTGGAGCCCTGGTTCTAAGCTATAAAGCATGCCGCACTGAACGAGGGAGTAATCATCAGCACGAGACTACCAAGCGTTCATAACGTCTTGGTTCTCTGGGATGGGTGCTTCACCTAGCGGTGCTTCTAGGACATAATCTTTCTTTGCAGCTATGAGGATGATCCTCTGGTTCCGGACCCAGTCCGTATAGTTGCTGCCATCATCTTTCAGCTTGGTTTTCTCTAGGAACGCGTTGAAGTTGAGTTGGACATGAGCGTTGGCCATTTGATCTACAAGACATTTTGCAAAGGTTTTTAGACTAAGTTCATGATAATTAAGTCCATCTAATCAAATTATTCAATGAACTCCCACTTAGACAGACACCCCTTTAGTCATCTAAGTGAAACATGATCCGAGTCAACTAGGCCGTGTCCGATCATCACGTGAGACCGACTAGTCTTCATCGGTGAACATCTTCATGTTGATCGTATCTTCTGTACGACTCATGCTCGACCTTTCGGTCTTTCGTGTTCTGAGGCCATGTCTATACATGCTAGGCTCGTCAAGTCAACCTAAGTGTTTTGCGTGTGTAAATCTGGCTTACACCCGTTGTATTCGAATGTTAGGATCTATCACACCCGATCATCACGTGGTGCTTCGAAACAACGAACCTTCGCAATGGTGCACAGTTAGGGGGACACTTTTCTTGAAATTATTTCAAGGGATCATCTTATTTAAGCTACCGTCTTTCTAAGAAAATAAGATGTAAAACATGATAAACATCACATGCAATCAAATAGTGACATGATATGGCCAATATCATATTGCTCCTTTGATCTCCATCTTCGGTGCGCCATGATCATCTTCGTCACCGGCATAACACCATGATCTCCATCATCGTGTCTTCATGAAGTTGTCACGCCAACGACTACTTCTACTTCTATGGCCAATGCGTTTAGCAATAAAGTAAAGTAATTTACATGGCGTTCTTCAATGACACGCAGGTCATACAAAAAATAAAGACAACTCCTATGGCTCCTGCCAGTTGTCATACTCATCGTCATGCAAGTCGTGACTCCTATTAAAAGAACATGATCATCTCATACATCACATATATCATTCATCACATCCTTTGGCCATATCACATCACAAAGCACTTGCTGCAAAAACAAGTTAGACGTCCTCTAATTGTTGTTGCAAGTTTTTTACGTGGCTTCTATAGGTTTCTAGCAAGAACGTTTCTTGCCTACGTAAAACCACAACGTGATATGCCAATTTCTATTTACCCTTCATAAGGACCCTTTTCATCGAATCCGCTCCAACTAAAGTGGGAGAGACAGACACCCGCTAGCCACCTTATGCAACTAGTGCATGTCAGTCGGTGGAACCTGTCTCACGTAAGCGTACGTGTAAGGTCGGTCTGGGCCGCTTCATCCCACGATGCCGCCGAAGCAAGATAAGACTAGTAGTGGCAAGAAAATTGACAACATCTACGCCCACAACAAGTTTGTGTTCTACTCATGCATAGTAACTATGCATAGACCTAGCTCTGATACCACTGTTGGGGAACGTTGCAGAAAATAAAAAATTTCTGCACTTCACCAAGATCAATATATGGAGTCATATAGAAACGAGAGAGAGGAGTGCATCTACATACCCTTGTAGATCGCGTGCGGAAGCGTTCAAGAGAACGGGGTTGAGGGAGTCGTACTCGTCGTGATCCAACTCACCGGAGATCCTAGCGCCGAACGGACGGCAGCTCCGCGTTCAACACACGTACGGTTGGGAAGACGTCTCCTCCTTCTTGATCCAGCAAGGGGGAAGGAGAGGTTGATGAAGATCCAGCAGCACGACGGCGTGGTGGTGGATGCAGCAGCGATCATGGCAGGGCTTCGCCAAGCTTCTGCGAGCGGGATAGGTGTTGCAGGGGAGAGGGAGGCGCCAAAGACTTGGGGTGCGGCTGCCCTCCCTCCCCCCCTTTATATAGGACCCCAGGGGGGGCTCCGGCCCTAGGAGATGGGATCTCCAGGGGGGCGGGCAAGGGGTGGCTTGCCCCCCAAGGCAAGTGGAGGCGCCCCCCACCCCTAGGGTTTCCAACCCTAGGTGCAGGGGGGCCCAAGGGGGGGCGCACCAGCCCACCAGGAGCTGGTTCCCCTCCCCACATCAGCCCATGGGGCCCTCCGGGATAGGTGGCCCCACCCGGTGGACCCCCGGGACCCTTCTGGTGGTCCCGGTACAATACCGGTGACCCCCGAAACTTTCCCGATGACCGAAACTGCACTTCCTATATATAATTCTTCACCTCCGGACCATTCCAGAACTCCTCGTGACGTCCGGGATCTCATACAGGACTCCGAACAACTTTCGGGTTACTGCATACTCATATCTCTACAACCCTAGCATCACCGAACCTTAAGTGTGTAGACCCTACGGGTTCGGGAGACATGCACACATGACCGAGACGCCTCTCCGGTCAATAACCAACAGCGGGATCTGGATACCCATGTTGGATCCCACATGCTCCTCGATGATCTCATCGGATGAACAACGATGTCAAGGATTCAATCAATCCCGTATACAATTCCCTTTGTCAATCGGTACGTTACTTTCCCGAGACTCGATCGTCGGTATCCCAATACCTTGTTCAATCTCGTTACCGGCACACTTTACTCGTACCGTAATGCATGATCCCGTAACCAGACACTTGGTCACATTGAGCTCATTATGATGATGCAATACCGAGTGGGCCCAGAGATACCTCTCCGTCATATGGAGTGACAAATCCCAGTCTCGTTTCGTGCCAACCCAACAGACACTTTGGGAGATACCCGTAGTGCACCTTTATAGTCACCTAGTTACGTTGTGATGTTTGGCACACCCAAAGCACTCCTACGGTATCCGGGAGTTGCACAATCTCATGGTCTAAGGAAATGATACTTGACATTTGGAAAAGCTCTAGCGAAACGAACTACACGATCTTTGTGCTATGCTTAGGATTGGGTCTTGTCCATCACATCATTCTCCTAATGATGTGATCCCGTTATCAATGTCATCCAATGTCCATAGTCAGGAAACCATGACTATCTGTTGATCAATGAGCTAGTCAACTAGAGGCTCACTAGGGACTTGTTGTGGTCTATGTATTCACACATGTATTACGATTTCCGGATAATACAATTATAGCATGAACAATAGACAATTATCATGAACAAGGAAATATAATAATAACCATTTTATTATTGCCTGTAGGGCATATTTCCAACAAATAGCAAAGCTCGGGATACATCAATATCGTGCCATGGAGGGAACACGAGAGAGAACACGAGAGAGAGAGAGAGAGAGAGAGATCAAACACATAGCTACTGGTACATACCCTCAGCCCCGAGGGTGAACTACTCCCTCCTCGTCATGGATAGCACCGGGATGATAAAGATGGCCACCGGTGATGGGATCCCCCTTTGGCAGGGTGCCAAAACGGGCTCCCGAGAGGTTTTTGGTGGCTACAGAGGCTTGCGGCGGCGGAACTCCCGATCTATCTTTTGTTTTGGAAGTTTTAGGGTACGTAGGTATATATGGGTGAAAGGAGTATGCCGGTGGAGCTACAGGGGCCCCACAAGGTAGGGGGGCGCGCCCGGGGGGGTGGGCGCGCCCCCACCCTCGTGAGCACCTCCCATATCTCCTGACGTGCACTCCAAGTCCATCGGGTGGCTTTCCTTCCAAAAATAACTTCTCCATTTGATTTCATTCTGTTTTGACTTCGTCTGATATTCCTTTTCCTCGAAACACTAAAATAGGCATAAAACAGCAAATCTGGGCTGGGCCTCCGGTTAATAGGTTAGTCCCAAAAATAATATAAAAGTGGATAATAAAGCCCAATATTGCCCAAAACAGTAGATAGAGTAGCATGGAGCAATCAAAAAATTATATATACGTTGGAGACGTATCAGTGAGCAGAGCTCTAGGTCAAGAACTACTCGTAACAAGGGAGCGGCAACCAAGGCTGCGAAAAAAAGAGAGGGCTCGCCGCCATGCAGAGACCTCGAAAGATCTCCCACGGGAAAGCGATGGCTCCCAGGAGCACCCTAGCCACGGAGGCGAACATGCCGAGCCGGCGGAGCTGGAGTCGTTATCCCTCGACGGCATGCCCGATCAGCTCAATAAGCACCTCAATAAGTAGAAGGAGTTCATCCAAGGCTTGATGGAGTTGCTGAAGGAGAGCCTCGACGACATGCCCACTGAGCTCAATCAGCAGGGGGAGTTGACCGCCGGCTTGGTGATGCTGCTAAAGAAGCATTGCCTCGGAGAAGAAGGCGACCGGCGAAATCCTGACTTCAGGAGGACAAGGCGAAGCTCTGCCACGAGATCGACCTGTTGAAGAAGAAGAAAGCTGGCTGGAAGAAGCTGCATGAGAATAGTAGTTCCTTGATGAAGATGTTGCAGGCCCTCGTCATGGAACAGAAGGAGTTGGCCAAGCTCCGCATCGAGCACCCGACTGTTGTCAAGGTACGTAATGCAGCCGTGGAACAGATGATGAAGGCTCGCGTCGAGAAATCCCGCGTCATGGACAGAATGAAGAAGATGGCAGAGGAGACGCGCAAGGAGATGGAGGTCGTGGAGGCGATGAAGAAGCAGTTACGACTCGGAGGCGAATTAGATCATTTGGGGTGATAATCTTCCTTCTTCTTTTGTTGCTGTGTTTCATCTTTTGATTTGCGTGTTTCACCGCATGTGTCATGTTCTCTGCGAGGCATGAATAGAACAATGGTTTTTTTGAGGGAATGAATAGAACAATGCTAACAATGAGATGACTAGCAAATTAGATCATTTTTATCGCCATATGGCACTGGGCTGCCGTGTTTCGTGCTCCTCCGTCGCAGTACTACTCCAGTGCAAAACTTGAGTATATCGCACGGTTCTTTGCTCCTCCTCGATCAGGTCGTCGGCGCATTTATACGAGCAGTCAAATCACAAGGCCCCGCCTTCCAGCAGTAATGAGCCGTCAAATCACAAAGGCCCTCGCCTCTCGTGAAACCGACCAAGCTAAACTGCCCCGTCCTCTAGCCTTTTAAAAAATGTATACTTTTGTACAGTAGTAGTATCGATGGATTGCGCCATGAAGCAAAACTAGAAATTAAAAAAAAAGGTGGTACATATAGAGAGCGTGATGTCTGCTACACAACCTTCTTCTTGTAGACGTTGTTGGGCCTACAAGTGCACAGGTTTGTAGGACAGTAGCAAATTTCCCTCAAGTGGATAACCTAAGGTTTATCAATCTGTGGGAGGCGTAGGATGAAGATGGTCTCTCTCAAACAACCCTGCAACCAAATAACATAAAGTCTCTTGTGTCCCCAACACACCCAATACAATGGTAAATTGTATAGGTGCACTAGTTCGGCGAAGAGATGGTGATACAAGTGCAATATGGATAGTAGATATAGGTTTTTGTAATCTGAAAATATAAAAACAGCAAGGTAACAAATGATAAAAGTGAGCGTAAACGGTATTGCAATGATAGGAAATAAGGCCTAGGGTTCATACTTTCACTAGTGCAAGTTCTCTCAACAATAATAACATAGATAGATCATATAACAAGCCCTCAACATGCAACAAAGAGTCACTCCAAAGCCACTAATAGCGGAGAACAAACATAGAGATTATGGTAGGGTACGAAACCACCTCAAAGTTATTCTTCCAGATCAATCTGTTCAAGATTTCGTACTAGAATAACACCTTAAGACACAAATCAACCAAAAACCCTAATGTCACCTAGATACTCCATTGTCACCTCAAGTATCTGTGGGCATGATTATACGATATGCATCACACAATCTCAGATTCATCCAACCAACACAAAGTGCTTCAAAGAGTGCCCCAAAGTTTCTACCGGAGAGTCGAGAAAACGTGTGCCAACCCCTATGCATAGGTTCATGGGCGGAACCCGCAAGTTGGTCACCAAAACATACATGAAGTGGCACGTGATATCCCATTTTCACCACAGATAAACACGGCAAGACATACATCAAGTGTTCTCAAATAAAGACTCAATCCAATAAGATAACTTCAAGAGGGAAACTCAATTCATCACAAGAGAGTAGAGGGGGGAGAAACATCATAAGATCCAACTATAATAACAAAGCTCGTGATACATCAAGATCGTGCCATAGAGAGAACACGAGAGAGAGAGAGAGAGAGATCAAACACATAGCTACTGGTACATACCCTCAGCCCCGAGGGTGAACCACTCCTTCCTCGTCATGGATAGCGCCGGGATGATTAAGATGGCCACCGGTGATGGGTTCCCCCTCCGGCAGGGTGCCAAAACGGACTCCCGAGAGGTTTTTGGTGGCTACAGAGGCTTGCGGCGGCGGAACTCCCGATCTATCTTGATATTCAATGGTTTTAGGGTACGTAGGCTTATATAGGCGAAAGAAGTCGGTCGGGAGGTGCTCGAGGGGCCCATGAGACAGGGGGCGCGCCCTACAGGGTGGGGGGGCGCCCTCCTATCTCGTGGCTGCCTCGAGGATCTTCTGACATGAACTCCAAGTCTCCAGGATCATATTCTTCCAAAAAATCACGCTGCCGAAGGTTTCATTCCGTTTGGACTCCGTTTGATATTCCTTTTCTTCGAAATACTGAAACAGGCAATAAAACAGCAATATGGGTTGGGCCTCCGGTTAATAGGTTAGTCCCAAAAGTAATATAAAAGTGTATAATAAAGCCCGTAATCATTAAAAACAGATAATAAAATAGCATGAATGCTTCATAAATTATAGATACGTTGGAGATGTATCAGCATCCCCAAGCTTAATTCCTACTCGTCCTCGAGTAGGTAAATGATAAAGAAAGAATTTATGAAGTGTGAATGCTAGAAGGTGCACAAGTTTGAACAATGATAATTTCAATCACCTTTTCTAGCATGATAATAAGTCATAACAGTAGTTCATCTCATAAAACTTCTCATGATAAAGTAACAAGCAATTCACATGTCAAAGCATAGACCATAAACTTTCTTAAAAACTAGCAAACTTCATTCTCAGTCATCAAACAATTGCAATTCATCTTATTTTCAGGAATAGCAAACTCCACATACTCAACTATCATATAGTCTTCTACAATTGCTAACACTCACGCAATACTAATGGTTATGGAGTTTCAATTGAACACTTAGAAAGATAGGGGCTTATAGTATTGCCTCCCAACGTATTCACCTTTGGGTGATGTCAACAATAATAGTTCATGCTAACTTACATCCAATTGGATATATATATATATATATATATATATATATATATATATATATATGTATATATATATATATATATATATATATCAGGATCACCCCAACATAAAGTGCTTGCCAAAGGATAAAATGAAAAAGGGGAAGGTGAAGATCACCTTGACTCTTGCGTAAAAGTAAAAGACATAAAGTAAAAGATAGGCCCTTCGCAGAGGGAAGCAGAGGTTGTCATGCACTTTTAGGGTTGGATACACAAAATCTTAATGCGAAAGAATGTCACTTTATATTGCCCCTTGTATATGGACCTTTATTATGCGGTCCGTCACTTTTATTGCTTCCATAACAAGATCGTACAATGCTTATTTTATCTGCACTAATAAGTCATGCATATTTAGTGAGCAATTTTTATTGCTTGCACCGATGACAACTTACTTGAAGGATCTTACTCAATCCATAGGTAGGTATGGTGGACTCTCATGGCAAAATTGGGTTTAAGGATATTTGGAAGCACAAGTAGTATCTCTACTTGGTGCAAAGAATTTGGCTAGCATGAGGGGGAAAGACAAGCTCAACATGTTTGAATGATCCATGACAATATACTTTAACCGAGATGTCGGAAAACATAAACCATTACGTTGTCTTCCTTGTCCAACATCAACTCTTTAGCATGTCATACTTAATGAGTGCTCCCAATTATAAAAGATGTCTAGGATAGTGTATTTATATGTGAAATCTCTCTTCCTTCAATATTCTTTCATGAATTGTTCAATATTTTATTCTCTCTAAATATGTATGATATTTTGGTGTGAAGAAAATAGCTTTATACGATCTTGTTATGGAAGCAATAAAAGCGACGGACTGCATAATAAAGGTCCATATGGAAGTGCAATATAAAGTGACGTTCATTCACATTAAGATTTTGTGCATCCAACCCTAAAAGCGCATGACAACCTCTGCTTCCCTCTGCGAAGGGCCTATCTTTTACTTTATGTCTTTTACTTTTATGCAAGAGTCAAGGTGATTGTCGGTGTCAAAACCGGCGGATCTCGGGTAGGGGGTCCCGAACTGTGCATCTAGGCGGATGGTAACAGGAGACAAGGGACACGATGCTTTTACCCAGGTTCGGGCCCTCTCGATGGAGGTAAAACCCTACTCCTGCTTGATTAATAGTGATGATATGGGTAGTACAAGAGTAGGTTTACCACGAGATCAGAGAGGCTAAACCCTAGAATCTATCCTATGGTATGATTGTTCTTCGTCCTATGGACTAAAACCCTATGGTTTATATAGGCACCGAAGAGGGTTAGGGTTACATAGAGTCGGTTACAATGGTAGGAGATCTACATATCAGTATCGCCAAGCTTGCCTTCCACGCCATGGAAAGTCCCATCCGGACACGGGACGAAGTCTTCAATCTTGTATCTTCATAGTCCAGGAGTCCGGCCGAAGATGATAGTTTGGCTATCCGGACACCCCCTAGTCCGGGACTCCCTCAGTAGCCCCTGAACCAGGCTTCAATGACGACGAGTCCGGCGCGCATATTGTCTTCGGCATTGCAAGGCGGGTTCCTCCTCAGAATACTTCATAGAAGATTTTGAACACAAAGATAGTGTCCGGCTCTACAAAATAAGTTCCACATACCACCGTAGAGAGAATAATATTTACACAAATTAAATCTGCTGACGTATTCCGTGGCGTGACATCACACCACAACCAGGCCTTTATTCAAATCGTTTTTGCTGTCCCACCTCAGCGCGTTTAGCGAGGCGATTTCCTTGGCACGTCTTGTCAAAGCAGAGATCGTGTTCCCTTATTCCGGGATTCTCATTAATACGGGCACGGGTAACCCAGTCGTGCCCGTTGGCACGTCTCCTCTATCGAAGGCGAGTCCCGAACGGTCACGGGGAAGGCTCTTGGAACCTCTTTATAAAGAGACCAAGGCTCCACTCCTTTCTTTCAATCTCAATTGAATCCGCCCCTCACCTCGAGTTCCAACACCCAAAGCTCCAGATTCAGGCCCTTCGGACCTTCGATGATGTCCGGCTCCGACCTGCAAGGCCGGTGGATGCCTTCCTTCATTACGGAAGAAGACGTGATAAAGCTAAGACATGCCAGGTATCTAACCGGCAAAATTTCGCATAGGCTGCCTGCCCGAGGGCAGGCTATTCCCACTCCCAAGCCTGGTGAAAGCGTGGTGTTCGCGTCTCACTTCCTTCGGGGGCTAGGCTTCCCGACGGACCCCTTCGTGAGGGGGTTTATGTTTTATTATGGGTTGGAATTTCACGACTTGGATCCGGAGTCCATCCTCCACATTTCATCGTTCATTGTCGTATGCGAAGCCTTCCTCCGCACTACCCCTCACTTCGGATTGTGGCTCAAGACCTCCAAAGTGGAGCCGAAGATGATCAAGGGGCAGCAGGCAGAGTGCGGAGGGGCTGTTATAAGCAAGAATGCTGATGCTCCGTGGCCCGAGGGTTCTTTTCAAGAGGAGCTCAGCCTATGGCAACAAGAGTGGTTTTATATCACAGCTCCCAGGGGCACCAAATGGGTGGCGCCACCTGCCTTTCGCTCGGGTCCTCCACCGCGGCTGGCGTCATGGGTCAATAAAGGACTTGACTGGGGGTCGTCCAAGGACGTGCCCTTGTTGCAGGGCCGCATTCAAGACCTCCTAGAGAGAGAGATCACTCTGGTCGTAGTAGTGCAGGTCATGCTGATTCGTCGCACTCTGCCCTACAAACGTCGCCCCCTCCGCCTGTGGGAATTTAACCCGAGGGACCACGATCTCTCCAACACTTTACGGGCGCGACGCCCGTGGAGATGTACAAGCTTTTCTTCGGATCACAAGCGATGTGTCCGGACTTGACCGAGGACGCAGGTCTGAGCTGCAATCGCCCGGATACTCAAGTAAGTAGCCCTGTACCCGGACACACTATCCTATATTTATCATGAACTTGCCCTCAAAAGAGATGTCCCTTGAACAGGAGTGGATAGCGAAAGCAAAGTTAATCAGGTGTCCGGCCCCCCTCCCTGAGACCACGCCGGATCCCGTGTTAACCAGGATGCTGGAGGTTGCGCCTTCGGAAGAAGGTGAAGGGGGGAACAAGGAAGCTACCGCCTCTGCGAAGGAGGCTGTCAAGAAAGGAGGGATCGAGAATCCCTCCATCCAAGGGAAGAAGAGGACTGCCTCTGAAGACTTGGAGACTATGGTCTCAAAGCGGGGGAAGGAATCTTCGCCAGAGGGTCCTGCGCCGAGAGATGCCTCGGCCGCATTGTGCCCCCAAGGGGATCAGCCCTCCACCGAGCCGTGAGTAAAAAGGGGAGTTTTTTTTAAAAAAAGGATATCCCTGCCCTATTTCTGATGAAGATAACCGAAATTTTACCTTGTAGTTCGGATCTCAGCCCTTCTCAGCAGAGCTCATCTTCAGGGGATCTTCGTCCGGAGATGATGGAGAGCGAAACGCCTCCCCCTGCCGTACCATCTTGCGAGGCAGGCGACCCTGAGGTGTCGTTGCGGAGGGTTTCTCCAAGTCCGGCGGGGCCGGAAGGCAGTCGTATGTCCCCCAAAAGCCCTCCGTGTCTGGCCTTCAAAAAAGGCCATCGGACAAGTCCGGCACCACCTGGTGTACGGTCGGAGGAGCTGAAGGATCTGCTCGGGCGAGCGTCTATCTCAGAAGATCACCGTGCGTTAATGGGTACGGTGATTGAAAGGATTTCATCCGCTGAGAGCGGATTGCACGAAGCCGTCAGAAGTTTACTGACAGGTTTTGAGGCACGCAAAATGATGTACCTTCTGACAGTTCCGCATATAAAATGCGCCCTATGTAGATAGTAGCCCCTGAGGCTCGGTGTGTTGTCAAAAAATGACAACACGCCGAGGATCATAATCCCAGGTATAATATGTCGCCCTTCCTATGTAGGTGGCGAAGGGTCCGGTGGCTAGCCGGACTGATGAATTTGCCGAACTAAAGCGACAACTTTACGTGGCGGATGCCGACATCGCGCTTGTCAATAAGCGACTTGACAAGTCACACGGTATGCAATTTCTCCATGGACACCTGGTAAGGGAGCTTGATGCCTGTGCCTTACAACATGTATGCTTGATGCAGATGGTGCCGCTGCCATGGAGAACCTTTGGGCGGAGCTCGCCCGAGCCAAGGAGCAGGCCAGAAAGAGTGATATGGCTGCTTTAAAGGCGGACGAAGAGCTAAAAGCCGAACAGGCTGCTCACTGCCGAAGCAAGAAGGAAATGGCCGAGGTGGCCGTGAAGTTGAAGAATGCTGCTGACCGCTGCAAGATTCTTGAAAAAGAAGATCGAGCGGTACAAGGGGACCTGAAGAAGGCCACTACCGAGGCCAAGGATGCTCGCTCTGCGATGAGAGCTATGAAGGAGGAGTTACGTCAGGCTGGAGATATCGCGGCTGGAAAGCCCTTTCTGCTGTGGAGGAAATTTGTGGATCCTAAATATGCTCAGTTGGACCGGCTGTGGAGTGCGGAGGATGCTTATCTGGACTTGGCGGCAAGTGCCGCGGACGCGGCCGAACACTTCCGAGATCAAAAGGATCACGAAATGGAAAAGGTTTTTTGGTCGCAGTTCCATAATCCAGAGCGCCCACTTCCATTAACCGATCGCTTGGCCGAATGGGCGGAGCTGAATAGGTTATCCGGACTTGCCATGAAGGATGTCGTGAGTCTTTTGTGGCCGAAAAGGCCCGAGCCGAAGAGTTACTTTGGCTTGGTGTAGCAGTTCCTTGGTGCGGTGCCGCATATCAATGCAATGAGGAGGTCGGCATGCATAGAGGGTGCGCGGATGGCTCTTGCCCGTGTCAAGACATACTGGGCGGAGATGAAGGCCACCGATGTTGCATCCCAAGATTCGGACAGAAGCCGAGTACCTGTCAAGCACTATTTTCAGGAAGTTCTGCAGGGCGCTCGTTTAATAGAGACGCAGTGCTCGAAGGATATTATGTTCAAATAACATTTATTATTGTGAAACAATGTATTGATGGAATATAAAAGCTTTTTATACTTGTGCTTTTCAAGAATTAAAATACCTCCTGTGCGGCCGCTAATGTATATGTATATATAACCTGAAAGATGGCAATCTTCGGCTTCAGCCCCCACGCATATAATGCAGGGGTGTTTGCAAAAGGCGCATTTTCACACTTGATCCAACATCTTGGTCCTATGAAGGAGGTGGTAGCACGGCAAACTAGGCAACCGGACTATAATGCTTTATCACTTTCACTTAGCCATAGGAGTTTGACAGTGGGGCTACAATATAGCCCCTAGGGGCACCGCGCTCACCCGAATTCAGGGCGCGTATGTGCCTGACCGAGAAACGGCCCTTCGTCAAGGCGGAGGAATCCTAAAGATTCCGGCGGGTCATCGAGTGGTTGACCAGTCTCACGCTATATCATGACAGTCAGTTTTCGGCTTTCTCTACTGAGGTGCTCACCTGGCCGAACCGGGGCACAATCGCAGTAGTTCTCCTGGTGCCGCCTTAGCCGATAGAGCGGAACGTAAGGCAGCAAAACACAGGAGTCGGGCAAACCCAACATTTGACCAAAGACATGATTCGGAGCTGATGCATATAAGGCCTAACTCGAGACGCCGAACACTCCCTAAGGTATTTGGTCTTTATGAAAACGGGACGAACAACGCCCTTGGTAATAAGCCCCTGGTGTCCAGGTACGCACAAAATTCTAACGAGGCCCATGCCAAAACGCCAGCCTCCTCCTTGGTTATAGTAAGAAACCAGGGGATGTGTATCAACAAGAGACAGTAAAAAAGGTTTACGCAGGGTCTTGATCTAAAAAGAATCCTTGTCACGGGTCCCTACTGCACATTTGCGTCTGTGTCTCCGTTGTTCCGTATCCTGGATGGGTGTAGCACGGTGTTCATTTGTAAAAGAGAGGAACTTAGTTGAAAAAGATCGTGCGAAAATGTGTGTTATATTAAATAAACAAAGTACGATTCAAAAATGAATAAAATTGAGCTTTATTGTCTCTTGTTGTACATGCGCGGAGCCCCTTGTACAGGGGTATGCGGCTAGTAAGCCCTTGTATGTTTATGCCGGACTCGTCTAGCCATGTCCGGGGTCTGAACGACCTGTTTAGGTGCTTTGATTGGTGAAGCCGGTTTAGTGTGTGACTGTCAAGGCAGTCACACAATCTTCCGCGCTTGAGGAACACTCGGTATTTCCCTTTAAGGAGATGATGCCTCGCGGACCGGGCATTTTAAGTGTAAGGGATGCATAACGCGGTATTGTGTTAAAGCGGGCGAAAGCTTCGTGTCCCAGTAGTGCTTGGTAGCTACTTGTGAATGGGGCGAGGTGGAAGTTTAACTTTTCGCGGCGGAAGTTGTCAGGTGAGCCGAACACAACTTCTAGCAGTAGAGAGCCCGTACAATGGGCATATGGGCCTGGCATTACCCCTTGAAAGGAAGTGTTGCTATGGCAGATTTTGGTTGGGTCTATCCCCATTTTGCGGATTGTGTCCTGATATAGCAGGTTTAGATCATTTCCGCCGTCCATTAGGACTTGTGTAAATTGGAGTCCGTCGATTATCGGATCTAATATCAAGGTAGTCCATCCTGCATTCCGGATACTTCTAGAGTAATCCTGATGGTCGAAGGTGATTGGTTTTAACAACTAGTGGCGGGACTCCTCTGGGATAGGCCGTATGGCGCGTATCTCTATGGGCGCCATTCTGTTTTCCCTTTTGTCACGTAAAGTGAGTTTACTATTTTGACTTCTTGTGGGAAATTCTTTTGTTTTCCGGTGCGCTGCTTGTGGGGTTCGTCATCGTCCTCGCTTGGTGTGTCGAGCCCCTTGTGTTCGGCGTTGAGTTTGCCGGACTGCTTGAAGAGCCAACAATCTCTGTGGGTATGGTTTGCAGGCTTCCCGGGAGTACTGTGGATTTGGCATATCTTGTCCAAGATTTTGTTTAAGTTATATAGCTCGTCCCTATTATCCTTAAGGGGCAGTTTTTTATGATTCTGCCGTGAGATTTTAAATCCGGCGTTGACTACCGTGCTCTTCGGGCTGTTTCCCTTTGTCCGGCTGGTCCTTGCTGCGTCACGGTTTCCCGTTTCCATCCCTGACTTCGGATGTACTTGGGTCGCTGGTACTGCATCTTGCCAGCCAGCTATCCTCTCCCGCACAAAAGCAGGTCATGAGGCTTGTTAATGCGGCCATTGTTCTTGGCTTTTCTTGGCCGAGGTGTCTGGCGAGCCATTCGTCTCGGACGTTGTGTTTGAAAGCTGCTAAGGCTTCGGCGTCTGGATAGTCGACTATTTGGTTCTTTTTAGTAAGGAATATGTTCTAGAATTTTCGGGCTGACTCTCCGGGTTGTTGAGTTATGTGACTTAAATCGTCTGCATCCGGAGGTCGGACATAGGTCCCGTGAAAATTTGCCCAAAAAGCATCCTCGAGCTCTTCCCAACTTCCAATGGTGTTTTCGGGGAGGCTTTTAAGCCAATGCCATGCTGGCCCTTTGAGCTTGAGGGGTAAGTATTTTATGGCGTGGAGGTCATCTCCTCTAGCCATGTGTATGTGGAGGATGTAATCCTCAATCCAGACTCCAGGGTCTATTGTTCCGTCGTATGCCTCTATGTTTACGGGCTTGAATCCCGCTGGAAATTCATGATCCAGCACCTCATCGGTGAAACATAGGGGGTGTGCGGCACCCCTATATTTAGGTGTACCGTGATATTCGGATACTTGATTTGCTGCATTGCTTACTAGAGCTTGTTTTCTTGGCCCGTAGATAGATCTAACTGGGCCATCTTTTTGATGTGAATCCTTGTGCGGATCGCGTGTCGGCTTGTGTGCGGCGCCGTTTGCCGCTCTATGTTTGCCATGGGGTCGTCTATCCGACCGGGTGGTCTCCTTGTTCTTTGACTGCGGGGGCTCTACGGCCTCCTCATCAAATTCGGGCAGTAGTTTTCGCTTCGGGTAGCTCTTTGTTCGGCGACTATCGCCGTATTTGTCTGCGGTGTTGAGTACTTTGCTCCATCTGATTCTGAGCGCATCTTCCGCTGTTTTGAGCTTCCGCTTCTACTTTTTCAGGCTACGCACAGTGGCGACGAGCCTTTTGTGGAGGTTCTTCTGCTCCAGCAACTTGTCCGGCGTGAGATCGTCCGGACTGTTATCTTCGCCGGGGACGGATTGTTTATCCAGGTTGTCCTGTTCGGACGGTTGCTCGATAGCATGTTCATCGTCCACCGGTTCGCCCTGCTCTATGGCTGGGTCTGTATGGCTGCTGTCTTTGTCGAGGCGGGATTTTGAGCGGCGCTTACGTCGCTGTTTTGACTGCTTTTCGAGGGAATGATCCCTCGTGGCGTCCCGTTGTTCCTCGTTGTCGCTTCCTTTAGGTGTGTCCACCATGTATACGTCGTGAGATGAGGTGGCTGTCCAGTGCCTAATAGGTGCTGGTTCATGTTTATCTCCTACACCGTCATCCATACCGTCGATGTCTTCGGAGTCGAAGTCGAGCACGTCGTTTAAACTTTCAACAATGGCTACGAAGTGGGTGGTGGGTGGGTTTTGAATTTCTTTGTCGTCCGCATCCCAACCTTCCTGACCATAATCCGGCCAGGGCTCTCCTGATAAAGAGAGATACTTTAGTGAATTTAGGATGTCGCCAAAGGGCGAGTGCTGAAAGATGTCCGCGGCAGTGAACTCCATGATCAGCGCCAAATCGGATTTGATTGGCAGGGGCGCGGAAGGTTCGGAGTCCGGAGAGGAATCTGGCACCTTGGAGTCACGAGCTTCGCAAAGGACAAGGTTGGTGTTCGGCTCAATTGCCGTAGAGATAGCAGCCCCCGAGGCGGTGTCCAGCCACCCGTCCTCGATCGGCGCAGTCGGCTCCGAGCTAAGGGTCGGAGCGGACACTCGTGCGGCCTCTAGGGCACTGTCCGGCGGCAGAGCTAGATCATGCCCGTCGTGACAGTGCGGCGCGCTCGGCTGTGGCTCGAACCCGTCAACGATCAAGTATCCACGGACGTCATCCGTATAGTTCTAACTTCCAAATCTGGCCTGATGGCCAGGGGCGTAGCTTTCAATCTGCTCCAGATGGCCAAGCGAATTGGCCCGCAGTGCAAAGCTGCCGAATATGAAGATCTGTCCGGGGAGAAAAGTCCCACCCTGGACCGCATCGTTGTTGATGATCGGAGGAGCAATCGGGCCTAAAGATGACGACACAGAGGAACTCTCAATGAAAGCTGCAATGTCGGTGTCAAAACTGGCGGATCTCGGGTAGGGGGTCCCGAACTGTGCGTCTAGGCGGATGGTAACAGGAGACAAGGGACACGATGTTTTTACCCAGGTTCGGGCCCTCCCGATGGAGGTAAAACCCTACTCCTGCTTGATTAATATTGATGATATGGGTAGTACAAGAGTAGATCTACCACGAGATCAGAGAGGCTAAACCCTAGAAGCTAGCCTATGGTATGATTGTTGTTCGTCCTATGGACTAAAATCCTCCGGTTTATATAGGCACCAAAGAGGGTTAGGGTTACACAGAGTCGGTTACAATGGTAGGAGATCTACATATCCGTATCGCCAAGCTTGCCTTCCACGCCAAGGAAAGTCCCATCCGGACACGGGATGAAGTCTTCACTCTTGTATCTTCATAGTCCAGGAGTCCGGCCAAAGGTGATAGTTCGGCTATCCAAACACCCCCTAATCCAGGACTCCCTCAGTGATCTTCACCTTTCCCTTTTTCATTTTATCCTTTGGCAAGCACTTTGTGTTGGAAAGATCCTGATATATATATATATATCCAACTGGATGTAAGTTAGCATGAACTATTATTGTTGACATCACCCAAAGGTGAATACGTTGGGAGGCAACACTATAAGCCCCTATCTTTCTCAGTGTCCGATTGAAACTCCATAACCATTAGTATTGTGTGAGTGTTAGCAATTGTAGAAGACTATATGATAGTTGAGTATGTGGAGTTTGCTATACCTGAAAATAAGATGAACTGCAATTGTTTGATGACTAAGAATGAAGTTTGCTAGTTTTCAAGAAAGTTTATGGTCTATGCTTTGACATGTGAATTGCTTGTTACTTTATCATGAGAAGTTTTATGAGATGAACTACTGTTATGACATATTATTATGCTAGAAAAGGTGATTGAAATTATCATTGATCAAACTTGTGCACCTTCTAGCATTCACACTTCATAAATTCTTTATTTTATCATTTACCTACTCGAGGACGAGTAGGAATTAAGCTTGGGGATGCTGATACGTCTCCAACGTATCTATAATTTATGAAGCATTCATGCTATTTTATTATCTGTTTTTAATGATTACGGGCTTTATTATACACTTTTATATTACTTTTGGGACTAACCTATTAACCGGAGGCCCAGCCCATATTGTTGTTTTATTGCCTGTTTCAGTATTTCGAGGAAAAGGAATATCAAACGAAGTCCAAACGGAATGAAACCTTCGGCAGTGTGATTTTTTAGAAGAATATGATCCTAGAGACTTGGAGTTCACGTCAGAAGATCCTCGAGGCCTCCACGAGATAGGAGGGCGTCCACCACCTACTGGGTGCCCCCTATCTCGTGGGCCCCTCGAGCACCTCCCGACCGACTTCTTTCGCCTATATAAGACTACGTACCCTAAAAACATCGAATATCAAGATAGATCGGGAGTTCCGCCGCCGCAAGCCTCTATAGCCACCAAAAACCTCTCGGGAGCCCGTTCCGGCACCGTGCCGGAGGGGGAACCCATCACAGGTGGCCATCTTCATCATCCCGGCGCTATCCATGACGAGGAGGGAGTAGTTCACCGTCGGGGCTGAGGGTATGTACCAGTAGCTATGTGTTTGATCTCTCTCTCTCTCTCTCGTGTTCTCTCTATGGCACGATCTTGATGTATCGCGAGCTTTGCTATTATAGTTGGATCTTATGATGTTTCTCCCCCCTCTACTCTCTTGTGATGAATTGAGTTTCCCTCTTGAAGTTATCTTATTGGATTGAGTCTTTATTTGAGAACACTTGATGTATGTCTTGCCGTGTTTATCTATGGTGACAATGGGATATCACGTGCCACTTGATGTATGTTTTGGTGACCAACTTGCGGGGTCCGCCCATGAACCTATGCATAAGTGTTGGCACACGTTTTCTTGACTCTCCGGTAGAAACTTTGGGGCACTCTTTGAAGTACTTTTATGTTGGTTGGATGAGTTTGAGATTGTGTGTCGCATATCGTATAATCATGCCCACGGATACTTGAGGTGACAATGGAGTATCTAGGTGACATTAGGGTTTTGGTTGATTTGTGTCTTATGGTGTTATTCTAGTACGAACTCTTGAATAGATTGATCCGAAAGAATAACTTTGAGGTGGTTTCGTACCCTACCATAATCTCTACGTTCGTTCTACGCTATTAGTGGCTTTGGAGTGACTCTTTGTTGCATGTTGAGGGATTGTTATATGATCTATCTATGTTATTATTGTTGAGAGAACTTGCACTAGTGAAAGTATGAACCCTAGGCCTTGTTTCCTATCATTGCAATACCGTTTACGCTCACTTTTATCATTAGTTACCTTGTTGTTTTTATATTTTCAGATTACAAATACCTTTATCTACCATCCATACTACACTTGTATCACCATCTCTTCGCCGAACTAGTGCACCTATACAATTTACCATTGTATTGGGTGTGTTGGGGACACAAGAGACTCTTTGTTATTTGGTTGCAGGGTTGTTTGAGAGAGACCATCTTCATCCTACGCCTCCCACGGATTGATAAACCTTAGGTCATCCACTTGAGGGAAATTTGCTATTGTCCTATAAACCTGTTCACTTGCAGGCCCAACAACGTCTACAAGAAGAAGGTTGTGTAGTAGACATCAAGCACACCTAAAATTAAACTTTGCAACTATTCCGGTAGACACTGCATTAGAACCACCATGAGCAACGACACCGCCACCTTACTCGGAGTCCTCGTCCACGTCCTCGACTTCGTCCTTGTCCCTCTTCCTCTTGGCCGATACTTCTTTGCTTGAACCGCACACTTTGTTGTTGCTCTTCATCCAACCCTTGTAGATATTGAAGCAAAGGTAGCCATCCATTGCAGCGTAGTGGATGTGGTCTATATCTAGTACATTCCGCGGCCATGCATGACGATGAAACGTGTATGGAGGTTTCTCCAGTTTACCGTATGAAGGATGAACCATGGCTCCTGCCAGGGTCAGCATTGAAGGCTGACGAGAGGACACCAGCCAATTCTTCTGAGTTCGAAGGTGTTGCCTACAACGAGGCCTATCCGACGCAGGACTTCTTTGTCGTTACCAAAGTCTACAGTAACGAATTTGACTAGGTTGCTCTTGAGGAAGTCCTTAAAATCCTGGCACTCAACGTCGGCATGGCATATGTGGTAGACCAAGCATAAGTCATGCACGCAAACCTGGATCACGATGGGCCTCTTCCTCTCTTCGTCCTTTACATCCTTCTCTCGTCCCAGGACTATGGTGTACTCAACATCTAGCCCAGCGACCCAATCATCATCTGAGTCTTCGAACATGCGTCTGAAGCGAGAAAGGCATCCTTTCACCGTCGCGGAAGAACGGGTGTAGATGACATCGAACTCATCGCCGGTGATGGTTCTAACCTTGTACTCACCGCCGATCGGGGAGATTTGGGACGCCATGGATTTGGGAGGAGGGTTAGGATTGGTGGAACTGCCGTAATGTGAATGGACAGGACGACTAGGAGCAAACCGCCGTAGTATTGAAGGACGTGCGGGGACGAGTAGGAGCGAACTGCCAGCGTGCGAACGGCAGGGTAGTGAATTTCCATTCTCCCATGATACGGGCTTCCGAGAGCCCTTGGATCTGAGATTGAACGGTTGCATGGCGTGATTCTAGACCTATGGGTGAATATCCTATCCTGGAGGATTATTCTGCAAATTTTTAGCAACTTAGCATGCGACCGTTTGATCTCAGATCCAAGGGCTGCCAGCAGCCCGTATCATGGTCGCGCCTACCACGACTGTCGCGTCGCTCGCGCGGTCGCGCCCTTGGAGATTTAACACGGTGCGTTAGGCTATCTGATGTTGGCATGTCATACATAGTCATCACTTAGTCACTCATACTACACCAAGGTTTTGGCTATAAGGTTGGCTATAAGTGTATTTATTTTTTTACTTCTCTCTATCTCTTTCTTCGTACTCCCTCCGTCCCATAATATAAGAATGTTTTTGACACTAGTGTAGTGCCAAAAATGTTCTTATATTATGGGACACAGGGAGTACTAGTATTTATTGCATTTGCCAAGGAGTGACCTCTTCCAATGAAAAGGTGTTGCTAAGTTTGCTTCATTTAATTAGCTATAGACTCAAAATTGTCTTTTCACCTAGGTACACGCGCTTAGCACCGTTTCTTCCTTGGGTCACCAAACTAGTCTCTCTCTCTTCTTGATTAACTTGCCACATCAGACTTTATGCCTATGTGGCAAGCTTAAGCACCTGTAGGAGCAAGTAATTACAATAGTGCGCTTTACATGGCATTTTTGCATATGTGGAGGAAAGAGAGGCAAGGAAAAAGTGGAGAAGTGGGCTCTCATGCAAGAGCCAGCCTCTACTACATGGTGGAGCATTGGGAGAGGCACCTGTATGGAGGTGGTTAGGAATCAGGAGACTCACGCCGGTCGTAGCGCCTTAGTTAAAATGATAATGGCAAGTCAAATCACGGGGCCCCACCTGTCCAGCAGTAACTCGCTGTCAAATCACACATCCCTACGTTTGCAGCAGCCTACTCCCTCGTCTTCTTGCGTCTCTGTCGAACCGACTTGGCGGAACTTCCCCGCCGCCTACTGCGCAGGAAAAGCCCCGCCCTCGGCCTTTAAATAGTATACAGTATACTAATTTTGTATCCATGGATTGCACCAGCGTCATGGAGCAAAGCGTCTAGAAAATGGTTGTACACATGTACGGAGTATATAGCACGCCCGTCACGTTCACGTCGCACCCCAGACGGTCGGTCGGTCTGGCACGCTGCTCTCCGAATGGAACACGCGTCATATTGCATTCGCACACACATGTGGGACGGCAATTGAGAACCGACCATAGGCACACTCCCTGGCCCCGCAAGTCAGGTGACTTAATAGAAGAGGGAGACGAGCGATAGTACTAGAGAAGTGTTGTACTACATTGGTGCCTGGACGATCCCTGCAAGACACGGAAGATCAGTTCGTCCATGCATGTGACCAGACTCCAGCAGACACGCCTGGATTGGCTATCGTCTACATATCGTGCAGGCTGTGTTGTACATGGCTGTAGTTGTGGTGAGAAATCTAAAAAAAGGTTTCTTGTCATCTCGCAAAATTAGGTGTCATGTGCTTCGGATCACTGCGAGGGTTAAACAGCGACAACTGAGTTGGGCTAGTCATTGGGGGCACATGCATGAACAGTGACTACTCGGTTGCCATCTAGGTCAAGACGGCTATGTTAATTAGGACATCTATCGACGGACCCCTTTTCTACGAGTTTATCTTTAATTTGAGCTTTATTCCTCGTCTAGTTTGTCCGTCGGGATTCATGTTGTCTCCTTTGGGCAGTGAGGTTATGATTTCTTGTCATGTGGCATTTTTTCCTGTTATATGTTATAATCCGGCGCTTCAGATCAAAATGACGACAACTGCGCCTCCGGGCCACGTGCATGAAGACTTCTCGACAGTCATTGACGAGGTCAAGCCGGCTCCGGTAGACAAAAGAAAACTAGTACTACTCCACTATATAGGCAGGAGCCTCCACGCTTGCTTGCTAGTGTTGCTCTCTTCACACTGTCTCGGCCTCTCCAGATCTAAACATGATAGCGGTGGCCACTCTCTCTCTCTCTCTCTCTCTCTCTCTCTCTCTCTCTCTCTCTCTCTCTCTCTCTCTCTCTCTCTCTGCTCACCGCTGGTCACAGATCCAGCCGGAGCCTCTCCGCCGGGGAAGGTGAGAAGGTGCAACGTTCACGCGATCGTCCTCGGCGACGGCTCTTACCCACTGCTGGGCGCGTCCCGATCAGCCTGCCTTGCCATTCTCTCCCAAGCACCGCTGGCAAGGGAGGGCCTCCGACCCCTTCTTCCTCGCTGCCATAGTGTGGGCAGATCCGGCCTCCCGCCGCCCACCTAGCGACATCCCGGCGACCATCAGGTTTAACTTCCTTCGAAACCGGCCTTGCTCTACTTCCCGAGCTCCTGACGTCGCTGCATTTGTATCTTTTACTATTTCTCAGGCCCCCTCATAGATGGGATCGATCGGCTGTTCAAAAACCACCTAATTTTTTTACGTTTAAGAGGTAAAACTAGTTCATGCACTCAAATCTAGTACTACTTGGTTCAAACAAGGAAGAAAGGGGGTGGGGGTGGGGGAGGATTTGTTAACTGAATCTAGGACTTGGTCGAAAGAGGAAATAATGGGGGCAAAAAGTAGCAGAGACTGACTATCCAACTGGTCTCTAGGTCTAATAGAGAAATAAAGGGAAACGCGGTACAAACTCAATATAAACCCAATCTATTGGTTGAAAAAGGAAAGAAAATGGGGACTGGGGGACAAGTCAACAGAGTAAGTCCAGCACTAGATTTGCTAGCCTCACACAGTATAAGGTGGCTATACCGAACAAAAATGGGACAACCCAGATATCCTGTTCTGATGTTTGTTGCCCCGAGCCACTCTTATGTAATGCCACTGGTAAAATGTAGCATTCGCATTGTTAAAAGTAAGGACACATTAAACCAATGTTGTTTTCAATGTAATGCCTCCAGTAATATGAATCAATGGCACTTCTTTACATGTCCTGCTAAAATTTCCCATTAAGATAAGTTGGTTCTTTTCGTTAGAAATGCAACTGTCCTAGTCCGCCTACTCTCCCGTGCCCAAAGTAATGTCGTATTTAATGGTTGTCATAGTTAATCCTAATGCCCACACTAATATCTAGCAATGCCACTGCTTTAGAAATTTCTACTGTCCTTGTAGGATTGCCATTCAGATAAGGAACATGCTTCTTTTCATTTGATGCATGTTTCATCACTTGTTAGTCACCCTCCTTTCCACTTTTTTGTGCAAACAGAGATATACATTTCACGCTCGATCTTAGTTGAACTGCACAAATGATATCCAAATTATAGTTGAGCATTCCAGGAGCTTCACAACCAACCTTGATGTTGCTCAATTTTATTGCAACTAATGAAGAAGAAGCTCTGTGGGTTTCGTTTTCTGATGGAAATGGAACCGGGGTTGGAGCCCTTTTCTTAAAAAAAATTGAAGAAGAAGCTGCTAGCTCATGGGACATTGCTTCATTTTAGGTGAACTGCACCAAAAGGTCCCATGAATTGAATCATCCATGTTGGTGACTGAAAGAGCCAGCTTCAGCATCCCAGTCTAAGCACCCCCGGCCTCCATCCTTGTGACGCACGGTACACCTTGTTTGCCACCTGCTCGACCCTAGTGTCACTGATAAAATGAAGTAATAGTACAGTTAAAATAGAGCGAGTGTCATCTCTATCATTTCATTTCCAATGTAGATAAAGAAAGTGCTTCTCTTTGTTAATGTATCTTTCATCAACTAGTCCCATTGTTAATGTTTAAGCGTTTCTGCAAACTGGGGTGCTTAATTTTAGTTGATATGTACAAAAATAGAGATTTGAATGTCTCAAGGCGCCTCCTTATACTACCGCTGTACAGTGATGTTCATCACTGGCAGAAGGTGTATCAGGGAGACTTGAGACGATGTCCAGTATGAGGCATACCGTATGAGGCGTCGCAGGGCCCATCTCGCCCTCGCAGCATGGCATACTATGATACTATCGCAATATTTTCTTCTATTTATTTTGTGTGTTTCATCAACTAGTGCCACTATAATGTAATCACGTTTTTTCATTATCTGTGCAAACAGGGTTATTCAGCTACATTTTGGTGGAACTGCACAAATGTACGTATGGAACCGGCATATATGCAGAGTGCAAGGTGTGCCAAGTAAAAATTACCGACACCAACCATGCTGCATGCATGCATTGGCATCCACCACCACCAGTGGGATGTGTGGCGCTTTCTGTGGATGGATCTTTCTCGGCAACAAATCCGCTAACCAAATACTAGTAGCTTATATTGGCAGTTTTCTAGGGAGTACTCTTTTCTGAAAGAAGCACCAATCTATTTTTCTTTATTTGTACACTATGTCACAACTTTGACACAAAGGTCCAGAGCTATTTTAGGGTGATTGGTGTAGTACTCGGAGACTGATTGTAAGCATGATTTTCATTAGCTGTCACACTGATTGTAAGCATGAGCAGGTGGAAGATTAGGTTAGTGCGAAGCTTACCTTAAACCCTACCGCCGCCGTTGAAACGAGGCGAGCGTCGAGAGAACCGTGGAGAACGGTGGGGAAGCAACGTCGCGCCATCCGGCCTCCTCTTGCGGTGGGAGAACGAATACTCCTGTGGCTCCGGCTGGTTCTGCACCCTCACGAATGGCACACCATACTCGATCGATTCATTATCCTCTGGGTGCTCGATCTTCGACCTGTACGCCCACCACCTCCGCCTGACTGTCGCCTCGGGCGAATCTGTCTGCTCCATCGCCCATAGGAGATACTCGAAGAACTCAAAGGACTGCGGCGTGACTGCCGCCAAGGAGTACATGTACATCGCCGCCCTCATCGCCACCGTCTCGCTCTTTCGCATACATTGCCAGATGGCCCGCACCGTCCTCGAAATCTCCCACTCATTGTCAAACCAACTAAGGATCTCCTTCAACTTGGCTAACTTTGCCTGGTTGCCGTCGGTGATCTGCCTGATTCGCTGCTGCATCCTCTCCATAGATGTCCTTCTGAGTGGTCCAATGCTAGCTTTGGAAGATGGGAGGAGAGACGGTGGTCTTGCAATAGAGAAGAGGGAGAGGCGAGACAGTGGTTTTGGAATAGAGATGATGGAGAGGAGAGGAGGTGGTTTTGCAATGGAGAAGATCAGAAGAGGGAGAGGCGAGACGGTGGTTTTGGAATGGAGATGATGGAGAGGAGAGGAGGTGGTTTTGCAATGGAGAAGATCAGAAGAGGGAGAGGCGAGACGGTGGTTTTGGAATGGAGATGATGGAGAGGAGAGGAGGTGGTTTTGGAATGGAGATGATGGAGAGGAGAGGACGTGGTTTTGCAATGGAGAAGATCAAAAGAGGGAGAGGCGAGATGGTGGTTTTGGAATGGAGATGATGGAGAGGAGAGGAGGTGGTTTTGCAATGGAGAAGAGGGAGAGGAGTGTGCGGCAGCGATTTAGGATTGGACGAGAGGGCCGGCGCGCTGTGACTGGATCAAAATCAAAATCAATTTACCCTTTAATTAAGAAAGCGACCCCACATTAACTAGTCTCCCTTTTATTCTAGGTCATAATTGACCATGGTTTTCGCACATAAAATATATGTTATACATTGCAAAAATAATATAATTTGAAAGTACATTCAGATACAAACCAAACGATACAATTTTTGGTGACATGCATTCACATTTTGCTTGTCAAATACAGTACATGGTCAAACTTTGACCCAAAATACGCAAAACAACAAAAAATACTTCCAAGACCAGCGCCGCTCTTTGCTCTTCTCATCTTAACCACCGCCGCTCCTCTCCTGTTCCAATCTAAATCCAGCGCCGCTCCTCTCCTCTTCCATTTCAAAACCACCGCCTGATACGTCTCCAACGTATCTATAATTTTTGATTGTTCCATGCTATTATATTACACCTTTTGGATGTTTATGGGCTTTTTTTACACATTTATATCATTTTTGGGACTAACCTACTAACCGGAGGCCCAGCCCATATTGCTGTTTTATTGCCTGTTTTAGTATTTCGAAGAAAAGGAATATCAAACGGAGTCCAAACGGAATGAAACCTTCGGCATCGTGATTTTTTGGAAGAATATCATCCTGGAGGCTTGGAGATCAAGTCGGAAGATAGTCGAGGAGCCCAGGAGATAGGGGGGCGCCCCCCTACAAGGCGCGGCCCCCTGTCTCGTGGACCCCTCGAGCACCCCCGGACCGACTTCTTTCGCCTATATAACCCTACATACCCTAAAACCATCGAATATCAAGATAGATCGGGAGTTCCGCCGCAGCAAGCCTCTGTAGCCACCAAAAACCTCTCGGGAGCCCGTTCTGGCACCCTGCCGGAGGGGGAATCCATCACCGGTGGCCATCTTCATCATCCCGGCGCTATCCATGACGAGGAGGGAGTAATTCACCCTCGGGACTGAGGGTATGTACCAGTAGCTATGTGTTTGATCTCTCTCTCTCTCTCCCTCTCGTGTTCTCTCTATGGCATGATCTTGATGTATCGCGAGCTTTGCTATTATAGTTGGATCTTATGATGTTTCTCCCCCCTCTACTCTCTTGTGATGAATTGAGTTTCCCTCTTGAAGTTATCTTATCGGATTGAGTCTTTAGTTGAGAACACTTGATGTATGCCTTGCCGTGTTTATCTGTGGTGACAATGGGATATCACGTGCCACTTGATGTATGTTTTGGTGACCAACTTGCGGGTTTCGCCCATGAACCTATGCATAGGGGTTGGCATACGTTTTCTTGACTCTCCGGTAGAAACTTTGGGGCACTCTTTGAAGTACTTTGTGTTGGTTGGATGAACCTGAGATTCTGTGATGCATATCGTATAATCATGCCCACGGATACTTGAGGTGACAATGGAGTATCTAGGTGACATTAGGGTTTTGGTTGATTTGTGTCTTAAGGTGTTATTCTAGTACGAACTCTTGAATAGATCGATTCGAAAGAATAACTTTGAGGTAGTTTCATACCCTACCATAATCTCTACGTTTGTTCTCGCTATTAGTGGCTTTGGAGTGACTCTTTGTTGCATGTTGAGGGATTGTTATATGATCTATCTATGTTATTATTGTTGAGAGAACTTGCACTAGTGAAAGTATGAACCCTAGGCCTTGTCTCCTATCATTGCAATACTGTTTACGCTCACTTTTATCATTAGTTACCTTGCTGTTTTTATATTTTCAGATTACAAATACCTTTATCTACCATCCATATTGCACTTGTATCACCATCTCTTCGCCGAACTAGTGCACCTATACAATTTACCATTGTATTGGGTGTGTTGGGGACACAAGAGACTCTTTGTTATTTGGTTGCAGGGTTGTTTGAGCGAGACCATCTTCATCCTACGCCTCCCACGGATTGATAAACCTTAGGTCATCCACTTGAGGGAAATTTGCTACTGTCCTACAAACCTGTGCACTTGCAGGCCCAACAACGTCTACAAGAAGAAGGTTGTGTAGTAGACATCAAGCTCTTTTCTGGCGCCGTGGCCGGGGAGGCTAGGTAAAGGGCACTCACTCACACCCCGTCAACTAAGCTCTTTTCTGGCGCCGTTGCCGGGGAGGTGATTGCTTGAAGGTATATCTTTAGATCTTGTAATCAAATCTTTTTGTTTCTTGTTTTATCACTAGTTTAGTTTATAAAAGAAAACTACAAAAAAATGGAGTTAAGTTTGTCTCATACGCTTCGTCTTTTTAATATCTTTCGTGAGTTTGATGGAAAGGAAAATTGTGCTCAAGTGCTAAAAGAAGAATGCATTAAAATGCTTGGTACTAAATCTTTGAATGATGAGCATGATTGCAATGTTGTTAGTATGAACTCCTTGAATATCCATAGTACTAATGATGATTGCTCTAGTCATGATAAAAATATCTCTTATGAGCATGTCAACTTTTGTGGAGTGCATGTTTGCATGAACACACCAAATAGAGAAGATATATATTGCAAGAGACATAAGCATTTAGAAACTAAATGGTTGCAAGAAAGGCTAGATGTGAATGCTGAAAATTTAAAATTCCTTTGCCGTACTTGTGAACTTTGCAATGAACGTGGTCATTTACATCTCCAATGCAAATTGTTTCATGACCGAATCGTGTCCAAAAGTTGTGATGATTTGATTTCCCTTGCACATTATAATGAACTTAGTTTGCTTTTGGGTTATGAAGATTTGAAACGTTTAACTAAGCCTATTCCAGAATTTAATCTTGAGCATCTCCTTGATATTGACCTAGAGGATATTTATATATTTTGTGCGGAGAATTGCATTGAAAATCCTTATATTGCCAATTACCTAAAGAAAAGAAAGCAAAAAGAAGACGATGAGAATACTAATGAAAGGGAAGAGACTCCCCAATCTCCTCCTATTCTTTCTTATGATGAATCAGGCAACGAGGAGGAGCTTTCTATTCAACCAATCTCATCAATAAGGAGCTCAAAGAGGAAGGTTGAACCCACACATAATGTGAAGAAGAAAAGAAAAGAAGGAGCAACAAAGGTACAAAGGTATCCCTCCCAAATGATGTTGCTCCTACTACTCATTGTGATGATGATAATTGCTATACTATTTGTGCTATCAATATTTTTAATGATGAGAGTGATTATGCTTATCATATGAAAGGTCCCAAGCTTGGGGAAGCTATGTTTGATGAGGATGAAATATTTGAGAATATATTTGCTAGAATTAATGTCTGTCCCAAGCTTGGGGATGCTATGTTTAATGAAGATGATATTTTTAGCATCCCAAGTTTTGATATGCAAAGTTGTTATGATGATAGCCTCCTACCTATGATGATTATATTGATGAAAGTGGGTTTGGAAGAGTGTCAACTTTAGGAAGTAGTGATCCCACTATTTTGGAGGATATTGAATCTTATTGTGATGAATATGAAAGTGGATTTGGAAGAGTGTCAACTTTATTTAGTGATTCCACTATCTTGGGAGAGGTTTCGATCGATTATGATGAGAACGAAGTTGCTACTTATGATTATTATTGTGATGAAACTTATGCTATAAAAAGTAGTGATGATTATATTTACAAATCTTGTCATGACTATGATTACCCTTTTTCTGAACATTACTCTTTTAATGTGGAAACAATTTTTAGTGTTCAAGTCTTTTATGATACTCCCACTATTCCGAATGAGAAGAATTTTGCTTATGTGGAGAGTAGTAAATTTTCTATGCTTGTAGATCATGAAAAGAATGCTTTAGGTGCTGGTTATATTGTTGAATTCATTCATGGTGCTACTGAAAATTATTATGAGGGAGGAATATATGCTTGTAGGAATTGCAATAATGTCAAGTTTCCTCTCTATGTGTTGAAAATTTTGAAGCTATGCTTGTTTTACCTTCCTATACTAGTTGATTATTGTTCTCATAAGTTGTTTGCTCATAAAATCCCTATGCATAGGAAGTGGGTTAGACTTAAATGTGCTAGTCATATGCTTCATGATGCTCCCGTTATGTTTCAATTCTTATCTTTTATGTGAGCATCATTGTCATCATCATGCCTAGCTAGAAAGGCATTAAAAAAAGCGCTTGTTGGGAGACATCCCAATATTTATCCTTACTGTTTTTGTGTGTTCACATGATTATGCTACTGTAGTAATCATGTTTTATAGCTTTTGTTTCAATAAAGTGCCAAGTAAGACCTTTAGGATAGCTTACGGTGATAGTTGTGTTGATCCGGCTGAAAATCAGAAACTTTTGCATTCAGTAAATTAGTTTTGTTAATTAACAGAAACGTGCTTCTGATATGATTCTTTTTGCTCTGGATTTTTACACGAATTTCTTAGGACTTCCTAATTTGGTAGGATTTTTGGAGTTCCAGAAGTATACGTTTGATATATATTACTACAGACTGTTCTGTTTTTGACAGATTCTGTTTTCTATATGTTGTTTGCTTATTTTGATGAATCTATGAGTAGTATCAGAGGGTATGAACCATAGATAAGTTGTAGTACAGTAGATGTTACACCAATATGAATTTAGAATGAGTTCATTACAGTACCTAAGTGGTGGTTTTATTTTCTTATACTAACGGAGCTTACGAGTTTTCTGTTGAGTTTTGTGTTGTGAAGTTTTCAAGTTCTGGGTAAAGATTCTATGGACTATGGAATAAGAAGTGGAAAGAGCCTAAGCTTGGGGATGCCCAAGGCATACCAAGGTAATATTCAAGGACAACCAAGAGCCTAAGCTTGGGGATGCCCCGGATGGCATCCCCTCTTTCGTCTTCGTTCATCGGTAACTTTACTTGGAGCTATATTTTTATTCACCACATGATATGTGTTTTGCTTGGAGAGTCATTTTCTCTTGTTAGTATTTGCTTGCTGTTATTTATAATAGTGTTTTACATCTTTATTTTCAATAAAAATGTCAAGGATAGCCTTTACCATGCTTATTTTGCTAGTATACATGTTGCTGTTTGAAAACAGAAAGCTTACCGCTGTTGCAAAAATTCCCTAGAAAAGTCAGAGCATGATATAATGATGAAACCTTTTGCATAATGAGATCTGATGAATTTAATACAGTGGGAATTTTATTTTATAATTTTTTAAGTTAGGGAAGTATTGATACTTTTGCATTCTTTACAGGCTGTACTGTTTTGGCAGATTGCTGTTATGGTTGCATTGTTTGCATATGTTTGCTTGTTTAATGATTCTATTTGAGGATAGGAGTATTAAATATGCAGAGGAATTTAGTATGCAATGTTGAATAATAATTTTAGTGATTTGTTACAGTAGAAAATGCTAAGGTTTTGTATTGGTTTATACTAACCTATCTCACGAGTTCTTGTTGAGTTTGTTGTGAATGAAGCTTTTGATAAAAAGAGAAACCATGATATGAGAGGAATTAAGGAGACAAAAAAGTTCAAGATTGGGGATGCCCAAGGCACCCCAAGATAATATTTCAAGAAGTCTCAAGCATCTAAGCTTGGGGATGTCCCGGTAGGCATCCCACCTTTCTTCTTCAACAACTATCGGTTAGCATCGGTTGACCCTAAGTTTTTGCTTCTTCACATGAGTTGTGCTATCCTTGCAATGCCATTTTATTTTGTTTTGCTTGATGTTTGAATACAATACCAAGATATGAAATTCTTTAATATTAGAGAGTCTTCACATAGTTGCACAATAATTCGACTACTCATTGATCTTTACTTATATCTTTCGGAGTAGTTTGTCTTTTGCTCTAGTGCATCACTTATATCTTTTAGAGCACGGCGGTGGATATATTTTGTAGAAATTGCTAGTCTCTCATGCTTCACTTATATATTTTTGAGAGTCTTTTAGAACAGCATGGTATTTGCTATGGTTACAAAGTTGGTCCTAGAATGATGAGCATCCAAGTTGGGTATAATAAAAACTATCATAGGAAGTGAATTGGATGCTATGATCAATTTGACACTTGATAATTGTTTTGAGATATGGAGGTAGTGATATTAAAGTCATGCTAGTTGGGTGATTATGAATTTAAAGAATGCTTGTGTTGAAGTTAGCAAATCCCGTAGCATGCACGTATGGTTAAAGTTGTGTAACAAATTTGAAACATGAAGTGTACCTGGCTTGTGCATCCTTATGAGTGGCGGTCGGGGACAAGCGATGGTCTTTTCCTACCAATCTATCCCCCTAGGAGCATGCGCATAGTACTTGATTTTTGATGACTTCTAAATTTTTACAATAAGTATATGAGTTCTTTTGACTAATGTTGAGTCCATGGATTATACGCACTTTTACCTTTCCATCATTGCTAGCCTCTTCGGTACCGTGCATTGCCCTTTCTCACCTCGAGAGTTGGTGCAAACTTCGCCGGTGCATCCAAACCCCGTGATACGATACGCTCTATCACACATAAGCCTCATTATATCTTCCTCAAAACAACCACCATACCTACCTATCATGGCATTTCCATAGCCATTCCGAGATATATTGCCATGCAACTTCCATCATCATCATATTCATGACTTGAGCATTCATTGTCATATTGCTTTGCATGATCGTAAGATAGCTAGCATGATGTTTTCATGGCTTGTCCGTTTTTTGATGTCATTGCTACGCTAGATCATTGCACATCCCAGTACACCGCCGGAAGCATTCATATAGAGTCATATCTTTGTTCCAGTATCGAGTTGTAAGTAAATAAAAGTGTGATGATCATCATTATTAGAGCATTGTCCCCAAAAAGAAAAAAAAGAAAGGCCAAAGAAAAAAAGAAAAAGAAAAAAAGAAAAAGAAAAAAAAGGAAAAAAATAAAAGGGGCAATGTTACTATCTCTTTTTTCCACACTTCTGCTTCAAAGTAGCACCATGTTCTTCATATAGATTGTCTCCTATGTTGTTACTTTCATATACTAGTGGGAATTTTCATTATAGAACTTGGCTTGTATATTCCAACGATGGGCTTCCTCAAATGCCCTAGGTCTTTATGAGCAAGCAAGTTGGATGCACACCCACTTAGTTTCTTTTGTTGAGCTTTCATACACTTATAGCTCTTAGTGCATCCGTTGCATGGCAATCCCTACTCCTCGCATTGACATCAATTGATGGGCATCTCCATAGCCCGTTGATTAGCCACGTCGATGTGAGACTTTCTCCTTTTTTGTCTTCTCCACACAATCCCCATCATCATATTCTATTCCACCCATAGTGCTATATCGATGGCTCACGCTCATGTATTGCGTGAAGGTTGAAAGAGTTTGAGATTATTTAAGTATGAAACAATTGCTTGGCTTGTCATCAGGGGTATAGAAGTTGGGAACATCTTTGTATGATAAAAATGAAGCATAGCCTAACTATATGATTTTGTAGGGATGAACTTTCTTTTGCCATGTTATTTTGAGAAGACATGATTACTTTGATTAGTATGCTTGAAGTGTTACTATTTCTTTTATCAATATGAACTTTTATTTTGAATCATTTGGATCTGAACATTCATGCCACAATAAAGAAAATTACATTGAGAATTATGCTAGGTAGCATTCCACATCAAAAATTCTGTTTTTATCATTTACCTACTCGAGGACGAGCAGGAATTAAGCTTGGGGATGCTTGATACGCCTCCAACGTATCTATAATTTTTGATTGTTCCATGATATTATATTACCCCCTTTGGATGTTTATGGGCTTTATTTTACACATTTATATCATTTTTGGGACTAACCTACTAACCGGAGGCCCAGCCCATATTGCTGTTTTATTGCCTGTTTCAGTATTTCGAAGAAAAAGAATATCAAACGGAGTCCAAACGGAATGAAACCTTCAGCATCGTGATTTTTTGGAAGAATATCATCCTGGAGGCTTGGAGATCAAGTCAGAAGATACTCGAGGAGCCCAGGAGATAGGGGGCGCGCCCCTCTACAGGGCGCGACCCCCCTGTCTCGTGGACCCCTCGAGCACCCCCCGACCGACTTCTTTCGCCTAAATAACCCTACGTACCCTAAAACCATCGAATATCAAGATAGATCGGGAGTTCCGCCGCCGCAAGCCTCTGTAGCCACCAAAAACCTCTCGGGAGCCCGTTCCGGCACCCTGCCGGAGGGGGAATCCATCACCGGTGGCCATCTTCATCATCCCGGCGCTATCCATGACGAGGAGGGAGTAGTTCACCCTCGGGGCTGAGGGTATGTACTAGTAGCTATGTGTTTGATCTCTCTCTCTCTCATGTTCTCTCTATGGCACGATCTTGATGTATCACGAGCTTTGCTATTATAGTTGGATCTTATGATGTTTCTCCCCCCTCTACTCTCTTGTGATGAATTGAGTTTCCCTCTTGAAGTTATCTTATCGGATTGAGTCTTTATTTGAGAACACTTGATGTATGCCTTGCCGTGTTTATCTGTGGTGACAATGGGATATCACGTGCCACTTGATGTATGTTTTGGTGACCAACTTGCGGGTTTCGCCCATGAACCTATGCATAGGGGTTGGCACACGTTTTCTTGACTCTCCAGTAGAAACTTTGGGGCACTCTTTGAAGTACTTTGTGTTGGTTGGATGAATCTAAGATTGTGTGATGCATATCATATAATCATGCCCACGGATACTTGAGGTGACAATGGAGTATCTAGGTGACATTAGGGTTTTGGTTGATTTGTGTCTTAAGGTGTTATTCTAGTACGAACTCTTGAATAGATCGATCCGAAAGAATAACTTTGAGGTGGTTTCGTACCCTACCATAATCTCTACGTTTGTTCTCTGCTATTAGTGGCTTTGGAGTGACTCTTTGTTGCATGTTGAGGGATTGTTATATGATCTATCTATGTTATTATTGTTGAGAGAACTTGCACTAGTGAAAGTATGAACACTATGCCTTGTTTCCTATCATTGCAATACCGTTTACGCTCACTTTTATCATTAGTTACCTTGCTGTTTTTATATTTTCAGATTACAAATACCTTTATCTACCATCCATTTTTCACTTGTATCACCATCTCTTCGCCGAACTAGTGCACCTATACAATTTACCATTGTATTGGGTGTGTTGGGGACACAAGAGACTCTTTGTTATTTGGTTGCAGGGTTGTTTGAGAGAGACCATCTTCATCCTACGCCTCCCACGGATTGATAAACCATAGGTCATCCACTTGAGGGAAATTTGCTACTGTCCTACAAACCTGTGCACTTGCAGGCCCAACAACGTCTACAAGAAGAAGGTTGTGTAGTAGACATCACCGCCCCTCCTCTCCTGTTCCAGTCCAAAACCAGCGTCGCTCCTCTCCTGTTCTAATCCAAAACCAGCATTGGTCCTCTCCTCTTCCATTTAAAAACCACCGCCGATGAGTGAAGGTGCTGTGGAGAAGTAGATCGATGGAGGAGTACAACCGATACGTGAGGATCGCATACGGTGACCCTGTGAAGCTAGCTAGGATGTTGGAGATACAGTCTTGGTTTGACAATAAGGACCAACTAGCGGTGACGGCGACATCCATGGCCAAATATCTGCAACAGAGCGAAAAGGCGGCGATACTCCCGGAGGGAGTCGCGCTGGAGTACATAGAGCTGCTCCTCTGGGCCATGGAGCAAACGGATTCACCGAATCCGATCGTGAGGGAGCGGTGGTGGGAGTATCGATCCCTGATGGAGCATTCATCAGAGATTGAAGGATCGAGCATCTACAGGGTGCTGTTTGTGAGGGTGTCCTGGCAGAGCGAGCCGGTGGAGTCTTCGTCGACCGAACCCAACTGCAAGTGGAGAAAAGCAGTTGGCCCGACGACGCTTCCCCGCCATCGTCTCCCTCGCCGTTCACATCGTCTCACGAGGCGGCTGTCTGCCGCCGAGGAATAGGAGGGGGCTGCCCCCCCAGCCCAATAGTCGGGCAGGTTATGAATTATCAGGAGGAGCTTAGGGTTGTCAGTATTTGCAGGTTGTGAATTGTGTTTTGTGTTGTGCATTTTGAGAGTACTTTCAAATATGAATGTCTTTTAGATTTCAGATTTACAGTATTGATTCATATTTTATGAATTCTAGAGATCTATTTTTAGCACTTAAAAAAATGTAGTTTCATAGGAGTATAAAAGTGCAGACAATGTGATTCTCAGAGAAGAAACTGCAAGTTTCAGTTTCAGATAAGAAACTGCAAGTTCAGTTTCAGATAAGAAACTGCAACTTTTAGAGGCAGAGCATTTATATTAACACGGCCTTTTCAAACAGGGTTAACATCATGTTGGAAGTTTTATTCATGGTCGAAAATGGAACTACCAGTCAGTTAACATCATGCTGATCAACATTCATGCATAGCACATCTTCATATGATGCACAGTCAAAATGCCCACACAATGTCGAGTGTGCGAAACACAGAGAAAACGAGGGACGAAGTTTTGGCAAGTGTTGGACGTGGTTTTGGGCTGCCCCGTCTAGGCTTTCATTTTTAACATGCGCAACCCACGACCTCGGATGGGAGGTCCATAGGCCTGCTTGTATTTTCTTAGGGCCGTCATGTATCGACCGGCCTATGGACCTTCCATCCGAGGTTTTATTTTTGGCAGCCCAATTTATGTATTCTTTTGAAGAAAACGCAGAGGTCTGTTCTATTTTTCTGTATAAGAATAGGAACGTTAGGTCCAACTTATGTTTCCCTTAACTATATTATATATATTTAAATTATTTTATATGTTATTATATTTTTTTTTATTGTCATCATATATTTAACAGATACTTACATATGTAAGAAAACAATATCCCACATCTTATTAACTTATAAAAATAATTTCTTAACAAATAAAATCCTGAATTATTTTGGCATGAAAATCCTAGTGATTGTGTACAAAAGCTTGGTAAGATTTAAGGACGAATATAATAATATCACTTATTATTTAAATATATTTATAACAAAATGTTCAACCCCTTTTTATTTTTTGATAACATTGCTGGCCCAACCCAATATTATAATTAGAATCAACCCAGCAAAATCGTGTATTTCGAGAAAGTGCAAATGGCCTGTAATTTTTAGGAAATAAAATAAATGGGCCGCATGGACGCTATATTATTTGTTCACCTAGCCCAACTAATGGCTGTAATTCAACAAAGATCAAATTGACTGTAAATTCTACCGCGCAAAAAAAAAGACTGTAAATTCTGAAAAATGCGTTGAATACGTGCCACATTTTTTGAGGCTGAAATGTGGGCCAATAGGTCGAAACCAACGCAAGTCGTTGTCAATTTAGTCAACAAATGATTCTGACATGTTAGCCGTTGGATTTACATCCAACGACCGGCATCCATCTTCAATCTCTCGTCTTCTTCCTCCAGCGCCGCCGGGACCACCTCCCGCCTCCTGCTGCTAGCAGCTCTGCTTAGCACGCTTCGCTATGAAGCGCTACTCCACCGTTGGCCAGGCCATCCCTCCACCCCTCCACACCTCCTGTTCTTCTCCACCGACTGCCGAACCACACCGCACTAGAACCAGTTAACCCTCGTACACCTCTCCGTCTGCGACTCTACTCCCGCGTCTTCCCATCTCCGGCTCATTGCTGTCCGGGGCCTCGCCGTCGTCCACCACTTTGGATGCGCTCGGCGCGGCGTGGTCAACGTGGTCAACGAACGACACAATCGGAAGTAGACTGTGCGTGGAGAGGTTGACAGCTGGGTCCACGGCCTCACACAAGGAAATGCCTCCTTATTACGCGCAAAATAATGATTCCTCCACCTGACATCTGGGACCCACCGGAAGGGCCTCTGTATTTCGTGAAAAAAACGTGCCCCCAGCTGACATGTCGGACCCACCAGCTATCTTTGCACGCAAGGAAGTGCCTCCTTATTACGCACAAAAAATGAATACTCCCCTGCCAGCTGGAACCCGAGCATAGTGGGAGGCTGACTTGTGGGCCTACCAAGTTGACGGGGACGGAGGGCTTTGTCAACTTAGTCAATATGAACGATTCTAGCTCCTGTTACCGTGCGATGTTCATCCAACGGCCGTAGTGCTTCTTCAACCTCTGGTCTTCTTGCTCCAGCCGTCCAAACCAGCGCCGCTCGTGTCGCGTGCTCCTGCCTTCCGTGGCCGGTTGTGATGCCGCGGAGGCCTCACCGCCCCTACTACTCCCACCGCTTTCCAGGCCATCCCTCTACTCACCCACACCCCCTGTTATTCTGCGGCGACAGCAGCCTCACACCGCAGTCGAACCAATGAACCCTCGTACTCCTCTTCGCGTGGGCATCCACTGCTGCGTCTTCCCCGGCTCCGAGTCGTCCCCTTCCTAGGCCTCACCATCGTCCACCGCTGTGGTGCTCTCGGCGCGGCGTGGTCAACATGGTAAAGGAACGACTTCCATCGGACATGGACTATACATGGCGAGGCTGACAGCTGGGTCCACGACCACAGCAAGGAAGTGCCTCCTTATTATGTGCAAAATAATGATTCCTCCACCTGACAGCGGGGACCCACCGGACGGGCCAACGTATTTCGTGAAAAAAACGTTTCCCCCTGACTGCTGGGACCCACCAGCTACATCTTCGCACGCAAGGAAGTGCGTCCGAAGAAAAAAGATTCACCCCTCTGACTGCTGGGACCCACCAGCTACATCTTCGCACGCAAGGAAGTGCGTCCGGGCAAAAAATAAAAAATCGATTCGCCCCCCTGACTGCTGGGACCCACTAGCGACATGTTCGCACGCAAGGAAGTGCCTGACAGTCGGGACCCACCTGGTCGAAGCGTACGTAGCGTTGTCATTCTGGTCGCAAACGTGTACGTACATATATACTGGTGGATGTAGAGGCGCACACGTGTCGTAGTAGAGGCGCGCACGTAGCATGTACACGTACGTACAACGGCCAGGGTGCAAGAAAGAAAATACGGTCACGTATGTGTACATACGGGCAGGGTCTCGAACGCCTACTCGCGCATACATACGGCCAGGGCTCGTGTACATGGCTGGGTCGGAACGGAGAAACATCGTCGTCGTCGTATTCATGGGGAGGCAACGGAATGCGTTGTGTTCATGGGGAGGCAACGAAATACGTCGTGTTCATCGAGAGGCAACGGAATGCGTCGTGTTCATCGGGAGGCGACGGAAAGCGTGGGAGCCAACCGGCTGGGTCTGAACGGAATGCGTGGTCGTGTTCATCAGGAGGGCTTGGACGGAACAGGTGATGAAAACGAGGCCTGGCGTACCGCAGAACGGAGGAAACAGACCTCCTACATTCGGAACGGGGTCCTGTTGATTGGGAGGGGTCTGGCGTACCGCAAAACGGAGGAAATGGACCTCCTATGGTCGAAACGGGGGTCCTGATGATCGGGAGGGGTGTGGCGTACCGCAAAACGGAGGAAACGAACCTACTACGGTCGAAACGGGGGTCCTGTTGATCGGGAGGGGTGTGGAGTACCGCAAAATGGACGAAACGGACCTCCTACGAACGAAACGGGGTCCTGTTGATCGGGAGGGGTGTGGCGTACCGCAAAACGGAGGAAACGGACCTCCTACGGTCGAAAGGGGGGTCCTGTTGATCGGGAGGGGTGTGGTGTACCGCAAAATGGACGAAACGGATTTGTGTTGGAGCACTATGTTCGAAACAGGGGTCCTGTTCATTGGGAGGGGTGTGGCGTACCGCAAAACGGGACTCCACGGGATACTGTTCATCTCCACCGTCGACCTCCTCCAGCCTCCACGGGCTCCTGTTCATCCAGCCTCCACTGCGCGCTACTCCACCGGCTACTGTTCAACCACCCCTCCACGGCACCCCTCCATCGTCTACTGTTCATCCAGCCCTCCACACCACGGGGTCCTGTTCAACCACCCCTCCACGGGCACCCATCCACCGTCTACTGTTCATCCAGCCCTCCACACCACGGGGTCCTGTTCAACCACCCCTCCACGGGCACCCATCCACCGTCTACTGTTCATCCAGCCCTCCACACCACGGGGTCCTGTTCATCCAGAGGCAACGCCAGCACTCACTGTTCATCCAAACCCATCGCAACGCTTACTATTCATCCAATCGATCGGCTTCAGTTAGCAGCAGTAGCGAAGGAATCGCTCGATCGGGTTCAGTTAACAGCCATCGATCGATCGCTCGGGTTTAGTAACGCGTAGCCTGCAGTGCAATCGCTTGGGTTTAGTTAGAGCCCAACGCTTCGCTCGGGTTCAGTTAGAGCCAACGCCTCGCACACACGCGCGTACGTGTAGGAGAGAAACGCGCATCGCTCGGCCCCCGACCTCCCACCATAACCGGGAACTCCCCGAAATTTTCCTCGCCCTCGCTTCTACCACGGTTCTTTCCGTCATGGACGGCCCAAAGAATGTCATGCAGCTGCGTCTCCGGCCCGCCGAGGACGAAAAGCCCATTTTCTGTCATGATTTTTTGTCATAGAAGTAGGAGTCCACCACATCTATGATGATACCGGGTTTTGTCATAATTATCGTCATAGAAGTGTCATATGTATGACATAATTTTTTTTTCGTTCGGTCCAAAATGTGACGGATGTGTCTTTTTTTTGTAGTGTGTATTGCCATCCTATGATGTCTGAGTAGATTTTCGTTGTCCTATCGGTAATTGGTGAATTGCTATGATTGGTTTAATTTGGTTGTGGTTATGTTGCTGTCGTATTGTGCCCTCCGTGTCACGCAAGCGTGAGGGATTCCCGTTGTAGGTGTTGCAATACTTTCATGATTCGCTTATAGTGGGTTGCTTGAGTGACAGAAACATAAACTCGAGTAAGGGGGTTGTGGCGTATGGGATAAAGGGGACTTGATGCTTTAATGCTATGGTTGAGTTTTACCTTAATGATCTTTATTAGTTGCGGATGCTTGCTAGAGTTCCAATCATAAGTGCATATGATCCAAGAAGAGAAAGTATGTTAGCTTATGCCTCCCCCACATAAAACTTGCTATCGGTCTAGTAAAGTAGTCAATTGCTTAGGGACAATTTCACAACTCCTACCACCACTTTTCCACACTCGTTATATTTACTTTATTGCTTCTTTATCTAAATAGCCCCTACTTTTTATTACGTGCTTTTTATATTCTTGCAAACCTATCCAACAACACCTACGAAGTACTTCTAGTTTTATACTTGTTCTAGGTAAAGCGAACGTTAAGCGTGCGTAGAGTTGTATCGGTGGTCGATAGAACTTGAGGGAATATTTGTTCTACCTTTAGCTCCTCGTTGGGTTCGATATCAACATGGGGTCTAGTTTTGAAGATCTCGTCGAAACGGATTTAATAGTGAAAACGGATTTTTAGTTCGCTTTTTTATTTAGGAGATACAACATTTTTAAGCCGAAAACCAAAAAAAAATCTGCTGATGTTATCTATTCATACGTGGCAAAATGAATGGTGACGGAGGCGTGTGGGCGATGTGCAAACGCCCACACGTGTGGGCGTTAACATTTTCGAAAAAGTATTGTTTGTCAAAAAAAATACTTACTTGTAATTATGTTCGTCGCCTCCTTCCTTTCCACCCCCGTCTATCGGCAGACGCAAAAAGGGACGAAAAACCAAACTTCTCCCGCAAGACTGGCTCGCACCAAATCGCATCGCCCTTGGAGTCGCCCCTCACTGATCCCTTGGCGTCCTGCTTCCCAAGCCACAGCCCACAGGCCCCCACGCCCAGCTCCTCCCGCTCCGATTTCACAGCCTGCGAGCTAGCCATGTCGATTCGGCCGCTGTTGCTGCCGGAGCCGCCGGGCGAGGTGGATCGGGCGCCGGAGATCTTCGCGGGTGGCGTGGCCGCGGTGCGCCGCGCAGTTGTCATCGGGAACGGCTGCGCCGGCGCCGAGAACCAGTGCCTCGGCCTCGTCCGCGCCCTCGGCCTGGCCGACCGCCTCACGCTCTACGTAAGCAGAGCGCCGCCCCTCTCGTTTCCTCTCGTCCTGCTATGACTGTGTGACAGGATCGTTGTTAGTGCCCTTGTTAATCATGTCATCAGCTTAGCGTGGCATCGCGTATTGCGATTTAATTATTTACTTAGTAAATTTTACTAGAATAAAGCCCGTTGCTTGCAACCAATTTACTTGCAATGGAGAAGATTAGCCAGATGTGTATAATTTAGTTACTGGAATTATGTTTTGTTTGAAAAGTACATGTACCAGGAGCCTATTCAGGTATTTTCTAGAAGTGAATTCTCTAGAAGAGGATCAAAAGTAGTGGATTCTAGAATTACCCGGTTGAGCCTATTCAGGTATTTCCTAAAGGTGAATTCTCTAGAAGAGGCTCTAAATATGTATTTGGCTTCTTGGATGCTTATCAGACGTTACAAAGCATTTCAGATGATGTGGCGTTTTGTTAGCTCTTCTTTTGCACTCAGCTTTGATAAGAGGTTGATTTGATCATCTTATATTTTTGCTGTAACTTTATACTACCTTGACATTGCTGTTGTTAGATACTACTATGTTAGAGCAACTCTAGCAGAGTCACCATATTGGCAGCCTCCAAAACATGTATGGAGCACGCTTCATAACATTATGGAGGCTGCGAGGCGATGCGCAAACTCAAATGCGCCATATTGCTGCCTCCATATTATTTTCTTTTTTTATTGCATCACCTCAATACTCATACACTAATTTGAGGGATTGAACACTTGACTAAACGTTGCGTTACAAAGTTGTTACATGGGGGGAGAAAAGTCGATTAATGACATTTTTATATCATGTGTTCAAAATTTGTCTCTTTTACATATATTTAGTGACTATAGCTTGATTTTGAGCTCCATGTCGATGGTAAATGCCATGCACGGGGGCACATGCATATGTGGCGAGTCTAGCCATGGTGGTGTGACAGTCCGACGCGGTTCATGCCGGAGCGGCAGAATTGGGCGTCCTCGTCTTCGTCCCATTCCTGTCCCGTGCGGTCGTCGAGGTCGGGGATGGCTTTATAAGCGGGGGCAAAGCCCAATATGGCGTGATTCGTCTGAATTTGACCGTCTCTGTGTTGAGTTTGCGCCATCTGTCATGCTTCCTCTCCACCACGAAATCCGCCCATGCCTTCTCGTACTCGAGCTAGACAGCGTGGTCCCTCCCCGCCGCCAACACCTGCCTGACGAGGGTCTCCTCGAAGATTTTGTTGTGGCGAGATCCTCCTGCACAGCCTCCAACACGTCGTGGCGGTCCATCTCCTCCTCATCGATTTCGGCGGCCTCTTCCTCCACTTCCTCGCCGAGTATCCGTTCCTCCTCCTCCAAGAGCGGAACCCAGTCCAGCTGAAGGGGAAGCGGCATGGTGAAAGTGGAGGCGAAGAGGAAGTGGAGCTCTGGGCCAACACGGGGTGGTGACAGTCTTTTTATAGGACCAGGCAGCGGGAAAACATGGCGGCAAATTGCACGGGCAGTTGGGCATGTGGCGTCCGCCATTACTTGGCCCGTTTCCCGCTGAGATGAGCTTCTGCTGTCTGCGCCATTGGCATGGAAGGAAGATGGGCCGCACGGGAGGATGAGGAGAGGTAAAACTTTCCTCCCGTGCGGGCGGTTAGTGATGGAGGCATGGAGCACGCTGCAAAGCAACGCCCCACAGCCTCCAAATATGGAGGCTCGGGGGTTTGATTTGGAGCGGCCTCCATAAATTATGGCAATCCAGGGCAGGATGACGACTCTGCTAGAGCAGACTTTCCGGTCAAAATCGCCAAACAGGTGGTTAAGGACCGAGCCGATATGGCGACTCTGCTAGAGTTGTTCTTATTGGCGACTAGTCATCATTCCTAAACGCAAGCTGCTAGAGAGTAAGAGCAGCATGTTCAAGTCTTGGTTTTGGAGGTGTAATCATGGTTTAAGCATAACATAGCCTTGTCCTCGGTAGGTAGTGTAAGAGGATTGCTTCTAGCTTTTAGAGGGTTTCGTTAATTGTTACCATACCCTCTTCTTTTAAAACTTTTACCATGCCAGTGTTGTAGTCTGTTGCTGCAAATTAGGGGTGTAAACATTATTGTCAACTGTCAAGTTAATTCTGAAACGTCTCATCCACTTAATTTTTAGATGGCGATTTTTGGATTTGGTACCAGTTAATTCTTGGCCTGGCCTTTGCTCTGTGCATTCATGGTGATTCAGCAGCATGTAGTGCCTTAGTGCTCTCTTTGTCATGTGGTATCCATGGATTGAATTTTGGGTTGTGACGTACTGATTGGAATCTGGGAATGGCTCTACCTTCAAATACTCTAATAGATTGTCATTTCTTTCTGGGTTTCTGTTACTTATAGCCCTGCATGGGCTCAGTTAACAACATAAATAAGAAAACCATGCCAGTGAAAAGTTAATATAATGCTTGTCATTTCTGTCTAGTCTGCAGTTACTCATATGCATGTGTATTAGTTCGGTTAACAACATAAATCGGAACTTAATATAATGCAAATTCTTATGGATATTCGCTATCTTTATCTTTGTCGATATTTTTCTTAGGTCCAATTATATAACTATGTCACTGACCTCTTCAGTATGTTTTTTTTTGCCGTTCTTATGGATCTTGAGTACTCTCATTATTAACTTCTTTGTTAAAATATGTTTGGTCATGCAGCGTATTATCAGGCCAACCGGAGGAATCAACAAGTGGCTGCACTTTCTCCCTATCTCCTTGCATAAAATGGTGGACCAAGTACTCAGACATATACTGTCTAACACGACATTCACAACACTGTTTCAAGGAAAACTGTCGGCACCTTATCCTGTCAGTAATGTTCAATCTCTTGGATTGTCTTCTGTACTGGAAGCAGATTCCAAAAGGATAGTGACAATGGTCCGTGATACCTTCGAGAAGTAAGGTTCACATTTCTTATATTGTTGTTTTGCTGTTTGTGCACTACTGCATTGTTATATATTAATCATGGTACTATGCCACTTCTGAATATTTTACTCCAATCCCTTGTCTGCTTGTCACAATGCATGAATCAGTAAATCTCAATACTCATCCTTTCACTCCCAAGCAAATGCTTAGTTCTTCCAATGATGATTTTTCCCCACAGCATGTTCGTTGATTACTTTATTACCTGGTCTAACAACTTTATGAGTTGATTATAAGTTATAATCACCACACTGACTGCTTATGGCTGAGCTTGTGTTGGTATATTAGGAAGATACAGTAGAATCATATAATTCGTTTTCATTTCTCTTCTTGGCGATGGAACCTCTAAGAATATGTCATATCAGTATCACTATCATGACAATACCACTATGTCAAACATGTCATATCCTTGAATACTTGATACCATACTTCCAGGAAGAACATTTGAAAGAGAATGTGTTCTTTCATGAATTTGAAATAAGCAACCTATTAAAACATACTTCTGATTGGTCAGTTTCATATGAAAAATGTAGGCTAGCCTAAACATTCTTTTGTACATTTGCGCCATAAGTATTCAAACGTTCCTGGCATATAGTTTTTCTGATCTATTTCCTCAAAGTTTGATTTGCTTTCAGGGAAGGCCTGGCGATAGTTGTTGCTTGTGGCCGTGATACCATACCATATGCAAGCTCTGTAAGGTGTTTAGCTCCAGATAATGTCTTTGTCATTCAGGTAGGATACTGAAACCAATATCAGTGGCTTGTTCGATAATTTTTCAGTTGTTACTCAGCTAGGGATATGAACCATTGTGCGTGCTGCTTGCCACAAATTTGAGCTGAGTTTAATTATACTGTATTTTCTATGTCAGATACAACACCCCAGGTATCGCCTTGATAGGTTTGATTTGGTGGTGACTCCTCGCCATGATTACTACGCTTTAACTGCAAAGGGGCAACAAGAAGTACCGTGGCTTTTCCGGAGATGGATTACTCCACGAGAACCACCCGGTCCTAATGTGGTATGCTGCTATTTTTTCCTTGCAAATCTTCATATGTTTTCATCCAGCTGTTCTAGTTCTAAACTTTGAACATTGGAAAGCTAGGTCCTGACGTCTGGAGCACTTCACCAAGCAGATTCTGCTGCACTACGCATTGCTGCTACAAACTGGCATGATGAACTTGCTCCCTTGCCAAAGCCATTGGTAGTAGTAAATATTGGAGGACCAACAAGTAAACTCCTCCTTCCCTTCCTGCCTACATTTTAGAGAAAATCTGTCGTATCCCTGTTTCACGACACGCCATTGAACAAGCCACTGCGTTGCCAAATTGATGTCCTCCATATCATTTAGTGCAGTACACGAATGTGAAGCTCATGTGCTGGATTTTCTGTTGAAGGCTGGGGCCTCATGCCCATGCCCCCTATCTCACCCTAGTAGCAATGTCTATGTAACCCCCCATCATTTCTGCACGCCAGTTGGAGTAGCTCATCGATGGTTGGCTGCCCCACCATCTGTGACACACTACACATAACTACAAAACAGATGACTTATTTGACTGTGGCAAGAGAACCAATTTATATCTTGACCTACTGATTTATCCTGCCCTTCCCTTTTTGTTTGGGTTTGGTACGCATGCTATCGAGTAAGAACAATCTCATGTTATTCAGTAGCCGATATTTCATGCACTCTGGATTAGAACAACATTTGTGTTAGAATATGCCAGTTGAATAAATTTGATGTCTTTCGCTGTAGTATGCTTTAATACAATAATAGGTATAAATATTATACTCCCTCCGTCCCATAATGTAGGATGTTTTTTGACATTAGTGTAGTGTCAAAAAACGTCCTACATTATGGGACGGAGGGAGTACATTTTACATCTTAAAAGATGGGGTTGTTGCCTTGTTGGGTTACTTCAGTAGACAGGGTTGCAAACTTAAATAAGGTTTTGTTACTGATAAACCTTCCGAACTTAAATAAAGTGTTTTGTATCATGAAGATAAACCTTCCGAACTTAGATGGAGCACGTTCATTTTCCGAATGCCTTAATCCCAAATTTACATTTTATCAGGAATTCCATTGTTATACTGCATTTTTCTTCTTACAAAATCATGAAACCAAGCAGGACAAGTTATTTTTATTTGCATCTGATCATGTATTGGATAATTTAGTTGTGGAATGTAAGTTAGACTATATGCTCATATAAACAGGACATGGTAAATAAGTTTCAAAGCCACACCTTCCATTTTTCTCATTCGTGTAAACTCTTGCATTCCACATGTTTTCTCTTCATCTTACTCCCTCCATACACAGGAGTGGCGTCTTGGGATGTGTGCAGTGAAACTTTTAAATATCTGGCCAGCGATATCTGTATGATTATTTAGATTGGAGTTGACCACATTAAAATGATAAAAGATACTTCAGAAATTTTATTGAAAAATATTTTGGAGACCTGGGTGTGTGAGTTGGGGCGGGGGTATTATTGCTACTCTATTTATCTTGTTCAAATTTGCCAAGTTGCTGTTGCTAACAAAATACAAGCATTTTTATGCATTCACTTGCTTCGTACTTTTAGAATTTTGAGACCACAGTTTGAGCAGTTTCTTCTTACACGCTGATATATATAGATCTAATGCATGTCATTTCAATTCTCAGGAAACTGTAATTATGGTGTAGACCTTGCCAAGCAGTTGGTAAGCTCACTGCACAATGTTTCAGAGACCTGTGGAAGTGTCAGAATTTCATTTTCCAGGAGAACGCCACAAAAGGTAGGACCATTGGTTGCTCATATCTTGTTTTATGAGTTGTGCACAGTTAATTTTTTGGAACCCTTTTTTTGGCAGGTATCCGATCTTATATTGAGAGAGTTCAGCACACATCCAAAGTTCTACATTTGGGGTGGTGAAGGTAGATAATACTAGATAAAAAAAAGGCATTTGTCAGATGTTTTGATTTTTCTAGCAATGCAGAATTTATGCTGATCCGAATTTTCATATGCTGCAGAACCTAACCCACACCTAGGGCATCTTGCATGGGCCGATGCTTTCATCATAACAGCAGACTCGATAAGTATGCTAAGTGAGGCGTGCAGCACTGGGTGAGTTAGTGCTGTATACTTACACTCGTTCCTGTTTAGAACAAGTAAGTAGCTAAGCTTCCTATTACCTCTCTTTCAGGAAGCCGGTCTATGTCGTTGGAACTGAGCATTGCAGGTGGAAATTCTCAGATTTTCACAACACTCTGCAGAAACGAGGGGCTGTTCGTCCTTTCACTGGATCAGAAGATGTAAGTTTGCTATCCCTCGTCAGTTCACATCTCTCTAGTTACTCCTTATCAAGACCAAATCGTGTACTTCTGTTACAATTTTACCATATTGTGAGGAATGAGAGTGTTCCTTTTCCCCTTTCTGGCCACACATTTCTCAAGAGCAAATTCATGGCATGTCTACATGACCCTTTCGTCCATTGTAGATGTCAGACAGCTGGAGCTACCCTCCTCTGAACGATGCCATTGATGTGGCTGCACGGGTTCGTGAAGTGCTTGCACAACGTGGATGGACAGTGGGCTAATAGCGGTCGAAGCAGAGAAAAAGAGTGCCATTTTTGCTCCAGTTACGTTCCAAGCCCAGACAATTCAGAGCCTGCATTTCAGTTATCTTAGTTGCATCTGCATGAGGATTTTTTTTTTGCCATATCACCGATGCAAAACGACATCGCTTCTTTTCAAAAGATGGCTATATTTTTGGGAACATACTGTGTAAAGTTTTGAGCAGTCACACACAGACAGCAGTGTTTATTCTTGGCATATTCATGCATTATTGTACCTAGTGTTATGCTGTAAAGAAGCCGATATAGAAGTGCGAATGGAAGTTAAAAATCTTTGTCCTTGGAACGAGGTGACATCATACATTGTGTGACTGTGTCAAGTTTATCAGCAGCAAGTCATACTGGTCTTTTGTGCTACACAAGCATACGACGATACGCATATGCTGCGTTTTGTAATAGTATGGGAAACGTGGATGCCACGTTAGGTTCTTCTAGCACATATTTTAAGTACTGCTTGCAAAGCTTAACACCGTGTGGTTGTCTTGGTGATGTTTTGGAATTGACCATAGGTTTGGGGCTCATTCGGTCTGGAGGAAACTAAAACATAAGAATTATGAGTAGTATATGAATTTGACAGGATGGCACTTGTCATCCTAAAGAATTGTCTTCCCTCATTCCTACGCATAAAATAAGCTTTGAGTAGATGTATTGATTCCTCGTAAAACATAGGAAATGAATAATATTTTTATAAAATTTCTATACGTGTTTCCTATAAACCGAATGCATCTATCGAAAAAATTTCTATGAAATCCTTGTTCTTATGTTTTTCTTATAAAAATCTTCCAAACCGACTAAGGCCTCGGCCTTTTCACACGCTGGTGAAGATTTTGTAAGATTTCCATGTGGCCTTTGACAGATTGCTGACTTTTGTGTACAGTGAAGCCAAGAGAGCTTCCTACTATTTACTCCTAATTTGGAAGTAACTGAAACATTAGTTAAACAGTTTACTTTGACCCACTAACATCATCTACAACCAAATCCCTCATGCTTGCTCTAAACGTCCGGTTAGTGTCCGGACGAGTTTTGGCCACCCAACTGGGCTTCCCATATTCGTACCAAACACCCAGACTGACCGACACTCACCATAGCCGGCAACTGGGCTCCCCATAGCCACCCAACTAGAGAGGCCTGGACTTGTGCGGACCCGCCCACCACACAGGAGTGATGGATAGGGCCCACGCGATGATGCAGAAAAACTGATGGTCGGACGGGCGCCTCCTTCGCTCCGCGCCGCGTGGCGCCGCTCTGGCTTGCCACCCGAGGGAGGAAGCCGGCTATTTAAGCCGGATGGCGGCAGTAGAACCTTATGTTGGGGAATGTAGCAATAATTCAAAAAATTTCTACGTATCACCAAGATCCATCTAGGAGATTCTAGCAACAAGCGAGAGAGGAAGTGCATCTTCATACCTTTGAAGATCGCTAAGCAGAAGCGTTACTAGAACGCGGATGATGGAGTCGTACTCGCGGCGATTCAAATCGCGGAAGATCCGATCTAGCGCCGAACGGACGGCGCCTCCGCGTTCAACACACGTACAGCCCAGGGACGTCTCCTCCTTCTTGATCCAGCAAGGGGAGAGGAGAAGTTGAGGGAGAGCTCCGGCAGCACGACGGCGTGGTGGTGGAGCTTGTGGTATTTCTGCAGGGCTTCGCCAAGCTCTACGGAGGAGGAGGAGGTGTTGGGGAGGGAGGGGCTACGCCAGAGGAAGGGGTGCGGCAGCCCTCCCACCCCCCACTATTTATAGGGGCAAGGGAGAGGGGGGCCAGCCCCCTCCAGATGCATCTAGAGGGGGGGGGGGGGGAAGGGGAGGCTTGCCCCCCAAGCCAAGGGGGGCGCCCCCTTTAGGGTTTCCCCCAACCCTAGGCGCATGGGCCCTAGGGGGAGTTGGCGCCCAACCCACCTAGGGGCTGGTTCCCCTCCATATTCAGCCCATAGGGCCCTCCGGGGCAGGTGGACCCTCCCGGTGGAACCACGGAACCCCTTCGGTGGTCCCGGTACAATACCGGTAAACCCCCGAACACTTCCGACGACAATAAGGACTTCCCATATATAAATCTTCATCTCCGGACCATTCCGGAACTCCTCGTAACGTCTGTGATCTCATCCCGGACTCCGAACAACATTCGGTAACCACATACTATTTCCCATAACAACTCTAGCGTCACCGAACCTTAAGTTTGTAGACCCTACGGGTACGGGAATCATGCAGACATGACTGAGACAACTCTTCGGCCAATAACCAACAACGGGATCTGGATACCCATGTTGGCTCGCACATGTTTCACGATGATCTCATTGGATGAACCACGATGTCGGGGATTCAATCAATCCCGTATACAATTCCCTTTGTCCATCGGTATGTTACCCTCCCGATATTTGATCGTCGGAATCCCAATACCTCGTTCAATCTCGTTACCGGCAAGTCTCTTTACTCGTTCCATAATGCATGATCCCGTGACTAACTCCTTAGTCATATTGAGCTCATTATGATGATGCATTACCGAGTGGGCCCAGAGATACCTCTCTGTCATACGGAGTGACAAATCCCAGTCTCGATTCGTGCCGACTTAACAGACACTTTCGGGGATACCTGTAGTGCACCTTTATAGCCACCCAGTTACGTTGTGATGTTTGGTACACCCAAAGCATTCCTACGGTATCCGGGAGTTGCACAATCCCATGGTCTAAGGAAATGATACTTGACATTAGAAAAGCTCTTAGGAAACGAACTACACGATCTTGTGCTATGCTTAGGATTGGGTCTTGTCCATCACATCATTCTCCTAATGGTGTGATCCTGTTATCAACGACATCCAATATCCATGGTCAGGAAACCATAAACATCTATGGATCAACGAGCTAGTCAACTAGAGGCTCACTAGGGACATGTTGTGGTCTATGTATTCACACATGTATTACGGTTTCCGGTTAATACAATTATAGCATGAACCATAGACAATTATCATGAACAAGGAAATATAATAATAACCATTTTATTATTGCCTCTAGGTCATATTTCCAACAGTCTCCCACTTGCACTAGAGTCTATAATGTAGTTACATTGTGATGAATCATATACCCATAGAGTTCTGGTGTTGATCATGTTTTGCTCGTGAAAGAGGTTTAGTCAACGGATCTGCGATTCAGATCCGTATGCACTTTACAAGTATCTATGTCTCCATCTTGAACATTTTCACGAATGGAGTTGAAGCGACGCTTGATATGCCTGGTCTTCTTGTGAAACCTGGCTCCTTGGCAAGGGCAAAAGCTCCAGTGTTGTCACAGAAGAGAGTCATCGGGCCCGACGCATGGGAATAACTCCTAGCTCGGTAATGAACTCCTTCATCCAGATTGCTTCATGTGCTGCCTCTGAGGCTGCCATGTACTCTGCTTCACATGTAGATCCCGCCACGACGCTTTGCTTGCAATTGCACCAGCTGACTGCCCCATCATTCAAAATATACACATATCTGGTTTGTGACTTGGAGTCATCCAGATCTGTGTCAAAGCTAGCATCAACGTAACCCTTTACGACGAGCTCTTCGTCACCTCCATAAACGAGAAACATATCCTTAGTCCTTTTCAGGTACTTCAGGATATTCTTGACCGTTGTCGAGTGTTCCATGCTGGGATTACTTTGGTACCTCCCTACCAAACTTACGGCAAGGTTCACATCAGGTCTGGTACACAACATGGCATATATAATAGACCCTATGGCTGAGGCATAGGGGATGACACTCATCTTTTCTCTATCTTCTGCCGAGGTCGGGCATTGAGCCATGCTCAATTTCACATCTTGCAATACAGGCAAGAATCCCTTCTTGGACTGATCCATATTGAACTTCTTCAATATCTTATGAAGGTATGTGCTTTGTGAAAGACCGATGAGGCGTCTCGATCTATCTCTATAGATCTTGATGCCTAATATGTAAGCAGCTTCTCCAAGGTCCTTCATTGAAAAACACTTATTCAAGTAGGCCTTTATGCTTTCCAAAAGTTCTATATCATTTCCCATCAATAGTATGTCATCCACATATAATATGAGAAATGCTACAGAGCTCCCACTCACTTTCTTGTAACACAGGCTTCTCCATAAGTCCGCATAAACCCAAACGCTTTGATCATTTCATTAAAGCGAATGTTCCAACTCCGAGATGCTTGCACCAGCCCATAGATGGAGCGCTGGAGCTTGTACACCTTGTTAGCATTCTTAGGATTGACAAAACCTTCCGGTTGCATCATATACAATTCTTCCTTAAGGAAACTGTTAAGGAATGCCGTTTTGACGTCCATTTGCCATATCTCATAATCATAGAATGCGGCAACTGCTAACATGATTCAGACGAACTTCAGCTTTGCTACGGGTGAGAAGGTCTCACCGTAGTCAACCCCTTGAACTTGTCGGTAACCCTTAGCGACAAGCCGAGACTTATAGACGGTCACATTACCATCCGCGTCGGTCTTCTTCTTAAATATCCACTTATTTTCTATGGATTGCCGATCATCGGGCAAGTCTGTCAAAGTCCATACTTTGTTTTCATACATGGATCCTATCTCGGATTTCATGGCTTCAAGCCATTTGTTGGAATCCGGGCCCGCCATCGCTTCTTCATAGTTCGAAGGTTCACCGTTGTCTAACAACATGATTTCCAGGACAGGGTTATCATACCACTCTGGTGCCGAACGTGCCCTTGTGGACCTACGAAGTTCAGTAGCAACTTGATCAGAAGTTCCTTGATCATCATCATTAACTTCCTTTATAGTTGGTGCAGGCACCACAGAAACATCTTCCTGAGCTGCGCTACTTTCCGGTTCAAGAGGTAGTACTTCATCAAGTTCTACTTTCCTCCCACTTACTTCTTTCGAGAGAAACTCTTTCTCCAGAAAGTATCCATTCTTGGCAACAAAGATCTTGCTTTCAGATCTGAGGTAGAAGGTATACCCAATGGTTTCCTTAGGGTATCCTATGAAGACGCATTTTTCTGATTTGGGTTTGAGCTTTTCAGGTTGAAGTTTCTTGACATAAGCATTGCATCCCCAAACTTTTAGAAACGACAGCTTTGGTTTCTTCCCAAACCATAATTCATACACTGTCGTCTCAACGGATTTAGACGGTTCCCTATTTAAAGTGAATGTGGTTGTCTCTAAATCATAACCCCAAAATGATAGCGGTAAATCGGTAAGAGACATCATAGGTCGCACCATATCCAATAGAGTGCGATTACGATGTTCGGACACACCATTACACTGAGGTGTTCCAGGCGGCGCGAGTTGTGAACCAATTCCACATTTCCTTAAGTGCGTACCAAACTCATGACTCAAATATTCTCCTCCACGATCTGATCGTAAGAACTTTATTTTCCTGTCATGTTGATTCTCTACCTCACTCTAAAATTCCTTGAACTTTTCAAAGGTCTCACACTTGTGTTTCATTAAGTAGACATACCCATATCTACTTAAGTCATCAGTGAGGGTGAGAACATAACGATAGCCACCGCGAGCCTCAACACTCATTGGACCGCACACATCAGTATGTATTATTTCCAACAAGTTGGTTGCTCGCTCCATTGTTCCGGAGAATGAAGTCTTGGTCATCTTGCCCATGAGGCATGGTTCGCACATGTCAAATGATTCATAATCAAGAGACTCCAAAAGTCCATCTGCATGGAATTTCTTCATGCGTTTGACACCAATGTGACCAAGGCGGCAGTGCCACAAGTATGTGGGACTATCATTATTAACCTTACATATTTTGGTATTCACACTATGAATATGTGTAACATCACATTCGAGATTCAATAAGAATAAACCATTGGCCAGCGGGGCATGACCATAAAACATATCTCTCATATAAATAGAACAACCATTATTCTCAGATTTAAATGAGTAGCCATCTCGCATTAATTGAGATCCAGATACAATGTTCATGCTCAAAGTTGGCACTAAATAACAATTATTGAGGTTTAAAACTAATCCCGTAGGTAAATGTAAAGGTAGCGTGCCGACGGCGATCACAACGACCTTGGAACCATTCCCGACGCGCATCGTCACCTCGTCCTTCGCCAGTCTCCGCTTATTCCGCAGCTCCTATTTTGAGTTACAAATATGAGCAACCGCACCGGTATCAAATACCTAGGAGCTACTATGGGTACTTGTAAGGTACACATCAGTAACATGTATATCACATATACCTTTGGTGTTGCCGGCCTTCTTATCCGCTAAGTACTTGGGGCAGTTCCGCTTCTAGTGACCATTTCCCTTACAATAAAAGCACCGAGTCTCGGGCTTGGGTCCTTTGTTTGGCTTCTTCCCGACAACTTATTTACCGAGCGCGACAACTCCCTTGCTGTCTTTCTTGAAGTTCTTTTTACCCTTGCCTTTCTTGAAACTAGTGGTCTTATTCACCATCAACACTTGATGTTCCTTTTTGATTTCCACCTCCGCTGATTTCAGCATTGAATATAACTCAGGAATGGACTTCTCCATCCCTTGCATATTGTAGTTCATCACAAAGCTCTTGTAGATAGGTGGGAGCGATCCTGTCAATGACCGAGTCATATGGAAGATTAACTCCCAGCTGAGACAAACGGTTGTGCAACCCAGACATGGTGAGTATGTGCTCACTGACAGAACTGTTTTCCTCCATCTTACAACTGTAGAACTTGTTGGAGACTTCATATCTGTCGACCCGGGCATGAGCTTGGAAAACCATTTTCAGCTCTTGGAACATCTCATATGCTCCGTGCTGCTCAAAACGCTTTTGGAGCCCCAGTTCTAAGCTGTAAAGCATGCCGCACTGAACTAGGGAGTAATCATCACTAGGCGACTGCCAGGCGTTCATAACGTCCTGAGTTCCTGGGAAAATGGGTGCTTCACCTAGCGGTGCTTCAAGGACATATGCTTTCTTGGCAGCTATGAGGATGATCCTCAAGTTCTGGACCCAATCCGTATAGTTGCTACCATCGTCTTTCAGCTTGGTTTTCTCTAGGAACGCGTTGAAGTTGAGGGCAACACTGCGTGGGCCATTTGATCTACAAGACATATTGTAAAGATATTTTAGACTATGTTCATGATAATTAAGTTCATCTAATCAAATTAATTAATGAACTCCCACTCAGATAGACATCCCTCTAGTCATCTAAGTGATACATGATCCAAGTCAACTAGGCCATGTCCGATCATCACGTGAGACGGACTAGTCATCATCGGTGAACATCTTCATGTTGATCGTATCCACTATATGACTCATGTTCGACCTTTCGGTCTCTTGTGTTTCGAGGCCATGTCTGTACATGCTAGGCTCATCAAGTCAACCTAAGTGTTTTGCATGTGTAAATCTGGCTTACACCCGTTGTATGCGAACGTTAGAATCTATCACACCCGATCATCATGTGGTGCTTCGAAACAACGAATTTCCGCAATGGTGCACAGTTAGGGGGAACACTTTCCTGAAATTTTAGTGAGGGATCATCTTATTTATGCTACCGTCGTTCTAAGAAAATAAGATGTAAACATGACAAACATCACATGCAAATCATAAGGTGACATGATATGGCCAATATCATCTTGCGCCTTTGATCTCCATCTTTGAGGCGCGGCATGATCACCTTCGTCACCGGCATGACACCATGATCTCCATCATCATGATCTCCATCATCGTGTCTTCATGAAGTTGTCTCGCCAACTATTACTTATACTACTATGGCTAACGGTTAGCAATAAAGTAAAGTAATTACATGGCATTTTTAATGACACACAGGTCATACAATAAATTAAGACAACTCCTATGGCTCCTACCGGTTGTCATACTCATCGACATGCAAGTCGCGATTCCTATTACAAGAACATGATCAATCTCATACATCACATATATCATTCATCACATTCTTTTGGCCATATCATATCACATAGCATACCCTGCAAAAACAAGTTAGACGTCCTCTAATTGTTGTTGCATGTTTTACGTGGCTGCTATGGGTTTCTAGCAAGAACGTTTCTTACCTACGCAAAAGCCACAACAGTGATATGCCAATTGCTATTTACCCTTCACAAGGACCCTTTTCATCGAATCCGATCCGACTAAAGTGGGAGAGACAGACACCCGCTAGCCACCTTATGCAACAAGTGCATGTCAGTCGGTGGAACCCGTCTCACGTAAGCGTACGTGTAAGGTCGGTCCGGGCCGCTTCATCCCACAATACCGCCGAAACAAGATAGGACTAGTAACGGTAAGCAAATTGAACAAACCAACGCCCATAACTACTTGTGTTCTACTCGTGCATAGAATCTATGGATAGACCTAGCTCATGATGCCACTGTTGGGGAACGTAGCAATAATTCAAAATTTTCCTACGTATCACCAAGATCCATCTAGGAGATTCTAGCAACAAGAGAGAGAGAGAGAGAGAGAGGAAGTGCATCTTCATATCTTTGAATATCACTAAGCAGAAGCGTTACTAGAACGCGGATGATGGAGTCGTACTCGCGGCGATTCAAATCACGGAAGATCCGATCTAGCGCCGAATGGACGGCGCCTCCGCGTTCAACACACGTACAGCCCGGGGACGTCTCCTCCTTCTTGATCCAGCAAGGGGAGAGGATAAGTTGAGGGAGAACTCCGGCAGCACGACGACGTGGTGGTGGAGCTTGTGGTATTTCTGCAGGGCTTCGCCAAGCTCTACGGAGGAGGAGGATGTGTTGGGGAGGGAGGGGTTGCGCCAGAGGAAGGGGTGCAGCAGCCCTCCCCCCACTATTTATAAGGGGAAGGGAGAGGGGGCCGGCCCCCTCCATATGCATCTAGAGGGGGGGGGGCAAGGGGAGGCTTGCCCCCCAAGTCAAGGGGGGCGCCCCCTTTAGGGTTTCCCCCAACCTTAGGCGCATGGGCCCTAGGGGGGAGCTGGCGCCCAGCCCACCTAGGGGCTGGTTCCCCTCCATATTCAGCCCATAGGGCCCTCCGGGGCAGGTGGACCCTCCCGGTGGACCTCCGGAACCCCTTCGGTGGTCCCGGTACAATACCGGTAAACCCCCGAACACTTCCAGCGATCGAATAAGGACTTCCCATATATAAATCTTCATCTCCGGACCATTCTGGAACTCCTCGTGACGTCCGGGATCTTATCCGGGACTCCGAACAACATTCGGTAACCACATACTATTTCCCATAACAACTCCAGCCTCACCGAACCTTAAGTGTGTAGACCCTACGGGTTCGGGAATCATGCAGACATGACCGAGACAACTCTTTGGCCAATAACCAACAACGGGATCTAGGTAGCCATGTTGGCTCCCACATGTTCCACGATGATCTCACCGGATGAACCACGATGTCGGGGATTCAATCAATCTCGTATACAATTCCCTTTGTCCATCGGTATGTTACTTGTTTGAGATTCGATCGTCGGAATCCCAATACCTCGTTCAATCTCGTTACCGGAAAGTCTCTTTACTCGTTCCGTAATGCATGATCCCATGACTAACTCCTTAGTCACATTGATCTCATTATGATGATGCATTACCGAGTGGGCCTAGAGATACCTCTCCGTCATATGGAGTGACAAATCCTAGTCTCGATTTGTGCCAATTCAACAGACACTTTTGGAGATACCTGTAGTGCACCTTTATATCCACCCAGTTACGTTGTGACATTTGGTACACCCAAAGCATTCCTACGGTATCCGGGAGTTGCACAATCTCGTGGTCTAAGGAAATGATACTTGACATTAGAAAAGCTCTTAGGAAACGAACTACACGATATTGTGCTATGCATAGGATTGGGTCTTGTCCATCACATCATTCTCCTAATGGTGTGATCCCGTTATCAATGACATCCAATGTCCATGGTCAGGAAACCATAACCATCTATTGATCAACGAGCTAGTCAACTAGAGGCTCACTAGGGACATGTTATGGTCTATGTATTCACACATGTATTACAGTTTCCGGTTAATACAATTATAGCATGAACCATAGACAATTATCATGAACAAGGAAATATAATAATAACCAATTTTATTATTGCCTCTAGGGCATATTTCCAACACCTTAGCCTGCTCATTTCTTCCCCTTTCTCCTCTCCGCCGCCGGCACTTGCACTTCCACCCGCCGCTTGCAATGTCGAGGCGTCGGATCACAACCTACGTCATGCTCTGCCGTTGGCCTTCCTCTGGATTTGCGAGAGCCGCCGGAGGATGAAGATGAGGAGGAGCAGGTGGGGGAGGAGAAGGTGGAGCAGCCGCCAGAAGCAGAGCCCATGGAGGAGGAGGTGCTGGAGGAGGAGGCATTGCTGGTTGCGGGCTTCGTCATGGCGGACGCGGAGGCAAAGTACGAGGCCACCCAAACGATGGAGATGGCGGAGCACACCGCCATCCTCGAGTCCATCCAATATGAGGACTACGTCGAGGCTAACCGGCAGTTTATCCAGCAAGAACAGGCGACGACAGAGGCGCTGTTCGCCAAACTAGATGCTGGGAAGGTGCCGGAGCTTCCACACGCGTAGCAGAATTTGCACTTGCCCGTCTACCCGGTGTTGGGCACGGAGATCATCGAGATCTCTGACGATGAGTAATTTACCTATGTATGTAATACGTAGGTCTTTATTTGCATGGGCATTATAACATTGATGTATGGAGTTTGAGTTTTATGGTTGTGGAGGACGTTTTTGGTGTGGTGTCCGGTCACTGTCCGCTGACGCATTCGCGAGCGTTTGGGGATCAGCTTTTGGGTATTGCGGTTGTAGATGCTCTAGACTTCACAATGTCGGCCCTTGTCCGTGTTCGCAGCTGTCCCCTTATAAATAAACCCTCAAATTCGTACAAGGTCTAAATCATCCTTCTTTGGGGGGCACGGACAACTCGAGTTTGCTCTGTTGTGAGGTCAACGGTGGCCCGTCTTCGCTTCGCCCGGATCCAGACACGTGCATCCTTGTAGTCAGTCGTTGTTGCAAGGCACACCTTCTTCCTTTCATGGAGGGAACATCGCCCCTTGACCCCGGTCGTGTCGCCATAGTGGCAACATCCAGCGCATCTGTGCCCTTGTGTGTTGTTGGCATTGGCCTCCGACTCCGAGCTTGACTTCATGGGGACAAGGACCCAACAGGCCATCCTTGGATGCTCTCTTAGCGGCGAGTTGGAACCTCCTCTCATTGGGTGCCTAATGCAGTGACAACACGGACAAGCGGTGTGAGCTTACGCTGGACGCGACGACACCAATGGATGTCATCCAAAGTGGCAGATAAGGCACCCGACTAGTGGATCCGCTGCGGGCTTGCTCCTATGGTGGTGCTAGGCCATCCTCCCTATAACACCCCCAATGTCGTGCTACAGTGACCTCACACTAATGGTGCCATGTCATCAAGTTTAACTAAGCCAAATTGCCACTTGATAAAAATCAAAGCCAAATTCAAATTCAAATTTCAAGTCAAATTATTATTTCTTCAATCAATAATAAAAAAATGTTGGTTAGGTTGCAAATAATCACTAAGGAATATTATCATGTGGAAACCAACATCATTCGGCCCACAAATAAATTTCAGGAAAAAAATGGTCCGCCAGCAGATATTTTGGCCTTTTCAAAATAAAACAAATACTTATTCTTTTCCAAACATTGTGGACTTTGTGTGTGGTCTAGTAATATTGTGTGTAATTTATGTGCAAAGTTTCATTCAAAGCAAAAATTGTTTGGTGGGCCAACTTAATGCAAAACAACGACAGAAAATACAAAATGGAAAAAGAAAAGAAAATACGATTTAAGCCTGGTGGACTCGTGGACTAGTAAGGCCCAACACAATAGGGGGGCTCCTTCTACCTGCTGCTACAGGAGCCGGCAGATGTCGTGGCGGCCATCCATGGCTCCAGGGCTACCTGTTGCCCATCCCGCGGCTTCCCCAAGTGGATAAGACCATCCTCTCCTTCCCTCTAACCCTAGACGCGATTTTTCTTTCTCTCGCTCGCTCCCTCAACCATTTCTTCCACGCCCCAGCGCACTCATCGCCGCCACCTCATCGTCCGTGTGGACAGGAGCCTCCACGAGCCACATGGTGGTGTCCCAAGGATGCGCCGTCGTTGACCCCGTCCCCTACGACGATTGATTCAAGCAGGGCTACGCCGAGCGGTCGTCATCGACTCGTTCCTCTACCTCGGACTCCACCCCCCATTGCTGTCAATGTGCTCCTCCCCGGGCCCCTCCGGCTTCACCGAGACGTCTGCAAGCCCTCCTTGTGAGCTCCTCCTCTGACGTCCCCTTCCTCAACCTTGACCCTTCGTCGTAGTCACCCGCACCCGACGAGGCCGCCATGGACGGGAGCTTCGTTCCTGTGTGTGCCTGCGCTGTGTTGCTGCTCTTACTGCTGCGCTCCCCCTGTCGCCCCCGATAGGCCTGCACTTTCGTTGCTCGTGCACGCCCATGCCCATCTTCACCTGCTCCTGCAGCTCTGCTTGCCTGCTACTCCTGCCGCCGCCGCTGGCCGAACCCGCCTCCACCGTGCGCCCCCTGGCCGCAAGCCCTGCCACACCCTGGCCGCAAGCGATGCCGCCTGCAGCTGGTGTCGCTGCGTCCGCATAGCCGCGCCGCCCGCCTGCCCCTGCCCGCGCGTGGCCGCACCATGCCACTCCTGTCGCCGTGCGCTGTCGTCGCGCCCTGCTCCCCGGAGCCCTCCGCCGTGGCCTCTCTGGCCACTAGCGTTAACCGCTGGCCTGAGCGGCCTGTTACACTAACCCACCCCACTGACCCACTGACGCGTGGGCCTCTACCGCTAATTAAGTTTAGTCTAAAATAAACTATGTTAGAAAAATGTGCCACTCACAACCCGGTCCCACTTAGTAATTAGTTTGATTAAAATGTTGTTAAATGGACTCTCTCATTGATAGCCAGGTCCCACTGGGCCCTTTGACCAGTCAACCATGGACCAGTCAACTGCTGACTGGGCAGTTGACTGACCCCACCAATCAGCCTCTGTGGCTAGCCCACAGTGGGTACACTTAGCAATTTCTTTTCTTTTTCGAATTAATATTAAGTCCAGGAATTTTCAGAATATGTTTAAAACTTCATAAATTCATATAAAATAATTCGTAGCTCGAATGAGAATAATTTATATATATGAAAATTGCTCAAAAAACATGACAAATCCGAATATGCCATCCACATACCTGTCACATGTCTTTAACACTGCAAATGGGGACCCCCCCCCCCCCAATTCATTTGTCCGAAAACTGCCAAACGCCGGGAAAACATTCCCGATGTTTTCCCGCTTCTTCTCTATTGTGTAGCACTACGATAGGTCACCCCTAGCATTGCATATTGTCATGTCAGGCATCGTGATGCATCTGTTTGCTTTATATTTATTGTTTCTTCCCCCTCTTCTCTCTGATAGACACTAAGACCGACACTGCTGCCGAGTACGACTACGCCCCTGACGTCCAGCGACTTGAAGTAGAGCTTCGAGGCAAGTAAAACCCCCTTGATCATTCTGATACCACCTACTCTTTCCCTCTACTACTTGCATTAGAGTAGTGTTACTGTTACTGCATTACCGTTGATCCTATACTGCTACATAGCTTGTCCTTGCTACTGTTGTTGAGACTTTTACCAGCTATCCTAAATGCTTAGTATATGTATGCTAGTATTCCATCAGTGGCCCTACATTCTTGTCCGTCTGCCATGCTATACTATCGGGCCGTAATCCCTTCGGGAGGTGACCACTAGTATATATACATACATACTATACATGTTACATGATATGATTAAAGTCGGGTCGATTCATAGAGTACGCGCGAGTGATTCATGGACTGGGGGCTGAAAGGACATTTCTCCCAGTGGCCCCCTGAGTGATTCTTTGTGGCAGAGCGATAGGGCAGGTTGAGACCACCTAGGAGAGAGGTGGGCTTGGTCCCATCCGCGGTTATTTCTTAATAACACGCTTAATGAGATTGGGTATTTGCTCTGAGTTGGTCGCTGGCTTTTTTGGGTTAGTAAAGTGCTAGCTCATTTGTATGTGAGCTTTTCTCCTACCACTCCTCCTCTTGAGAGATAGATAGATAGATAGATAGATAGATAGAGAGAGAGAGAGAGAGAGAGAGAGAGAGAGACCACTACTCCATTGGAGGCCAAGACCTCCATTTAGGAGAAGATCCTGCGGGATATCATCAAGACCACCTCAAGGGAGGACCCCCCATCAAGACCTCCTCTTGGAGATGAGCTCTACCTTGTATCTTTCCTTTTGTTGTTCTTGTACCATGTGGATCTTGTGTGTTTGATTGTCTAGCGGATGTGTGATTGGACTTATTCTTGAGTTTTCCCCTTGTGATTTCTATCTGTTCTTCCCCATGTTCATCGTGTTCTTCGAGGGATCCCACTCCAATAGTGAAAGATCGGCCGCTAGGGTTCTACCCTACATCATCTTGGTATCATGAGCCACGTTGATCACTGCTACCTCTTGAGCATGCGTTGGTTTTCCCTTGAAGAGGAAAGGGTGATGCAGCAAAGTAGCGTAAGTATTTCCCTCAGTTTTGAGAACCAAGGTATCAATCAAGTAGGAGATGACACACAAGTCACCTAGTACCTGCACAATCAAGAACCTTGCAACCAACGCGATAAAGGGGTTGCCAATCCCTTCACAGTCACTCGCAAAAGTGAGATCTAATAGAGATAGTAAAGTAAATATTTTTGGTATTTTTGTTGTATAGATTGGAAAGTAAAGATTGCAATAAAAAGGAACGGCGACAGAAATTGGCAAGTTGATGGGAAACTAATAAATTCAATATAATGGAAAAGAGATGCAATATAATGGAAAAGAGACCCGGGGGCCATAGGTTTCACTAGTGGCTTCTCTCAAAATAACATGTATTATGGTGTGTGAACAAATTACTGCCGAGCAATTGATAGAAGAGCGCACAATTATGAAGACGTCTAAGGCAATGATCATGAACATAGGCATAACATCCGTGTCAAGTAGACCGAAATGATTCTACCTCTACTACTATTACTCCACACATCGACCGCTATCCAGCATGCATCTAGAGTATTAAGTTCATAAGAACAGAGTAACACATTAAGCAAGATGACATGATGTAGAGGGATAAACTCAAGCAATATGATATAAACCCCATCTTTTTATCCTCGATGGCCACAATAAAATACGTGCCTTGATGCCCCTAATGTCACTGGGAAATGACACTGCAAGATTGAACCCAAAGCTAAGCACCTCTCCCATTGCAAGAAAGTTCAATCTAGTAGGCCAAACTAAACTGATAATTCGAAGAGACTTGCAAAGATATCAAACCATGTGTCATGGAATAGTCACGGAAGATGCCCTAGTGTGAGGACTTAGTCGTGGAGCCATCGCAACTAACTTAAAGGGGTTAAACGGGACAAAGGACATAGGAGTTTATACTGGTTCGGCCCCTTGCGGTGAAGGTAAAGGCCTAATCCAGTTTGAGGTGGTATTGCTTATGTCTCGATTACCAGGGAGCGAATACGCTTGACCTAGCTTTCGATCTCTTGTTTCTTGCCCTGAATCGCTGCTGGGTCGTCCCTTTATATACACAGGTTGACGCCCAGCGGCTCACAGAGTCCCGTCCGGCTCATAGACAACGTGTCCGGCTCGATGACTAACTATACATGCCTTACAATACAAGTTATACATATATGGCAGTTTACCCCTATGGGCCTTAAGTCGCCTTGGGCCTTGGGCCCTTCATGAACCACCATCTTCAATATCTTCCTAGGCTTCATACTGATGAACCGCCATAGGTATAACCTGACCCCTTATGGCGGGTCATACCTAATAGTCATATCCCCAACATTAGGCCCCAGAATGATTTGAACTTGTTCATGTTAATCATCAACACTTAGAAAAAATCTCTCCTTCTTCATTTGTGCGAGATCTTATAACCCGCCATGATGCCATCTTTTGCAATCGTGATAACCTGCCATGATGTCACCTTCATTAATTTTACACATTATCAAATATATCTTAACGGATCTTTATCCTTAATAGCCATCCCGAGAATCGAGGCGCCCGAGCAGCTGGATAATCATTCTTTGGCCTCCAAGTTTTTCGTGCCCACCTGTTAATCTCTTCCTTATAAATAGGGTCGAACAACCTCTTTTCATTCTCCCCCCTTTCCTTCTCGTCTTCCTCCTTTCGCGACTCATCTGCCACTTCGAGCTCCGCCGCAGCCGCGAAGCTCACCGTCCTCCTCACCCTCGGCCGCTGCACAACCTGAACGGGACCAAAGAACACCGGTGCTCCACCGCAATCTCATCTGCATATGTAAGTGCTCACCTTCGTATGCTCCAGATCTGCATTAGGGTTAATCCTATTCTTTGTTGTTCTTCACCGTTCTTTGTTTTCCTCTTCAACCCTAATAGCATTTGATCTGAATGTAGCATATAACTTGTGCGGTAGTAGTTTAGTGTCACACCCTAATTTTCATTCCACAACACTTAAGCTAATATATCATGGTAAAATATGGGTTGACAAAAACTTTTGCATTGTTTGGATTTTATTTGAATTGGATTTTTGTTTGTGGATTCAAGAGCTCATGAAAAACCATATTCTAGATCCACCTTCTATACTTCATTTCCTTGCTCCAAACTTTTGCCCCAATGATCATGCCATGTGTGTAGTACAATATAGAATTTTCTTACAAAAATAATTTGGCCAAAAAGCATTTTCTAAATTTAGTTTTCCAAAAACCCCTAAATTGAGGTTTGCACTACAAGTACTTGATTTGGGGTATGAAAAATCTTTCAAAGAGTATGTTTGACTCCTATTAGGTAAAGGACTCCCAAAACCACAAAAATATAATTTTATAAGTTATTTTGCTATTATATTTAAAGGCTTTTTCTTTAGGCCAGAAATGGTCTTTAATAGGTTAAAATTATTTTAATGCTTTAAAAATATTTGTGAAAATTCAGGGAAACTCAGTGGACATATATTGTCCATATATAAGGGTTTCAACACATGGTCATGTTCAAAATATTGGTCAAACCCCTCAAAAGTCCTTTCTAGATATTTCAAGCTTTCGAAATAATTACAAAGGAAATATTCTCTAAAAATTCCAATAAAATTCTAACAAGTCACACATGCATAATGTGATGATCTTGCAAGGTTTCATCCCAATCCAAATTGTTTTGGTTCACAAAAGTGCCCCAAAACCCTCTCTGCCCAGAATCAAATTTGAACAACTTTACATTGTCAACATCCTCCTTTTGCTCTCAACCTTTGTGGGCTTGTTTTAAACCCTAAATGATGACACTACACAAAGTGGTGCATAGAGGAGAATAATTTTGCATGTCTAGATCTTGGAAAACTCATTTCTATTGATATCTAGGGTTTACAAAAGTTGCATTGACAACTTTGCCCAAATGGACTAAATCTTGGTGGAACCACTATTTTTCTCATGCCATTTGACCCTGTCAAGCCTTATGACAAGAGGAGTTCATCTTCTTGCCCAAATCAACAACAAACACCTTCTGCCATTTTTCTAAAAACACCACTTTGACAACTTACACTAATCTCCATGAGTTATACTTTTTACCACAGCCCCTCCTAGACCTCTTCTACCTCCTATGGCTCTCCCCTGGCTTTTTCTCAATGATTGAAGGGTGAAACACCCTCATTTACCCCCTGGACAGTAGCTTCTCTCTCTTTCTCACCTCCCTCCTCACTCCAGTGTCCATCCATGGCATCCAATGCACCACCCCTTTCTTTACTCCCTCCTAGACCTGCTAGACACCAAAGGACGAGCCCACCTTGCCAAAAATATGGCCATGCCAGCCATACACGCGCTCTGGAGCGTGCTACAGTGCCCTCCCGCACTATAGCCGCCCCCTGCCAACCACCTCCAGCCACCTCGGGCCTCCCCAACGCACCCAACGATGCGCCTCGGCGTCCGCAGCATGCTACGCCCTGGTCCCCCTCTTCCTTATCCCTCCTACTGCCTCCCTCACACGGGCGCCATGGCCACCCGAGAGCTCCAATGAGCATGCTCACACGCGCGACACTCTGGCACTCCCCTGCTCCCTCTCCTCCTTCCCCTGGTCGTGGACCACCTCCAGAAACGCCCCGGACACGCTCATTTGAGCCCCCGTGACCCACAGCAACGGCAACAGCCTCCCCGGTGCACTAGTTCATGGTGAACCACGGGCAGGCTATTTATAGGCCTCCCCGTGCCATTCTCTCCTCACCCCTCGCTCTCTACACCACCCAATCCACCCCCAACACCCCCAGTTCGTCTCTAGGAGCACCTGTGCTCGAGATCGAGCTCGAGCCCGCTGCTTCGGCTTGCCGGAGTTTGCGAGGTACATGCCTTCCCCGCTCCTCCTCTGCCCCGATCTGAAACCGCCTCCTCCCATTGACCATTTCACATCTCTCCCCCGCCTTGTTTGCAGCCGGAGTCGATCGGAACGACCATCGCCCGGCGCTCCTCTGTCGTGCCTCCTCGTCGCCGGCGAACCAGGCAACTCCGGCGATGCCCACCACCACCGCCCGAACACTGACTCCATGCTGAGTCCAACCATGACCTTAGCTCGACCCGTCATGCCCTACATCACCGCCAGTGAGCACGCCGACCCTCTAGTCATGAGGTCGGAGATGACAGGCAGGACCCGCCTGTCATCATCACCTCTCTCTCGCCCCCTCTCTCTCCCATTGGTAGCTGGGCCCCGCCCATCAGGTTTAAAAATCTGGCGCGCGCGCTGGCTCGCCTGGGCCTCTTTTCCCTCTGGGCCTGCTGCACTAAGGCCGTTCTGGCCCAGTTGCACAGTGTCCTTTTCCTTTTTCTTTTTCTGTCAATCTTTCAAATATTCCACAGGATAAAATAATTATCCAAATTCAATATTTCCAACTCCTAAAATCTTATAATAATCCCACCTATTTATTGATGTAACTTTCATACACATCCATCAAACTTTTCTGCACAGTTCAAATTTAAATTCGAATTTGGGCATTTAAATCCTTCTCTGAAAATCCACTACTCTGTCCCCCTTACTCCACATCCAAAACTAAGAATTTTTCCCTTCTTAGTTTTCCTCCTAGTATTTTACAAAAATAAGTTGACATTTTTTTGAGCACTTTGACTTTTCTGTTTTTATTATTGTCTTATTTTTCTGTTATTTTCTTGTGACGATTAGATCCTGTATTTGACAAAGTTGCTGAAGGCGAAGAAGGAGAAGGATTTGAAGACCTTGAAGACCAAGCCAATCAAGGCAAGCAACCCTTTGACCATGACACCCCTCTTGTCCATCGGTAACCTCTTCCGATTGCATGATGAGGAAATATGACGGTGGTAAACTTGTTGTGAACCACCACATGATGCATACCCCTGCTGATGAATTTACCTTGTGTCATGAAGGAAATGTCAAAAGACTAGTTGACGCATAATGATACATGTATACCATGTACTCTTCGTGGTTACATTCTTTCAAAAACTCCATCGGGTGCCCCTAATGCCCTTGGGAGATCTTGAACTAAGGTCACCACTTGAGGAAGAAGTGGTGTACCGAAGAGAGCTTTTGGTGTGTGTGTAAAATGATGGATTAGATTTATGTGTGATTACCGTCCCAACCAAACATGTGCAACGACTCTACCCCTTTATGGGACGGGGCATTATTGATTACTTAGGCTGATACTAGCATGGTGCCCACATTACTAGTGACGGGGGTGACTTGAGGTCACTCTCGGGACGGGGTCGTGCTTGGATAGGTGGCCATGACTGTTTTCATAGGGCATCGGACACACTGTTGGTCCCTTCGTGTATGCGTGATAATGTAAAAAGGGCAGAGTCCCATGATCTTTTGGTTATACACAAGGGCCGTGTATCAACGAGTGGACCTTATGTTAGTGTCGTCTAGGGAAAGGTAATGATAGGGTGCTTCTCCCGAGTACTTGTGGTACTGCGGGATCGTGGATGACATGAAAGCTTCCCGGATCTTGTGGGTAAAGTGCGCAACCTCTGCAGAGTGTCAAACTATTCGAATAGTCGTGCCCACAGTCAGGGACAGTTGGGAGGTGCTACTTAAACTATGTCCAGAAATTTTACAATCTCGGTGCATGTGTGTGTGGAAGAGAACTATTTGTGTCAAGGTGGTGAATTGACATGTTGGATGAAATGGCATTGATCCAAACTCTATTTATGTTGATATCTGTAACCTGTTCTCAAGGTTACCCATGTTCATTGATGCATATCTCACAAGTTGTTAGGACATCTCAACTGGCTTGAAGCTAGGTTGCTTACTTGTTGTACAATTGCATTGTTACTTTGAACCAACTCATGGGTTTCTTGCGAGTACATTAAAAGTACTCATTGGCTTGCCATTGATTATTTATTTGACCAGGCATGGAAGAGCAGGAGTTCGAGGAAGAGTTCTTTGATGATGAACACGCGAACTAGGACGCTTCCCAGTCAGAATGCTGTAGGGTTAAGGCAGATGGCATGGGTTCTACTTATCGACAAAGATTTCCGCTGCTTATGTTTCTTTCGATGTACAACCCTTAAGGCTTTATCAATGTAAGACTTGACCATAATGGTCATAATTTGTGTAAGACGGTATGTATGGATGTAAGACTCTTGTTATTCAGCTTCTGTGTGTTCAGTGAGCATTGATCTATGTGATCACTGTACACGTGCATTCGGTGATCTCGACTTATGGGTCGGGGTCCCCACAGAGCTGGTATGAGAGCCATCCTGACTGTAGGAAGCCTTAGTTAGCATGGTTGTTAGTTAGGGTAAAATTATTTTCAAAACTATTACTAATTTTCAGAACTATCTATACTTCCCTTCCCTTCTGAGTTGTTTGAAAACTAAGATATATTTTCCTTATCAACCTCTTCCCCTTCAAAACTTTTCGTAACGGTCGCTAGCACCCTCATGCCCATGACCACGGGATTCCTTGTAATCCTCTTGGATAATCTAGAAGGAATACGCCTTGCCATACGTTCACTCACATCTTCGGAACACAAGTTTGGCGACACCACGACGAGACAATACCAACAGAAGAGACCGTCTTGAGGAACAAGGACATGAAGACCCATAGGATGGTGACACCTTCGACATTGCCCCAAGATAGATGCGACCTTAGCCTACGATGATCAGGGCATAGGATATACAAGATCGTGATATACATCCCTAAAAGAGTAACCCTGTCACTACCGTTGCTGTATCGACAGCCACCGGTGGATGAGAACCTCGCCATTTGGTTTGCCTCACTATAGTGAGCAGGAAAATGATTCTCCTCATTCCCCACTCTTGGTGTCGATGTTGTCATCAACATAATTGATGGGATGGACCCCTAATATGCCTTGTTAATGTCATTGCATAAATGATTGCTTACTCAGAACCCTTGACGCCTTTAAAGGAAAAAAGGATCGTCATGGTTAAGAAGACAAAAGAAGACCAAGTCAATGCCAGCTACGAGGAGCCACCTTCTCCCATCACTTCTGAAAGGATCGATATGGTTGACTAGAGGGGGGGGGGTGAATAGGCAACTAACAATTTTTAAGCTTTTCTTTACCAAATTAAACTTTGCAACAAATAGGTTGTCTAGATATGCAACTAAGTGAGCAACCTATATGATGCAAAAACAACTAGCACGCAAGCAAGCAAGAGATGTAACAATAAGTAAGCTTGCGAAAGTAAAGGCACGAAATAACCAAGAGTGGAGCCGGTGGAGACGAGGATGTGTTACCGGAGTTCCTTCCTTTTAAGGGGAAGTACGTCTCCGTTAGAGCGGTGTGGAGGCACAATGCTCCCCAAGAAGCCACTAGGGCCACCGTATTCTCCTCACGCCCTCACACGATGCGAGATGCCGTGATTCCACTATTGGTGCCCTTGAAGGCGGCGACCGAACCTTTACAAGCAAGGTTGGGGCAATCTCCACAACAATCGGAGGCTCCCAACAACAACAACACCACAAAGCTTCACCACAATGGAGTATGGCTTCGAGGTGACCTCAACTGTCTAGGGTGGTCAACACCCAAGAGTAACAAGATCCGCAAGGGATAAGTGGGGGGAATCAAATATCCTTTGGTGGAAGTGTAGATCGGGCCCTTGTCACCCAATCCCGAGCAAATCAACAAGTTTGATTGGCTAGGGAGAGAGATCGAGCAAAAATGGAGCTTGGAGCAACAATGGAGCTTAGAGGTGGAAGAGGTGGTCAACTAGAGGTAGAAGACATCCCTTATATAGTCGTGGAAAAGATCCAACCGTTATCCACTAGTTCTACCCGCGACTCACGGTACTACCGCTCCAAGGAAGCGGTACTACCGCGACGCCGCGCGGTACTACCGTGGAGGACCATGGTACTACCGTGGCAGCTGCACAGGCCGGAACAAGCCTGACGAAGGAGCAGTACTACCGCTTGCACGGTACTATCACTCCCCCTTGCGGTACTACCGCAAGGCAGGAGGGTCACGGCCTGGGAAGGGTGCGGATGAAATAAATTACATCCGTGCCTACTTCCGCAGAAACTAGGGTGGTGCAAAAACCCGACGCGGTACTACCGCCTGCGAGGCGCGGTACTACCGTGGTCGGCGCGGATGTAAAAAATTACATCCGCGCCTACTACCGCGAGCTGCGGTACTAGGCAGAAGGGCCACGGTACTACGACTCCAAGGGAGCGGTACTACCGTGGGCCCCCACGGTACTACCGCGCTGGACGAGCGGTACTACCGTGGGGGGCGCGGATGTAAAAAATTACATCCGCCCCTACTACCGCACCGGAGCGGCACTAGGCCAGGGTGCCGCGGTACTACCGCACCGAAGGGGCGGTACTACCGTGACGCGCCGCGGTACTACCGCTTGTACCTGCGATACTACCGCAAGTACAGCAGTAGTCGCCAGTTTTCACACAACCAAGATAACGACGGGTAGCTCCAAAGTGCAAGGAAAGGAGGGACAAGTGTACGTGTGATTCCACCCTACCTTTCCGACGCGGACCCCCTCTTAATAGTACGGCTCTCCTACGACTCAACTCCACCAAAGAGAAACGTAGAACAACGCCGGCTTCAACAGTCTCCGAGGGGCACCGAATCGTCTTGTGCCTAATGATGAAGTATCTGAGGGACTCAAGGCACACGATTAGTCTGGACGAGTATTGTCATCAATCACTAAAACACTTAGGGATAAATATGCCCTTACAATCTCCCCCTTTTTGGTGTATTGATGACAACATGGGATTTGCACATAGATAAGATATTTTTAGAGCAGTGGCAAACCCCACTTCTCTAAAATATAGACGGGGCTCCCCCTAGATGTGTGCACTTTAGATGAATGCTTTGGACTGCATGGCACACAAACTAGGATCAACACTCACCCTATATTTTAGAGACCAAGACATGATAATAAGCATAGCATAGCATGAAAGTAGCACAATATAACACAAGCTAGCTAGGATAGATAGAGTGCATATGTCTTACACCATACGAGGTAAGATAATCAAGGTTCAAACGAGAAAAACAGCGGAGAGTTCAACTGAAAGCACCAAACACACGACACACAAACTCGCAAATCCCTACACTCTCTCCCCCTTTGGCATCGAGACGCCAAAAAGGCAGAGAGGACACCTAAACACACAAGAGGTGGCTCAAGCAGAGAAGTTGTCCCACGCCTCTTCGTCAGACGCCTCTGCAGCTGGAATGGACTCCTCGACCTCCTCCTCAGAATCAGTCCACCTGTATCCTTGCTTCTCCATCCACTCGGTCTCAGGAGTGATGTGCTCCTTAGACCTGCCAGACACATCCTCGCCATAGAGCTGCAAAACCTTGTTGTGCCGGCGACGACTCTCCTTGGACTCCACGTGAGCCCTGTACTGGCCCTTGGCTTGCATGCAGAAAAGAGACTTCATCTTATCCTTCAACTTCTTGGCCCAAGATGGCCTAGAGTCACTCTGAGAGGGCCTAGCAGAACGGCCCCCAGCAACATCCTCAGCGCCAGCAACATCCTCATCAACAGCAGCAGCCCTAGCAGCAAACGCCTCAGCACGAGTAGCGGTGTTAGCCCAGTTGGGTTTGACCCTCAGACAAATGGGCTCATGGCGAATCCAGTCTGGAGCCAGGAACTCCTCCTCAGGGTACATCTTCTCCCAAGTCTTCGAAATCAGCAGAAACAGGTAGGGCCCATAAATAGGCACCTTGCGGTTGAACACAGCGAACCGAAGCTCACACCACATGATGTGAGAGACATCAAGTGGCTGAGTCTGAGACGAGCGAGCCTCCTGGCAAATAAGCATCATGTCCACCATATATGCATGAACCTTGTCTTTGTCACCGATGCGTGGGAACAAGGAGTTGCGGAAGATGCGGTACATGATATCCAGAAAGGGGTTGAGAACCAAAACTGTCTTGCTATTGGCGAGCGTCTTCTCAACCATGAACGGGGTGAGCTTGTCCTTGTCAGCAGAGTCAGCATTGCCGTGAGGGCGAACACCCACAAGAGTGTCAAGTCCATCATCAGCAACTTGAAGCAAATCCATGAACTCCTTCCAGGTAGCAGACAGCTTGCGGCCGTTGGTCATCCAGGTCATCCTTCTTTCTTCATTGGAGTGAAAGTACACTGAAGCAAAGAACTGGCATATGATCTCAGGGTCATAGTCCAGGTGGAAAGAGATCACATGCTCAATGCCAAACTGCTCCACCAAGTCCAGAGCCTCCCCAAAGTAGTCACGGAACTTGTCCTTCCTCATGTGGTGCATGTCAATCCACTTCACTTCCACATAGGTATTCTGCTTATTCTTGATGACATCCAAATAGATCTGGGTTTGGGTCTTGTTCCAGAACAGTTCACACCCTCTGACAGTGGAACGAGGGGTCACATAAGGGTGAAGCTGCCTGAGACGGACATACTCTTGAGGGCCTATGTCATCCATACCCCTGGCGGGTTCCTTGTGCTTGCTAGCTATGGTCTTGACGTTTCGCTTGGACGCAGACGATCCCTCGGGAACTTCTCCTGGGTTGCGCAGACGCTTGGAGCCAGTGTCACGAACGGGATTGGCCCGGCGAGAGCCACCACCTGAGACACACACGCAAAGCACCAAAACAAAAGGCGAAAGAATCAATGCAAAGGCCATAAAACAGCACATGAAACCCATAGAAGATAAACGAGAAAGTTGGCATGCGATAGATGTGAGCCACGGTAGATCTGCCATGGTGTGTGGTACTAAAGGCTTAGTACAGCTCCAGACACGGTAGAACCATGAGGGGTCACAGTAGTACCGTGGCTGGGGCAGTAGTAAAGTTTTAGTACCGCACGGTGCGCGGTAGTACCGCGCCCTAGGGGCGGTAGTACCGCGCGAGCGGTAGTACCGCTCCTTACGGGCGGTAGTACCGCGTCGCGTTAGATCTAACGGGATTTGAATCTGAAAAAGAACCGCGAAGCCATGGCGGTGCTACGGTGATAGATCTAGCGCAAGACAACAATACAAGTGTAAATCCTATGCAATACCACACTCCTTTATCCTACTCTTGCAGAGATTTAGTCTAGGAATCTCAAGAACATACAAGCCTCCCCCAAAACCTAGAAGAACCAAACACAATCAAAAAGGAGAAGGATTTGGGGAAAAACCTTGGTCCATAGCAAGAGCACGTGGTGGGGAACGATCCCACCGGACGGAATCACGGGAGGGCAGCCGGTGGAGGAGATCCGGCGACGAACGCCGGCTCCGTTCGTGAGCACGAGAGAGGAAGAGACAACGTGGAGAGAAAGAGGACGAATGGGTATGGGGAGTTAGAACTCCCCCTGCCCGGCCTTATCCCCACGCGCTCGAACCGGCGCGGTAGTACCGCGGGTCATCGCGGTAGTACCGCCCGGGCGGAAGTACCGCGCCGAGGCGGTAGTACCGCTCAACCAGGCGGCAGTAAAAAATTACTGCCGCTTGGGGACGGTAGTACCGTGCTCCCATCAGCGGTAGTACCGTGGTTGGCCGCGGTAGTACCGTGGCCGACCGCGGTAGTACCGTGAGCTCATGCCACCGAAGGTTTCAAACAAGAGAAAAATACGCCTTTGCACGGAAAAACAGACACAACCCAAAACTACACAAAAACAAGCACATACCAAGGGAACAACATGAAATCCCTAAGGACAAAGCCTCTCGAGGAGAGAGGGCGGTGGCCGAAGCCACCTATGTTTGAGTTGGATGGTATGGCACCGCGAAGAATTATCCTTGGGCCCATGACCAAAACTCGTCTTTGAAGCACAAGTACCATCAAAAATGGCTAATGTGAAAGAGGTGATCTATTTATGCATAATGGGGGGAGGGAGAGTTCATTGAGAGAACAACACTCCCCCTATGTCCATGCCTACACCGAAACTAGACAACAAGTTGAGTGTGGTGGGGGGTGCACGGGTTCAAGTCACATTGCTCAAATCAATGATATTTAGCTCATGCCTTAAATCGCGAAATCTTGCTTCATCCAAGGGCTTCGTGAAAATATCTGCAAGGTTATCATGAGTGTTGACATACTTGAGCTCGATCTCCCCTCGCCTAATGTGATCCCGGATGAAGTGATACCGAATCTCAATGTGCTTCGTCTTGAAGTGTTGCACCGGGTTGAGAGAAATCTTGATGGCACTTTCATTATCACACCAAAGAGGCACTTTGTCACAAATGACACCGTACTCCTTTAAAGTTTGCCTCTCTTGGGTACCATAAGCCAAAGTTTGGGGTATGAGCCAAATATCAAAAGATTCGCTTGACCGCCACAAAGTGACTTTCCTTTGGTGCGGCTTGAAAACATGCACACATCCCCACACTCAACATGATATCCGGTCTAGATGCACAAAGGTAAAGCAAGGAGCCAATCATGGAGCGATATACCTTTTGATCCACCGCTTTACCATTGGGATCGATGTCAAGTTGGCACTTGGTAGGCATTGGTGTAGTAGCCGGCTTGACATCACTTAGCTTGAATCTTTTAAGCATGTCTTGAGTGTATTTGGCTTGGTTGATGAAGGTTCCTTCTCTTCTTTGTTTGATGTCGAAACAAAGGAAGAACTTCAACTCTCCCATCGAAGACATCTTAAACTTGGAGGTCATGAGGGCGGCAAATTCTTCATTGAAAGCTTTGTTAGGGGAACCAAAGATAATATCATCAACATATAGTTGGCATACAAACAACTCCCCGTTGACCTTCTTAGTAAAAAGAGTGGGGTCGATTAGCCCTACTTCAAATCCACGATCTTGTAACAACTCGGTAAGGTGGTCATACCACGCACGTGGGGCTTGTTTAAGGCCATAGAGTGCCTTATCGAGTTGATACACATGATCCGGAAAGTAGGGATCCTCGAACCCGGGGGGTTGCTTGACATAGACCAACTCATTAATAGGACCATTAAGAAAAGCACTTTTCACATCCATTTGTTGCAACTTAAAGTTGTGATGGGAAGCATAAGCAATCAACAAACGAATGGATTTAAGACGAGCAACGGGAGCAAAGGTTTCATCGTAGTCGATACCCTCGACTTGGGAGTAGCCTTGTGCTACCAATCTTGCCTTGTTGCGAATGATGTTCCCATGAGCATCTTGCTTGTTCTTGAAGATCCACTTGGTTCCAATGACGTTGTGGTTCCCGGATGGTCTTGGCACCAATCTCCACACCTTGTTGTACTCGAAGTTGTTGAGTTCTTCATGCATGGCATTGAGCCAATCCGAGTCTTCGAGCGCCTCATAGACCTTTTGGGGTTTGACACAAGAGACAAACGCGCGATGTTCACAATAGTTTGCTAATTGTCTACGAGTGCTTACCCCCTTTCTTAGGCTTCCAACCACATTTTCCATGAGATGGCCTTGGTTGGTGAGCTTGGAAGCAATCTTCGCGGCACGACGCTCTAATTCCTCCTCGGGTGTGGAAGGAGGAGGGTTGACTTGATCATTTTGAGCGCCGTCTTGAGCTTGTTCTTGATCTTGAGGTTGCTCTTGATCTTGAACTCGCTCGAGGGGGAGAACTTGACCTTGGGCATCATTTAGAGGTTCACCACTGTCTTGAGGTAGATCTTGCCCTTGGTCTTGTTCACAAGGTTGAGGGCCTTCACTTTGTTCTTCGGAAGCGTGTGGGTCTTGATGAGGTGATGGCTCTACTTGAGTAGAGAATTGTCCTTCTCCTTCGGCCACAAGGGGTTCCTCAATGGGTAGGATTTGACCAATACCCATTCTTCTTATGGCTTGGGGAGGAATTTCATCACCTATATCACAAGTACCACTTTGCTCCACTTGGGAGCCGTTATTTTTGTCAAACTCCACGTTACACGTCTCCTCAATGAGTCCGGTGGACTTGTTGAGGACACGGTAAGCATGAGAGTTTGTAGCATAACCAAAAAATATGCCCTCATGAGCTCTAGCCTCAAATTTAGACAAACGAACACCTTTCTTGATAATGAAACACTTACAACCGAACACCCGGAAGTACTTGAGGTTGGGCTTGTTGCCGGTGAGAATCTCATAAGGAGTCTTGTTCAAGCCTTTGCGAAGATAGAGCCGATTTGATGCATGACATGCGGTGTTGATGGCTTCGGCCCAAAAGTTGTACGGAGACTTGAACTCCGCCATCATGGTCCTTGCCGCATCCATCAACGTCCGGTTCTTCCTCTCCGCAACACCATTTTGTTGAGGGGTATAAGGTGCCGCATATTGATGCTTGATCCCCTCATCACTAAGAAACTCATCCAAGGTGTAGTTCTTGAACTCGGTGCCGTTGTCACTTCTTATTGTCAAGATCTTTGCATCATGTTGACGTTGAGCTTCATTTGCAAAGTTGATGACGGTTTGTTGGGTCTCACTCTTCCTCTTGAAGAAGTATACCCAAGTGTATCTTGAATAATCATCCACAATCACCAAGCAATACTTTCTTCCTCCAAGACTATCAAAAGATGGAGGCCCGAAGAGATCCATGTGAAGGAGCTCCAAGGGTCTCTTCGAGTAGATGATGGTTGAAGGAGGGTGAGCCTTTTCATGAAGCTTTCCTTCGATACAGGCACTGCAAGCATGATCTTTGGCAAAACTAACATTTGTTAGTCCACGAACATGGTCCCCCTTGAGAAGACTTTGCAAAGATCTCATATTGACGTGGGCTAAACGGCGATGCCAAAGCCATCCCACGTCAACTTTAGCCATTAGGCATGTCGCGGTCTTAGTGGGTTGCTCCGAAAAGTTAACCACATAGAGGCCATTCTCAACATGCCCAACAAAGGCTACTTTAAGAGTCTTGCTCCACAAGAGGGCCACGGTATCAATATCAAAGAATGTGGCAAAGCCCATGAGTGCAAGTTGACGAACGGAAAGTAAATTGAATGCAAGGGACTCAACAAGCATGACTTTCTCGATCGTTAGATCATGAGAAATGACAACCTTGCCGAGACCCAATACCTTAGAATGTGATGCATCACCCCACTCGACATTGGTGGGCATAGATGGAATCTCTTGCACGTCCACCACCAAGTCCTTGCTCCCGGTCATATGATTTGTTGCTCCACTATCGAGCAACCATGATCCCCCACCGGAAGCAAACACCTACACGAGATCAATGCTTGATTTTAGGTACCCATTTTGTAATGGGTCCTTTGATGTTAGTAACAAGGGTCTTGGGAACCCAAATAGACCATTCAATGTACTCATAAGAAGAGCCAACAAATCTAGCATAAACATGTCCATCACTAGCACGGCACAACACATATGAAGGGTTAAAGTCGCCGACTTTGTTTGAGGAAATGTTTTTGCCCTTTTGGACATCAACTTCCTTCACTTTCTCCTTCTTCTTCTTAGAAGCACCTTCTCCCTCTTTCACGAACGTTTGTTTGAGAGGAGGAGGACGATTGGCCTTGTTGTTCTTCTTCTTCTTGCTCTTGGACTTGGGTGCAAACCCAATTCCTTCTTTGCCCACAACTTCCTTTTGATTGCTCAAAAGGTCGTTGAGGTTTTTCTCACCTTGAATGCAAGACACAAGGCCTTTCTCAAGTTGATCCTTCAACTTGGCATTTTCCTCCACAAGATGCACATGCTCACAACAAGGGTTAGTAGCACATGCATTATCAATTAATACCATATGAGGAAAGGTGGCCTTTTCCTTGATTAGATTGACTTGGAGTTGAGCATGAGACTCTTTGAGGCTAGCATGAGTACCCTTCAAGACCTTGTGGGCCTTGTCAACTATCTCAAACTCCTCTTTGAGTCTAGCATGATCAACCCCAAGCTTAGCCTTCTCGGAGGTTAGCACACGAGACATGACAAGAGCATGATCAAGATCTTTCTTTAACTTAGCATGGTCATCATTGTGTGACTCCTCAAGAGTCAAACGATGCACACGCTCTTCCTCAAGAGCATTAGAGAGATCCGATATCTCATCAGCATAGTCACGACTATGACCTTCCATCTTGGAGATGGTTTCTTCGTGAGCCTCGATCATGTCATTGTCCTCACCAAGTTGTTCCAAGAGAGCAACAAAGTGCTTCTTGGACTTTCCCTTGAGCTTACTCACAAAAGACTCAAATTCATTCACTTCCTCATTAGACTCAACATGTTCATCAATGCAATCCTCCAAGGAGGGATTAGTAATGATGGTGGTTGTGATGTTGGGGGTTACCTTGTTTGAGGCTTTAACCATGAGGCATCTAGCGGTGATGTTTTCGTTGGGTGATTCGAAGAGAGATACCCGGGGAGTAGCAATGGCAATGGACGCCATGGCCGTTGCTTCTTCACTTTCATCATCATCGTCATCCTCTTGGTATTCTTCTTGAACCACCAACCCACGAGTGGGAGTCTTCTTGGTGAAGTTGTTCTTGTTGGGGAAGGACTTGGCTTTGTCTTTCCGAATGAACTTGCCACCATTGTCTTCCCGCTTCTCATAAGGACAATCCGCAACGAAATGGCTCACGTTGCCACAGTTGAAGCAAGTTCTAACTCGTTGCTTGCCCTTGACGCCACTTGATTTGTTTTTGTTGAAGTTGGGTCTTGAGCTCTTCTTGCTCCAAAATTGTCTTGAAGCAAGGGCCATGTGCTCATGGTAGTCAAACTTGGTGTCTTCAGGGTTGCTTTCCTCATCTTCCACTTCTTCCTCTTCTTCCACAATAACCTTGGCCTTCAAAGCAAGGTTAGGCTTCTTTGCTCTTTGAGAACGGAGCACCGCATTGTCGGCGGTCTTGTCCAAGATGCTCATTGCAACGAACTCATCCAACACTTCACTTGAGGTCATGGTGTGGAAGTCCGGTCGTTGACGAATGACGGAGGACATGGCTTTGTTGTAGGGCATCATGGCCTTGAGGAACTTCCTCTTGATCCAATTGTCATCCGTGTCCTTGCTTCCATGATCTCGAAGTGCCACCGCGAGTTTGGTCACTCTTCGAAAGAGCTCACGAGGTTATTCATCTTCTTTCATTGCAAACTCATCGGCTTCATCTTGCACCACTTCATAGTTGGACCGTTGAATGCTAGCACTTCCACGATAGAGACCCTCGACACATTTCCATGCTTCTTTAGCCACAACATGGGGTCGAAGGTGAGGGAGATCTTTGGGAAGGATTGCATCTTGGATGATGAAGAGAGCACTCTCATTGAATTGATTGTCCACGGCTTCTCGAGGAGTGAAGTTTCTTGGGTCATGAGGATAAAAACCTTCTTCAATGACTCTCCAAAGGTTAGTGTTCACATGTTTCAAATGACGCTTAAAGCGATAGACCCAATTATCAAAATCTACATGTTTCTCATATTTAGGAGGTGGACCGGCATGATTCAAATGAGTGGAGGGGATTGGCCCTCCATAAACCGGGGGTTCTACATGGGCAAAGATGCCGGTGCCATTTCTACCACTAGTAGAAGGACTCTTTTCATTGTTAGCTTCCCCCTTGTCGGAGATAGCATCCATCACCTTGTTAGTAGGATCACCCACTTTCATAGGTGCGGTAGATAGTTTAAGTCCCTCTAGGAAATCATTAAACATGCTTTTAACCTCGGCCGTCATGGAGGGTTTCAATGTGTCTAAAGCCACATTGAACTCCTCACGAGAGACCGAGGTTCCCCCTTCGGCCGAAGATGAGATGGGATTCACACCGGAGTGTTCCTCCGCACCATCGTTGGTGTCAACCATACTCTTCGGACGGCAAAGTCCTTAATAAAGAGACGAGGCTCTAATACCAATTGAAAGGATCGATATAGTTGACTAGAGGGGGGGGGGTGAATAGGCAACTAACAATTTTTAAGCTTTTCTTTACCAAATTAAACTTTGCAACAAATAGGTTGTCTAGATATGCAACTAAGTGAGCAACCTATATGATGCAAAAACAACTAGCACACAAGCAAGCAAGAGATGTAACAATAAGTAAGCTTGCGAAAGTAAAGGCACGAAATAACCAAGAGTGGAGCCGGTGGAGACGAGGATGTGTTACCGGAGTTCCTTCCTTTTAAGGGGAAGTACGTCTCCGTTAGAGCGGTGTGGAGGCACAATGCTCCCCAAGAAGCCACTAGGGCCACCGTATTCTCCTCACGCCCTCACACGATGCGAGATGCCGTGATTCCACTATTGGTGCCCTTGAAGGCGGCGACCGAACCTTTACAAGCAAGGTTGGGGCAATCTCCACAACAATCGGAGGCTCCCAACAACAACAAGACCACGAAGCTTCACCACAGTGGAGTATGGCTTCGAGGTGACCTCAACCGTCTAGGGTGGTCAACACCCAAGAGTAACAAGATCCGCAAGGGATAAGTGGGGGGAATCAAATATCCTTTGGTGGAAGTGTAGATCGGGCCCTTGTCACCCAATCCCGAGCAAATCAACAAGTTTGATTGGCTAGGGAGAGAGATCGAGCGAAAATGGAGCTTGGAGCAACAATGGAGCTTAGAGGTGGAAGAGGTGGTCAACTAGAGGTAGAAGACATCCCTTATATAGTCGTGGAAAAGATCCAACCGTTATCCACTAGTTCTGCCCGCGACTCACGGTACTACCGCTCCAAGGAAGCGGTACTACCGCGACGCCGCGCGGTACTACCGTGGAGGACCATGGTACTACCGTGGCAGCTGCACAGGCCGGAACAAGCCTGACGAAGGAGCAGTACTACCGCTTGCGCGGTACTACCGCTCCCCCTCGCGGTACTACCGCAAGGCAGGAGGGTCACGGCCTGGGAAGGGTGCAGATGAAATAAATTACATCCGTGCCTACTTCCGCAGAAACTAGGGTGGTGCAAAAACCCGACGCGGTACTACCGCCTGCGAGGCGCGGTACTACCATGGTCGGCGCGGATGTAAAAAATTACATCCGCGCCTACTACCGCAACGCTGCGGTACTAGGCAGAAGGGCCATGGTACTACGACTCCAAGGGAGCGGTACTACCGTGGGCCCCCGCGGTACTACCGCGCTAGACGAGCGGTACTACCGTGGGGGGCGCGGATGTAAAAAATTACATCCGCCTCTACTACCGCACCGGAGCGGCACTAGGCCAGGGTGCCGCGGTACTACCGCACCGAAGGGGCGGTACTACCGTGACGCGCCGCGGTACTACTGTTTGTACCTGCGGTACTACCGCAAGTACAACAGTAGTCGCCTGTTTTCACACAACCAAGATAACGACAGGTAGCTCCAAAGTGCAAGGAAAGGAGGGACAAGTGTACGTGTGATTCCACCCTACCTTTCCGACGCGGACCCCCTCTTAATAGTACGGCTCTCCTACGACTCAACTCCACCAAAGAGAAACGTAGAACAACACCGGCTTCAACAGTCTCCGAGGGGCACCGAATCGTCTTGTGCCTAATGATGAAGTATCTGAGGGACTCAAGGCACACGATTAGTCTGCACGAGTATTGTCATCAATCACCAAAACACTTAGGGATAAATATGCCCTAACAACTTCAACATGCGAGTTGTTGAAGACTCTTCAGGCTCAACCCAGACTGTTTCTTCGAACAACTACAAGAGATGTAGCAACACCTGAGGAAAACCCTAGAAGACTGCATGAGGCACGAAGCAAGCACGACTACTGAATCCGAGAACCCCTAGGATAGGATGAGTCGTGTACCCCCTATGCGCAGTCGAGTCCGTATGACGGTTCGAATAGAACCATGATTGTGTGTTGCTTGTTTTATTTGTTTGTGTTTTGATATAAGTCGCCCTTTTGCCCTAGGCAACAAGAATGCGACTATATCACCTCACTTATCTTAATGCTTGGGTTTGGCCCTTTCGGCATTTGTTTGTTTGCACCTGCACTATAGAACCCCCTTTAGGCATCCCCCATCTATGCTACTTCCCCTCTCACCTCTCTCGTCAACCGAAGACCAGCAAGACAAGGTGCACCAAGGCTTCCACCTCGGTGATCAACTAGCACTGAGGACTTTTGCTGCAGCCTCCCCGACCAAGTCCAACCCAGTAGAGTTATGTTTACTCCTCAAGATTATAAGCCCATCCCTAGACCCTTCGAGACTTCACAATATACCCCAGCTTGACTCCTTAACCATGAGGTTAACCTGCGAAATTGCAAGAGAACCAGTTAAGCCTCTGTAACCTTGGACAACACTGGATTCATTATGGAACTAGTGGACATAGTGAACAAGCATGTTGTCATCCTAACATAACAACTAGTGATGGCATAGGGAAGACAATTTGAGGATATAGGAATAGAGGACAAATGACTTGATGGAGCTATACTGGTAACCTCGAGGAATTATCTAAGACTCTTTGGTAGATTATGAGGTTTTCATGTTGGTAAATGAACTTGGTGGAATCATGTTAATGGGGTAGCATAACTTTCATTACCCCTGAGTAACTTGGATTTCGTAGGACAATTATGATCGCAAGCTGAAATTCTTGGAGGTGTAAGGATTTGACTTAGCCAGGGGATATTGATAGAAGACAATTGACATTACGATAATGACTTGGGGGAACATGTAAGAATTCTCATGTGACATGAGATTGGATTAATTGTCGGAGTTGATTTAGCGATCTATATAAGCCTGACCTTGGAGTTTACTTGACCATGATAATGGGAGTTGGTGGACTGACTATAGTAAGGACAGCCCTTTCAAGTACTTGGGAATCATAGGACATTAGAAGGTTGGGTGGAACACCATAGACATTGGATTTGTAGAATTGATGGATCATGTAGTGATTGGTGGAGTTAATAGGCTGTTGGAATTGATTCATAGGAAGGAAACAATATCTTGGAGTGGCATACGACGTGTTTCCTTAGGATAGAGATGCACTATTTTTGACATTGGAAGAATAGGTTGAGCAGTTGGGTTGTCATGTTTAATTGAAGCTTAGCAGTTGTATGTTATACCCATGGACTTTTGCATAGATATGAGTTTGAGGATAGTTGACATGTATGATTCTGTTAGACCTCCTCGCGGGAGCCATGAGGATATGAATAGCGTGAGTGATGATTGGAGTTGACATATGCGGAGTGATTCCTTAGGTAATATGATGTGATTTGTTTGGAAGACTAGATGCAACGATTGACATCTCAGAAGCTATGCTCAAGGATAAGATGATAAGTGTTCACTCGCACCCCAAAATCCTTGAAACCATTATGCCCTACCAAGCCATAACATGGTCATATCATGACCACAGGCTTTGGCTCTAGATCGAGAAGACCTTGGCCAGTGCTCAACCATGACCACCATCAATGCTCCATCCCACTTTATGTACCCCATGAACAAGTCTTCATGGAGTACTTGGACAGGTTGGTTGTCATCTATATTTGGTAACCCACTTGACTACCCGAAGACAGAAGAAGGATCGTTCAGCTGGTTAGGGAACATCTGAAGACCACCATGTCAAGGAGGAAGAACTATACCAACCACCTACCTCAAGAAGTGAACTTCCTCGTCGAAGACCGCACGCATCTGCAAACCACTCCTCTCGCAGGAACCAAGCATTTCCAAAAGGAAGCTCACACCAAGATTTACCGGCCCCTCCGAGATCATTCCAAGACGAAGAGCACACAACTACCAGCTGGAGTCACCACCTGAGTTACCCACTGTGCGCAACGTTTTCCACATGACAAAACTCCGGAAGCGTCTCCGACTTCCTAACTAGCCCAGTCATTAACAAGGACATCGATCATCGAGCCATCGACCCCCAGCCCAATCTGACCTACCACGAGCTACCCATTAGCAACCTGGATTAAGCTGAACGTTATACACAAAGCTACACCATCAAGCACTTCAAGGATCAAACGGAGCACCGCTCAGAAGCAGAAGAAGTATGAGGACATGAAGACTACCCCAAATCCAAGTTTCCATACTCCTTTCTGCGCCTAGTTTGGGAATCTCGGGGATGAGATTCTTGTAAGGGGGTAGGTCTGTCACACCCTGATTTTCATGCCACAACACTTAAGCTAATATATCATGGTAAAATATGGGTTAACAAAAACTTTTTCATTGTTTGGCTTTTAGTTGAATTGGATTTTTGTCTGTGGATTCAAGTGCTCATGAAAAACACTATTCTTGCTCCACCTTCTATACTTCATTTCCTTGCTCCAAACTTTTGCCCCACTGATCATGCCATGTGTGTAGTACAATATAGAATTTTCTTACAAAAATAATTTGGCCAAAAAGCATTTTCTAAATTTAGTTTTCCAAAACCCCCTAAATTGAGGTTTGCACTACAAGTACTTGATTTGAGGTATGAAAAATCTTTCAAAGAGTATGTTTGACTCCTATTAGGTATAGGACTCCCCAAAACCACAAAAATATAATTTTAAAATTTATTTTGCTATTTTATTTAAAGGCTTTTTCTTTAGTCCAGAAATGGTCTTTAATAGGTTAAAATTATTTTAATGCTTTAAAAATATTTGTGAAAATTCAGGAAAACTCAGTGGACATATATTGTCCATATATAAGGGTTTCAACACATGGTCATGTTCAAAATATTGGTCAAACCCCCCAAAAACCCTTTCTGTATATTTCAAGCTTTTGAAATTTTACAAAGGAAATATTCTATAAAAAGTCCAAGACAATTCTAGCAAGTCACACATGCATAATGTGATGATCTTGCATGGTTTCATCCCAATCAAAATTGTTTTGGTTCACAAAAGTGCCCCAAATCCCTCTGTGTCCAGAATCAAATTTGAACAACTTTACATTGTCAACTTCCTCCTTTTGCTCTCAACCTTTGTGGGCTTGTTCTAAACCCTAAATGATGACATTACACCAAGTGGTGCATCGAGGAGAATAGTTTTGCATGTGTAGATCTTGGAAAACTCATTTCTGTTGATTTCTAGGGTTTACAAAAGTTGCATTGGCAACTTTGCCCAAATGGACTCAATCTTGGTGGAACCACTTATTTTCTCATGCCATTTGACCCTGTCAAGCCTTATGACAAGAGGAGTTCATCTTCTTTCCCAAATCAACAACAAACACCTTCTGCCATTTTTCTAAAAACACCACTTTGACAACTTACATTAATATCCATGAGTTATACTTTTTACCACACTAATATCCATGAGTTATAATTTTTACCACAGCCCCTCCTAGACGCCTTCTACCTCCAGTGGATCTCCCCTGGCTTTTTCTCAATGATTGAGGGGTGAAACACCCTCATTTACCCCCTGGACACTAGCTTCTCTCTCTTTCTCACCTCCCTCCTCACTCCAGTGGCCATCCATGGCTTCCAATGCACCAACCCCTTTCTTTACTCCCTCCTAGACCTGCTAGACACCAAAGGACGCGCCTACCTTGCCAAAAATATGGCCATGCCAGCCATACATGCGCTCTAGAGCGCGCTACAGTGTGCTCCTGCACTGTAACCGCCCCCTGCCAACCACCTCCGGCCACCTCGGGCCTTCCCAGCGCGCCCGACGATGCGCCTCGGTGTCCGCAGCATGCTATGCCCTGGTCCCCCTCTTCCTTCTCCCTCCTATTGCCTCCCTCACTTGCGCGCCATGGCCGCCCGAGAGCTCCAATGAGCATGCTCACACGCGCGGCACTCTGGCACTCCCCCGCTCCCTCTCCTCCTTCCCCTGGTCGTGGACCACCTCCACAAATGCCCCGGACACGCTCATTTGAGCCCCCGTGACCCACAACAATGACAACAGCCTCGCCGGCGCACTAGTCCACGGTGAACCACGGGAAGGCTATTTATAGGCCTCCCCATGCCATTCTCTCCTCACCCCTCGCTCTCTGCACCACCCAATCCACCCCCAGCACCCCCAGTTCATCTCCAGGAGCACCCGAGCTCGAGATCGAGCTCAAGTCCCACCGCTTCGGCTCGTTGGAGTTTGCGAGGTACAGGCAACTCCGGCGAACCAGGCAACTCCGGCGACGCCCACCACCACCCGAACGGCGACTCCACGCTGAGTCCATCCGTGCCCTCAGCTCGACCCGACGTGCCCTGCATCGCCGCCGGTGAGCACGCTGGCCCTCTAGTCGCGAGGTCAGAGATGACAGGCGGGACCCGCATGTCATCCTCACCTCTCTCTCGCTCCCTCTCTCTCCCACTGGCAGTTGGGCCCCGCCCGTCAGGTTTAAAAAATCTAGCGCGCGCGCGCTGGCTCGCCTGGGCCTCTTTTCCCTCTAGGCCTGCTGCACTAAGGCCGTTCTGGCCTAGTTGCACAGTATCCCTTTTCTTGTTCTTTTTCTGTCAATCTTTCAAATATTCCACAGGATAAAATAATTATCCAAATTCGATAATTCCAACTCCTAAAATCTTATAATAATCCCACCTATTTATTAATGTAACTTTCATACACATCCATCAAAATTTTCTGCACTGTTCAAATTTAAATTCAAATTTGGGCATTTAAATCCTTCTTTGAAAATCCACTACTCTCTCCCCCTAACTCCAAATCCAAAACTAAGTATTTTCTCCTTCTTAGTTTTTCTCCTAGTATTTTACAAAAATAAGTTGACATTTTTCTGAGCACTTTGACTTTTTTGTTTTTATTATTGTCTTATTTTTCCGTTATTTTCTTATGATGATTAGATACCGTATTTGACGAAGTTGTTGAAGGAGAAGAAGGAGAAGGATTTGAAGACCTTGAAGACCAAGCCAATCAAGGCAAGCAGCCCTTTGACCATGACACCCCTCTTGTCCATCGGTACCCTTTTCCGATTGCATGATGAGGAAATATGACGGTAGTAAACTTGGTGTGAACCACCACATGATGCATACCCCTACTCATGACTTTACCTTATTCATGAAAGAAATGTCAAAAGACTAGTTGACGCATAATGATGCATGTGTACCATGAACTCTTCGTGGTTACATTCTTTCAAAAAAACCATCGGGTGCCCCTAATGCCCTTGGGAGATCTTGAACTAAGGTCACCACTTGAGGAAGAAGTGGTGTACTGAAGAGAGCTTTTGGTGTGTGTTTAAAATTTTGGATTAGATTTATGTGTGATTGCCGTCCCAACCAAACATGTGCAACCACTCTACCCCTTTATGGACGGGGCATTATTGATTACTTAGGCTGATACTAGCATGGTGCCCACATTAATAGTGACGGGGGTGACTTGAGGTCACTCTCGGGATGGGGTCGTGCTTGGATAGGCGGCCATGACTTTTTTCACAGGGCATCGGACACACCGTTGGTCCCTTCATGTATGCATGATAATGTAAAAAGGGTAGAGTCCCACAATCTTTTGCTTATACACGAGGGCCGTGTATCAAAGAGTGGACCCTATGTTAGTGTCGTCTAGGGAAAGGTAATGATCGGGTGCTTCCCCCGAGTACTTGAGGTACTTCAGGACCGTGGATGACACGAAAGCTTCCCAGATCTTGTGGGTAAAGTGCGCAACTTCTGCAGAGTGTCAAACTATTTGAATAGTTGTGTCCACGGTCATGGATAGTTGGGAGGTGCTACTTAAACTATGTCCAGAAATTTTACAATCTCGGTGCATGTGTGTGTGGAAGAGAACTATTTGTGTCAAGGTGGTGACTTGACATGTTGGATGAAATGGCATTGATCCAAACTCTATTTATGTTGATATCTGTAACCTGTTCTCAAGGTTACCCATGTTCATTGATGTATATCTCAGAAGTTGTTAGGACATCTCAACTAGCTTGAAGCTAGGTTGCTTACTTGTTATACAATTGCATTCTTACTTTGAACCAACTCATGGGTTTCTTGCGAGTAGATTCAAAGTACTCATTGGCTTGCCACTGGTTATTTAGTTGACCAGGCATGGAAGAGCAGGAGTTCGAGGAAGAGTTCTTTGGTGACGAACATGCGAACTAGGACGCTTCCCAGTCAGAATGCCTGTAGGGTTAAGGCAGATGGCATGGGTTCTACTTATCGACAAAGATTTCCGCTACTTATGTTTCTTTCGATGTACAACCCTTAAGGCTTCATCAATGTAAGACTTGACCATAATGGTCATAATTTGTATAAGATGGTATGTATGGATGTAAGACTCTTGTTTTTTAATCAGCTTCTGTGTGTTCAGTGAGCATTGATCTCTGGAATCACTGTACACGTGCATTCGGTGATCTCGACTTATGGGTCGGGGTCCCCACATTTAGCCTTTGCCTTTAATGCCGGTAGATTTTTTCCTTCATAGAAGATCTCATCAGAATCCATGAACTCCTCTGCTGCCGCTTTTAGGTTTTAGATTTTTCTGCATTTTCTGAACTGCCAATGATCCAAAATTATAGTTTCAGTCTGCGAAACGTGTTTGTCCAGTACTTAGCAATTTTTTTCTTCCTGATAAATCAACCTAGCCATGGCGGCTTATATCACCTGTTGTAGTTAGATTCAATACTTAATAGATTTCACTCTTGATAGACATCAATATGGTCATGGCAGCTTACATCACCAGTTGTAGCTAGTCATATACCATTAGGCCCCTTTTAAGCCGCCATTCTGAATGTGTGCTGTAATGCTTTTCCTCCGGCTTTACTTTAAACCGGCTACATTGTTCTTTCTTTTAGGCTTCTTTCCTCATCATGCCGCCAAAGACATCCACTTCCTGTAACTGGGTTTGCTCCATTTTCACTAAAGACGCACTTAAGGACTTTGTAAAAACTGGCTATTTACCAGAAAATACTGTCATGCATTATCGTGCCCCTGATCCGGAAGAAGAAAGACCTCAGCCAAAGGATGGTGAAGTCATTGTTTTTACTGACCACATGAACCGGGGCTTCTCACCGCCCGGTTCAAAATTCTTCCGAGATGTTCTGCCCTTTGAACTTCATCCTCAAGACATTGGACCCTATTCCGTGTCAAATATCTGCAACTTCCAAGTTTTCTATGAAGCATACCTTCAAGAGGAACCCAGTGTCGAACTGTTCAGAGAATATTTTCATTTAACCGCCAAAATGAGTTTAGAAACGGACCCAGCTTGGAACTTGGTGGAATCTCAATTCAATGGGGAAGAGATGCCATCTTTCCTTATGCTTGCTTGTCGAGTCACCCAAATGATTGGAACCAGACATGGTTTTATTGCCAATACACTTCTCCGGCTGGCGAGAATCCACTGCCGGGTTACCGGGCCAGTGCCTTAACTCCAAACACAATCTTCCTGAGAAGCTTACAACTGCTGAATGTAAAAAGCTCGCCCCCACCATTGCCAAGGTCAAGGCGCTACTAGGAAATGGCTTAACTAGTATTGACTTGGTTCGATGCTGGGTTGCTTGGCGGATCATACCATTGAGTCGCCGAACCGGCTTAATGCGTACTTACACAGGCAGTAAAAAGGATCCACTGCGCCACAGCTTCGTGCGTTTAACTGACAACGCCATCAATGAAATGACGAAGTCTCTTCTGAACAAAGACCCGACAGACTGCAGCAAAGTAGTCCTAGACCCTTTCTGCACATCTAACCTGCTACCAAAAGTGAGTCTTTTAAATTATTTACCTATGCCTTCATTCTTAAATGCTTTGTTAACTCAACCTTGATGACTTTCACAGGCTGACGATGACTTTTGGAAAAAGAAGTATGACCATCAAGCTGCCAAAAGGGCCAGGAAAGCCAAGAAAGCCGCCAAGAAAACCGCCAAGAAGAAGGGGAAGAAATCCAGTACTTCTGAGTTGTTTGAACTGGCCGATAGCTCTGAGTCGGAGGTAGCTCTTGATTCTCTTGGCTCCTTTTTCAACTACCTTATTGACATTTATTATCATCAGGATGACATGGGGACCAGTCAAGCAATCGAGGAAGAGGTAACTATCATTTCCTCCGACTCCGAGCCTTTGCCAAGACAGAAAACTCGAAGAGTAACCCGGAAAGTAAGCTTTTCACACCCCTTAGCTCATCTGGATCCTCACTTTCTTTTGAAGCAACAACAGCATGAGAGCCGACGACAGACTCGGACAAGTGGAGGTCAAGAGTTATCTTCCGGCTTACCGAACACTCCAAGGAAACGTCGAAACGGGGTCATCCCAAATTTACACTCTTTTTATCCTTTAGCGAATCTCATTCGCTAGCCACTTGATTCTTATGATTCAAATTATCAGGAGACTTCTCGCTCCTCTCCCGGCGACTCATCACAGTCCTAGCTGTTGGCTTTCAAAACTGCTCCTGGGTAATAACAAATTCTTATGCTTTGCTTCTTATGTTCCTTTATATTGACACTAACCTCTCATAACCCATGCAGTGGAAAAGCCAAGCCCAGCAAGAAGGCAAGGGTGAATAAGTTGGTTGAATATGACAAAGTCAATGAACCGGAGCAACAAATCCCAGCGCCTGAGCCCTCCATTCCTCAACCATCAGAGCCGGTTCTTGACATTCCACTAGTGACTCCTGACCCTTATATTGATCAAGCAAACGATGATCCTTTGACCGCTGAAGCATCAAGCCCAGTTAAAACGCCTGAGACACATGATGATGATGTGGTGATTACCAACACCAACTTTAGAGAGCCGAGAAGGCCTACTGTCTTGGCCAAGCACTCTGCCAAGGAAGAATACATTGAATGGCGAAAAGTGAAATTTGATGTTGCCAACTACTAGTCCCAATTGATCCTTAGTGAAGTATATTCTGGCTATCTCAATCAAGTGCACACCATACGTGATCTTGAAGTTGACATGATAAAACGGATGCCCCAAAAATTTGAGGTATGAACTCCTTTTTTATTGAGTTATGCACATCCTTTCAGCCCCCAAGTCTACTGTTTATGATGAAACTGAATATGCTGTAGACTTAGATTAACCATGAGCATAAATAATATCCTTTGATAGAACCCGTCATAATCCGGTTTACACCTACCGGGTTAAAGCAGATCTGAAATGATCAACACAGAATCCGTAGCCCCCAAGGGCCGGTTTAATCAGCATGAATGAGCCGGTCCTTTGTATCCTTGTGTAGAAAGAAGAACTTACTTGTGTAACCCTCATGAGCCGGCTGTGGCCGTTTGCGGCACAACCGGGTCACCATAAAGTACACTACAAAAAAATACACTTCCGTGATGATACGTGTTTGTCACAGTAGGTCGCGTTTTTTGTCATGCATGTACATCCATGACAAATTTATGACAGAATCAAGATAGTCATACCTGTGCTATCGTAGAAGTGTTCCATGACATTACCAAAATTATCATCACGGAAGTGTCCACTCCCATGATGATAAATCGTGCGTCACAGAAGTGCTTTCGTCAAGGGTGACCGACACGTGGCATCCATCGTAACGGAACACCGTTAAGCTATCGGGTCGGGTTTTGGATCCGATAACCCGTTAACAGCCCTGACCAATGGGGATTTTCCACGTGTAAAATCATCGTTGGCTGGAGGAAACACGTGTCGGCTCATTGTTGGGACAGATGTCATCCACTCATTGGACAGAAGGCGCCTATGATACGTCGACACGTGGCACGGCCCAACAGAGGCCCATTCCTGTGAAAAGGCTGGCCCGTTTGACTTGGTCAAAAGGTGACGGGCTTGCCCATGGAAAGCCTGTTAATGACCTGTTCGCATATAGCCCATTTACAGCCTGCTAACCCAAGGCCTGTTACGCCCTATCCGAATTAGGCCCAGTAGCGTCATCTGGGCCATCCAATATGATTCCAACCCGTTTTCACTTGTGGCCCATATATGGCCCATGACGCCTTCTGGCCCATATGAGGCCCTATGTAACTCTTGGCCTATTAACGGCCCATGGTGAAACTGGCCCGCAATGAATAGTGTATCACTTTAGAACCATTAACGGCCCATGGTGAAACTGGCCCGTAATGAACAGTGTATCACTTTATACCCATTAAGGGCCCGTTATTCAGTTGGGCCGTTTCCAGCCCATGTTATCTTTCGGCCTTCTCAGAGCCCATTTATTCTTGGGCTCATTTGCAGCATTCGGTTACTTACGGCCCGTTACTGTCATTTTCTGCTTGTGGGCCAAATTCAGCCCGTCGTTACAGTCGGCCCATTTGTGGTCCGTTAGTCCGTTGGGCCATTTTCATAGCATCACCAAATACGGCCTATTAACGGCCCGTTATGGTCAGCACATAAAATGTACGATTTCCATTATAGGCCCGTCTACGGCCCATTAAAGGCCAGTAGAAGACCCATAAATGAGTCGGCGGCCCATGGATCCTACGTGACGTAGAAGGCCCATGGATCCTGCGAGACGTAGAAGGCCCATATACACTGCGAGACGTAGAAGGCCCATGGACACTGCGAGACGTAGAAGGCTCATGGACACTGCGAGACGTAGAAGGCCCATGGATCCTACGAGACGTAGAAGGCCCATGGATCCTACGAGACATAGAAGGCCCATGGTCGGGCGAGTTGGCCCCCGTTTGAATGATATAGCATATTCAAAGAATTATCCTACTCAATACTATCACCTCTAAAAAGCATACACTATACAACAAAGAGAACAAGACATAGAAAGGTAGAATAATCCTACACTATACAATAAAGAAATTACAACCGATTATACCCACTGGGCATTATGGTACGACACAGTGTGGACATACACTGGGCAAATACGGCTCATACATCATGGACGTGCATCAACTTAACTCCATTTGAACTATAATCTCTTCAGAAAATAGGATTGGCCGGATTCAGATTGCACAAATTTCAGTCTGCAAAATCTCCAATTCCTTCATGGTTACCTTGGTGTCTTGTTTCATTTTTTGACTCCTGCATCTAATACCTGCATGTCCAGTCTCAACTTGTTGATTATACATTGACAATCATGTACACGTTGTCTTGCCACCTCTAGTTGATGCTCGAGAACATCAGCACATTCCAATTCCAATCCATAATCATTCAGTAACGGCCATGCCGCACTGCTCACAGATTTTTGTGTTGATGTCAATTCATCCTGAAATGTTTCTGTAAGTATACATGACTAGGGCAAAAATATAGTTACAACAGTGAAGCGAACAAGACACTATTTTGTACTACATGGCAAAACAGGACTAACAATAATGTTACATGTCACTTTCACAAAAAAATGTTACACATCATGAAGCATAAGCAGGTGATATTTTAAAATTATAAAAAAGATAGTCTGTGCAGCCTGCATACAGAAATCCCTCTTAGCTCACTAGAGGAGCATGATGTTGGGGCCCAATCGAAAACACAGACAAGTTACAAATTTAGACAGCATGTTGCATATAAGTAAGCAAGCAGTTGGCCATTCTGTACCTCAATTAAAGTCTTAGGGAGCATAATGAACAGCAGAGGGTTTCATACAAACATACTACAACATGCAAAACTATGCAATCATTAGTGTAGTATAAACTAGATTGTGAGCCTCATGCAATAATAGTTGGTTAATAGACTTCAAAGCTTCAGGCACACTTCGGCAGAGTAATTAAATGGAAAGGCCTTTAATTATGTCAACTAATAGTGATACAAGTACCAAACATCAGGCATAATTATTTGGGCATCTCATTAAGTGAGGACAAATAAAGCAATTGAAATGAGAAAATTAACTATGCCTGAAACAAACAAGGAATTGAACTGTTGAGTTGCATACAGTGACTTACCTTAGCAGGTTGAAGAGGCTCAGCATAGCTCCTACTTCTCTTGCAAGGCTCCTTACTAACATCTTGTACTTGGAAATCCTCAATCTTATCTTCATTGCACCCCCTCTACAAGGTGATACAAACTAGTTACTCGTCTCCTTGGAAGATAAATATGCATACTTTCCAGTCTGTGAACACAAAAGGATGAGATTATAACAAAACAACACCACATAATGAAACATGCCGCATCTCTTGCACTTGCACACAATGAAATGAGCATTTACTATGTCTGCACTATGTAAAAACTAGGCATACCTTCAAACTGGATCTCCAGGTACTCTTGGAGAGCCTACTGTAGTGTACAGCCAAACCTTTATGTCACCTATGAGTTAGACAAGGCCCCACTACAGCAGCCCTTAGTGTTTAAATCGTTGACAAGCTCTGTTAGAGTGTTAGGTCAAGAACAACGAGTAATCAAAGCAAACAGTCCTAGTATGGCTGGCTGATGCAAACAAGCAATTGAACAGATGTGTGAGCAAATCTTACATATCAAGAAAAGAAGCAAAGAAGGAGGCTTAAAGACCATCACTTGACTGACCAGATTTAAGGGGCATTTAAACATCATGTGCAACGTATGAACTAACATAAACATAGCATATTCCAGATTCTACAATGGAATGCTCATGTATTAGGTTATGCCATGTATGATGATGCCTAAATGTACAGATAGCAGGCAGGAGTGATTCATCATTGCACGCACAATTGAATTGCAGGTTAAGGGCCAGTTCGATTCCGCCTTTTCAGGGTATATTGTCAAAATAAGCCATATAAGATGTAAAGAAGTCATTTTTGAGTTATGGGCTTGGGCTTAACTAATTTTGCTTTGGAGGGAGGTGTTTCGGGTAGAACCTCACTAAAAATTGAAGGGAAGGAGAATAGTGAAATGACTCTGTTGTCTGCCTATATTACACTCAAAATGCGACTACTGACGCCTGTGTCACACCTGACCCTCAAGTAAAAACAAACATGCAAGCATTCATTGCCCTGCCCGCTTGCATCTCCTCTCCCCTTTCCCTCTACCTCGATCCCCTGCCTGTAGCACTAGGGTTCCTCCAGCGAGCCATCGTCACTGGTCCCATCTGGCCTGGTCCTCGACAATGCTATGTCCAGCTAGGCTACATGGCCGGCGGGTAGGGGCAAATCTCCCTGGCTGCTCCTCCCTCTGGCGCCGCCCCTCATTCTCATGGTCTCCAGCAGCTGCTCCATTGTGGTTCGTCCAACGCACTACTCCGGCGGGCGCTGCACAACTACGGCTGATGCCACACTGCGGCAGAAGGCACCTTGTTCCCCCTCCCCTCCTCCCAGGCCACGGCCTTGAGGTCCTATTGAAGGATGAGCTCATCCAACAAGGTGAGGATCTCCTCTGATTTTTTGCCAAATTTTCATTCTGATCCACTATAAGATGAATTGCTATGAGCTGCTTCTACTGCTGCTATATGATGCATTGCTATGAGCTGCTCCTGCTACTGATATATGATGAATTGCTATGAGCTGCTGCTGCTATATGATGAGTTACTATGAGCTGCTGCTGCTGCTATATGATGAATTGCTATGAGCTGCTGCTGCTGCTATATGATGAGTTGCTACAAGCTGCTCCTGCTGCTGCTATATGATGAATTGCTATGAGCTTCTCCTGCTGCTGCTATATGATGAATTGCTATGAGCTGCTCCTGCTGTTGCTATATGATGAATTGCTATGAGCTGCTGCTGGTATATGATGAATTGCAGACTGCTGCTGATGTATGATGAGTTGCTATGAGCTGCTGCTGCTGCTATATGATGCTTTCAGGTGGTGCTGCTATATGATAATAACCAGCCACTTGGACCATCGAATTTCAATAAATAATTGTTCTTCATTTAAATGTGGGTCATGCGTTCTTCGTTTAAATTAGGCAATGGGATCTCTATGGAAAACATTGACCAAAGTAGATTGTGCCAAGTAGATGGTATCTTTGTATTTGCATTTTGAGCAAATAGTGATGGTCTGTTTTCCTATCATATTAATTACTGCACTGGGTTCAATTTGTGATGTTTTGCAAATCAAATTAATTTCCATATGGGCAGCAAAATGAAAAATATATATAATGCAATCTAGACTTTCCACTGATCATACCAAAGATAAGCTGAAAACGCAATGAAAAGAACTGGTTGGCGTATTACATGGAGCTTATATTCACAGGTTCTTATTTTCTTAGGATAACTCGTAATAACTGTCCCTAAGAAACTTGGCTAATAGAACTGGCATACAAATAACATGTCACGATGATTGCAATGGAGGAGTGACGTACCATAGCACACTGTATAGGCTCATCGCCGCCTCTCCTTTTTTTGCGATGTTCCATGAAATTGCCACATACATCTTGTACTTTTTCATTGTGTAACCCTATCTGCAAGTTGACACGGCTAATTTCAGACATCTCTACATGATACTACATTGCATATCCCTTGCGCATATTTAAACCACCAATTAACGATTGTGTGCATACCATAAACTAGCCATGACTCTGTATGCTGGACTGGCAGGCACTCTAAGGGAGCCTAATGTAGTGCACTAGAATTCCTACATGCCACCTATGATTTTGTGTAATGTATTGCCCCTGTTCCTAAATATATGTCTTTGTAGAGATTCCAGTATGGACCACATACAGATGTATATAGATGCATTTTTGAGTGTAGATTCACTCATTTTGCTCCGTATGTAGCCTATAGTGGAATCTCTGGAAAGACTTATACTTAGGAATGGAGGTACGAGGTAGTATCATGTATGACATCTAGATATCTAATTTAGCAGCCAATACTAGAAATCATTGTCTGCACAAAGGGATTACTGGTCAAAAATCCTAGCAAAGCACGCTGGCAGGTACAGAACAATACAAGAGAGAGAGACGCGCTTACAAGATCATAGCAATGCCTCAGTCCAGGATCTTGGTTGGCCAAGCTGTTAGATCCAGAAGAAGCATCGTCGTTGTAGTTTTTGCCAGCTGCATAATAGGTAACAGCGACAGCGACCGGTTAGTATATTTGAAGTACATCGGGTAGGTGATGCTGGACGGGTTTAAAGGTGACAAGTACCTAGGCCGTGGAGAGTGCTTGGCATCTCTCCAGACGGTGGGAATCAGGTTAGAAACGTCGAGGGTGATGACGCTGCGCTGGCTGTCGGGGTCCGGTAAGGAGATCTAGAACCGTCGAGTAGGGTGTTTGTGGAGCGGCTCCGGTAGGGTGGACTATGGTGTGGGCGAAGCGGATCTGTGGCCGTGGACGAGGGTGTAGGTGAAGCTGCTCCGGTGGTTGGGTTAAGGATGGTGTCGACGATGCGGATCTGCGGTCGTGGACGGGGCGTCAGAAGCTGCTCCGGTGGTTGGGTTAAGGATGGTGTCGACGATGCGGATCTGCGGCTGTGGACGAGGCGTCAGAAGCTGCTCTGGTGGTTGGGTTAAGGGTGGTGTCGACGATGTGGATCTGCGGCCGTGGACGGGGCGTCAGAAGCTGCTCCGGTAGGTTGGATGAGGGTGCGAGGAAGCGGATCTGAGGCCGTGGACTTGTGAGTTGGCAAAGCGGCCCCGGTAGGGTTTGAGAATGGTATAGGCGAAGCTACTCCGGTAGGGTTGACGCTGGTGTTAGCGAAGCGGCTCCGGTAGGATTGAGGAAGGTGTCGGTGAAGCGGCTCCGGTAGGGTTGAGGATGGTGTCGGCGAAGAGGATCAGAGGCCGTCGATGGGGGTGTCGGTGGGGCAGCTCCGGGGTGTGTGGACGAAGCGTCTCCGGTGGGGAGTATGAATGAGCCGCTGCAGATGCGCGGCGGTTGACAAGAGTACCGGCGAAGCAGATCCGTCGCCGTGGACAAGGCCGACACTGAATGGGCTGTGGTACATTGGTGGATGGGCAGTCTACTTGTTTCTAGGGGAGGTGGGAGGGGTAGATGCGGCCGCAGAAGCAGATCCGGCGAGGTGGACGCCACTGGCAGTGAATGGGCTATGGTACGCCGGTGGATGAGCAGTCTAGGGTTTCGAGAGGGGAGGGGAGAAAGGGCGATGAAGTACGGATGACGTGATGTAAGATGCTGTGATGTTGTGGAGTTAGTCATTTTTGCGGGAGGGGAGAGGAAATGGGGGTGCCGTGTAGTGGGGGGAACCGGAAGTTACCAAAGCAGCCCCGACCTATCATGTAGACGAGGGCGGTATTGTAACTGTTGGTCTCCGTGCACCAAGGACAAAAGGGGGATTTCGCATGCTAAAGGTGGCGGAAATTTTAGAAGGAGGCGGGAGATTTTGCCGCCCGCGAGATCGTTCGTATCCAGTTTCAACTAATTTTGGACCGTGCTAGCGGGAAGGTCATGCTAGACTGTGTACACGGGGCACACGTCAGCAGTTAATAACTGGTGTGAAGTCCCCTAGAAAAAAAGACAATAACTCGGGATGATGCGCCGATAACTTGGACGTTCACACGGGCGCGGCCAATCGTACGGATGTAGTGGCGCGTTCACAAAAAAAGGGATCAAACGCTCAGCCTATGTATTTCTCGTGTAAATAGATAATTTAGTGCCATTGGTTATTTACTTTAAACATAATGCATTGACGTGTTAGTGTAGAGGCGCACAAAAAGAAATGGCTATTGTAGTTAGCTACTTAAAAGTGTTACCTCATATGATTACATAGCCTCCATTTCATAAATTGCGTACCCGTTGAATTCATATATGAATATTACATATATTACTTCAAAATAGAAACTTAAATCATCCAAGACTAATGAATTTGAATGCAAGAGTAACAATGGTGCATGTGCATGATAGCTACATTGGTTGTTTGAAGAAACATCACTGTAACTTTGGCATGCACAACTGAAAAGGTTTATTTAAATAGAAAAAGTGTGATATGTGAGTGTCCAATCTTTATAGCGTTGAATCGATATTGTACCTTTGGCCAGGATACAAAGTAGATATTGACTTATGTTCAAGCGATGCACGTCCACGATCGCTAGATAGTGATACGTGAATGAACTGTGCAATCTCTCTCACACGCATACATATCTCATTTCCCTGTGGGCATCGGAATCACACACGCGCACTTCGTGTATTTCTCTCCCTCCGTCAGGGTTAAATTCATATTTCTACCCCGTCCTACAAGTCTCTCACACAGAAGCACACACGCTCTCTATGTCTAACACGCCCACCCCTTTAATTCCGCCCACCCATAGCCACTAATGTCTCAAAGTATAATAATGTCTCTCACACATATGCTATCTACCTATCCCTTAATATAGCTAGATATGTGTCACACAAACTCCTTCTCCCTACTAGCAAGATGCCCATGTGCGTTGCATGGCACATCAAGATGCATTTGTATGAGAAGTTTATCTTGTGGGAGAAAAGGATGAATGTCGGGGGTTGGGTGCGACATATGCCAGAGGATGGCTTATCATGGTGGGGGCAAGTAGAACGTCGCCGGTGCCTGGAAACGGGATAATGCGTAGACATGCACGCCGGCGAATCTTACCCAGCTTCGGGGCTCTCCGGGGAGATAACACCCCTACTGCTGCTCTGCGGGATCTCCGCATGATCACTATCGCAAGGTGACTACAATGGTGCTCCTAGAGCTGTGTCGAGAGGCCGGAGAGAGCAAGGCTAGTTCTCTCCTCCCTGGTTTATGTGTCTATCTCTAACAAGGGCCGAACCGTTTGCATGGGTGCCCCGGGGGGTTTATATAGGCCTACCCCCCGGGGGTACAATGGTAATCCGACTGGGCGTGGGCCCCAGCCGTCTGTCTCTCATGCCGCCGTCCTTCCCGCTGGCTTCTGGGGCCCGCCGATTGGTGTGTCCCGCGGATAGGCCGGACACTGTGCGGCGCTCCTGATGACGCAGGCTTGGTCATGGGGTCGTGGCAACAGTGCTGCCGTCTATCAGGCGATCACTGTCGCCACTCCCCATCCAATCTGGTTTATGGCTTGTGGGGCCCTGGAGGGAAGACGGCCGACTCCGGGGAGGCCGACCCCCACAGGGCCGTCTTCGGGCGCTCTGGCCGCCTTCGATTCTCCCACTGACAGGTGGCCCTGCGGCCTTCGGGCCGTACAGGCCGGCGTCGTGGGCACAGTGCATCACGCACTGTGGCTGAGGTCAGGGCAGGCATGGCAACAGTGCCGCGCCTCGCCGGAGATCTCCCAGCGATACGGCTTACTGTAGCCATGCCAACCCTTCGTAGGCAGGGAGGGTCGGCCACGTCGTGGCCTTACCCCGCATCGGTCTTCGTGGAGTGTCATGGGCCGACTCCCATAGTCGGCACTCCCGGAGGTCGCAGACTTGGAGTCATCTTGCTTTGAAGTCGTCATCTGGGACTCGGCTCCTCCGGAGATCGCCAGTTGAGGCTCGGCCTCTTGGGAGATCGCCAGCTGGGACTCGGCCTCTATGGAGGTCGCCAGCTGGGACTCGGCGGGAGGGGCGTGGCCTGCCCCAATGTCTTGAAAGATCCTGGGTCCCGGCTCAGCCTACCCATGGCCCATTACTCCGACAGTAGTCCCCGAAGCTGGTGAAGCCCTGCGGACGCCGCCTCTTGGGGCTTCAGCAGTTTCAAGCTTCCTAGCGCCGACTCTAAGACTCGGCCCTTGTCTTCTTGGGATGACTCGCCGAAGTCGGACTTCATTTGGCGAGGGGCCACTGTCTGTAAGTCGCGGCAAGAAATCAGGTGGCGTATCGGATACGCTTCCCTGCTGCCATCGTGGCGGTCCTATCGCGCGGCGCCACGTGGGGAGGATAGTCTGCCCACCCACGCGCGCGACGGGACGGGCCGCTAGGCGGGGCCCGCCACTACCGCGCCTCGGCTTCCGAGCGGATCTGCTGTGGTCACGAACTGTTGGCTTCCCCACGTTGTTACTGCGTGCAGTAACTTCATGGGATAAATCGTGGGCGGCGTGGGGCCTCGCGCGCAGTTAATCCCACGCCCGCCCCCTCGGCTCCTCAGCCCGTAGGGCTATAAATAGGCGGGGAGGAGCGGGGCGGCACTGCACGCGCATCCTCTCCCCCGCTCTCCTGCCTTCTCTTCTTCCTCCGCCGCGAGCAAAAGCACCTTCTCTCGTCGACGATGAGCTCTTCCTCCGCCGCGCCCCCTACCTCATGCTCCGGCGTGTGGGACGGCTCGGACGTGGAGGTGGAGCATATTGAGTTCCTTCGCCGGACCCGCCGTCTCCCTAGCGCGGACCTCGTGCACGCCCGTCCCGCGCTGGCGGGAGAGATCCGGCCCGCGCCGGAGGAGGGCGAGCGGGTCGTCTTCCGCTTGCACCTTATGCGCGGGCTGGGGCTGCCGGCGAGCGGATTCTTCCGCTCGTTCCTGGAGTTCCATAATCTTCAGCCGCACCACCTCACCCCAAACGCGGTGGTGCTGCTCTCCGTCTTCGCCACTCTGTGCGAAGGCTTCCTCGGCGTTCTCCCCACCCTCGAGTTGTGGGGGGAATTCTTCTCTTCAAAGCTCGGCACGCAGGCCGCCGGCACGCCGGCTCAGTGCGGCACCTACATCGCGGTGCGGCGCTCGACGGCCGACAACCCTTTCCCTCTCATCTCGCTGGTGAAGTCGGTGAAGATGTGGCAGCGCTCCTACTTCTACGTGAAGAACCTCTCCCCCGACGGCGACTGGGTCAATCTGCCGCCCTTCAACCCCGAGCCCTTGACGGGGAGGCTTCCCAATTGGTCCCACCGGTCCAAATCGCTGACTCCCTCCGGAGCCGCCGCCGTGGCGCGACTCCGAGTTCTGCTGCAGTCGGAGGGCCTCGTCGGATCCGACCTTCTGGCCGCCTTCGTGGCGTGCCGAGTCCTCCCACTCCAAGGCCGGCCTCACCTCATCTGTCAGATGAGCGGCCGCCACGACCCGAGCCGGCTGTGCACCAAGGAGATGCCCCGCAGGGAGGTGGCGAACTTGGTGAACCACATCGCCCACTGCGAGTTCACAGAGGATTGGCAGTTCGGCAAGGAGCCGTACTCGCGCGACAACCCCCCTCCAGTGGTAAGTTGCATCTTTCTGTAGCTCGATCTTCTTTGCAGCCGACTCCGGCCTTTAATCATCATTGGTTCCTTCTGAGCAGAACCCCCTCATGGAGCCCGCAGCCGGCGCCATGAGAGAGCCCCGCGACTACGTCCCCGACCGCGAGGATAGCGACGTTGACGACCCCGACTTGGGGGCGGCGGCGTTGGAGGCCGACGCCGAAGGCGGCGACGAAGGGGCAGACGGCCGCCTCAGGCCATCGGCCACTTTCGCCGACTGGCCTGATGACGACGCCGACGTAGAAGTCGTCCCACGCCCCCAGCCGAGGGCTGGCCCCTCCGGCCAAGGCGGCGCGAAGAGGCGCCATGCCTAGCCGAGTGCGCCCGGCGGCAAGCAGAAGAAGTTCGAGGGGGCGGCCGCCGCGACCAAACGGGAGGAGGCGGCCGCGAAGGCCAACCGCTTCCGAAGGGAAGTGAGAAGGCCGCCGTTGGTTTCCGCGTAAGTCTTTTTCGCTCTTTTATTTTCTTGTTGGATCTTATCCGAGTCTTCTTTGATTTTCCCTCCGCTCTTCTCCAGAGCCCCCCTCTCCTTTGAGAGAGCCGCCGTCCCCTCTGTCATGGGGTCGGTGGAGACGTCCGCCAACACCCGGCGGGTCGATCCCGCCGCCGACCTTCGGGAGGCGACGGAACGAAACGCGCGGGAGAAGCGCGATGAGGAGGAGGCCGACCGCCTGGAGAAGGCGCAGGCCGAGAAGGCGGCGGCCAATGCCCAGAAGAGACTGGAGGAGGCTGAAAATGCCACCGCGGCGAAACGGCATGCTGAGGAGGTCGCGCGTCGCCGGTCGGCGATGCTCGTCCCTCCGTTGTCGTCGGCGCCGCCGGCTCCGGAGTTCATGGGGCAGACCGGAGAGGTCGGCACCAAGAACCCCCTCGTGGAGGAGGGCGGTGAGGCTTCAGGCTCGGACACCCACGCGCCGCCTCCGCCGCCTCCGCCACCATCTGGGCGGCCGCATGGCAAACAGTCGGTGGGCCCGTCGGGTCTGCCAATCACGGACGAGGCCGAGGCGCGGCTGCTTCTTCAAGTCGCCGCGCCGGCGCGCCACCGACTTGAGAGGACGAGCTCGGCGCCGCGAGCTCGGGGGATCGGCGCTGCCAGCTCGGCGAGTCTGGACGTCGAGGCCTCCAGTGCCACGCCCACCGGGTGGTTGCGCGGAGGCAGCACCGGCCCGCTGAACCAGGCCCTCCTGGACGTCCAGGAAAAACTGCTGGCGGAGAGCGACACCCTCCAAGTCTGCACCAGAGCGCATCTGGCCGTGCGGACATCCGTCCGGGTATGTTTCCTTCTTTTTTGATTCCTATCCTTCTCTGTGGGGGCGCGCCAGCGCACCCACTGGGTGTAGTCCCCGAGTTCCGGGCCGGCTGCTGAGCAGGCGGTTCGGAACTCCCTCTGGCGAGCTCCGAATACTAACTTTTGCCTTTGTCGGTTTTTTGTAGGAATATCACAACCTCCGCGCCACTGCGTTCAACCGCAATGTCGAGGAGCTGAACAAGCGGGCCGCCGACTTGGTGGAAAGCCGGGGTGAGCTCTTTTCTTCCTTCTTCGCGGGGGCACACTGGCGCACCCGCGGGCTGTAGTCCCCGAGATTCGGGCCGACTGCTGAGCAGTCGGGCCGGATCTCCCCGGCGATCTTATTTCTTTCTTCTTCACGGGGGCGCGCTGGCGCGCCCGCGGGCTGTAGTCCCCGAGATTCGGGCCGACTGCTGAGCAGTCGGGCCGGATCTCCCCGATGATCTTATTTCTTTCTTCTTCGCGGGGGCGCGCTGGCGCGCCCGCGGGCTGTAGTCCCCGAGATTCAGGCCGACTGCTGAGCAGTCGGGCCGGATCTCCCCGGCGATCTAATTTACTGATGACTTTCTTGTTTCTTTCTTCGTTCTTCAGGCGCCAATGCCGCCCTTCAGGAGCAGCTGGGCGAGGCCAACACTGCTCGTCGTGCCAAGGAGGAGGAGTGCGGCCGGCTCGCCAAAGAGCGCGATCTGCTGGCGTCGCAGCTGGCCGAGCAGAAGGAGCTGCTCCAGAAGGCGCAGGACGAGGCCAAGACGCGGGAGGCCACCCTCATGGCCGAGTTCGAGATTGAGCGCTCCGCCTGGACTGACAGGGAGGCGATGCTGACCTCCGGCTACCACGAACTGGAGGACATCGTCGATGGTAAGTCTCTTCCGCTTCTTTGGTCTTCTGACTTCGTATCAGGTCGATTTCTGATTTTCCGACTATCTTCTTTTTTGTCTTGGCAGACTTCTTTCCTGGTCACTCGCAGGCCGTCCCTCTAGCCATCGAGGCGGCTCGGGAGGTGCGAAGGGCGAAGGGTGAGGTGATCGCTGCCAATGCCCCCCGAACTATCGACGATCAGCGCCTGAGCATCGGGGCCCGTCTTCGTCCGGCTCATCGGCTGCTGCGCCGTCTTCAGCGTGCCGGTGCCCAGGTGGTTGCCGCCCTGTGGCCAGACGTGCCAGCTCTGCGCACCGCCAGTCGGACCGCCGACTGGCTGGAAGTCGCCGCCGGCCGTCTTGAGGCTTGGAAGGGCTCCTCGGCCCGGGCCGGAGCACGCCGGGCCTTGGAGTTCGTCAAGACGTGGTATCCGGGGCTGGACCTGGACCGCCTGGCTGCGTTCCGGTCAAAAGCCCAGGCCGAGCTGGAGGCCGTAGAAGGCGCCCTTGTTGAGCGCGCGGCGGCCATCGCCGAGTACACGGACACCAGCGTCTTCGTGCCCGAGCGGACTGAAGGCGGCGAGGAAGCACCGCCGGACTGGTTCGGGATGAACCCGGAGTACGAGGAAGACTCGGCGGAGGTGATCGACTCCAGCGCCGAGGAGGAGGACGAGTCGGAGGGCGGAGGCAAAGAGGAGGCGCCAGAAGATGAAGCAGGCGGCCAGCCTCAGCCCGATCGCGCCTCCAGCAATGAGCCGCGCGGAGACAAGGCGACCGCCGCCGGAGGTGACCAGGCTGAGACCGCCCAGCCGACTGCCCCGGCATCCGACACCGCCGTCACCTCCGATCCTCCGGCCCCGGAGGCCGCCTCCTAGAATGCCTCTGTTTATCTGTCTTCAGTAATCCTTTTGAAAGACTTGTTAAGTTCGAACAATTCCACCCGCGGGGTGTATGGATTTGGCCGAGGGCCTATGTAAATATTTATCTGATTTCTGCCTTTCCTTGCTCATTGCTCCTTATACTTTTTTCCTTTGCCGCCTTCCTTTAGTTGCCGCCTTGCCGGCTGGGCAGCCGCTCTGCGGACTGTCGCCAGGTCAAGTGCTTGGCTACTTCAGGAAGGCGAGTACTTAGCCGTTTGGAGTTTTTTATAGCAAGTCGGCCAGAAAGCGACAGGCCGACTATTCGAGAGTCGGCTGTCTTTGATAAAAACTAAGACAGAGAGCCGACTACTCATGAGTCGGCTCTATGGGGGGAGGCTGGTAGCCAGCTTGAGCTATGCCTAAGCTTTTAGGTCCTTAGCCATTTTTTCATGCGTGCGCTCGTTCTAGCTTGTTCTCTGCCTACCGGCAGTCGCTCTGCGAGCTCCGGCTTTCGACAGGAGATGACTTGAGCGCAACACATTACTTGTCCGACTGCAGGAAACTTTTCATAGCGCAAGGCGGCAAGTCCCCGGGCCGACTAGTCGGACCCGGTGCCAAACAGTGTGATAAAAAACAGTGGCATGTTTGGAAGCGTAATTCTTATCATACAGATAACAAAAAAAAGGCAGTCCCCGAGCTCGTCTCGGGGGGCCTAAGGTCTTAGTACTTTAATACAAAGGGGGTAGTGCGATACATACTGCATCAACTGTAAAATCTTCGAAGAAGATTCGCGTTCCACGGGCGCTCCGTTTCTTTGCCGGAGTCGTCCCTCTTGCGCGCTCGAGGCTTCTGAGCGTCAATCAGACAGTAGGCGTCATTCCCTAGCACCTTGCTGATGATGAAGGGACCTTCCCAAGGTGCCGACAACTTGTGCTGGCCGGCTGTTCTCTGAATCAGCCGGAGCACAAGGTCGCCCTCTTGGAACGATCTCGGCTTGACCTTGCGGTTGTAGTATCGGCGCAGACTCTGCTGGTAGATGCCGGACCGACCGATTGCCAACAGTCGGCCCTCTTCCAGCAGATCAACGCCATCTTGGCGTGCTTCTTCAGCTTCCTCTTCGGTGTACATGGTGACTCGTGGAGAGTCGAACTCTATATCCGTCGGGATGACAGCTTCGGCACTGTAGACGAGGAAGAAAGGCGTGAAGCCGGTTGACTTGTTTGGGGTCATGCGTAGACTCCAGAGGACGGCTGGAAGCTCCTCAACCCAACAGCCGGCCGAACGCTCGAGTGGTTCGACCAGTCGAGGCTTGATGCCGGACAGGATGAGGCCATTGGTTCGTTCCACCTGGCCGTTTGACTGCGGATGGGCAACGGACGCTAAGTCCAGTCGGATGCCCTGCGTCGCGCAGAAACGAGCCAAGGCGCCTTTGGCAAAGTTTGTGCCGTTGTCGGTGATGATGCTGTGCGGTATGCCGTACCGCACCGTGATGTCGGCGATGAAGGTTACTGCAGTCGGCCCGTTCAACCTCTTGATGGGCTTTGCTTCCACCCACTTGGTGAACTTGTCCACCGCGACAAGCAGATGAGTTAGGCCGCCTCGGGCCGTCTTGAATGGTCCTACCATGTCCAGGCCCCAAACTGCGAAGGGCCAGGCGATGGGGATTGTCTTCAGCGCGGAGGCCGGCTGAAGTGGCTTGGAGCGGAACATCTGGCACCCCTTGCATTTTTGGACTAGTTCTTTTGCTTCTTCCAGGGCAGTCGGCCAAAAGAAGCCGTGCCGAAAGGCTTTGGCCACAAGTGCCCTTGAAGCCGCATGGTGGCCGCATTCGCCCTGATGGATGTCTCTGAGGATTGCTTGGCCTTGTTCTGATTCTACGCAGCGCTGGTAGACACCAGTGACACTGCGCCTGACTAGCTCTCTGTTGACTATGGTGTATGATGCCGCTCGGCGCTGCACTTGCCGAGCCAGGATCTCATCTGTTGGCCATTCTTTGTTCACTAGAAATTTGAGGATGGGTTGCGCCCACGAAGGTGCTGCTATCTCTTCAACTGCTACCACAGCGACTTGGACAAGGGTGGCTGGGCTCGGAGGCGGCGGGTTGGAGTCCGCGGCCGTTTGCTGGGTTAACGGAGTCTCTGGGCCGACTGGCGCAGCTCCCGGGCCGGGCTCCGAAGTCCCCGGGCCGACTGGCACAGTCCCCGGGCCGGGTTCTGAAGTCCCCGGGCCGGTTTCTGCTGTGATTTTCTTGAGGCTGCCTGCTGGGGCTTTGGAGTCGGATCCGACTACTTCTAGAGGAGCCGGCACGAAGATGGAGTCCGACTCTGGTGAAGGCTTGATAGACGGCTTGAGGAGGCACTGAAGGGCGACGCCGGAAGGTATCGCTTGGCGAGTGGAGCCGACTCGTGCCAAGGCATCTGCTTGATCATTGTCATTCCTTGGCACATGAAGGAACTCGCACCCCTCGAAGTATCCGCTGAGTTGCTGCACCAGAAAGCGGTAGCTCGCCATGTTTGCGTCTTTAGCATCCCAGTCGCCGGATGATTGCTGAACCACCAAGTCGGAGTCGCCATAACACAGGATCCGGCGTATGCCGAGTTCTTTGGCAAGCCGGAGCCCGTGAATGAGCGCCTCATATTCGGCGATGTTGTTGGAGGCGGCGAAGTGGATCTGCAGCACATACTTGAGCTTGTCGCCCTTAGGGGAGGTGAGGACGACGCCGGCTCCAAGGCCGGTGCGCATCTTGGAGCCGTCGAAAGGCATCCGCCAATGAGTGGAGTCAGGCGCTGGCGGGAGGTACTGGGTCTCGGCCCAGTCGACGAGGAAGTCAGCCAGCGCCTGCGACTTGATGGCGGTGCGGGGCTGGTAGTAGATGGTGTACGGAGCTAGATCTATAGCCCATTTGGCCACTCGGCCGGAGGCGTCTCGGCTTCCAATGATCTCGGCGAGTGGAGCGGTGCAAACCACAGTGATTGGATGCTCTTGAAAGTAGGGCTTCAGCTTCTTGGCGGCAAAATGCACGCCGTAGCACATCTTCTGGTAGTGAGGGTAGTTCTGCTTGGAGGTTGACAGTACCTCGCTCAGGTAATATACCGGTCTCTGGACAGGGAGCGCCTTGCCTTCCTCCTTGCGCTCGACTACAATGACTGTGCTGACTACTCGGCTGGTGGCGGCGATGTACAAGAGCATGGGCTCTTTGGGAGTCGGCGCCGCCAACACGGGGGGAGTAGTCAACATCTTCTTCAGCTGGAGAAATGCTTCATCCGCCTTGTGGTTCCACTCAAAAAAGGTGGTCTTCTTCATCAATTGATACAAGGGCAGAGCTTTCTCGCCCAGCCGACTAATGAATCGGCTGATGGACGCCAGGCAGCCGGTGAACTTCTGCACATCCAACAGTCGGCTGGGTACCTCCATTCTCTCAATGGCCTTGATCTTCACGGGGTTGCACTCTATGCCGCGTTCGGAGACCAGGAAGCCAAGGAGCTGGCCGGCTGGTACTCCGAAAACGCACTTCTCGGGGTTAAGCTTGATCCGGAATCGGCGCAGATTTTCAAAGGTCTCCTTGAGGTCTTCCAGCAGCGTCCCATGCTTCTCCATCTTCACCACCATGTCATCCACATAAACGTGGGCGTTCCTACCGAGTTGCTTGAGGAGACACTTCTGCATGCAACGCTGAAAGGTGGCGCCAGCATTCCTCAAGCCGAACGTCATTGTCAGGTAGCAGAAGGCTCCAAATGGCGTGATGAATGCGGTCTTCAGTCTGTCCGCTGGATTCAGCTTGATCTGGTGATATCCTGAATATGCGTCTAGGAAACTCAGCAGCTCGCATCCGGCTGTGGAGTCTATCACCTGATCAATCCGTGGCAGAGCAAATGGGTCCTTCGGGCAGGCTTTGTTGAGGCTTGTGTAGTCGATGCACATCCGCCACTGCTTGTTCTTCTTCAGCACCAAAACCGGGTTTGCCAGCCACTCTGGAAAAAACACTTCCATGATGAAACCGGCTGCCAAGAGCCGGGCTATCTCTTCTCCAACAACTCTTCTTTTCTCTTCTGACAGGCGGCGCAAGGGCTGCCTGATGGGCATCATATCTGGCCTGACGTGTAGCTTGTGCTCGGCGAATTCCGTCGGTACACCCGGCATGTCCTTGGGGGACCATGCAAAGATGTCCCGATTCTCACGGAGGAAATCGACGAGCTCGCCTTCCTATTTGCTGTCAAGGCCTGTGCCCATGACAGCGTATCTCTCTGGGTGCTCCGGGTCCAAGGGTATCTTCTTGGTCTCTTTGGCCGGCTTGAATGATCCTTCTGCCTTCGACTCCTTGGGGTCGGGCGACATCTCTGGCTGCTTTCCGGCCATCGCCACGACTCGGTCAAGGAGCCGCTTCTCGGCTGCGATCACCAGGGACTCGGCCAGCCGACTGCTCTCGGCCGCGCAGGCGGATGACTTTTTGTAGTCGCCGGCTACGGTCAGAATCCCCTTGGAACTCGGCATCTTCATCTTGAGGTAGGCATAGTGGGGAACCGCCATGAACTTGGCCAAGGCAGGTCGGCCAAGCAGAGCATGGTACGGGCTCTCCAAGTCCACCACCTCGAACTAGACCGGCTCTCGGCGGAAGTGATCTTTGTCTCCGAAGAGAACGTCTATCAGGATCTTGCCGATCGGCGAACAGGAGAGGCCGGGTACAATTCCATGGAACACGGTGCGGCTGCTCTGCAGCTGTCTTCGCTTTATTCCTAGCTTCTCCATGGTGTCCTTGTACAGGATGTTTATGCTGCTGCCTCCATCTATCAGGACCCGCGAAAAACGGGCGGCCCGCCTATCAGTGGCCAAGGTCGCACCTAGGACCAGGGCATAGGAGCCCGGACTCGGCATCACCTCAGGGTGATCCACCCGACTCCAGCTGATAGGCCTCTTGGACCAATGCATGAACTCTAGAGCATCTGTTGCTACTGCGTTTACTTCTTGTTGCTGTTGGCGCCTGCTGCGCCGGTCATCTGCCACACTGGTGAACACTACGTAGGCTCCATGCTCTTCTGGGAACTCGTCTTGTACTGCGCCGACTGGCCGAGCCGCCGGCTGCTAGGGCGGCGGCGGAGGCGGCGGCCCAGCAGGCGGTGGAGGAGTGAGGCCGTCTCCCTTGGCGATCCTGGTGAGCCAGTGACACTTTTTGGTGGTGTGGTTCGACGGCTTTGCGCCGCTGTGGAACTTGCATGGACCATCCAAAGTCTGCTCGTAGGAGAAAGCCGGCAACCAATTGGACTTGCCGCCCTTCTGCCGCTTGGCCGGAGGCTGCCCCTCTGGCTGCTGATCTTCAACTGCCGCGACCTGCCGACTGCTGGAAGTCGGCTGCGGGGCCTTGTGCTTGTTGTCGTTCTGTTGCTGTCGCCGACTGGTGTCTCCACCCGGGGCTCTGGGAGCCTGGGGAGTCACTTTGCCAGCCGCGTTGACTTGAATCTCCGTCTTCATAGAAGAGTCGGCCATGGCGTACTTATCTGCTATGACTAGAAGTTCGTCGAGGGTCTCTGGCTCGTCGCAGAGGAGTTTGTGCTTGAGGAGGGTGCCCTCTCGGCACCCGGCAGTGAAGTACTCGATAGCCTGCACCTCGTGCACGCCCTCGCAGGAGTTTCGAAGCTCGCCCCAGCGCGTGAGGTAGTCGCGTGTTGATTCTTCAGGGCCTTGCACACACAAGGAGAGCTGGCGCGGCTTGGGAGGTCGCTTGTACGTGCTTGTGAAATTGCGGATGAAGGCTTCGGTGAAATCGACCCAGCTGTTGATGCTGCGGGGCTTCAGGCTGTTCAGCCATGTCCGGGCCACGCCCTGGAGCATGAGAGGAACGTACTTCATGGCAACTCGCTTGTTGCCGTTTGCTATGCTGACGACTATGGAGTAGTCTATCAGCCAGTCCTCCGGCTTCACGGAGCCGGTGTACTTGGGTGTGTCTCGGGGGAGTGTGAACCCTTTGGGGAAGGGCTCGTCTCTGATGCGGGGCCCGAAGCAAGGCGGACCCAGCTCATCTTTTTCTTCCAGCGCCAAGGATCGGTGGAGTTGGTCGATCCGATGACGGGCGTCATTCTCTCCGACTCCCTCTCGGCGGCCAAGGCGACCTCTGAGAGTCGGATGCTCAACAGGCAGCAGGGAAACTCGCTGTTCTCTTCGGGGCGGGGGGGGGGGCAAATAATCGTCCCGCCGCTCTACTGCTCTTGGGCGGCCGTCTTGGTCGTGCTTGATGGTGATATGAGTCCGACTGTGACTGGCAGCTGGCTCCTTCTCTTTCCTTCCGCGGACTCCGCCAGTCGGTGTCCGGGAGGTCGCGCCTTGATCTCGGCGGGGAGGCAAGTCGTCGTTCGGCTGCTGTTGCGCATCCGCGCGGCCGCCGACCACGTTTTGTGCAGCAACCGCGTCAAGGAGCTGCTGAACTCGCTCCGTCATCACACGACGCTCTTCGCCCTCGAAGTTCTTCAGCTCGTCAGTCGCCGCTTGGGCGGCGCGGATATTCTCCGCTGGGGTGGCGTACACGGGGCGTTTTGCCCCGAGCAAGTCGGCGATGGCTGCGCCGCGCTGTCGGACCGCTCCTAGACGGTTCGGCCCTGTTGGAGCCGGCGAGCAGCCTACGGCGCGATCCATCTCGTGCTGGTATGCCTCTGACAAGCGCCTCATGCTTGCCAGCTTCTTGGCGCTCTCGATGATCTGAAGGCGGCGCGCCTCCAGCGTCTCGGCGTCTGCGTCCTCTGGAATGGGCGCGGTTAGGTCTTGCAGGGCCGCAGCTAGCGGGTCCTGGGCTTCTTCGCCGGAGTGCTCGCCGTGGCTGATGACGAGCACCTCCGTGACGTCGCTTCTGCCGCTCTCCTCGTACGGAAGCGGCTCATCGTAGACCACCACGTTGGTGGGGAAGATGTCAAGCGACACGGCGTCGGAGTCGACCAGCATCGGGTCGGTGGAGCCGACGGAGTCCAAGTCTACGGCAGGCTCGCCGGCGACATGGAGTTGGTCGAGGAGGCCCGCGAGAAGGCTCTCGGGGCCACCCGTGCCTGCGTCGGCTGCAGGCTCGTCGGAGAAGCGCACCTCGCCGATAAGTTCGGCGAGGCCACTCGCGGCGCAGGCGGCCTCAGCGCCGCGCAGGGTGTTGATGCAGACTCCATCAGGCGAGCCTGGCTGGCTGCGCTCGCCTAGGAGGAAGAGGGTTCCCGTCCAGAACAGATCTCCGGACGACGGTGCACCTCGCCCCACGGTGGGCGCCAAATGTCGGGGGTTGGGTGCGACATATGCCAGAGGGTGGCTTATCATGGTGGGGGCGAGTAGAACGCCGCCGGTGCCTGGAAACGAGATAAGGCGTAGACATGCACGCCGGCGAATCTTACCCAGCTTCGGGGCTCTCCGGGGAGATAACACCCCTACTGCTGCTCTGCGGGGTCTCCGCATGATCACTATCGCAAGGTGACTACAATGGTGCTCCTAGAGCTGTGTCGAGAGGCCGGAGAGAGCAAGGCTAGTTCTCTCCTCCCTGGTTTATGTGTCTATCTCTATCAAGGGCCGAACTGTTTGCATGGGTGCCCCGGGGGGTTTATATAGGCCTACCCCCTGGGGGTACAATGGTAATCCGACTGGGCGTGGGCCCCAGCCGTCTGTCTCTCATGCCGCCATCCTTCCCGCCGGCTTCTGGGGCCCGCCGATTGGTGGGTCCCGCGGACAGGCCGGACACTATGCGGCGCTCCTGATGACGCAGGCTTGGTCATGGGGTCGTGGCAACAGTGCCGCCGTCTATCAGGCGATCACTGTCGCCACTCCCCATCCAATCTGGTTTATGGCTTGTGGGGCCTTGGAGGGGAGACAGCCGACTCCGGGGAGGCCGACCCCCACAGGGCCGTCTTCGGGCGCTCTGGCCGCCTTCGATTCTCCCACTGACAGGTGGCCCTGCGGTCTTCGGGCCATACAGGCCGGCGTCGTGGGCACAGTGCATCATGCACTGTGGCTGAGGTCAGGGCAGGCATGGCAACAGTGCCGCGCCTCGCCGAAGATCTCCCAGTGATACGGCTTACTGTAGCCATGCCAACCCTTCGTAGGCAGGGAGGGTCGGCCACGTCGTACGTTCGTGGATCCATCTTTCTTCTTGCCTTCTGTAACCACCACTGCGATCACATCATCGTGGCCTTAATTCTTATTGTGCTATTGCATTCTCGTTCCAGTCAATACCGACATGTGCGATCCCTTTGCTTAATTATATGCATCACTGTAACTAGTACTCCATCCGTCAATTTGTAAGTTGTGCTTACCTTTTCCATCAACTTTGTGCAACGGGCGGGCATCTTGCTAGAAACACTAGAATATGTCTATATAATCCGTATGTGATAGTCCATTTGAAATCTCAAAAAAGACAAATATTTAGGTACGGAGGGAGTAATATATTAGGAGTATATCAAAACAATAGTGATTTATTTCAAGTTTGTGAACAAATACTACTATTCTACTACTTTGGATCCGTCGCAACGCACAGGCACATTGCTAGTAAAAGGAAAAGGCTTGCCACGTTCGCGTTGCACCCCCACACGCCCGGGAATCGGGAGTACAACACGGCCCATCCGACAGGACACATAGCTTAGGGAAGGCGTGTTGCCTAGCAGTGGCAGAGCTTGAAGCAAAACGTTGGGCGTGCCAGTCTAGCCAGGCTATAGGAATTACCCTTGTGTTGACGTTCCATGCCTCAAAACTGGATGTACAACTACGAAAATCCTGCTAGGTTGGGCGGGCCAGGGCACGTGTTGGCCCTCACGTAGCTCCGCCCCTGTGCCTAGCATTTTCACTTTCATGTGGGACCGCCTGTTGAGCAAACCGACACCCCGCCCGCCGCCAGGTTGGAAAACAGAAACAAGGGGAAGATCTAGCTGTAGCACGGAAGCCAAGAAATTTTGTGTCAGACGGGGCTCGTTGATAGAGTAGGAGCATTCCATACTAGTACTACTCCTACTAGTACTTACCAAGTTTGTACTCCTAATACTATATTACTAGTACTACCACTATACAACTAGTAGATACGTGCACGTCACAACATCGTAGGAACAAAAAACGGGAAGATCTTGTTTTGGGTGATTTATCTTTTTTTCAATCAACGTAGTATGAATAATATGATGTGGGGGGCACCCATGAAGCTTATGTGGCTTGGTTGGCTACGGAAGGTTAGACAAAAATAAATAGATAATGTGTTTAGAGTGCACTCCACTAAATAGATATACTTTGGATCCATTGCAACGGACCGACACATCTATGGCCCTGTTTGGATCATGGGGTTAGAGCTAGTTTGGGTTAGTTGGGAGCTCAAATAACCCAAAAGTATCCAAACAGGGAGGGTTAGAGTGGGTTAGTTCCATCTAACCCAACTATCCCGGTGAAGAGGTGCTTATTGGGTTAGAGTGGGTTAGAAAATAACTCTAACTCTAACTGTGTTAGAGTATCCAAACAGGGCCGATAACTATACCCCCTATATAGTGTGTGAAAAAACTTTGAAAGTTGGTCGTTGGATGAAGCCAATCCGACGGTACAAAGATGGCAAATCCGAGCACTACTGGCCATTGGATATCATCCACCAGATTCTGCCACATGTACTTATAATCTAGAAGACTCCATGGTTGAACTTAATTCATGACTAACTTTTCCACAACTAAGCTCAGGCAAAGTTATTAATAAGTTCTTCAAAATGGGAGCCAGAAGTTGGCAAGCCTAAGGGAATCTTGCCACATTTTTTGTGTGTATGTCATGTGGGGCTAGTGTGGCTTGCCTAAGGTGTGGCTTGAACCAAACACTCACCTAAGTTAATCAAACTTGCCTAAGCTTACATTCCACCAGATTTTGCCACATGTTAGAATCCAGAAAACTCCACATGTAGAAGCATAATGCACAAACCACCAGAATCTCATGCGTGCAATGCACGTGTACCTTACTAGTACTACTCCAGTTAGTAGTACTAGTAAGAAACAAATTCCAGTTTTGGCACGAGCTCGTACTGCGGGAGCACCACAAGGCCTGCCGCAGGAGTTACGTTTCCCTCTCGGGGCCCACAGGACCGAACTTCAGTGGCTTAGTGCCCGGCCTATGAGTCAATGACATGCAGGCCTTAAATGCGGCTGGCCCACATGTCATTCTCATGGTGGTGGCATGGTTCGTGACTCACTCGTTCGAGATGAACCGGCCGGTGGTGGCGTGGCCATGGCAAGGGTACCACAGCTGGGCGTCGGGGTGTTACGAGGCGTAGATGGCCACACCGGCGGGTACTACCTGTAGTACATAAGTACTCCAGCTAAGGATTGATGCCCGGGACGAAATGTGTCACAGCCGCTGGATGAAAATTTGATGGTGCGGGAGTACGAATTGGAGCACAGCAGTGGAGCAGGCAAACCGCGTCCAATCGGGTGTGTCTCTGGTAGAAAGTTGATGGTCGCCGCAGCTCAGCTGGCCCGCATGTCATGCACACAAAGGCAGAGGAGCGGTGGGGCCGAGAGGGATGAGGGGAAGGAACAATCCTACCATTCTGTCACTAACATGTGGGACCCATAAGCATGGGTCCCACCTGTCAGATAAGGAAAGGCAGGGCAAGGCAGTGATAGCCACGTCAGAGGATCCATGTCCACGTCGGGGGACGTCGGGCCGTGGGTTGGAGCGGCGTCACGGGAATCACGTGTGGGTGTGGCAGTGGTAGAAACAAGAAACGTGATGGTCGCCTTGGTTCAACTTCCATGGACAAGCTGTCGTGTCTGCTGACACATGTATATCAAAACTAGAGTGTTTATATTTCAAGCACGTGAACAAGTATTATTCTACTAGTTTGGATCCATTGCAACGCACGGGCCAGCACATTGGTAGTAGTAGTGTCGATCTCTATCTCTAGAGGCCTTCCCTCGTTCATCCTTTTCTCTCACAAGATAAACTACTCATACAAATTCATCTTGATGTTCCGTGGAACGCATGAGGATGTATCCTTGGGGGTCTCTCCAGCGCGGCATGGCCGTAGTTGCAAGTTGACGCCCCTTGAGATGTCGACGTTGAGGGGCACTCGGATTTCCTCCGATGAGCAGGTAAGATGAGTTTGATCACGTAGTAAATGCATTCTAAAGACTACTTCCATGTCCATTTCCTAATTCTCCCCTGCCCACTGTTTCATAGGCTAGGCTCGGTGCGAGTGGAGATTGGCTTGCATATGTATAGTAGGGTACCAACATCAATTTGCACAACATTTACAATGGTGAAACCGTTCCCGTAGAACCTTTGTCCAACATTGGGTTCAGCCATGCAACGGGCCACCGCATGAATTGGTACGATGGAACCACGGTGAGATTGAATAAAAAATAGCACGAACCTTGCACATGGCGGTCAAAGGCAGACCATGCTGTCTGCGGCCGATTTGTTGCCGTACGAGTAGGAAGACGCTGTGCTCCTTTCTAACCGCATCTTCGCGGTGACAAACCAGGGGACTTATTTTGTATGGGACACATCCTACGATATACTCCGTCTCTCCCAGTTTATTTGTTTTGAATCTTTTTGTTTTATAAGTTTCAAATTCAAATTTAGAGCTCCCCATCACATGTTGAGATTACAATGTCCATTAAATCATTGCGTGCATGTATAGTAAAGAAACAAATCTCGAGTTTGGCACGAGTTCGTGTTGCGGGAGCACCACAAGCCTTGGCACAAGAGTTACATTTCCCTCTCAAGGCCGTCGGGACTGAGCTTCAGCGCCTTACTACACCTACCTTTGAGTCAATAACATGTGGACTCGATAGGTGACTGGTCCACATGTAATGCTCCCGAAGGCAGAGGGGCAGTGGGGCCAAGAGGGGTGAGCCACAGGTCGGGGGACGTGTGGTTTCATGGGTTCGAGCGGCGTCGTGGGAATCGGGGGTGGCTGTGGTAGAACTTGATGCTCGCCGCATTTTAGGTGGCCCACATGTCATGCACACAAAGGCAGAGGGGCGGTGCGGCCGAGAGGGGTGAGGCGCACGTCGGGGGCCGTGGTGCCATGGGTTGGAGAGGCGTTATGGGAATCGCGAGATGAAACGTGATGGTCGCCGTAGTTGAACTTCCATGGACAAGCTGTCATGTCTATGGACACATGCACTGCATACCGATCACTAGAAGGAGTAGCAGAGAAAGCTATATATGCGGATAAATAGTTCCTTATAGTCAAGCGGACCCACGCTACTACTCTGTTCCAAAGACATGCACACCATCGAAATAGTCCATCTATATCAATATACACCGAGAGGGAATAATTTTTTTACAAGAGGAAATAGTTCATCCATCCATAATGCCCTCCTACTGGTGCAGCGTTTTCTTCTTCTTCTTCTTCTTCTTCTTCTTCTTCTTCTTCTTCTTCTTCTTCTTCTTCTTCTTCTTCTTCTTCTTCTTCTTCTTCTTCTTCTTCTTCTTCTTCTTCTTCTTCTTCTTCTTCTTCTTCTTCTTCTTCTTCTTCTTCTTCTTCTTCTTCTTCTTCTTCTTCTTCTTCTTCTTCTTGTTCTCATTCTCTGTGGGAGACGGCTTCGCAACAAGCTCTTTGGACCATGCAGCTATCTCGAAACTCACACGGGCATCGAGGGCAGCATATTTTATCCGCTCGTACGTCAAGGGATAATTCTCCCATCCAGAAGACCTTATTGCCACCGTCTCGTCACCCTTTTGAAGATTTGTACCGAGCAAAAAATTTGCTACATCGAATAGGGATGGTGTCTGTTTAGCACAATCTTCTACAAGAATTTTGATTCTGGTTTGTAGGTCAGCGATGCTTTTCAAATCAAGGTTGTACGGCTCCAGCTTCTATTTGTCCCCTTCGATGGCTGCCCCACAGAAGTATACGTCCTCCCGGGACAAGAAATCGTGAATCTCACCTGGTATGGAGGGCGAGTGTATGATGTGGTACACCAAAACATCATCTTCGAGGCACAGCTGAAGGACGGCGGCGTGCTGGATCTTCCCAGGGGCACGCTCCGTGTACTCTGCGTCGAGACCGATGACCCTCATCTCTACCTTTTTGAGGGAGTTGGATACATTGTTGATCCACTACCGAACAACCCTTGGGTGGACAGTGACGGTGGTAACTATGCGCATCGAGCCTTCGACGAGGACATGTTGGACGCTAAAAACCTGCATCTCGATCTCTTTCACCATTTGGAACCGCTGGAACGGAGGGCTATGGTTTGGAGAATTAGGATTAGATGGCTAGTCTAACTGAAGTAGTAGATGATTATTTAAAGAGGTTAAAACAATGTGAACGCAGTGGGGTTTGGATGCAAATGAAGACGAAGGGGAGGTGAAGAAGCCAAGGCGAATCGGTTCCCGATGGAGAAGTAAATGGGAGAAGTGGCATGCATGCAGTTGATTAGACGGCTAGATAGACTAAACGAAAAGGCTATGCGGGTAGACTGAGGAGTCGTACATGATCGTGTACGTGCCCATCCTTCCTGATAGGTAGGACCTATGCAGACAGATAAAAAAAATGTGTCGTAGTTTTTTTTGAGCGCGTGAGTGGGAGACACAACATTCTCTGGTTAAGGAATACTCCCTCCATTTAGGTGAGTATAAGTCACCTTATGAAAATCAGGTTTTCCCAAAAACTTTAGGCGTGGAGCATTAACTTCCTGGTCGATCCCCTCCCAGCCTCGTTAGCCAGCGTTCTCTTCCTCTGCTGCCACGTTCTACCTTTCCATTTTCCTCTTCTCAAGTGTGGAACAATCTGCATGCCGTCCTTGATGCACCAGAACGACCACTGCATGCATCGCGGCAGGGCGTTGATTGGGCATGCACGAGAATTTGGTTCTGCTCGCAATATGGATGATACTTGAACGATGAAGTGAACAGGCATGCTAGCATGGGAGACCTATTTCCGCTATACAATACTCGAGTACTCATGTTCCTACTACTACTACTACTAGTAGTACAACTGTGGTACACTTGATGGTCAAAATACTATTCATCCGGTCCTCACAGTGAAGTGGCAACACCCTGCGCCTGACACTAGTCCAGGCGAGGCGGCGTGTTCGGGTTACCAAAGTCAGCCTCACCCTGTGCACTGTGCAGTCTGTCATCGCCGCTGTACAGCACATTGGCGCCTCGCCTTGTCTCCCTCTCCGCTCCCATAGCACTAATCCATCTCGGAATTCCCTCCATCTCCATCTTTGTCTCCGTCTCCGTCTCCGTCTCCATCTCAGTCTCCAGCACCAACATCCTTCTCCCCCGTAAATCAAGCCCCCTTCCAAACTCCACCATGGCCGAACGCGAACCGCGCAGCATCCATATGAGCCGCGATTGGAGCAATCTCCCCAGTGACATCCTCGACCTCTGTTGTTCGTGTATGGATATGTTGACCGCCCTGCGGCTGGCTGCATGCTTGAGGGACATGCACACGGCCATCGTCGAAGTGAGGCCTAAGCTTTTCAAGACACCCTGCTTGCTGCTATCTGGTCTTGCGAGATTGGCTCACCATGATATGGAGGCATGCATGATGCCCCTCGACTTCAATCCGATCTCCATTAGCCGAAACTTCTTTGTAGGTATGTAGTGTATCGCCGTACATCATTTCCCTCGACATCGATCCGATCACCATCGCCCGAAACTTTTTGGCAGGTATGTACTAGGTCGGCATGAACTCCCACTGGATGGCTGCCTTCAGAGAAGACGGTAAAAAGTTGGTGCTCGTGAACTTCTAGACCTCCCATGAGATTATCCTTCCTCAGTTGGATTATATAGAGTATTACCATCGCGGTCTAAGTCATCTAGATTACTACGTCAGTTGGACGGACCTTGTTTTGCAGAAGATTGTAATCTGCCAAGTACCCACACGACATGCGAATTATGCAGACTTCAAGCTAATTGCCTTGTTCGACCGCGGACTCGCCTATCTTTACGCCAGTGCCTTTTTTAGCTGGAGACAACTCGGCTCGCAGTGGATCATCGTCAAAGCTGATACACACTTCTGTGATGCTATTGAAAACAATGGCATCATCTACGCGATCGACAAAGCAGATGGCACCACGTATTGCTGGGACGGCGCGTGTAAGTTGTTTCCTTCTCATGTTAATGATGACGCCATGACATTGTTTGAACTTTTTGTGATGATTGGCATATCCCCGTTTGAGCAGAATTTGAGTAGAACTATGGCAATATATTAGAGACGCCGTAAATTAGCTATATTTGGAATGAGTTAATTCATGCGATTGTGACCATGTCATTACAGCCAATTTGTACCCTGAATAATCAAACGGTTAGGAATATATGGATATTATCCTTATTTGAAGTAATCTATATACTACTACTAAATATGAGTGTGTACCAATGGTCATGTTAGTTTCCTCATTTTCATGATGTAGAAACATGCACCACATTGTTGGTTTCATCTAACCATACATTAGGGAAGTAAATGTGCATATGGAGAACTCTATATTTGGAAGTAGTGAAATCCTGCAATGCTTACCATGTGTACATACCTATATTCGCCCTTCAGCAATCAATAGCTAGAATAATAAACTCACAAAATTTTTGCCCACAGAACACGAGTATATAACAATGCATGGTCTGCTAGTTATCTTGAAGAATTTGTTTCTGAGGACAGAACATGATTACATAACATGCATGACATGGTAGTTTCCTGTGAAGAATCGATTGCGAGATAACATGAGTATAACCATGCATGGCACTTCTATATTTTCGAACCCAGTATACATTTCCTTGTATTTTCCTCCCAGTTCCAACAGGGACATATCAATGTTGTTTCTTGCATTATCCTACTCATACTATGAACAATGTTGATCTTACATTAACAATGCATGTCCTTTTTGATATGATGTAGTGTCCCTACAGTTACTGCCCTTTGTAATTATACCACCTTTGCCAAAAATAGGGAAGCACAACTGGTTCCTTGCTCGATCAGATGACGGCAAAAGACTGATGATCATTCGGACACATGAGCCGGAAAAGTTATATTGCAAAAACCCCACTGTATACAAGCACCGTGTAATACGTGAGTATCCGGACAGTGGCCGTTACGTCTATGAGTAGGATACCAGCTTGTTGGGGCCTTTAGGATTTTTTAGTTGGAGGCGGGTAAACAGCCTTGGTTCACACTCTCTGTTTCTCGGACTCAATTATCCGATTAACCAGGAGATCACCGTTGGCAAGGACCTTGATGGAAGAGAGGCTCTGTTTGCTATGGAAAACTGTGTCTACATGGCGAGCCCTAGGAGTTCGGGAGCATACTCCCCTGATTGTCAACGATACAACCTGCAGACAAAAGAAGGTGAGAATGACAAAGGCATCCGGATTAACTTTGATCCTTGGATGTCTCAATTACGACAGGCAGTGATGTGGTTCAAGCCTTCAGGTTGATAGGTAATTGGGCTGTTGCATCGAAAGGGTGGAGTACTGGTGTCTCCGGATCACTGGTCGCTGAAGCGGGGCTGCAAATTATGATGGTGTTGGATCATCTCTTTGAATGACTTTGTTGTCTTTTCTGCTGGTTCTGGATGGGTAGTTCTTTCTTTTGTTATGCATATTCCTTGTCATTTGGTCATCCTCGTCTATGTCACTCTATCTATGTAATAGTTGCTTCTGTTTAGAATGTCATTCCTATCTGGATCACGAGAGTCTGAGCGCTGCAGATGGGTACATTTTGGTGGTGTAGCAAGACTTCTTATAAACTATCATGTCTTGCTGTTTAAGTCAGTAGTAGTCACTAGTCAGTGTTTGAATGTTGTATATATCGTTGTTTCGAACTGTTTATTGTCTCGAACTACTGGTGGGCAAAATGAGGGCATCACCATTCTCCAGTGTTCAGAGTATATCTCCTTTTTTCAAGTTATATAATTTGAGCTTACTGTCTTTTTGATGATGTACACTTGTTTGGGCCAGTGAGGTGTCATTGAATATGGGTCGAGTAGTAACGCAATGCCAAACAGGTCAATTATGACTCTCGGGCCGGGCTCTCAAAAGATCCTGAAAAAAAAGGACGGGCTCTCCAAAAAAGAAAGAATAAGGACTCTTAGGCCGACATGTGGGTGCCACCGGTGTTTTCTTGTGCTTGCGCGCCGAGAGCATATAGGCGCGTGCTCAAAATTCATGCTACCTTTTCATCCCCAGTCTCCCGCCCCTCCCCCACCTCTGGAATCTCGATTCCTACTCCAGTTCCCCCAAATCCCCCTCCTGTACTCCCTGTACTCGAGCGCACTATCATGTCGCCGGTCAACGCGGATCTCCGAGCCGGAGATCCTGAGGTCCGTCCTGCCTTCGGTCGCTGCGTGTTGTCGCTCAACAGTGGCATGGCGGCGCTTGACGACCAGTTTGCCAGCAAAGTGCTGATGGTAACCATTAATGGCGACCGGCCTCCCGTCTCGCCGGACGACCTTGTCAAAGCTCTTGGCATTGCGCACGGCATCCAAATAAGTGACTTGCTCGTCGAAGTCTGTCCGCCACTGGCTGATTTCTTCGTTAGGTTCCGAACAACTTTCGACTGCAGTCGTGTGTTCGAATCTTCCCGGCATTTGTTCTGTGATGGCGCGCTGGTGAGCTTTGATCGGTGGCACCCAGGATGGGGCTCGGTGCCCTCTGAGCTTGAGTTTTTAACAAAGCTTACCTTCCACGGCATGCCTCGACATGCTTGGAACAGCGAGTCCATGAACGAGCTTATCAACGACCTTGGAGGTGAGCTTGTAAGTATGTTTGTTCCTCCAGACAGCTGGGCTCCAACGGTTATGGCATGGATGAAGAAGCAGTCCACCATACCTAAGGTGACTGGTGTTGAGATACCGGTGCAGGAACCGGGGTTGTACTATTTGTCGCCACCAAGGCCTCTGCGGACAACATTAGGGATGTACCTGTATCAAGTGTTCGTGCATGTCGAAGAAGTGGTCAATCCATCAATCGAAGTCCTGCCGCCGCCGCCGGTGCCAGGGTCCGTCGACGACGTCCATTACAGGAGTCAACGTCAGACTTTCCCCGTGTTGCTCGGAACGATGGATGGCACAGGGCCTACTCCATCGCGCGGCGGAGGCCACTGCTTCTTTGGGAGAAGAGGCAGGGCTGGCTGCCTGGATGTGCTCTAATTTGAGGTAACAACTGAATCTTGTCAGATAGTACTAGTTAAATCTGAGCTACGGGTCTGAAGCACTGATATGCCAGTACATTTGATTGTGACCTGTTCTAATTTTGTACCTGTAACCCGCCATGTACCAATCACCCTGAGAGTCACTTTACCCTCTTATAAAGGCGGCTTATGATTTCTTCCCGCCTCATAATAATAATTTGTCTTATATCCACAATCGGCTTGCAGATACTGAATTATTCATATAACCTTCAAACCACTCATCACCGTAACATCAACACCTTTATTCCCAGGTTGTGGCTTTTAACCTGCCAACAATGATTAGGGCTCCCACTTCTTGTAACTGGATTGCTTCCAGAGTCTCCGAGCTCTCATTGAGTATGTAAACATGGGAGTTTTACCATACAAAGAGGTTATTCATTGGTGGGTTCCCGGCCTTGAAGCTATTCCAAAACCCCGAGAAGGTGAAGTTATTGTCTTTTGGGATCACCTTCTCCGTGGCTTCTCCACCCGGGTCAAAGTTCTTTCGAGATGATTTGCACTTTTATAACCTTCATCCTCAAGACATTGGCCCCAATTCCGTCTCCAACATATGCAATTTTCAAGTTTTCTACAAAGTGTACCTTCAACAAGGGCCTGAGGTTGATCTATTCAGAGAATATTTTTATCTCAACCGCCAAACTAAGATGACAGACGGGCCTAGTCTCGAACTCAGTGGAATTTCCATTCAGAGGCGAAGAGACGTCATTTTCCCTACAGCCATACTGCCTAATCACCCCAAAGATTGGAACTATACTTGGTTCTACTACCAAGACACCTCTCCAGCCGACGAGAACCCCCTGACGGATTACCGCCCTTTCCAGCTCAGCCCTAACCACGAACTTCCGGATCATATTACTGCCGCGGAGCAGGCTAAATATTCATCCACTTTTTCAAAGATAAGAGCCCTGATAGCCAATAGCTTATCTGGCGCTGATCTGGTCCGCTGTTGGGTCTCTTGGAGAATTTTGCCATTGAGCCAGCGAAGCGGCTTAATGTTTGAATACACATGTGATAAGAAAGATCCTCAGCACTATAACCAGACATCTTTAACTGACAAGGAGACCACTGAAATGGTTAAATCATTGCTTGGAGAGCCTCTAGCGAATTGCTGTAAAGTGGGATTGAACCCTTTCCGTAGTCTTAACCTGGCTCCGCTTGTAAGTATCTTGGATGAACCTTGACCTTATATATCTATCTCTTGTGTTTTATATCCTTAACTTATCGCACATATGTACCCGTATACAAGCCGACTCTTCTTTATGGAAGAAGAAATTACAAGCCGCCGTGCCTATTAAGAAGGCTAAAGGAAAGTCTCGCGCTCTGGCTCTCCACAAGAAACCAACAACTGAAGAATTGCTCACACTTGATGATCAGTCAAAGGTAGAACTTGACTCCCTTGGTCTTTTCTTTATGCAAATTATTGATGCTGATCCCTCTCAGGAAGAGGTAGAGACCAGTCATGCCGAAAACTCGGAATCCTTGCCAAGACAGAAAACTCGGCGGGTCATCCAGAAAGTAAGATTTTCACATCCTCTTGCTCATTTGGATCCCAACTTTCTTTTGAAGAAACAACAACATGAATCGAGGCGTAAGACCCGGAGTGATGGTACTGAGGATTTCATGCCCGATTTACCCAACACCCCAGTTCCTCGAAAGCGTTGCAACGAGGTGCCACATAGCCCGACTCTATCTCTTCCACAAGCTGGTCACATACGTCAACCTCTTAATTCCTCTCACTCAAAATACTAGGGAACGCCGCCATCATCTGGCGACTGATACGTCTCAACGTATCTATAACTTTTTATTGTTCCATGCTATTATATTATCTGTTTTGGATGTTTTATATGCATTAATATGCTATTTTATATTATTTTTGGGACTAACCTATTAACCTAGAGCCCAGTGCCAATTTTTATTTTTCCCTTGTTTTTGAGCTTCGCAGAGAAGGAAGACCAAATAGAGTCCAAATGGAATAAAACCGTCGCAATGATTTTTCTTGGACCAGAAGACACCCAAGAGACTTGGAGATCAAGTCGGAAGAGCCACGAGGCGTCCACAAGAGTGGAGGGTGCGCCTAGGGGGGTAGGGAGTGCCCCTGCCTTGTGGGCCCCCGTGACTCCATCGACCTACTTCTTCGTCCTATATATTCGCAAATACCCCCAAACCACCAAAAACATCCATGAAAACACTTTCCACTGTCGCAACCTTCTGTACCTGTGAGATCCCATCTACGGGCCTTTTGCGGCACCCTATCAGAGGGGGATTCGATCAAGGAGGGCTTCTACATCAACTCTATTGCCCTTCCGATGAAGCATGTGTAGTTTACCATAGACCTATGAGTCCATAGCTAGTAGATAGATGGTTCCTTCTCTCTCTTTGATTCTCAATACCATGTTCTCCTCGATGTTCTTGGAGATCTATCCGATGTAATATTCTTTTGCGGTGTGTTTGTCGAGATCCGATGTATTGTGGATTTATGATCAACTTATCTATGAATATTATTTGTATCTTCTCTGAATTCTTATATGCATGATTTGATATCTTTGTAATTCTCTTCGAACTATTGGTTTAGTTTGGCCAACTAGATTGGGTTTTCTTGCAATGGGAGAAGTGCTTAGCTTTGGGTTCAATCTTGCAGTGTCCTTTCCCAGTGACAGTAGGGGCAGCAAGGCATGTATTGTATTGTTGCCATCGAGGATAAAAAGATGGGGCTTACATCATATTGCTTTAGTTTATTCCTCTACATCATGTCATCTTACTTAATGCATTACTTTTTTATTTATGAATTTAATACTCTAGATGCAGGCAGGAGTTGGTCTATGTGTGGAGTAATAGTAGTAGATGCAGGCAAGAGTCGGTCTACTTGACACGGACGTGATGCCTATATTTCATAATCATTGCCTTAGATATCGTCATAACTTTGCACTTTTCTATCAATTGCTCGACGATAATTTGTTCACCTACAGTATTATTTGCTATCTTGAGATAAGCCACTAGTGAAACCTATGGCCCTCGGGTCTATTTTCCATCATATAAGTTTCCGATCTAATATTTTGCAATCTTTTACTTTCCGATCTATAAACCAAAAATACCAAAAATATTTACTTTATATTTTGTTTAGTTTCATCTATCTCTATCAGATCTCACTTTTGCAAGTAACCGTGAAGGGATTGACAACCCCTTATCGCGTAGTGTGCAAGTTGTCTGATTGTTTGTGCAGGTCTTGGTGATTTGCGCGTTGTCTCCTACTGGATTGATTCGTTGGTTCTCTAACCGAGGGAAATACTTATCTCTACTTTGCTGTATCACCCTTTCCTCTTCAAGGGAAAAACAATGCAAGCTCAAGAAGTAGTAGGAAGAATTTCTGGTGCCGTTGCCGGGAAGATCTACGCCAAGTCAAGACATACCAAGTACCCATCATAAAACTCTCATCTCTTGCATTACATTATTTGCCATTTGCCTCTCATTTTCCTCTCCCCCACTTCTAAAACAATTTTCAAAAATATTAGCCTCTTCTCTCGCCGTTCTCTTGTTTGCCTAAAGTCTGTCTTTCTATTGCTATGGCCGACCTAAAAAGTGCTAAGAGTTTTCTTCTGAGTTTTAATGCTTTAGATAGCCCCTTTGTCCTTTCTAAGCTTATAAATAATGATGCTACGGAAAGACCTTCCGGGGTTGTTAAGGAAAATATAAACAATTTTGATGGAGATAATCTCGTAATTTTTTTGTTATTTGATTGATGAATCTTTAAAGGATGCTTGGGATAGACTATTGAGGATTCAAGCTAGCAATGTGCCTCAATATCATATTGAGATATACTCCCTCCATCCCAAAATAAGTGACTCAACTTTGCAATAACTTTGTACTAAGGTTAGTGCAAAGTTGAGTCACTTATTTTGGGACGGAGGGGGTACTTGAGAAGCTTTTATGAGGGTTTGCCTATTTCTCTTAGACAAATTTTGGACTCTATATTTGAAAATGATTTTCTTGGAGGAGATGCCTTTGATACTTATGAAAAGATGAAAACCATATTTGGGCACTCCAAAGGTGGAAACCTTGAATCAACCACTCTTATGCGATTTTATCAAAATGAAATAATCAAAGAGATGAAGGCTAGTTTAGATGCAAATTTTCAAAGTGTGCTAAACCTTTCTTCTACCATTAATGGTCACGTGCTTTCCCAAAATAGAAAGATAAACGCTCTGGACAAGAAGTTCTCTCTTTACTACCAAAAGGGAGAAGATGATACTACCTAGATATATTCGTGTTTTTATGCCTAGCTAAGGGCGTTAAACAATAGCGCTTGTTGGGAGGCAACTGCTACCTCTTGAGCATGCGTTGGTTTTTCCCTTAAAGAGGAAAGGGTGATGCAACAAAGTAGCGTAAGTATTTCCCTCAGTTTTTCAGAACCAAGGTATCAATCCAGTAGGAGGCTCCTCAAAAGTCCCACACACCTACACAAACAAACAAGAACCTCGCAACCAACGCGATAAAGGGGTTGTCAATCCCTTCACGGTAACTTGCAAAAGTGAGATCTGATAGAGATAATAAGATAAGATAAATATTTTTGGTATTTTTATGATATAGATTGGAAAGTAAAAGATGCAACTAAAAGTAGATGGAAAACTTATATGATAAAAGATAGACCCGGGGGCCATAGGTTTCACTAGTGGCTTCTCTCAAGATAGCATAAGTATTAAGGTGGGTGAAAAAATTACTGTCGAGCAATTCATTGAAAAGCGCATAGTTATGAGATTATCTAGGCATGATCATGTATATAGGCATCACGTCCGTGACAAGTAGACCGAAACGATTCTGAATCTACTACTATTACTCCACACATCGACCGACTCCTGCCTGCATCAAGAGTATTAAGTTCATAAGAACAGAGTAACGCATTAAGAAAGATGACATGATGTAGAGGGATAAACTCAAGCAATATGATATAAACCCCATCTTTTTATCCTCGATGGCAACAATACAATATGTGCCTTGCTGCCCCTGCTGTCACTGGGAAAGTGAGCACGGGCATGCGAGAGGAGAGGTGCTCAAGGACGCAGGGGCTGCTGATGTTGACGCCGGCGGTGTGGACGGGCAAGGCGACAGGGAGGCACTCGGTGCTCATGATCCATTCGGGATCGAGCAGAGGAGGGAAGAGGAGGCACGGCCTCGGGCGCTGGTTGGAGGGAGATGGATATGGGAGGATCCCGAGGGGAAAACGAAGAGGAGACAAGGTGGAGGTTCTTGCGGCGGCGAGGAGGAAATGATTGATGGGACGGTCAACAAAAGCAGGGGGACGCGACAACTACGAGCTGATGCAAGTTTTAAAAACAATGACGCCAACGAGTGCCGATGCAATGCGGATGATGTGACATGAACAAAATGCAAAACAAAAGACAAAAACCCAACCACGAAGGGAATAACATATCACATAGCCGGAAATGGCAAGAGTTGGAGTTACAATTATGGAAAGTTACATCCGGGGCGTTACAACACTCCACCACTACAAGAGGATCTCGTCCCGAGATCTAGGATGGCACCGGAGAGAAAACGGAAGAGGAAGAGAGGAGGTAAAACTAAGTTGCTTCTTCGACAAAATAGTGAAACCAAAGAACCTTGAGAGGTTGAAAAGTTGAAAGAAAGAACACAACGGAGTTGAACACAATTGAGAGCACTGCGGTAGAAAATGGAAACAAGGAACACCATGTGAACCTTGGAGGTTGCAAAGCTATGACTAACGAGTATAATGGACAAGAAGAAATTGAAACCCCTCTGGTTGAAACAAGATGAGAGAGGAAGAATCCAGGCAGCACTCCGATTGAACATGGAAGGAATAGAACATGAACTTGAGAAGATGGGAAGATACTTGATGAAATCAACAACACACTGCCTCCGGAACTATTGAAAGAATGGCACAATGGGTAAGAAGTATTTCAGACAGCAATCCGGTTGAAAAGAGAGGCAAAACTTAATAAGATGAAAGAACTTGAATGAGAACACAACACTCAGGTTAAATGGATCAGCAGGGAAAAGAACATGATATTGACAAAACGAGGTGATGGGTGGAGAGAGCAACATCACAATGCCTCCGGAAAAAAGAATAGAAGATAGATCATTGGAATAACAGAATGGAAGAGAAAATGCCAACTTCTGCCAAAAATGAGCTTTGAAAGCACCCTTCTAAGAAGGTTATAACGGAGTTGCTGGAAAACCAACAACGAAACGAATAAGCTTCTAGTGGGCTTATGAAAACATCCCAAGACTATGAGGTGACAACCGGCCACTAATGGAAACCAATGATTTGATTGAGAGCACCAAAGAGATGAAAAAATCCTTCACCGAGATGAGAAGGAGAAATTTGGATCATTGATAAGCACCACAATATCAACATTCCTTAGGGAAGGCTTTAGGTGAAATATGACACAAGATAACTCCAAAGAAGACATTAATGGATTTAAAATACCTCATTCTTGACAACAAGTGAATCGCGAAACATGAATGGAAATTGTCAAGAATGATATAACGCCATCTCCAAAGATAAGGTAGAAAGAATTACACTATGGAATGCAAGATGAAGAATGCTTGAACACCTCAAAACAAAACGTGTGTTGAACACCATGTTTATTTTAGAGTATAGCTTGGCGGGTCATAACTTCAAGAGAAATCTTGAAGAACAATTGAAGAATGAAAAGAATCCTTGATGAACCACCATGTAGAGCCTCCATGAAAAACTCCGGTAATAAAAGGATGATAAAAAGAAAGAGAAGTTGAAAACACAGGGTGAAGCCTTGCAATGATTTAGATGGAGCTACAAAATGAGTAAACTTTGAACTCTAGACACGAAACATGGATAACTTGGAACCGAGAATTACTTCATCATGAACAATCTTCAGAAGAAAAGAATTGAATCACCTCGAGGAAATAAGAATAAGATTTATTGTATGCTTATCCTTCATCAAATTAAATTGATGACAAACAATGGATTTGACATACTACTTATTCCCGTTGAAAGGATTAAGAGAGATATAGCGTAAACTTGAGAAGGTATAGATGGAACCACCGACGGGATTTGGAAACAACGAATATTTGATATGATAATGAAGGAAGTGAAATCTTGAATGAACCACCGTAAGAATTGAGAAATGAACGTAGCAAAGGCACGATTCACCGGGAAGAATTGGAAAACGAATGAAGATACTGAGGGGATTTAGAAACACTGGTAAGATTTGGAGAACAAGAGCTGAAGGCTGAGAATGAAGAATTATGACATGATGGCCTTCGGAGGAAAGAAATGGAAACCACTCATGAAATGCTTCGGATGGGTATGAAAAGAATTCTCACGATTGAAAAAGATTTGAGAGGATGGCATGAAGCTAGAACCATGAATCTTCAAGAGAATGGACCAAGATTTTAGGAGAAATCTCTTCCTCGGTCTTCAAATGTTGAGAAAGACGATGGGAAACACCACCATGAGTTGTTCAGATACTCCGGGAGAATGAAAAACAAAGAGGTTGAGCCAACAATAAAAAATAATTTGAAATCGGTCTTGGAAAACATCTGACTGATGAAATTCATTCTTACGTCAAACTTCGAAAAGAATTTGGGAATGGCACCGGAAAATTAGGAGATTCAGGTAAGATCTTGGGAAAAGACCTGTGGGTTAGGGCCCACTCAAAAGGAAACACCGTTGAACGATTGATTGAAAAGGGGGGAATTGCACCGGTTGAATTAAATGGCCTGAATGAGATAACAACCTCGAAATAATTTGAATGGATTGAGAATGGAAACACAAGTCTTGTGAGATATCTTCAGCACTCCAGAACAAATGAATAGCGAGAAGTGAAAGATTAAGAGGTGCACTGGCATGAGAAAGCATTTGACACGAGGAAAAGAATATGATCAACACTGAAAGCTTGAATTAAATCCACCGGAGAAGAAAAATAACGAAGAATGATGAACTTGAAACTCCTGGCCAACTTAATGATAAATACCAGGTAAGAACATTGATTGAAAAGAATGAAGAGACTTCACATGAATAAAATGGATACTTGATTAAGAAATCAGATTCCTTGAAGGAAAAGGGTTGGGAGGGCGGGAAAACAAAGACAACTTGGGATGGATGACACAAACACCATTGAGAAAAACTAAGATCTGATCTTGCGGATGTTGAAATGATTGGATCCACTTGAAGAGAAGCACGCCGGTAGGAAAAGAATTAACATGACAACCTCAATGATCAAGAAGGATAAGTATTCACATAGCAATATGAGAACAACGTTTAGGAAAGGTATGGATTCAACATTTGACTTCGAAGCAACTCGAATACCACATATAACACAAAACAAAGGATTTGGCTTGCAGAATAAGCCGGAACAAACATATGGTAGAGATTTCGTCCAAAGTTTTCGTGGTGGGGCCCACACGGGCTCGGTCGTACAGCACCATCATGTACAAGGCAGTGCACATGACATACGAAGTGTCCCCGAATCGACATAGCCAAGGATTCTTTAAGACATAACGAGACCACTGTAAAACGGCCGTGGATAGGCGGGCCACTAGACGTCGAACCCCAATCTCATATCATGCATTTGCCGAAAAGAAAAAAAAAGCTAGAGCTACTTGAATTCCCACCTATAAAACTCCCAAAACTTTCTGGTTATGCAATCTGGTGTTGGGGATACAGGGGAAGCAATATATATCTCACCCAAAACTAACAATCCCTACATCCAAGTTGTATCCATCCGTCAACACATAACCAAGAAACCTTCGAAAATCGTGTACCTCAACCTTCGAAAAGCATCCGTTATACGAGCTATGGCAATACTCCCGAACTCCCCAGTACTGGGTGGCATCGAGGTTATCTCACCAACAACTGCATAAAAGAAATTTTTGATGTCGGCAAAACTCAGGTATTCCAGAACTACAACGATAAATATGACGACAACACCTCGAAGCTCAACTCCCCGGGACACTGCCACAACCCCTAAATGTCAGGAGGCACCAAGAACAATGTTCTCGTCATAAGAATATCGGAACGATCCCAAGATATCCGTGTGATCCTAAATTTTTTTAGTGAAATTTGAGGCGAGGAAAGACAAAACATCTACATCAGGAGACCTCACCAGAGCGACGAAGGGACTGAGGAGTAAAAAGAATCCTACTCTCCGATATATATAATCCTAAGACTCAAAACATTTTTGTTCTAGACTCAACAACGCCAGCAATTCGATCAAGCAGGGGGCTCCTAAGTCGGGGATGGCTCTGATTACCAACTTATAACACCCACGATGCGGCTATATCTCCCACGTGTCAAAGCACAACTTAGAGGCATAACTGCATGGTGGTTTTGTCGCAACAAGGGTCATCTTCACACAATCCCATGTAATGAACAAGAATGGGATAAAGAGTTGGCTTACAATCGCCACTTCACACAATGAACATATAATTCATACAACATTCAAAGAACACACATAGTCCGACTACGGACGAAGCCAAAAGAAAAGAAGATAACCCAACTGCTAGATCCCCGATCATCCCAACTGGGCTCCACTACTGATCACCATGAAACGAAGCATAGCAATGACCAAGATCTTCATTGAGCTCCCATCTGGGCTCGGTTGCATCACCTGCACTGTTATCATCGGCACCTGCAACTGTTGTGGTAGTATCTTGTGAGTCATGAGGACTCAGCAATCTCAAAACCCGCGAGATCAAGACTATTTAAGCTTATGGGTAGGAAGTGGTAATGAAGTGGAGTTGCAGCAAGCACTAAGCAAATATGGTGGCTAACATACTCAAGTAAGAGCGAGAAGAGAAGCAACGGAACGATCGAGATGCTAGAAGTGATCAAGAAGTGATCCTGAAACTGCTTACGCACAATCATAACACCAAGACCGTGTTCACTTCCCGGACTCCGCCGAGAAGAGACCATCATGGCTACACACGCGGTTGATGCATTTTAATTAAGTCAAGTGTCAAGTTATCTACAACCGGACATTAACAAATTCCCATCTGCCATATAACCACGGGCACGGCTCTCGAAATTTTATACCCTGCAGGGGTGTCCCAACTTAGCCCATCACAAGCTCTCACGGTCAATGAAGGATATCCCTTCTCCCAGGAAGACCCGATCAGTCTCGGAATCCCGGTTTACAAGACATTTCGACAATGGTAAAACAAGACCAGCAAAGCCGCCCGATGTGCCGACAAATCCCGATAGGAGACGCACATATCTCGTTCTCAGGGCACACCGGATGAGCCAGATGTCGGGTTGGCATAGACCCTGGTTTCCCAGGGGGCGCTGGACATTGCTCGGTTTTGACTAGCACCCAGAGGAGCACTGGCCTGGGGGGTAAATAAAGATGACCCTTGAGTCTGCAGAACCCAAGGGAAAAAGGCTTAGGTGGCAAATGTTAAAACCAAGGTTGGGCCTTCCTGGAGGAGTTTTATTCAAAGCGAACTGTCAAGCGGGTCCCATAAATCACCCAACCGCGTAAGGAACGCAAAATCAAGGAACATAACACCGGTATGAAGGAAACTAGGGCGGCAAGAGTGGAACAAAACACCAGGCATAAGGCCGAGCCTTCTACCCTTTACCAAGTATATAGATGCATTAATTTAAATAAGAGATATTGTGATATCCCAACATAATCCTGTCCATCATGGAGCAATCTTCAACTTCACCTGCAACTAACAACACTATAAGAGGGGCTGAGCAGAGCGATAACATAGCCAAACAACGGTTTGCTAGGAAGGGTGAAAAAGTTAGAGGCTGACATGGCAATATGGGAGGCATGGTTAACAAGTGATAGGTAGCGCGACATAGCGATAGAACGAAGCAACTAGCAAGCAAAGATAGAAGTGATATCGAGGGTAATGGTCATCTTGCATGAGATCCCGCAAGGAAGAAGAAGAGTCCAAGAAGAAGACAAACGGACGTAGTCGAATGAATCCTCACAAGTCCGGAACGAAACCAAAGCTAATGAGAGAAGCAAACCAGAAAGAAGCAAACAACATGGTAAACACACAAGCATAAACATGTCATGATGCACAAACAAGTATGATGCATGTCCGGGTTAATGAGGCATGGCATGGCAAAGTGCACAAACAATGCTACAAATTAAGTGGAGCTCAATATGAAACGAGTTGCATATTGACGACACACCACATAAATTATTTAGTTCTCTCTCAGTTATGCACCCAACAATATTAAATGTTATTATGTGACGCCCGGATAATTAGGCTACAGTAACCCCATGTTAACGATGCCACGTCACCTCGGATTACTGTTGGTAATCTCGCGTTAGTTTGAAATGATTCATATTCAAAATTTGAATTTAAGTTAAACAATTATAGTTTTCAAAAGTCAAAACTAAATTGTTCCTATTGTGTCAAATAATCCTTAGTAAATGTTGGTGGATAAATTATCTTTTAATAAAATATTTAAATGCACTAAAGTAATAGAGATGACAGTAAAAACAATTAATTAGATGCCTTTTATAAAGTTATAATAATAAAACTAAATTAGTAGTGTGCCAAAATAATTGTGGCACTGGACTGATTAGTAATACTAATTTAGGTGCTGACTGGGTATTTTATAAAACTAAAATAAAAGAAACTTTAATGAAAACAGTAAAGAAAATAAGTAAAAAGAAATAAAAAGAAAAGCAAACCCCCCATCACTGGGCTCCGGCCTAGCAGGCCACCAGCCCAACTGGGCAAAGGCCCAACCGGCCGGCCCACCCCACTCCCTTAACCCCCTGGTGCCGAAACCCTAGGCACCTACACCCCCCACTCCCCCCACTCGCGCCCCCACTCTCCCTCCCCTCGATCCCCTCCTGGATCGGGATTGAGCCCCCCACTCTCCCCCCCCCCCCCGCTCGATCTGTATGCCCGCTACCTTGCTGCCTCCGACCCCGGTGCGCCGACGCCGCTCGTCGTCTCCAGCGCCGCCCGCTACCTCGCCCCCGCCTCCTCGACACCGCACCACCGTTGGACCTCGCCGGATGCCATCACCAGCCTGCCTCCTCGTCGCCACGCCGTCGTCCCTGTCCTTCTCCTCGTCACTCGCTGCCTAGTCCCTACGCACCGCCGTGAGCTTCCTCCCTTCTCCCTGTTTTCGTCGCCGTAGGCCGAGCCCCTAGCCACGCCCACTGCCGCCCTGTCGCCGTAGACCTTGGCCACTGTCCGCGCCCAGACACGCCCCTGCACCGCGGTCGCCGCTTTCCGACTGCGTGCGCCGCGCGCCCCTAGCGCATCCATGCCATGCGCCCCGCCACGCCTCTTCTCCCCCCCCCCCCGCTCTGTCGCCGCGGCTCACTGCCACCCCGCGCTCCTCCACCCGAGCATCGGCTCGCAGTGCGCCACTGCACCACACTCCACCTTGCCCCGACCAACGCTGTCGCCGAGCTTCTCATCGCATGCCTTTGGCCCATTGACAGTCGGGACCCACAACCCAGAACGTTTTTAGAAAATAATAATAATAAATAAATTTAATTTATTAATTAACTAAGTTATTTAACTTAATTAATCCTATTTAGTTAACCTAATTAACTATTGTTAATTAATTAAACAGTAATTAGATTAGTTAAACCCTAATTAGTATAAACAGAGAATGACATGCGGGACCCACACGTCAGTCTGACTAAGTCAACACTCTGTTGACTGCTGATGTCAGGCTGATGTCATGATGACATCAGCGAACACTATTCTGGATAATGTTGATCTAAAATAATTAAATAAATTCTAAAAATGATTAAATCTTTAAAAATTAATAAAAATAAACTGTAGCTCGGATGGAAAAACTTTGTACATGAAAGTTGCTCAGAACGAAGAGACGAATCCAGATACGCAGCCTGTTCGTCCGCCACGCGTCCCTAGCATAGTGAACCTACAACATTTCACCTCCGGTTCATCTGTCCGAAAACACGAAACGCCGGGGATATTTTCCCGGATGTTTCCCTCCTTTATCGGTATCACGTACTACCGCGTTAGGGCACATCTAACACCGCATATTGTCTTGTTACGCTTTGTGATGCTTTGATTGCTCTGTTATTTATTGTGTTCCCTCTCGGTTACTTCTTTCCGATAGACCCCGAGACTGCCGGCGACCCCCAGTTCGACTACGGTGTTGACGACTCATCGTTCTTGCCAGAGCAACTAGGCAAGCCCCCCACCCCTTGATCACCAGATATCGCCTATTCTTCTCTATACTGCTTGCATTAGAGTAGTGTAGCATGTTACTATTCGGTTACTCCTATTCTGTTGCATAGCCTGTCATTGTTGCTACAGTCATTGATACCATACCCGCAATCCTAAATTCTTAGTGTAGGATGCTAGTTTATCATCATTGGCCCTACATTCCTGTCAGTCTACCTTGCTATAATATTGGGCCGTGATCACTCGGGAGGTGATCACGGGTATATACTATACATATATACATACTACAGATGGTGACTCAAGTCGGGTCGGCTCGAGGAGTACCCGCGAGTGATTCACGGATTGGGGGCTAAAAGGACCTTTGTCCCGACGGCCCTCTGTGTGGATCTTTGTGGCGGAGCGACAGGGCAGGTTGAGACCGCCTAGGCAAGAGGTGGGCCTGGCCCTGGTCGACGTTCGCGGTTGCTTCATAATAACACGCTTAAAGAGATCTTGATATTTGATCTGAGTCTGGCCACTGGCCTATACGCACTAACCAACTACACGGGAAAGATATGGGCACTCGACGTCGTGGTATCAGCCGAAGCCTTCGTGACATCAACGACTGAGCGGCGCGCGGCGGGTTGGACTGTGTAACGCGACTTCCTTTGTAATGGAGGTTGCTAGGTCTGCTCACCGGCCGCGTACGCAACGTGCAGGTGTGCAATGGGCGATGGGCCCAGACCCCTGCACCATAGGAGTTAGACCGGCATGCTGACCTCTCTGTTAGGCCTAGGTGGGGTTGCGACGTGTTGATCTTCCGAGGCCGGGCATGACCCAGGAAAGTGTGTCCGACCAAATGGGATCGAGCGTGTTGGGTTATGTGGTGCACCACTGCAGGGAAGTTTATCTATTCAAATAGCCGTGTCCCTCGGTAAAAAGACGACCCGGAGTTGTGCCTTGACCTTATGACAACTAGAACCGGATACTTAATAAAACACACCCAGACAAGTTCCACAGACAACCCGGTGATCGCTTTTCCACAGAGTGACGAGGGGAGGATCGCCGGGTAGGATTATGCTATGCGATGCTACTTGGAGGACTTCAATCTACTCTCTTCTACATGCTGCAAGACGGAGGTTGCCAGAATCGTAGTCTTCGATAAGACTAGCTATCCCCCTCTTATTCTGGCATTCTGCAGTTCAGTCCACTGATATGGCCTCCTTACACATATACCCATGCATATGTAGTGTAGCTCCTTGCTTGCGAGTACTTTGGATGAGTACTCACGGTTGCTTTGCTCCCTCTTTTCCCCCGTTTTCCTCTTCTTCTCGGATGCTGCAACCAGACGTTGGAGCCCAGGAGCCAGACGCCACCGTCGACGACGACCACTACACTAGAGGTGCCTACTACTACGTGCAGGCTGCTGACGATGACCAGGAGTAGTTAGGATGATCCCAGGCAGGAGGCCTGCGCCTCTTTCGATCTGTATCCCAGTTTGTGCTAGCCTTCTTAAGGCAAACTTGTTTAACTTATGTCTATACTCAGATATTGTTGCTTCCGCTGACTCATCTATGATCGAGCACTTGTATTCGAGCCCTCGAGGCCCCTGGCTTGTATTATGATGCTTGTATGACTTATTTTATTTTAGAGTTGTGTTGTGATATCTTCCCGTGAGTCCCTGATCTTGATCGTACACGTTTGCATGCATGATTAGTGTACAATTGAATCGGGGGCATCACAAGTTGGTATCAGAGCCGACTGCCTATAGGAATCCCCCTTTCCAAATTCTTGGCCGAAGTCGAGTCTAGTCACTACAAAACTTTTACTAATTTGGCTGTGTGCCTTACGGGCCCACGTCGCCACTGGGTGGTATTAGGATCTTCTACTCCTCGTCTATACTCTAGGACTCTGATCTCTCTTCTATTCGGGTTAAATGGTTTTGCTAACTCTAACTCTAGGTTCTCGTAACTATTTCTCCCGAAGAGCCCTCATTCCGGAAGACCACCTGCTTCGTCAGAAGATTCTAAGGATATCACTCGATATTTTCCCGAGACCCTTGTGCTCATCGCCTTTGCAATCCACTGTCACCGATATATCCCTATGGATATCTGTATGCACTTGTCATTCTCTTGATCATTCCTCATCGCTCTTGTTGTTACAAGATGCCTCAAAATATTCGCCGTTGTCCCGAGAATCCTTTGAGTTTACTGTCTTGCAGTTTTATTTCGCATGAAAACCCTTACGTGTTTTTCCTCACATTTATCGAGGACCCGTTCTTCTCAATTGTTCATGTGTTCCACAATGGTCTTTGAAATACTATTCGATCCTCTAAAAATCCTTAGTAGCTTATTGCTCTGCAATACTTGTCTGCTTGCATTGTGGATGCTTTCCATATGTCTGGCAATATTCGTTAGTATCCTTAGGCACCGTCATTTTGATCCTATTGATTCAACATGAGTGCGAATGCACGCAATCATAAGTTGATCCTTTTTCAATTATCTTTCCGACTCAGACGTCACTTTAAACATGAGATTGATCTCGACCAATCAAATTGTTGTCGATTTTAACCTAAGCTAATTCAACTTATCCATCCTTAATCAGAGCGTTTGCTTCTGATCCTTTGATTTGGTAATCATAATTCCTTTACATGTGAGCTTTGAATTAGTCAGTTGCTTCTATAATCCAATGCCTTCGCATTGTTTCTTCCTCTGGTTATGTGCCGATACTCACATCAGTTTCACTAAGGACCGTCGGATCCTTTGTTGAAATATCATCCGACAGTGTCCTTCGTATACAAAAACCTCGAGAAGTTCTTTCCCTGATACATAATGACTTAGGTAAATTGTATCCTCTGTTTTTGTCAACCATGCTCTGCTATCGAGCTTGTGTTATTTACTATTGAAGCTTGTGGTATATGTTTCCACGATACCCTGACGGGTTGAACCTATGCCTTCCTTAATATGTGTGAACTCGAAAGTTTTCACGAGTCATACTCATCTGATATTACACCAGGTAAAACTTTCAACACTAATGTCTTTATCAAAGCGAGAAGTGAATGGGAGGTTATACATTGAAGAACTGGGAGTCGACCTTGAACCTTGCGTTCATGCCCATGGACACGATGTATAACTTATCATGGAAGCTGCTCGTAAAAATAGTTACCCCCTTGTTATAAGTTCATCCTGTATCCGTGGTTCGATCATTTATGATCGAGGTTTCCGACCATGTTCTCCTTTAAATACCATTTCTCGTGCAAGTTTAAGCACTTGTCTTCTGTAGAGTAATACCCCAGTCCAACCTCTACTTTGATTTGTCCTCGAGTACTACCCCCCTGGTATCTCAAGATTATCACGGAATTGCATAACTTCTTATGAGTTCTTCATCAAGTGCTACATTCTAATTGATTCCAATTTTTCATGGGCTCTGAGTTATTTAACACTCAAAGACACCGATAACTGACCCAAGTCCGCATCGCGATTAAGCAACTCTTGGTAACCTTTATTACTTACGAGTTTGAACTCAATCACGTCATTCCTAGCCTGTTTGGCTATATCCTTGTCGTGCCGATTTTAACTGTGCTACCTGGTCCTCTTCCAGAGAATAATTTTTGACGATGAGCTAAGCTTACGTTGATCTTTCCTCATCATATCATTTCGCTTTGGACAGCAAGCTTGCTTTGGAGTTTGTGTCCTAACTGTGGTTCCAATAACCTTTCGCTTCATCATTCGTTTGACTTGATGTCATCGACGATCAATTACATCTTCGTGTAACCTCTCGACAAATGTGTCGAGATCATCATCAACCTTATGAGCTCTTCCAGGATATCTATCGGATTCATGATGAGAAATACCATCCTTGCCTCGATGAATTGTGTTATCACCAACCACTTTACTGCCTTCCCTCCAACACAAACTTGTTCGTGTTTTGTGTTATACCTTGAGTTCCTTGCTACCCAGCATTGTTCTTCTTTACCTTGGAATATTACCACCTTTTATGTCAAGAATGTCGTGGGAATTTCACCACCTCTTAAGAATTCTTGGTATGGTGATACTTCTCACCATCACCATTCTTTCTTGGGTCCTCGAGTTGATTGCAACCAGGGTACCAACAAGTGAGCGGTGCTGTTTGGATTCTGCCCTTCTAGCAACCCTATTGCTTTGAAGTTAATGGTCGGCCGTTCATTCTTAGACTATTGATTATTGTATCACCATTCCAATGTTGGTCGTGCAACCCAGCCCATATCTCGGGTGCACCTTTCAACCATTGTTAAATTGTGTATGTTTTCCTCAAGCATACATCAATATCTCATTTTGATCTGACAAATGTTATCTCCTTGTTCACATAATTGTGGAAATCCATCCTTTGGAAATTTTGATGAATTGTCGCTGAGTTCATCAGCCACCTCCTTGTCCTCTCCTTGGGTTAATGATGAACTCTTGTTAACGGAAATCACTTCATAGTTCATTTCCCGAGAATCTTACAGTGTCATCCCGTGATCGCTTTTCCTTGGGTTAATAAAAGACACCCAGACAAGTTCCACAGACAACCCGGTGATCGCTTTTCCACAGAGTGACGAGGGGAGGATCGCCGGGTAGGATTATGCTATGCGATGCTACTTGGAGGACTTCAATCTACTCTCTTCTACATGGTGCAAGACGGAGGTTGCCAGAAGCGTAGTCTTCGATAGGACTAGCTATCCCCCTCTTATTCTGGCATTCTACAGTTCAGTCCACTGATATGGCCTCCTTACACATATACCCATGCATATGTAGTGTAGCTCCTTGCTTGCGAGTACTTTGGATGAGTACTCACGGTTGCTTTGCTACCTCTTTTCCCCCGTTTTCCTCTTCTTCTCGGATGCCGCAACCAGGCGTTGGAGCCCTAGAGCCAGACGCCATCATCGACGACGACCATAACACTAGAGGTTCCTACTACTACGTGCAGGCTGCTGACGACGACCAGGAGTAGTTAGGAGGATCCCAGGCAGGAGGCCTACGCCTCTTTCGATCTGTATCCCAGTTTGTGCCAGCCTTCTTAAGGCAAACTTGTTTAACTTATGTTTTTACTCAGATATTGTTGCTTCCGCTGACTCGTCTATGATCGAGCACTTGTATTCAAGCCCTCGAGGCCCCTGGCTTGTATTATGATGCTTGTATGACTTATTTTATTTTAGAGTTGTGTTGTGATATCTTCCCGTGAGTCCCTGATCTTGATCGTACACGTTTGCGTGCATGATTAGTGTACGATTGAATCGGGGCTGTCACATAAAACATGGCAAGAGGTGAAGCATAAGTAAACTAACTATTTAGGTAAGTTTAAATGAGGCCGGAACAACAAACAACAATTTCGGAAAATCCCCATATGCATATTTTGAATTTTCTACTGTTCTGCCCTAAACACAATTTTAATATTGTTAAACAGCAAAATAAAGTGCACCATGTTAAACTAGGCATTTTTCCACCCCATTTACATATAAAGTTTATTAAAATTGGAGCTATGGTTATTTAGTTATGAAATAAATCATTTTAACTTGGCATTTAAGCAAATTAAATGCAAACAGCATTTTAAACATTTTAAACATGGATGAAAGTTCCAAATATGAAACTAGATGAAATTCTAAGCATTTTACTTATACAAAACATTTTAATCCGATGCACGGTTCATGAGTTATTAAATGCATGAAGTCTAGGGGTTTTTCTGTAAAACAGTAAATCACTGGATAATGCTAAAATCGCAGATCTGAAAAAATACTACACTGGGCCAAATCTAGGCAGAGGTCCAACAGAATGGAAAAAAAGGGGGGCACTGGGGGTGGCCTCACCATGGGCCTTGGCCCACGCGGTGGAGAGGTAGGCCGGGGTGGACTGGGCCGCACGGGGACGAGCGGAAGCAGAGGAGTGGTCAACGCGGCTGCGCGACTGCAGCCTCCTCCTCTCGAACAGAGGCAGGAGCGGGACTTGGCGGTGCCATGCGTTCCAGGAAGACGAGTGGCGGCGACGCTGGTGCTTGAAGCGGCGGGGCGCTGGGCATGGACGGGTGGCGGAGACGGCGAGATTCGGCGGTCCCCGGCCGGATCTGGCACAAAACGACGACGAGGGTTGACTCGGGGCAGAGCATGGGCATCCATGGCGGTCCTGGGTTCCTGGACACAGAGAGTTTGAGAGAGAGGTACATGAGAAGGGAAAAGAAGACTGAGAGGGAAAGGAGCAGGGGCTTGGCGCTCATCTGTTGGTCGATGCTGCCGGCGGCAGCCGGACCTGGAGTCAAGGTGGCGGAGCAAGGCGGCGGCCGCTTGCTGGTCTTCGGGAGGATCTCGTCTCCCTGCGTCAACGAGGAGAGCGGGGAGGCTACGGGGAAGAAGGACGACGACGGCGCGGGGAAGGAGCTTCTGACGCGGGGCTGCAAGGACGGGCGTGCTCGGGAGGCGAAGAGGAGGGCGACGACAATGTTGTTGCTGCTGTCGCCGGCAGCTGCAAGCTTCGGCTCGAGGAGGCAAGCGAGCACGGGCATGCGAGAGGAGAGGTGCTCAAAGCCGCGGGGGCTGCTGATGTTGATGCCGGCAGCGTGGACGGGCAAGGCGACAGGGAGGCGCTCGGTGCTCACGATCCATTCGGGATCGAGCAGAGGAGGGAAGAGGAGGCACGGCCTTGGGCGCTGGTTGGGGGGAGATGGATCTGGGAGGATCCCGAGGGGAAAACGAAGAGGAGACAAGGTGGAGGTTTTTGCGACGGCGGGGAGGAAATGATTGATGGGACGACTAGTCTAGGGTTTGTCCGGTATATATACCGAGTGGATTTGGATAGGGGTCGTTTGGGTCCCTCCGATCGTAATCGGACGGCTGAGGAAAAATAGGTTAGGACGTCCAATTAAGAAAACGGAGATGTTTTGTAGATATTTGGGGATGATCCGAACCCAACGGTGATGACTGAGCGGGTCGGGTTAGGGCAAGTTTTCGGACGCGCGCAAGAAGTTTGAGCACTGTACAGAGAGACTCCGGATTAGGCAAGAGGGAAAACGAAGAACAAGGTTGGTCTTCGAACGGTCAATAAAAGCAGGGGGACGCGGCAACTACAAGCGGATGCAAGTTTTAAAAACAATGACAGTAACGAGTGCCAATGCAATGCGGATGATGTCATGATGAATGCATGACATGAACAAAATGCAAAACAATAGACAAAAACCCAACCACGAAGGAAATAACATATCACATAGCCGAAAATGGCAAGAGTTGGAGTTACAATTATGGAAAGTTACATCCGGGGCGTTACACCTTGGAGATGATGTAGAGGCCATCCATGGTCGATTCCCCCTCCGACGGAGCGCCGGCGAAGGCTCCAAGATGGGATCTCGCGGATACAGAAGGTTGCAGCGGTGGAATTTGGCTTTCATGATGCTCTCCGATGTTTTCAGGGTACGGGAGTATATATGGGAGGAAGAAGTAGGTAGGTTGATGCTCGAGGGGCCCACGAGGGTGGGGGCGCGCCCACCCCCAGGGGGCGCGCCGGGCACCCTTGTGGCCGCCTCGTTTGTTGCTTGACATCCACTCCAAGTCTCCTGGATTGCGTTTGTTCCAAAAAGATTGCTCCCAAAGGTTTCATTCCGTTTGGACCCCGTTTGATATCCCTTTTCTTCGAAACACTGAAATAGGCAAAAAACAACAATTCGGGTTGGGCCTCCGGTTAGTATGTTAGTCCCAAAAATGATATAAGAGTGTAAAGTAGAGCCCATAAACATCCAAAATAGGTAATATAATAGCATGGAACAATCAAAAATTATAGATATGTTGGAGACGTATCAAGCATCCCCAAGCTTAATTCCTGCTCATCCTCGAGTAGGTAAATGATAAAAACAAAATTTTGATGTGGAATGCTACCTAGCATAATCCTTAATGTAATTTTCTTTATTGTGGCATGAATGTTCAGATCCAAATGATTCAAAATAAAAGTTCATATTGACATAAAACAATAATACTTCAAGCATACTAACAAAGCAATCGTGTCTTCTCAAAATAGCATGGCTAAAGAAAGTTATCCCTACAAAATCATATAGTCTGTCTATGCTCTATATTCATCACACAAAGTATTTAATCATTCACAACCCTGATGACAAGCCAAGCAATTATTTCATACTTCAATATTCTCAAACTTTTTCAACTTTCACGCAATACATGAGCGTGAGCCATGGACATAGCACTATATGTGGAATAGAATGGTGGTTGTGGAGAAGACAAAAAAGGAGAAGATAGTCTCACATCAACTAGGCGTATCAACGGGCTATGGAGATGCCCATTAATAGATATCAATGTGAGTGAGTAGGGATTGCCATGCAACAGATGCACTAGAGCTATAAATGTATGAAAGCTCAACAAAAGAAACTAAGTGTGTGTGCATCCAACTTGCTTGCTCACGAAGACCTAGGGTATTTTGACGAAGCCCATCATTGGAATATACAAGCTAAGTTCTATAAGGAAAAATTCCCACTAGTATATGAAAGTGACAACATAGGAGACTCTCTATCATGAAGATCATGGTGCTACTTTGAAGCACAAGTGTGGTAAAAGGATAGTAGCATTGTCCCTTCTCTCTTTTTCTCTCATTTTTTATTTGGCCTTCCTTTTTTTATTTGGCCTTTCTCTCTTTTTTTTCTTTTTTTTGTAAAGTCCGAAGTCTCATCCCGACTTGTGGGGGAATCATAGTCTCCATCATCCTTTCCTCACTTGGGACAATGCTCTAATAATGAAGATCATCACACTTTTATTTACTTACAACTCAAGATTACAACTCGATACTTAGAACAAAATATGACTCTATATGAATGCCTCAGGCGGTGTACCGGGATATGCAATGAATCAAGAGCGACATGTATGGAATTATGAGGGTGGCTTTGCCACAAATACGATGTCAACTACATGATCATGCAAAGAGCAATATGACAATGATGATGCGTGTCATAATAAACGGAACAGAGGAAAGTTGCATGACAATATATCTCGAAATGGCTATGGAAATGCCATAATAGGTAGGTATGGTGGCTGTTTTGAGGAAGGTATATGGTGGGTGTATGATACCGGCGAAAGTTGCGCGGTACAAGAGAGGCTAGCAATGGTGGAAGGGTGAGAGTGCGTATAATCCATGGACTCAACATTAGTCATAAAGAACTCATATACTTATTGCAAAAATCTACAAGTCTTTGTAAACAAAGTACTATGCACATGCTCCTAGGGGGATAGATTGGTAGGAAAAGACCCTCGCTCGTCCCCGACCGCCATTCATAAGGAAGACAATCAATAAATAAATTATGCTCCAACTTCATCACAAAGCGGTTCACCATACGTGCATGCTACGGGAATCACAAACTTCAACACAAGTATTCCTCAAATTCATAATTACCCCAGTAGCATGACTTTAATATCACCGCCCTTATATCTCAAAACAATTATCAAGCATCAAATTGATCATAGCATCCAATTAACTTCCTATGATAGTTTTTATTATACCCAACTTGGATGCCCATCATTTTAGGTCCAATTTTATAACCATAGCAAATACCATGCTGTTCTAAAAGACTCTCAAAATAATATAAGTGAAGCATGAGAGATCAACAATTTCTCTAAAATTAAGCCACCGCCGTGCTCTAAAAGATATAAGTGAAGCACTAGAGCAAAAATTATCTAGCTCAAAAGATATAAGTGAAGCACATAGAGTATTCTAATAAATTCAAATCAAGTTGGTCTCTCCCAAAACGTGTGTACAGAAAGGATGATTTTGGTAAACTAAAAATCAAAGACTCATATCATACAAGACACTCCAAGCAAAACACATATCATGTGGTGAATAAAAATACAGCTCCAAGTAAAGTTAGCGATAAATGAAGACGAAAGAGGGGATGCCTTCCGGGGCATCCCCAAGCTTAGGCTTTTGGTTATCCTTTAATATCTTGGGGTGCCATGGGCATCCCCAAGATTAGGCTCTTGTCACTCCTTATTCCATAGTCCATCAAATCTTTACCCAAAACTTGAAAACTTCACAACACAAAACTCAACAGGAAATCTCATAAGCTTCGTTAGTGCAAGAAAGAAAAACCACCACATAAGTTACTGTAATGAACTAATTCTTTATTTATATTGGTGTTAAACCTACTGTATTCCAACTTATCTATGGTTCCCCACTGGAGTTCTGAAGATAGAAATCATCTATTCTTCCAATGCAATTTCAGTATGAGGATTTGGAACTTCTTGCAAATACCCTGGTTGAATAGCAATGATATGGTGCAAATTGCCTTACATGCAAGGAAGGAATTTGATAAACCATTTTTTGCAGAGGTGGTCTTTATTGCCTAGTGGAACATCTGGAAAGTGCGTAATGACAAGGCTTTCAGGCACGTCCGTCCAACTTTTAGACAATGGCGAAATGGGTTCATTCATGATATCTCCCTTCTTTCCCACAGGATCAAGGCCAGATTCAAGGATGATCTCATAAAATGGATTGATTTTCTGCCTCCTTGAATTTTTGCTCCAATTGTAACATCTTTTCTTTCTTAGGTTTGTAGATTTCTTTCTCTTTATTTTATTCTGTTCCCCCTCTTGAGGAACTTTGTAATTACTTCCTGTTATTTATTAATAAAATGTTGTGGGGTGTAAGCCCTGCAGTCTTCACGGTCAAAAAAAAAACTTATCTATGGTTCATACCCCCCAATACTAGCCATAGATGCATCAAAATAAGCAAACAATACACGAAAAACAGAATCTGTCAAAAACAGAATAGTCTGTAGAAATCTGTAACTTTCGAATACTTCTGGAACTCTAAAAATCCTACAAAAATAGGGAGTTCTGGGAAATTTGTCTATTGATCTACATCAAAAATAATCAACGCAAAATCATGTTTCTGCGATTTACTCAAATTATTTTCGTGCGTGCAAAAGTTTTTGTTTTTCATCAGAATCAAATTAACTATCGCCGTAGGTTATCCTATAGGTTCTACTTGGCACAAACACTAATTAAAACATGAAAAGACATATAAACAGAAGCTAGATGAAATATTTATTACTAAACATAAGCAAAAAGTAAGAAACAAAAATAAAATTGGGTTGCCTCCCAACAAGCGCTATCGTTTAACGCCCTAGCTAGGCATAAAGGCGAGAATAGATCTAAGTATTGCCATCTTTGGCATTCAATTTATAAGTAGCTCGCATGATAGATTCATAAGGTAATTTAACTTTCTTTCTTGGAAAGTGTTCCATGCCTTCCCTTAATGGAAATTGGAATCTAATATTCCCTTCCTTCATATCAATAATTGCACCAATAAAGATCTACCAAGAATAATAGGACATGAAAGAGTGCAATCTATATCAAGAACGATAAAATCTATGGGCACATAATTACTATTTGCAACAATAAGAACATCATTGATCCTTCCCATAGGTTTCTTAATGGTGGAATCCGCTAGGTGCAAGTTTAAAGAGCAATCATCAAAATCATGGAGACCTAGCATATCACATAAAGTTTTCGGAATCGTGGAAACACTAGCACCCAAATCACATAAAGCATAGCATTCATGATATTTAATTTTAATTTTTATAGTAGGTTCCCACTCATCATAAAGTTTTCTAGGTATAGAAACTTCCAAATTAAGTTTTTCTTCATAAGATTGCATCAAGGCATCAACAATATGTTTGGTAAACGCTTTATTTTGACTATAAGCATGAGGAGAATTCAACACGGATTGCAACAAGGAAATACAATCAATTAAAAAACAATTATCATAATTAAATTCCTTGAAATCCATAATAGTGGGTTCAATGCTATGTAAAGTCTTGACCTCTCCAATCCCACTTTTACCAAATTTAGCATCAATATCTAAAAACTCTGAATTATTGGGATGTCTTTTAACTAAAGTTGACTCATATCCAGTCCCATCATTATCAAGATTCATATTGCAAAACAAGGACTTAATAGGAGACACATCAATAACTTTTAGATCTTCATCATTATTTTCATGGAAACTAGAAGAACACGCTTTTACAAAGCAATCTTTCTTAGCACGCAACCTAGCGGTTCTGTCTTTACACTCATCAATGGAAATTCTCATGGCTTTGAGACACTCATTGATATCATGCTTAGGTGGAATAGATCTAAGTTTCAAAGAATCAATGTCAAGCGAAAGTCTATCAACGTTCCTAGCCAATTCATCAACTTTAAGCAATTTTTCTTCAAGCAAAGCATTAAAATTCTTTTGAGAGATCATAAATTCTTTAACGCAATTCTCAAAATCAGAGGGCATCTTATTAAAATTTCCATAAGAGTTGTTGTAGGAATTACCATAATTATTAGAGGAATTACTAGGAAACTGTCTAGGATTAAAGTTTCCTCTATAAGCGGTGTTACCAAAATTATTCCTACCAACAAAATTCACATCGATAGATTCATTATTATTATCAATCAAAGTAGACAAAGGCATATCATTAGGATCAATAGGAGCACTCTTAGTAGCAAACAATTTCATAAGTTCATCCATCTTTCCACTCAAAACATTAATTTCTTCTATAGCATGCACCTTTTTAATAGTAGATCTTTCGGTGTGCCATTGAGAATAGTTAACCATAATATTATCAAGGAGTTTAGTAGCTTATCCTAAGGTGATTTCCATAAAAGTTCTAAAAGATTTCTAGAAGCAAAATTCAATCCGGCATAAAATTTTTATATGATCATCCATAAGTTCAAACCATGAGTAGGGCAATTGTGAATCATTAATTTCATTCTTTCCCTTGATTGGGCAACATGCTCATGATCAAGTTGTTTAAAATTCATAATATCGTTCCTAAGAGAGATGATCTTAGCAGGAGGAAAATACTTAGAGATAAAAGCATCCTTGCACTTATTCCATGAATCAATACAATTTTTAGGCAAAGACGAAAACCAAGTTTTAGCATGATCTCTAAGTGAAAACGGAAATAACTTCAATTTAACAATATCATTATCTGTATCTTTCTTCTTTTGCATATCACACAAATCAACAAAGTTGTTTAGATGAGTAGCGGCATCTTCACTAGGAAGGCCAGAGAATTGATCTTTCATAACAAGATTAAGCAGCATTGATTTCACAAGATTCAACATCATTAAGAGGAGCAATCGGAGTGCTAAGGAAATCATTATTATTGGTATTGGAAAAGTCACACAATTTGGTATTATCTTGCGCCATCGTGACAAGCAATCCAACACACAAGCAAACAAAAAGGCAAGTGAAAGAGAGAGGAGATTGGGAAAGAGAGGGTGAATAAAACAGCAAGGGTGAAGTGGGGGGGAGGAAAACGAGAGGCAAATGGCAAATAATGTAATGAGAGGGAGATGAGTTTGTGATGGGTACTTCATATGTCTTGACTTGAGCGAAGACCTCCCCGGCAATGGCGCCAGAAATCCTTCTTGCTACCTCTTGAGCATGCGTTGGTTTTTCCCTTGAAGAGGAAAGGGTGATGCAGCAAAGTAGCGTAAGTATTTCCCTTAATTTTTGAGAACCAAGGTATCAATCTAGTAGGAGGCTCCTCAAAAGTCCCACGCACCTACACAAACAAACAAGAACCTCGCAACCAATGTGATAAAGGGGTTGTCAATCCCTTCACGGTAACTTGCGAAAGTGAAATCTGATAGAGATAATAAGATAAGATAAATATTTTGGGTATTTTTATGATATAGATTGGAAAGTAAAAGATGCAAATAAAAGTAGATGGGAAACTTATATGATAAAAGATAGACCCGGGGGCCATAGGTTTCACTAGTGGCTTCTTTCAAGATAGCAAAAGTATTACGGTGGGTGAACAAATTACTGTCGAGCAATTGATAGAAAAGCGCATAGTTATGAGATTATCTAGGCATGATCATGTATATAGGCATCACATCTGTGACAAATAGACCGAAATGATTCTGCATCTACTACTATTACTCCACATATCGACCGACTCCTGCCTGCATCTAGAGTATTAAGTTCATAAGAACAGAGTAACGCATTAAGAAAGATGACATGATGTAGAGGGATAAACTCAAGCAATATGATATAAACCCCATATTTTTATCCTCGATGGCAACAATACAATACGTGCCTTGCTGCCCCAGCTGTCACTGGGAAAGGACACGGCAAGATTGAACCCAAAGCTAAGCACTTCTCCCATTGCAAGAAAGATCAATCTAGTAGGCCAAACCAAACTGATAATTCAAAGAGACTTGCAAAGATAACCAATCACACATAAAAGAATTCAGAGAAGATTCAAGTATTTCTCATACATAAACTTGATCATAAACCCACAATTCATCCGATCTCGACAAAAACACCGCAAAAAGAGTTACATCGAATAGATCTCCAAGAAGATCGAGGAGAACTTTGTATTGTGATTCAAAGAGAGAGAAGAAGCCATCTAGCTAATAACTATGGACCCGAAGGTCTGTGGTAAACTACTCACAACTCATCGGAGAGGCCTTGGAGATGATGTAGAGGCCCTCCATGGTCGATTCCCCCTCCGGCGGAGCGCCGACGAAGGCTCCAAGATGGGATCTCGGAGGTACAGAAGGTTGTGGCAGTGGAATTACGCTTTCGTGGTGCTCTCCGATATTTTTAGGGTACGGGAGTATATATAGGAGGAAGAAGTAGGTCGGTTGATGCTCGAGGGGCCCACAAGGGTGTGGGGTGCGCCGGGCACCCTCGTGGCCGCCTCGTTTGTTGCTTGACGTCCACTCCAAGTCTCCCGGATTGCGTTTGTTCCAAAAAGATCGCTCCCGAAGGTTTCATTCCGTTTGGACTCCGTTTGATATCCATTTTCTTCGAAACACTAAAATAGGAAGAAAAACAGCAATTCGGGTTGGGCCTCCGGTTAGTAGGTTAGTCCCAAAAATGATATAAGAGTGTGAAGTAAAGCGCATATACATCCAAAACAGGTAATATAATAGCATGGAACAATCAAAAATTATAGATAGGTTCGAGACATATCAGCAACCCAATTTTATTTTTGTTCTTTGCTTTTGGCTCTTGTTTTGCTTTGCATAATTCATCTAGCCTCTGGTTAGATGTGGTTTTGTGTTTCAATTAATGTTTGTGCCAAGTAAGACCTTTGGGATGGCTTACGGTGATAGTTGTTTTGATCTTGCTGAAAAATAGAAACTTTTACACCCAGGAAAATTATTTTCATAATTCACAGAAGCATGTTTTGATATGATTCTTTTTTCACAAGATTTTTACGCAAATTTCCCAGGTTTTCCTAATTTTTCAGAATTTTTGGAGGGACAGAAGTATTCGAAATTTCCAGATTCCTACAGACCGTTCTGTTTTTGACAGATTCTGTTTTCTATGTGTTGTTTGCTTATTTCGATGAATCTATGGGTAGTATCGGGGGTATGAACCATGGAAAAGTTGGAATACAGTAGATACACCAATATAAATAAATATTGAGTTCACAACAGTACCAAATGTGGTGATTAATTTTCTTATACTAACGTAGCTTATGAGATTTTCTGTTGAGTTTTGTGTTGTGAAGTTTTCAAGTTTTGGGTAAGGATTTGATGGCCTATAGAATAAGGAGTGGCAAGAGCCTAAGCTTGGGGATGCCCAAGGCACCCCAAGGTAATATTCAAGGACAAAAAAGAGCCTAAGCTTGAGTATGCCCTGGAAGGCATCCCCTCTTTCGTCTTCGTCTATCGATAACTTTACTTGAGGCTATATTATTCACGACATGATATGTGTTTTGCTTGGAGCGTCTTGTATGATTTGAGTCTTTGATTTTTAGTTTGCCACAATCATCCTTGTTGTACACACCTTTTGAGAGGGACACGCAGGAATCGTGATTTATTAGAATACTCTATGTGCATCACTTATATCTTTTGAGCTAGGCAATATTGCTCTAGTGCTTCACATATATCTTTTTAGAGCACGTTGGTGGTTTTATTTTATAGAAATTGTTGAATTCTCATGCTTCACTTATATTTTGAGAGTCTCTAAATAGCATGGTAATTTTCTTTGGTTACAAAATTAGTCCTAATATGATAGGCATCCAAGAGGGATATAATAAAAACTTTCATATAAAGTGCATTGAATACTATGACAAGTTTGATTCCTTATGATTGTTTTGAGATATAAAGATGGTGATATTAGAGTCATGCTAGTGAGTAATTGTGGACTGTATAAACACTTGTGTTAAAGTTTGTGATTCCCGTAGCATGCACGTATGGTGAACCGTTATGTGTTGAAGTTGGAGCATGATTTATTTATTGATTTCCTTCCTTATGAGTGCGGTCGGGGACGAGCGATGATCTTTTCCTACCAATCTATTCCCCTAGGAGCATGCATGTAGTACTTTGTTTTGATGACTAATAGATTTTCGCAATAAGTATGTGAGTTCTTTATGACTAATGTGGAGTTCATGGATTATACGCACTCTCACCCTTCCACCATTGCTAGCCTCTCTAGTACCGCGCAACTTTTGCCGGTACCATACACAAACAGCCACCATACCTACTTATTATGGCATTTCCATAACCATTCCGAGATATATTGCTAAGCAACTTTCCACCGTTCCGTTTACTATGACACACTTCATCATTGTCATATTGCTTTGCATAATCATGTAGTTGTCATCGTATTTGTGGCAAATCCATCTTTCATAATTCTTTCATACATGTCACTCTTGAGTCATTGCACATCCCGGTACACTGCCGGAGGCATTCATATAGAGTCATATTTTGTTCTAAGTATCGACTTGTAATTCTTGAGTTGTAAGTAAATAGAACTGTGATGATCTTCATTATTAGAGCATTATCCCATGTGAGGAAAGGATGATGGAGGCTATGATTCCCCCACAAGTCGGGATGAGACTCTGGACGAAAAAATAGGCCAAAAAAGGAGAAGGCCCAAAATAAAAAAAAATAAAAAATGAGAGAAAAGAGAGAAGGGGCAATGTTACTATCCTTTTTCCACACTTGTGCTTCAAAGTAGCACTATGATCTTCATGACAGAGAGTCTCCTATTTTTGTGACTTTCATATAGTAGTGGGAATTTTTCATTATAGAACTTGGCTTGTATATTCCAATGATGGTCTGATGTCTGCTAGAACTACGTTGGTATTTCCCCAAAGAGGAAGGGATGATGCAGTATAGAGATGGTAGGTATTTCCCTTACTGATGAGACCAAGGTTATCGAACCATTAGGAGAACCTCCTCACACCACGTAAACAGCACATGCACACAAATAACGAATACTCGCAACCCGACGTGTTAAAGGGGTTGTCAATCCCTTCCGGGTACGACGCCTCAAGATAGGAAAATAACGTGAGGTGAAAGTGGTAGATAGGATAAATAGATCGCGGAACAAATAAATTGCAGCAAGGTATTTTTGTATTTTTGGTTTAATAGATATGAAAACAAACGCAAGAGAAAATAGATCACAAAGGCAAATATGATTAAAAGAGACCCGGGGGCCGTAGGTTTCACTAGTGGCTTCTCTCGAGAAAAATAGCAAATGGAGGGAAAACAATTACTGTTGGGCAATTGATAGAAGTTCAAATAATAATGAAGATATCCAGGCAATGATCATTATATAGGCATCACATCCAAGATTAGTAGACCGACTCCTGCCTGCATCTACTACTATTACTCCACACATCGACCGCTATCCAGCATGCATCTAGTGTATTAAGTTCATGAGAAAACTGACTAATGCAATAAGAACGATGACATAATGTAGACGAGATCCATTTATCTATTGCAGCAGATATAGACCTCATCTTGTTATCCTTAGTAGCAACGATACATACGTGTCGGTTCCCCTTCTGTCACTGGGATCAAGCACCGTAAGATCGAACCCACTACAAAGCACCTCTTCCCATTGCAAGATAAATAGATCAAGTTGGCCAAACAAAACCCAAATATCAGAGAAGAAATACGAGGCTGTAAGCAATCATGCCTATAAGAGATCCAAGAAGACTCATATAAATTTCATGGATGAAAACATAGATCTGATCATGAACTCAAAGTTCATCGGATCCCAACAAACACACCACCAAAAGACTTACATCATATGGATCTCCAAGAGACCATTGTATTGATAATCAAGAGAGAGAGAGAGAGAGAGAGAGAGAGAGAGGAAGCCACCTAGCTACTAACTACAGACCGTAGGTCTACAAAGAACTACTCACACATCATAGGAGAGGCACCAATGGAAGTGGTGAACCCCTCCATGACGGTGTCTAGATTGGATCTGGTGGTTCTGGACTCTGCGGTGGCTGGATCAATATTTCGTCGACTCCCCAAGGGTTTCTGGAATATTGGGTATTTATAGAGCAAAGAGGCAGTTCGGGGGGCACCCAAGGTGGGCACAACCCCCCAGGGCGCGCGTGGGCCTCCTGGCGCGCCCTGGTGGGTACTGCTCCCCTGGAGCAACCCCTCAGGTGCTTCCTTGGCCCATTGGCTTTCTTCTGGCCCAAAAAATCCTCCAGGAGTTGCGTTGCGTTTGGACTCCGTTTGATATTGATTTCCTGCGATGTAAAAAACATGCAGAAAATAGCAACTAGCACGGGGCACTATGTACCAAAAAATGATATAAAATGACTATAAAATGATTGTAAAACATCCAAGAATGATAATATAACAGAATGGAACAATCAAAAATTATAGATACGTTGGAGACGTATCAGCATTCCCAAGCTTAATTCCTGCTCGTCCTCGAGTAGGTAAATGATAAAAATAGAATTTTTGATGTGGGATGTTGCCTAACATGTTCATCACATTCTTTTCTTTATAGCATGGACATATGGACTTTTATATGATTCGAAGCAATAGTCTAGTTTTGACATGAAGACTTCAATACTCAAGCATACTAACAAGCAACCATGTCTTTCAAAATATCAACACTAAAGCAAGTTATCCCTAGCCTATCATGCTCAATCATTGTTCCATTAATGAAACATAAATTATTAGCTACACCCAATGCTCAAATACGATCATAGTGCCCCTTAGTTGGTGCTTTATGAGAGAAGGTGGATACTCAAATTCGAAATAAAATTGCATAAGTAAAAGAAAGGCCCTTCGTGGAGGGAAGTAGGGATTTGTAGAGGTGCCAGAGCTCAAAGCTTAAATTGAGAGATAAAATTATTTTTGAGAGGCATACTTTTCCTACCAACGAAAACAACTTGGAGCATCCCAACACTTTCCATGCTAGATACATCATAGGCGGTTCCCAAAAAAAATAAAGTTTATTCCTTTTTCCACCATAACTTTCACTTTCCATGGCTAGCCGTATCCAGGGGTGCCCTCCATACCAACACTTTCCAAGGAATTTATTATTTGACAACATAAAGTAAATTCATTTATTCATTTCGGGACTGGGCATCCCTGATACCTTTACCATACTCTCGTGCAATGACAAGTGAACAAACACTCATCACGAGAATAACACATTTAGCATGGAAAACATTGGCTACCCTTTATCGCCTCGCGAGTAGTAGAGCACACAAAAGAGAAATTTATTTTGAACATTAGAGATGGCACATGCAACTTTGCTTAGAATGGCATGGAAATACCGCATATTGGTAGGTATAGTGGACTCATAAGGCAAAACAGGTTTAAAGGGTTTTGGATGCACAAGTAGTGATCATACTTAGTGCAAAATGAAGGCTAGCAAAAATATTGAGAAGCGACCAAGCAAAAAGGGAAAAATCACGTACCCAAGCATTAAGCATAAGTAACACCAAATAATGCACCATAAGTAGGATATAAATTTCATTGCATAACTATTGACTTTTGTGCTTGCATAGGGAATCACAAACCTTAACATCAATATTCTTACTAAAGCACAATTACTCATCAACATGACTCACATATCATATCGGCATATCTCAAAACCATTACTAAGAATCAAGTTTATTTTGTCCAATGATCTTCATGAAAGTTTTTATTATATCCTTCTTGTATATCTATCACTTTGGGACTATTTTCATATATTGCTTTTGATAAGCTCAAACAAATATAAGTGAAGACCATCAGCATAATTTTTTTCTTCCTCTCAAAATAATCTAAGTGAAGCAAGAGAGAATTTCTCAAAACTTTACTAACTCCCAAATAAATCTAAGTGAAGCATGAGAGCATTTCTTCAAAATTAACAAAGCACACCGTGCTAAAAAAGATATAAGTGAAGTACGAGAGCAAGTCCATGGCTCTAAAAATTTAAGTGAAGCATAGGAGCAAGCATAGCATAATTTTTGGCTCTCTTAAATGGGTGTGTCCAGCAAAGATTCAAAACTTAAAACACAAAGCAAAACAAGCAAATACTCATATCATACAGGATGCTCCAAGCAAAACTCATATCATGTGACGAATAAAAATATAGTTTCAAGTAAAATACTGATGGTCGTTAGAAGAAAGCGGGGATGCCACTCGGGGGCATACCCAAGCTTAGTTGATTGCTAATTATTTGAATATTATCTTGGGGTGCCTCGGGCATCCCCAAGCTTAGCCTTTTTCTTATCCTTATTCCTTCATCCATCGTAAGATAACCCAAAACTTGAAAACTTCAATCACACAAAACTCAAAAAAAACCTTCGTGAGGTCCGGTAGTATAGGAAACCAAACAACTACTATAAGTATTGTAGAAAACCTATTATTATTTTGTTTTTGCATTATATCTACTGTATTCCAACTTTTATATGGAAAAAACTCATCAAAGAAAACCATAGAATCATCAAAAACAAGCACACAACGCAAAGAAAACAGAATTTATCAAAACAGAACAGTCTATAGCAATCTGAAAATTTAGAATACTTTTGTAACTCCAAAAATTATGAAATAAATTGGTGGATGTTAGGAATTTTTTATTAATCCTCTGCAAAAATAATCAACTTAAAATCACTCTTACGTTAAAAATGAAAATGGATCTCGTGAGAACAAAAGTTTCTGTTTTTCCAGCAAGATCAAATAAACTTTCACCCAAGTCTTTCCAAAGGCCTTGCTTCGCACAAACACTAATTAAAGCATAAAAACACAATCATAACAGTAGCATAATTGTTCTAACACTGAAGAATAGAAAACAAAAAGCAAACATAAAATTTATTCGTTGGGTTGCCTCCCAACAAGCGCTATCGTTTTACGCCCCTAGCTAGGCATAATATTTCAATGATGCTCACATAAAAGATAGTAACTGAAATATGAATAGAGCATCATGTAGCATATGTTAAACAAATTTAAGTCTAACATACTTCCTATGGATAGGGATTTTATAGGAAAACAAATTAGCAAGACATGCAAGATCTAGCATATGCAAGGAAGAAGAAAGAAACAATAGCAATTTCAACATGAAGAGAAGTAACTTGGTGACATGAAGATTTCCACAACAATATTTCCCTCTTTCATAATAATTATATGTAGGATCATATTCAAATTCAACAATATAGCTATCACGTAACATATTTTATACATGATCCACATGCATGCAAAGTTGACACTCTTCCAAAATAGTGGGATTAACATTAACTAAAGTCATGACCTCTCCAAACCCACTTTTATCAAAAGTTTCATATGATTGAACATTCTCCAAAGTAGAGGGATCTAAAGTTGACACTCTTCCAAACCCACTTTCAATATTATTGCAAACACTATTATCAATCTCATATTCATCACGGGGCTTAAATAAATTTTCAAGATCATAAGAAGAATCACCCCAATCATGATCCATTGCAATAAGTAGTGGACATAGCAAAATTAGCATCCCCAATCTTGGGGTTTTGCATATTATTAGCACAATTTACATTAATAGAATTTGTAGTAAAATCATTGCAATCATGCTTTCCATTCAAAGAGCTATCATGAATCACTTCATAAATTTCTTCATCACAATTTTTAGATTCACGAATCTCAAGCAAAACTTCATAAAGATAATCTAGTGTACTCAAATCACTAGCAATTTGTTCATGATAATTGGATCTCTTAAAAAGATTAGCAAGTGGATGAGGATCCATATCAAGAGATATTTAGCAAGCAAAGATGCAAGCAAATAGAAGACACATTGCACACAAGCAAAGAAGAGATCTGACGAGAAAACGGCGGACGAAAAAGAGGGCGAATAAAAATGGCAAATTTTTGTGAAGTGGGGGAGAGGAAAACAAGAGGCAAATGGCAAATAATGTAAATTGCAAATAGACGAGATTTGTGATTAGGAACCTGGTTGATGTTGAAGATCCTCCCCGGCAACAGCGCCAGACGGCACGTTGACGGGAGACTCTCTTGAGGTGATCCTCCCCGGCAACGGCGCCAAAAATTCCTTTTGGTGTCTGTTGGAACTATGTCGGTATTTCCCCAAAGAGGAAGGGATGATGCAGTATAACAACGGTAGGTATTTCCCTTAGTGATGAGACCAAGGTTATCGAACCAGTAGGAGAACCTCCTCACACCACGTACACAACACCTGCACACAAATAACAAATACTCGCAACCCGACGTGTTAAAGGGGTTGTCAATCCCTTCCGGGTACGGTGCCTCAAGATAGGCAAATAACATGTGGTAAAAGTGGTAGATAGGATAAATAGATCGCGGAACAAATAAATTTCAGCAAGGTATTTTTGTATTTTTGGTTTAATAGATCTGAAAATAAATGCAAGAGAAAATAGATTGCAAAGGCAAATATGATGAAAAGAGACCCGGGGGCCGTAGGTTTCACTAGTGGCTTCTCTCGAGAAAAATAGCAAACGGTGGGAAAACAATTATTGTTGGGCAATTGATAAAATTCAAATAACCATGACGATATCTAGGCAATGATCATTATATAGGAATCACGTCCAATATTAGTAGACCAACTCCTGCCTGCATCTACTACTATTACTCCACACATCGACCGCTATCCAACATGCATCTAGTGTATTAAGTTCATGAGAAAACGGACTAATGCAACAAGAACGATGACATGATGTAGACGAGATCCATTTATCTATTGCGGCAGATATAGATCTCATCTTGTTATCCTTAGTAGCGATGATACATACGTGTCGGTTCCCTTCTGTCACTGGGATCAAGCACCGTAAGATTGAACCCACTACAAAGCACCTCTTCCCATTGCAAGATAAATAGATCAAGTTGGTCAAACAAAACCCAAATATCAAAGAATAAGTATGAGGCTATAAGAAATCATGCAAATAAGAGATCAAAGAAGACTCAAATAACTTTCATGGATAAAAACATAGATCTGATCATGAACTCAAAGTTCATCGGATCCCAACAAACACACCGCCACTTACATTATATGGATCTCCAAGAAACCATTGTATTGATAATTAGGAGAGAGAGAGAGAGAGGAAGCCATTTATCTACTAACTATGGGCCCGTAGGTCTACAAAGAACTACTCACACATGATAGGAGAGGCACCAATGGAAGTGGTGAACCCCTCCATGACGGTCTCTAGATTGGATATGGTGGTTCTGGACTCTGCGGCGGCTGGATCAATATTTCGTCAACTCCCCTAGGGTTTTTGGAATATTTGGGTATTCATAGAGCAAAGAGGCGGTTCGGGGGGCACCCATGGTGGGCACAACCCTCCAGGGCGCGCCTGGGCCTCCTGGCGCGCTCTTGTGGGTGCTGCTCCCGTTGAGCAGCCCCTCAGGTGCTTGCTTGGCCCGTTTGATATTGATTTCCTGCGATGTAAAAAACATGCAGAAAACAACAACTGGCACTGGGTACTATGTCAATAGGTTAGTACCAAAAAATGATATAAAATGGCTATAAAATGATTGTAAAACATCCAAGAATGATAATATAACAGCATGGAACAATCAAAAATTATAGATACGTTGGAGACGTATCATGGGCTTCCTCAAATTGCCCTAGGTCTTCATGAGCAAGCGAGTTGGATGCACACCCACTTAGTTTCCTTTTGAGCTTTCATAAACTTATAGCTCTAGTGCATCCATTGCATGGCAATCCCTATTCACTCACATTGATATCTATTAATGGGCATCTCCATAGCCTGTTGATACACCTAGTTGATGTGAGACTATCTCCCTCCTTTTATCTTCTCCACAACCACCATATTCTATTCCACCTATAGTGCTATGTCCATCGCTCATGCTCATGTATTGCGTGAAAGTTGAAAAAGTTTGAGAACACCTAAATTATGAAACAATTGCTCGGCTGTGGCACCCCGGCTCAGAGAAAACCGGAACGCCGTGTATTCCAGCCCAGAGATCGAGGAGAAGTCTTCTGGAATACGACACTTCTTAGCATAGAACAAACCAGCTCTTTATTATAATATATTTGGGTACAAGGGGTTCCGATATAATGGGGAATTACATCGGCACGATGACACTACGCCTGCCACTATTGCTCTATGCAAGCAGTAGAACAACTCAAAGTAGGGGAATAACTCTAGCAGCGAAACAACAGCGACAGTGGTGAACTCCATTCCGCAGGGACTCTGACTGGAACGCTTATCCTAGCTCGCAAACAAGGAATCCACGGCAAACAAGCAATCAAGTCCGGCATGACCTGCAAACTGACATGACACACCAGGTCAGTACATTGAATGTACTTGCAACCTCATAATAACCAGAAGCATTCAAGACAAACAACTGCATGGCAATTACAGGTGGGGCCGAGGAAGTTGTAGGGCTCACCTAGCCTTGTCTTCTTCCTCCACTCCCTGTCCCCGATGGAAACAGAGGAGGAGCAGGGGAGGGTGCTGTCGGCGAAGGGCTGACCTGCCCCGACCAGCTCCGGCCAGGTGGAGGCCACCAAAAGGCTCGGGTGTCCATGCCGCGCCCATCCAGAGGCACAACCCGCGCTAGGAAGGAGTGGGGAAGGCGGGGCTCGCGGCGACAGAGAAACGGAGAGGCAGCAGCAAGACAGGGGATTCATGGCCTCGGAGCCTCCAGCAACGAGCAGAGGGGATGGAGAGGACCGCCGGAGAGTGGGGAAGGTGGTGGAGTGGCTAGAGGTGGAGGAGGAGCTAGGCATGGGGCTAATTTAGGCCGAAGCCACGGCGGCCATGGCGGCCATGGAGGAGGAACGGGAGCTCCTGGATCTCAACAGGACGGCTGGTCGGGGTCCAGGGAGTGTGGGGAGGCTGGAAGTGAGCTCAAACGAGCATGGGGAGGGCTACTTATAGCCGTGGCCGAGGAGGCCGAGCTGTCGTCGTCGCGGACGCGTGGATGGCGCCGCAGACGCATGTGCTCGTGCATGAGCTCGGGGGAAGGTGACGGGAAGACACGGGGAAGAGCTCACGGGGGCAGAGACGGCCAAGGGAGCACGGGGAAGAAGAGACGAGCGAGCTCCAAGCCAAAGTCGCCACTGTACATCTGTGGGCATGCTAGGCTTGCGTCAGTGAGGAAGCTGCCGGAGGGGGAGAGGGGTCCAGGGGCACGGCGACGACGAGGGGAAGACAAGGGACATGCTCACGCGCGCGAAGACGAAGAGAGGAGGAGGGGCCCGAGCACAAACGATGTTCTGGCCGCGCACACTGCATGCCAAATCGGTGGTCACCACCAGTAATGGCATCACGAGGGGGAAGCAATCTGGCAAAGGTTGTCTGGGAGTTAGTCTTTCCAGGGGAGGTTGCAACTGAGGTGGTAGATCGATGAAAAGCTCTGTGGTTATATTGTAAACTTGAACGTACACTGGTGATCAACAGGAACTTGATTGGAGCCAAAGAGTTTGTCTCAGGCGATTAGCTTAGGAAGCACTATAATCCTGGAGAGTTTAAGGAGAAATGGACCAGGTTGTAATGCAGTTGCTTCATAACTGACCAACATGGTCCAGAAACTTGATCAACATGATACACTCACATGGAGTGTCAACTTGAGCTCAAATTGGGCAAGGCTTGATGATTTGATCATGTAAAGATGCTGTAAAAGTTTCATACCAATTGGATTCACCAAAATGGTACTTGCTTCAGAACCGTCCCTGCTGACCAGAAACTTGCAATAATTTTAGAGAAATAATGGCTAGATGAAATATGCCTAAAATGGGTGGAGATAGGTTATATGTATAATAGAAGGCCTAGAAAAATTTGCAGCCGTAATGGAGCAAGATAAAATATACTTGCTTCATAGACTGAAAATTTGGACAGAATCAAAGAATTGAAGATGATCTCACATGGACGCATGACATGAGCTCTACTTTGGTGGAAGGCTATGATATGGTGATATGAAGGATCATGCAAAATGGCAACTCATTTGGATATGCCTAGCTTGTACCTCCTTCACAAAGCTTCTTTCTGGACAGAAACTTTGGAAAATCATAATTAAATAATTACTAGGCAAATGAGGTTGCATTTTGGTATGTGGCAATGATATGGACAGGAAAATATGTCCAAGGAGTTTGAGAGCAAATGGGCAAAGGAAAATAGCACTTGCTTCACAATGTGCCATTTAGGACAGAATAGGAAATGAATTATTTGAGGATTATTTTTGAACATGGCAATGAAACGTTTTGCCACATTTGATAAAGATATGGCCCAAATAATTGATGAGAATTATTTGGGAATTTTATGAGTGAGGGAAATATAGGTTGCTTCACAACCTAGGGCAAAAGGATAATTCCTTTAATAGAAAAGGAATCTTCCCAATAAAAAGAATATTGGGATCTGGTCCAAGGTGGAAATGAAAAGGTCTAGGGAAGGATTTGGGTATGACAAGCCACTCTGGAAAGAAAGAAAAGGTCATCCTCTTCAGTTTCCAGACCACAAAGCCACGGAAAAAGAAAACTCAGGCAAAAACCTCAGAAAAACAAAAGAAAAAGGATGGGCCAAAAATCAGGCTGTTACAACTCTAACCCCCTTAAAGAAATCTCGTCCTCGAGATTCGGTTTCTCAGGGAACAAGTACAAATATTCTGACTTAAGGAAACCGTTTCCAACTCGGGTATCCTTTTTACTTTATTGTTGGTCCCACTAAATTTTTATCTGACTGGCCCTGGTTTGCTTTACTGTATCCACATTCTGACAGATCTTACCTGGCTTGTTCATGCTTATACAGGCTCCAATTTCTTTTTAGATCTGCTGACTTAGCTGAGTGTGATTTGTTATCATGAATGAAATATATGTCTGTCTCACAAATCCAAGAGTGAAATCCGATGGGTGTGTCATCCGGCACTGACAACCTTTCAGGTTTTCCTGATGAACACCCAAGCTTTTAATCCTTGCATCGGGTGTCTCCACTAAATGCAGGTCCTTTGGGTTCCAAACAGTGAGTTGAGGCATAACCGTGTTCCTGACAGATTCTGACTTATTGCGGGAATTTCTGAATTATCCTGACTGGCTTCACTGTCTTGAGTCTCAGATCCGTTCCAAATATTTGACTGTCTCCTGTCATGGCTAGCATAAGGGGTATGACCTTACATGATAATATCCTCAGACTTGACTGACGGTGGGTCTGGCAGAAGAATTTTGTTCATGACAGGCTGTCTTTTTTATGCTTCCCATAAGTGAGGGCACATGCTTCGAGATTGTTATTTCACCTTCTGATTATTCATTTTGTCGGTATGCCCATGGGGATAGTGGGCTATGTGATGCTTCACCATAGTTGCTGGAGTCAAACTGTTGAATTGACCCTTAGTTTGACTTGACAGACTCGGATAGTTGATACTGACAAATCTAAGCATATACTGTTAACTGAGCGGGTTGTCCGGATATGGGTCCTTACCAAAACTGAGCAGACTCTGCAGTTGAATATTCATGGTGGTCTACTAACTCAGACTGTCCGGGGTATCTGCACCATGTGGGTCATGCAACAATTTTCATACCTGTATTTCCGGTCTCTGCTCCTTCATTCTTGGTTTCTTTGCTTGGATCCTTGGTTGAAAGAGCCTGGTCATATTGCATTCTTCGTGTGACCATAGGTACTGTCGGGTGCAATATTTCGGCAATCATAACTTATCCTCATTCTTCTGACATGGTAATATTTTTTAAATGACAGGTTCATCACCTCTCAAGTTCTAGCCATTGGGAAATGATCATCTGAACCCAGAGAAAGAAGACAAGGGCTCATCAGGATCATCTTCCAGGTTCACAGGTACTTGTATTGAGCTCATTGATGTCGTCAATCCTCATAATCATTTGTCACATTGCGGTGTATACTGGCTTTCTTCTCTTCACAATCCTCACGTGGTTGTGAGATCCTCGTCCGAGTGATTTGCAAGACCTTGGTGGTATGCATACCACATATATATGAGAATCTGATTCCGGAAACAAACGTGTGCTCTGACTGATTCTTGCTTCGGACCAAACTGTTGCGGATCTGATCCTTGGGATTCACTGCCATATGCTGTCAATTCACATCGTACTACCTTGTACCAATGCCTTACTGAGGATGATTGGATGGCTTGTGCTCGAAACTTACATTGGGCAGCTTGCCAAAGAAGACTGGATATCGTGCTTCAGAAGCTTACCCCCTTAAAGACTTGCTGGGGAAAGACTCGGTACCTTATGCCGGAAGCTTTTGCGGTTCCTTACTGAAGAAGGCAGAGTACCTTGCACGGGAAATCATCCCTGTATCGTACTGAGGAAGATAGATAAATCTTGCCTTGGAAGCTTCTCTGGTTGCTTGTGAGGGAAAAGTGGGTGGCTTACACCAGAAGCTTCTCATTGTGATATGCGGACTGATTACCACAGATACATACCATCTTAATATTTCTCCTGTTGATTTCTTGTATGAAACGGGGTTTTGCAGGACTATCCTCCTTTCTGAGTATATGACACATGCCATTTTTTTGCTTGCTTCTGGGTATATCATGCTTCAAAATCGTCCTCAACGAAGAATCAAGCCTTGAATCTAAACCATACCTTTGACTGATAATATTCTGTCAATCTTGCACACAATTTATCTTCTTGCTGATTTGATCATTTCTACTGTGAAGAGTGCACACTGAGACAAATTTGATTAGAATCATGATCAGATATCCCCAATCTCATGCAGTCGGCTGAGAATTCCATATTGTCATGACGAATGCACACAAATGCAATCTTGATACTGACAGTCCATCCAGGATTTCTTTTGCATTCAGACGAGATATTCCAAATTTCACTGGAGTTTGCTGATAATTCCATTTTGTTTAGGTGAGTTTCCAAATATATGCATTCCTTGCTGACTCTTCGGGTCCAGTGTCGGTTGACGAGCCACTTTAATAAGGGGAAACATTGTAACACCAAAGGCCCAAAGAAAGAAACAAAAGAAACGACAAAATCAAAAGCACACAAGCATACTAATAAAATAAATAATCTAGCAATCATCACATATTGCTGCTACTCACAACAATAATATGCATGCACATCTAAGCACACAAATCTCATAGAACCTCCAGTATTACGGTCTAATATGCTGTGACGGTGTGCACAAAAGTGATATCCATGTGTGGAAGGAGTTGGCGTAACCAAGGCTACACCAAGCGCTGGCTGAACACCGGTTGCATCTGGACGGATACACAGGCGAGGAGGGACATGGTGATCAAGTAGCGAGACACAGCGGTCACAACCACCTCATCATCAATCGTACGAAGGAAACCATACATGTCCAAAGAATGAAATGACTGGGAAAGATAACTGTGGAAGACTGGGTTTAATGGCATTGCCCTTTTTTGATAACAAAGATCAGCAAGGGTTGTCTAGAGGACGATATGGAGGGCTCGATTCGGGATAGACACAAGTCTATCACCGAAATAATATGGCTGGGTGGCGAAAAAATATCGACACGATACCTGACCATTACTCCTGCAAATGGTGTCTGGAACACTCGGCACCGGGGCATCACTCTGCTGGGACAGAGGTGACGCCGAACACCGAAGAGCAGACATGCTAAGAAGGAGGGTGCAGGTAGTGGATCGACACTGATGTCACCTACACTCACCAGATTAACCGTTAGCGACAAAATTATGAGTTTATATGTATGCTATGCAACAAACAGATGCAGCAATCAAGTGCAACAAACAAACATGGCTTTATACTACCGCATTCTAACGTTCGTGCGGCTAAGGCATCCTACAGCCAGACCTGCTCTGATACCAAGCCTGTGGGACCCTGGCTCAGATAAAATCGGAACGCCCCGTATTCCAGCCCAAAGATCGAGGAGAAGTCTTCTGGAATACGGCACTGCTTAGCATAGAATAAACCAGCTCTTTATTACAATTTATTTGGGTATAAGGGGTTCCGATATAATGGGGAATTACATCGGCAGGGCGACACTACGTCTGCCACTATTGCTCTATGCAAGCAGCAGAACAACTCGAAGCAGCGGAATAACTCTAGCAACAGAACAACGGCGACGGTGGTGAACTCCACTCCGAAGGGACTCTGACTGGAACGCTTATCCTAGCTTGCAAATAACGAATCCACGGCAAACAAGCAATCAAGTCCGACATGACCTGCAAACTGGCATGACACGTCAGGTCAGTACATTGAATGTACTTGCAAGCTCACAATAACCAAAAGCATTCAAGACAAACAACAGTATGGCAATTACAGGTTAAGCAGGAATTAACATGATATCATCATAGCAACATGGCATGAACAACATGAACTTGATACAACTAGGATAATATGATCATGGCAAGAACATATGAATCTGACGATACTAGCATGCAACATGATGACACTATCATGCACCAACTTACTCTGTTCGGGTTACCTCGTAACCATCACATGCATCACTTACCAACCTCGGACATCACACGATCATCTCAGGATCAAATCAAGCTTGGTATAAACAATACCACGGTAATCATTACATGACCACAAGGAGCTTGATATTTACCCATGATTCTCGCACAAATATCCAACAACTCGGTATCCTCGATACCACAGTGATCATTCACCGAACCACACTTGGTTCAACGGGTTGCCTCGTAACCCAACGGTGATCAATCAAGGATCACATATCCAACTTATCTCGATGCACATTATTATTATTATTATTATTATTATTATTATTATTATTATTATTACTGTTGACCCATAGTGTGACCAACTATGAACTGGGCCCTTATCCGCGGGCGCGGCTATCGATAGACTTAGTATACACTCTGCAGAGGTAGCGCACTGTACCCACACCACAGAACCCATGGCCTCGCGCTCCCATTCGGGTGGACCAACGGCGTTCCGACAAAACCGTCCTACTGCCATGACACTCTCCCGACCACTCCAACTCACTCCCCACTGGGCTAAGTCCTGGGTGGCTCCGTGCCTACCAAAGGCACCAACGGCAACCGTCATGGCAAAATGTCCACCATCGTGGCAAAACAAGAACGGTTCCAAACGGGGACAAGCCGGCTATAACAACTACGGGCACACAAGGCTTATGTCCGCCTACCTGATCAGGGTAGCGCGCGCCCATAACCTTCCCTCGTGGGAGGCATCGGGGAGAGGCACGACAATAGACCCAGTTAGGAACCTCCCATAAAGGCAAGTGTGGTTGCACTGGTCATCCCGATATGGTGGCACCATGACTCAGCCAATAGTTGTTCAAGTTCAATTAAGTCCGGTTAAACTTGAATGCAATAAGCTAAGCCATATTAAAATAACATGATGCAACTATAATGCATGAGCATGGATCAACATAAGTAGGGAAGTACAACAAAATCATCGAGCATAACCATAATGAATCATTAACCAAATGAGCATGGCAAACTGAAGAGCATAACATTACACATGAACATGCCATGACCACTAGCATCATAAATAAATCACATGCAAGAACTCATTCAGAAAACTACCAAGGAAGCATATAACCAACTAGATACAAAGTAACATGCATAGCTACGGCACTAGATAACAGATCGTAAACATGCATCTGAAAGAACACATTGCTATTACTACCAAGCATGACATATAACAATAATACTAGTAATAAGTGCAAGATAACAAGATGTAGAAGAGCATAGCATGAAAGTGAACACTGATCTCTAAGCATTACCAAAACAACGATAACCGTATCGAAACAAGCAAACATTTATCATTCAAGTTGAAAACCATAGCTCCTGCATGACTATCATGCAAGTGGTTGTTGTGGCTTGCCTGGGGATGAAGAAGGCACCAGGGAGAAGTGCGGTGAAGCCGCGGAAAGATTTGCCGGAAACAATTATCTCCCGGAGGGGGCTGTTTACGTGCAAGGGGAAAATGGTCATTTTCAGAATGTTAACACATGGTGAAAGTGTGACCAACAGAACGGGCTCGATGAGACGAAGAAATGGGCTTTGGAATCACCTCTTTTGGAGTTGCGAGCAAAAAGTTATAGCCTGACGAAGTCCAGGGACCATTCTGTAAAAATATTTTTGCAAATAGGCCCCTGAGCTGAAAAACAGAAAGCACATTTAGTTGAATAAGCCTTCTTAGCAGAGAAAACGTATTTCCAGCCGTAGTTAAGTGAAAATATGCTTTCCCGAAAGGAAAACGCATTTCCAACCGAACTTGGACTAAAGTACGCTTTCCCTGAATGAAAATGTATTCCAACAAATGCGTTTCCACTTATCTAGCTAGGCAAGCGCGGGGCTGGTCGTGTGACGCTGACGTGCGAATCCCACGGGTGGTGGGGCCCCTCACATATCCATGTTGGACCGGGCGGGGTCAACGCCGTGTGGCTGACCGGTGGGCCCGAGGATGTCGCAGGGCCCACCTGGCCTCGTCTTCTTCCTCCTCTCCCTGCCCCTGATGGAAACAGAGGAGGGAATCGGGGAGAGGGTGCTGCCGGCGACGGGCCGGCCTGCCCCGGCCATTTCCTGCCAGGCGGAGGCCACCGGAAGGCTCGAGCGTCCATGGCGCGCCCATCCAGAGGCACAGCCCGCGCCGGGGAGGAGTGGAGAAGGCGGGGCTCGCAGCGATAGAGAAACGGAGAGGCGGCGGCCGGACGGGGGATTCGTGTCCTCGGAGGCTCCAGCGACGACCAGAGGGGATGGAGAGGACCGCCGGAGAGTGGGGAAGGTGGTGGAGTGACTAGAGGTGGAGGAGGAGCTCGTCATGGGGCTAATTTAGGCCAAAGCCACGACAGACATGGCGGCCATGGAGGAGGAACGGGAGCTCCTAGAGCTCAACGGGACAGCTGGTCGGGGTCCAGGGAGTGTGGGAAGGCTGGAAGTGAGCTCAAACGAGCACGGGGAGGGCTACTTATAGCCGTGGCCGAGGAGGCCGAGCTGTTGTCAGCGCGGACGCGTGGACGGTGCCGCGATGCGTGTGCTCGCACATGAGCTCGGGGGAAGGCGACGGGGAGACACAGGGAAGAGCTCACAGGGGCAGACACAACCAAGGGAGAACGGGGAAGAAGAGATGAGCGAGCTCCGAGCCGAAGTCGCCACTGTACATTCGTGGGAACGCGGCGGTTTGTGCTGGTGAGGAAGCTGTCGGAGGGGGAGAGGGGTCCAAGGGGGACGGCGACGATGAGGGGAAGACAAGGGACATGCTCACGCGCGCGAAGACGACAAGAGGAGGAGGGGCCCGAGCACAAACGACGTTCTGGCCGCGCACACTGCATGCCATATCGGTGGTCACCACCAGTAATGGCATCACGAGGGGAAAACAATCTGGCAAAGGTTGTTGGATTCTACGGTAGGGTGCGTCGACTGCAAATTAAAATTTCCTATGCGCAGAACAACCAAGAACATGCTACGGGAAGATGGATCACAGTTCGTTACCACTAGATGCGCAGTGCCGTGCAGCGGAAGAAGAGTTGGGGCAGCGCGTCCGCGTGGATCATCTCCTCCTCGTCCGATCTCCCTCAAACAGCCGGTCGTCCGATCCCACGTACAAGTTCGCCTCAGCGGCGCAAGTGCACCGCCTCTAACGGTATCCGCGCGTGCAGGAGGAACACCGTGCGGCGGACTGCTAGGTACGATCACACAGTCGGCGACGAGTGGAGGTGGCTATTCGCAACACATGCAAACCCTAGTCGCAGTGCCGTAGTGATCAACCGCACGAGTGTGCCGCACCTCCACTTTATATAGGCGTCCATCGCAGGCTCAACACTTGGGCCTCGCACGGACCCTAAAGCACAAAGTCTACTCGGTCACGTTCCTAGTCCAGTTCGGATCACATCCGACCAGTGTCCTATGAACCGACCTCGTAGGTTCCTTCCCTTAAGCGCGTGACCCCTTAGGTTCAAGTCGGCTTGGTCGCAGTTCGGATCACCTCCGACTAGCACGGTTGGTAGCGGCCTCTAGCAATGCATGCCGACCACCAAGCAGACTACGAAGCTGGTTAGGCGAACCTGTACAAGGTGTCACACTTTTGTTCCCTTTGCCTCACGATATATGTTGTCGGGCTCAAGGCGAGACTGTCATCCTTGTGCTAGCCCGACCTCTTCCTCGTTCCAGTGATACCGACCACAAACCGGATTATCTCATAATCCCTGTCGCATGGCCATGCTTATCCTGGTTGGATCACACGAGGGGTCCAGAGTATATCTCTCCAGATCGGAGGGGCAAATCCCATCTTGCTCGACCATGTCTCGCAGCATGGGACTGGACAAACCCGAAACCTACCTTTGTAACTACCCAGTCACGGAGTAGCGTTTGGTCGGCCCAAAGCAAGTCTGTCACCATTCCGAGTACATGCGTCAGCTCAGGTCTTAGGACATAGAACGTATGTTGTACTAGAGACTCACAGATGACATATCGCTGCGTCTCATAGTTGGGTTTGTCCGACTCGGACCTTATCTCGACTCGGATCCGACTACGTTGAATCCGACCAGACCTTTCCAAGTCCATATTATCCGGTTAGCATCCAATGCTTCATGGCTAGTGAGACCAAGCCATCGACCGTGTCATATGCTAGTCTAGTCTGCTGCGCGTCCACACAGCCCTTTCGACTAGGGACCTTTTAGGACAGTCATCATACAATGCATAGTCCCACAAACAAGTCACATACTTGCTGATACACATCATTGATAATGTCCAAGGACTATCTTTATTCATAAACACATAGGAAATATCATCATACATGATTGCCTCTAGGGCATATCTCCAACAGTCTCCCACTTGCACTAGAGTCAATCAAATAGACATCGAATGCCCATAACTCTAACGTGCCCCTCATGCTTGGGTAGTGGAAGCGGCTTAGTCAACGGATCTGCAACATTTGCATCCGTGTGAATCTTGCATAACTCTACATCACCATTCTTTACGATCTTTCGTATCAGGTGATATTTCCGGTCTATGTGTCTGACCTTGTGGTGATTCCTCGGCTCCTTGGCTTGTGCGATCGCACCAGAATTATCACAATAAAGGTCCAACGGTTTCACCGAGGCTGGGAAAATACCAAGATCATCCAGAAAATGCCGGATCCAAACACCTTCTTTTGCAGCTTCACAAGCCGCAATGTATTCGGCTTCTGTGGTAGAATCGGCCACCGTATCCTGCTTGGAACTCATCCAGTGCACTACCCCTCCATTCAGGATGTACACGAATCCGGACTGTGATCGACAATCATCTCTGTCGGTTTGGAAACTAGCATCGGCATAACCCCTTACGACGAGCTCTTCCTCACCTCCATAAACTAGGAACATCTCTTTAGTCCTTTTCAGGTACTTCAAAATAGTCTTTACTGCTGCCCAGTGACTCTCACCTGGGTTGGCATGGTATCTACTTGTTAGGCTTATTGCGAAAGCAACATCAAGCCTTGTACATGTCATGGCATACATGATGGATCCGATTGCCGAGGCATACGGAATCCTACTCATCCTGCTTCGCTCATCAGATGTCGAAGGACTCTGAGTCTCGCTTAGCCTTATACCATGTGAGAGTGGCAAGAACCCTTTCTTTGCCTCACTCATGTTGAACCGCTTCAACACTTTATCTATGTATGTGCTCTGGCTTAAGCCGAGCAGCCTCCTCGATCTATCTCTATAGATCTTGATGCCTAAAATATACACTTCCTCACCAAGGTCTTTCATCGAAAACTTGCCATTCAATGATCCCTTCACCAAGTTCAACATCGAAACATCATTTCCGATCAGTAGTATGTCATCCACATACAAGATCAAAAACACTATCAAGCTCCCACTTAACTTGTATAAACAAGAGTGCTCTTTGCTTTTGATGAAACCGAGACCAGTGACAACCTCATCAAAACGAATGTTCCAACTCCGAGATGCTTGCTTCAACCCATAAATGGATCTCTTGAGCTTGCATACCTTATTAGTGCTACTTGGATCGACAAAACCCTCGGGTTGTATCATATACACATCCTCGGTTAAATTTCCGTGAAGGAAAGCCGTTTTGACATCCATCTGCCATATCTTGTAATCGAAATATGCAGCTATAGCTAGTATGATCCTCACCGACTTTAGCATCGCTACCGGCGAGTAAGTCTCGTTGTAGTCAATTCCTTGAACTTGTCCATAACCTTTAGCGACAAGCCGAGCTTTGAGGATCTGAACATTTCCATCCACATCGGTTTTCCTCTTAAAGACCCATTTGCAACCAATGGCAGTTACGCCAGGTGGTAGATCAACCAAGTCCTAGACTTGATTCTCATCCATGGACTTTAACTCGGATCTCATGTCCTCCAGCCATGCCTCGGAATCTGGGCTCACCATCGCTTCCGCATATGTGGTCGGCTCGTCACTTTCTAGCAACAATACATCGCGCACTCTTTGCAATCTTTCCGACCTCCGTGGTTCCGGTGCCGCTTCCACTACAGGTTCCCTGACTGACTCCGGTATGATCTCATCACCAGCCGAGCCGTCCCCAAGTGGTCCTCGAATTTCTTCGAGTCGAACCGTCCTCCCACTGGCCTCCCGACTGAGAAACTCTTTCTCAAGGAAAACCCCGTTCCGAGCAACAAACACTTTCTTCTCTTCCCGGTTGTAGAAGCTATATCCCAAGGTTTCCCTCGGATATCCCACGAATATGCATTTATCCGACTTAGGTGTAAGCTTGTCTGACATAAGTCGCTTGACAAATGCTTCACAACCCCAAATCTTTAGAAAAGACAAACTGGGACTCTTCCCGATCCACATCTCATGTGGTGTCTTGTCTACGGATTTTGATGGTACCCTGTTAAGTGTGAAAGCTGCATTTTCTAGAGCGTGTCCACAAAATGACAAGGGTAAATCCGATTTGCTCATCATAGACCGGATCATGTCCAAAAAGCTCCTATTCCTCTGTTCCGACACGCCGTTTCTCTATGGCGTACCCGGAGGTGTGAGCTGAGGTACTATACCTTGACTTTTCAGATGATCATCAAACTCCTGCTCATGTACTCACCTCCACGATCAGATCGCAGAAGCTTTATAGTCTTGCCGAGCTGATTTTCAACCTCGTTCTTGAAACTCTTTGAACTTTTCAAAAGTCTCCGACTTATGCCTCATCAAATACATATATCCATATCTACTCAAGTCGTCGGTAAAAGTCACGAAGTACTGATAGCCACCTCTGGCAGTTGTGCTCATTGGACCACACACATCACTATGTATAAGTTCCAATAGCTCGGACGCCCTCTCGCAACTCTTTGCGAAAGGAGACTTAGTCATCTTGCCGAGCAAGCATGATTCACATGTCTCAAACGACCCGAAGTCGGACGAAGTTAGGAGCCCATCATCATGGAGCTTCTTCATGCGTTTCAAACTAATGTGTCCAAGCCGGCAATGCCAGAAGTATGTCGGATTTATCTCATTAGGCTTATGCCTCTTGACATTCACGTTATAGACCAGTTCCTGTTCTAGATTCAATATAAAAAGCCCATCAATGATGGGTGCATAGTCGTGGAACATACCATTCAAAAATATCGAACAACCATTGTCCTTTAAATTGAATTCATAACCTTGACTCATCAAACATGAGGCAGAAATAATGTTCTGACTAAGTGCAGGAATGTAATAACAATTATTCAATTCCATTATGAATCTAGAAGGAAGCTGGAGTTGCATCATGCCGACTTCCAACGCAGCAACTCTTGCTTTGTTGCCGACCCTAATGTCAATCTCCCCTTGTGCCACACGCCTAGTTCTTACCAGCCCCTGCATCGAGTTGCAAATATGAACAACCGATCCGGTATCAAATACCCAAGAGCTACTAGGTATGTTAGCAAGGTAAATGTCTATAACATATGCAACAAGTGTACCTTTGCCTGAAGAAGCATTTCCGGCCTTCTTGCCATGCTCTGCAAGCCACTTGCTACAGTTCCTCTTCCAGTGACCGGTCTCCTTGCAGTGAAAGCAAACGGTCTTCGAGACCGGTCCAGACTTCAGCGCAGCGGAGGAGGTTACCGTATCCGTGCCCTTTTCCTTAGCCTTTTTCTTGGACCAACTCTTCTTGAACTTAGCCGATTTCTGCACCATCAACACTTGATGCGTGCCTTTCTTAATATCCTGCTCTGCCACTTTGAGCATCCCATGCAATTTAGTGAGCTTATTATCCATGCCATGCATATGATAGTTCGAGATGAACATCCCATAGATGGGCGGAAGAGAACCCAGAACAGCATTAGTAGCCAGCTCATCCAAGAGCGGGAATCCCAAACGATCCAAAGCTTGCACATACCCGATCATCTTGATCACATGTGGGCTCAGTAGATCACCTTCCTTCAGCTTGCAGTCCATCAAGGATCACCAGATGTTGAACCTTTCGGTCCTAGCCTGTGTCTGAAACATGCTCTTGAGACTCTCGATCATATCGTAAGCCTCAACATTTTCGAAATGTTGTTGCAAATCGGGCTCCATACAAGCCAGCATCAGACAGCTGATCTCCGTTGATTCATCAACGAGTTTCTGGTAGGCATTCTTAGTTGTGGCATTAGCATTATCAGCAGGTTCCTCTGGAAGTGGATCCTCTAGAACATGTTCCTTTTTATCGTGCTTGAGAACAATTCTCAGATTTCTATACCAGGTGGTAAAGTTTGTTCCATTCAGTCTATCCTTTTCCAGAATTGATTTCAATGCAAACGTGGGTTGAGCAGGTGGTGCCATTGATCTACAACAGAAAATATGCAATCACTAAGCAATGTGTTTATGTAGAGTAATTCTAGCCTAAACAGAAATACTCCCACTGAAGTCAGCATCCCTCCGCAAACTCTCAGTGATTCAGGATCCGACTAGCGCATGCGACTAGTGAGCTTTAGCATCACTGCTAGCCAACATACCTATCCGGTAAGCAACTCCTTGCTAATTGTATCTCTATACGACTCCTGTCGGTTGGGAAGGTATCTCATACCCCGGCTCCCAACCTTCTTTTCCACAAGGCCCAAAACCATTTTGATAGCCTTGTCAAGTTAACCTGATGCAGAGCATGTCCGTGTCCGACACGAACACTTCAGTTCAAGGACATCCAGCAGCACCCCAATTTTATGAGCCCACTACTAGACGTACTTGACGTGCGAAGGTGCAACATCGGGAATGGCAATTCGCTTGATATTCATGAGGGATCTTTCTACCATTCTAACATGCATAGAAACAAAGAAGCATAACAATCACAAATAAACATATATTGTGAAATAGTATGGCTCCTTCATGGACGTTCTTCCAGGTCGGCTCCGACTCTGATGACCATCTACGAACTCCATCTTGTTTGTCACGTTGGGACGCCAAGCCACCAATCTGATCTCTATTATCCAACTACAACAACTAGTAATGAATTTTACATAGAGTCACAAGTCGACACGCAGGTCGTTATACAATATAATGACAGCACTTTGGCTCCTGCCGGCTGACAAACATGACACGCAGTCCACGTATAAATTACACACATGCATCACATACACATGAGCCATACTATTCACATCAAACCTGCAAAACAAAGTTGTGCATAGAATCGCATTCTACCGGTTTGTGTGTCGGGTACGAAATACATGGCGCTACGCACACGGCGGTCACATATGAACTCCAATCACACCAAATTTTCTGATCTGACCGATCATATCGATCATCGCGAATCCGATTTGGATTTACGTTTCACTGTTAACCCCGATGGCGGATGACCGATCGGTAGGGGTAGATCGTGTCACGACCTCATCGATCGCGATTGACAGAAAACATAGCCTCAACGATCCCCATGTGCAGTTGATCACATCAACCATGCACATAGCCGATCTGATCAAGAACAACAGATCTCATTTGCTGCCTCCACATATCTAATATGCATACGATCTGAATCCAAATCCTATAGCAGAGGCTCTGATACCACTGTTGGATTCTACAGTAGGGTGCGTCGACTGCAAATTGAAATTTCCTACGCGCAGAACAACCAAGAACATGCTACGGGAAGATGGATCACAGTTTGTTGCCACTAGATGCGCAGTGCCGTGCAGTGAAAGAAGAGTTGGGGCAGCACGTCCGCGTGGATCTCCTCCTTGTCCGATCTCCCTCAAACAGCCGGTCGTCCGATCCCACGTACAAGTTCGCCTGAGCGGAGCAAGTGCACCGCCTCTAACGGTATTCGCGCGTGCAGGAGGAACACCGTGCGGCGGACTGCTAGGTCCGATCACACAGTCGGCAGCGAGTGGAGATGGCTATTCGCAACACATGCAAACCCTAGTCGCAGTGCCGAAGCGATCAACCGCATGAGTGTGCTGCACCTGCACTTTATATAGGCGTCCATCACAGGCTCAACACTTGGGCCTCGCACGGACCCTAAAGCCGAAAGTCTACTCGGTCACGTTCCTAGTCCAGTTCAGATCACATCCGACCAGTGTCCTATGAACCGACCTCGTAGGTTCCTTCCCTTAAGCGCGTGACTCCTTAGGTTCAAGTAGGCTTGGTCGCAGTTCGGATCACCTCCGACCTGCACGGTTGGTAGGGGCCTCTAGCAAAGCATGCCGACCACCAAGCAGACTACGAAGCTCGTTAGGCGAACCTGTACAACGTGTCACACTTCTGTTCCCTTTGCCTCATGATATATGTTGTCGGGCTCAAGGCGAGACTGTCATCCTTGTGCTAGCCCGACCTCTTTCTTGTTCCAGTGATACCGACCACAAACCGGATTATCTCATAATCCCTGTCGCATGGCCATGCTTATCCTGGTCGGATCACACGAGGGGCCCAGAGTATATCTCTCCTGATCGGAGGGGCAAATCCCATCTTGCTCGACCATGTCTCGTAGCATGGGACTGGACAAACCCGAAACCTACCTTTGTAACTACCCAGTCACAGAGTAGCGTTTGGTCGGCCCAAAGCAAGTCTGTCACCATCCCGAGTACATGCGTCAGCTCAGGTCTTAGGACATAGAACGTATGTTGTACTAGAGACTCACAGATGACATATCGCTGCGTCTCATAGTTGGGTCTGTCCGACTCGGACCTTATCTCGACTCGGATCCGACTACGTTGAATCCGACCAGACCTTTCCAAGTCCATATTATCCGGTTAGCATCCAATGCTCCATGGCTAGTGAGACCAAGCCATCGACCGTGTCATATGCTAGTCTAGTCGGCTGCGCGTCCACACGGCCCTTTCGACTAGGGACCTTTTAGGACAGTCATCATACAATGCATAGTCCCACAAACAAGTCACGTACTTGCTGATACACATCATTGATAATGTCCAAGGACTATCTTTATTCATAAACACATAGGAAATATCATCATACATGGTTGCCTCTAGGGCATATCTCCAACAAAGGTTGTCTGGGAGTTAGTCTTTCCAGGGGAGGTTTCAACTGAGGTGGTAGATCGATGAAAAGCTCTATGGTTAAATGGTAATTAACGTCTGAAGTTTACTGCAGTAAACTTGAACGTGCACTAGTGATCAACAGGAACTTGATTGGAGCCAAAGAGTTTGTCTGGGGTGATTATCTTAGGAAGGACTATAATACTGGAGAGTTTAAGGAGAAATGGACCAGGTTGTAATGTAGTTGCTTCACAACTGACCAAAATGGTATAGAGACTTGATCAACATGATGCACTCACATGGAGTGTCAACTTGAGCTCAAATTGGGCAAGGCTTGATGATTTGATCATGTAAAGATGTTGTAAAAGTTTCGTACCAATTGGATTCACCAAAATGGTACTTGCTTCCCAACCATCCCTGCTGACCAGAAACTTGCAATAATTTTAGAGAAATAATGGCTAGATGAAATATGCCTAAAATGGGTGGAGATTGGTTATATGGATAATATAAGGCCTAGAAAATTTTTCATCCATAATGGAGCAAGATAAAATATACTTGCTTCACAGACTAAAAATTTGCACAGAATCAAAGAATTGAAGATGAGCTCACATGGAGGCACGACATGAGCTCTAGTTTGGTGGAGGGCTATGATATGGTGATATGAAGGATCATGCAAAATGGCAATTCATTTGGATATGCCTAGCTTGTACCTCCTTCACAAAGCTTCTTTTTGGACAAAAACTTTGGAAAATCATAATTAAATAATTACAAAGCAAATGAGGTTGCATTTTGGCATGTGGCAATGATTTGGATAGGAAACTATGTCCAAGGAGTTTGAGGGAAAATGGGCAAAGGAAAATACCACTTGCTTCACAATGTGCCATTTAGGATAGAATAGGAAATGAATTATTTGAGGATTATTTTTTAACATGGCAATGAAAAGTTTTGCCACATTTGATAAAGATATGGCCCAAACAATTTATGAGAAATATTTGGGAATTTTAGGAGTGAGGGAAATATAGATTTCTTCACAACCTAGGGCAAAAAGGATAATTCCTTTAATAGAAAAGGAATATTCCCAATAAAAAGAATATTGGGATCTGGTCCAAGGTGGAAATGGAAAGGTCTAGGGAAGGATTGGGGTATGACAAGCCACTCTGGAAAAGAAAGAAGAGGTCATCCTCTTTAGTTTCCAGACCACAAAGCCACGGAAAAAGAAAACTTAGGCAAAAACCTCAGAAAAACAAAAGAAAAAGAATGGGCCAAAAATCAGGCTGTTACATTGGCTTGTCATCGAGGTTGTGCATGATTTGAATATTTTGTGTGATGAAGATGGAGCATAGCCAGACTATATGATTTTGTAGGGATAACTTTCTTTGACCATGTTATTTAGATAAGACATAATTGCCTTGTTAGTATGCTTGAAGTATTATTGTTTTTATGTCAATATTAAACTTTTGTTTTGAATCTTATGGATCTGAACATTCATGCCACAATAAGAAAAATTACATGGGTAAATATGTTAGGTAGCATTCCCCATCAAAAATTCTGTTTTTATCATTTACCTACTCGAGGACGAGCAGGGATTAAGCTTGGGATTGCTTGATACGTATCCAATGTATCTATAGTTTTTGGTTGTTCCATGCTAGTATATTATCTGTTTTGGATGTTTTATCTGCATTAATATGCTATTATATATTCTTTTTGGGACTAACCTATTAACCTAGAGCCCAGTGCCAGTTTATGTTTTTCCTTGCTTTTGAGCCTCGCTGAGAAGGAATACAAAACGGAGTCCAAACAGAATAAAACCTTCACGATGATTTTTCTTGGACTAGAAGACACCCAGGAGACTTGGAGATCAAGTCGGAAGAGCCACGAGGCGGCCACAATTATGGAGGGAGCGCCCCCTACCTTGTGGGCCCCCTGTAGGATTGAAAGTAGCTCTAGAGGGGGTGATTAGACTACTTAACCAAATAAAAATCTAACCTTTTCCCAATTTTAAGTCTTGGCAGATTTTAGCAACTTAGCATGAGTCAAGCAATCAACCTACACATGCAATTCTAAGAGTGCAGCAGCGGAAAGTAAAACATTGCATATGAAGGTAAAGGTAAGGGTTTGGAGAAGGCAAACGCAATGTAGACACGGAGATTTTTGGCGTGGTTCCGATAGGTGGTGCTATTGTACATCCACGTTGTTGGAGACTTCAACCCATGAGGGTAACGGCTGCGCAAGTCCACGGAGGGCTCCACCCACGAAGGGTCCATGAAGAAGCAACCCTGTCTATCTCACCATGGCCATCGCCCACGAAGGACTTGCCTCACTCGGGTAGGTCTTCACAAAGTAGGTGTTGAGCTCTACGGTAGGGTGCGTTGACTGCAAATTAAAATTTTCCTACGCGTAGAACAACCTGGAACATGCTACGGGAGATGGATCACAGTTTGTTACCACTAGACGCGTAGTGTCGTGCAGCGGAAGAAGAGTTGGGGCAGCGCGTCCGCGTGGATCGTCTCCTCCTCGTCTGATCTCCCTCGAACAGCCGGTCGTCCGATCCCACGTACAAATTTGCCAGAGTGGCGCAAGTGCACCGCCTCTAACGGTATCCGCGTGTGCAGGAGGAACACCGTGCGGCAGACTGCTAGGTCCGATCATACAGTCGGCGGCAAGTGGAGGTGGCTATTCGCAACACATGCAAACCCTAGTGACAGCGCTAAAGCGATCAACCAAATGAGTGTGCCGCACCTCCACTTCATATAGGCGTCCGTCGCGGGCTCAACACTTGGGCCTCGCACGGACCCTAAAGCCCACAAGTCTACTCGGCCACAATCCAAATACAGCTCGGATCACATCCGACCAGTGTCCTCGGATCCGACCTCGTAGGTTCCTTCCCTTAAGCGCGCGACCCCTTAGGTTCAAGTCGGCTTGGTCAAAGTTCAGATCACCTCCGACCTGCACGGTTGGTAGCGGCCTCTAGCAAGGCGTGCCAACCACCAAGCAGACTATGAAGCTGGTTAGGCGAACCTGTACAACGTGTCACACTTCTGTTCCCTTTGCCGCACAATATATGTTGTCGGACTCAAGGCGAGACTGTCATCCTTGTGCTAGCCCGACCTCTTTCTCGTTCCAGTGATACCGACCACAAACTGGATTATCTCATAATCCCTATCGCATGGCCATGCTTATCCTGGTCGGATCACACGAGGGGCCCAGAGTATATCTCTCCTGATCGGAGGGGCAAATCCCATCTTGCTCGACCATGTCTCGCAGCATGGGACTGGACAAACCTTAAACCTACCTTTGTAACTACCCAGTCACGGAGTAGCATTTGGTTGGCCCAAAGAAAGTCTGTCACTATCCCGAGTACATGCGTCAGCTCAGGTCTTAGGACATAGAACATATGTTGTACTAGAGACTCACAGATGACATATCGCTGGTTCTCATAGTTGGGTCTGTCCGACTCGGACCTTATCTCGACTCGATCCGACTACGTCGAATCCGATCAGACCTTTCCAAGTCCATATTATCCGGTTAGCATCCAATTCTCCATGGCTAGTGAGACCGAGCCATCGACTGTGTCATACGCTAGTCTAGTCGGCTGCGCGTCCACACAACCCTTTCGACTAGGGACCTTTTAGGACAGTCATCATACAATGCATAGTCCCACAAACAAGTCACGTACTTGCTGATACGCTTGATTGATAATGTCCAAGGACTATCTTTATTCATAAACACATAGGAAATATCATCATACATGATTGCCTCTAGGGCATATCTCCAACAGTCTCCCACTTGCACTAGAGTCAATCAAATAGACATCGAATGCCCATAGCTCTAACATGCCCCTCATGCTTGGGTTGTGGAAGCGGCTTAGTCAACAGATCTGCAACATTTGCATCTGGGTGAATCTTGCATAACTCTACATCACCATTCTTTACGATCTTTCGTATCAGGTGATATTTCCGATCTATGTGTCTGACCTTGTGGTGACTATTCGGCTCCTTGGCTTGTGCGATGGCACCAGAATTATCACAATAAAGGTCCAATGGTTTCACCGAGGCTGGGAAAATACCAAGATCGTCCAAAAAATGTTGGATCCAAACACCTTCCTTTGCAGCTTCACAAGCCGCAATGTATTCGGCTTCTGTGGTAGAATCGGCCACCGTATCCTGCTTGGAACTCATCTAGTGCACTACCCCTCCGTTCAGGATGTACACGAATCCGGACTGTGATCGACAATCATCTCTGTCGGTTTGGAAACTAGCATCGGCCTAACCCCTTACGACGAGCTCTTCCTCACCTCCATAAACTAGGAACATCTCTTTAGTCCTTTTCAGGTACTTCAAAATAGTCTTTACCGCTGCCCAGTGACTCTCACCTGGGTTTGCCTAGTATCTGCTTGTTAGGCTTATTGCAAAAGCAACATCAGGCCTTGTACATATCATGGCATACATGATGGATCTGATTGCCGAGGCATATGGAATCCTACTCATCCTGCTTCGCTCATCAAATGTTGAAGGACTCTGAGTCTCGCTTAGCCTTATACCATGTGGGAGTGGCAAGAACCCTTTCTTTGCCTCACTCATGTTGAACCACTTCAACACTTTATCTATGTACGTGCTCTGGCTCAAGCCAAGCAGCCTCCTCGATCTATCTCTATAGATCTTAATGCCTAAAATATAGACTGCCTCACCAAGGTCGTTCATCAAAAACTTGCCATTCAATGACTCCTTGACCGAGTTTAGCATCGAAACGTCATTTCTGATCAGTAGTATGTCATCCACATACAAGATCAAAAACACTATCGAGCTCCCACTTAACTTCTTGTATAAACAAGCGTCCTCTTCGCTTTTGATGAAACTGATACCAGTGACGACCTCATCAAATAGAATATTCCAGCTTCAAGATGCTTGCCTCAACCCATAAATGGATCTCTTGAGCTTGCATACCTTACTAGTGCTAGTCGGATCAACAAAACCCTCGGGCTGTATCATATACACGTCCTCGGTTAAATTTCTGTGAAGGAAAGCCATTTTGACATCCATCTACCATATCTCGTAATCGAAATATGCAGCTATAGCTAGTACGATCCTCACCGACTTCAGCATCGCTACCGGCAAGTAAGTCTCATTGTAGTCAATTCCTTGAACTTGTCCATAACCTTTAGCGACAAGACGAGCTTTGTGGATCTGAACATTTTCATCCACATCAGTTTTCTTCTTAAAGACCCATTTGCAACCGATGGCAGTTACGCCAGGTGGCGGATCAACCAAGTCCCAGACTTGATTCTCATCCATGTACTTTAACTCGGATCTCATGGTCTCCAGCCATGCCTCGGAATCTGGGCTCAACATCGCTTCCGCATACATGGCCGGCTCGTCGCTTTCTAGCAACAATACATCACACACTCTGCGCAACCTTTCCGACCTTCATGGTTCTGGTGCCGCTTCCACTACGGGTTCCTTGACTGACCCCGGTATGATCTCATCACCAACCGAGCCATCCCCGAGTGGTCCTCGAATTTCTTTGAGTCGAACCGTCCTCCCATTGGCCTCCCAACTGAGAAACTCTTTCTCAAGGAAAACCCCATTTCGAGCAACAAACACTTTGTTCTCTTCCCAGTTGTAGAAGCTATATCCCAAGGTTTCCCTCGGATATCCCACGAATATGCATTTATCTGATTTAGGTGTAAGCTTGTGTGACATAACTCGCTTGACAAATGCTTCACAACCCCCAATCTTTAGAAAAGAAAAAGTGGGACTCTTCCCGGTCCACATCTCATGTGGTGTCTTATCTACGGATTTTGATGGTACCCTGTTAAGTGGGAAAGCTGCAGTTTCTAGAGCGTATCCCCAGAATGACAAGGATAAATCCGATTTGCTCATCATTGACCGGACCATGTCCAAAAAGGTCCTATTCCTCCGTTCCGACACGCCGTTTGTCTGTGGCGTACCTGGAGGTGTGAGCTGAGGTACTATACCTCGGCTTTTCAGATGATCATCAAACTCCTGGCTCATGTACTCACCTCCACGATCTGATCGTAGAAGTTTCATAGTCTTGCCGAGCTCATGTACTCTTTGAACTTTTCAAAAGTCTCTGAATTGTGCCTCATCAAATAGATATATCCATATCTACTCAAGTCGTCGGTAAAAGTCACGAAGTACTGATAGCCACCTATGGCAGTTGTGCTTATTGGACCACACACATCACTATGTATAAGTTCCAACAGCTCGGATGCCCTCTCGCAACTCTTTCCGAAAGGAGACTTAGTCATCCTGCCGAGCAAGCATGATTCACATGTCTCAAACGACTCAAAGTCAGACGAAGTTAGGAGCCCATCATCGTGGAGCTTCTTCATGCGTTTCAGACTAATGTGTCCAAGACGAAAATGCCAGAAGTATGTCGGATTTATCTCATTAGGCTTATGCCTCTTGACATTCACGTTATAGACCGGTTCCTGTTCTAGATTCAATATAAAAAGCCCATCAATGATGGGTGCATAGCCGTGGAACATACCATTCAAAAATATCGAACAACCATTGTCCTTTAAATTGAATTCATAACCTTGACTCATCAAACATGAGGCAGAAATAATGTTCCGACTAAGTGCAGGAATGTAATAACAATTATTCAATTCCATAATGAATTCGGAAGGAAGTTGGAGCTGCATTGTGCCGACCTCCAACGCAACAACTCTTGCTTTGTTGTCGACCCTGATGTCAATCTCCCCTTGTGCCACACGCCTAGTTCTTACCAGCCCCTGCATCGAGTTGCAAATATGAACAACCGATCTGGTATCAAATACCCAAGAGATACTAGGTATGTCAGCAAGGTAAATGTCTATAACATATGCAACAAGTGTACCTTTGCCTGAAGTAGCATTCCCGGCCTTCTTGCCATGCTCTGCAAGCCACTTGCTACAGTTCCTCTTCCAGTGACCGGTCTCCTTGTAGTGATAGCAAATGGTCTTCGAGTCGGGTCCAGACTTCGGCGCAACGGCGGTGGTTACCGTCTCCGTGCCCTTTGCCTTAGCCTTTTTCTTGGACCAACTCTTCTTGAACTTAGCCAATTTCTGCACCATCAACACTTGATGCGTGCCTTTCTTAATATCCTGCTCTGCCACTTTGAGCATCCCATGCAATTCAGTGAGCTTCTTATCCATTCCATGCATATGATAGATGAACATCCCATAGCTGGGCGGAAGAGAACCCAGAACAACATAAGTAGCCAGCTCATCCAAGAGCAGGAAGCCCAAATGATCCAAAGCTTGCACATATCTGATCATCTTGATCACATGTGGGCTCAGCGGATCACCTTCCTTCAGCTTGCAATCCATCAAGGATCGCCAGACGTTGAACCTTTCGGTCCTAGCCTGTGTATGAAACATGCTCTTGAGACTCTCGATCATATCGTAAGCCTCAACATTTTCGAAATGCTATTGCAAATCGGGCTCCATACAAGCCAGCATCAGACAACTAATTTCCGTTGATTTATCAACGAGTTTCTGGTAGGCATTCTTAGTTGTGGCAGTAGCATTATCGGCAGGTTCCTCTGGAAGTGGATCCTCTAGAACATGTTCCTTTTTATCATGCTTGAGAACAATTCTCAAATTTCTATACCAGGTGGTAAAGTTTGTTCCATTCAGTTTATCCTTTTCTAGAATTGATTTCAATGCAAAGTTGGGTTGAGCAGGTGGTGCCATTGATCTACAACAGAAAATATGCAATCACTAAGCAATGTGTTTTATGTAGAGTAATTCAAGCCTAAACAGAAATACTCCCACTAAAGTTAGCATCCCTCCCCAGACTCTCAGTGATTCAGGATCCGACTAGCGCATGCGACTAGTGAGCTTTAGCATCACTGCTAGCCAACATACCTATCCGGTAAGCAACTCCTTGCTAATCGCATCTCTATACGACTCCTGTCGGTTGGGAAGGTATCTCATACCCCGGCTCCCAACCTTCTTTTCCACAAGGCCCAAAACCGTTTTGATAGCCTTGTCAAGTTAACATAATGCAGCGCATGTCCATGTCCAACACGAACCCTTCAGTTCAAGGACACCTAGCATCACCCCAATTTTATGAGCCCACTGCTAGACGTACTTGACGTGCGAAGGAGCAACATCGGGAATGGCAATTTACTTGATATTCATGAGGGATCTTTCTACCATTCTAACATGCATAGAAACAAGGAAGCATAACAATCACAAATAAACACATATTGTGAAATAGTATGGCTCCTTCATGGACGTCCTTCCAGGTCGGTTCCGACTCCGATGACCATCTAGGAACTCCATCTTCTTTGTCACGCCGGGACGCCAAGCCACCAACCTGATCTCTATTATCCAACTACTACAACTAGTAATGAATTTTACATAGAGTCACAAGTCGACACGCAGGTCGTTATACAATATAATGACAACACTTTGGCTCCTGCCGGCTGACAAACATGACACGCAGGCCATGTATAAATTACACACATGCATCACATACACATGAGCCATACTATTCACATCAAACCAGCAACACAAAGTTATGCATAGAATCGCATTCTACCAGTTGTGTGTCGGGTATGAAATACACGGCGCTACGCACACGGCGGTCCCATCTGAACTCCGATCACGCCGAATTTTCTGATCTGACCGATCTCATCGATCATTGCGAGTCCGATTAGGATTTACATTCACTGTTAACCCTGATGGCGGATACCAACCGGTAGGGGTAGGTTGTGTCACGACCTCATCGACTCCGATCATCAGAAAACATAGCGTCTTCAATCCCCATGTGCAATTGATCTCATTAACCGTGCACATAGCCGATCTAATCAAGGACAACAGATTTCATCTACTGCCTCCACATATCTAATATGCATACGATCTGAATCCAAATCCTATAGCAGACGCTCTGATACCACTATTGAGCTCTACGGTAGGGTGCATTGACTGCAAATTAAAGTTTTCCTATGCGCAGAACAACCTAAAACATGCTACGTGAGATGGATCATAGTTCGTTACCATGAGACGCGCATTGCCATGCAGCAGAAGAAGAGTTGGGGCAGCGCGTCCGCGTGGATCGTCTCCTCCTTGTCCGATCTTCCTCGAACAGCCGGTCGTCCGATCCCATGTACAAATTTGCCGGAGTGGCGCAAGTGCACCGCCTCTAACGATATCTGCACGTGCAGGAGGAACATTGTGCGGCGGACTGCTAGGTCCGATCACATAGTCGGCAGCGAGTGGAGGTGGCTATTCACAACACATGCAAACCCTAGTGACAGCGCCGAAGCGATCAACCAAATGAGTGTGTCGCACCTCCACTTTATATAGGCATCCGTCGCGGGCTCAACACTTGGGAATCGCACGGACCCTAAAGCCCACAAGTCTACTCAGCCACAATCTGAATACAGCTCGGATCACATCCGACCAGTGCCCTCGGATCCGACCTCGTAGGTTCCTTCCCTTAAGCGTGCGACCCCTTAGGTTCAAGTCGGCTTGGTCACAGTTTGGATCACCTCCGACCTGCATGGTTGGTAGCGGCCTCTAGCAAGGCGTGCCGACCACCAAGCAGACTATGAAGCTGGTTAGGCGAACCTGTACAACGCGTCACACTTCTGTTCCCTTTGCCGCATGATATATGTTGTCGGGCTCAAGGCGAGACTGTCATCCTTGTGCGAGCCCTACCTCTTTCTCGTTCCAGTGATACCAACCACAAACTGGATTATCTCATAATCCCTGTCGCATGGCCATGCTTATCCTGGTCGGATCACACGAGGGGCCCAGAGTATATCTCTCCTGATCGGAGGGGCAAATCCCATCTTGCTTGACCATGTCTCGCAACATGGGACTGGACAAACCTGAAACCTACCTTTGTAACTACCTAGTCACGGAGTAGTGTTTGGTCAGCCCAAAGCAAGTCTGTCACCATCCCGAGTACATGCATCAGCTCAGGTCTTAGGACATAGAACGTATGTTGTACTAGAGACTCACAGATGACATATCGCTATGTCTCATCACTACAAAAAATATACACTTCCATGATGATACGTGTTTGTCACAGTAGGTCGCGTTTTTTGTCATGCATGTACATCCATGACGATTTTATGACAGAATCAAGATAGTCATACCTATGCTGTCGTAGAAGTGTTCCATGACATTACCAAAATTATCATCACGGAAGTGTCCACTTCCATGACGATAAATCACGCTTCACAGAAGTGCTTTCGTCAAGGGTGACCGACACATGTCATCCATCGTAACGGAACGCCGTTAAGCTATTGGGTCTAGTTTTAGATCCGATAACCCGTTAACAGCCCCGACCAATGGGGATTTTCCATGTGTAAAATCATCATTGGCTAGAGGAAACACGTGTCGGCTCACCGTTGGGACAGATGTCATCCACTCATTGGACCGAAGGTGCCTATGATACGGCGACACATGGCACGGCGCAACAGAGCCCCATTCCTGTGAAAAGGCCGGCCCGTTTGACTTGGTCAAAAGGTGGCGGGCCGGCCCACGGAAAGCGTGTTAACGGCCTATTCGCATATAGCCCATTTACAGCCCGCTAACCCAGGGCCCGTTACGACCTCTCCAAATTAGGCCCATAGCGTCATCTAGGCTGTCCAATATGATTCCAGCCCGTTTTAACTTCCGGCCCATGTATGGCCCATGACTTCTTTCGGCCCATATGAGGCCCTTTGTAACTCTTGGTCCATTAACGGCCTATGCTGAAACTGGCCCGTAATGAACAATGTATCACTTTACCCATTAATGGTTCGTTATTCCATTGGGCCATTTCCAGCCCAAGTTATCTTTCAGCCTTCTCAGGGCCCATTGATTCTTGGGCTCATTCACAGCATTCGGTTACATACGGCCCGTTACTATCATTTTTTGCTTATGGGCCAAATTCAGCCCATCGTTACAGTCGGCCCGTTTGTGGATCGTTAATACGTTGGGCTGTTTTCATGTAAAAAAAACCCGTTGGGCTGTTTTCATAGAGTTATCAAATACGGCCTATTAACGGCCCGTTATGGTCCACAAATAGTACGACCATGATTGGCAAAATGATGATACGCCCTGTAGAAGGCCCATGGATCCTACGGCTCGTATGAGGCCCATGGATCGTACGGCCAGTAGAAGGCCGATGGATCGTATGGCCCGTAGAAGGCCCATGGACCCTACGGCCCGTAGAAGGCCCATGAATCCTAAGGTCCGTATAGAAGGCCAATGGATCCTATGGCCCATATAGAAGGCCAATGGATCCTACGACCGGAAGAAGGCCCATGGATCATACAGCCTGCAGGAGGCCCATGGTTACAACAGTCCGTGTGGTGCCATGATTATTTTGGCCTAGTTACCAAAAATAGGCTATTGTGGCCACTAGAAAAACACAGAAAAAGAACTGCAGTGACTACAAGCAAACAACTAAACAAGACAATAAGGAAATAAATAAGCAAGCAATTAACGCTAGCCTATTACCGCTATTACACGTATTACATCCACTAGGCATCAAAGTTCGCCACCAGTGCAAATATAGGGAACAAAGCAGCATATTACATACACTGTCCATCAAAATTGGCCACCAGTGCAAATAAACGCGACAGCAAAACAAGAGCATAACTGAAACAACTTCAAAAGAGCTCAAGAAATGTTATCCTGGGTATCCACCATGCTGGCAATAAGCTTAGCAAGCTTATTAGCTTTGTCCCGTTTGGCACTAAAATCCTCCAACGCTTGCTGTTGCACTAGAAAGTATGCATCTGAATGCTCCAGGGACTTCCGCAGTCCTTCCGCTTCTTGTCGCAGCACAGCTGATCGATGTCTTCAGCTTGTAGTTGAGACTCAAGAAACCGAACTAATTCAGACAGTGAGTTTGAATAGCTTGTGCAAGCAGTAGTGGCCAGTAACTCGAACACTAAACCAAGACAGGACTTTGGGGTTGTCGCGCTGTCTTCAAGATAGTCTTCCTTAGCTGTTTTATCAGCTTTGTTGGAGACCAACAAGGATGTGTCACTATCTCGAACCTTATCTGCATTACTTCCTTTACCATTGCTTAATAAGGAGCTCTTCCCCAATATTCTGTCAGCATTCTAAAAGAAGAAACAAGCAAACACATAACAAGTTTAGCATGTACTAGTATATGAAACTCATTTCGGTGAACCAGTTCATTAGTAAGGTGGACAGGATTAAACTACCAAGTCTTCTATTGCCAAGTACTAGTACATAATAAAAGCATCAAACAAACATATATCTATGTCCTATGGTCACTGCATTGTCTTGCCAAATCAAAATAGAGACACGGTTCAAATCATATCAGTTCAAGACAAAGCAGCAGTGAAAGAATACAAAGCGTGGGAAACTACAGGGCACAACAAGATTTCAGATGGGTGCCACGGGTCTACATGTACAACAACACTATTGGCTCTGTTGTGATGCTAGTAATGTGCATGATATGAAAGTCAACTATATACACAATTGAAATTGAAATCAACAGATCTATTGATAAGAGCAAACCTGTTAAAGAAACATGCGTGAACATACCTGTTGTGCCATTGGAGTTTCGATTTGATCCTTCAATTTAAAATAAGTTTGTATGAGTAAATACAATGATACAAGAGCAAAGCAATCATAGTTAAAAAAGGCGCGCCTAAGCGACCACTTAAGCGTGCCTAGGCTCTAGGCGTTGGCAAAACGCGTTGCACATAACTATGCTTAATCTGTGCATAACTGCGCATAAGCATGCGCTTTGGTCAGTAAAGCGCAAGACGGTGGCAAAACGCACAATTAACGCCTAGCGCTTTTTTGAACTATGATACCAATGGAATCTTAAATTGGAATAGTTGTTCTTCAGGTTTAGGCACTTGTTCTACATGAACAGAGTACAGTAAGACGCAAGAATATAATACTTAAAAATAGAAAATGAGCTCATAGACCTTACCACATTCTTGGTTCGGGACCAGTACAGAACAAGGCGTTCCCAGTCATCGTCTAGTAAATGTTTCTCAGGAGAACGTAAGGGAATTTGATGAGTTTCTTTGCCGGTGAAGTACGTTTTCTTCAGGTAATTCCGATACTGCCACCAAGCATTCTTGAAGATAGCAGAGGTATTAGCACAGGTTACCTCATCCTGAGTTTTCAAATCGGTCTTTCTCTATAGAGAAAAATGGGAAAATTTGCTGTATTATAACCATCATGGAGGTAGGATGTATGGGATGAAGCAAAGTAATTGTCATGAATAACATTACTTACACATAACTCCTGGACAAACACCTGCAACTGGCATTTTCCTTCATCTTCAGTATAATATTTCCAAGATGGGAAGATACACACATACGATTTAACAACATCAAATGCGATATTTGCTAAACTACGACTAGCTGGTTGTGCTTCCTCCACAGGAATAGGCGTACTAACTGGTGGAGTTGGGGTTCGCCGTGATAGTACTAGCCTTTTGGGCACTGGAGCTGCCTTACTAACTGCTCTTGTTTGGGAGCTCTGTGGTGGAGATGGTGCTGTGTTAACAGGAACTGGGTTACTATCGGCTGGGGTTGGGGTTAGATTGGGTGAAGCTGGTTCTCTGTCCATCGCGTAGGGGTACAATCTGCGAGAGTTTGGGTTATGCGTGGTAGGGCTGGTTCTTATGCATGTACAACCGGGGTGCTATCTCCACCAAGAGGTAGCACTGTTTTATTTGAAGACCATGTTTTTAGTCCGCTAGATACTGGCATCACCCGCTCCAATTCAAAAAGCTGATAATCAGGAAACATAGTTGAATGTACATACATTGTATGAGAGACAGATGCAATAGATAGTGTGGAAAAAAGAGGGCATGAAATAGTTGACATGTATATTGTTTAACTAAAACGGATAGCATGACATAATTTCACATATATGATGTCTATCTAAACTGGATAGCATAGCATAACATAATTCAAAGATATGATGAATAACTAAACAGGATCGCATGACATAATTCACCTACATGTTATCTAAGTAATCAGGATCGCACCATTTAATTCACATATGTGATTTATATGCTAAACAGAGGGCAATCGATATGATGTGTGAACTAAGAACATGGTGTTGAATATTGTGTATATGATGTCTAAACTATGCAATGCAAGACACCATATGCATGATATGAGTAGTACAACCGTGTCAAGTTAGAGCATACACCTCAGTGGGGGAATAGGACTGGTCATATGTCTCTGAATCCATCTCTGAGGAGCTATCGGGACCCAACAGGAGATCTTCTTCAACAGGTAGCACTGTCTGCTCTGAAGGCCTTGTTTTCACTCTAGATTTTCCATCTCCCACCCAATGGTTGATTCACAGGAAGAGTAGTTTAATGTACAAACATTGTCGACAAATGGAAATGTAATGAAGAAAAGGATGGGCAAGATATCATTCAAATATATGATGCCTGGTTAATTAGGATAACATTGCACATTTCACATATATTATGGCTGGCTAAAAGACATGAGACTGCATAATTCCCATATATGATATAGAAACTAAATAGGTGGCATTGCAGAACATGTCTAAACTAAGCAGATGACATATATGATGTCAAAAGTAGGCACTGCAAGGCAACATATGCATGATATGACTAACATCATCATGCCAAGGTAGAGCAAACACCTTGGGGGTAAATAGGAGTGGTCAGCGGCGTCTGAATCCGCCTCAGAATAGATATCTTCCTCTGGATTACAATCTGGAGAGGGGTGGGGAGGGTTTGCCATTGAACCCACCATGGAGCGATGTCTGCATGACATTGTATTGCCGCCCAAAACTCTTATCTTTTTCTCTACATGTTCAGTATGACTGTGTACAATATCTGACATGCATACGAAAAAATATGGTGAGATTATGTAAGGAGAGCATGTAGAAATTTAGAGTGATGGTAACAACCAGTGGATGGATCCAAAAATAATGATAGCAGGCTGATGATTGCTTTAATTTAATAAAAAGACAGATGATGATTGCTTTACTATTTGTTTCCCACCCAAGATGAACAACATAGGCATACCCTAGGTGAACCAGATATTAGAAAGAAATACTATTCATTGCTACCTCGATATGTGCCCCACAACTAATTTAGAACTCAAATTTGAACATTAATTTGGACCTGACTTGGAGTCCAAGAGGTGAACAGGACGATAAAGTAGCAGGTAATTTTAAGCAATGCATAACATGAGCAGAAACAAAAGAGTGTGACCTCTCTTGTGGACCCGTGTACTCCTCAGGTTCATCTGCTGAGTCGATGATGGTGATGCCGTTGCGGTGGGTGCCAGTGGCAGGGAAGGAGATCTGAGGCGGCGAAAGACGGTCAGGAGTCATGATGTCTGGTTTGGTGGATGCTTCTGACGATGGAGCAGCTCAGGTGAGGTGGACGACGTCGCGACAGGAGCAAGACAAACCACACAAAGTTCCCTTCGACACCTACCTGTAACTGATTCTGACGATTTGGCTTGCATGATTCTAAAAACGCAGGGATAGGAAAAACACCAGAATAGGATAGGAATGCACATGGCAAACAGAGCATTTGTAAACACAGGATTTCTGTCAACTTGGGTGTTTGGTTTAAAGGAATTGGAAGAGCAAAGGAATGCAAATAAACATGGCCAAAATAAAGTGAAACCATATGAAAGCATGTACAGTTAGAATGTTATTTTGCCACTGATGCACTTGGTCTTGTTTTCATGCATAGGATTTTGAAAAGTAGGTCCAGGTGGATGTTTTGCTTCATTCCTTTCAATAAAATGCTTGAATAATTGAATAGTAGAGTGCCATTGGAAAATTCCCTATTGCTATGTTTTTTCCGTTGAACCAAAATAGCCCTAATGGATCGACGTGAATGTATAGTGATAAGTGATGCAACAAGTGTACAACCTCTTTGCCGTAGCCGTGTAGACCTCAGCACCATTGGGTTGGTCACTGAAGCAGTTGAGGCAGAGGTGGCTGTCGGAGGTGTGGAGGAAGATCTGAGGAATCTGTAGACAGCGTCCAGGGCACTACTCTGTTGTGATGGATCGTTCTGTCGTAGGAGCAGCTCCGGTGAGCCGTAAGACATCAAGGCTGAAGCAGCACAAGACAGACATCGTCAATCTCAAGTGGGATTCTAATAGCATCTCCAATAGATGATGTAAAACAGATGTAAAATGTACATCACCAAAAACCACCTGACTACAACAGATGAGGTAAAAACTATTGACTCTGAACTTAACTGTCAAAACTGAAATTTACTGTGGAATCTGAATGCTACTGTCGAAACTGAATGCAATGGTAGCAGAGAGGCACTTGACATGTAGTTTAGGGAGGGCATGCAGTTCATCTTCAACCTGCACCCCCCCTAAGCCGCCAGCCACCACCGGACGAACCGCCAGCCCCAACGCCGCCTCGCCGCCCCGAAACAACTCCCCACCACCGCCCCGGCCAGCCCTCTAGGCCCCCCGCCCCCACCCTGAACCCTAAGATAGATAGTGGGGTACCTCTCCGGCGAGCCCCCGTCCCTGCTACGGGTGGTTCTTCCTTAACTCCAGCGGGCCCCCCAACCCTTGAAAATCGACTGACCCAAAAGTCGATTCAGTCGACTGAAGTGTGGCTAAATTGGAGAAGAGCAAAAGCACGAGCGAGGGGGAGAGCAGCAGCAGCAGCTGGGCGAGCGAGCGATCGAGCGAGAGCCGGAGCAGCAGCAGCAGCGCGAGCGAGCGAGCGAGAGCCGGAGCAGCAGCAGCAGATCCGGCTAGTATGGACGCCGCTGCCGAATGGGCCTCGCACTGGGGGAGAGCCGCCGTGGAGATGTCGCCCGCGACACCGGCTTCAAGGTAGCCGCTCCATGTGGGTGCGGGATGGAGCACTGTCGGCGCCAAGAGGTCGAGTTAAGGAGAAGGTGCGATGCGATGAGTGTACAACCTCTTTGGTGGCGCCGAGTAGGCCTCATCTTCGTCCGAGGAGTCGGTGAGGATGCTGTGGTTCCGGTGGAGCAGGTTAAGGCGGCGCTGTGGCGATGGAGCAACCGCGATAGACGAGGCGATCATCGGAGCAGCTCCTTGGAGGTGGAGAACGGGGCGGCTGAACCGGCGGGACGACGAGATGGACGACGGATCCTCATCCGGGGAGGTGGACGAGGGATGTCGAGCTGTTGCGGTAGACGACATCGTTGGGGAAGATGCTCCAGCTGGGCAGCGGTGAGGTGGCGGACAGACGAGGGTCGGGTTTCGCGGCTGGAGTGGAGAGGTTATGGCGGCCTGGGATTTCGAATGGCGAAAAGGGGGCGATGGGAGGGGGTGAAGCATGACTTAAGGACGCACTTGTCCAAAATGTAGGGTGTGTTACAAAAGTACCCCCCACCGATTTGAACTAGTGGTCCTTTCGGCTCAGGGTTAGAAGGGGGATTTCGCGTGTCGGGATTTGGCAGCTGGAGGGAGTTTTCACGCGTGTTGTAATTTCGGGATAGCAAGGCGCGGGTTGTGAAGGCGCTAGTTTTGGGAGCCCGATATCTGAACTTTCGGGATATAACAAGACGCGGGTTGAATTTTAGGGACAAGCCTAACGTGTAGTAATATTGTACTTGTACATACCAAATCTATTCGCACTTCCCTCAACCAAAAAGAAAATGAAAAAAATAAAACTATTCGCACCACACAAAGAGAGAGTCTTGCCCCATTTTACTATACGCTAGCACATATGCCCGTGCATTGCAACTGGAGATAAAATAGTATGCATTTAAAGTCAGTGGGAATTATATGTGCAAGGAAAACCCTACGCGCACACGAAAAAAGGAACATTTAGCTTCTCGGGCTCGCTGTATGTGAAGGAATCAATCCGCTATTTTTCCATTCATTAATCGAGGGCATTTAAGAGTTTTGTTACGTCATCGTACATCTGATAAGGCCCATGAGTTATTCAATCTACTTTTCTTTCAATTCTTTCAATCGAGGGGATTTTAAGGTATGAAGTTTCTAAATATTCTAGAAAACATGAACATTTTCTAAAATCCGGCATAGTTTTTTAAAAATTATGTACACTTAAAAAAACACCAACAAAATATGAAAGGGAACCTCTTTTAAATTCACAAACATTTTCTGAAAACACCAACTATTTTTATTAAAACAATAACATTATTTGACTTTGTGAACATTTTTCAAAAACGGGAACATGTGTTGAAAATTCATAGGATTTTTAGAAAATATGTATCTTTTATACAAAACATTATTTTAATTGTGGAAATTTAACTAAAACAAGAATATTTTCCATTTTGGAGCATTCTTTAAATGTCATTTTATTTTTAGACATCTCGAACAATTTTGAAAATAGTATTTTTTTTTTGAAAAAATGGGTAACTTTTTGCAAGTTCCGAATATTTTTAAAAATAGTAACAAAATTTTGGAATTCTTAACATTTTCAAAAATTTGTTTTTTCCAGTCTGAACTTTTTTTGAGAATTTTTAATTTATGAAATAAATTCTAAAAGGAAAATAAACTTGGAAGGAAAAAAAGATATAGAGAAATGAGAATAAAAATAGAAGCAAAACACAGAAACAAAGAAAAATGGGCCAGCCAGTTATTGGTTGTCCTGTGCGAAACTCCGACTAAAAAACATGAACATTATTTTAGAATGGGAACATGTCCTGAAAGTTCATAAGATTTTTAAAAATCTGTATCTTTTGTACAAGAACATTAATTTTAGTTGTGAAGATTTAACTAATACAAGAATATTTTTTGAATTCGGAGCATTTTTTTAAATGTCATTTTTCTTTTTAGATATCTCGGACTATATTGAAAAAAATATTTATTTTGAAAAAAATGGAAAGTTTTGCAAGTTCCGATATTTTGCAGAATAGCAACTAAATTTTGGAATTCTGAACATTTTCCAAAAATTGTTTTTAATTCTGAATGTTTTCGAGAACTTGTAGTTTATGAAATAAATTCTAAAATAAAAATAAACATGGAAGGGAAAAAAGAGATAGGAAAATGAGAATAAAAATAGAAGCAAAACACAGAAACAAAGAAAAATGAGCCAGCCCGATATTGGTTGTCCTGTGCGAAACTCCGACTAAAAAACATGAACATTATTTTAGAATGGGAACATGTCCTGAAAATTCATAAGATTTTCAAAATTTTGTATCTTTTGTACAAGAACATTAATTTTAGTTGTGAAGATTTAACTAAAACAAGAATATTTTTCGAATTTGAAGCATTTTTTAAATGTCATTTTTCTTTTTAGATATCTAGGACTATATTGAAAAAAATATTTATTTTGAAAAAATTGGAAAGTTTTGCAAGTTCCAATATTTTGCAGAATAGCAACTAAATTTTGGAATTTTGAACATTTTCCAAAAATTGTTTTTAATTCTGAATGTTTTCGAGAACTTGTAGTTTATGAAATAAATTCTAAAATAAAAATAAACATGGAAGGGAAAAAAGAGGTAGGAAAATAAGAATTAAAATAGAAGGACAACACAGAAACAAAGAAAAATGAGCCAGCCCGATATTTGTTGTCCTGTGCGAAACTCGACTATTTGTCGCCCAGTGCGGAAAATAGATTTTTTTCCTGTTTGCGTTGGCAGGAAATTAAGTGGGTTGGCTTGGCTGGGCCATATTGCGTGGCCCACGTACGAAAATTATTTTTCTAGCAAACAAACGCATAAAAATTTAGTACCACTTCGAATAAGAAAAAATTCTTTGTAGCGGTGAATGGATGAAAAAATTGGCGAAACGCACCTTGCTTTATTAGTAGGTAAAGAAATGCTATTCAAATTTACTCCCTCCTTCCATCTATATAGGGCCTAATACGTTTTTTCATGCTAACTTTGACCAAATATTACAGCAATAATATATAACATGCAACTTCCACAAAGCACACCATTAAATTCATCTGTGAAAGGTTCTTTCAATGATATAATTTTCACATTGTGCATATCATGTACTATTAATCTTCTCAATAGTCAAAGACGGTCTTAAAAATCTCATTACGCCCTATATAGATGGAAGGAGTGAAGGAAATATGCCCTAGAGGCAATAATAAAGTTATTATTTATTTCCTTATATCATGATAAATATTTATTATTCATGCTAGAATTGTATTAACCGGAAACATAATACATGTGTGAATATATAGACAAACAGAGTGTCACTAGTATGCCTCTACTTGACTAGCTTCTTAATCAAAGATGGTTATGTTTCCTAACCATGGACAAAGAGTTGTTATTTGATTAACGGGATCACATCATTAGTTGAATGATCTGATTGACATGACCCATTCCGTTAGCTTAGCACCCAATCGTTTAGTATGTTGCTATTGCTTTCTTCATAACTTATACATGTTCCTATGACTATGAGATTATGCAACTCCCGTTTACCGGAGGAACACTTTGTGTGCTACCAAACGTCACAACATAACTGGGTGATTATAAAGGTGCTCTACAGGTGTCTCCAAAGGTACTTGTTGGGTTGGCGTATTTCGAGATTAGGATTTGTCACTCCGAATGTAGGAGAGGTATCTCTAGGCCCTCTCGGTAATGCACATCACTTAAGCCTTGCAAGCATTGCAACTAATGAGTTAGTTGCGAGATGATGTATTACGGAACGAGTAAAGAGACTTGCCGGTAACGAGATTGAACTAGGTATTGGATACCGACGATCGAATCTCGGGCAAGTAACATACCGATGACAAAGGGAACAACGTATGTTGTTATGCGGTCTGACCGATAAAGATCTTCGTAGAATATGTAGGAACCAATATGGGCATCCAGGTCCCGCTATTGATTATTGACCGGAGACGTGTCTCGGTCATGTCTACATTGTTCTCGAACCGTAGGGTCCGCACGCTTAAAGTTACGATGACAGTTTCTTTATGAGTTTACGTATTTTGATGTACCGAAGGTTGTTCAGAGTCCCGGATGTGATCACGGACATGACGAGGAGTCTCGAAATGGTCGAGACATAAAGATTGATATATTGGACAACTATATTCGGACACCTGAATTGTTCAAGGTGATTTCGGAGAAAACCGGAGTGCCGGGGGGGGGGGGGGGGTTACCGGAACCCCCCGGGAGAGTTAATGGGCCACATGGGCCTTGGTGGGAAGAGAGAGAGGCGGCCAGGGTGGGCCTCGCGCCCCCTCTCCCTCTGGTCCGAATTGGACTAGGACGGGGGGGGGGGAGGGCGCCCCCCTTTCCTTTCCCCCTCTCCCCCTTCCTTCCCCCTCCTAGTAGGAGTAGGAAAGGAGGAATCCTACTCCTACTAGGAGGAGGATTCCTCCTCCTTGGCGCGCCCCAAGGGGCCGACCGGCCTCCCCCCTTGCTCCTTTATATACGGGGGCAGGGGGCACCCTAGTACACACAAGTTGATCTTCGTGATCGTTCCTTAGCCGTGTGTGGTGCCCCCCTCCATGATATTACACCTCGGTCATATTGTAGCAGTGCTTAGGCGAAGCCCTGCGACGGTTGAACATCAAGATCGTCACCACGCCGTCGTGCTGACGGAACTCCTCCCCAAAGCTTTGCTGGATCGGAGCCCGGGGTGCGTCATCGAGTTGTACGTGTGTCAAGAACTCGGAGGTGCCGGAGTAACGGTGCTTGGATCGGTTAGACCGAGAAGACGTACGACTACTTCCTCTATGTTGCGTCAACGCTTCCGCTTCGATCTACGAGGGTACGTAGACAACACTCTCCCCTCTCGTTGCTATGCATCACCATGATCTTGCGTGTGCGTAGGAATTTTTTTGAAATTACTACGTTCCCCAACAGTGGCATCCGAGCCAAGGTTTTATGGTTTGATGTTATATGCACGAGTAGAACACAAGTGAGTTGTGGGCGATATAAGTCATACTGCTTACCAGCATGTCATACTTTGATTCGGAGGTATTGTTGGATGAAGCGGCCCAGACCGACATTACGCGTACGCTTACGCGAGACTGGTTCTACCACCCTGCTTTGCACATAGGTGGCTAGCGGGTATCAGTTTCTCCAACTTTAGTTGAACCGAGTACGGCTATGCCCGGTCCTTGCGAAGGTTAAAACAGCACCAACTTGACAAACTATCGTTGTGGTTTTGATGCGTAGGTGAGATTGGTTCTTGCTTAAGCCCGTAGCAGCCACGTAAAACTTGCAACAACAAAGTAGAGGACATCTAACTTGTTTTTGCAGGGCATGTTGTGATGTGATATGGCCAAGACATGATGCTAAATTTTATTGTATGAGATGATCATGTTTTGTAACCGAGTTATCGGCAACTGGCAGGCGCCATATAGTTGTCGCTTTATTGTATGCAATGCAATCGCCCTGTAATGCTTTACTTTATCACTAAGCGGTAGCGATAGTCGTAGAAGCATAAGATTGGCGAGACGACAACGATGCTACGATGGAGATCAAGGTGTCGCGCCGGTGACGATGGTGATCATGACGGTGCTTTGAAGATGGAGATCACAAGCACAAGATGATGATGGCCATATCATATCACTTATATTGATTGCATGTGATGTTTATCTTTTATGCATCTTATCTTGCTTTGATTGACGGTAGCATTTTAAGATGATCCCTCACTAATTATCAAGAAGTGTTCTCCCTGAGTATGCACTTGCCAAAGTTCGTCGTGCCCAGACACCACGTGATGATCGGGTGTGATAAGCTCTATGTCCATCTACAACGGGTGCAAGCCAGTTTTGCACACACAGAATACTCGGGTTAAAACTTGACGAGCCTAGCATATGCAGATATGGCCTCGGAACACGGAGACCAAAAGGTCGAGCGTGAATCATATAGTAGATATGATCGACATGAGATGTTCACCATTGAAGACTAATCCATTTCACGTGATGATCGGTTATGGTTTAGTTGAATTTGGATCACGTGATCACTTAGAGGATTAGAGGGATGTCTATCTAAGTGGGAGTTCTTAAGTAATATGATTAATTGAACTTAAATTTATCATGAATTTAGTACCTGATAGTATCTTGCTTGTCTATGTTGATTGTAGATAGATGGCCCGTGCTATTGTTCCATTGAATTTTAATGCGTTCCTTGAGAAAGAAAAGTTGAAAGATGATGGTAGCAACTATGCGGACTGGGTCCGTAACTTGAGGATTATCCTCATTGCTGCACAGAAAAGTTACGTCTTGGAAGCACCGCTGGGTGCCAGGCCTGCTGCTGATGCAACTGACGACGTTAAGAACATCTGGCAGAGCAAAGCTGATGACTACTCGATAGTTCAATGTGCCATGCTTTACGGCTTAGAACCGGGACTTCAACGACGTTTTGAACGTCATGGAGCATATGAGATGTTCCAGGAGTTGAAGTTAATATTCCAGAAGAATGCCCGGATTGAGAGATATGAAGTCTCCAATAAGTTCTATAGCTGCAAGATGGAGGAGAATAGTTCTGTCAGTGAGCATATACTCAAGATGTCTGGGTATTGTAATCACTTGATTCAACTGGGAGTTACTCTTCCGGATGATAGTGACAGAATTCTCCAATCACTTCCACCAAGCTACAAGAGCTTCGTGATGAACTATAATATGCAAGGGATAGATAAGACAATTCCTGAGCTCTTCGCAATGCTAAAGGCTGCGGAGGTAGAAATCAAGAAGGAGCATCAAGTGTTGATGGTCAACAAGACCACTAGTTTCAAGAAAAAGGGCAAAGGGAAGAAGAAGGGGAACTTCAAGAAGAACAGCAAGCAAGTTGCTGCTCAAGAGAAGAAACCCAAGTCTGGACCTAAGCCTGAAACTGAGTGCTTCTACTGCAAGCAGACTGGTCACTGGAAACAGAACTGCCCCAAGTATTTGGCGGATAAGAAGGACGGCAAGGTGAACAAAGGTATATGTGATATACATGTTATTGATGTGTACCTTACTAGAGCTCGCAGTAGCACCTGGGTACTTGATACTGGTTCTGTTGCTAATATTTGCAACTCGAAACAGGGACTACGGATTAAGTGAACACTAGCAAAGGACGAGGTGATGATGCGCATGGGAAATGATTCCAAAGTCGATGTGATCGCGGTCGGCACGCTAACTCTACATCTACCTTCGGGATTAGTTTTAGACCTAAATAATTGTTATTTGGTGCCAGCGTTGAGCATGAACATTATATCTGGATCTTGTTTGATGCGAGACGGTTATTCATTTAAATCAGAGAATAATGGTTGTTCTATTTATATGAGTAATATCTTTTATGGTCATGCACCCTTGAAGAGTGGTCTATTTTTGATGAATCTCGATAGTAGTGATACACATATTCATAATGTTGAAGCCAAAAGATGTAGAGTTGATAATGATAGTGCAACTTATTTGTGGCACTGCCGTTTAGGTCTTATCGGTGTAAAGCGCATGAAGAAACTCCATACTGATGGACTTTTGGAACCACTTGATTATGAATCACTTGGTACTTGCGAACCGTGCCTCATGGGCAAGATGACTGAAACACCATTCTCCGGTACTATGGAGAGAGCAACAGATTTGTTGGAAATCATACATACAGATGTATGTGGTCCAATGAATGTTGAGGCTCGTGGCAGATATCGTTATTTTCTCACCTTCACAGATGATTTAAGCAGATATGGGTATATCTACTTAATGAAACATAAGTCTGAAACATTTGAAAAGTTCAAACAATTTCAAAGTGAAGTTGAAAATCATCGTAATAAGAAAATAAAGTCATCACTGACTCGACACCTTGATCGCAAAATATGTGACATGATATGGCCATCATCATCTTGTGATTTTGATCTCCATCTCCAAAGCATCGGCATGATCTCCATCATCACCGACTCGACACCTTGATCTTCATCGTTGCGCCGTGGTCATCTCGCCAACTATTGCTTCTACAACTATCGCTAACGCATAGTGATAAAGTAAAGCAATTACATGCATGGCGTTTGCATTTCATACAATAAAGAGACAACCATAAGGCTCCTGTCGGTTGCCGATAAATTTCAAAACATGATCATTTAATACAATAACGTATATCACATCATGTCTTGACCATATCACAACACAACATACCCTGCAAAAACAAGTTATACATCCTCTACTTTGTTGTTGCAAGTTTTACGTGGCTGCTACGGGTTTCTAGCAAGAACCGTTCTTACCTGCGGCAAAAAACCACAACGGTGATTCATGAAGTTTTCTATTTTAACCTTCTTCAAGGACTAGCCATAGTCAAATTCGATTCAACTAAACTAGGAGAAACAGACACCCGCCTACCACCTTTATGAAAAACTAGTTGCATGTTAGTCGGTGGAGCCGGTCTCATGTGTGTGGACATGTAAGGTTGGTCCAGGCCGCTTTATCCCACAATACCACCGAATCAAAATAAGACATTTGTGGTAAGCAGTATGTGAAGGAAATATGCCCTAGAGGCAATAATAAAGTTATTATTTATTTCCTTATATCATGATAAATGTTTATTATTCATGCTATAATTGTATTAACCGGAAACATAATACATGTGTGAATATATAGACAAACAGAGTGTCACTAGTATGCCTCTACTTGCCTAGCTTGTTAATCAAAGATGGTTATGTTTCCTAACCATGGACAAAGAGTTGTTATTTGATTAACGGGATCGCATCATTAGTTGAATGATCTGATTGACATGACCCATTCCGTTAGCTTAGCACCCGATCGTTTAGTATGTTGCTATTGCTTTCTTCATGACTTATACATGTTCCTATGACTATGAGATTATGCAACTCCCATTTACCGGAGGAACACTTTGTGTGCTACCAAACGTCACAACCTAACTGGGTGATTATAAAGGTGCTCTACAGGTGTCTCCAAAGGTACTTGTTGGGTTGGCGTATTTCGAGATTAGGATTTGTCACTCCAAATGTAGGAGAGGTATCTCTGGGCCCTCTCGGTAATGCACATCACTTAAGCCTTGCAAGCATTGCAACTAATGAGTTAGTTGTAAGATGATGTATTACGGAACGAGTAAAGAGACTTGCCGGTAACGAGATTGAACTAGGTATTGGATACCGTCGATCGAATCTTGGGCAAGTAACATACCGATGACAAAGGGAACAACGTATGTTGTTATGCGGTCTGACCGATAAAAATCTTCCTAGAATATGTAGGAACCAATATGGGCATCCTGGTCCCGCTATTGCTTATTGACCGGAGACGTGTCTAGGTCATGTCTACATTGTTCTCGAACCGTAGGGTCCGCACGCTTAAAGTTACGATGACAGTTTCTTTATGAGTTTATGTATTTTGATGTACCAAAGGTTGTTCGGAGTCCCGGATGTGATCACGGACATGACGAGGAGTCTCTAAATGGTCGAGACATAAAGATTGATATATTGGACGACTATATTCGGACACCGGAATTGTTCCGGGTGATTTCGGAGAAAACCGGAGTGCCGGGGGGGGGGGGGGGGTTACCGGAACCCCCCGGGAGAGTTAATGGGCCACATGGGCCTTGGTGGGAAGAGAGAGGGGCGGCCAGGGTGGGCCGCATGCCCCTTCTCCCTCTAGTCCGAATTGGACTAGGAGGGGGGGCGGCGCCCCCCTTTCCTTTCCCCCTCTCCCCCTTCCTTCCCCCTCCTAGTAGGAGTAGGAAAGGAGGAATCCTACTCCTACTAGGAGGAGGATTCCTCCTCCTTGGCGCGCCCCAAGGGGCCAGCCGGCCTCTCCCCTTGCTCCTTTATATACAGGGGCGGGGGGGGGGGGGCACCCTAGTACACACAAGTTGATCTTCGTGATCGTTCCTTAGCCGTGTGCGGTGCCCCCTCCACGATATTACACCTCAGTCATATTGTAGCGGTGCTTAGGCGAAGCCCTGCGATGGTTGAACATCAAGATCATCACCACGCCGTCATGCTGACGGAACTCCTCCCCGAAGCTTTGCTGGATCGGAGCCCGGGGTGCGTCATCGAGCTGTACGTGTGTCAAGAACTTGGAGGTGCCGGAGTAACGGTGCTTGGATCGGTTAGACCGGGAAGACGTACGACTACTTCCTCCACGTTGCGTCAACGCTTCCGCTTCGGTCTACGAGGGTACGTAGACAACACTCTCCCCTCTCGTTGCTATGCATCACCATGATCTTGCGTGTGCGTAGGAATTTTTTTGAAATTACTACGTTCCCCAACAAGGAGGGAGTATGAATCCATGTTATGTCCAATTAAATTTTTTGGCTTGCTGTATAATGCATGTAACAACCTACTCATACCAACATTTTAGTGCATTCCAAATGTCTATACTACCGCTGCAATTCAAACCAAATTTGAATTCGTTTCTCTATTTCAATAAGAATCTACAATTATGATTGTTGCCAACTTCAACCATCATTCGTGTATTACCTTAATAACACACCACATGATTACTATAGAGATAGATATGAACTATGTGTACTACATGAACTCGAATTCTATTTTTTGAATACACTTGATGTTGATTCCAAATAATAGTACATTTGATATAATAACTATATATTCATAATCTAAACCATGTTCCATACGTACACCGTGTTTATCACATAAAGTATAGTGCCCCGCCCCCTACATTATGACAAGTATTTAGACCTGAGTTGCAAAAGCCACACATTAGCCCAAATTATAATCAATGTTCTACATTATGATACCTTCTTCAAGTATCTGTATCCACTTTTTTATAATGAATTATGATCTTTATTCGTCTTTTACACCTTCATGATCCTCTTCTATTTGTATCTAGCTAGCGCTAACTTTCTATCGTGCATGCACACGACCGCCCCCCTCTCACCCACCCTTAGCGTCCCCTCCATCACGCACGTTCATTATTTCTATTTAGGTCGTCCACCCGCGGTGTGTGTAGGCCCCCGACTCCTTCTTTCCGGCACACACCGGTCGATATACCTCTCTAGCCAAGTGTGCCTAAAACAAACACATATATACTTCCCCTCTTCTCTTCTCTTCTCACCGTCCATGTCCCCTATGTCCATTACGGTTCCACGCAGGTGCACACTCCCGCCCCTCTTTTCATTGATCACATACTCGCACACTGCTCCCCCCTCGACATGGTAGGCCTCTCGCACCACCTCCTAGCTGCACCCTCTCCCCCTATTTGTCTCTCCGGACCTTATTTGCTTCTAACACATGCAAGCGTGTTATGAACTGATCTCCCTACATATAGCCAGGTCGACTATAATTCGTTTTCACCAAGCATTGATACACTTACCTAGCTAGTTATGTCTCTCCCTTCCTCGGACACACGACGGTTGATCTTCCTATGTAGTTACGTATGCTTACCACAACCATATCTTCTCCCCTCATCATCCTTGATACCTCCCGACCCGTCTCTCACACGCACGTGCATAGGCAGACAAATATCCCCCGCCCTCTCTTATTGATATTGCACTCATACCCTCCGTTTCTCTAGCAGGCCTCTCCCACCATTTGTGAGACGCCACTCCACCACCAACCCTCCGACGCTCTACCTTTGTCTTTTTCCCAACCTTATTCCTCTGCTACACATATCCATGGATGTCGATCGATCTCCCTCAATACATAGCTAGGTCTCTCTCCTTCCCCACACATATACTAGTCAATCGGTCTCTGCCCCCTCCCCCCCCCCCCCCACACACACACCGATAGTCGAACGTTGTAGGTAGGTATCCATGCCACGGAGAAAAACTACACCTCTGCCCTCTCAAATTCCAGTAGGCCAGCCACCCTGTATCTTTGACGTGGGCAAACACAAATTCGATGGCACTCTTTATCGATCGTGCAGCCACACACTTCATCCCTGTTTTCAATTCTATCGATATCTCACGTCCATGACTCCGTTTCACACACATTGCATATGTTACATTTTTCTGTTTGAGATATCATCAACACATTGCCTCTGTTTTGCACAAACCATCTCTCTCACACCCACCCACGTACGTACCTGCACCTAAAGAAGAAGTGCACGCAAGACGCACGTACTCACGTCTCGTTCCCGGCCACACCCACGCGGGTACACGGTGGAATTCGTTTCTGTATGAAAAGGCAGCCCACGTGATAATTTGACGCGTGTAGCGGTTGTTTACTCGAAGGAGGGTCGGGTACCACGCCTAGACGGAACAAAGTTCGACTTGACGCCTTAGTATTAAATAAAGTTATATATTCCTCAATGGCACGTACAAAATATAAAACGATTGCCGTGGGAAAAATGGAAAACTGGGTTTGTCTCTCAACACACCATCTCACACAAGGCGGCCGTGGCCTCTCTCTCTCAGCGTTGGTCAGTGATCCGGCCGCATCCCGTCCGCCGGCGGAAAGGGAGGATGTGCATCGTCTCTCCGTTCGAGGGCGTTGAGGCAGCACGTCCCGATCTGCGGTACCCGCCGTTCTCTTTGACCAAGCTCCACGGTAGGGCCTTCGCCACTTGCTCGTTGCCGCAGTATGGGCAGATCCCGGCCGTCGACACCCTCCTAGTAACATCCCGACGACCCTCAGGTACAGCTTCCTCCGACCTTGCTCCACTGCCATGTTGCTGCATGTGGATCTTCTTTAGTTGTTTGCTTAAATCGCATCTCGGCCGGCGTATTTTCCATCTTGCAATCTCGTCCTCAAACCATTTTTGATAAACCACCATGTGCTATCTTTCCCTTATTACATGGAATGTGCTTCTTTTTTGTCGGCGTATGTGTCTTCAACTCGTGTTATTGGGAAGTAATTGTTTCCTTTCGACCTCTTTTGCAAACAGGGCTATCCATTTTCACCTCGTTGCTATTGCGACCTTTTGGTGAACTGCACAAATCACTTTTTTCTAAAGAGTGTTTTGTGCAGTTTCGCCAAAATTTCACACGGGCAACGTTTTTACATTTCTGTGGGACTGCAGAAAGGAAGATTGGTTTTGCTATTCTCCTCATCCAACTCCGTGCCTAATCTTCTCCAAAAAGAAGTTAGTCCTAAAGAGAGATCGTAGAGGTGACCGGCTTCTATTTATGTGTGTTATGTTTCATCATCTAGTTCCACTATTATTGTAATCACACTGACTGGATATCTTTGCAAACAGGGATGGTCTGCTTGATTTTAGTGGAGCTGCACAAAATGATTGGATTGTGGTGTCCTTCATACACCTCTTTTTTGGCTACAAAACTGGGTGAAACTAGCTGCCAAGCAATGAACACTGTGCCAAGGAAATGGAGCCATGCCTACGAACAGCATCGATCAATTATATTTTTTTCTTTATTTGTACACCTTCTCACAACTTTGTCTTCAGTTGTGAGGTGAATATTGGCGCTGATCTGTGAACCATTGAGATGCATTAGCCATGGTAGCCATGGTAGTTTCATTTGTATTTGATGGAATGTTGTAACGAGATAATCTCGAGGCACGACACATGAATCCTAAGTTGAAACCTTTTTTTCCTGCAGGAACCAAAGTTGAAACCTTCATAGCATCACAGTACAATTTCATTAAAATTATGCGTACATATAAACAAATCCTGAAGGATTGATAGCAATGCCAGAAACAATTCAACTTTGTTTCGCCGACATGTTGGACATCCTTCATCCGGCTCCACATGCCATGCAACAATATTGAGTGCACAACACAACTTCAGAGAAAGATTCACCCCGGTCGTTGCGCCGCAGTAGTAATGACTAGTGAGCAGTCAAATCATAGAGCCCCGCTTTCGCCACAGTAAGTTGCTCGGACGAAGCAACCATCATTTCTCTATTCCTTGAATCCGCTGGTACTCCCATATTCCCACAGTAATAAGTTGCTCGGGCGAATCAACCATCACTATATCCGCTCACGTGTGATGACCACAGGAGCTATCCATTCATATTGTATGTTAAAAAAAATAAAGGTCGATAACTAATGCGGCAAACTTTCAAAAAAAAAACTAATGCGGCACCTCGGGCCAACGCGGCCAGACCGCATTTTGCACGAGAAAATACACACCATGTTTCGTTGACATGTGGTCCCGTTCCAACATATCAGTGAGATGACGGCGAGTCCTTTTCTACTAGTATTTCCGAACTGACGTGTAGGCCGGGGCGCCTCTTCGTGTACCGTGGCAAACTGGCAACCGTCCACCGACTATTCGCCTTTCCCTCTCGATTTGGAACTGCTGTCGCACGCTCTTCCTCTCCCTCCTCCATTTTCCTTCACCCTTCCTTCTGCCATTTTTCGACCGTCTACTCCATGGAGGGAACAGGCCGGAAACGACCCCGTTATTCTTGCCTCGATCTGAAAGATGACGTGGTGGAGGAACTCATTGATCGATGCAACGTCATCACCTCGGCTAGCATGGTAGGTTCGTTCAAGACCATTCTCGACTCAACTAATAACATCATTACAAGGAACCCAAGGGTCAAGGAGCGGTTTGATCTCCCCTATCTTCTTCGCCGTGACCCTGATGACTGGCGTAGGGATGACGGAGGCCTCGCCTTGTGCAAGTTGATGCCGCTTGATAATGATATGTATGATGTTAAGATGCCATCGCTTGAGGGCAAGGATTGGGCAGGCGCAAATGGAGATTGGGTTGTTTATATTGGGTACAACTGCGAGTGCGAACTTGGGAATGTGTACACTCGTCACCGGGTTCCACTTCGAAAAATCTCAGCAGACTGCCCAGAGGTTGAGCACACCGGTATTGTATGCACGTTCAAATACGATCATGGTGACTGTCTTCTACGGAAGATAGCAATTTGTCGAGTTCCCAACTGCTCTTGGAATTACAAGAACTATGAAGTTGTTGCTATCTTCGACAAGCTTGTTGTCGTCCTTTGTGGTTCTACTCGATGGATATTGCTCAACAATCAGTTTCTATACACGGATGTGTACTGTGATGCAATTCAATACGAGGGTCTTGTGTTTGCTTCCACCGCTCATGGCACTGTTTTTGCATGGGATCCTCGTAGTTTCGGTACATTTGTCTTCCATCGTAATTATAATTGTTCCATCCACATGCATGCGGGTTAGCAAGTTTCCCTTTACTAACTAACCTTCTTCTTGAGTTTCCAAGGTCCTATGAACATTCCACCACCTATACTTGAAAAATTTTATAACCAAGGGAGAGATGACGATGGTGATGATCACGAGCATGAGGACGGGCATAACTTATATACTCAGTGGCATCTGGCAACTAATTCCGATGGATCACCTCTTCTTGTCTGTATACAGCGCACTAAGTTTGTTACTACTAAGGGAGCACGTGTTGTCTCCCATGGTCGCACTCTCCGGACCTATTCCAACACTCGTTGCATGGTATTCGGGATGGATACTAGTGTGCTAGCGCCAACACATTCTCCCTGGTACAGAATTGATAGTCTTGGAGAAACTCGCTCTTCCTTGGACAAAACTATCCGATGTTGGTGAAAGGCGATCCAACTGCTATTGACACAACGTTACTAGTACCATTTATGAGAAGCAACTGTGTCCACCTTGGACATTTGGCTGGTTCCCTACCCTGGTACTGATATAGTAGGCCGCTTCAGCCTGGATGATCAGTCCTGCGTTGGTCTCGAGATTGACAATAGATGGCCCATCCCAGAGAATCACTTGTGGTTCAAAGCAAGCGTTTCCAACGCCGTGGATTTGTTGAGTTGAAGTTCATTTCATTGCATGTTATTTGTTGTGTGATGAAAACTTTAGTATTTATAATGTATCCTCGTTGTCGATGTGGGTTGATGACCCGTTGTATGTAATAAAATGACATGCCTGTGATAACTTACTAAATTTATGAATGGCTTTCAAGTCGCTTCTCTGAGTGAGTGGTGCGACGAGGCAAAAAAATATTTTTTGAATACATAATTGTACGTGCATTGCAACAAGTTATCGGATAAGGCCAATCAATAATAGTAGTACACTATTTGTACTAGCTTCACATGCTTCGCGCGTCGGGAGGGTGTTTTTACTATAGCCATATGTTAATGTGTTTGTTGTACATAACCAGCACCTCGAATCCTCGATACTACTAGTAGGAGTATTATATAAGTAGTAGGAGTAGTACGATGGCATGGGCCAGAACAAGCATTCACGTCCAGGAGTACGGCACACGCCACCAACACGACATCCATCTGACACCATATTTCTTGGAGTCCGTGCTAGAGCAATCTCTTCAACCTCGTCGTTTCTCTAACTTCAGCCATCGCGCGGAGGGCGAGGTGGGGTTTTGCCGATAGTTGGTTTCCTCAACTGCGGTCCCACTTGTAAGGCCAACTCCAACGCACGACCCCAAACGGACCTCCGTTTTGCATGAACTCCAACGATAATTTTGACTAGAAAAGCAAGACCAAAGAAAACAAGAACCACAAGAATACATTTTAGAAGATATCCAACTTCCATAACTGCTCCTGTAAGTTGGATTAGTGCCTTCTCGATGCATTCATTGTTGATCTGCGGAGGCTCGATCTTGCATGCTTCTTTCTTCTTCGAGTGTAAAGAAGTAGACGTTGCTTCCTCGCATCTACTCCCTCCGTTCGGGATTATTAGGCCTCTCAGCATCACAAGCATGTCCCTTTTTATAAGGCCTCGCTTTGGAAAGGTGCATGCATGCAACCATTTCATTGGTTACATTGAAAGCCATTGTTGTTGGTACCATGGCTGGGAAATTAATACACTTCATGCGTGCTTTTTTATTGGCTGCATGCATGTGAGAGAGTGCATTGGGAATGGAATGGAAGAATTAATGTAAGCAAATTATTATGTGTCTTGGTCTAAGAGAAGTTGTCTTTAGGCTTAATAAACCCGGACGGAGGGAGTAGTCTCATGTCTAGCCTCTATTCTAGTAGGAGTATCAACAAGTGCACTAGTCTCATCTCTAGCCTCTATGCTAGCTAAAAGTGTTAGAACATCTACTAAATTGCGCTCTATCAATATATCGATGTACTCTTCTTCTCAATACCAAAACTTGCATCCATTCTATTACACAATAAAAATTTTAAGTTAGCACAACTAGTCTAATCCGAGAGCACAACCGAAGATTTGGTCGGGTTCTTCCTCCTTTTGCCGACATGTGGGACATCCAGCATCCAGGTCGTGTCATGCAAGAAAATAGAGTGGTAGTTGAAGCCACGTGATGTGCATCTTAGGTTAAACTGTAAATAGAATCTTACTACTCTTGAGTAACTCCTAAAGCAGCCACCAAAGATCTTGGATTTGTTTTTCATCACCAGCACATCAAGGTGAAAGATGTGCAGGTTCAGTGGGTCCTCTTGCGTTTTCACTGACATGTGGGACCACATATGAGAAAATAGATGATGGGCTCCGCATCCGCTGGTTGGCTGAGAAGAGAGACAGAGGAGGGCTGAGTACGGGCTCCAGGAAATTTATTCTACGTAACCAGCACCTCGATATTCGTGTGTGGTTGTTTCTAGAATAAAAAAGGAGGTACCCCTACTTATGTTACTCCCACTACCCCTAGCCTAAGGTTAGTAGGTGACCTTGCGCTTGGCTCTTTGCCTCTTCCGGAAGTCGATGGTTCTACAGTAGTATTTCTGGCAATCTGACACCAACTGAACTGTTGCACGTCCACCGCTTGTAAGCAAAAGTTTCTCCTCGTGCTGTGAGCCACTGCGCACACGTTGGCGAGGGAGAAGGCATAATCAAGCTTCTTGTCGTTCTGCGAGTTGACGGGACACATCAAAGTTATTTAGTACGTACTCTCTCCAAAAAAGGGCCGACCATGTCATTGCTACCATCCTGTGCTGCGTAGTTGAGTACGTGCACTATTCACGTGCCATCGAGGAGAAAAAATATTGCGTAGGTGCCATCGAAGTGCACGACTCACTTACGCACTGCTTATCTGATTATCTCCATTTTCTTGCATGACACGTTCACCTTGATGCTAGATGTCTCGCGTGTTGGGAAAAGGATGAACAAAGCTCACGTAAAAGAAAAGAGTTGAAGAGCATAGATTCCCGACGACCAAGAAGGAGCAAGGAACCTCGCGGTGGAGCTTCTGCAAGGAACCTTGCGTGTTTTCCCCTGTTTTTTGCCGCCTGCCCACCTATAAACAAATAAAAGAACATGAACTCTTTGCTAACCACTAGAAATAGTACAATGCTAAGTTGAAGATGTTTTATACTCCCTCCGTTCCCAAATATAAGTCTTTTTAGAGATTTCAATAAGGGACTACATACGAAACAAAATGAGTGAATCTACACTCTAAAATATGTCTACATACATCTGTATGTTGTAGTCTACTTGAAATGGCTAGAAAGACTTATATTTAGGAACGGAGGGAGTAGTTTATATTGAATTATTGATAACCACGCAATAAGCCACGCATGTACAGGACGCATGCAGCCACGCATGTACACAAGCCAACGCACTAACTCCATCCGATCCAACTCATGCACATACGTGCACAGCATGGAGCACACAACGCACGTACACAACACGTGCATGCACACACGCTCGGCCGCAGAATGCACGTGAATAACACATGCATGCGCACACACTCGGCTACATGGAGGCGTGCGCCATCTACGGCGACGTCCAGTTTGTCGTGCTACGGCGAAGCTCACACGCAACTGCGCCTATGCATCTCTTGCAGCACCTCTTTGTTGTCGTTGCTCAACGACTAGTCGGAGATGAAGACGGCCGCAGCCTCGGCCTTAGAGCTAGCACTGATGGAAAAAGAGCACGCACGCTGCACGCACACGATCCTGTACGGAGTGCCCATGACATGGTGGTGGTGCGTCCCCAGTCGCCTCTACTCCTTCTGTGCATGCTGTCTATCAAGGCAGCTGCATGCTAATGATGATGTGGGTGAGATCTTCTAGGACTTAGATGATGACGAGGAAAATTATGAGACACAAGGTGACGTACACCGTCAAGGTCCATGGTCAAGGGGGTGCTAGTAAGAGCTTAGATGTGCTTAGATGCGGTGCTAAGTGCATTAAATGGCTTAGTAACTCAAGTCTTCAACGCATAGGTGCTTAGTTTATTGGTGCCACATCATATTTTATGCCTACGTGGCAGGCTTAGCAGCTATACATGGTGGAGCACTGGGAGAGGCCAAGGCTGGTCATAGTGGGGAGTAACTTATACTGTAACATATTACTATGTTACTCTAAGCATCTCTATAAACCGGAAAGGAGGGAGTAGTAACATAGACTAGTGTCATATGCAGAGTATGGGAGCACATGATATTTCCCCATCCGGACCGATCCCAAGTTGGCTTCTCACCTTATTGGCCCAATAAAAACCCCTCCCCCCTCACACGCGCGCTTCCCGCCCAGCGCCAGCTGAGCCCACCGCTCCACATTGATGGCAAGTCAAAGCAACGCGACCACTCACTGCTTCCGCCGTTGAAGCGGCGCGCCAACTGAGGGCACCGCCTGCTGCACGCCCGGCATTTCAGACTACACAGTGGAGAGTAACTTTAGAACAAGTACTACAATTAGATGACATAAGCAGGCTATAAGGATTTAAATATAGTATTTGTGCTTAGTTGAAGGAGAGACAAGAGGAGAGAGAAGATAAGCGGATTGTAATAAACGTGTAGCCGGCTGTACTCCAACATACTTTGTGAGACAAAAGGTGGGGCCATTATTAATGATATAATATTTATACTAAAGGGACTAACTGACGCCTTAATTACTCCATTTTTTAGACAAACCTTGGTGTGGCTATTATTGACTTGGACCTGGGGTTTAGGGGCCAAAGGCCTACTGATACATCCATTTTGCATCATGCTTTTATATCAATATTTATTGCATTATGGGCTGTTATTACACATAATATCTCAATACTTATGGCTATTCTCTCTTATTTTACAAGGTTTACCATGAAGAGGGGGAATGCCGGCAGCTGGAATTCTGGCTGGAAAAGGAGCAAACATTGGAAACCTATTTTGCACAGCTCCAAAAGTCCAGAGACTCCACGGAACAACTTTTTGGATTTAATAAGAATTTATGAGCGAAGGAAATAAGCCAGGGGCCCACACCCTATCCAGGAGACAGGGAGCGCCCCCCCCCCCCCTATAGGGCGCGCTCCCCTATCTCCTGGGCCTCCTGGTGGGCCTCCGGCGACCATCTTCTGCTATATCATCACTTTTACCCTAGAAAAAATCGTGGGCAAGCTTATGGGACGAAACTCCGTCGCCACGAGGCGGAACCTTGGCGGAATCAATCTAGGGCTCTGGCGGAGCTGTTCTGCCAGGGACACTTCCCTCCGAGAGGGGGAAATCATCACCAACGTCATCACCAACGATCCTCTCATCGGGAGGGGGTCAATCTCCATCAACATCTTCACCAGCACCATCTCCTCTCAAAACCCTAGTTCATATCTTGTATCCAATCTTGTATCAAAACCACAAATTGGTACCTGTGGGTTGCTAGTAGTGTTGATTACTCCTTGTAGTTGATGCTAATTGGTTTACTTGGTGGAAGATCATATGTTTAAGTCCTTTATGCATATTATTAATCCTCTGATTATGAACATGAATGTGCTTTGTGAGTAGTTACATTTGTTCATGAGGACATGGGAGAAGTCTTGCTATTGGTAGTCTTGTGAATTTGGTATTCGTTTGATATTTTGATGAGATGTATGTTGTCTTTTTCTCTAGTGGTGTTATGTGAACGTCGACTACATGACACTTCACCATTATTTGGGCCTAGAGGAAGGCATGGGGAATTAATAAGTAGATGATGGGTTGCTAGAGTGACAGAAGCTTAAACCCTAGTTTATGCGTTGCTTCGTTAGGGGTTGATATGGATCCATATGTTTAATGTTGTGGTTAGGTTTACCTTAATACTTCTTATTGTAGTTGCGGATGCTTGCAATAGAGGTTAATCATAAGTGTGATGCTTGTCCAAGTAAGGGCAGTACCCAGGTACCAGTCCACCCACATATCAAATTATCAAAGTACCGAACGCGAATCTTATGAATGTGATGAAAACTAGCTTGACGATAATTCCCAATGTGTCCTCGGGAGCTCCTTCCTCATTATTAGAAATTATCCAGGCTTATCCTTTGCTACATAAAGGATTGGGCCACCTTGCTGCACTTTATTTACTTTATTTACTTGTTACTCGTTACCATTTATCTTATCACAAAACTATGTATTACCTACAATTTCAGTGCTTGCCGAGAAAACCTTACTGAAAACCCTTATCATTTCCTTCTGCTCCTCATTGGGTTCAACACTCTTACTTATCGAAAGGATTAAGATAGATCCCGTACACTTGTGGGTCATCAAGACTCTTTTCTGGCGCCGTTGCCGGGGAGTGTAGCGCTTTTGGTGAGTGGAACTTGGTAAGGAAACATTTATATAGTGTGCTGAAATTTTTTGTTACTTGTCACTATGGAAACTAATCCTTTGAGGGGCTTGTTTGGGGTATCTTCACCCCAACCAGAAGAGCAAAGAGTTGCTCCTCAACCTACTGAACTTTATGAAAATATCCACTTTGATATTCCTTCGGGTATGATAGAAAAACTGCTAGCTAATCCATTTGCAGGAGACGGAATATTGCATCCCGATTTACACCTTATCTTTGTGGATGAAGTCTGTGGATTATTTAAGCTTGCAGGTATTCCCGATGATGTTGTCAAAAGGAAGGTCTTCCGTTTATCTTTGAAGGGAGATGCAATGACATGGTATTGGCTATGTGATGATACGAGATCTTGGAATTATAAGATATTGAAGTTGGAATTTCACCAGAAGTTCTATCCTATGCATCTTGTTCATCGTGATTGTAATTACATATATAATTTCTGGCCTCGCAAAGGAGAAAGCATCGCTCAAGCTTGGGGGAGGCTTAAGTCAATGTTATATTCATGCCCCAATCATGAGCTCTCTCGGGAAATGATTATTCAGAATTTTTATGCTCGGCTTTCTCTTGATAATCGCAACCTGCTCGATACTTCCTGTGTTGGTTCTTATATGCTGAAGACTATTGATTTCAAATGGGACTTATTGGAAAGAATTAAACGCAACTCTGAAGATTGGGGTTCCGACGATGGTAAGGAGTCAGGTATGACACCTAAGTTCGATTGTGTTAAATCTTTTATGGACACCGATGCTTTCCGTGGATTTAGCTCTAAGTATGGACTTGACTCTGAGATAGTAGCTACTTTTTGTGAATCTTTTGCTACTCACGTTGATCTCCCTAAAGAGAAGTGGTTTAAATATAATCCTCCTGTTGAAGTGAAAGTAGTTGCACCTATTACAGTCGAAGAAAAGATTATTACATATAGTGATCCTATTGTTCCTACTGCTTATGTTGAAAAACCTCCTTTTCCTGTTAGGATAAAAGATCATGCTAAAGCTTCGACTGTTGTTCATAAGAGTAATACTAGGACTTATACACCTCCTGAGCAAATTAATGTTGAACCTAGTATTGCTATGGTTAAAGATCTCTTGGATGAGGACTTAGATGGGCATGTTATTTCTTTCTTGGGTGAGACTGCTAATATTGCTAGACCTGATACTAAGAAACGTAGACCTGTTGTAGGCATGCCTATTATTTCTGTTAAAATAGAGATCATAGTTATCATGGCTTATGTGATATGGGTGGTAGTGCTAGTGCGATACCTTATGATCTTTATAAATAAATTATGCACGACATTGCACCCATTGAATTAGAAGACATTGATGTTACTATTAAGCTTGCTAATAGGGATACCATTAAACCTATTGGGATTGTTAGAGATGTTGAAGTCTTGTGTGGGAATGTTAAATACCCTGCTGATGTTCTTGTTCTTGGTTCCCCACAAGATGATTTTTGTCCCATTATTTTTGGTAGACACTTCTTGAATACAGCTAGTGCTAAGATTGATTGTGAAAAAGATACTGTCACTGTTGGCATAGATGGTATGTTGTAACATCCCAAAATTCTAAATTTTGGAATGTTATAATAAATAGATAGATTTGATTGATTGTGTGAAATTGAGTGAAATTCGAAACTTTTTGAAAGTTAAATGAGAGGGAATAAAAGGACTTTCCCAAACTTTCATTTTGCATTCGTGATCTCCGTGAATTCAAATTCTTTTCACCACAAAACCCTGGAGAGAAGATGACATGACTTCTTCCATTTATTTAAATGACAATGGGTGTTGAAAAAATTTGAATTTCATTTGGAAAATATTTCCAACCCAGGAACTTTATGCAACTCAATGATTTTCACGAGCGAAGATAAAATGACTTCTTCAAAACATATGAAATATGAGTTGGGAGTTTCAAAGAATTAAATTCAAAGTTCTTTTGAATTTACTTTCAATTTGGAGTTATTTGAATTTTATTCAAATTATTTTTCTCCAAAAATAAAATATATGGAAAATAGGGTAACATGATTACCTACATCATAAAATTGGAGAGAAATAAATTTGAATTAATTTTGTATTTTGTAAAATGATTTTTACTGGATTTTACTAGAGCAGAAGCACTCTTTGTTTTAGTTGAATTTGCGGGTATTTTATTTGACTCTAGAAAAATGTTCACCTTGTAGGAAATCTTTTTCTGAAAACTCTGATATATAATATTCCTATATAAAATTTAAGTTTATTTCGTTTATCCGGTTTTCCTTCTGTTTCTATTTTAAAAAAAACTGTACGTGCGGCCCATATTTATTTATCGCCTACATGCTCAGTATAGTAGCTTCTGGCGCCCCATTGTTTTTTCTCTCTTAAATGGGCCAGGCCTAGCCAGCCTTTCCTTTTCAGATTTTATTTTTCTTTGGCAAAAAAATGCAGCACGTACGCGCGCGGCCGACCAATGGGCTTTAGGCCCGTGCAAGGTGTTAGCCTTTTTCTTTTCTGTTTCGTTTAATTACATCTACGTTTAGTCCCACATTGCCTACCCTTTGACCCCTAAGCCTCTTTTCCATCAATAAATATAGACCCATAGAGCCTCCGAAAATCATCCGATTCAGGTTAAATTAATATTTTAGTTTGACTAGATTCATTTAAGAAAATATTTTTCTCCTCTCCGGCGCGACTTCTGGAAATTGTCTTCTCTCTTCGAAGTTGTCTTTTCTCTGCCTTATAAAGGTATCTTTCTTATTTTTTCGGAAATGTTAACGCCCACACGTGTGGGCGTTTGCACATCGCCCACACGCCTCCATCACCACTCATTTTGCCACGTATGAATAGATGACATCAGTAGAATTTTTTTTAGTTTTCGGCTTAAAAATGTTGTATCTCCTAAATAAAAAAGCGAACTAAAAATCCGTTTTCACCATTAAATCCGTCTCTACGAGATCTTTAAAACTAGACCCCATGTTGATATGTTTCCACGATTTTTTTTTGCCAGAAGTTGCCACTATGTTTACACTGCAGTTGCCATAGGGCTTAAACTAAAGTTGCCATGTGGCAATTTTAGTTTGTAGATCATGGCAATTTTAGTATTTTGATGATGGCAACTCCAGTACTTTGACCATGAAAATTATTTTTTGTATGAACCATGGCAATTTTACGTGCATGTATCATGGCAATTTTAGTTTATGGTTCATGGCAAGTCTAGTTTCTTAATTCCCCGTTTTATAAATGTCAAAATTGCTTTTAAATGTAGAAGAAAATAGCTGAAACATATTATGGCAACTTCAGTGTAAACATCATGGCAATTCATATGCAATAGACATGGCAACTTTTAATCCAAAAAATTTTTCATCAAAACATATCAACATGGGATCTAGTTTCGAAGATCTCATCGCGAGGGATTTAATGGTGGAAACGGATTTTCAATCGGATTTTTCGGTTAAGAGATAAAACATTTTAAAATCTGAAAATCAAAAAAGATTCCTGCATGCATGCATGCGATGACGTGGCAATCTGTTTACATTAGAGACGTGTGGTTACTATTGCTTGCTCACAATAGATTGACCGGAGTGTGACGAGTAGAAATATCAGGAGTATTGAGTGCGAAGCTTCTTCATCAACAGGCAAGTTCACACTTTGATTATATCCCTTTCATACCTAGTTTTTTTATGCATTAGTTTCACCCTCAAACATTGCATGAGTAGGTTGATAACATGTGGGTATTGGGAAGTAGTTGATGAGGTAGGAACCTATTGTCCTGCACTCAAACCTTGGGAGTTACTTCTACGTTATGCTTATATTGCCATGCTATGATCGTAGACGTGGATTGAGTTTGAGTGTATTCCATGACAGATGTGAGATTGTTTACTTAATGGTTCAACTTAAGGTGGCAACTTTAATACACATCTGGGTGGATTGGTAGGGGCACCCTGGGGATATTCCAGTGGACTTGCCCGGACACCTGGGGATATACCAGTGTTGTCCTAGGAGATCCCGGGGATACACCGTGTGATCATCCTATGGTTCGCCACCCAGGCTCAAAGGGAACTGAGATATTTTCATGCTAGAAACTTCCGTGTGCAGCCACAAGCTATTATGGGCTCTAGCATAATTGAGTAAGTTACGTGAAGCTCTTGAAGAGGTAGATCAGCAGGTAGTGGGTTTGTAGGTTTGGTATGGTCTGCCCGGAGTAAAGAGTTAATGTTTCTGAAAGACTGTGTCTCGGTCATCCGTTTCTCAAACACCATGCAGTGCGAGAAATCCACGGAGGCGATCGAGTCTTGTGGGGAAAAGTGCGCAAACCTCTGCAGAGTGTACAATCTAATCATGGTTACTCGTGTCCCCGGTTATGGACAATCTTGAGTATCTAGTACTTGGAGTATCTTAAGTATCTCATCATATTACTTAAATTAATTTGTTGGGTTAATGATTACTTTTAATTGGGGTTGAGAGGGGGTTTACCTTCTCAATGTTTTCAACAAACTTTGTAGTTAAATAAAATATATTCCTTTGCAGTAGGGAAAAATTGGCTTTTCGCAAAAACATTATAACTTAGAGCTTTCCACCAGCCAAATATGCATGTAGTGATAGTTATTATTCATCATTATCATATGGTGTGAATTTGCCAGTACATTCAATGTACTGACCTTTTGTGGCTGCAACGTCTCATGTTGCAGGATCTTACGACGAGTAAGTGATACGTTAGGGTTACGATTTCTACACTCAACTTTGCCGTTGGTGTTGATGGGAAATCCACAACCTTGTTACTTCCGCTATTTGGATTGAGGTAATAGTATTTACGTTACTTTAAACATGTGATTTACCTCTGTTATAAATCCTCGAGTACCGTGTGTGTCAGCATACCGATCTAGGGATGACACCTAAGCACAGAGACTTGATCCATTCGGGTCGGGTCGCTACATATGTCTCATGAGTTTAATTTTGCTAAGTTTCGTAGACAACCTCGTGATAGGGAACCACCTAGTAAGGATGAGATTATTGGTCTTGCTTCCATAGCTGTTCTTCCAACTGATCCGTTAGAACAATACTTGCTAGACCATGAAAACGATATGTTTATGAAGGAAAGGGAAGAAATAGATGAAGTGTTCCTTAAACAGGAACCTATGCTGAAACATAACCTTCCCGTTGAAATTCTTGGGGATCCCCCTCCACCCAAGGGTGATCCCGTGTTTGAACTCAAACCATTACCTGATAATCTTAAGTATGCTTATCTTGATGAAAAGGAAATATATTCTGTTATTATTAGTGCTAACCTTTCAGAGAAAGAAGAAGAAAGATTATTGAAAACTCTGAAGAAGCACCGAGCCGCTATTGGATATACTCTGGATGATCTTAAGGGCATTAGTCCCACATTATGTCAACACAAATTTTCAGTAGAGAAAGATGCCAAGCCAGTTAGAGATCCTCAAAGACGATTAAATCCCAAGATGAAGGAAGTGGTAAGAAAGGAGATACTAAAGCTCCCTGAGGCAGGTATTATTTATCCCGTTACTGATAGTGAATGGGTAAGCCCTGTCCATTGTGTCCCTAAAAAGGGAGGTATTACCGTTGTTCCTAATGATAAAGATGAATTGATCCCGCAAAGAATTATTACAGTTTATAAGATGGTAATTGATTTCCGTAAGTTAAATAAAGCTACTAAGAAAGATCCTTACCCTTTACCCTTTATTGATCAAATGCTAGAAAGGCTATCCAAACACACACATTTTTGCTTTCTGGATGGTTATTCTGGTTTCTCTCAGATACCTGTATCAGCGAAGGATCAATCTAAAACTACTTTTACTTGCCCTTTTGGTACTTTTGCTTATAGATGTATGCCTTTTGGTTTATGTAATGCACCTGCTACCTTTCAAAGATGCATGATGGCCATATTCTCTAATTTTTGTGAAAAGATTTGTGAGGTATTCATGGATGACTTCTCCGTTTATGGATCCTCTTTTGATGATTGTTTGAGCAACCTTGATCGAGTTTTGCAGAGATGCAAAGACACTAGTCTCATCCTGAATTTGGAAAAGTGTCACTTTATGGTTAATGAAGGCATTGTCTTGGGGCACAAGATCTCCGAGAGAGGTATTGAAGTTCATAAAGCCAAAGTTGATGCTATTGAAAAGATGCCATGTCCAAAGGACATAAAAGGTATAAGAAGTTTCCTTGGTCATGCCGGCTTTTATAGGAGGTTCATTAAGGACTTTTCTAAAATCTCTAGGCCTCTAACTAATTTATTGCAAAAAGATATTCCTTTTGTCTTTGATGATGATTGTGTAGAAGCATTTGAAACACTTAAGCAAGCTTTGATCACTGCACCTATTGTTCAGCCGCCTGATTGGAATTTACCTTTTGGAATTATGTGTGATGCTAGTGATTATGTTGTAGGTGCTGTTTTAGGGCAAAGAGTCGATAAGAAATTGAATGTTATCCAGTATGCTAGTAAGACTCTTGATACTGCCCAGAGAAATTATGCAACTACTGAAAAAGAGTTCTTAGCAGTTGTGTTTGCATGTGATAAGTTTAGACCTTATATTGTTGATTCCAAAGTTACTATTCACACTGATCATGCTGCTATTAAATATCTTATGGAAAAGAAAGATGCTAAGCCTAGACTCATTAGATGGGTTCTCTTGCTCCAAGAATTTGATTTGCATATTATTGATAGAAAGGGAGCTGAGAACCCCGTTGCAGACAACTTGTCTAGGTTAGAGAATGTTCTTGATGACCCACTGCCTATTAATGATAGCTTTCCTGATGAACAATTAGCGGTCGTCAATGCTTCTCGTACTGCCCTTGGTATGCTGACTATGCTAATTACATTGTTGCTAAATATATACCGCCTAGTTTCACATACCAGCAAAAGAAAAAGTTATTTTATGATTTAAGACATTATTTCTGGGATGACCCACATATTTATAAAGGAGTAGATGGTGTTATTAGACGTTGTGTGCCTGAGCATGAACAGGAACAGATTCTACGTAAGTGTCACTCTGAATCTTATGGAGGACACCACACTGGAGATAGAACTGCACACAAGGTACTACAATCTGGTTTTTATTGGCCTACTCTCTTCAAAGATGCTCGTAAGTTTGTCTTATCTTGTGATGAATGTCAAAGAATAGGTAACATTAGTAGACGTCAAGAAATGCCTATGAATTATTCTCTTGTTATTGAACCGTTTGATGTTTGGGGCTTTGACTATATGGGACCTTTTCCTGCCTCTAATGGTTATACACATATTTGAGTTGCTGTTGATTACGTTACTAAATGGGTAGAAGCTATTCCAACTAGTAGTGCTGATCATAACACTTCTATTAAAATGCTTAAAGAAGTTATTTTTCCGAGGTTTGGAGTCCCTAGATATCTTATGACAGATGGTGGTTCACATTTTATTCATGGTGCTTTCCGTAAGATGCTTGCTAAGTATGATGTCAATCATAGAATAGCATCTCCTTATCATCCGCAGTTTAGTGGTCAAGTAGAGTTGAGCAATAGAGAGCTCAAATTAATTTTGTAAAAGACTGTGAATAGATCTAGAAAGAATTGGTCCAAAAAACTTGATGATGCATTATGGGCCTATAGAACTGCATACAAAAATCCTATGGGTATGTCTCCCTATAAGATGGTTTATGGAAAAGCGTGTCATCTACCTCTTGAACTTGAACATAAAGCATATTGGGCTATTAAAGAGCTCAATTATGACTTCAAACTTGCCGGTGAGAAGAGGTTGTTTGATATTAGCTCACTTGATGAATGGAGAGCCCAAGCATACGAGAATGCCAAGCTTTTCAAAGAAAAAGTCAAACGCTGGCATGATAAGAGGATACAAAAGCGTGAGTTTAACATAGGAGATTATGTGTTATTATTCAACTCTCATTTAAGGTTTTTTGCAGGAAAACTTCTCTCAAAATGGGAAGCTCCCTACGTTATCGAGGAGGTCTATCGTTCTGGTGCTATAAAAATCAACAACTTCGAAGGCACAAATCCGAGGGTGATAAACAGTCAAAGATTTAAACATTATATTTCAGGTAATCCTATCTATGTTGAAACTAATATTATTGTAACCATAACCCCTGAGGAATACATAAGGGACACTTTCCAGAACGTTCCAGACTCTGAAAAGGTATAGGTATGTGGTACGGTAAGTAAACCGACTCCAAAACAACTTTAATGGCAATTTTCATCAGTTTTGGATTATTTAAGAATTTTAGGAAGAAAGAAGTAGTCCGAAAGGGACACGAGGCTCCCACAAGAGAGGAGGGCGCCCCCCCCCCCTGTAGGGCGTGCCCCCTGTCTCGTGGGCACCTCGTGTGCCTCCCGGACTCCGTTTTCTTGTATGTTACGTAATTTGGTCGGTAAAAATTCATTATATATACTCCCGAAGGTTTTGTCCATCGTATCACGCAAATATCCTCTGTTTTTGTTTCGAGCTGTTTTTGTTTCAGATCTAGAGCATCATGGCGTCTCCAAGTGCTCCCAAGGACAAGTTTTTCGAGAGGGTTATCAACCCCTATCTCGCGGAAGTGCTGCGTCATCCTCAAACAATTGAGATGCGTGAGGGGGTGCTGCACATCCGCGATGTGGAGGGACCAAGGCGTACCAGGAGCATGGAGACAAATCTCGAAGCCGTGGAACAAGAAGTTTTCATGTGCCAAGGGATGGTGGAGCGTGGACTCAACGCCAACCAGATGATGATCACGGAGTTCACTAACAACCACAAGCTAGATGCTAAAGTCATTGGGGAGACCATCTTCAAGCTCCAAGAGAAAATCGAGCACCTCCAAGCCCAGATCTGTGACCTGCAAAACCAGAACTATGAATATGAATATAGATTCAAGCGAATGAGTTTGGCTGCAGATTTAAGGATCCTGGAGACTCGATCATCCTTTTATGATGAAGAGCCTATGCCTTGGAAGACGGACGACAAGCCTACATCATCAACAACCACTACAAAAAAAGACACATGCGTGACATTTTGGGCCGAACGAAATTTTTTTCTGTCATACATATGACACTTCTATGACGATAATTGTGACAAAACCTGGTATCATCATAGATGTGGTGGGCTCCTACTTCTATGACAAAAAATCATGACAGAAAATGGGCTTTTCGTCCTGGGCGGGCCGAAGACGCAGCTGCATGACATTCTTTGGGCCATCCATGACAGAAAAAACCGTGGTAGAAGCAAGGGGGAGGAAAATTTCGGGGAGTTGCCGATTATGGTGGGAGGTCGGGGGCCAAGCGATGCGTGTTTCTCTCGTACACATGCGAGGCGTTGGCTCTAACTGAACCCGAGCGAGGCGTTGGGCTCTAACTGAACCCGAGCGATTGCACTGCAGGCTATGTGTTACTGAACCCGAGCGGTCGATCGATGGCTGTTAACTGAACCCGATGGAGTGATTCCTTCGCTACTGCTGCTAACTGAAGCCGATCGATTGGATGAACAGTGAGCGTTGCGGGGGGGGGGGGGAGTTTGGATGAATAGTGAGCGGTGGCGTTGCCTCTGGATGAACAAGACCCCGTGGTGTGAAGGGCTAGATTAACAGTAGACGATGGAGGGGTTGCTGTGGAGGGGTGGTTGAACAGGACCCCGTGGTGTGGAGGGCTGGATGAACAGTAGACGGTGGAGGGCTGGATGAACAATAGACGGTGGAGGGGTGGTTGAATAGTAGCCGGTGGAGTAGCGCGCGGTGGAGGCTGGATGAACAGGAGCCCGTGGAGGCTGGAGGAGGTCGACGGTAGCCCGTGGAGGCTGGAGGAGGTCGACGGTGGAGATGAACAGTATCCCGTGGAGTCCCATTTTGCGGTACGCTACACCCCTCCCGATGAACAAGACCCCCGTTTCGACCGTAGCGCTCCAACACAAGTCCGTTTCGTCCGTTTTGCGGTACGCCACACCCCTCCCGATCAACAGGACCCCTGTTTCGACCGTAGGAGGTCCGCTTCGTCCGTTGTGCGGTACGCCACACCCCTCCCGATCAACAGGACCCCAGTTTCGACCGTAGGAGGTCCGTTTCCTCCATTTTGCGGTACGCCACACCCCTCCCGATCAACAGGACCCCGTTCCGAATGTAGGAGGTCCGTTTCCTCCGTTCTGCGGTACGCCAGGCCTCGTTTCCATCGCCTGTTCCGTCCAAGCCCTCCCGATGAACACGACCACGCATTCCGTTCCGACCCAGCCGGTTGGCTCCCATGCGTTTTGTTGCCTCTCGATGAACACGACGCATTCCGTTGCCTCCCCATGAACACGACGACGAAGTTGTTTCTCCATTCCGACCCAGCCAGGTACACGAGCCCTCGCCGTACGTATGCGCGAGTTGGCGTTCGAGACCCCGCCCGTATGTACACATACGTGGCCGTATTTTCTTTCTTGCACCCTGGCCGCTGTACGTACATGTACATGCTATGTCCGCCTCTACTACGACACGTGTGTGCCTCTACATCGACCAGTATATATGTACGTACACATTCGCGACCAGAATGACAACGCTACGTACGCTTCGACCAGGTGGGTCCCGACTGTCAGGCATTTCCTTGCCTGTGAAGATGTAGCTGGTGGGTCCCAGTAGTCAGGGCGCGAATCGTTTTTTTTTTGCCCGGACGCACTTCCTTGTGTGCGAAGATGTAGCTGGTGGGTCCCAGCAGTCAGGGGGGCGAATCGTTTTTTTTGCCCGGACGCACTTCCTTGCATGCGAAGATGTAGCTGGTGGGTCCCAGCAGTCAGGGGGAAACATTTTTTTCGCGAAATACGATGGCCCGTCCGGTGGGTCCCCGCTGTCATGTGGAGGAATAATTATTTTGCGCATAATAAGGAGGCACTTCCTTGCGGCCGCCGTGGACCCAGCTGTCAGCCTCTCCACGCATAGTACTCTTCCGATGGAAGTCGGTCATTGACCACATTGACCACGCCGTGCCGAGAGCACCACGGCGGTGGACGACGGCGAGGCCTAGGAAGGGGACGACACGGAGGCAGGGAAGACTCGGCAGTTGTTTCCCTCGTGGAGGGGAGTACGACTGTACGAGGGTTTACTGGTTCGTCTGCCATCGCCGGAGAATAACAGCAGGTGTGGGTGAGTAGAGGGATGGCTAGGCCAACGATGGGAGTACGGTGGGGCGGTGAGGCTTGCGCGGCAGCACAGCCGGCCGCGAGGAGGAGGGAGCAGGTAGTCCCATCGACGCTTGTTTGAGCGGCTGGAGCAGGAAGAGCAGAGATTGAAGAAGCACGACGGCCGTTGGATGGACATCCAACCGTCACTGCTTGTGCGTCAACCTTTTTTTAGGAAAGCCTCAAATCTGTGGAAAATAGCATACAACCCATCTGCCATTATTTCTAATAATTTACAGCCCATTTGCTAATTCTTAAGGTTTTTCTTGGAGCCCATATTCTTTTTGTTAGCATTACAGCCCATATTGTGGCCACGGTTAAAAAATTATACGAAATTTTGCATATTTCGGTGCGGTCCGAACTGTTTTTAATCCCGAAATTTCGACTCACATTCAAACTGATTTTAAAAATAAATGTATATCAATATAAAATCCAACATATTCTCCACGCATAAAAATTAATGTAATTTAAAATCTTGAAATGAAAAAAATATATTTGAAACTAATTGCCGGTTTGATGTGTTTTAAAAATGTACAACCCATTTCTCATTACTGATGGGCCATTTTCTCGGCCAGCCGAATGAAAGCTCTCCTCGTCTTGAAAGATCTGCAGCCCAACAGGCCTAACAAAGCGACTTGCTTGGCAAATCACAAATAAACTGGGCCGTGGCCGTGGACCCAGCTTTCAGCCTCTCCACGTACAGTACTCTTCCGATGGAAGTCGTTCCTTAACCACGTTGACCACGTCGCGCGGAGAGCACCACGGCGGTGGACGACGACGAGGCCTAGGAAGGGGACGAAGTGGAGCCGGGGAAGACGTGGCAGTGGAAGCCCGCGCGGAGAGGAGTACGAGGATTCACTGGTTCGGCTGTAGTGTGAGGCTGTCGTCGCCGCAGGGCCTGGCCAGCGGTGGGAATAGTAGGGGGCGGTGAGGCCTCCGTGGCAGCACAGCCGGCCACGGGAGGCAGGAGCATGCGGCACGACCGGCGCTGCTTTGGGCGGCTGGAGCAAGAAGACCAGAGGTTGAAGAAGCACTACGGCCGTTGGATGGACATCGTACGGTCACTGGAGCTAGAATCATTCATATTGACTAAGTTGAGAAAGCCCTTCGTCCCCGTCAACTTAGTAGGCCCACAAGACAGCCTCCCACCAAGGTGGGTCCCAGCTAGCTGCGGGAGTGTTCATTTTTTGTGCGTAATAAGGAGGCACTTCCGGTGGGTCCGAGCTGACAGCGGGGGGAACGTTTTTTTCGCGAAATACGGTGGTCCGGTGGGTCCCAGCAGTCAGGGGGAAACGATTTTTTTCGCAAAATACTGGTGGCCCGTCCGGTGGGTCCCCGCTGTCAGGTGGAGGAATAATTATTTTCCATGTAATAAGGAGGCACTTCCTTGTGGCTGCATTGGACCCAGCAGTCAGCCTCTCCATGTACAGTACTCTTCCGATGGAAATCGGTCGTTGACCACATTGACCACGCCGCACCGAGAGCACTACGGCGGTGGACGACGGTGAGGCCTACGAAGGGGACGACGGGGAGCCGGGCCATGGGAGGCAGGAGCAGGCGGTAGCACAGCCGGCCACGGGAGGCAGGAGCAGGCGGCACGACTGGCACTGCTTTGGGCGGCTGGAGCAAGAAGACCAGAGGTTGAAGAAGCACTATGGCCGTTGGATGGACATCATACTGTCACTGGAGTATTGACTAAGTTGACAAAGCCCTCCGTCCCCGTCAACTTAGTAGGCCCACAAGTCAGCCCAACAACATGGTGGGTCCCAGCTAGCAGGGGGGTATTCATTTTTTTGGGCGTAATAAGGAGGCAGTTCCTTGCGTACGAAGATATAGCTGGTGGGTCCGACCTGTCAGCGGGGGGAACATTTTTTCGCGAAATACAGAGGCCCTTCCTATGGGTCCTAGCTGTCAGGTGGAGGAATCATTATTTTGCACAAAATAAGGAGGCATTTCCTTGCGTGCGGCCGTGGACCCAGCTGTTAGCCTCTCCACATACAGTCCACTTTCGATGGATGTCGTTCATTAACCACGTTGACCAGGCCGCGCCGAGAGCACCAGGGCGGTGGACGACGGCGAGGCCTAGGAAGGGAACGACACGGAGCCAGGGAATACTCGGCAGTTGTTTCCCACGCGAAGGAGTACGAGGGTTTACTAGTTCGTCTGCCGTCGCCGGAGAATAACAACATGTATGGGTGAGTAGAGGGATGGCTAGGCCAGCGATGGGAGTACGGTGGGGCCGTGAGGCCTGCGCGGCAGCATAGCCGGCCACAGGAGGAGGGAGCAGGCAGTCCCGCCGGCGCTTGTTTGAGCAGCTGGAGCATGAAGGCAGAGATTGAAGAAGCACGACAGCCGTTGGATGGACATCCAACAGTCACTGCTCTCGTGTGTTGACTAAGTTGACAGGGCGTTGCGTGTGCGTCAACCTTTTTTATGAAAGCATACGCGTCAACCTGTAGTAGGCGCACAAGTCAGCCTCAAATCTGTAGAAAACAGCATACAACCCATCTGCCATTATTTCTAATAATGTACAGCCCATTTGCTAATTCATAAGATTTTTTTTGGAGCCCATCTTCTTTTTGTTAGCATTACACCCCATATTGTGGCCACTGTTAAAAAGTATACGAAATTTTGCATATTTCGGTGCGGTCAACTGTTTTTAATCCAGAAATATCGATTCACATTCAAACTATTTTGAAAAATAATTTATATAAATATAAAATCCAAATAATTGTAACTAATTCCCGGTTTGATGTGTTTTAGAAAATGTACAAGCCATTTCTGGGCAAACCGAATGAAACTCTCATCGTCTTGAAAGATTTGTGGCCCACCAGGGCCGATAAAGCAAGTAGACCTTGTTTGTGTATTTCTTTGAAAAAATAGAACTGGGCTAGCCATTTTCAGCAAGAAAAAAACACAACTGGGCTCATGATGTGGTAAACATAAATAAAACCCTGGCTAGACGGGTCATAGCCCCCGCACAACCCCGTTGTTACCCTGATCCGTCGCTAAAACTAGTATAAATAACAACTGCTTGTTCCTAAAAAAAACTGCGCGACTTGCTGGGTCCCTGGTGTCAACCGCTCATAGTGTAATTCTCTCGTTTATTGACTACGTTGACAATGGCGTGAGCCCCAGATGTCCAACCATTAGGAGGAACCATATTTTTGGGCTTGTACTATAGAGGCACTTGCTTGTGTACTGCCATGACGCTGGTGGGTCCCTACTGTCATCCTCTCCACGTACAGTCATCTCCTTGTTAACGACATTGACAACGCAAGAGGGCGGCGCACCGCGCACGGCGAGCGAACCAAGGCCGCAAGGCGGAGGACGACGGCGAGGCCTCGGACGGAACGAACAGGAGCCGTTGAAGATGCGCCGGTCCAGTCGCAGGCGGAGGGGAGTACGAGGGTTGACTGGTTCAGGCACGGGTGCGTGTTGGGGCTGACATCGCCGGAGAATAATAGGACGTGTGGGGGAATAGAGGGAGGGACTGGCCAATGTTGGAGGGTACGTACGGTAGGGCGGCGGAGGCGCAGCCAGCCATGGGAGGCGGGAGCAGGCGGAGACGATGGGGTGGTTTGGTTTGGGCGGCTGGAGGAAGAAGAAGACAAGAGATAGAAGATACACGACAGATGTTGGATGTCAATCCAACGGCTGGTAGGCAGAATCGTTTGTTGACTGGCCAATAAGTCGACACCACCTTGGATAGGCTATTTCCTCGCGGGTCCCAAATGTCAGAATCCAAATCTGTCACGGCCATGCAGCCTTTCCTATGAAAATATACAGCCCATTTGATGTGCTAGTTCGAAATAAGTTTGTGGGTGCTGGTGGGGGCTAATCACTTGGCTTCTATAATGCACAGTGAGCTCAAGCAGCTGGCGTGAGTGATGTTATTTCCCTTGGTTGTGATTTGTTACAATATTTCACTCTAAATTAAACGAATGGCAAGCCATTTGCCTTGTTTCAAAGAAAATATGACAGTCACAGCCGAGTTGAAAAGGGCAGGAACATGTAACTCCAGCTTACAAACTGTACAAAAGCACGAGGGTTGATTGTTCATTAGGTTTACAAAAAAATCAGATTGAAAAGGGCAACAACATCTAACTCCAGCACTGTTTTCGGCAGTCACAGTCAAATGGATCGGTCAGGTCCATAGAATGAACCCTGGGTCGTAAAATTTACTGGATTATGACCACAATATGTTGTAAGTAGAAGCCCGACACGTTCAGAAGCTCTTTTGCCCACCTGAAACTCCTTTTTTTGCTCTTCGACATACCCATCCATCAAAACCTTGTTGCTGGTAAACTTAAGCCTGATGGACAATAGTAACCTCGCATTCAGCAGGAAGAATGTGACAAATCTTGTGTTTGCACGGTTGGCTACGTATCGTTCTAGCGTTATTTTCTTCAATCGAATCTCATGAGAAGTGAGAAAATCCCGATGCTTATGAATCCACCGATTGGTTATAACTTTCTTACCCCGTCATGTTGCCTAAATAGACATGAAGATTGAAAACAGTTAAGGTCTAAAAGAAGAGTGTCGAAAGAGCAACAGCTGAACGATTAATTCTAGTACACTATATGCGGGCTTCCAATGTGCGTGAAATTATCACCTTTATATACAACTTCTCCAGACATGGAAAGCATTGCAACAAGCCAATAATCTTGTTCAGATCAAAACTATTCATTTGGATATATAAGATCTTGATAGAATCCAGCACCATTGATAGGCCATCCATGGAGAAACTCTTCATTGAGCATAGAACATAATATTAGTACAAAATGTGTACTCCAAGATGATATATAAATTATGCGCAGAAATTTAAAATGCAACTTATGGTTACAAGTGTAGATGATAATATAAAGTACCTGAAGAACTGTGGAGCCAAACACCATATTGAAATGAGCACAGAGATCATGTATTACACTCAAGGTCTCCAGTTTAGGCACAGAGAGGACGGTTATTTGCAACGGTGAATAACTAGAATCAAGGATCAACCTTTGAAGTGAAGGGGCATCTTGGATGATGAGCTGTCTTCTGTCAAAAGAAATTCCAATTCTTACAAGGTTAGGCGACTTTATTTGTAGACAACCGATTCTAACTGTGAAAACAAGCACCAAGCACTCCAGCGCAGGGCAACTGGAGTGGATGATGCTGTGCAATGAGGCCTCTGATATATGAACCCGCACAACTGAAAGTTTCTTGAGAAATAGGAGTCGAAGGTTTAGTACCAGATTGTCTGGTAGGTAGCATAGCGCAAAGGTGGCGGTGTGGAGAGAGGAGGAAAACCGCGAGATGGACATCGGTGCTGAGGGCACAAGTTCATGGCATTCGGTATGTGGTATGTGATTTCCAGGGGAATAGTAGAACTCAAGCAGCTGTAGTTCTGTGAATTCAGGGGATTTCAGCCAAGCGTCCACCGTGCAGGGCATGGTATGCTTGCTCAGGTAGCATGACGGGATGCAGAGGCTTTGAATGGAGCCCTGGTGGGAGTAGATGATGGCTCTGGGGATTTCAAAATCATTGAAGAGAGATAGATGACGACAGTCGAGATTAAGGGGCATGACACGCCATAGAGGGCGCCACCTAATTGAGAGGACTTGGGTGCGGCAGCAATCCTTGGTGGGGAGAAGCGAGATGATCTCCCCAAGGACGGCGTCCAGGAGATCGCTGATGCGGTCCACCCGAGATTCTACGGGTTCCTGGGATCCGGTGGGGGCGGGTCGCTGCTTCTCCCCACGCTGCCGGGTGCGGGATCTACAACAGGCGTCGCCGCTGGCGGGAGCCTCATCTTCTTGGCGCTGGGGTCAGCCGACTCCATTTTCCTCGAGGGCGTCGCGTCGCACTCACGGATTTGAGCAGAGTAACGAATGACGAGCCTAGTTGTAGTGCGAGCGAAGAAGAAGGGGAGCTGGGGGTTTTTTGTAGGAGTGAGGAAGAAGGGGAGCTGGGGTTTTCTGTAGGAGTGAGGTGAGGAATTTGGGGGTACGAGTGGAGCGAGCTGACGTGAGGTGGGTGGGAGCAAGGAGGAAGAAGAGCACCCAGGTTTTGGGGGGGGGGTGTGCTGGGTGTGGGTAGCGCCTTTTGAATTGATTTTACTATTTAGTAGTGTGGATTGGCTATTTTGTCTTGGGACCAGAGAAACAATTACTACTAGTACAGTGGAGACACTCTACAGCTACCCAGAAAAACAATTACTACTAGTACAGTGGAGACGCTCTACCGCTTCTGGCTTCTCCTAAGTCATTGAAACGTCTCCCTCTACTGAATGCCGTTATACATTTGTTCACTGACATGCGGGCCATGTAGCGCGCGGGCCCAAATGCCATCCACCAAATTAGAAGGCAGTATGCAGGCGGAGAGTCACCTCGGTTGTAGCGCGGCAGTAATGAGCCGTCGTATCACAAAACCCCACCTCCCCGCAGTCTAAGTTTGACGGATGAAGCAACTTACCATCATTTCACTCTTCGCTGAATCCCCTTCTCCCTCACCGTCTTCAAGAAAGGCAATACTCGCATCTGCCACCGTTCTTCTCTCCCAACGAAGGGAAGGTAAGCGGATCCGTGATGTTTGTATATTTTCTCTCAGAGTAAAAAAGAACTTTTGCAAAGCAGTAACCAATCCTCACTCTCTTTGTTGTTTCATTGTCATTGCGATTGTGTTTTCCTTTCAGTGGTCTCCTAGTATTCGTCAATTTCATGATGGACCAAGGAGAACCAGGCAAAGATCTGCCGATATTGGAGTAGACGCGGGACGCTGATCCCCATGAGACAGAGAGCTCCAAGAAGATGGAGGCAACCACCGAGCCGACCCCAGATACGCTCATGGCCACTACTGAGATGGTCAACGCCCCGTTTGAGGTTATAGCCCCCGTGGCACTGCAGGAGCAGTTTTCCCCCTTCGAGGATGTGTCCCCCCCCCCCCCTGCTGAGCTGCCCAAGGTGATTTCCTTCTTTGCCGATCTCGATTGTGGTTTTTCATCTAAGTATGTGGTGATTTTTTTTAGAAAAGGAAGTATGTGGTGATTAATAATGCAAAATTTTATTAGCTTCGATGCCATGCTATACATAGTGGTTTAAATAACTTGGGTTTCTTATACTTAAAAGTAATTCAGAATTTGTTTTTGTTTCAATTAGAGCCCTGATGCAGACAAGGATTGTGTGGTTGTGCATGTCACTCGCTATGAGGTAGACGACCTGAATATACGCACTGGGAAAACAGAGTTCTTAGGCTATTGGATCCTGGAAGCCATTTGCGGTTATACCAATGAAGAGGTGTACTCCAGCCTCACTATTGTCAGGCGTGTTGTCCAGGGTGTACTGAAGCACAAGAAGTTCAAAGCTACTCCTTCGTTTGTGAGGCATACTGTTCTTGTCAAGCTTACGTAAGAAGATGATGCGGCATGCCTCCACAAACAAGTTTATCAGTGGCAAGGCCACAAGGTTGTCTTCATGAAGGTTCACAGGATTGAGCTGCTGCGGGACGTCCTCGATGATGTTCATGGCAAGGTCCGTCTTGTGTCCAGCCCAAATTAGATCGAGGCATGAAATAGTTGCCCCAGCTAGTGTTTAATAGTAGTTTGGATTGAATCTAATTATCCGAATCTTGCCTGTTATCGACCCCTCTGGGGCTAGTACTCTGTTTGAATCCGTCTATGGGAACTAGTGCTACTTTTGTGTGCCCGTGAATCATGTGAGAACCATCGTAATTGTTGCCGAAACGGATGCGTCCTCACTAGTTTTTTCATGAATATGGCATGGTAAGACATAAGTTGTCACGGTTATCATACGAGCAGTGTGTGTTTTGATGAAATAGAGCACTCGTTCGAGAACCGTGCGCCGGCGTATACATAAGTACTTGTAAACACTGTTGGTGCTACCCCACTTGTAAGCAGTTGTGCAAAACATGGCACATTGGCTCAGCTCGCTTCAACACTAGGCTATCGACCAACTAACAATCAACAATCTGCTATCTGACATATAAGCAACTATGTATCTTGTTCAGTGGTTCATGAAGTTAAATGAGGCCACAATGTAATAAATTCCAAACGTTCAACGCTAGTCCAGCGCTCATGTGGAACACTCACATTAAACTCATCTTCATAAAAATCTTGAAAAGCATAAGTTAAGGAGATTTATACATCTCAATGATTCATAGAACATAACAAACATATACTAGTTCACAGCAAAAGACAAAGTTGTGAGAAGGTTTACAAATCAGGAAAAAACAAGCAAGGCTTCTCTGAGCAAAGGGCCTCCCGGCAGGCTTAAATTTCCTGGAGTTCACTCTGGTTTTTTCTTGTTGCCACCATCCAGGGTTAGGTCCTCTCATTCCAGAATAACCAATTATAATTGTGGTCTCAGCTGGAATGCTGAACCGCACCATGCAGTGTACTGACCAGGTGAAATTCTTGTGCATTCCACTAAATTTAAGCACCGCTATTTGCAGAAATAAGCAGACCACAATGCCTCTTGTCCGCGCACCTGTCCAAAAAACCGCCGTGCAGCCATGCCAGCTAGTCCTCGGTCCATGGATGAACTGGTAGAAAGTGCATTCCGGACTAGGATGCAGTTGTTTTCGCTCGTCCCTGCACTGCAATCAGGAAGTAAAATGTACGAATCAGCTTCTTTTAGATTGCGTTGGTTATTCTACCTTAGTTACTACCAATGTAGGGATACCTTGAAGACGGGAGGTTAGACGATGGCAACGAGGGATAGCCATCTCATTTTGCGCAGTTGTACTAAAACTGAGGTGTGTGCTTTTGATTGCGCGGATAGAAACGATACGGAGACAGACATCCCGAAACGATATGGAGACAGACATCCCTGTTTGCGCAAATACGAATTATTTAAACAGTGACAGATATTACTACTTTCCCCCGTTTCCTCTTAGAACCAAGTCCTAGATTCATCCTGCAGCTTTCCCACTTTCTTCCCTGTTTGAACCAACGCTTTGAGTTGACTGTATGAACTAGCTTTACTTCTAATAATAGTAGAAGTCTAGGTGGCTTTGGAACAGCGGACGGAAGTAGAAAAGGGTCCACACGAAGGGGGAAGAGCTGGGGCGGTAGAGCAAGGTAGGTTTCGAAGGAATATATACCTGAGGGTCGTCGGCATGTGGCAAAGATGGTGTCGGGAGGCCGCATCTTGGCCACAATACCGCAGGGAGGAAGAAGGGGTCGGAGGCCCTCCTGAGCCGGCGCTCTCTCAGAGAGAACGGCACGACCGCCGATCGGGACGCGCGGGCAGCCGTTGGTCTCCTCCCTCGCCGCTCACAACAGCGTGAACGATGCACCTACACCCCCTGCCCTGGTCGAGGTTGTCCATCCGGATTTGTGACCAGCCTTGAGCTGAGAGAGAGAGTGTGGCCACCTATGTCTTGCTTAGATCTGGAGAGCATGAGAGAGTGAACGAGAGGAACCCTAGTAAAGCAAGCGCTAAGGCTCCTGCTTTTATATATAGTGGAGTGATTTTGTTGTACCGGCTTCAAAAAAATGCGCTCCTACGTGTACCCGCGAGTGGGTGTGACAGAACTAGTGCATGCGTGCACCGCTTCTCTTCGTGAGAGTACAATATATACTATGCCCAAAGAACGTTCGCCGCAAGAGTAATAATATAAGTGTGTGACGTGTGAGCTAAAATAAAATGTGCGTGCCGTCTTTTGTTTTTTAGAAGTTCTGAGGGTAGGGTGTCAAGAGCACATATGTGCATGACGTCTACCTGCAGATAGACGATGGGTGCCACGTGCGAGTCTGCGAGAGGACTCAGAAGAGTTGTGACTCGTGAGGGTGCGTGTGCGTGAGAGAGGGGGGCACGTATCAATGCAATGCATGTGTCCGTAAATCATTATCCGACAAACGTTCACCAAAAGTCTTTTCCTGACGACCGCCGTAAGAACCGTTAGATCGGCATCCGACAGTGTCAGTTTTGCCATGTCATTTAACAGAACAACCACTCCTCCTACACACAAATCTTCCACGTGAGTGTTAGCAACTGCCGTATGCTCCCTCCGTTCTGAAATGCAGTGCATATAGCTTTATTGAAAATTAGAACCTCACAAACTTTTACCGAGTTTTCGTGTACCAAATTGCACATGTATACCCTGTATATATCATTTCATTCATCTTCGAGAGGTAACTATAAAGATGGGTGAGGAGTCTACAAAGAAAGACCATCGTATCACCCGCAGCAATTTCAACCATCCTTTAGTGTCGAGGAATATCATAGGAACTCTATATGATATGATTTTTATAGGATTTTTTTCCTTTAGAGCCAATTGGTTCATAGGAATAGATTCATATACTCTACATTTCAAAGGAAATAAACATGATGTCATTTCTATAGCTTTAGAGCCACTTGGTTCATATGAATGATTCCTATACTCCCTTAATTTCAAAGGGAAATAAACATTAGCGTATATTCAATAGAAAAGTTCCTATCATATGAACCAAATTACATCTCTTTACTAATCCCTCATAGGAATTGAGATACATGTCATCTCTAGATTGAATAGAAAAGTTCCTATGATGTGAACCAGATGACATCTCTTTTTCCAATCCCTACTCATAGGAATTGAGATCCTCCATGTCATCTCTTTCCCTACAACTTCCATGTATACATATTCTATTCCTAAATAGATAGTACAACCCACTAGTAGCTTTTTTCCAAAACATGCAACTATGGCACAAGAACTATATAGTGTGCCAATAACTTTGAAAGATGGTCGCTGGATGAAGCTAACCCGACAGTGCAGAGATGGGCAAATCCGAGCACTACTGGCCGTTGGATATCATCAACATTCCACCAGATCTGCCACATGTACAATTTAGAAGACTCCATGGTTGAACTTAAGCATAATGCACAAACCTCAAAACACAAGTACTTCTCCTTTGTTCTAGAATCTTCTGTATCATAATTGATTATTTTTTCTAAATGAATTGCCATTATTTGTTTTTTACTTTATGATTTACAATGCACAACCCCATGAATCTTAACATTTTTTATAAAACTAATTGATTTTGAATGAGATGAACTATAAGAACTAAATGAACATCTACATCATGCATATATGACTCAAAGCTTTACATGCTATAGTGTGTATTTATTCATAATTTGGTTTCGAAATCTCATGCGTTCAATACATGTGTACCTTACTAGTTTTGAGTAGAGTAGCAAATTTCACGCGGCCCCGGGTATATCAAAATGCAGGGCCCATGCATCATTGCCTTTCGGTCGAACCTACGTCCACAATTTTTTGTACGTGATATATCTCCACTGGTCCCCGAACCCAAAATGCTGCCTCGTTCCAACCAAGCGGCCCACACATATTTAAGGCGTCGACTCGAACCCATTTACTACGCCGTGGCCCCGCACACCGTAGTACTCCTACAAACGCTACCGCCGCACTCATCATTGGTTTTCTTCAAGAGGACAAGGGAGAAGCCGATTTGTAATGGAGGCACTTTCAAAAAAGGATCTGTAGTGGAGACCCCTACCCTAGGGTGCCCTAGGTAGCTACCGCACGCATCATTGTTTTCTCTTTTCTTTATGCTCTTGCGCGCTAGAGTGAAATGATGGTTGCTTCGTCCGTCCAGCTTAATGCGGGAAAGGTGGGGCTTTGTGATTTGACCCCTCATCGCTCATTTTCTACTACTGCGGCGCTATGACCGTGGTGCCTCCAATTCCAACCGCTGCTCCAAACTGTAATTTGGTGCATCGCACGTGGAACAAGACGGTGGATGAGCCACATGTCTGCCAAAGGGGTCCTGTTAAGTGTGTCGCCATTTCGTGTGCGGACTGACCCTTCTTGAGTTGCTACGCCAACACGACAGGAGCAGCCTACCACTTGGTTTTGCTCCTTGGTGAATCCCGACTATATTGATCTAAAAAGATACGTGCTGAACTACCCTCTCCATCTCGGTTTTTTATTTGTAGGTGTCTCGGTTTATAGGGACTGCACATAGTTCTAGGTCATCCATTTGACTAACTAAATATGAGTTACTATGTCACAAAAAGTATATCATTGGATTCTTATTGGTTGATATGTGAAGAAACAAGAAACGAGCTAGAAGTTAATGCACCGCGCCTTAGTATTTTGGGATTATTTGGTTTTCGTAAGATGACTTACTCACCTAGATGGAGGGAGTAGTTGTATTTAAAAGTCGAGGGCGGGACTTTTCCTGCCCGGTAGGCGGCGGGACAGTTCCGCCTAGTCAGTTCGACAGAGATGCGAGAAGACGAGGGAGTAGGCTACTGCAAACGTAGGGCTGTGTGATTTGACAACGAGTTACTGCTGGATAGGTGGGGCCCCATGATTTGACTTGCCATTATCATTTTAACTGCGGCGCTACGACCGGCGTGAGTCTCCCGATTCCTGACCACCTCCATACAGGTGCCTCTCCCAATGCTCCATCATGTAGTAGTAGAGGCTGGCTCTTGCATGAGAGCCCACTTCTCCACTTTTTCCTTGCCTCTCCTTCCTCCACATATGCAAAAATGCCATGTAAAGCGCACTATTGTACTTACTTGCTCCTACAGGTGCTTAAGCTTGCCACATAGGCATAAAGTCTGATGTGGCAAGTTAATCAAGAAGAGAGAGACTAGTTTGGTGACCCAAGGAAGAAACGGTGCTAAGCGCGTGTACCTAGGTGAAAAGACAATTTTGAGTCTATAGCTAATTAAATGAAGCAAACTTAGCAACACCATTTCATTGGAAGTGGTCACTCCTTGGCAAATGCAATGAATACTAGTACTCCCTGTGTCCCATTATATAAGAACGTTTTTGACACTACACTAGCTAGTGTCAAAAACGTTCTTATATTAAGGGACGGAGGGGGTACGAAGAAAGAGATAGAGACCAGAAAAAAACACTTATAGCCAACCTTGTTGTAGTATGAGTGACTAAGTGATGACTATGTATGACATGCCAACATCAGATAGCCTAATGCACCGTGTTAAATATCCAAGGGCGCGACCGCGCGAGCGACGCGACGGTCGTGGTAGGCGCGACCATGATACGGGCTACTGGCAGCCCTTGGATCTGAGATCAAACGGTCGCATGCTAAGTTGCTGAAAATTTTAAGAATAACCCTCCAGGATAGGATATTCACCCATAGGTCTAGAATCATGCCATGCAACCGTTCGATCTCAGATCCAAGGGCTCTCGGAAGCCCGTATCATGGGAGAATGGAAAGCCACTACCCTGCCATTCGCACGCTGGCAGTTCGCTCCTACTAGTCCCCGCACGTCCTTTAATACTACGGTGGTTTGCTCCTAGTCGTCCCGTCTATTCACATTACGGCAGTTCCACTAATCCTAACCCTCCTCCCAAATCCATGGCGTCCCAAATCTCCCCGATCGGCGGTGAGTACAAGGTTAGAACCATCACCGGCGATGAGTTCAATGTCGTCTACACCCATACTTCCACGACGGTGAAAGGATGGCTTTCTCGCTTCAGACGCATGTTCGAAAACACACATGATGAGTGGGTCGCTGGGCTAGCTGTCGAGTACACCACAGTCGTGGGACGAGAGAAGGATCTAAAGGACGAAGAGAGGAAGAAGCCCGCCGTGATCCAGGTTTGCGTACATAACGTTTGCTTGGTCTACCACATATGCCATGCCGACGTTGAGTGCCAGGATTTTAAGAACTTCCTCGAGGACAAAACAGTCAAATTCGTTACTATATACTTTAAGAGTGACAAAGAAGTCCTGTGTTGGATAGGCCTCGTTGTAGGCAACCCCTTCGACCTCCAGAAGAATCGGCTGGTGCCCTCTCGTCAGCCTTCAATGCTGACCCTGGCAGGAGCCATGGTTCATCCTTCGTATGGTAAACTGGAGAAACCTCCATACACGTTTCATCGTCATGCATGGCAGCGGAATGTACTAGATATAGACCACATCCAGTATGCTGCAATGGATGCCTACCTTTGTTTCAATATCTACAAGGGTTGGATGAAGAGCAACAGCCAAGTTGGCGGTTCAAGCAAAGAAGTATCGGCCAAGAGGAAGAGGGACAATGACGAAGTCGAGGACATGGACGAGGACTCCGAGTAAGGTGGCAGTGTTGTTGCTCATGGTGGTTCTAAACTTCTAATGCAGTGTCTACCGGATTAGTTGCATAGTTAAATTTCAGGTGTGTTTAGTTTAATTTGAGGGGTGTGTTGTGCTGAGCCCCCAGCAGAACTATGTTATGTTTCTTCTCGTTACTTTAACTCTTCAGTATGTACGTACTAGTACTAGTATTACTTTAATAGAATTTAGCACCCCAATTAAGCACGTACTAGCTTTTTTAATAGTACTATATGCATAATTTGGCGACGAGCGCTCTCTATATGTACCACCTTTTTTTAAAATTTCAATTTTTGCTCCATGGCGCAATCCATCAATAGTGGAGTACTACTGTACAAAAGTATACATTTTTTAAAAGGCTAGCGTACTATTCATCACATATATATACACACACACACACACATATATATATATATATATATAGCCAGTTAAATTCTCAACCTAGAACGACGTGCATGCCATGTAGTAAACCGATCCGGAGGAAGTATAGTAAAAATGAGGTGATTTTACCGAGCGATCGGCGGGGGAGCATGGCTTGTCATGCGGTCCCACGTGTCATGATGTACCAAGGCGATGCACGCGTCCCTCTTGAGGCAGAAGCAATACTAGTACGTGGGTTGAGATGATGTCGAACCGAAGTGTGAAATAATGGTTACTTCGTCCGTCTGGGAAGGTGCGACATTGTGATTTGACGTCTCATTGCTCATTACTAATACTGGGCCGGTACGAGTGGGGTGCGTCCCCCCTGCTGTTCTGCACTGTTATTTGGTGCTTGACACGTCGACCCGGTTGCTATATGTCCCACATGTCGGTGACAGGAAGTACATAATTCATGAAAGGGGGTGTCGACGGAGGAGTATACTACGGAATTCATGAAAGGGAGCGACTTAGTTTTGGAAAAATCTGTTTTTACGGAGTACGTACCCACTAGGGTTTATAGGGCTCATCTAAAAAACATTCGTTTTTCCGTTTGATAAGTCTCAATTCTACTATACTAGTAGTAGTACCATTACATGTTGGATTTCGAGGTGCGTTAGATCACCCGACGCAAGCAGTGTCAAGAGGAAACTAACCAATGCATGTACAAGTTCATGGAAATTTAGCGGTCATTCATGCATTCGTTCTAATTAATGCCTCGGTAAACATAACTTCTTGAGAAAAACGAGCGTACTATGCAAACTACGAAATTAATTTGACCACTCACCGTCTACCTTGGTTGGAGAGATTTTGAAATTGAGCCATAAACTGGAAAGGAGGGAGTAGTAACTTTTGTCTCGATTACTATTTGTGGCCTTGTATAGATGCAAAATGTATTTTTTATAGTGGCCTTGTATAAGTAAATAGAGGGAGTACTAACCAAAGTACGTAGTAGGGACGAGGAGTAAACGGAGGGAGTAGTAAAATTTTCTCCTCGTGCTGCGAGCCACCGCGCGCGTGGGCGAGGGAGCGGGCGTAAAGGCGTACAGTAGTACAGTAGTAAGCTTCACCTCATCCTGCGAGCCACCGCGCCCGTGGGCGGGGGAGACGGCGTACTAAGCAAATTTCTCCTTGTTCTGCGAGTTGACGGGACACATCAAAAGTACTCCAGTGTATAGAGCCTTGCCTCTAAGGTAGGCCCCACATGGTTTGCCTCTTTTTTTAATTTAACATAACGTGTCAAGTCGCAATTTGTTTGTTCACCCGTGGTAGACGATCCTCCCTCCACCAAGTGGACAACCAGTACACCTGCCAAATTACCACGTGGGCTGCCTTTTTCGTACAGAAATGAGCTCCACCGTGTACTCGCGCGGGTGTGGTTGGGAAAGAGACGGGAGTACGTGCACCGTGCGTGCACCTCTTCTCTTCATGCACGTCCCCCACCTACGTGGGTGTGTGTGAGAGAGATACAAACCTAGACATAATGCGTCGTCCATCCCCATGCCTCCGCCCAGTCCGACCACCAGTCACCACCACGGCACCGCGCCCCACTCCTCCTCACCTTATCTCTCATATTTCTCCCTCCATTTTTATATACAAGGGGCCACTATCAAAATTACAATTTGCAGATATACAAGGCCACTAAAACTAATCGATGCAATATTAATGGTGTTTGCCTCGTGGTACTAGCAAAGGAGGACATTAATTATCCCTTGCATGCATGCGGGAGTCTGTAAAAAAATGCATCTTGATGTTCCGTGCAATGCACGGGCATCTTGCTAGTCCATGAAAACAACACATGGAAAAATTCCACGGCGAACGAGGGATTTGAATCTGTTGGGAGGGGCTGTTTGGATCTTGACCGGGGTAGCCAAAATATTGACGACCCTTTTGTCCACCGGTGCCTTTGACACCGATGAACGAGGAACGGCTCGGGTGCTCATGTTGTCATGCATCCTCCAGCGCGCACGTTGGAGACGAGCTCGCACGAGCTGTGTTTTTTTGTCCCACAACGCCGCCCGAGCCTCCCGCAGACCGACCGGCGACCCGCAAATTACGTCATCCAATCGTAGCCGCACACATTATGACAGCAACTCAACCAACCGGACGAAATTCACGCAAACACGTAGACAAACCGATATTTCATATAAACAACGACGGAAATCATATAAAATACCGGATTTTCACACAAACATGACGGATTTCATTACATTCAAATGAACTACGCGGTGCTAGTTCTAGACAGCACAGGTATGTAATACCTGGCCTAAATGGTCGCCCGCCGATCGATTTGTGTTCCTCATGTCCGGCAGCACGATCACCAGACTGCCGGGAGCCCCGGAGGTATGTGCTTCAGCGCAAAGGACGGCTCGCTTCCCCACTGCCCAATGGATATCATTGGCTGGTGCTGAAGATGATGCTGGCCGGCACCGGTTCGAGTTCATCACCGGCCACTACTTCGCCATGGCCGGCATCGGCTCGAGTTCATCCTAACATTCACCTCTTCCGAGGAGCCCATGCAGGGTCGACAAAGGTCCTCTCAACAAAGGATTCGGCAAGACACCTGCTGTGTACGCCGGCGTCGCCTCCGCGGTGGCCTTCATGGGACCCAAGCGGCGACGGCCTCCCGTGTTCTACTTCTCCTCGATGATGGCGGCAGACGCGGAGGCGCTGGCCACCGACTCATCGCTCTCCGTGCACCCGGCTTCTGTCGCTGCTTGCATGGCGCGGCCGCCGACATGGGAGTCTCGGCCACAGAAATGGGAGACGCGGTATGAGGCAGCGGCGTGGACGGCAGCAACGACGCCCGTGCGCTGCTCCTCATCGAGCTGGCCTGGAGGGGCGAGTTGCTGAACCACGCGCCGGATTGGGTCGGCAACTGGCTCTGTTGGGCGAGGAGAGGGAGGTGGATCAGCAAGCTGCATAGCTCATATCCGGCGGGCTACCCAGCCAGCTTGGATGCGGAATAACTACTCTTTCTAAGCCATTGTAAGAGGGGACAAAATGGTGGAGGAGATAGGGGAGCGGCGGGGGTGTGCGATTCTTGGCCGGCGTTTGGCCTCGTTTAAATAGGAGATTAAATAGATGGCGGACGGGAGGAGCTCGGCCGGTGTTGCGTTTAACGCCGGCCCGGTCATGAACGGACGTGTGTCCAGAGTGGGTTTCTCGGCTTCCACACGGGCGGGTTTCATGGAGGCGTTTGAATGCGGCATGGAGGCGTGTTCAGCCGGGCATGCCGCGAGTGGCGCCCTCGACTCTGACCTAGGACACCGCGCTGTTCTTGCACTGACGTGTGGGATCTTTGGGTGCATGGCCTGCATGTCAGTGACCCAACGCAGGCAGCACACAACAGAGGAACCTTTGGTGGGCCAGGGCGGTCAGAAGCGGGCATTTCATAAACCGATGATTGTTCATTGAGTGTGACGTCAGCTTTTTCATGTAGTTAAGCCTACTATGTTGATAGCCCGTTCGATACATTGTGATTCATAAAGACCGATGCAAACATCAATGTTCTGCTTATCACAGATAAGATTGATTAATACCCGTAACAATCCATGTCCTTAACAAAGGGTGCATGCACGTATACGTTGAGCGTGTGTCTTGCGTCGTGTGATGTGTGCATGCAGGCGTGCGAGTATTGTGTGCGTGCAAGGGTGCGTTTCAGTGTTGCATGCATGGGTGCATACGTGCGTGTGTTTGTGAGTGCATGTGTACGTGTCAGTGTTGCACGCCAGCATGTGTGCGTCTGTACGTTATGTGTACGTGTCAGTGTTGCACGCCTACATGCGTGCGTGTCTTGCGTGCGTGCATGTGTACGTGCGGGGTGAGGCTACATGTTAGTCGACTGACTTTTTCATCTCTGGTCATTAGATTTTCCAGCCGTTGGATACGAAATCAAGGGCCTCCAGTTTATCATCAAACTCCACCCCCGCGAGCCGCCAGCCACCACGGGCCGAACCGCCCGCCTCCGCCGCCCGCGGCCGGCCCGCCCTCCCCGAAACCACTCCCCACCGCCGGTCCACCGCCACATCGGCCATCCCTCTAGCCCCCCTCCCCCCCCCCGCGCCGAGCTTTTTCTCCGAGGATACCCACCCCACGGCCCAATGAACGCCCCCAACCGCCGGTGACTGCCAACCAGAGGTCTCACGACTTTGAATACCCACTGACCACTAGTTTATTACCATTTCTGTCCTTCATATATGCGCTGACGGGTGGGCCCTATGGTAATGTGCGCTGCTGAATGTGGACCGTTTGACTGGTTAATTGATCGTGTTATCAACAAATTACGGAGCTGTATGGTGAGCCAGTGACCGTATGATCACCCTAAAATGTACTCCTATTTTATTAACACAGTACAGACTCAAACTACCATTTCTTTCTTTCATATACGGGCTGACAGGTGGGCCCCACGGTTACGCGCCCTGATGGTGCAACACTAGTTGTGTCGTTTGACTGGTCAATTGATTGTGTCATCAACAAAATATGGAGTTGTACGGGTGAGCCACTGACAGTATAATCATGACATGTATTTGTTTAACACAGTACAGACGCAAGGGCTCATGTATACGCACAAGCACTCACCGCTATAAGCGCACACACGCGAACCCTACCCCTATGAGCACCTTTGAGAGAGTGGGCCAGCATATATGATCTTGAGATTTTACGAAGTCACCATAGGTGCCTCATAGTCGAGTGGAACGTCTCCTCCCACTGAACGTACATCACCGAAAAATACTAAAATTAACACAAGATAAATGCGAGCACCGAGACTTTAACCTTGGTGGGCTCAAGAAACCACTGTCCTCTAACCATCCAAGCACCTGTTGGTTAGCACGACAAAATGTATGTGGTGACCGTGATGAGCTTATTCTGAAGTCCAGTGACCATATCGTGCTTTCGCTTCAAATACAATGATCGTAAGTGTCGTCAACAAAATACGGAGCATGCATCAAATGCAAAGTCCATCGGTGTCATCAACAAAATATGGAGACGTATCGTGAGCTAGATACCATTGTACTATTGTATATGCTTATTTTCTTAGTGGCCGATTGTGTGTGTGGTGTGGTGGGCACATCATTTCTAGTTGTGGTGGGTCAACATGAAGACTCATGGGTCGGTTCCATCCTGCGCCACATATATGTTGGACCGAGACGTGTTATACGGAGACCCATGTGGAGGACTCGGCGTACAACACGAAGCTACCAGAGTTGGAGGACTCTATCCCCACTGGTGATAAGCCGACTATATATGATTTGTAACCCTAGGCCCTTAGTTTGTTATACAAGCTTGGGGGCTAGTTCGTCGATTGTATACACACACGCACAATGCCTGGTATTCACGTGTACTTTATACACACCCCTATCACTAATATACAGTACCAGGAGTAGGCTCTTTCTTCAACTGCAAGGGTCTGATCCGAACTAGGGTAAAACTTTGCCTCGTATTACCATCCAGCCTAACAGCCAGGGATATCGTACCGAATGATATGATGAAACCATATCTGCCAACTACTATTAGAGAGGTGTGTCAGGGGGGGGGCAATGTGTGCGAGAGAGGCCTAAAGATAATGTGCGTGCGGGAGACACGTAGGCACATATATGTGCATATAGAGGGCTAGTAGAGACCGTGCATGTGTATATATGCATGTGAGAGAAATAGTGTTTTCCAACTGAGATTAGTGAAAAGAGTGGTACATGTAGTCAGAAAGAGAGAGAGAAATAGAGAGAGCATGTGCGTGAGACACCCCGACACCCTGAGAGAGATTGTGAGCATGTGTGAAAGAGAAATGCCGATGCATATAAAGTGTGTGCAGTTATGCGTTAGATAGAGAGATATATAACGCGTTTGTGAGAACGGGGCGAGGCATAGTGCATCTACGTGTAAAAGGCGGTTCTACGCATTAAATTAAAATATAAATGGAATTATTATTTTTGGATGAGATCATGAATTTTGCAAAATTGCGTATGGACGAAAATCGGTCTATCAAACACCCATACTCTATTGAATTCTAGCATGTGCATGTGTTTATTTCATATTATTGAGCCATAGAGTGAGAGCGGTTTGAAATACAGGCAATGGATGTTTTTGCAATTCATATATAAACATTAATTAGTGCACTCCATGTTGTTAGTGTGAAGCACTTTATACATTTGTCACTTGCATGGATACATTCCAAATTGCTAGCTATGAAATAAAATACATGTCGAATTCAACATAAAGGGGGTTTCGAAGATTCGAATTCATAGGAAGTGCATTCATCTATTTGAACCCGAGATAATGGCATTCGTAAATCAGATGTAAAAGGGGACATCAATCTTTGTTGTGAGTTTGAACATGCTATATATATTCATACGCATATCTAACTTTTTTTTGCAACCAAGGAGATTATACCTGGAACCATGCATGAACTGAGGTAAGTTGCATATTTTTTAATATATACTCGTGTACAATGTATATTAAAATGTACCCCCCCCCCCCCATTCCAAAATAATCGTAGCTTTAGGATTTTCAAGAGTAAAGATTTGTGAAGTTTGACAAATCCTGAAAGTTCAATTCAAGAGAACCGAAAACGTTAATGCTTCTGCTCCCAAATATTGAACGAAGCGCCAAATAGGCCTCTGGTCACCAAAATCGCATGATACTAATGTTTTGGTGGTAGGAAATTACTGTCCTGACTCTGGCCCATGTAGCCTATCGGCCCAATGTCCAAAGGTCTAAACCGGGGTAGGTTTGTAACTTCACCAAGACGCCAGTATCAACCGCCTCCGAGAAGCATTCATACACCGTGGGCGCCTAAACACCCATGCACTCGGCCGAAATCTATCCCACCCACATTTGGGACACCTGACATGATTGTCCTACCCCCAACCCGCAATATGTCTGAAATTTAGATGGGGGCAAAGTTTGTAACTTTCCCCAAATTTCAAACAAGCGCGTCTCAAACCAAAACATTGTTCCCCCTTAGTTCCCCGCCTCCCTCCGTTTCCCCATTCATACTCCATGGGCGCGAAAACGCCCTCTCCACCAGCTGCGAAACCCCAGCCTCCTCCGTCCTCCACCCCATAGCGGCCAATCCACCGCCGCCCTCCTCCATCACGCCGGAGCCGGTACCCCGACGTCGTCGTCCAACGCAACTGCAACCGTGATGCCCTCAAGGACTTAGTAGCTGAAGCTGAGGCAGAGCTGCCTCCACGAAGCCAACGCCGACGTGCACCGTACCAGAACCACTCCGACCACGCCGTACTGTGCCTCACTACTGCGGCTCCACTGTCGCAACCGTCCACCGCACCGGAACTGTTCCCGCTACGCCGTCGTTCGCCGCCTCGGATCTGCTTCCCAGCCGCTGACAGACGGCCACCGCACCACACTCAACAACTTGGCCATGGGTTCGTCCAAGGTTGCACCGTCCTCCACAACTTCTGGTTTTCAGTGAACAACAAGATCGTAGGAAAAATAGAAGGAGGACACAGCACTGCCAGCAGAAAGAGGTACTCCTCTTCCCTTATTCATGCAAATCTTACGTCTCCGCTCACGCCGTATTCATCCCACGAAAGAAACTAGTTGAGCGCTTCTTACTGCATCTTCTTTGTGATACTAAATGCACAAGGTTTCCTCCCTTTTACTATTTCACCTTTGCTAGACGTCAGTAGCCCGCCTGGATTTCAATTCAGGGTCAGTCCAACCACAATTAAAACAGCAGCACCCGCTTAGGTGCGCGGAGCACCTAGTCCGCCTGTTCCCCGGGGAAGCGGCGCATCGGTGTCTATCATAGGGGTGTGGGGCACAGGAGCTGCTTGCGCCCGATCTGGAGGTCGGCGGGGCTTGAATGGATGGCCGAGGGGGCGGCGCCAAGCACGGCGGTGCGGTGAGGTCGAGGGGAGGGCGCAGGCAAGGGAGGAATACTGGGCCGGTGGTCGCTGGCGTTTCGAGGAAGATCGTCAACACTGACTAGCTGGAGGTAGATGAAGCCGATCTGCCCGTTCTTTGTACATCGGACGGCGCAGAAAAAATGGACTGACCTATTTGCTTTCAGTCGATTGTTATTTTCATAGAACCCTGTAGTAATTGAGTGTGCCATGCATGTTGTAGAGCTATCATATGTCTCCCGTCATTTATTCTCACCGACCTGCTATCTGCTACCTTTACACTGTACTAATTGTGCACACACTTCACCCATACTCACACTATTGTTTTTTTATGCATGGGTATTTCAGACTCTGACGCAGTGTTGATGAATGCAGAAAAGAAAAGACAAAAGTCGCTCCAGTGTAATTCGAAGATAAGCAGTAAGCGTTTCAGCGCTCTAATGGGTGCAGCGTCAGCAGTTGGAGACAGTAAACGTAGCTCTGCATGTTGCATATGGTGTCTAGCTTGTATTGCTTCCAATTTTGTTAAATTGCATCTGCTTACTTTACACATTATACCTTTGATAATGACATGCCTTCCTGTTTTTGATACATACTACATATGTCTATTAACCATGTTCGTACATCAAACTAATGCTCTTTTGTATCCCTCGTCAATCACTTATGATGAGACAGTCACCCGGGTAGGTTACTGTGAGACGCCCTACTCGTTTAAAGAGTGCAGTGTCATCCTCCCCACATGATTCTCAAGAAACAGCAAGGCTAAATGAAGATAGTCAACGTAGCTCTCTAGTTGATCACTTCAATTCCCCCACACCACCATCGCAGGTGCTTGCTCTTACTTGGCAGTGTGATATGTGGTTGCATGTTGCATATGGTGTCTACCTTGTAATGCTTCTAATTACGGTAAATTGCATCTGCTTAGTTAACACATTATACCTGTGAATATGACATGCCTTCCTGTTTTTGGTACATACTATGTCTTTCTATTAACCATGTTCTTACATCAAACTACTTCTCTTGTGTATCCCTCATCAATGCTCCTAATTTGTTAAATTGCATCTCCTTAGCTTACACATTATACATGTGAATATGACACGCCTTCCTTTTTTTGGTACATACTACATCTGCCTATCACACCATGTTCTTACATCAAACTACTGTTCTTGTGTATCCTGCGTCTATCGCTTATGATGAGACAGTCACGCGCGTGGGTTAATATGAGACGCAATACTCTTATAAAGAATACAATTTCATCCTCTCCACATGATTCTCAAGAAACAGCAAGCCTAAATGAAGATATTGAACGTTGGTCTGTACCTGAAGACAGCACTTCCCCTACACCACCATCACAGGTGCTTGCTCCAACTTCGCAGTGTGATATGTGGTTGCATGTTGCATACGGTGTCTAGCTTGTAATGCTTCTAATTAGGGTAAATTGCATCTGCTTAGTTTACACACTATACCTGTGAATATGACATGCCTTCCTATTTTTGGTACACACTACATCTATGTGTTAACCTTGTTCTTACATGAAACTACCTCTCTTCTGTATCCTGCATCAATCACTTACGATGAGTCACCTTTATTCGTTGCATATTGCATATTATTTCTACCTTGTTGCCATGTATTGCTTCTAATTTGGTCAAATACATTTGTTAGGGCACCCTTTTAATTTGGCATAGTGATATTGCTTTCATCTTTCATATGGTTTCTAGCTTGCATCGATTCTAACAAGTTCAAGCACCTTGTGCTTAGTTTACACTTTATACATCATACATGTCAATATGTCATGCCATCCTGTTTTTCATACATATTCCATCCTCCTACCATGCGGCTGCCTTACATGAAAGTAGTGTTCGTCAGTATCATGCATCAATAAGTTCTGAAGAGAAAATTTTATTCCTTTTTCTTGTGGGTTTGACTTGACAAGGCAAAATCAAGAAAGAGGAAGGAAAAGAGTAAGGAAGGCGATGATGGTGGTCCTCTGCAGCAACATAAACGGAGCATCTGTACCGATTCTCCTTGTACTGATAGTGCATTACATGGTCCAAGTCTCCGCTCCCCTACTCCACCATCCAAGGTGCTTGCTCTAACTTGGCAGTGTGATATCTGGTTGCATGTTGCATATGGTGTCTAGCTTGTATTGCTCCTAATTAGTGTAAACTGCATCTGCTTAGCTTACACATGATACATGTGAATATGACACGCTTTCCTGTTTTTGGTACATACTATATCTGTCTATCACACCATGTTCTTACATGAAACTACTCTTCTTGTGTATCCTGCATCAGTCACTTATGATGGGACACTTTAAGTTGGCAGTGTGATATTGGTTTGCATCTTGAATATGATTTGTAGCATGTATTGCTTCTAGTTTGATGAACGCCACCTATGACGAGACAATTTTAACTTGGCAGAGTGATATTGATTGCACCTTCCATATGGTGTCTTGCAGTGTTTCTAATTTGTTGAAGTGCCTTTTGCTTAGTTACCACATCATAGGTGTGAATATGTCATGCCGTCCATTTTTTCGTACATATTCCATCCTCGTATCATGACTTTGCCTTTCATCAGAGTAGTGTTCGTCAGTATCATGCATGAGTGAGTTCTGAAGAGCGAATGATATTCCTTTTTCTTGTCGGTATGACCTCACAATGCAAAATCAATAAAGCTGAAGGAAATTGGCAAGCCATTGGATGATGGTGGTCCTTCCGAGCAACTGAAACGGAGGTTCTCTATAGATTATACTCCGCCATCCTCCCAACAAGATTCACAAGACAACGCAAGGCTAGACAGTCAACGTAGCTGTGTAGATGATGAGCACATCTCCCCTACTCCACCATCACAGGTGCTTTCTCTAACTTGGCACTATTATATGTGGTTGCATGTTGCGTATGATGTCTAGCTTGTATTGCTTCTAACTTTGTTGAATTGCATCTGCTTACTTTACACATAATGCCTGTGAATATGACATGTGTTCCTGTTTCTACATCAGACTACTATTCTTGCATATCCCACATGAGTCACTTTTGATAAGGCACCTTTAAGTCGCCACTGTGATATTGGTTGTGTCTTGCATATGATTTCCAGCATATACTGCTTCTAATTTGTTGAAACGCCATACAGTTCGAACTTGGCAGAGTGATATTGGTTGCATCTTTCATATGGTGTCTTGCTTGCAGTGCTTCTAATTTGTTGAAATGCCTTCTGCTTAGTTACCACATCATAGGTGTGAATATGTCACACCATCCTGTTTTTCATACATATTCCATCCTCGCATCATGTGTTTGCCTTTCATCCGAGTAGTGTTCGTCAGTATCATGCATGAATGAGTTCTGAAGAGCGAATTTTATTCCTTTTTCTTATCGGTTTGACTTCACAATGCAAAATCATTACAGCTGAAGGAAATTAGTCCGGCAGTGGATGATGGTGGTCCTTCGGAGCAACTCAAACAGGGAGTCTCTACAGATTCTACTCCACCATCCTCCCAAAAAGATTCGCAAGACAACACAAGGTTGGACAGTCAACGTAGCTGTGTAGATGATGAGCACATCTCCCCTACTCCACCATCACAGGTGCTTGCTCTAACTTGACACTATTATATGTGGTTGCATGTTGCGTATGATGTCTAGCTTGTATTGCTTCTAACTTGAATTGCATCTGCTTACTTTACACATAATGCCTGTGAATATGACATGTGTTCCAGTTTCTAGAACATACGTGTACATGACGAGCACATCTCCCCTACTCCACCATCACAGGTCCTTGCTCTTACTTGGAACTGTTATACGTGGTTGCATTTTCCGTATGATGTCTAGTTTGTATTGCTTCTAATTATGTAGAATTGCATCTGCATAGCTTACAACTTATACCTGCAACGATCACTTACCCATAAGACACATTTAACCTGGGACTATGATGTAGGTTGCATCTTGCATTGTCTTCTAGCTTGTACTGCTTCTAATTTCTTGAAATGGCACTTACGACGAGACACTTTTTACCTGATAGAGTGATATTGGTTGCATGTTCATATGGTGCCTAGCTTCCGTTTCTTCTAATTTTGTTGAAATACCTTCCGCTTACTGTTTTTTCATACATATTCCATCCTCCTATCGTACATGTGAATATGAAACACTGTCTTTTTTTGTATATATTCCATCCTCCTATCCTGCGCTTGCCTTACATCAAAGTAGTGTTTGTCTGTATCATGCATCAACCAGTTATGCAGAGCTAATTTTATTCATCTTCTTGTGGTTTTGACTTCATAAGGCAATATCAGAAAATAGGAAGGAAAAGAGTAAGTTAGGGGATGTTGGTGGTACTCCGCACCGACGCAAACAGAGACTCTCTAGATTTGCCACTGCTACTGCTAATGAAGTTGAAGTCCCAAGTCTACATGATGAGTTCATCTCCCACACTCCACCATCGTAGGTGCTTTCTCTAAGTTGACAGTGTGATAATTGGTTTCATGTTGCATATGTTGTCTAGCATGTATTTCTTCTATTTTGATTAAATTGCACCTACTGAGTTTATACGTTATACATGTGCATATGACATGGCTTTCTGTGTCTAGAATACACTGCATCTATCTATCATACCATGTTCTTACATCAAAGTACTGCTATTGTGTATCCCGCATCAGTAACTCATGATTGGACGCTTTTAACATGGCAGTTTGATAGTGGTTGCATCTTGCATTGATTTCTACATTGTACTGCTTCTAATTTTTCGAATTGCCACTTATGACAAGACACTTTTAACTTGGCAAAGTAATATTGGTTGCATCTTTCATATGGTGTCTAGCTTGCATTACTTCTATTTTCTTGAAAATCCTTCTGCTTAGTTTGCACATCGTAGCTGTGAATATGTCATGCCGTCCTGTTTTTCTTACATATTCCATCCTCATACGGTTGTCTTACATAAAAGTATTGCTTGTCTGTATCATGCATCAATGAGTTCTGAAGAGTGATTTTATTCTTTTGTGTTGTGGGTACAGCTTGACATGGGAAAGTCAAAAAAGAGCAAGGAAAATAATATAGTAGGGAGTGTTGTTACTCGTCGGGTGAAACGGAAAAGGTTCTGTCGTCGAGATTCTGCTGGTACTTATAGTGCAGTAGAAGGTCCAAGTCCACCGGCTAAATCTACAAAAACAGTATCATCTGCTCCACCAGCTGCAGCATCCACTTCAACTCTACAGCATCTCAACCAGTTACTCGTTCGTTTTCTCCGGAACTGGCTAGTTCCCAAGCTATCTTCACACCTAACACTACTTCCGAAGCACTGCTGACACAACAGGACTTGGCAAGATCAGATGAACCTCATGAGCATCAACACCAAGACGGTACCTAACCGAGTCAATTTGCAGTTGCATGCTCCTTTATATGTACTCTCACAGTTTGATTTACACTAACACTTTCCATATTCGTTGTTGAACTAGCACCACAGCGCAAGCGGAAACAGACATCACGGATAATGCTTGACAGATTAACAAAATCTAAAGGAGGAAGAATGGAGATCCATTTTGAGGCAGGTTTAAAAAGGCCACGTGATGCTACAGAGTTAGCCAAGTTAGTATTAGAGGCAGCTGTTGCCGTTAGGTGTCATGCGCTTATCCTCCCAACGTGGATCCAGTACAGGAATGAGAAAGACAATACCCAGTTTAACACCTTCCTTGACCATTCATCCGTAAATGTTATTCATCACAATTAGTAATATTGTCTTGCTCTGTCCCATACTTTCTAGCTTCCTCCTAATAAGACTCACATTCTTTTTTCAACATATGAGGTTCAAGTTGGATCCGAAAGATGATGCAACTAAACAAGCATGCAGTCATGTTTTTCGGTCTGCTCTGCGACAGTATCGGTACCACCTTAGAAAATCTCACTTTGAAGGCAAGGCTAACAATGAAATCACCCAAACATCTCCAGTGGAATATATTACAGATGAAGACTGGACAGCCCTCGTTAAACACTAGTCTGATCCAAGGTATCAGGTAGGCTATATGTATTTGATCAAACCACATATTGAACTTGTATTTATGTATGTGCCTTACAAGTGTATCTTCTTCTAGGCTAACTATTTGAAGAACAAAACCAACCGTTCTAAAGTGAAATTCCAACAGACAACAGGATCTCGTAGCTATATTGCACACTGCGAGGCTCTTGTAAATAGCTGCTACTTCCTTCTTTTTTTGTGCCATATTATTGTATCTATATTGACTTGTTCCAAATACAGAGGAAAGCCCGTGCGGACCAAAAAGAACCTGAACCGAATGCAGTGCAAATCTTCAAGGATTGCCACACCAGCAAGATGAAGGGCATGAGCACACTAGTTCAAGCCGCTGTTGTAAGTCCTTACTCCTCCTGCCTTGAACTGATTGGTACTGTGATGTGTTCATTTAACTACTTGGTTTGCAGCCAATGTCAGTTACTCTGTTCACTTTTATACACAGTTGTCTTAACGTATCATTTCACCTTACATGGTTTAAAAGAGATGAAGGATATTCTTTCAGTCTTGATCTGTAATCTAGTTGTTATGTTCACGTGCACACACAATGATAAAATAGCCTGTTTGTTTTATATCTGTTTGCCCATGATATGAATGATGTCATACCATGTTCATCCTACTTTAAACCATGTCTCTTTATCCTTAGATGTCAACGAATGTGAGGAAATAGACAATACAATAGGCATGCTACATGGACATATCTTTCTAAAGTGATTTTATTATGTAGTTGGCACTACAATACATGCTAATGTATTACAATAATTCACCAAAATAAGTTATGTATAAACGTTTAACCTACTTTGTTTGTTTTTGTCTCATTAGTAACTTATCTGGTACACTAATCTACAAGTTCAAACTTCCAGGAAGCTATGGAACAAATGATTGAATAGCCACAACCACCTGAAGGTGACGAGGCTACTAGAGGCACAATGTCACCTCTTGCTGCAGTGCGTCAGTATCTCTCCACTAACAGTGCAAAAAGCACCTTCCTACGTAATTCTGGGTTGGTTGTCAAGGTAACCTCGTCCAAATCGCCTACTGAACAAAATCTTCCTGCTAGACAGAGTGATATATCTGTGCTCCAGACACAAGTCTAATCCCTAATGGACATTGTTTCGGAAACAAGAATAGTGGTTGAGAAATGTCATCAAGATATGAATGGTTTTGAAACCAGACTATCGGACATTCGCTTCGTTGTTGAAGAGCAATGGCGGAAAAAAGGTGGAGATCGTGCTGCTCCATCAGATTCTACAGCCTGAAACATTAGCACTCAGGTCAAATGATCTGTGCTTCTATACATCTGATGGTGCTTTTATCTGGAAGGACTGTAAACTTTATGCCAACAGGCCTTTTGTTGTATGATTGGAATTTATTTTGTTGTGATACAACATTTATGATGCTGCCACGGGCTGCAGTAATTATGATGCTATTTTTGTATAGTGTAGGTTTATCTTAGTAATGTATTCGGCCGAAAGCTTCGTAGGAGCCCAACATGCCAACATTGGTCGGGCCCATTCCAATTGGGCTAAAAACGATTACGGGCCGAAATTGGCATGTAGCCCACTAAAAATATCTGGGCTTAAATTAGCATAAGCTTTCAAATTTTTCTGGTAGGCCTGTGCCCATAGTGGTCCTTTAACAGGCCTAAACATAATTTGGGCCCTTAGTAAAAATAGGCCGTTTACAGGTGTAAATATCTCGAGCCCATAAAAACATGGGCCTTTAATAGACCGAAAGTGAGATTGGGCCCTGATTGTGACAAATAACCCACTCGACTTAGCAGGCCAAAATGGTGGCCCATTTACGATGCGGATATTTGACAGGCCGAAATTCGGACGGGCCGTAAATGCGCCGACCTAATACACGGGCCTTTAACAGGCCGGAACTTCGGTCGGGCTAGATTATCGTCATTTTTATATGGGCCGTTAATGGGCCCGATATGATGTTGGGCCACATATGGCCCATGGTTTACGTCCGGCGTTAACAGGCCAAAAATGACAACAGGCCGAAAGTGGCCCAAATCTATAGTGGGCCTCTAACAGGCCGAATGACAGACATGGACGAATATGACCCAAATCCTTCACGGTCGTTTATGGGCCAAAAGTTTTGATTGCCTGTAAATGGGCCCAAATGAAGCCGGACCTTTAACAGCCGAAAATACACCGGGCCGTAATTCGGCCCAATTACTTAGCGGACTGTTAACGGGCCAGAAGTGACCATGGGCCGCATTGATGACAAGTTTAGACCAGGCCATTGACGAGCCGATTTGATAGAGAATGTTGGGCCTTTAGCTGGGCCGGCCCATTATGGTCCGCTAAATTTTGTGGGCCTTTAGCTGGGCCAGCCCATTATGGTCCGCTAAATCTTATGGGCATTCGGTTGGGCCGGCCCATTTAAACTTTGTGGGCCACTTTTGGGCCGATCCACGTGTCAACATATCATAGGCCCATCTCGACCGTTGGATGAGTGACACCTGTGCCAACGCAGAGCTGACACGTGGATCCGTCAACCAATGAGAATTTTACACGTGGAAAATCGGCATTTGTCGTGGCTGTTAACGGGTTATCGGATCCAAAATCCGACCCGATAGCTTAACGGCATTCCGTTATTGTGGATGCCACGTGTCGGTCACCCTTGACGAAAGCACTTCTGTGACGCGCGAGTTATCGTCATGGAAGTGGACACTTCCGTGATGATAATTTTGGTAATGTCATGGAACACTTCTACGAGAGCACAGGTATGGCTATCTTGATTCTGTCATAAATTTTTCATGGATGTACATGCATGACAAAAAACGCGACCTACTGTGACAAACACGTATCATCACGGAAGTGTATTTTTTTGGTAGTGAACTCCTACTTCACCACCTCCGAGGAAATAATCACATGGGTATGGGCACTCCCCTTGGCAACTGCCAAGCTTGGGGGAGGTGCCCCGGCATCGTATCACCATCACACTCCTATCTTTACTGCTTTATTTAGTTCGATCCTTTTCGTAGTATCTTGATCTATTAGTTCGAAGTTTTGATATCAAGTAGTTTTGAGTTTTGCATTGTGATCCCTTTATGTAATCGAGTCAGTGTGCTATCTATAATAAAGATTAGTGTTGAGTCAAGGGCTTTGCTATGTTGCTATGATCTTGAGAAAGTAGAAAGAATAAAAGAGTTTATATTGGTCTTATGGATAGTGATAAATTCACACATAGAAAGTATGAGTCATAAAAATTGTTGAGAGTTGACGAACGTAGCCTTGGTCATCGTTGCAATTAATAGGAAGTGATAAGGAAAGAGGGGTTCACATATAAATATATTATCTTGGACACCTTTTATAATTGGGAGCACTCATTAAGTATGACATGTTAAAAGAGTTGACGTTGGACAAGGAAGACAACGTAATGGTCTATGTTTTCCGACATCTCAGTTAAAGTATATTGTCATTGACCTTCCAAATATGTTGAGCTTTCCTTTCCCCCTCATGCTAGCCAAATTCCTCGCACCAAGTAGAGATACTACTTGTGCTTCCAAATATCCTTAAACCTAGTTTTGCCATGAGAGTCCACCATACCTACCTTTGGATTGAGTAAGATTCTTCAAGTAAGTTGTCATCGGTGCAAGCAATAAAAATTGCTCTCTAAATATGTATGACTTATTAGTGTGGAGAAAATAAGCTTTGTACAAACTTGTTGTGGAAGTAATAAAAGCGACGGACTGCATAATAAAGGTCCACATACAAGGGGCAATATAAAGTGACGTTCTTTTGCATTAGATTTCGTGCATCAACCCTAAACGCGCATGACAACCTCTGCTTCCCTCTACGAAGGGCCTATCTTTTACTTTATGTTTTTACTTTATGCTTGAGTCAAGGTGATCCTCACCTTTCCCTTTTTCATTTTATCCTTTGGCAAGCTCTTCGTGTTTGAAATATCATGATATATATATCCAATTGGATGTAAGTTAGCATGAGCTATTATTGTTGACATCACCTAAAGGTGAATACGTTGGGAGGCAACACAATAAGCCCCTATCTTTCTCAGTGTCCGGCTGAAACTCAATAACCACAAGTATTGCGTGAGTGTTAGCAATTATAGAAGACTACTTGATAGTTGAGTATGTGAACTTGCTGAAAGGCTCTATTGTTGGCTCTTTCTGATGTTATGATAAATTGCACTTGCTTCAATGATTGAGATTATAGTTTATTAGTTCCTAATGAAGTTTCTGAACCGTACTTGACATTGTGAATTGCTTGTTACTTGAGCATAGGAAATCGTATGGCAAAATCTATATATGTTGCTGTTATTAGAATGATCATAATGCCCTCATGTCCGTATTTTATTTTTATCGACACCTATATCTCTAAACATGTGGACATATTTTCGATTTCGGCTTCCGCTTGAGGACAAGCGAGGTCTAAGCTTGGGGGAGTTGATACGTCCATTTTGCATCATGCTTTTATATCAATATTTATTGCATTATGGGCTGTTATTACACATTATATCTCAATACTTATGGCTATTCTCTCTTATTTTACAAGGTTTACAATGAAGAGGGGGAATGCCGGCAGCTGGAATTCTGGCTGGAAAAGGAGCAAACATTGGAAACCTATTCTGCACAGCTCCAAAAGTCCTGAGACTCCACAAAACAAAATTTTGGATTAATAAGAATTTATGAGCGAAGGAAATAGGCCAGGGGGCCCACACCCTGTCCAGGAGACAGGGGGCGCGCCCCCCTATAGGGCGCGCCCCCTATCTCCTGGGCCCCCTGGTGGGCCTCCGTTAACCATCTTCTGCTATATCATCACCTTTACCCTGGAAAATATCGTGGGCAAGCTTACGGGACGAAACTCCGCCGCCATGAGGCGGAACCTTGGCGGAATCAATCTAGGGCTCTGGCGGAGCTGTTCTGCCGGGGACACTTCCCTCCGGAGGAGGAAATCATCACCAACGTCATCACCAATGATCCTCTCATCGGGAGGGGGTCAATCTCCATCAACATCTTCACCAGCACCATCTCCTCTCAAAACCCTAGTTCATCTCTTGTATCCAATCTTGTATCAAAATGACAAATTGGTACCTGTGGGTTGCTAGTAGTGTTGATTACTCCTTGTAGTTGATGCCAATTGGTTTACTTGGTGGAAGATCATATGTTCAGATCCTTTATGCATATTATTACTCCTCTGATTATGCACATGAATATGCTTTGTGAGTAATTACATTTGTTCCCGAGGACTTGGGAGAAGCCTTGCTATTAGTAGTCATGTGAATTTGGTATTCGTTCGATATTTTGATGAGATGTATGTTGTCTTTTCCTCTAGTGGTGTTATGTGAACGTCGACTACATGACACTTCACCATTATTTGGGCCTAGAGGAAGGCATGGGGAAGTAATAAGTAGATGATGGGTTGCTAGAGTGACAGAATCTTAAACCCTAGTTTATGCGTTGCTTCGTTAGGGGTTGATATGGATCCATATGTTTAATGTTGTGGTTAGGTTTACCTTAATACCTCTTATTGTAGTTGCGGATGCTTGCAATAGAGGCTAATCATAAGTGGGATGCTTGTCCAAGTTAGGGCAGTACCCAAGTACCGGTCCACCCACATATCAAATTATCAAAGTTCCGATCGCGAATCTTATGAACGTGATGAGAACTAGCTTGACGATAATTCCCAATGTGTCCTCAGGAGCTCCTTCCTCATTATTAGAAATTGTCCAGGCTTATCCTTTGCTACATAAAGGATTGGGCCACCTTGCTGCACTTTATTTACTTTATTTACTTGTTACTCGTTACCATTTATCTTATCACAAAACTATCTATTACCTACAATTTCAGTGCTTGCAGAGAAAACCTTACTGAAAACTGCTTATCATTTCCTTCTGCTCCTTGTTGGGTTCGACACTCTTACTTATCGAAAAGACTACGATAGATCCCCTACACTTGTGGGTCATCACCTACTATTATACTCGCACTACTGACCTGACATGCTCTACCCTAGCCGCCGCTGTATCATATGGTTTCGCACCGTTCCAGATCTTAGCGCCGCCACACAATTCTTCTCCAGCCCTCCTTCCGGCGTGCACTGCGAGAAGGGACAGCAGTCCTCCGAACCCCGCTTTTCGTGATCCTGTACGGGAGAGGGGCGATCAGGTTTTTGGGGAGCACACTCCTGTGACTACTGCCAGCGATGACTTCCTCAATGACAGCCTTCTTCCCCGACCTCGGTAACCCCTTCGTCAACGACATGAGTGACAACATCAACCATAGCAATTCTGCTCCCATTGTGCAGTATGTGATTCTGTCCTCCTGGTTTAGTCCGCATCATTACTTTGATGTTTGCAATTGTCGTCATGATCTATTTACTGCCGGTTTGGATTAAACCTCATAGTAAATTGCTCATACATTCAACAATCCATTCCAAAAACCTGATTACAGGCAATTTACTCCGAGTGGTTTTGCTGTGCTTTTGAAGCCGCCTACTTTTAAGGGGGTGCAATATAAAAGGTGGCGCACAAGAGCAGTATATTGGTTTCAGATCATGTACTGCTATGACGCCACTAAGGGTAAGCCTGAGGGCGATCTTAATCCTACACAGGAGGAAGCTTTTCAGAACATGGATACCTTGTTCAAAGCCGCCCTACTGAGTGTTCTTGACGATTCCATTGTGGATTTATATATGTCATTTGACAGCGGAAAAGACACGTGGGTTGCACTCGAGGCCACGTTTGGGCCCTCGGGCGCTGGCAACGAGTTGTACGTCATGGAGCAATTCTGTGACTACAAGATGACTGATGAGCGCTCTGTTGTTCAGCAGACTCATGAGATACAGTCACTCTCTAAGGAAATTGAGTACTTTAAGTGTGTGTTGCCAGACAAATTTGTTGCTGGGACCATCATTGCCAAGCTTCCACCTTCGTGGAACGATTTTGCTACTTCTCTGAAAAACAAGAGACCTGAGTTTTCTATTTTGGATCTCATTAGCACTCTTGATTTTGAGGAGAAGGCGAGAGCAAAAGACACACGTGATCGGGTCGCTGAGGGAGCTTCTAGTACCCACATGGTACACGAGAAGAACTTCCAGCCTAACCAGCCCCAAAACAACAAGAACAAACCTCAAGGGAAAGGCAAGTTTGATGCAAAGAACAAGCTGTCACATTCTACCAACTTCAAGAAGAATTCTCATAATGGGAAATGATACAAACCTCAATTTTGGTAGCATCGCAAAAAATTTATATGGCTACATCTACCTGCTGTCAGCTAACCTCATGGTGCTCCAGGTATTCCTACATTCATAACTACGTACAATGACCACCGCAAGATGAAATTAGCTTATTCGTACGTTGACTTGCTAAATGCAGTGCGAAACGACCCTGTCATGTGTGGAGGAGCAAACAAGCAGTGCAGCTGAAGGTGGAAATCAACCAAGGACTTACGAAATTATATATAATCTTCCTCAGCCAGGTCAGTATCCCCTTCGTCCAGATGATCATGTTTTGTCATGCCGAGTTATTGATATGTGCTACAGTTTTGCAACACCGTTTAAGTATAGCTACTGTTTTCCTATCTTTTCAGATTCAGGACAATGAATATGATTTCAGGGGAACTGCACAATGGACTCATGTTGAGTCATCTCTATTGCCTCATGTGTTTGCTGCAAATGTGTCAGCATCAATTGCAAGATGAGGCAGCTAGCTAGCCGTGGAGTTGCCAACATGCTCAAAGTGCTCGCAACATTGAGAAGAAACAAGCATGCCCAGGAAATTAATGCATGCGCAGGGAGGCCTGTCGGTGTCAAAACCGGCGGATATCGGGTAGGGGGTCCCGAACTGTGCGTCTAAGACTAATGGTAACAGGAGGTAGGGGACACGATGTTTTACCCAGGTTCAGGCCCTCTCGATGGAGGTAATACCCTACTTCCTAGTTGATTGATCTTGATGATATGAGTATTACAAGAGTTGATCTACCACGATATCATAGAGGCTAAACCCTAGAAGCTAGCCTATGATTATGATTGTTCTTGTCCTACGGACTAAATCCTTCGGTTTATATAGACACCGGAGGGGGCTAGGGCTACACAGAGTCGGTTACAGAGAAGGAAATCTACATATCTGAATATCCAAGCTTGCCTTCCACGCAAAGGAGAGTCCCATCCGGACACGGGACGAAGTCTTCAATCTTGTATCTTCATAGTCCAACAGTCCGGCCAAAGTATATAGTCCGGCTGTCCGAGAACCCCTTAATCCAGGACTCCCTCAGTAGCCCCTGAACCATGCTTCAATGACGATGAGTCCGGCGTGCAGATTGTCGTCGGCATTGCAAGGCGGGTTCCTTCTCCGAATACTCCATAGAAGAATTAGAACACAAGGATCGTGTCCGGCTCTGCAAAACAAATTCCACACACCACCGTAGAGAATATAATTTTCCACAAATCTAATCTGCTGACAGCTTTTTATAGCGTGACGTCACACCGTGGCCCGGTCATTATTAGAACCGTTTTCATAACCTGCCGATGCACATACCGCGAGGCGGTTTTATCAGCACGTCTCGTCGAAGCAGAGATCGTGTCCCCCCATTGCGGGATTTTCATTAATATGGGTGTGGCTAACCCAACCGTGCCATCAATCGTGGCGCTTGGGGGAATAAGCATTTTTAGCGGGCAAGTGGGGAGGCGCAGGATCTTTGCTACCTTCAAAAGGGAATAAGAACCTCCCCATTCACCCACGCCCTTCTCTATTAATCCATTTCGTTCCGCTCGAGCCCTAGTGCCCAAGCGCACCTCTTCTCCGCCCAAAAAGGCTTCCCGAAGATGTCTGGATCTGGAGCAGGAGGCAAGTGGATGGCCTCTACCATCCGGGAGAAGGATATCAAAAAGCTTCGAGGGGTCGGGTATCTGGCCAAGAGAATTAGCCATTGTCTTCTGACGGCGGGACAAATCGTCCCCACCCCGGAACCCCACGAGAGGGTGGTATTTCTTCCTCACTTTGTCCGCGGGCTAGGGTTCCCCCTCCACCCATTTGTTCGCGACATCATGTATTACTACGGTATTGATTTCCATGATCTATCCCCAAATTCCTTCCTCAACATCTCGACATTCATAGTCGTGTGCGAGGCCTTTCTCCGCGTCCCACCGCACTTCGGCTTATGGCTAAAGATTTTTAATGTAAAGCCCATGGTAGTGAGCGGCGAGCATGCTGAATGCGGAGTCACCATGGTGAGCAAGATGCCCAATGTTACATGGCCGTTAGGGACTTTCAACGATTCCGTCAAGGAGTGGCGCAGCAGTGGTTCTACATCACTGAGCCATGTGGCAAGGAGTGGACCGCTGTTCCGGAGTTCAGATCCGGTGCCCCCCTGCGACTTATGTCCTTGCACAAGAAGGGCCTGAACTGGGCTTCGTCTGACTAGCTATCAGAGCTCCAAATGCGCGTCCAAGACGTGGAAGACAAGGGCATTAAGCTTGTCAATGTAGTCCAGGTGATGTTAGTTCGCCGGATTCTACCTTGTCAACACCGGGCTTGCAATCTATGGGAGTTCGACCCGGCCAAGCACCAGACCTTGTCAGAGCTCTTTGGCTCTTTGCATAAGGACATATGGAAGGTGCTTTTCAAGTCCGACAAACCATGGCTGGACTCCGCCGAGGATCGCGGGTACCAACTGTCCCGTCCGGCTAGTCCGGTAAGTGATCACTTGTTGACAGTTCATGTGTTTCATTCGCATATGTTTTAAGAAAATGCCTGAAGTGTTTCCCCCAAATTTCTTAGGGTTGGGCGAAGAAGGCGGGGCGGATCTACTGTCCGGCCCCGCTACCAGAAGAACCAGCCGGCCCACTTCTGACGAAGATGTTGGTCCCGGCGCCCTATAAGGCGCCGAAGAAGAAGGCCGAAAAGGAGGCCAAGAAGACCAGGGGTGGTCTCCGTCGCCGTGGTCCCCCAGACACCAAATCCGAGGACTCCCATGCCTTTCTTCCTCTGAAGAGGACGGGGAGGAGGAGGAGGATGAATCCCCCGCGGGGGGAAATAAGAAAAGATCGGCCTCCAACTCCTTGGAGGCCGATTCGCCCAAGAGGGGAAGAACTCCTCTTCAAGAGGAGCCCATCGGCGCCACTGATAGCAGCCTGGAGTGGGATCCCAGGGCCGAACCCCTGGTGAACTCGTAAGTATAAAATCCGAACACACTCATGCGTCCGGACTTGTCATGGCATCACATTCTAGTCTAAGCCGTGCTTTTCTTGTTCAGTCCGGCGAAGCCCCGCGCCGAACAATCCTCGTCAGAAGATCTGCTGGGTTCGGATGCTATGGGGAGCGGGACACCCCTGAAGGCCTCCTCCTCCAAACGTAGGAAGGAAACCAAGGTTTCGTCCCAGAAGGACCCAGGTCACGGAGGAGGGGAGAAGGTCGCAAACGAGGCGCCAGGAGGCCATACTTGTGGGGCCGGTTACACAGGAGAGAAAGCTACCATGGGTGTCGACGGCGGGGGTCATCCTGAATCCGGACTCAAGCCAGACATGATTCTAGAGACCCATAAGGTCCCCGAGTCCCATCCACCGGCCGCCTCTGTTCAACCAGAGGTGTCAGATACTTTATCGGCGGCGCTGAAGGGTGCCTCCATCGTTGATGAGCACCGTGCCCTCATGGGTGCGGTGATTGAGAAGATTCAGTCCGCTGAGAGTGGACTGAACAAATCCTGTGTCAGCCTCATAAGAGGCTTTGAGGTATGTTTTATGAGTTTCTGGGAGAATGTCATGGTATAGATAGTAGCCCCTGATACACTGTTCGGTGAAAGAGAAAACCGAACAGGGGATCAAATTCATGTTCGCAGGAGACTCGCTTGATGACATTTATCACTCTTTTTAGCCGGCAGGCATCTGTAGCGACTGCCGCCTCTCAAGCTGCAGAGGTATCCGGACTGAGGCATAGTCTGGAGAGGGCCGAAGGAGAACTTGGCCAAGTGAAGAGACAGCTGGAGGATAATCAAGGTATGTAGAAACCTTGTTTATGTAGCACGAAAGGATGAGTGTGCATGATAACAATATTTTGATCATGTGCTCTAGGGGTGTCGGCCGAAATTGAGGCCTTGAAGAGGGCTGTGGCTAAAGCCGAGAGGAAAGTAGCCGCAGAGCAGGTGCTCCGTGAGAAGCACGAGGCCAGAGTTATTGAGGCTGAGCAAGAGCTTCATGAGGCCGTGCGGAAATGCGAGACCCTGGAGCAGAGTTTAGCAGGGAAAGAATCCTAACTCTCCCAGGTTCGCCAAGTCGCAAGTGATGCCCGGGGGGAAGTCCAAGGTGCCCTGAAGGAAATCCAGGAGGCGAGGAAGATAGCGGCTGGTAAGGCTTTTTCTGTAAAAAGCAAGTATAGGAGATGAGGAAATCAAATTTGACAATCTTGAGTTTTGATGTATACAAGGGTATTTGCGGAGCTACCGCGCAGCATATCTGATGCCGCCCAATTCTACCGAGCCAAAGGGGGGAATACTGCGGATAAGCTCTTCTGGGTGCAGTATCTGGCGCCGAATTATCCGATGCCTTTCTCCGATCAGCTGAAGCAGCTGGTCGAGCTGCACAAGGCGGCGGAATTAGCCATGAATGATTTAATTATCCGGCTGTGGCCTGCTGAGCCGATTCCAAGCAACTACTTCGGGCTCGTAAAGCGGCTTGTAAGTGCCTGCCCTCGACTCGAAGTCATCAAGCGGTCGGTCTGCATAGAGGGTGCGCGAATGGCCTTCGCCCGTGCCAAGGTGCATTGGGGGAAGATGGATGCAGAAAAGCTGATGACCGAGGGACCACCGGAGGGGAAGGAGCACTGCAAGCCCAAACTGTATTATGAAGATGTCTTGAAAGGAGCCCGTCTTGCGGCGGAGCAATGCACCAAGGACATTATATTTCCATAAAGACAGTCATATTCGTCCTTTGTAATATGTGAACAAGAGCATTCTTATCATCTATTGCTTGCTGTTTGAAAGTTTTTCGTCCTGTGCGGCCGTTTTATATATTAATCCTGGGAGTCGGCCAGTCGTCGGCTTTCGCCCGCAGGTAGTGAGTGCAGGGGTGTTCGGGATAAACCTGAGCACTCTTTACCCCAGTTTTGGGTCCCTCAAGGAGGTGCTCAGCAAATTGAACCAGGCAATCAAACTATAGGGCTTTATCACTCTCACTTAGCCATAGGAGTTGTTACGAGGAAGGTAGGCGCAGCCCCTGGTGTTCGGAAGACCGCACTAGGGGCTCTATAAGCGCCTGATCGGAAAAGGCCAATCCGTCGCACGCTGCATTGGTTATAGCTTAAAGATTTTAGAACCTCTCAAACAGTTGACCAGCTCTCGCTGCATCATGACAGTTAGTTTTCGGCTTTCTCTACTGAGGCGCTCGTTCGAAAGAACCGGGACACAATCGCAGTAGTTCTCCCAGTGCTACCTTAGCCGATATAGCGGAACGTAAGGTACCAAAACATAGGAGCCGGACAAATCCAACTATTGACCCAAGACATGATTCGGAATTGATGCAAATAATGCTATAAGTTTGGGGTGTCGGACTACCGTGAAGGTGCTCGGCCCCTGGCATATTAAGGCATATCGCGATAAGAAGCCGCCTTTTAACAAAAGAGTTTTAAAAAAGAGATAGCAGAAGGTGAGCAGCACATAAATCCACATGTTGTATTTGAGTAATATGTCAATGCGTATGAGTATAGGTGATGTGATAAAAAGAAATATGATTGCGGAACCTGCTGATACCGGGCGTGCGGAAGTTGTGTTCGGATTCGGGGTGTAGTTGGACGATTACAGGGGAATATCTAGAGGTTCCCTGATGCGCTCGAACTGTTCCCACGCCCTCCACCATAGCCTTCGTAAAGGTGAACCTGTAAAGAAAACATAAGAAATGGTTTTGCGCCACCTGGCGGTTGAGCTGCCGTATGTGGCTTGTATTATTCTTTTCCAGAGTGTTTTTAATTAATCTCCGGGCGGGCTGGGCTATCCTGCCGCGCAATAGTTCGGACTCCTTTGATGGTGTCCGGGAGTTTGGCCTTCGACTCGAGGTTCGACTGTAAGGTGCCATCTGTTGTTCTTGCTGTTAAAGCGGTGGTAGACTCTTCGGCGGTGAGGGGGAATTTGGACCTGCCATTAACAGTGATGATGCCGCGTGGACCGGGCATCTTTAATTTACGGTAGGCATAATGTGGCACCACGATGAACCGAGCGAATGCAGTTCGTCCGAGCAGTGCCTGATGGTTGCTGCGAAAGGGGACGATGTCGAAGACTACATCTTCGGTACGGTGACTGTCCGGAGATACGAAGACCACTTCTAGTGTGATTGAGCCCGTGCAACAGGCCTCTACACCTGGTATTATACCTTTAAAGGTGGTTTTGGTGGACTTAATCCTTGAGGGGTTGATGCCCATTTTGCGCACTGTATCATGGTAAAGCAGATTCAGGCTGCTGCCTCTGTCCATAAGGACTTGTGTGAGGTGGAATCCGTCAATGATGGGGTCGAGGACCAATGCGGCCGAACCGCTATGACGGATACTGGTAGGATGGTCCCTGCGATCGAAGGTGATCGGGCAAGAGGACCATGGGTTGAACTTTGGGTCGATTGTATAGACCTCCCTTGGTGCACGTTTCCACTTGGGAATGTGCCTTGCACATATCATATTCACCGTTTTCATCTGGGGAGGGAATTTCATCTTTCCTCCTGTATTCGGTGGTCGGGGCTCTTCGTCGTCGTCGTCGCTTTGAGACCCCTTCCTCTTGTTTTCGGCGTCTCACCTGCCGGCTTGTCTGAACACCCAGCATTCTCTATTGGTGTGGTTGGCTGGCTTTCCAGGGGTGCCGTGAATTTGGCATGGACGGTCAAGTATGCGGTCAAAATTGGACGGGCCTGAATTGTTTTTGTTAAATGGTTTCTTCCGCTGACCGGATTTGGAGCCGCTGAATCCGGCATTGACTGACGTTTCTTCGGGATTATCATCGTTTTTGCGGCGCTTGTGTTTGTTGCGTCATGAGTTGTCGTTGCTATCCTTGGCTTTTGATGTGCCGGGATTGCTTGCTGTATTGTTGCTACGAGCCAACCAGCTATCCTCGCTCGCGCAAAAGCGGGTCATGAGTGTTGTGAGAGCTACCATGGACTTTGGCTTTTCCTGGCCGAGGTGTCGGGCAAGCCATCTCGCTTCTCCCCTCCAAGGATTGCTGCCGCACACAAGTCCTCTCAACTCGGTGGCACCCTCTATGGCGCACCGCGCCCCTCAATCTCGAATGTCGTCAGATATCTGTCCTTCCTGAATTTGATCTCCTTAGAGCCATCGTCTCTTCTCAGCAGTAGGGCCCCGTTCAATGCCTCTGCATCCCCACACGCTACCAGCTGTCCATACCCGGCAAGGTGGACACTTGGCTGACATCCCCTGAATTCGGAAAACTCCAACAGTTTGAATTGTACCATTACCACAAAAGTTTCATACCACGAACACACCAAGAATTCGTGCCCACACCACCGTTGTCCATCTCGCGGTTTTCCTCCTCTCTCCACACCGCCACCTTCGCTCGGTGCCATCTACCAGACGCTTTGACTCCCACTGCTAAAAAAACTTTCGCTTGTGGTGGTTTATCTGTCGGAGGCCTCACTGCACAGCATCATCCACTCCAGTTGCCCTGCCCTGGAGCGCTTGTTGATTGTTTTGTGAATAGAAATCGGTATCAGTTGTCTGCAAATAAAGTCGCCTCACCTTAAAAGCATTGGAATTTGATTTAAAGGATAGCAGCTCATCATCGAAGATGCCCCTTCACTTGAAAGGTTGCTCCTTGATAATTGTTATACACCTTCACAAATAACTGTCGTCTCTGTGCAAAAACTGGAGACCTCGGGTGTAATTCGTGACCCATTTAATAATCACAAGGAGTTGGTGTTTGGCTCCTCACTTTTTCAGGTACTGTATATTATCATCTACACATTTGTAATCATATGCTGCATTTTTCATTTGTGCGCATAAGTTTTATATCATCTTGGAGTACACTTTGTGTACTAATATTATGTTATATGCTCAATGAAGAGTTCATCCATTGATAGCCTATCAATGCTGTTGGATTCTGTCAAGATCATATATAGAATGTATAGTTTTGATCTAGACATAATTATTGGCTTGTTGCGCTGCTTTCGATCTCTGGAGAATTTATACATAGAGGTGATGATTTCATGCACATTGAAAGCCCGTATATATTGTACTAGAATTAACTGTTCAGCTGTCGTTCTTTCGACATACTCTTTTTTCAGACCTTAACTGCTTTCAATCTTCATGTCTACTTAGGCAGAACCACATGGAGAAAAACATATAACCAATCAGTGGCGTAATAAGCACAAGGATTTTCTCAGTTCTCATGACATTCGTTTGAGGACAATAACGATGGAACAATATGCATCCAACCAGGCAAACAGAAGCTTTGTCACATTCTTCCTATTGAATGCGAGGTTACTATTGTCCATGAGGCTTAATTTTTACCGCAAGAGGTTTCTCATGGACGGACATGTTGAACAACAAAAAAAGAAGTTTCGGGTGGACAAAATGGGCTTCTAAACGTGCTTGGCTTCTATTTACAACAAGTTGTAGTCATCCTGAAATAAATTTTTTTGCACAGGATGTTGATTTTATGGATCAGACCGATCCATTTGTTTGTGACATCAAAAAAGAGTGGTTGGGTTAGATGTTACTGTCATGTTCAATCTGGGTTTTGTATAGAAATTTGATGAACAATTAATCCTTGGGCTTTTTGTACCGTATGTACGCTTGAGTTGCATGTTGTTGCCCTCGTACTCCCCTCCACCTGCCACTACACTGCCGCACCTTCCACGGCTGTTGTTCATTCCCGTCCGAGGCCTCGCCGTCGTTCTCCGCTTCGCTCGCTGTGCCCGCTGCCGTCTGGCGTTGTCAACATGGTCAACAACCAAGAGGAATCAGGAGATGATTGTACGTGGAGAGGCTGACAGTAGGGACCCACCTGGGTCATTGCATTTCGCAAGCAGGTGCCTCGTTATTACAAGCCAAAAAAATACTTCCTCCTAATTGTTTGACAAATAGGTCCCACGGCATTGTCAGTGTAGTCAATAAACGAGAAAATTACACAACGAGCGGGTAACACCAGGTACCCAGCAGCTTGCCCAGTTGTTTTTTAGTTTCAGAGACGGAGCTCAACTGCGCGTTGTGCAGGGGCTATGGCCCGTCTAGCCCACGCTTACGCTTTTATTAAGCACATGACGAGCCTAGTTGATATATTTTTTCTCTCTGAAATTGGCTAGCCCAGTTCTTTTTTTTGGAGAATACCAAAATCGAGGCCTACTTGCTTTTCTCAGCCCTGCTGGGCTGCAAATCTTTCAAGACGAGGAGGGATGTAAGTAGTAAGAAATGGGCTTCCCCAGAAAATGGGCTATAAGTTGTAAGAAATGGGCTGTAAATTTTTAAACCAAAGCCAATCGGCAATTGCATTAAAATATCATTTTTTCAGGATTTCTCTACTCTCTACTCTTATAAAAAACAAAGCCAACTGGCAATTACATTAAAACATAATCTTTTCTCCCACAAGATAAACTACTCATACAAATGCATCTTCATGTTCCGTGCAACGAACAGGCATCTTGCTAGTTAAGATTCTAAATTTCATTCATTTTTTTGCGGAGAATTGTATTTTGAATTTTATTTTGATATAATTTTTTGAAAATTATTTTTAATGTGACTCAAAATTTCATGATTAAAAGAGTTCGGACCCCACCGAAATATGCAAAATTTCATTGAATGTTTTAGCAGTGCCAAGAATATATGGTCTGTAATGCTAATAAAAAGAATATGGGCTTCAAATATCCTTAAGAATTAGCAAATGGGTGTAAATTATTGAAAATAATGGCTAATGGGCTGTATGGTGTTATTCACAAATTTGGAGGCTGACTTCTGGGTCTACTAGGTTGACGATGACGCTTTCCTAGAAAAAATTGACGCGTACGCAAGGCTTTGTCAACTTAGTCAACACACAGCAGTGACTGTTGGATGTCCATCCAATGGCCACCGTGCTTCTTCAATCTCTGATCTTCCTGCTCCAGCCTCCCAAACCAGCGCTGGCAGGACTGCCTGCTGGTTGGCTGTGCTTCCGCCAGGCCATCCCTCTAACCACCCACACATCCTGTTATTTTCCGGCGACGTCAGCCTCATCGCGCAGCCGACCAGTCAGCGCTTGTACTCCCCTTAGCGTGGGCATCCGCTGTGTTGACTTCGACGGCTCCGAGTGGTTCTCTTCCTGGGCCTCGCCCTCGTCCACCGCATTTGTGTTCTCGGCGCGGTGAGGTCAACATGGTCAACAAACAACAGCCATCGGAAGAGGCTGACAGTAGGGGCCCACACAGGGAAATGCCTCCTTATTACGTGTGAAATAATGATTCCTCAACCTGATAGCTGGGACCCACCGGAAGGGCCTCTGTATTTCGTGAAAAAAACGTTCCCCCCACTGTCAGCTCGGACCCACTGGAAGTGCCTCCTTTTTACGCACAAAAAAAATGAATGCCCCCTGCTAGCTGGGACTCACATTGGTGGGAGGCTTAATTGTGGCCTACTAAGTTGACAAGGACGGAGGGCTTTGTCAACTTAGTCAATATGAATGATTCTAGCTCCATGGACTGTATGATGTCCATCCAACGGCTGTAGTGCTTCTTCGGCCTCTGGTCTGCGTGCTCCAGCCGCCCAAAGCAGCGCCGGTCGTGCCGCATGTTCCTGCCTCCCGTGGACGGCTGTGATGCCGTGGAGGCCTCACTGCCCCCTACTACTCCCACCTCTGGCCAGGCCATCCCTCCACTCACCCACACCCCCTATTATTCTGCGGCGACGGCAGCCTCACACCATAGCCGAACCAGTGAACCCTCGTACTCCTCTTCACGTGGGCATCCACTGCTGCGTCTTCCCCGGCTCCGTGTCGTCCCCTTCCAAGGCCTTGTTGTCGTCCACCACCGTGGTGCTCTCGGCGCGGCGTGGTCAATGTGGTCAACGACCGACTTCCATCGGAAGAGTACTGTACGTGGAGAGGCTGACAGCTGGGTCCACGGCAGCCGCAAGGAAGTGCCTCCTTATTACGTGCAAAATAATTATTCCTCCACCTCACAGCGGGGACCCACCGGACGGGCCACCGTATTTCACGAAGAAACGATTCGCCCCCTGACTGCTGGGACCCACCAGCTACATCTTCGCACGCAAGGAAGTGCATCCGGGGAAAAAACGATTCGCCCCCCTTACTGCTGGGACCCACCAGCTACTTCTTCGCACGCAAGGAAGTGCGTCCGGGCAAAAAAATGATTCGTCCCCCCTGACTGCTGGGACCCACCAGCTACATCTTCGCACGCAAGGAAGTGCCTGATAGTCGGGACCCACCTGGTCGAAGCGTACGTAGCGTTGTCATTCTGGTCACGAACGTGTACGTACATACTGGTCGATGTAGAGGCGTGCACGTGTCGTAGTAGAGGCGCGCACGTAGCATGTACACGTACGTACAACGGCCAGGGTGCAAGAAAGTAAATACGGCCACGTACGTACATACGGGTGGGGTCTCGAACGCCTACTCACGTGTATGTACGGCCAGGGCTCATGTACATGGCTGGGTCGGAACGGAGAAACTGCGTCTCTGTCATGTTCATGGGGAGGCAACAGAATGCGTCGTGTTCATCGGGAGGCAACGGAATGCATCATGTTCATCGGGAGGCAATGGAACGCGTGGGAGCCAACCGGCTTGGATGGAACAGGTGATGGAAACGAGGCCTGGCGTACCGCAGAACGGAGGAAACGGCCTTGTGTTCGACTGGCCACGTTCGAAACGGGATCTTGTTCATCGGGAGGGGTCTAGCGTACCGCAAAACGGAGGAAACGGACTTGTGTTTGACCTCCTACGGTCGAAATGGGGTCCTGTTGATCGGGAGGGGTGTGGCGTACCGCAAAACGGACGAAACGGACTTGTGTTGGAGCGCTACGGTCGAAATAGGGGTCCTGTTCATCGGGAGGGGTGTGGCGTACCGCAAAACGGGACTTCACGGGATACTGTTCATCTCCACCGTTGACCTCCCCCAGCCTCCACGGGCTACTGTTCATCCACCGTCGACCTCCTCCAGACTCCACCTGCGACTGTTCATCCACATGTTCCTGTTCATCCAGCCTCCATCGCGCGCTACTCCACCGGCTACTGTTCAACCACCCCTCTCCACGAGCTCCTGTTCAACCACCCCTCCATGGGCTACTGTTCATCCACCCCTCCACCTTCTACTGTTCATCCAGCCCTCCACGGGGTCATCCTGTTCATCGAGCCCTCCACGGGGTCCTATTCATCCAGCCCCAACCGGCTCGATCGATCGGGGTCCTGTTCATCCAGAGGCAACGCCACGGGGTCCTGTTTATCCACCCCCACCGCTCACTGTTCATCCACCCCCCTGCAATGCTCACTGTTCATCCAGAGGCAACATTGATTGGCTTCAGTTAGCAGCAGTAGCGAAGGAATCACTCGATCGGGTTCAGTTAATAGCCGTCGATTGATCGCTTGGCTTCAGTAACCCGTAGCCTGCAGTGCAATCGCTCGGGTTCAGTTAGAGCCCAATGCCTCGCTCGGGTTCAGTTCGAGCCAACGCCTCACACACACGCGCGTACGTGTACGAGAGAAACGCGCATCGCTCGGCCCCCGACCACCCACCGTAACCGGGAACTCCCCGAAATTTTCCTCTCCCTCGCTTCTACCACGGTTTTTTCCGTCATGGACGGCCCAAAGAATGTCATGCAGCTGCGTCTCCAGCCTGCCCAGGACGAAAAGCCGTTTCTGTCATGATATTTTTTTCATAGAAGTAGGAGCCCACCACATCTATGATGATACCGGATTTTGTCACAATTATTGTCATAGAAGTGTCATAAGTATGACAGAATTTTTTTTCGATCGGCCCAAAATGTCACGGATGTGTCTTTTTTTGTAGTGCATAGTTAGGTTTGTCCGACTCGGACCTTTGTTGGCATTCTGGGAACGGGGGTTCCTAGACTTGCCTTCCTCCGGCCTGTGGCGTGGCTCAAGTGGTGGCCCAGTACGGCCCATCTTCATCAACGCAAACTCAAGATCCTCGCGAGGGGCCAGGCCTCGCGGGGCGGACGACTCAAGGCTTCCTCAGGAGCGACCTCACCAGGCAAGCTCGCGAGGAGGCGAAGAGATCAAGGCAAGGGTACCTCAAGAGGTACCCATGACGCAAGCCATGACGATCGAGGCCAGGTGGGCGCCGGCCTGCGCAATGTCCTTGTTTCCTCTTTGGTGCAAAGGGGGCAAGCGCAGGCGTGGAGTACCGTGGCATCAGGCCGAGGTTACCATTTTGGTGCAACGAGACCAAGACCAGCAGAGCAGCAGGATGGAGGTCACCGTGGAGCCCAAGACGCCGTCATCGCCAGCGCCTTTGGCAGCCGAAGACCAACTTTAGTCAGGATAACTTGTACTAGATGTTCCCCTTCGAAATGGCCGTTGTTGGCTCTCTTCTCACTCAATATTTGGGAAGAGGACCAGGGCCTCTATAAATAGGGATAGCCACCACAGTAGATCCCTCCCTATGAGAACACCACACCAGCTCAAGAACACCTCTCGCGAGGCTGTTCCTCCCGTGTACTGTTCATCATCAGCCCCTGAGGCAATCCACCACACCACACACTGGAGTAGGCTATTACACCACAACGGTGGCCCGAACCAGTATAAATCCTGTGTCCCTCGTGCTGTTCATCGATTTAGCTTAGATTCTCGCGAGGCGATTGGACGTGGATTGGTAGGGGGAAGATCTTCGCGCGCACCCCAGAGTTCAAACCTCAAGGGTCTGCCGGAACCCCAACATCTGACATTTGGCGTGCTAGGTAGGGGGTGTGCCGGAATCTTTCTTCCGCTGTTTCGCGTTCGATCGTCCGTCGTGTCCATGGTTGACGCTCGCCGGGCTCGCACTGAGCGTCGGGCCGCTCTCACTTCCCACGTCGCCCTGACGGCTCCCGTCGGCGGGTGTCCCCGTCGTTCTCCGTCGCCTGCCGCCAACGCCGCCACCGGCCCGGCGGAGAACGAGCAGCAGGCCTCGTCGCTGCATCCCTCGGTGCGGCGGGAAGGCCGCACCACCACCCCGTTGCTGACCCCAGCTGGTTCATTGTCGCACGCCCGTCGCGCTCCCGCAGACGCACACGGCGTGTTGCTCCTGGCGCGTGAGCTCCTGCACAACCGTCCCGTTGACGACCTCTACGGGGAGTGGCTCGCTCGCATCACTGAGCTTGTCAGCGCCGTAGGAGGCTCCCCCGCGCCGTCCCTCTCGCTGCCTCGCCCTCCCTCCTGCGCGGGTGATGCAGCTCAGGAGGTGCCTCCGCCGCCTCCTCCCCAAGAAGGCGCACTGGCTCCAAGGCGCGCGGACCCTGGACGAGATCCACCGCGTCCAGCGTCCGCACGACAAGAAAGGAGCTGCCAAGAAATCCCACGCCCCCAATAAGGTTCTCGCGTGCTTCCTGCACCGGCACGCCATGAACGCATCCCTGTGCCAGCACGTCAAGACCCCACGCTGCTCCTGGCAGCAGCGTGCGGGAATCCCCAGGAGCAAGCCCCACGTCAGCAGAGAGCTCTGGTGGCCACCGCAGGCTGTCGCGCCATCACCACCAAGCTACGCAGTGTCGCCTAGCCGGGAAAGTTCAAGCCGGACCTGCCCCCTCGCTACGACGGCACTGCCGACCCCGCGGAATTCCTGCAGCTCTACGAGCTGGGCATCAAAGCGGCCAATGGGGACGAAAAGGTCATGGCGAAATGGTTTCCCATGGCGCTCAAGGACGGTGCCCGCACCTGGCTCCTGAACCTGCCTCCTGGCACGATCTCCAGCTGGGACGAGATGCGCACCCACTTCATCGCCAACTTTCAGGGCACTCGCGACCGTCCACCGGCCATGGGTGACCTGCGCCACATCAAGCAACAACCGGGAGAGACCTTGAAGAAATACATCCAACGCTTCAACAGCGCTCGCCTCAAGATTCCCAAGGTAACCGAGGAGGCCATCATCTCGGCGTTCTCCGATGGCATCCGCGATGTCAAGATGAAGGAGGAATTGGCGATCCACGAAGATTTGTGCACGTCTCTGGAGCTGTTCAACCTAACGACCAAGTGCGCAAGGGTTGATGAGGGACGCCTCTCCCTTCTCGAGCTCCCAACTGCAGATCCAGAAGAGAAGAAAGCCAAAGCCAAGGCCAAGGACGTGAAGCGCAAGGGAGCAGCTATGCTCGCAGCAGAGCTGGATACGAAGCGCGGCAGGGACCAGCCGGAGTCATCCAAGGGCAGCTGGTACTGCATGTACCATGGTCTCCATACCCACAACACCAACGAATGCCAAGAACTTAGAGCCGTGCGAGAAGGCTATGTCACTCGACGCCCCGAGCGCAGCGATCGGGGCTACGACCGAGGTGGAGGAAGAGGTGGAGGACGATGGGATGACCGTGGCCCTCGCCAAGGGTGGTGTGACCGGCCTCGCAAGGACAGCTGGCAGGACTAGCCTCACGAGGGGGCTTGGAGGGATCAGCCTCATGAGGATCGCCCACAAGGCAACGCAGGCCTTCCTCCTCTGCCACCACCACCAAGAAGGAATGACGACCATCATCAGGACGAGGGGGCTGGGGGCTTCCAGGAGCCGCGTGCTATCACTTGCATTTTGGGCGGTGCCCAGGCCCCAGCCTCTCAGTGCATCTTCGAGCAGTTTGCTCGCGAGGTGAATGCAGTCCTCCCCAAGCTCGAGGCCGCGCGCCCTCTCAGGTGGTCCACGTGCGCCATCATGTTCAGCTCAGCGGATTAGCTCAAGTGTGCGGCGACAGCCGGTGTCCTCCCAATGCTCTGTTCCCCAGTCATCAGCAATGTGCAAGTTACCAGGACCCTCATCGACGGCGGAGCAGGGCTCAACGTCCCGTCCATCGAGACGTTCAATAATCTCCAAGTGCCATACGATCAGCTTCAGCCGACCAAGCCTTTCTCAGGAGTCACTGATGGTTCCACTATCCCGATAGGGCAGGTTTGCCTCCCTGTCACCTTTGGACAGCGCAAGAACTACCGTACCGAGCTCATTGACTTCGACGTTGCCCACATTCGTTTGCCATACAATGCCATCCTTGGATATCCAGCCCTGGCCAGGTTCATAGCTGTGACTCACCATGGCTACAACGTCCTCAAGATGCCAGGAAGTGGCGGTGTCATCACGGTCCCCTGTGAAGAGAAGGATGCGGTGTGCTCTCTTGAGCGCGCCTTCCAAGCCACGTCAATCGAGGACCCAGACAGCAAGAGCGGAAACCTCCTTGAAGCAGCTCCCAAGAAGAAGAAGACATCACCTAGCTCAAGGCCTCAGGAGGGAGGCACCTCCGATGGCACTGCATCAGGATCTGCGCCCATCCAAGGGGCGCCGCCCTCCGCCACATAGGAAGGCGCGCCCGGTGCCCTCCTCAGCCAAGTCTCGGGGGCTCTCTCCTGGAGGGTCACTAACTTTGCCAAGATCACGAGGGAGGCGCTTGGGCACCACTTGGAGGCGTGCTTCTTGGCACGCTTCCCTCAAGAGGGCATAAGGCAAGGAGGGCCCAACCCTCAGGAGTTCAACGCCAAGGTTACTCAGGAGCTGCAGGAGTCGAGAGTCATGCGCGGCAGCCACCGCCTACCCAGCGTAGCTCCCCATCCAGGCGAGGATGGCGGGCTGCACGTCTGCGTCGACTACCCAGGGCTCAATCGAGTCGCGTCTCAGGAGCTCTTCGGGCCTTCGCGCGTGGGACATTGCGAGGGTCCACCTCACAGCTATGTTTGCATGCCTTTCGGCCTGCGGAACATGGCTGCTCCTCACCAACGTCTGATGAGGAGCATTCTGGAGGCTCAGATGGCCAGGCACCGCACGTTCCTGGAGGAAATGGAGATGGACCTCGCCGAGCCGCCCGGGCCTCCAGAGCCTCCCGAGGCTCAGAGTTCCAAAGGCTCGTGAGGATTGGCTTCCTCACCGCGCACCGTCAGCTACTCCAACAATCGCTCTGCAATGGTATCAGGTGACATCCTTCGAGTTTCATTTCATCTGGGAGCATCCTCAGGGTTGCATCATTCCCAGGTCGCGTGGGTCTGTCCCCGCGGCATGCATCCATTCTGCTTATGTATTTAGCTTACCTTGTTGGGGACGCCCCTCGGGCTGCATCATCCCCAAGCCACTCGGGCCTGACCTAGTGGCATGTGCCTTTCCTTGCATCTATCTAAGTTGGATTGCCTTTTCATGCTCAACTTGCCTATGATTATCACCTCTCGCCCGTCGCGGCCCCTTTTTCTCCCTCATGCAAATCGCTTATACGTTAAAAGGGGGGGCGCCTGAGCATCGCGACTCAGGAGCTCTTACTGTCTCTCCAGCCCTCACCCCCTAGCCTTGTCCACGGCATCGCGACCTGGCATACCAGCGGCGGCTGAGCCTGCTCGAGGGCCGGGACCTGAGGACGTAGAGCGTTTGAATCCAACCCTCATGCAGGAACACTCAGACACCTAAGGCTCAAGATCAGGCGCAACCCGCCTTGAGGTAGGGCCTCGTGAGTCCCGCGCTGGCTCACGAGTGCCCAGATACACCTCGTCTAGCCCTACCGTTCCGGCCACATGTCAGGGCGGGCCTGTACATGCCCCAGGGGCTCCTCCCGGAGGGGGGCGCCCCTCCCACGTACCAGTGGAAGCACCATGCTCCGCACTGGCTGACGACACTGTCGAGGAGCGGCTGTGCCCGTACACATACGGAAGCGCTATGCTCCACGCTGGTGATAAACAACTGAGGGCAGCCCATGGCTGTATCAACCTCAGGGAGCCCAGAGCTCAATGTCTGGCCTCATCGCAACGCCTCCCCTCGGGAGCACCGCGCGAGGGGGCTGGGCACGGGGGCTGCGCCCGGGTCACGCCCGAGCGCACGCCACCCAGACAGGTCCCTCGGACCTGGTCGTCGCGCGCCCCTCCCCGAGCGGAGCCAAGGTATGAAGACCGTTTGAGAGTCAAGGGGGACTCCTGAGCATCGCGACTCAGGAGCCTAACTGGTCACATAGCCCCTCACTCCTTAGTTCCGAAAGGCTAACGGCGGTCGAGGTATGCGCAGGGCCGGGCCCTGCAGACGTAGAACGACAGATCCTCTCCTACACCCCCTCCCTATTTGCTGTTTGCGCGTCAAGGGGGACTCCTGAGCATCGCGACTCAGGAGCCTAACTTGCCACGTAGTTCCTCACTCCTCAGTCCCATCCTGGTGATCCGGTCGGGGCTAACAGCGGCTGTAGTATGCGTGGGGCCGGGCCCTGCCAACATAGAACACAAGCAAATAGGAAGGAAACCGCAAAATCTAACAAATTCAGAAGCAAATATTACAGACCATAAATTGTTCTCACAATACCAAACACAAGTTTAAATGCTTCCACGAGGCACAGTGCATGTTGCAGGAATCGAAGCAGGAAAGAAGCCGCAAGAAGATCACCCCTGGACCACGCTGCCACTCGTGGTGGATGTGCGCTTGTCAGCTCCACCCCCCGAGGCCGCGGAGCCAGCAGCGCCTCGCTTGAGGCGGTGTTGAAGGCGCGGAACTTCGCCAGCAAGGCCTCCCCTCAGCCCTTCACGGCCTCGGCAGCAGCGGCCGAGCGCTTGGCATCCACAGGCTCCAGCAGGTCGTCAAGGTTGGCGTTGGGGTTGTGGAGGTAGACGTGGCTGAGGATCCGCGTCAGCGCTGCGGAGGAAAGGACGCCAGCCTCAACTTCGGCCATGGGGCCGATGCCGGTCACAACCTCCTCAAGCGCCTCGACCAGGAAGGGAACCAGCTTGGCGGGGCCTTCCGTGGCTCCGGCCAGCGGTTTCTCCAGGCCCTCTTCATAAAGCGTCTTCAGCACCGTGCGAGCCCTCACCTCATAACCCGTGAAGGCCGCGCGGTCCTCGGCCAAGACCTTCGCCTTGGCGTCCAGCTCAACCCTCTCTGCTTTCAGCGTCTGCTCCAACGTCTCCAGCCGGCCGCGATCGGCTGAGAGTTCAGCGTCGCTGTCCTTGACGGCAGCCGCCCAAGCCTTCATCTCCTCCTCCTTCGCCTGACGGTCGTGAACCTCCTTGGCGAGATCATCACGCAGCTCTAGCAGCTCGCCCTCCAGCGTCTTGCAGTGGCCCTTGACAGTTGAAGCATCCTTCAATGCCGCGTCGTGAGCGGCTATGGCCTGGGATGTGACTTGCTTCTCCTCCTCGGAAGTCATAACAGCCTGGCTCAGCGCCGCTCGGGCGGAGGCGTCAGAGCGAACCTGGCCGGAGACCAGCTCCAGGCGCCCGGCCACCAGGCGGGGGTCGGCGCCCCGAAGATCCTCTCGTAGCCGACTCAGCTCGTTGGCAGCACGGTCCAAGGCGACAGAGGAGGCAGAGCAGACGGGAGCCGGCGGAGTAGGAGGAGAAGACGGCAGCGTGATCACAGCTTGGGAGGCAGGGGCCTCCTGAGCCTTGCCAACTTTGGCGACAGCATCAAGCGCAAACGCCTCCAGAGTTAGCGGGGCCACGGGAGCTGGCTCCCCGCCAGGGCGTCCCTCCTGGCCTCGCGAGGACGATCGGGCAGGGGAAGTGCGAGCGTCGCTGCCTCCCTTTCCCGCGAGTGAAGACGCGGCCACGGCAGGTGAGCCCGCCCCAAGCAGGGTCGCCGTGTCTCCCTTCAAATTCTTCTCCGTCATGTTTGGATGATCCAGAGTCGGCGAGTACCAGGCCAGTGGAGCCCCGGCCACGGTCTTGCGGAGCACCATTGCTCGCCGGAGGTGAAAGGCTGAGGCAGATCTGGAGATTTTGGAAGCAGGAGGGCGAAGAGCAAGAAAGGGGATCTAGGGCAAGGTGAATGAGAGTAATGAAAATAAGCCTAGCCCGGGCCAGCCTTTTTGTCAGTCGGGCAGTTACCGAGGCAGCGTGGGAAAGCGGAGACGCCCACGTCCAATCAACCACCACGCAGCGCCCAAGGCCTCGGGCTGTTGGGGCCCGCGGTGCTCCGCACTTGCCCTTTTGCTTATCTGCTAAGCCAAGTACGAGCACGCCTTGGGCCCGGGGGATACTGTCGGCGTTCTGGAAACGGGGGTCCCCAGACTTGCCTGCTTGCGGTATGCGGCGTGGCTCAAGTGGTGGCCCAGTACGGCCCATCTTCATCAACGCAAAATCAAGACCCTCGCGAGGAGCCAGGCCTCGCGGGGCGGACGACGCAAGTCTTCCTCAGGAGCGACCTCACTAGGCAAGCTTGCGAGAAAGCAGAGAGATCAAGGCAAGGGTACCTCGCGAGGTGCCCATGACGCAAGCCATGACGATCAAGGCCAGGCGGGTGCCAGGCGGGCGCCGTCCTGCACAGTGTCCTCGTTTCCTCTTTGGTGCAAAGGGGGTAAGTGCAAGCATGGAGTACCGAGGCATCAGGCATAGGTTACCATTTCGGTGCAACGAGACCAAGACCAGCAGAGCGGCAGGATGGAGGTCACCGTGGAGCCCAAGACGGCGTCATCACCAGTGCCTTTGGTAGCCGAAGACCAACTGTTGTTGGCTCCCTTCCCGCTCAATATTTGGGAAGAGGACCAGGGCCTCTATAAATAGGGATAGCCACCACAGTAGAGGGGGATCGATCGATAGATCCCTTCCTACGAGAACACCACACCAGCTCAAGAACACCTCTCGCGAGGCTGTTCCTCCCCTGTACTATTCATCATCAGCCCCTGAGGCAATCCACCAGACCACACACTGGAGTAGGGTATTGCACCACAACGGTGGCCCGAACCAGTATAAATCTTGTGTCCCTTGTGCAGTTCATCGATTTAGCTTAGATTCTCGCAAGGCGATTGGACGTGGATTGGTAGGGGGAAGATCTTCGCGCGCACCCCAGAGCTCAAACCTCAAGGGTCTGCCGGAACCCCACATCGACAACCTTATCTCAACTCGGATCCGACTACGTCGGATCCGACCAGACCTTTCCAAGTCCATATTATCCGGTTAGCATCCAATGCTCCATGGCTAGTTGGACCGAGCCATCAACTGTGTCATACGCTAGTCTAGTCAGCTGCGCGTCTGCACAGCCCTTTCGACTAGGGACCTTTTAGGAAGTCATCATACAATGCATAGTCCCACAAACAAGTCACGTACTTGCTGATACACATGATTGATAATGTCCAAGGACTATCTTTATTCATAAACACATAGGAAATATCATCATACATGATTGCCTCTAGGGCATATCTCCAACAGTAGGCGATCTCCTTGCCCTTACAAACTACTTGGTTCAACTCCACAATCTTGTCGGAGGCTCCCAAGTGACACCTAACCAATCTAGGAGACACCACTCTCCAAAAGGTAATAGATGGTGTGTTGATGATGAACTCCTTGCTCTTGTGTTCAAATGATAGTCTCGCCAACACTCAACTCTCTCTCACAGATTTGGCTATGGTGGAAGGAAGATTTGAGTGGAAAGAAACTTGGGGAAGGCTAGAGATCAAGATTCTTGTGGTTGCAGTGGAATGTCTTGGTCTCAACACATGTGTGGGTGGTTCTCTCTCAGAAAATGAGTAGTGGAAGTGTAGGCACGTTCTGATCGCTCTCTCTCAGATGGAGAAGGGGGTGGACGGGTATATATAGCCTCCACACAAAATCCAACCGTTACACACATTTGAACCAACTCGATCAGACCGAATAGAAGAACTCGGTGAGACCGATTTAGTTCAAAATGTGAATGTTAGGAATCTTGGTGGGACCGGTGATATCAACTCGGTGGGACTGATGTGCTAGGGCTAGGGCAAAACCTCATCTCGGTGAGACCAATCGCATGAACTCGGTGGGACCAATTTCAGCAAAGATCAAATAGAGAGTTGGTCAAGCAAACTCGGTGGGACCGATCACTCCTTTCGGTGAGACCAAAATGTTACGAAGGGAAACAGAGAGTTTGCAATGCGAATTCGGTGGGACCGATCGCTCATTTTGGTGAGATCGAAATGTTATGAAGGGAAACAGAGAGTTTGTAAAGCCATCTCGGTGAGACTGAGAGCCGTATCGGTGAGACCGAATTGACTAGGGTTTCTGGCAGTGGCTATGTCAACAAAACTCGATGGCGCCGGATAGATCAAATCGGTGGGGCCGAGTTTGACTTTAGGTTTTGGAAAAATGTGGAAATGAGAAAGTGACTGAGGGTTTCGGAGCAACATCACTAAGCACTTTGAGCAAGTAGACCATTAAGCAACACCTCATCCCCTTTTAATAGTATTGGCTTTCCTATGGACTCAATGTGATCTTGGATCACTAAAATGAAATGAAGAGTCTTGAGCCTTTGCCAATCTTTGTCCTTCACATTTTGAGGGGTCCACGTCTCTAGTCCATGCCATGCCAATCATTGAACTTTTTGAAATATTTAACTTGAATGGATATTAGTTCAATGAGCTATATGTTGTTACGAATTACCAAAACCACCCGGGGATTAGTTGCACCTTCACCCCTCATGACTCCACCGACCTACTTCTTCGTCCTATATATTCCCAAATATCCCCAAACCACCAGAAGCATCCACGAAAACACTTTTCCACTGCCGCAACCTTCCGTACCCGTGAGATCCCATCTAGGGGGCTTTTCCGACACCCTGCCGGAGGGGGATTCGATCATGGAGGGCTTCTACATCAACTGTATTGCCCTTCCGATGAAGCATGAGTAGTTTACCTCAGGCCTACGGGTGCATAGCTAGTAGCTAGATGGCTTCTTCTCTCTCTTTGATTCTCAATACCATGTTCTCCTTGATGTTCGTGGAGATGTATTCGATGTAATATTATTTTGCGGCGTGTTTGTCGAGATCCGATGAATTGTGGATTTATGGTCAGCTTATCTATGAATATTATTTGAATCTTCTTTGAATTATTATATGCACGATTTGATATCTTTGTAATTCTCTTCGAACTATCGGTTTAGTTTGGCCAACTAGATTGGTTTTTCTTGCAATGGGAGAGCGACTCTAGTGGAACTCAAATGCCTTTTTAAAGGTTCCCCATGGGTAAGTATTTTCACTTGTTCATAAAGGATTTGAAATGATATACTCATGAACTCTTGTATTTTGTCATAGAGGTGTAGCAAAGGCGGGCAAAAAACAAAAGGTGGGTGGTTCTTCAAAGGACCCCAAAGCTTCTGAGCCGGACACGCAAATAGTAGAAACCTCTGAAGCCCCCATCCAAGACCCAGAAGAGCTTGTGAATGATCCTCCACCGCAAACTGATGTTCTGGTCTTTGAGCCAACGAATACTAATATTAACTCAGCTACCAATCATGACCAGCCAAGCCCTAAGCTGCCCAGCCGTACCAAGCTAATTGAAGAAATCTCGCCTGAGAAGAATTCTGATGACGTTATTATTACTGGGACGGCTTATACAACACCAGGAAGGCAAGGTCAAACTGGACCTAGAGAGCTATTCCTTGGATAAAGGCCAAACTGGACCTGGAGAGCTATTCCTTGGACGGCCTCAACCGTGCTATCCAAGCATAGCACCAAAGAAGAATCACCTTCCTTGGAGAAAGGCAAGGCCAAACTGGACCTGGAGAGTGATTCCTCCTTCAGCGTAGGTGACGTGTACGCGGGCTATTTGAGCCGCCTTAACACAAGCCGGGATATGGAGGCTGGGTTAGTATGGTTGATGAAGCATAAATATGAGGTATGAAAATATCCAACCCCTATTTAGCCTTGTGCATATGCATATGTCCATTCCAGCCCCCAAGTCTGAATTATAGGAAAAATATTGACTATGCTTTAGACTTGTGAAATCTCCAAAGTGTAGCCCCAAGGGCCAGCTTATCTTGAAAAGACGAGCTGGGTCTTTTATTGTCTTTATAGAATCAAATATGTAACCCCCAAGGGTCGTCTTAAACTGATAAGATGGGTCGGGTCTTGATGACCTTGACAGAATCAAATATGTAGCCTCCAAGGGTTGTCTTAACTTTCACAAGATGAGTCGGGTCTTAATGACCTTGACAGAATCAAATATGTAGCCCCCAAGGGCCGGCTTAAACTGATAAGATGAGCTGTGTATATTGCTTGCAATGTGCTTGGGACTTAATTTAACTATATCACAGAAGTTTGCTCCTTGTGTTGTAACCATTGCTTCAATATTGTATTTCAGGAGGAGTTGAACGTGAAAGAGTCGCAGCTTGGCCACTTGAAGAAGAATATAGAATTGTAGCAAGCAGAAACTTCCAAGGCTGAGTCAAAGCTAAAAACCTCATTGGAAGAAATTGAGAAAATAAAGGCAGGCTTTGATGCTGAGAGAAACACATGGGAGTCTGACAAGGCCGCACTGCAAAAAAGAGCAGAAGATACTGAGGCTGAGCTTAAGCCAGTAACCGAAGAGTTAGCCGTCTTGAAGAACATATCACTCAAATGTCAGCCGCCATCTTTGGTAAGCTTAATATGCAAGTCATCATTTGTTTTGATATTTCTCTAACCCGCCCGACGATTTATAATATACAATATGTAACCCGCTTGGCGATTCTTGTGCAAAAATTGAACAGGCCCCAGAAGCGCCAGTCTTGGTCAGAACATGCTGCCAAAATTAAAGGCAGATTATTCATTGACCGAGCAGTTGTATGTTGGAACACTACGCAGCCTTGTGGCTTTGTCGGGTGGCAAAAAACCTTCAACCCTTATCAAGACTCTTCTAGAACAACTTTCCACTGTGCCGGCTCAAATTGAAGAACACAAATTATCAGCCGCTCGCGCAGGAGCCGTTGTTGCTCTAGGCCGGGCCAAGGCGTAGCAATCAGAACTTGACCCGGCAGAAATTGCAACTGGCTACCCAGAGTTCAAAGATGACCAATCAATCTTTGAAGAGAAAGACTTCAACCAACGCGTCAGAGAGATGCGGCCAGTGGCATGCAAACTTATAGAAGAGCCAAACTTGAACAAGTATACACCGCCTTATGATGACAACAACAACAAGATTAAGCCGCCATCTCATGATGTTGTATATCTCATTCCGCTAAGGCGTAAGCATATTTTCGCTCCTGACCTTGATCCTTGATATGTCTCCAATGTATCTATAATTTTTAATTTTTCCATGCTATTATATTATCTGTTTTGGATGTTTTATATGCATTAATATGCTATTTATATTATTTTTGGGACTAACGTATTAACCTAGAGCCCAGTGCCAGTTTCTATTTTTTCCTTGTTTTTGAGTTTTACAGAAAAGGAATACCAAACAGAGTCCAAACAGAGTAAAACTTTCGCGATGATTTTTCTTGGACCAGAAGACATCCACGGAAGTTGGAGTCCAAGTCAGAAGAGTCCCGAGGAGGCAACAAGCCTCCAGGGCACGCCCTAGGGGGCGCCTCCCTGGCTTGTGGCCCCCTTTGGAGTCCACTGACCTCCCTCTCAGCTCTATAAATCCTCAAATATTCCAAAACCATCAGAGGCATCCACGAAAATATTTTTCGGCCGCCGCGAGCCTCTGTTCCCGTGAGATACCATCTTGGGGCCTTTTCCGGCAATCTGCCAGAGGGGGAATCGATCATGGAGGGCATCTACATCAACTCTATTGCCCTTCTGATGAAGCATGAGTAGTTTACCTCAGACCTACAGGTCCATAGCTAGTAGCTAGATGGCTTCTTCTCTCTCTTTGATGATCAATACAATGTTATCCTCGATGTTCTTGGAGATCTATCTGATGTAATCTTCGTTTGTGGTGTGTTTGTCGAGATCAGATGAATTGTGGATTTATGATCAGCTTATCTATGAATATTATTCGAATCGTCTCTGAATTCTTATATGCATGATTTGATATCTTTGTATTTGTCTTCGAATTATCGGTTTGGTTTGGCCAACTAGATTGGTTTTTCTTGCAATGGGAGAGGTGCTCAGTTTTGGGTTCAATCCTGCGTGATTTCACCCAGTGACAAAGTAGGGGTAGTGAGACACGTATTGCATTGTTGCCATCAAGGATAACAAGATGGGGTTTTCATCATATTGCTTGAGTTTATCTCTCTAAATCATGTCATCTTACTTAATGTGTTACTCTGTTCTCTTGAACTTAATACTCTAGATGCTGGCAGGAGTTGGTCGATGTGTGGAGTAATAGTAGAAGATGCAGAATCGTTTCGGTCTACTTGACACAGACAGGATGCCTATATTCATAATCATTGGCTTGGATATCGTCATAACTTTGCGATTTTCTATCAATTGCTCGATAGTAATTTGTTCACCCATCGTATTATTTGCCGTCAAGAGAGAAGCCTCTAGTGAAACCTATGGCCCCCGGGTCTATTTTCCATCATATATTTTCAGATCTATAAACCCAAAAACCCAAAAATACCTTGCTGCAATTTATTTACTTTTACTTTGTTTTATGTTTTAGTAATATTTTATATCTATCTCTATCAGATCTCACCATTGCAACTGGCTGTGAAGGGATTGACAACCCCTTTATCGTGTTGGGAGCAAGTGTTTGATTGTTTGTGTAGGTGGATAGATTGGGGACTTGCATGTACCTCCTACTGGATTGATACCTTGGTTCTCTAACTGAGGGAAATACTTATCTCTACTTTGCTACATCATCCTTTCCTCTTCAAGGGAAAAACCAACGCAGGATCAAGAAGTAGCAATCCTTTTGTCATTATTAATGATGAAGCTATCTTCGAGGCCATAACGGGATCGACTGGACATCGGATGACCTTCAGATGGTCAACAACGAAGAGCTGGCGCGAGATGACCCGGAATCTTCAAGGCGTCAAGAAGAGAACTGGGCGTGGTGATTATAAGCCAGACGACTCTGAGGCCAGGATACAGGAGTGCAGCTCCAAAACACTTGATTTAAAATCTTTTGGGCTCAACTGGAAGCCTTGTAATAGGGTAGCTTAAAACAGTGATCCGCCCTGTCATGCCTTCGTGCATGTTTATCTGACCTTTTGATCTAGTAGAAGAAATTTGTTGCATGATAGATTGAATCAGACATATGATCCGTTCCATGACTCTTGTTTTCACCTAAGGTCTTGTATATTTTGTATAAGACCAATCAACATATATATTGGCGACTAAGTCAAAATCTAGGTGCGGGTGACAACCCAAAGACTTGTAGCCTTATATGATTACTGAACAAATCATAACAATGGCTATTCAAGCCAAAACATACTGGTGACTTAAAGTCAAAAGCCATGGTGGGTGACAACCCTAAATACTCAAACATGATCAACATAATCCGGAGCCTCACGGCTCGGGTAATCAGAATTTGCACAAAAGCAAAAAATTTGAGAGCATAAAACATCAAAACAGAAAATATGCCAATCTCAAACTTTGGTAAACCAGATTTCAAAATTCAAATGAAAAAAGTTGGCTCACGGGCCTCATGTCTGCTTTCAAGGCCGCATAGCCATTTTTACCCTATAAGCCGGCCTCAAATGACATAAATCCATCGTTTAAACCTTTACAAGTCCAGGGTCTTAAAAAAGATTGACTTTGAAGAGTACGATGGGCCATATAGCGGAGTAGCACTAAACAGAAAGATGAGTCTATCCTATCTCATTGTAAGCCGGCTCTCTCGTGACACAACCGCCGTTTTAACCTTAACAAGTTCAGGGTTGTAAAAAAGATTGACTTGTCAAGAGTTTAGCGGGTTACCTAGTGGAGTAGCAAGTTGCAAACAGGCAGGTATAACCCATAATGTGGCATCTCATGCCGGTCAAGAGGGTATGAAAGCTAAACCCGGTGGATTGGAAGCCCCCAAGTGACCTTATGACCAATTAATAAAGACTCAGATACACAAAAATGAAACGAGACATGCACTGAATTTTTTTAGGGATGGCTGCTTTATTATATTGATCATAAAAAGATATATACATCGAAAAAACTATTACAATGATAAGAGCCAGTGGCTCAGGTGTAGTAAGGCCGAAGATGAGCAATGTTCCATGGCCTATTGGTCTCCTTCTCAAACGTGCATGATTCTTTGTTCTCTCGTATGTCAATGAGGTAGTAAGACCCGTTATTGAGATTCTAGCTGATCACAAAGGGTCCTTCCCAAGGAGGCGAAAGCTTATGCATCCCTGTCTGGTCTTGAATCAAATAGAGCACTAAGTCGCCTTCCTAAAAGGTCCAGCTTTGAACTCTACGACTATGATAGCAATGTAGGTCTTGCTGATATATCGCCGAACGAGCTGCCACAAGATCACACTCTTCATCCAGAGCATCAAGTGCATTTTTACGTGTCGTCTCATTATTAGCTTCAACATAAGTCGTCACTCTAGGTGAGTCATGACATATATCACTTGGGAGAACCACCTCGGCCCCATAGACCATGAACAAAGGCGTATAGCCTGTTGACCTATTGGGGGTTGTGTTGATTGGTTATCGATTACAAGGGAGCAGAGTCGCTTGACCTAGATATCGATTGATTGTTTCTTGAGTTAACCCGCCGCAGGGTCTTGCCTTTATATACACAAGCTGAGCCCCTGGGCTTACAAGAGTCCAAGTTAGATCACACAACCTGACCGTCCTGGGTTCAAAATCGCCTTTCCATGCTAGACAAGCCAACATCGGGCGGCTTACAAACGCGGGTCTCACACCATCTTCTGGGCTTGGGCCTCCGGCGGCTCACCACATAAGTCGCCCTTCAGGTTCCACATCTGATCTCCTGGGCCTGCTTAGGCTTCATCTCTGAGTCGCGAACAGTGAAACTTGGCCCCTCCTGGGCGGGTCACACCTCGGGGTTATATCCCCAACAATGTGCTTTGTGAAAGTCCTATTAAGCGTCTCGATCTATCACTATAGATCTTGATGCCCAATATGTAAGTAGCTTCATTGAGGTCTTTCATTGAAAAAAATTCTTATTCAAGTATCCTTTTATGTATCCAGAAATTCTATATCATTTCCAAACAACAATATGTCATCCACATATAATATCAGAAATGCTACAGAGCTCCCACTCACTTTCTTCTAAATACAAGCTTCACCGTAAGTCTATATAAAACCATATGCTTTGATCAGCTCATCAAAGTGTATATTCCAACTCCGAGATGCTTGTACCAGTCCATAGATGGATCGCTAGATCTTGCACACTTATTTAGCACCTTTAGGATCAACAAAAACTTCTGGTTGCAGCATATGCAACTCTTCTTTAAGAAACCCGTTAAGGAATGCAGTTTTGACATCCATTTGCCAGATTTGATAATCATAAAATGCGGCAATTGCTAACATTATTTGGACAGACTTAAGCATCGCTATGGGTGAGAAAGTCCCATCACAGTCAACTCCTTGAACTTGTCGAAAACCTTTCGCGACAAGTCGAGTTTTGTAAAAAGCATTACCATTAGCGTCAGTCTTCTTCTTGAAGATCCATTTATTCTCAATGGCTTGCCGATCATCGGGCAAGTCCACCAAAGTCCATACTGAAGGAAATATGCCCTAGAGGCAATAATAAAGTTGTTATTTTATATTTACTTGTTCATGAAAAAGGTTTATTATTCATGCTAGAATTGTATTGATCGGAAACTTAAATGCATGTGTCAATACATAAAAAATACCGTGTCCCTAGTAAGCCTCTACTAGACTAGCTCGTTGACCGAAGATGGTTCAAGTTTCCTAACCATATACATGTGTTGTCATTTGATAACGGGATCACATCATTAGGAGAATGATGTGATGGACAAGACCCATCCGTTAGCTTAGCATATTGATCGTTCAATTTATTGCTATTGCTTTCTTTATGTCAAATACATATTCCTTTGACTATGAGATTGTGCAACTCCCAGATACTGGAGGAATACCTTGTTTGCTATCAAACAATCACAACGTAACTGGGTGATCATAAAGATGCTCTACAGGTATCTCCGAAGGTGTTTGTTTGGTTGGCATAGATCGAGATTAGAATTTGTCACTCCGAGTATCAAAGAGGTAGCTCTGGGCCCTCTAGGTAATACACATCATAAGCTTGCAAGAAAATGACTAAGGACTTAGTCATGAGGTGATGTACTATGGAATGAGTAAAGAGACTTGCCGATAATGAGACTGAACTAGGTATGAAGATACCAACGATCAAATCTCGGGCAGGTAACATACCGATAGACAAAGGGAATTACGTATGTTGTCATAACGATTCGACCGATAAAGATCTTCGTAGAATATGTAGGAGCCAATATGGGAATCTAGATTCCGCTATTGGTTATTGACCGGAGAGGTGTCTCGGTCATGTCTACATAGTTCTCGAACCCGTAGGGTCCGCACACTTAACGTTCGTTGACGATATAGTGTTATATGTTTTGGTGACAGAATGTTGTTCAGAGTCCCGGATGAGATCACGGACATGACGAGGAGTCTCGAAATGGTCGAGAGGAAGATTGATATATAGGACGATGGTATCTGGACACTGGAAGTGTTTCAGGACGTACCGGGAAGTAATCAGGTCACCGGAAGGGGTTCCGGGCACCCCCCCCCCCCCGGCGGCAAGTTATGGGCCTTATGGGCCAAAGGAGGGAACATACCAGCCCATAAGGGGCCTGGTGTGCCCCTTCCCTTGGTTGGCCAGCCCTAGGAAAGGAAAAGGGGGAGGGCTAGCCCCTCCTGCCTTTCCCTCTCATGGGAGAAAGGAAAGGGGGGCACCCTCCCCTGCATTTCCCCGCGCTCCAAATAAGGAAAGGGGGCGGCTTGGGAGAGATAGCAAGTAGGATTCCCCCTACTTGGGCGCCCCCTTGGCTGCTCCTCCCTCCCTCCCCCCCCCCCCCCCACACACACACACACACAGATATATATATATATATATATATATATATATATATATATATATATATATATATATATATATCTGTGTGTGTGGGGGAGGGGGTGCCTAGCACATACCAAAACATTATCTTAGCCATGTGCGGTGCCCCTCTCCATCGTTTACACCCCCGGTCATATTTTCGTAGTGCTTAGGCGAAGCCTTGCGGAGATCACTTCAGCATCACCATCACCACACTGTCATGCTATCGGAACTCATCCACTACCTCGCTGAGGGAGTCCTGGACTAGGGGGTGTCCGGACAGCCGGACTATCATCGTCCGCCGGACTCCAAGACTACAAAGATACAAGATTGAAGACTCCGTCCCGTGTCCGGATGGGACTTTCCTTGACGTGGAAGGCAAGCTTGGCAATACAGATATGCTAAGCTAACGGTGTCTATATAACCTCTATGTAACCGACTCTATGTAACCCTAGCCCTCTCCGGTGTTTATATAAACCGGGGGGTTTAGTCCGTAGGACATAACCTCCATTACAACAATCATACCATAGGCTAGCTTCTAGGGTTTAGCCTCCTTGATCTCGTGGTAGATCCACTCTTGTACTACCCATATCATCAATATTAATCAAGCAGGACGTAGGGTTTTACCTCCATCAAGAGGGCCCGAACCTGGGTAAAACATCGTGTCCCTTGTCTCATGTTACAATCCGCCTAGACGCACAGTTCGGGACCCCCTACCCGAGATCCGCCGGTTTTGACACCGACATTGGTGCTTTCATTGAGAGTTCCTCTGTGTCGTCACCGATAGGCTCGATGGCTTCTTCAATCAACAACGCCGTCCAGGGTGAGACTTTTCTCCCCGGACAGATCTTCGTATTCGGCGGCTTCGCACTGCGGGCCAACTCACCTGGCCATCTGGAGCAGATCGAAAGCTACGCCCCTGGCCATCAGGTCAGGTTCGGAAGCTTAAACTTCACGGCCGACATCCGCGGGGACTTGATCTTCGACGGACTCGACCACAGCCGGGCGTGCCGGCTGTCATGATGGGCATGATTTAGCTCTGCCGCCGGACAGTGCCTTGGTGGCCGCACACGAATCCACTCTGGCCCTCAGTCCGGAGCCGATCGCCCAGATCGAGGACCGGTGGCTGGACACCGCCTCGGGGGCTGCACCTTCCACGGCGATGGAGCCGAACACTAACCTTGTCCCTAGTAAACCTCATGACTCCGAGGCGCCGGACTCCGAACCTCCTGCGCCCCTACCAATCGAATCTGATTGGGCGCCGATCACGGAGTTCACTGCCGCGGACATCTTCCAACACTCACCCTTTGGCGACATCCTAAATTCGCTAAAGCATCTCTCGCTATCCGGAGAGTCCTGGCCAGATTACGGCCAGGATGGTTGGGATACGGACGACGAAGAAATTCAAAGCCCACCCACCTCCCACTTTGTAGCCACTGTCGACGATCTAACCGACATGCTAGACTACGACTCCGAAGACATCGACGGTATGGACGACGATGCCGGAGACGAACAGGAACCAGCGCCTACAGGGCACTGGAATACCACCTCGTCATATGACATATACATGGTGGACACCCCAAAAGATGGGGACGACGAAGAAGCAGCGGAGGCAGATTCCTTAAAGAAACAGCCCAAGCGCCGGCGTCAGCGGCGCCGCTCTAAATCCCGCCATAGCAAGAATGGAGATTCCGGCACAGGAGATAATAACACCCAAGACTGTGCCGAAGACAATCCCCTCCAGCAAGATTCAGCGCAGGAGGATGCAGAAGCAAGCCCTCGCGAGAGAGCGGCAGACGAAGAGGTCGAGGACGAAAATTACATGCCTCCCTCCGGAGACGAAGCAAGCCTCGGCGACGACAAATTCGTCGTGCCCAAGGATCCCGTCGAACAAGAGCATTTCAAATGCAGGCTAATGGCCACGGCAAATAGCCTAAAGAAAAAGCAGCAGCAGCTTCAAGCTGATCAAGACCTGCTAGCCGACCGATGGACCAAGGTCCTCGCGACCGAAGAGTACGAACTCGAACGTCCCTCCAAGAGCTACCCAAAACGCAAGTTGCTCCCCCGGTTAGAGGAATAAGCATACATACCTTCATCACCAGCGCACAATACGGCCGACCGACCACCCCGTGGTCGAGACAGAGAGGCATCCAGACCCTCCACCAAGACCGTACCCCGGCACCGCTCTAAAAGCGCGAAGCCAAGAGGGAATGCGCCGGACTTGCGAGATATATTGGAGGACAAAGCAAGGCAATCCAGATCCATCTACGGATCACGTGGGCGCCCCACGACCCACGATGAATACCGTCGCGCCGGATACAACAACACCGGTCGGGCCGAACACAGCAGACAACGCTCACTCGAGCTACGTCGTGATATTGCTCAATATAGAGGCGCCGCACACCCGCTATGCTTCACTGATGAAGTAATGGATCATCAAATCCCCGAAGGGTTTAAACCCGTAAACATTGAATCCTACGATGGCACAACAGACCCCGCGGTTTGGATCGAAGATTATCTCCTTCACATCCATATGGCCCGCGGCGACGATCTCCACGCCATCAAATACCTCCCACTCAAGCTTAAAGGACCAGCTCGGCATTGGCTTAACAGCTTGCCCGCAGAGTCAATTGGGTGTTGGGAAGACCTGGAAGCCACATTCCTCGACAACTTCCAGGGCACATATGTGCGACCACCAGACGCCGATGACCTAAGCCACATAATTCAGCATCCAGACGAATCGGCCAGACAGTTCTGGACACGGTTCTTGACGAAGAAAAACCAAATCATCGACTGTCCGGATGCAGAGGCCCTCGCAGCCTTCAAGCATAACATCCATGACGAATGGCTAGCCCGGCACCTAGGATAGGAAAATCCGAAATTCATGGCAGCCCTGACATCATTAATGACCCGCTTCTGTGCGGGAGAGGATAGCTGGCTCGCTAGCAGGAATAACCTCAGTAAAAATTCTGGCAGTCCGAACACTAAGGACCACAATGGCAGGTCGCGTCGAAGCAAAAATAAACGCCGCATTAACGGCGATGACAAGGAGGATACGGCAGTCAACGCCGGATTCCGAGGCTCCAAACCCGGTCAGCGGAAGAAGCCATTCAAAAGAACCACTCCGGGTCCGTCCAATTTGGACCGAATACTCGACAGCTTATGCCAGATACATGGCACCCCCAAAAAGCCAGCTAATCACACCAACAGAGACTGTTGGGTGTTCAAGCAGGCAGGCAAGTTAATTGCCGAAAACAATGACAAGGGGCTGCATAACGACGACGAGGAAGAGACCCGGCCGCCGAACAGTGGAGGACAGAAGGGTTTCCCCCCACAAGTGCGGACGGTCAATATGATATACGCAATCCATATACCCAAGAGGGAGCGGAAGCGTGCACTAAGGGACGTATACGCGATGGAGCCAGTCACCCCGAAGTTCAATCCATGGTCCTCTTGTCCGATCACTTTCGATCGGAGAGATCATCCGACCAGCATCCGCCATGGCGGATTCACCGCATTGGTTTTAGATCCAATCGTCGATGGATTTCACCTCATGAGAGTCCTGATGGACGGCGGCAGTAGCCTGAACCTGCTTTATCAGGATACAGTGCGCAAGATGGGCATAGACCCCTCAAGGATTAAGCCTACAAAGACGACCTTTAAAGGCGTCATACCAGGTGTTGAAGCCAACTGTACAGGCTCAGTCACACTGGAAGTGGTCTTCGGATCCCCGGAAAATTTCCGAAGCGAGGAGTTAATCTTCGACATAGTCCCGTTCCGCAGCGGCTATCATGCTCTGCTCGGACGAACCGTGTTTGCAAAGTTCAACGCGGTGCCGCATTATGCATACCTCAAGCTCAAGATGCCAGGCCCTCGTGGAGTCATCACGGTCAACGGAAATACAGAACGCTCCCTCCGAATGGAGGAACATACAGCGGCTCTCGCGGCAGAAGTACAGAGCAGCCTTTTAAGGCAATTTTCGAGTCCGGCCGTTAAACGGCCGGATACGGCCAAACGCGCCCGGAGCAACATCAACCAAGACCACCGGGCACGATCCGAGCACGCGTAGCAGTGCGGCCCCGACCCCAGCCCTCGCATGATTGCAAGACCAACCCTCCGCGTACATCATTACGCTCTGGAGATACCATGGGCATAGGGGAGGGGCACGACCACAACAGACCCAGAGTGCGGCTCGACCACACCAGGGGCTCACAAGTGTGTCACTCTTTTTTTATTACTTTCCTTCTTTGTATACACAGGACTCCGCTAACCAGAGGCCCTGTCCGGCGGTGAACCTGCCGAACTCACGATGCAATAGCCGGGGAAGAAAGAAGGCTGCGATGAACACCCAGGTGGTCTCCTTACGAGCATTAAATTTGATTACATACACCAGTCCGCAGCCCACCCCTGGAGGGGGACATGTTTAATTAGTCCAATCCCTTGCTTACCGCACTATTTGTATCCCTCCGCACCCATAGCAGACTTCCTTGAATAAATAATGCAGCACTTTTTGCCTGTAATTACATTACCTTACATATATGTGCATTAAATGACATCTTGCACCTGTATATTTTGGTACGGCCGAATACACCAGGGGCTTACGTTCCCCGCATTATGGTGTGATAAGTCCGAACACTTTCACAAGTGCGGCACCCCGAACTTATAGCATTATATGAATCGGCTCCGAATCATGTCTTGGGTCAATAGTTGGGTTTGCCCGGCTCCCACGTTTTGGTGCCTTACGTTCCGTTCTGTTGGCTAAGGTGGCACTGGGAGAACCACTGCGATTGCGCCCCGGTTGAGCTGGGCGAGCGCCTCAGTGGAGAAAGCTAAAACTGATTGGCATGATAAGGCGAGAGACCGGTCGCTGTTCGAGAGGTCTTTTCGGGTCCCTAAATACTTATGCCGCTTCGAGCGAAGTACCGGATAATATCCGACGAAGGCGTGGATAGCGCCCCGAATTCGGTCTTCCGAATACTAGGGGCTTCGCCGAAATTTAAAATTATAGAATTCTATGGCTAAGTGAGAGTGTTCAAGCATTATAAGTCCGGTTGCCTTGTTCGTTGTGTTGAGTGCCTCCCTCGATGGACCCAAAAATGGGAACAAGAGTGCTCAAGTTTATCCCGAACACCCCAGCACTTGCGGCTCGGGGGTTGAAGCCAATGACTTGCCATCTCTCACATCTTATAAACGGCCGCATAGAAGGTAATATTTTAAATTAAACAAGCGTTGCTTAGCGCATATGAACAAAAGTTTTCAGCGCACAGGATAATACATAGCGAGTTTCACTCAAAAATTACATCTCTGGGGCACTCATCCGCAATATTGCGGGCACCCTTCAGGACAGTCTTATATTACATTTCGGGCGTACGATACTCCTTGCCCGCTGGCGGCGGGTCAGTAAGAAGCCTCTCCGCATCCAGCCTGCCCCAGTGCACCTTTGTGCGGGCAAGGGCCCGACGAGCACCTTCAATACAGGCGGAGCGCTTGATGACCTCCACCCAGGGGCATGCATCCACCAGCCGCTGCACGAGGCCGAAGTAGCTCCCAGGCATGGCCTGTCCAGGCCACAGCCAGACTATGAGGCCCTTCATGGCCTCCTCAGCCGCCTTGTGGAGCTCGACCAGCTGCTTCAGCTGGTCGCTAGGGGGCACCGGATGGTCGGCCTCAGCGTACTGAGACCAGAAGACCTTCTCTGTTGAGCTCCCCTCCTGGCCACGGTAGAATGCGGCGGCATCGGATACACTGCGCGGCAGATCTGCAAACGCCCCTGGAGAGCTCCGAATTCGGGTAAGTGTCAGGTAGTTTACATTAACATGCTTGCTTTGCATGAAAAAAGCCTTACCCGCCGCTATCTTCTTCACATCTTCAACCTCCTGAAGGGCCTTACGGGCCTCGGCCTTGGCAGACTTGGCACTTTCGAGAGCCGAGGCGAGCTCGGACTCTCGAGTCTTTGAGTCGCGCTCCAAACTCTCATGCTTCTCCTTGAGAGCCTGGAGCTCTTGCCGCACTTCCGCCACCCGCGCCTCCTGCTTCTCTCGCTCTACCCGTTCCGCGGCCACATTACGTTCGGCCACGGACACGGCCTCCTTCAGGGTCACCACCTCGTTAGTGGCCCCTGCAGTACCCACGTTATCCTTGTCATTTTTATTGCAACCTAAATCCTTTTCTGTAAGGTAAATCTTTAAAGTGGTGTTACTCACCTTCTTTGTCCTCGAGCTGCTTCTTGGCACGGCCGAGCTCTTGCTCGGACTGCTCGAGATCCTGCTTCAATGCACCGACCTCCGCAGTCAGTGTGGCAGAGGTCAGCAGCGCAGCCTGCAAACCCATATTGACATATTTTTTAGCAACCCTGCGTATATCTTTTTAGATCCTCAGTCCGGCTTTTCCTTCCGAACGCCGAACTGAGCATCAGGGGCTACTGTCTATGCGGTATTACATTACATAATTTTATCTTCTTACCTCAAAGCCTGTTAGAAGGCTGCTACAGGCTTCGGTCAGCCCGCTCTTGGCAAGCTGAACCTTCTGAATCACCGCACTCATGATAGTGCGGTGTTCTTCCTCGATGGAAGCGCCTTTGAGCGCCTCCAACAAGTTGTCTGGCGCCTCCGGTTGGACGGGGGCCTCCGGTGTCACGGTCTTGCCCTTCTTGCGAAGGGGCCGCCTGCCGGACTCTGGAACCACTGCGGGTTCCGGTATGGAGTCCGGCGCAAAGTCCATGAGGCTGCCTTGCGGGGCCTCTGGAGCCTCCTCCTGATGGGTCCCTTTCCGGGATCCCACCTCGGCGTCCTCGTCGGCGCGAGGGGTGGAGGCAGTCGGGATGGAATCCACATCCGACGGAGCCAACGACCCGCTCGATGAAGCGGGGAGGTTGTCATCGGCCGGACTGCAGGCAGTATACGGCATTAGAAGGACGCTATGTGACATGAAAGAAATTGCAGATTCAGGGATCCGAATACTTACGATCTCGCCGGAGGCCTGGCCCTTGAGGGCCACTCTTCTTTGCCAACGTTGGTGTTGGCGGAGCTGTCCGGGGGAATAGTTCTTCCCCTCTTGGACCCTTCGGCCTCCCCTGTTGGGGAGGCCTTCCTCTTTCTCTCTCCCTCCTCTGGGAGAGAGTCTTCTTCCTCCTCATCTTCGGGGGAGGAATCCGCCTCGGAGTCGTCGGACACCTGAAAACGGGAACTCTTTCGAGTACCCGTGGCCACCTTCTTGGCCTTCTTCTCCGGCACCACGTGCGGTGCCGGAACCAGCAACCCTGCCAAATGGGCATCCACTGGGCCTTCTGGCATGGGAGTCGGGCAGATGAGCTGCTCGGCCTTCTTCATCCACTCCTGTCAAAGGAAAAGGGAGATCAAAACCCGCTTAGGGTCAAACTATTAACAACGAGTGTCCCGTAAAGGGGTAGAATCACTTACCTCGTCAGCTGGATGCTGCGAGTGGAATCCGCGATCTTCTGTCGCGGATGCGGGGGCTTCGGCACCCTTGAACAGCACCCTCCAGGCGCCTTCGTACGTTGTGTCGAAGAGCCCGCTCAGCGCCTGGTGCTGTTCCGGATTGAACTCCCACAGATTGAATGCCCGTTCTTGGCATTGAAGAATCCGGCGGACGAGCATGACTTGGACCACGTTAACTAGCCTGAGCTTCTTGTTCACCAGCTTCTGAATACAGGCTTGGAGTCCCGTCACCTCCTTCGAATTACCCCACAGCAAGCCCTTCTCTTTCCAGGAGGTGAGCTGCGTAGGGATGCCGGATCTAAACTCGGGGGCCGCCGCCCATGTAGGTTCGCGCGGCTCGGTGATATAGAACCACCTCGATTGCCACCCCTTGACGGATTCCACAAAGGCCCCTTCGAACCAAAGGACGTTGGGCATCTTGCCCAACATGGCGCCTCCACATTCCTCTTGCGTGCCCTTCACAACCTTCGGCTTGACGTTGAAGGTCCTGAACCACAAACCGAAGTGGGGCTGGATGCAGAGGAAGGCCTCGCACACGACGATAAACGCCGAGATGTTGAGGATTAAGTTCTGCTCTAGATCATGGAAATCCAGGCCGTAGTAGAACATGAGCCCCCGGACAAAGAGGTGAAGTGAAAAGCCCAGTCCGCGGAGGAAGTGGGGAAGGAAAACGACCCTCTCATGGGGCCCCGGGTTGGGGATGAGCTGCCCCTCGTCGGGCAGCCGATGCGCGATATCGCCGGAAAGGTATCCGGCGTTGCGCAGCTTGGTGATGTGCTCCTCCATGACGGTGGAGGCCAACCACTTCCCTCCCGCTCCGGACATGGTCGGAGAAGGTTGAGATGAGATGCGCGAACTTGGGCGCTGGAGCTCGAGTGCACGGAGATGGATAAGCAAAGGAGGAAGAAGGCGTAGGTGAGAAGGTGAATCCTTATCCCTTATATATAGGAGGACGAAGACTATGCGTCCCCACTAGCCCGGTAAAACTCGCTTATCTCCCAAGCGCCACCATCAATGGCGCGGTTGGGTTACCCACGTCTGTATTGATGAGAATCCCGGAATAAGGGGAACACGATCTCTGCTTCGACAAGACGTGCCAAGGAAACCGCTTCGCTAAACACGCTGAGGCGGTATAATAAAAAATGATTCAAGTAAAAGCTTGGTAGTGGTGTGACGTCACGCCGCGAAATATGTCAGCGGATTGAACTTGTTTACATTTTATTCTCTCTACGGTGGAATGTGGAATTTATTTTGCAGAGCCGGACACTATCCGGGTGTTCACAATCTTCTCTGGGTTATTCAAAGGAGGAACCCGCCTTGCAATGCCGAACATTATGCGCGCCGGACTCATCGTCATTGAAGCCAGGTTCAGGGGCTACTGAGGGAGTCCTGGACTAGGGGGTGTCCGGACAGCCGGACTATCATCGTCCGCCAGACTCCAAGACTACGAAGATACAAGATTGAAGACTCCGTCCCGTGTCCGGATGGGACTTTCCTTGGCGTGGAAGGCAAGCTTGGCAATACGGATATGTAGATCTCCTACCATTGTAACCGACTCTATGTAACCCTAGCCCTCTCCGGTGTCTATATAAACAGGCGGGCTTTAGTCCGTAGGACATAACCTCCATTACAACAATCATACCATAGGCTAGCTTCTAGGGTTTAGCCTCCTTGATCTCGTGGTTGATCCACTCTTGTACTACCCATATCATCAATATTAATTAAGCAGGACGTAGGGTTTTACCTCCATCAAGAGGGCCCGAACCTGGGTAAAACATCGTGTCCCTTGTCTCCTATTACCATCTGCCTAGACGCACAGTTCGGGACCCCCTACCCGAGATCCGCCGGTTTTGACACCGACACTCACCGTCTTGCTGCAATAAGAAGCCAGAGGACGTCACCGAGCTGAACGTGTGCAGAACACGGAGGTGACTTATGTTCGGTACTTGATCGGTTGGAGCACGAAGAAGTTTGACTACATCAACCGTGTTACTAAACACTTCCGCTTACGGTCTACAAGGGTACGTAGACACACTCCCCCCCCTCATTGCTATGCATCTCCATGGATAAATCATTGCATGTGCGTAGAATTTTTTTGTTTTCCATGCAACATTCCCCAACAGTGGCATCGGAGGCACGTTTATGAGTAGATGATATGCACGAGTAGAACACAAAGAGTTGTGGGCATCATACTGTTGGGGAACGTAGTAATTTCAAAAAAATTCCTACGCACACGCAAGATCATGGTGATGCATAGCAACGAGAGGGGAGAGTGTTGTCTACGTACCCTCGTAGGCTGAAACGGAAGCGTTGACGCAACGTAGAGGAAGTAGTCGTACGTCTTCCCGGTCTAACCGATCCAAGCACCGTTACTCCGGCACCTCCGAGTTCTTGACACACGTACAGCTCGATGACGCACCCCGGGCTCCGATTCAGCAAAGCTTCTTGGAGGAGTTCCGTCAGCACGACGGCGTGGTGACGATCTTGATGTTCAACCGTCGCAGGGCTTCGCCTAAGCACCGCTACAATATGACCGAGGTGTAATATCGTGGAGGGGGGCACCGCACACGGCTAAGGAATAATCACGAAGATCAACTTGTGTGTTCTAGGGTGCCCCCCGCCCCCGTATATAAAGGAGCAAGGGGGGAGGCCGGCCGGCCCCTTGGGGCGCGCCAAGGAGGAGGAATCCTCCTCCTAGTAGGAGTAGGATTCCTCCTTTCCTACTCCTACTAGGAGGGGGAAGGAACGGGGAGAGGGGGAAAGGAAAGGGGGGCGCCGCCCCCCCCCCTCCTAGTCCAATTCGGACCAGAGGGAGAGGGGGCGCGCGGCCCACCCTGGCCGCCCCTCTCTCTTCCCACCAAGGCCCATGTGGCCCATTAACTCTCCCGGGGGGTTCCGGTAACCGCCCCCCCCCCCGGCACTCCGGTTTTCTCCGAAATCACCCGGAACAATTCCGGTGTCCGAATATAGTCGTCCAATATATCAATCTTTATGTCTCAACCATTTCGAGACTCCTTGTCATGTCCGTGATCACATCCGGGACTCCGAACAACCTTCGGTACATCAAAATACATAAACTCATAAAGAAACTGTCATCGTAACTTTAAGCGTGCGGACCCTACGGTTCGAGAACAATGTAGACATGACCGAGACACGTCTCCGGTCAATAACCAATAGCGGGACCTGGATGCCCATATTGGTTCCTACATACTCTACGAAGATCTTTATCGGTCAGACCGCATAACAACATACGTTGTTCCCTTTGTCATCGGTATGTTACTTGCCCGAGATTCGATCGTCGGTATCCAATACCTAGTTCAATCTCGTTACCGGCAAGTCTCTTTACTCGTTCTGTAATGCATCATCTCGCAACTAACTCATTAGTTGCAATGCTTGCAAGGCTTAAGTGATGTGCATTACCGAGAGGGCCCAGAGATACCTCTCCTACATTCGGAGTGACAAATCCTAATCTCGAAATACGCCAACCCAACAAGTACCTTTGGAGACACCTGTAGAGCACCTTTATAATCACCCAGTTACGTTGTGACGTTTGGTAGCACACAAAGTGTTCCTCCCGTAAACGGGAGTTGCATAATCTCATAGTCATAGGAACATGTATAAGTCATGAAGAAAGCAATAGCAACATACTAAACGATCGGGTGCTAAGCTAACGGAATGGGTCATGTCAATCAGATCATTCAACTAATGATGTGATCCCCTTAATCAAATAACAACTCTTTGTCCATGGTTAGGAAACATAACCATCTTTGATTAACAAGCTAGTCAAGTAGAGGCATACTAGTGACACTCTCTTTGTCTATATATTCACACATGTATTATGTTTCCGGTTAATACAATTCTAGCATGAATAATAAACATTTATCATGATATAAGGAAATAAATAATAACTTTATTATTGCCTCTAGGGCATATTTCCTTCAGTCTCCCACTTGCACTAGAGTCAATAATATAGATTACACAGTAATGATTTAACACCCATGGAGTCTTGGTGCTGATCATGTTTTGCTCGTGGAAGAGGCTTAGTCAACGGGTCTGCAGCATTCAGATCCGTATGTATCTTGCAAATCTCTATGTCTCCCACCTGGACTAGATCCGGGATGGAATTGAAGCGTCTCTTGATGTGTTTGGTTCTCTTGTGAAATCTGGATTCCTTCGCTAAGGCAATTACTCTAGTATTGTCACAAAAGATTTTCATTGGACCCGATGCACTAGGTATGACACCTAGATCGGATATGAACTCCTTCATCCAGACTCCTTCATTGGCTGCTTCCGAAGCAGCTATGTATTCCGCTTCACACGTAGATCCCGCCACGACGCTTTGTTTTGAACTGCACCAACTGATAGCTCCACCGTTTAATGTAAACACATATTCGGTTTGCGATTTAGAATCGTCCGGATCAGTGTCAAAGCTTGCATCAACGTAACCATTTACGATGAGCTCTTTGTCACCTCCATATACGAGAAACATATCCTTAGTCCTTTTCAGGTACTTCAGGATGTTCTTGACCACTGTCCAGTGATCCACTCCTGGATTACTTTGGTACCTCCCTGCTAAACTTATAGCAAGGCACACATCAGGTCTGGTACACAGCATTGCATACATGATAGAGCCTATGGCTGAGGCATAGGGAACATCTTTCATTTTCTCTCTATCTTCTGCAGTGGTCGGGCATTGAGTCTTACTCAACTTCACACCTTGCAATACAGGCAAGAACCCTTTCTTTGCTTGATCCATTTTGAACTTCTTCAAAACTTTGTCAAGGTATGTGCTTTGTGAAAGTCCAATTAAGCGTCTTGATCTATCTCTATAGATCTTAATGCCCAATATGTAAGCAGCTTCACCGAGGTCTTTCATTGAAAAACTTTTATTCAAGTATCCCTTTATGCTATCCAGAAATTCTATATCATTTCCAATCAATAATATGTCATCCACATATAATATTAGAAATGCTACAGAGCTCCCACTCACTTTCTTGTAAATACAGGCTTCTCCAAAAGTCTGTATAAACCCAAATGCTTTGATCACACTATCAAAGCGTTTATTCCAACTCCGAGAGGCTTGCACCAGTCCATAAATGGATCGCTGGAGCTTGCACACTTTGTTAGCTCCCTTTGGATCGATAAAACCTTCTGGTTGCATCATATACAACTCTTCCTCCAGAAATCCATTCAGGAATGCAGTTTTTTACATCCATTTGCCAAATTTCATAATCATAAAATGTGGCAATTCCTAACATGATTCGGACAGACTTAAGCATCGCTACGGGTGAGAAGGTCTCATCATAGTCAATCCCTTGAACTTGTCGAAAACCTTTTGCAACAAGTCGAGCTTTGTAGACAGTAACATTACCGTCAGCGTCAGTCTTCTTCTTGAAGATCCATTTATTCTCAATTGCTTGCCGACCATCGGGCAAGTCAACCAAAGTCCATACTTTGTTCTCATACATGGATCCCATCTCAGATTTCATGGCTTCAAGCCATTTTGCGGAATCTGGGCTCACCATCGCTTCTTCATAGTTCGTAGGTTCATCATGATCCAGTAGCATGACTTCCAGAATAGGATTATCGTACCACTCAGGTGCGGATCTTACTCTGTTTGACCTACGAGGTTCTGTAATAACTTGATCTGAAGTTCTATGATCATCATCATCAACTTCCTCACTAGTTGGTTTTGACGTCACAAAAACCGGTTCCTGTGATGTACTATTTTCCAACAAGGGAGCAGGTACAGTTACCTCATCAAGTTCTACTTTCCTCCCACTCACTTCTTTCGAGAGAAACCCCTTCTCTAGAAAGGATCCATTCTTAGCAACGAATGTCTTGCCTTCGGATCTGTGATAGAAGGTGTACCCAACTGTCTCTTTTGGGTATCCTATGAAGACACATTTCTCCGATTTGGGTTCGAGCTTATCAGGTTGAAGCTTTTTCACATAAGCATCGCAGCCCCAAACTTTAAGAAACGACAACTTTGGTTTCTTGCCACACCATAGTTCATAAGGTGTCGTCTCAACGGATTTCGATGGTGCCCTATTTAATGTGAATGTGGCCGTCACTAAAGCATAACCCCAAAATCATAGCGGTAAATCTGTAAGAGACATCATAGATCGCACCATATCAAGTAAAGTACGATTACGACATTCGGACACACCATTACGCTGTGGTGTTCCGGGTGGCGTGAGTTGCGAAACTATTCCGCATTGTTTCAAGTGTAGACCAAACTCGTAACTCAAATATTCTCCTCCATGATCAGATCGTAGAAACTTTATTTTCTTATTACGATGATTTTCAACTTCACTCTGAAATTCTTTGAACTTTTCAAATGTTTCAGACTTATGTTTCATTAAGTAGATATACCCATATCTGCTTAAATCATCTGTGAAGGTGAGAAAATAACGATATCCGCCACGAGCCTCAACATTCATTGGACCACATACATCTGTATGTATGATTTCCAACAAATCTGTTGCTCTCTCCATAGTACCGGAGAACGGTGTTTTAGTCATCTTGCCCATGAGGCACGGTTCGCAAGTACCAAGTGATTCATAATCAAGTGGTTCCAAAAGTCCATCAGTATGGAGTTTCTTCATGCGCTTTACACCGATATGACCTAAACGGCAGTGCCACAAATAGGTTGCACTATCATTATCAACTCTGCATCTTTTGGCTTCAACATTATGAATATGTGTATCATTACTATCGAGATTCATCAAAAATAGACCACTCTTCAAGGGTGCATGACCATAAAAGATATTACTCATATAAATAGAACAACCATTATTCTCTGATTTAAATGAATAACCGTCTCGCATCAAAAAAGATCCAGATATAATGTTCATGCTCAACGCTGGCACCAAATAACAATTATTTAGGTCTAAAACTAATCCCAAAGGTAGATGTAGAGGTAGCGTGCCGACCGCGATCACATCGACTTTGGAACCATTTCCCATGCGCATCGTCACCTCGTCCTTTGCTAGTGTTCGCTTAATCTGTAGTCACTGTTTCGAGTTGCAAATATTAGCAACAGAACCAGTATCAAAAATCCAGGTGCTACTGCGAGCTCTAGTAAGGTACACATCAATAACATGTATATCACATATACCTTTGTTCACCTTGCCATCCTTCTTATCCGCCAAATACTTGGGGCAGTTCCGATTCCAGTGACCAGTCTGCTTGCAGTAGAAGCACTCAGTTTCAGGCTTAGGTCCAGACTTGGGTTTCTTCTCTTAAGCAGCAACTTGCTTGCTGTTCTTCTTGAAGTTCCCCTTCTTCTTCCCTTTGCCCTTTTTCTTGAAACCAGTGGTCTTGTTGACCATCAACACTTGATGCTCCTTCTTGATTTCTACCTCCGCAGCCTTTAGCATTGCGAAGAGCTCGGGAATTGTCTTATCCATCCCTTGCATATTATAGTTCATCACGAAGCTCTTGTAGCTTGGTGGAAGTGATTGGAGAATTCTGTCAATGACGCTATCATCCGGAAGAGTAACTCCTAGTTGAATCAAGTGATTACAATACCCAGACATCTTGAGTATATGCTCACTGACAGAACTATTCTCCTCCATCTTGCAGCTATAGAACTTATTGGAGACTTCATATCTCTCAATCCAGGCATTCTTCTGGAATATTAACTTCAACTCCTGGAACATCTCATATGCTCCATGACGTTCAAAACGTTGTTGAAGTCCCGGTTCTAAGCCGTAAAGCATGGCACATTGAACTATCGAGTAGTCATTAGCTTTGCTCTGCCAGACATTCTTAACGTCGTCAGTTGCATCAGCAGCAGGCCTGGCACCCAGCGGTGCTTCCAGGACGTAACTTTTCTGTGCAGCAATGAGGATAATCCTCAAGTTACGGACCCAGTCCGCATAGTTGCTACCATCATCTTTCAACTTTGCTTCCTCAAGGAACGCATTAAAATTCAACGGAACAACAGCACGGGCCATCTATCTACAATCAACATAGACAAGCAAGATACTATCAGGTACTGAGTTCATGATAAATTTAAGTTCAATTAATCATATTACTTAAGAACTCCCACTTAGATAGACATCCCTTATCATGATATGAGGAAATAAATAATAACTTTATTATTGCCTCTAGGGCATATTTCCTTCACATACTGCTTACCACAAACGTCTTATTTTGATTCGGTGGTATTGTGGGATAAAGCGGCCTGGACCAACCTTACATGTCCACACACATGAGACCGGCTCCACCAACTAACATGCAACTAGTTTTTCATAAAGGTGGTAGGCAGGTGTCTGTTTCTCCTAGTTTAGTTGAACCGAATTTGACTATGGCCAGTCTTGAAAAAGGTTAAAATAGCAAACTTCATGAATCACCGTTGTGGTTTTTTGCCGCAGGTAAGAACGGTTCTTGCTAGAAACCCGTAGCAGCCACGTAAAACTTGCAACAACAAAGTAGAGGATGTCTAACTTGTTTTTGCAGAGTATGTTGTGATGTGATATGGTCAAGACATGATGTGATATACGTTATTGTATGAAATGATCATGTTTTGAAATTTATCGGCAACCGACAGGAGCCTTATGGTTGTCTCTATATTGTATGAAATGCAAACGCCATGCATGTAATTGCTTTACTTTATCACTATGCGTTAGCGATAGTTGTAGAAGCAATAGTTGGCGAGATGACCACGGCGCAACGATGGAGATCAAGGTGTCGAGTCGGTGATGATGGAGATCATGCCGATGCTTTGGAGATGGAGATCAAAATCACAAGATGATGATGGCCATATCATGTCACATATTTTGCTTGCATATGATGTTTATCTTTTATGCATCTTATTTTGCTTAGAACGACGGTAGCATTATAAGATGGTCCCTTCACTAAATTTCAAGATATAAGTGTTCTTCCCGAGTATGCACAGTTGTGAAAGTTTGTCGTTTTGAGACACCACATGATGATTGGGTGTGACAAAATGTACATTCACATACAACAGGTGCAAGACAGTTTTATACATGCAGAATACTTGGGTTAAACTTGACGAGTCTGGCATGTACAGGCATGGTCTCGGAACACTGGTGAAAGAACATGCAGTGCCCCCATGTTTGGTTTTGGTAATTGATGACAATCTCTATGGACTAATGGTTGCCTTGAGTTATATTTGAAGGTTTTGTCCATAGGCTTTTCTTGAGGTCCATTTGTTGGTTTCAAGGAGAGTATGTGATGACCAAGGTGCTATTCAAGAAATTATCTAAATATTGGTCATGTGAGAGGTTGATCAAGACTAAGTCAAAGAGTGGATCAAGTTGATCAACTCACAAAGCGTGCAAGATGTACCGAGAGGGATAAAGTGATCCGATGATATGGTAAGCATTGTCCATTACGCTTTGTGAACTAACCCATGGTCTATGTGAGAGTTCTATGTGGGGTTGGGTATGTTTCCATGGGCTTGTGTCAAGAGGAAGATATCATACAATCCATGGAGAGGATGACATCAAGTGGTGATCTTCATCAAGATTGCGATGTGCAAGTTCAAGTGGAGCATCATGAAGAGATCACATCCTTGATGCTTGCCATCCATTGTGGTGATAATGTACTTGTGAAGATTTTCTAAGGGTGGCTCACCCATAGTGGAGTATGGGGGAGCAATCTACTAGTCTTCGTCAAGCTAGCGCAATCAAGAAAGGTGATACAAGTTGAGGAGGTCAAGATCTTCATCATCTAGCTCAAATGGATTATGCACAAGGAAAAGCTAGCGCAATCAAGAAAGGTGGTACAAGTTGAGGAGGTCAAGATCTTCATCACCTAGCTCAAATGGATTATGCACAAGGCAAAGGTTTGTCCTTGATAGGTTTCTATTTTACCGACCTCATGGTGTTAGTTGGGAGACCGGAGTATAGGATCGATAGTCGTACTATCAAGGGGGGCTCTCGAGTGAGTAGCTTATTCGTATCGATCGTAGAGATCTCAAAACTTTGCATATTTGGCATCATAGTTCTTGGTTCTTGTTTGTCTTTTCTCTTTGTGAGGTTTTAGAGCTTGTGGTTATCTTCGTGGCAAGCTCTAGTTCATCGAAAACCGATTTCCTATGCATCTCTTTTGCGTCTTCGGTGTTGGAGTTTTTACCGGTCTTATTTGAGAAAGGATTCTCACCATTTTATTTTGAGTGTTTTCCCAATTGCTATTTCTTGATATTTCTATCAAGATTGTGTTAGCCCTTGTCTTTAGCTTTCCAACAAACTTGGTTTCATCAAATTCGGAGTTTGTTTGCAAAAGTTGTGGTTGTTTCAATTTTACTGGTTCCCGCATCTCTATGCCTAGTGCGGGTGCCCGGGGTCACCCGAGCCCCTCCATAGAGAACTCTCTGACCAGTCCGGGTGCCCGGGGTCTCGCCCCCCGGCTGCCCGGGGTCATCCAGGGGGCTCCCTCTCCTATGATCATCCCGGGTGCCCGGGCTCCTCCGCCACCTCCTCTCATCCTCCTACGGGTGCCCGGGGTTGGGACCCCCGGGTGCCCGCCCCCCTGCCCTATTTCTTTCCCCGTGTGTCCGAGTGCCCGGGGTTTTGCCCTCTGGTGCCCGGAGTTTTGTGGCTTTTCCACTGGGTTGTCCGGGGTGCTCAGACCCCTTTTGTCCGGGTGCCCGGGGTAAACGATCACATTTTTCTTGGTGGTATTTATAGCCCCTTCTTCCTCCTCCAACCTAACAAATCTGAGCAAGCTTTGACCCCACCATTGTTGACCTCTTGGATCTTTCTATCTTTCAATCCCTCCATGGATTCTTGCTAGTTTTTGGGGAAAAGAGAGAGGAGATCTTGATCCACATTTCCACCAATCACTTTCTCCTCTATGTGAGGGGAACCCCTTAGATCTAAATCTTGGAGTTCTTAGTGTTCTCCTTCTTGTGCTTTCTCTCATATTCCTCCATAGCTTTCATTGCTTTGGTGGGATTTGAGAGTGAGAGACTTGGGCACTTAGTGTGTCCTTGCCATTGCATTTGGTGCATAGGTTTGAGTTCTCCACGGTGATACATGGAAGTGAAGTTTGTGAAGCTTATTACTCTTGGGTGTTTGGGCACCCTAGAGCTTGTTCCTCTTGGGTGCTTCAGTGCCCTAGACGGTTGGTGTGTTCGGAGCTCAATCATTGTGGTGTAAAGCTTCGGGCTTGCGTTGGGGTCTCCAATTAGGTTGTGGATATTGCCCTGGGCAATTTGTATGGGTTCCAATGACCACCCCCAAGGGTTTACAAAGTGTATGGGTTTGGTGACCGCCCCTAAGGGTTGCCATTTGTGCGGGTTCGGTAACCTCCCTCAAGGGTCCCTTAGTGGAATCACGACATCTTGCATTGTGTGAGGGCGTGAGGAGATTACGGTGGCCCTAGTGGCATTTTTGGGAGCATTGTGCCTCCACACCGCTCCAGACGGAGATTAGCATCCTTAAGGGTGTGAACTTCAGGATACATCATCGTCTCCACATGCCTCGGGTATTTCTTACCGGAGCCCTTTACTTATGCACTGTACTCCGTGATAGCCATAGTGTTTCATGTTATATATCTTGCTATCACATAGTTGTTTATCTTGCTTAGCATAAGTTGTTGGTGCACATAGGTGAGCCTCATTGTTTTAGGTTTTGTGATTGACAAATTAAACGCTAGTTTTATTCGACATTTGTTCAAGCCTAAACCGTAATTATTTTAAAGTGCCTATTCACCCCCCCTCCCCTAGGCGACATTCACAATCTTTCAACTAGAGACCGAAAGGTCGAACATGAGTCATATAGTATATATGATCAACATAGAGATGTTCACCATTGATGACTACCCCATCTCACGTGATGCCTGACATGGGTTCGTTGGTTTGGATCATGTATCACTTAAATAACTTGAGGGATGTTAATTTAAGTGGGATTTCATTAGTAATTGGATTAATTGAACTTAAATTTATCATGAACTTAGTCTTAATAGTTTTTGCATATCTATGTTGTAGATCAATAGCTCGCGATATAGCTCCCCTATGTTTTTTCATATGTTCCTAGATAAAACTAAGTTGAAAGATGATAGTAGCAATGATGTGGACAAGGTCCATGATCTGAGGATTATCCTCATTGTTGCATAGAAGATTTATGTTCTTCATACACCGTTAGGTGACAGACCTATTGCAGGAGCAGATGCAGATGTTATGAATGTTTGGCAAGCTCGATATGATGTCTACTTGATAGTTTAGTGCGCCATGATTTACGGCTTAGAACCAGGACTTCAAAAACGTTTTGAACACCACGGAGCATATGAGATGTTCCAAGAGCTGAAATTAGTATTTCAGACTCATGCCCGTGTTGAGAGGTATGAGACCTCTGACAAGTACTTTGCTTATAAGATGGAGGAGAATAGCTCAACCAGTGAGCATGTGCTCAGAATGCCTGGGTACTACAATCGCTTGAATCAAGTGGGAGTTAATCTTCCAGATAAGATAGTGATTAACAAAGTTCTCTAGTCACTATCACCAAGCTACTAGAACTTCGTGATGAACTATAACATGCAGGGGATAATGAAAATGATTCCTAATCTCTTCGTGATGCTGAAATTGTCGAAGGTAGAAATCAAGAAAGAGCATCAAGTGTTGATGGTTAACAAGACAACTAGTTTCAAGAAAAGGGCAAGGGAAAGAAAGGGAACTTCAAGAAGAATGGCGAGAAAGTTTCTGCTCCCATGAAGAAGCCCAAAGCTGGACCTAAGCCTGAAACTGATTGCTTCTACTTCAAAGGGAATGGTCACGAGAAATGGAACTGCCCCGAATACTTGGCGGATAAGAAGGACGGAAAAGTGAACAAAGGTATATTTGATATACATGTTACTGATGTGTAATTTACTAGTGTTCATAGTAACCCCTGGGTATTTGATACCGCTTCAGTTGCTAAAGATTAGTAACTCAAAAGAGGAGTTGCAAAATAAACAGAGGCTAGTTAAAAGCGAGGTGATGATATGTGTTGGAAGTAATTCCAAGGCTGATACGATCACCATCGCACACTCCCTCTACCTTCGGGATTAGTGTTGAACCTAAATAAATGTTATTTGGTGTTTGCGTCGAGCATGAATATGATTGGATCATTTTTATTGCAATACGGTTATTTATTTAAAGTCAGAGAATAATTGTTGTTATGTTTACATGAATAATAACCTTCTATGGTCATACACCCAATGTGAATGGTTTATTGAATATCGATCATAGTGATACACATATTCATAATGTTGATGCCAAAAGAAGTAGAGTTGATAATGATAGTGAAACATACTTGTGGCACTGCCGTTTAGGTCATATTGGTGTAAAGTGCATGAAGAAACTCCATGCAGATGGATTTTTGGAATCACTTGATTATGAATCATTTGATACTTGCGAACCATGCCTCATGGGCAAGATGACTAAAACTCCATTCTCCGGAACAATGCAGCGAGCTAATGACTTATTGAAAATAATACAAACCGATGTATGCGGTCCGATGAGTGTTGAGGCACGCGGCGAGTATCGTTATTTTCTGACCTTCAGAGATGATTCGATTAGGTATGGGTATATCTACTTCATGATACACAATTCCGAAACATTTGAAAAGTTCAAAGAATTTTAGAGTGAAGTGGAGAATCATCATAACAAGAAAATAAAGTTTCTACGATCTAATCACGGAGGCGCATATTTGAGTTACGAGTTTGGCCTTCATTTAAAACAATGTGGAATTGTTTCACAACTCACACCACCTGGAACACCATAGCGTAATGGTTTGTCCGAATGTTGTAACCATACTTCATTAGATATGGTGCATTCTATGATGTCTCTTACCGATTTACCACTATCATTTTGGGGTTATGCATTAGAGACAGCTGCATTCACGTTAAATAAGGCACCGTCTAAATCTGTTGAGATGACACCGTATGAACTATGGTTTGGCAAGAAACTTGAGTTGTCATTTCTTAAAGTTTGGGGATACTTATGTCAAAAGGATTCAGCCAAATAAGCTCGAACCCAAATCAAAGAAGTGCGTCTTGAAAGGATACCCTAAAGAAACTATTGGGTACATCTTCAACCATATATCCAAAGGCAAGATCTTTGTTGCTAACAATGTGTCCTTTCTAGAGAAGGAGTTTCTCTCGAAAGAAGTGAGAGGGAGGAAAGTAGAACTTGATGAGGTAATTGTACCTTCTCTCGAATTGGAAAGTAGCACATAAGAGAAAACCGTTCCGTGATGCCTACACCAACTAGAGAGGAAGCTAATGATGATGATCATGAAACTTCAGATCAAGTTACTACTAAACTTCAAATCATTATCATTTGCTTCCTCTCTAGTTGGTGTAGGCATCACGGGAACGGATTTCTGTGATGTGCTACTTTCCAATTCGAGATAAGGTACAATTACCTCATCAAGTTCTACTTTCCTCCCACTCACTTCTTTCGAGAGAAACTCCTTCTCTAGAAAGGACACATTCTTTGCAACAAATATCTTGCCTTCAGATCTGTGGTAGAAGGTGTATCCAACAGTTTCCTTAGGATATCCTATGAAGACGCACTTCTCCTCTTTGGATTCGAGCTTATTAGGTTGAAGCCTTTTGACATAAGCGTTGCATCCCCAAACTTTTAAGAAACGGCAGCTTAGGTTTCTTGCCAAACCATAGTTCACACGGCATCATCTCAATGGATTTTGATGGTGCCGTATTTAACGTGAATGTGGTTGTCTCCAATGCATAACCCCAAAACGATAGTGGTAAATCGATAAGAGACATCATAGAATGCACCATATTTAACAAAGTACGGTTACGACATTCAGACACACCATTATGATGTGGTGTTACAGGTGGCGTGAGTTGTGAAACAATTCCACATTATTTTAAAATGAAGGCCAAACTCGTAACTCAAATATTCGCCTTGGCGATCAGATCGTAGAAACTTTATTTTCTTGTTACGATGATTCTCCACTTCACTCTGAAATTCTTTGAACTTTTCAAATGTGTATCCGCCAGCCACCTTTATGCAAAACTAGTTGCATGTTTGTCGGTGGAACCGGTCTCATGAACGTGGTCATGTAAGGTTGGTCCAGGCCGCTTCTGTTGGAAATATGCCCTAGAGGCAATAATAAAAGCATTATTATTATATTTCCTTGTTCATGATAATTGTCTTTATTCATGCTATGATTGTGTTATCCGGAAATCGTAATACATGTGTGAATAACAGACACCAACATGTCCCTAGTAAGCCTCTAGTTGACTAGCTCGTTAATCAATAGATAGTCATGGTTTCCTGACTATGGACATTGGATGTCATTGATAATGAGATCACATCATTAGGAGAATGATGTGATGGACAAGACCCAATCCTAAACATAGCACAAGATCGTATAGTTTGTTTGCTAGAGTTTTCCAATGTCAAAGTATCTTTTCCTTAGACCATGAGATCGTGTAACTCCCGGATACCGTAGGAGTGCTTTGGGTATACCAAACGTCACAACGTAACTGGGTGACTATAAAGGTAGACTACGGGTATCTCCGAAAGTGTCTGTTGGGTTGACATGGATCAAGATTGGGATTTGTCACTCCGTATGACGGAGAGGTATCACTGGGCCCACTCGGTAATGCATCATCATAATGAGCTCAGAGTGACCAAGTGTCTGGTCACGGGATCATGCATTACGGTACGAGTAAAGTGACTTGTCGGTAACAAGATTGAACGAGGTATTGGGATACCGACGATCGAATCTCGGGCAAGTAACATATCGATTGACAAAGGGAATTGAGTACGGGGTTGATTGAATCCTCGACATCGTGGTTCATCCGATGAGATCATCGTGGAGCATGTGGGAGCCAACATGGGTATCCAGATCCCGCTGTTGGTTATTGACCGGAGAGTCGTCTCGGTCATGTCTGCTTGTCTCCCGAACCCGTAGGGTCTACACACTTAAGGTTCGGTGACGCTAGGGTTATGAAGATATGTATATGCAGAAACCCGAATGTTGTTCGGAGTCCCGGATGAGATCCCGGACGTCACGAGGAGTTCCGGAATGGTCCGGAGGTAAAGAATTATATATAGGAAGTGCTGTTTCGGCCATCGGGACAAGTTTCGGGGTTATCGGTATTGTACCGGGACCACCGGAGGGGTCCCGGGGGCCCACCGGGTGGGGCCACCTGTCCCGGGGGGGCACATGGGCTGTAGGGGGTGCGCCTTGGCCTTCATGGGCCAAGGGCACCAGCCCCTATAGGCCCATGCGCCTAGGGTTCCCACCATGGAAGAGTCCATGTGGTGGAAGGCACCCCTAGGTGCCTTGGGGGGGAGGGAAACCTCCCCTTGGCCACCGCCCCCCCTAGTAGATCTCATCTACTAGGGCCGGCGCCCCCCCCCATGGCACCCCTATATATAGTGGGGGGAGAGGAGGGAAACAGACCAGCCCCTGGCGCCTCCCTCTCTCCCGTTACGTCTCTCTCTCTCGTAGTCTCGGCGAAGCCCTGCTTCTGTGACGCCCTGCATCCACCACCACGCCGTCGTGCTGCTGGATCTTCATCAACCTCTCCTTCCCCTTGCTGGATCAAGAAGGAGGAGACGTCTCCCGTCCCGTACGTGTGTTGAACGCGGAGGTGCCATCCGTTCGGCGCTTGGTCATCGGTGATTTGGATCACGTCGAGTACGACTACATCATCACCGTTCTTTGAACGCTTCCGCTCGCGATCTACAACGTACGTAGATGCATCCGATGACTCGTTGCTAGATGAACTCCTAGATGGATCTTGGTGAAACGAGTAGGAAAATTTTTGTTTTCTGCAACGTTCCCCAACAGTGGCATCATGAGCTAGGTCTATGCGTAGTTCTTCTTGCGCGAGTAGAACACAATTTGTTGTGGGCGTAGATTTGTCAACTTTCTTGCCGTTACTAGTCTTTCCTTGCTTCAGCGGTATTGTGGGATGAAGCGGCCCAGACCAACCTTACACGTACGCTTACGTGAGACCGATTCCACCGACTAACATGCACTAGTTGCATAAGGTGGCTGGCGGGTGTCTGTCTCTCCTACTTTAGTTGGAGCGGATTCGATGAACAGGGTCCTTATGAAGGGTAAATAGAAGTTGACAAATCACGCTGTGGCTTTAACGTAGGTATGAAGACGTTCTTGCTAGAACCCTAATTCAGCCACGTAAAAACTTGCAACAACAATTAGAGGACGTCTAACTTGTTTTTGCAGCAAGTGGTTTGTGATATGATATGGCCAAAGTTGTGATGAATGATGAATGATCTATATGTGATGTATGAGATGTTCATGCTATTGTAATAGGAATCACGACTTGCATGTCGATGAGTATGACAACCGGCAGGAGCCATAGGAGTTGTCTTTATTCTTTTATATGACCTGCGTGTCATTGAGAAACACCATGTAAATTACTTTACTTTATTGCTAAACGCGTTAGCCATAGTAGTGGAAGTAATAGTTGGCGAGCAACTTCATGGAGACACGATGATGGAGATCATGATGATGGAGATCATGGTGTCAAGCCGGTGACAAGATGATCATGGAGCCCCAAGATGGAGATCAAAGGAGCTATGTGATATTGGCCATATCATGTCACATTTATTATTTGATTGCATGTGATGTTTATCATGTTTTGCATCTTGTTTACTTAGAACGACGGTAGTAAATAAGATGATCCCTCATACTAATTTCAAGAAGTGTTCCCCCTAACTGTGCACCGTTGCGACAGTTCGCTGTTTCAAAACACCACGTGATGATCGGGTGTTTTATTCAGACGTTCACATACAACAGGTGTAAGATAGATTTACAGATGCAAACACTTAGGTTGACTTGACGAGCCTAGCATGTACAGACATGGCCTCGGAACACAGAAGACCGAAAGGTCTAGCATGAGTCGTATAGAAGATATGATCAACATGAAAATGTTCACCGATGTTGACTAGTCCGTCTCACGTGATGATCGGACACGGCCTAGTTAACTCGGATCATGTAATACTTAGATGACTAGAGGGATGTCTAATCTAAGTGGGAGTTCACTAATAATTTGATTAGTTGAACTTAATTATCATGAACTTAGTCTAAATATTTTACAATATGTCTTGTAGATCAAATGGCCAACGTAGTCCTCAACTTCAACGCGTTCCTAGAGAAAACTAAGCTGAAAGACGATGGCAGCAACTATACGGACTGGGTCCGGAACCTGAGGATCATCCTCATAGCTGCCAATAAAGATTATGTCCTACAAGCACCGCTTGGTGACGCACCCGTTCTCCCTGCAGAACAAGATGTTATGAACGCTTGGCAGGCACGTTCCGATGACTACTCCCTCGTTCAGTGCGGCATGCTTTACAGCCTAGAGCCAGGGCTCCAAAAGCGTTTTGAGAGACACGGAGCACATGAGATGTTCGAAGAGCTGAAAATGGTTTTCCAAGCTCATGCCCGGGTCGAGAGATATCAAGTCTCCGGCAAGTTATTCAGCTGTAAGATGGAGGAAAACAGTTCTGTCAGTGAGCACATACTCACTATGTCTGGGTTGCATAACCGCTTGACTCAGCTGGGAGTTAATCTCCCGGATGATGCGGTCATTGACAGAATCCTCCAGTCGCTTCCACCAAGCTACAAGAGCTTTGTGATGAACTTCAATATGCAGGGGATGGAAAAGACCATTCCTGAAGTATTTGCTATGCTGAAATCAGCAGAGGTAGAAGTCAAGAAGGAACATCAAGTGTTGATGGTCAATAAAACCACTAAGTTCAAGAAAGGCAAGGGTAAAAAGAACTTCAAGAAGGACGGCAAGGAGGTTGCCACGCCCGGCAAGCAAGCTGCCGGGAAGAAGCCAAAGAATGGACCCAAGCCCGAGACTGAGTGCTTTTATTGCAAGGGAAGCGGTCATTGGAAGCGGAACTGCCCTAAGTACTTAGCGGATAAGAAGGCCGGCAAAACAAAAGGTATATGTGATATACATGTAATTGATGTGTACCTTACTAGTGCCCATAGTAGCTCCTGGGTATTTGATACCGGTGCAGTTGCTCACATTTGTAACTCAAAGCAGGGGCTGCGGAATAAGCGGAAACTGGCAAAGGACGAGGTGACGATGCGCGTCGGGAATGGTTCCAAGGTCAATGTGATCGCCGTCGGCACGCTGCCTCTGCATCTCCCTTCGGGATTAGTTTTAAACCTTAATAATTGTTATTTAGTGCCAGCTTTGAGCATGAACATTGTATCAGGATCTCGTTTAATTCGAGATGGCTACTCATTTAAATCCGAGAATAATGGTTGTTCTATTTATATGAGAGATATGTTTTATGGTCATGCTCCTATGGTGAATGGTTTATTCTTTATGAATCTCGAACGTGATGCTACACATGTTCACAATGTGAGTACCAAAAGAAGTAAGGTTGATAATGATAGTCCCACATACTTGTGGCACTGCCGCCTTGGTCACATAGGTGTCAAACGCATGAAGAAGCTCCATGCTGATGGACTTTTAGAGTCTCTTGATTACGAATCATTTGACACGTGCGAACCATGCCTTATGGGAAAAATGACCAAGACTCCGTTCTCAGGAACAATGGAGCGAGCAACCAACTTATTGGAAATCATACATACTGATGTGTGCGGTCCAATGAGTGTTGAGGCTCGCGGTGGCTATCGTTATGTTCTCACCCTCACTGATGATTTAAGTAGGTATGGGTATATCTACTTAATGAAACACAAGTCTGAAACCTTTGAAAAGTTCAAGGAATTTCAGAGTGAGGTTGAAAATCAACGTGACAGGAAAATCAAGTTTCTACGATCAGATCGTGGAGGAGAATACTTGAGTCATGAGTTTGGCACACACTTAAGAAAATGTGGAATAGTTTCACAACTCACGCCGCCTGGAACACCTCAGCGTAATGGTGTGTCCGAACGTCGTAATCGCACTCTATTAGATATGGTGCGATCTATGATGTCTCTTACCGATTTACCGCTATCTTTTTGGGGCTATGCTTTAGAGACTGCTGCATTCACTTTAAATAGGGCTCCGTCGAAATCCGTTGAGACGACACCGTATGAATTATGGTTTGGGAAGAAACCTAAGCTGTCGTTTCTAAAAGTTTGGGGATGCGATGCTTATGTCAAGAAACTTCAACCTGAAAAGCTCGAACCCAAGTCGGAAAAATGCGTCTTCATAGGATACCCAAAAGAAACTATTGGGTACACCTTCTACCTCAGATCCGAAGGCAAGATCTTTGTTGCCAAGAATGGGTCCTTTCTAGAGAAAGAGTTTCTCTCGAAAGAAGTAAGTGGGAGGAAAGTAGAGCTTGATGAAGTATTACCTCTTGAACCGGAAAATGGCGCAACTCAAGAAAATGTTCCTAAGGTGCCTGCACCGACTAGAGAGGAAGTTAATGATGATGATCAAGATACTTCTGATCAAGCTCCTACTAAAATTCGAAGGTCCACAAGGACACGTTCCGCACCAGAGTGGTACGGCAACCCTGTCTTGGAAATCATGTTGTTAGACAACGGTGAACCTTCGAACTATGAAGAAGCGATGGCGGGCCCGGATTCCGACAAATGGCTAGAAGCCATGAAATCCGAGATAGGATCCATGTATGAAAACGAAGTATGGACTTTGACTAACTTGCCCGTTGAACGGTGAGCCATAGAAAATAAATGGATCTTTAAGAGGAAGACAGACGCGGATGGTAATGTGACCATCTATAAAGCTCGGCTTGTCGCTAAGGGTTATCGACAAGTTCAAGGGGTTGACTACGATGAGACTTTCTCACCGGTAGCGAAGCTGAAGTCCGTCCGAATCATGTTAGCAATTGCCGCATTCTACGATTATGAAATATGGCAAATGGACGTCAAAACGGCATTCCTTAATGGTTTCCTTAAGGAAGAATTGTATATGATGCAGCCGGAAGGTTTTGTCAATCCTAAGAATGCTGACAAAGTGTGCAAGCTCCAACGCTCGATTTATGGGCTGGTGCAAGCATCTCGGAGTTGGAACATTCGCTTTGATGAGATGATCAAAGCGTTTGGGTTTACGCAGACTTATGGAGAAGCCTGCGTTTACAAGAAAGTGAGTGGGAGCTCTGTAGCATTTCTCATACTATATGTAGATGACATACTTTTGATGGGAAATGATATAGAACTCTTGGACAGCATCAAGGCCTATTTGAATAAGAGTTTTTCAATGAAGGACCTTGGAGAAGCTGCTTATATATTGGGCATCAAAATCTATAGAGATAGATCGAGACGCCTCATAGGTCTTTCACAAAGCACATACCTTGATAAGATATTGAAGAAGTTCAATATGGATCAATCCAAGAAGGGGTTCTTGCCTGTGTTACAAGGTATGAAATTGAGCTCAGCTCAATGTCCGACCACGGCAGAAGATATAGAAGAGATGAGCGTCATCCCCTATGCATCAGCCATAGGTTCTATTATGTATGCCATGCTGTGTACCAGACCTGATGTAAACCTTGTCGTAAGTTTGGTAGGAAGGTACCAAAGTAATCCCGGCAAGGAGCACTGGACAGCGGTCCAGAATATCCTGAAGTACCTGAAAAGGACTAAGGAAATGTTTCTCATTTATGGAGGTGACGAAGAGCTCGTCATAAAGGGTTACGTCGACGCTAGCTTCGACACAGATCTGGATGACTCTAAGTCACAGACCAGATACGTGTATATTTTGAATGGTGGGGCAATAAGCTGGTGCAGTTGCAAGCAGAGCGTCGTGGCGGGATCTACATGTGAAGCGGAGTACATGGCGGCCTCGGAGGCAGCACATGAAGCAATATGGGTGAAGGAGTTCATCACCGACCTAGGAGTCATACCCAATGCGTCGGGGCCGATCAAGCTCTTCTGTGACAACACTGGAGCTATTGCACTTGCCAAGGAGCCCAGGTTTCACAAGAAGACAAGGCACATCAAGCGTCGCTTCAACTCCATTCGTGAAAATGTTCAAGATGGAGACATAGAGATTTGTAAAATACATACGGACCTGAATGTAGCAGATCCGTTGACTAAACCTCTCCCTAGGGCAAAACATGATCAACACCAGAATTCCATGGGTGTTCGATTCATCACAATGTAACTAGATTATTGACTCTAGTGTAAGTGGGAGACTGTTGGAAATATGCCCTAGAGGCAATAATAAAAGCATTATTATTATATTTCCTTGTTCATGATAATTGTCTTTATTCATGCTATAATTGTGTTATCCGGAAATCGTAATACATGTGTGAATAACAGACACCAACATGTCCCTAGTAAGCCTCTAGTTGACTAGCTCATTAATCAATAGATAGTCATGGTTTCCTGACTATGGACATTGGATGTCATTGATAATGAGATCACATCATTAGGAGAATGATGTGATGGACAAGACCCAATCCTAAACATAGCACAAGATCGTATAGTTCGTTTGCTAGAGTTTTCCAATGTCAAAGTATCTTTTCCTTAGACCATGAGATCGTGTAACTCCCGGATACTGTAGGAGTGCTTTGGGTATACCAAACGTCACAACGTAACTGGGTGACTATAAAGGTAGACTACGGGTATCTCCGAAAGTGTCTGTTGGGTTGACATGGATCAAGATTGGGATTTGTCACTCCGTATGACGGAGAGGTATCACTGGGCCCACTCGGTAATGCATCATCATAATGAGCTCAGAGTGACCAAGTGTCTGGTCACGGGATCATGCATTACGGTACGAGTAAAGTTACTTGTCGGTAACAAGATTGAACGAGGTATTGGGATACCGACGATCGAATCTCGGGCAAGTAACATATCGATTGACAAAGGGAATTGAGTACGGGGTTGATTGAATCCTCGACATCGTGGTTCATCCGATGAGATCATCGTGGAGCATGTGGGAGCCAACATGGGTATCCAGATCCCGCTGTTGGTTATTGACCGGAGAGTCGTCTCGGTCATGTCTGCTTGTCTCCCGAACCCGTAGGGTCTACACACTTAAGGTTCGGTGACGCTAGGGTTATGAAGATATGTATATGCAGAAACCCGAATGTTGTTCGGAGTCCCGGATGAGATCCCGGACGTCACGAGGAGTTCCGGAATGGTCCGGAGGTAAAGAATTATATATAGGAAGTGCTGTTTCGGCAATCGGGACAAGTTTCGGGGTTATCGGTATTGTACCGGGACCACCGGAGGGGTCCCGGGGGCCCACCGGGTGGGGCTACCTGTCCCGGGGGGGCACATGGGCTGTAGGGGGTGCGCCTTGGCCTTCATGGGCCAAGGGCACCAGCCCCTATAGGCCCATGCGCCTAGGGTTCCCACCATGGAAGAGTCCATGTGGTGGAAGGCACCCCTAGGTGCCTTGGGGGGGAGGGAAACCTCCCCTTGGCCGCCGCCCCCCCTAGTAGATCTCATCTACTAGGGCCGGTGCCCCCCCCATGGCACCCCTATATATAGTGGGGGGAGAGGAGGGAAACAGACCAGCCCCTGGCGCCTCCCTCTCTCCCGTTACGTCTCTCTCTCGTAGTCTCGGCGAAGCCCTGCTTCTGTGACGCCCTGCATCCTCCACCACGCCATCGTGCTGCTGGATCTTCATCAACCTCTCCTTCCCCTTGCTGGATCAAGAAGGAGGAGATGTCTCCCGTCCCGTACGTGTGTTGAACGCGGAGGTGCCGTCCGTTCGGCGCTTGGTCATCGGTGATTTGGATCACGTCGAGTACGACTACATCATCACCGTTCTTTGAACGCTTCCACTCGTGATCTACAAGGTACGTAGATGCATCCGATGACTCGTTGCTAGATGAACTCCTAGATGGATCTTGGTGAAACGAGTAGGAAAATTTTTGTTTTCTGCAACGTTCCCCAACAGCTTCATCCAACAATACCGTCGAATCAAAATAAGGCATTGGCGGTAAGTCATATGACGATCACCGCCACAACTCTTTGTGTTCTACTCATGCATATCATCTATGCATAGGCCTGGCTCGGATGCCACCGTTGGGAAACGTAGCATGCAGTTTCAAAAAAAATCCTATGCTCACGCAAGATCTATCTAGGAGATGCATAGACACAATAGGGGGAGAGTGTGTCCACGTACCCTCGTAGACCGAAAGCGGAAGTGTTTGTTAACGCGGTTGATGTAGTTGAACTTCTTCTTGTTCTGACCGGTCAAGCACCGAACGTACGACACCTCGAGTTCTACACATGTTCAAATCGATGACGTCCCTCGAACTCTTGATCCAGCAAAATGTCACGGGAGAATTGTGTGAGCACGACGACGTGGTGACGGTGATGGTGAAGTGATTCACGCAGGGCTTCGCCTAAGCACTACGTGAATATGACCGGAGGCGTAAACTATGGAGGGGGGTGTCGCACATGTCTAGGAATCAATCCTATGTGTTCTAGCAGTGCCCCACCCCCCCACGTATATATAGCTTGGAGGGGAGGAGAGGAAGCCAAGGGGGCACCCCAAGTAGGTTGGAGCGAAGGAAAGAGGAGGGGGAGGGAAGGAAGGGGGAGGCCGAATCCCTCCCCTTCCTTCTCTCTTCCCCCCTTTCCTCCCCCCTAATTCGACCTACATAGGGGCGCACGAGCCCCTTAGGGGCTGGTCTGTCCCCCTCTTGGCCCATTAGGCCCATGTAGTTTGCCGGGGGTTGCCCGGAACCCCTTCTGGTGACCCGATACGTACCCGGTACCCCCGGAACACTTCTGGTGTCCGAATACTATCGTCCTATATATGAATCTTTACCTCTCTACCATTTTGAGACTCCTCTTCATGTCCGTGGTATCATTCGGGACTCTGAACAACATTCGGTCACCAAATCACATAACTCATATAATACAAATCGTCATCGAACGTTAAGCGTGCGGACCGTACGGGTTCGAGAACTATGTAGACATGACCGAGACACCTCTCCGGTCAATAACCAACAATGGAACCTGGATGCTCATATTGGCTCCCACATATTCTACGAAGATCTTTATCGGTCGAACCGTTCTGACAACATACGTTATTCCCTTTGTCATCGATATGTTACTTGCCCAAGATTTGATCATCGGTATCTTCATACCTAGTTCAATCTCGTTACCATCAAGTCTCTTTACTCGTTCCATAATGCATCATCCTGCAACTAACTCATTAGTCACATTGCTTGCAAGGCTTCTTATGATGTGCATTACCGAGAGGGCCCAGAGATACCTCTCCGGTACTGTGACGCCCCCGATTCTATCGTACACTAATCAAGCACGCAAACGTGTACGATCAAGATCAGGGACTCACGGGAAGATATCACAACACAACTCTAAAAAGATAAATAAGTCATACAAGCATCATAATACAAGCCAGGGGCCTCGAGGGCTCGAATACAAGTGCTCGATCATACACGAGTCAGCGGAAGCAACAATATCTGAGTACAGACATAAGTTAAACAAGTTTGCCTTAAGAAGGCTAGCACAAACTGGGATACAGATCGAAAGAGGCGCAGACCTCCTGCCTGGGATCCTCCTAAACTACTCCTGGTCGTCGTCAGCGGCCTGCACGCAGTAGTAGGCACCTCTAGTGTAGTAGTCGTCGTTGATGGTGGCATCTGGCTCCTGGGCTCCAGCATCTGGTTGCGACAACCAGAAAGAAAGGAAAGGGGGAAAAGGGGGGAGAAAGCAACCGTGAGTACTCATCCAAAGTACTCGCAAGCAAGGATCTACACTACATATGCATGGGTATATGTGTAAAGGGCCATATCGGTGGACTGAACTGCAGAATGCCAGAATAAGAGGGGGATAGCTAATCCTATCGAAGACTATGCTTCTGGCAGCCTCCGTCTTGCAGCATGTAGAAGAGAGTAGATTGAAGTCCTCCAAGTAGCATCTCCAAGTAGCATCTCCAGTAACATCGCATAGCATAATCCTACCTGGCGATCCTCTCCTCGTTGCCCTGTGGAAAAGCGATCACCGGGTTGTCTGTGGAACTTGTCTGGGTGTGTTTTATTAAGTATCCGGTTCTAGTTGTCATAAGGTCAAGGTACAACTCCGGGTCGTCCTTTTACCGAGGGACACGGCTATTCGAATAGATAAACTTCCCTGCAGGGGTGCACCACATAACCCAACACGCTCGATCCCATTTGGCCGGACACACTTTCCTGGGTCATGCCCGGCCTCGGAAGATCAACACGTCACAGCCCCACCTAGGCCTAACAGAGAGGTCAGCACGCCGGTCTAACTCCTATGGCGCAGGGGTCTAGGCCCATCGCCCATTGCACACCTGCACGTTGCGAGGGCGGCCGAAAGCAGAACTAGCCCCCTTAATACAAGAGCAGGCTTACATTCCAATCCGGCGCGCGCCGCTCAGTCGCTGACGTCTAGAAGGCTTCGGCTGATACCACGACGTCGGGATACCCATAACTACTCCCGCGTAGATGGTTAGTGCGTATAGACCAAATGGCCAGACTCAGATCAAATACCAAGATCTCGTTAAGCGTGTTATTATGAAGCAACCACGGACGCCGACCAGGGCCAGGCCCACCTCTCGCCTAGGTGGTCTCAACCTGCCCTGTCGCTCCGCCACAAAGATCCACATAGAGGGCCGTCGGGACAAAGGTCCTTTCAGCCCCCAATCCGTGAATCACTCGCGGGTACTCTTCGAGCGGACCCGACTTTAGTCACCATCTATATAGTATGTATGTATGTATAGTATATACCCGTGATCACCTCCCGAGTGATCACGGCCCAATAGTATAGCAAGGCAGACTGACAAGAATGTAGGGCCAATGGTGATAAACTAGCATCCTATACTAAGCATTTAGGATTGCAGGTAAGGTATCAACAGATGTAGCAACAATGTCACGCTATGCATCAGAATAGGATCAATGGAAAGCAGTAACATGCTACACTACTCTAATGCAAGCAGAATAGAGGAGAATAGGCGATATCTGGTGATCAGGGGGGGCTTGCCTGGTTGCTCTGGCAAGAGAGAGGGGTCGTCAACACCGTAGTCGAACTGGGCAGCAGCAGCGTCGGTCTCGTAGTCTACCAGAGAGAAAAGGGGGAAGAAACAATCAATACCATGAAAACATATGCATATTGATGCATGACATGACAAGTAACGATGCTAGGTGTGCCCAATCGCGGTAGTAGGTGGTACCGACGAATGGGGGAAACATCCGGGAAAGTATCCCCGGGGTTCCGCGTTCTCGGGCAGAGGTACCAGAGGGGGAAAGTTGCGTGTTCGGCATGCTAGGGGTGTGTCGCGGACGAATGGGTTGCGTATCCGGATTCGTCTCGTCGTTCTGAGCAACTTTCATGTAGAAAGTATTTTCATCCGAGTTACGGATTAAAAGATATGATTTTCTAAAGATTTAAATCATTTTCTGATTTTATTTATTCATTTAAATCCAACATTATCCAGAACAGTGCCTGATGACGCAAGAGGCTGAGCGGACGTCGGTGTTCGGCCGTGGTCGAAAACGAGGCTAGTGGGCACGGGAAGGCACGGGCTCGATCTCGTTGGGCTCATGGGAGCAAGAGGAGCTCGATGCCGTGCCCAGGTGAGCGCGACAGGGGCCGTGGCCACGGCGGCGAGGCGATCCGCGGCGACGGGCTCATGGCAACGACGACCAGGGAGCTACGGCACGCGAAGAGGCTAATGACGGGGAGCAGGAGACGGAGAAGCTCACCGCGCGGCTCACACGTAGGCCCGTGATGGTTTAGGAGCTGCAGAACGTCGTCGGGGAAGAAGGGGATCGTCGGCGGCTGTCGAGGAAGAAGACGAGGCCGGGGCAGCGTTCGTGGGCGTCCGGCGTCCTGCGTCTTGACGTGGAGGCGTAGCCGAGGGAGGCGGAGCGAGCGGATGCGTCGGAAGGGCTTGGAGGTCGCAGCGTCCGCGAGTACTACGGCGGCGAGGCCATGGCGGCGCTCGGTTGCGGTGGGGAACGAGGGGGCGAGGTGCGGTGGATCTGGAGGGGAGAGGGAGTGGCGCAGGTGCCGAGGCGAGAGTGGGGGCGAGTGGGGAGGGGAGACCGAGGGGGCGCGGCGTGGCGACCTTATCCCCTCGTCTCGTCGCCGGCGAGGGGGGTTCGGCTGGGACGCGCCCTGTTCCGACCCGGGTCGGGGGAACAGGGGAAGGGGACGCGGTGCGGGAGCTGGGCCGGCTGGGCCGGCCAGGCTGGCTGCGGGCCAGGGGGTTGGGCGGTGGCCGTGCGGGTGGGTTGGGTTGCCTGGTCCAGGGGCTTCCCCCCCTTTTTTTTGTTTTTTTTGTAATTTCTTTCTTTTATTTATTTTCCCCTTCTGTTTTATTTAGTTTTAGGGCATTTAGGCATTTTATAAAATGGTGTTTGCTTCACCATAATTACCAGTGCAATATTTGGCAACCCCCGAACATTTTTGTTTCAAAGTTTGGAAACTTTTGTTGTTTGCCTTTAATTCAATTTTGAACTTGAATCGGTTTTTAACTAATCCGAGATTAACTACAGTAATTGGGGTGACGTGGCATCATTAGTAGAGATTACTGTAGCTTGATTATCCGGGCGTCACAATTCTCCTCCACTACAAGAAATCTCGTCCCGAGATTTAAGAAGTAGAGAAGGGGGGAGGTCTAGTTACGAAATTCTAACGGATCTTCTCGGCCTTGGTTGCTCTTCTCGAATAGGTTGATCCATTATATTGACGTCTTCATTTCTTTGCTTCAGGTCATCATGGAGAAGTCGGCATCCTTTCTTGAGGGTCTTCATCGTCCTACGAATGCGACCAAGGGGAAAAGCTCTAGAAGAACGCATCTCCACATAGCTGTGCATCTAACAATGAACTCAATGGGAAATACATGAGGTACCCCACGAGTTGTATTTCAGTGAATTCGTTGAGTGCAATATACGACAGTACCAAAGTTTCAAACGGGTAGGCAATCATGTGATGACTAGACAGAAGCTGGAATGGGGGGTTTGAACAACGAGACTAACATGGTATTTGATTCCAGGATGAACAATGGCAAAGCATTTAGCTCAAGAATCACATACAAAGCCAGGTGCAAAGGATACATTAGAATCCAGGTTGTAAAGAAGAGTCAGGTTTCGTTCCAGTGGACCTGTGGGTTATGGGCCCACCATGTGGGTTGAAAGTAGGAAGGGTGGTGACATCTTGAACAGCCGCGACGGGGAGGCATGTCAATGAATAGCTTGTCAGCTATGTCGGCAACAAAGTCGGTACCAAGGACAGGGAACGAGGAGAGCAATTTTCCTGCTTGTTGAACGAGGCGAACCAATTGGCAAAGTTATCACCCATCGATGGTTACCGGAATGTCATCAACAATAGTAACAGGGTCTTACAGACAGAGTGGTAAAACAAGGTGCCTACCTAAGCAGGGAATTATCTCTGCTCAGTTAAGTCAGATTCAGGAAAGGTTGAACAAAAGAATGCAAAGGAAAACGCAATTATCGGAGTAAACAGAACAATGGAAAGTAAAATTGTGTTTACACATAGTTATTAGGAGTATATCCTTCCCATGTACAAGCAGAACATGACATACAGGGTAAGAGAGCAAGTACCCAACCATTCAGATAAGAGGCAAGGATTAATCAAGATGTTACCCATATAACGGTGTTTGGATAACTGACCAAGAAACATTTAACATCGCACCTCCAATGTTCTTGTTGATGAGCGAGGTATCATAGTCATGCTTCGAGGTAGCAATGATATGGTGTTTCAATCAAGGGCCAGACTTCGAATACACGAAGGATCCATCAGGAACAACTTGTAGAATAAGTTTTACAATTTCCTCATGGAAGAATGGATAGCCTTGCTAAAAGGAAAATTATAACATTAGGTCCTCTGGTCAGGTGTGCTAGGCATGACATCACCTTACCGAGTCATATAAAGACCAATGTTATAACTCTTGGAAATATGTTCCAACCATCATATCTGACCGAGATTCGGATTTGATTGGTGCCAGAATACCTCAGACTCGGGATGCCTGAGATGAAAAAGTTGCGACACAACTTGACGCGACGGCGTTGCGGGATACTCGGGGAATGAACTATGGAAGCAAGTTCTGGATCATGAGTTCATCATTAAACCAAGGAGAAGACGAGGAGATGGCTGATGGACTCAACGACTATTCATCGATATTAACAAAAGATGGATTTCCACAATGATGTGAACAAGGTGGCAACACTTGTCAGATCAAACGATATAATGATGTATGCTCGATGAATACATACACAATTAAATATTGGTTGAAAGGGGCACCCGAAATATGGGCTGGGTTGCACGACCAACGTCGGAATGGAAATTTAGCAACCAGCACACTACATTGGAATTATTGTCCATTAACTCTAAAGTAACAAGGTTGCTAAAGATATTAAATTCTCATAACAAAGTTCACTCAACACGGGGACCAAGAGAAGAATTATGATGGTGAGAAGCATCACTGTATCAAGAATTCCTTAAGAGGTGGTGAAACTCTCACGACATTCTTGACATAAAAGATGGTAATACTCCAATGTAAAGAAGAACAATTGTTGGATAGCAAGGAACTCAAGGTATAACACAAAACAAGAACATGTTTGTGTTGGAGGAAAGGTAGTAGAGTGGTCGATGATAACACTAATCATCGAGGGCAAGGATTGTCTTTCTCATCATGAATTCCATTGATATCCTGGAAGAGCTCAGAATGCTGATGATGAGCATGACACATTTGTCGAGAGAATTCATGAAGATGTAATCAATTGGCGATGACATCAAGTCAAAGGAATGATGAAGCAAAAGGTTATTGAAACCATGGGTACGACACAAACTCCAAAGCAAGCTTGCTGTTCAAGGCAAAATGATATGATGAGGAAAATCGACATAAGCTTAGCTCATCGTCGACAATTTGTGCTTCAGGAAGAAGGACCAGGTAGCACAGTTTAATTTAGCACGATAATGATATAGCCGATCAGGCTTGGGATGAAGTGATCGGGTAGAAACTTGTAAGCAAGGAAGATTGCTAAGAATGGTTGAATCGTAGAAAGGACACGATTCAGTTATCGATGTATTTGAGTGACTAACCACTCAGAACCTAGGAAACATTGGAATCGGTGAGAATGTAGTACTTGATGAAGAACTCATAAGAAGTTATGGTGTTCCATGATAACCTCGAGATACCAGGGGGTAATACTCGACGACGGATCAAAGTAGAGGTTGGACTGGGTGATTGCTCTGTAGAAGACAAGTGCTTAAACTTGCACAGGAAATGGTATTTAAAGGAGAACATGGTCGGAACCATGATTGAAAAAGACCAGATCCCAGATATAAGGTGAACTTATACCAAGGGAATAATTAATTTTAAAAGAAGCTTCGACGAGAAGATCTACATCGTGTCCATGGGTATGAACACAAAGTTCAAGGTCGACTCCCACTTCTCCACTGCATAACCTTTCATTTACTTCTCGCGTTTGATGAAGTTGTAGTGTTGAAATTTTATCTGGAAATAATACCAGCAGAGTATGACTCGTGAAACTTTCGAGTCCACACATATTAAGGAAGGTATAGGTTCAACCCATCGGGGCATCGTGGAAACATATACCACAAGCTTCAAGAATAAATATCACCAACTCAAAAGCAAAGCAAGGTTGGCAAAAATCAACGAATAGGATTTACTAATGGCATTATGTATCAGGAAAGAATTCACAAGGCGATTAAATATGGAGGACATTGCTGAATAATAATCCAACAAAGGATCTGACGGTCGATAGCAGAGCTGATGTGAGCATCGGTACGCAACCAGTTGAAGAAAGAATGCAAAGGCATTGGATTATAGAAGCAACTGGCTAATTCAAAGCTCACATGTAAAAGAATTATGATTTCCAAATCAAAGTATCAGAAGCAATGCTCTGATTAAGAATGGTTAAGCTGAATAGACTTAGGGGTACAATCGTCGACAATTTGATTAGTCGATAAACAGATCATGTTCAAAATGACATGTTAGCCCGAAGGGTAATTTTAAAAGAATCAACCGATGATTGCGTGCATTCGCACTCATGTTGAACCAATAGGATCAAAATGACGGTGTCAAAGGAGACTAATGAATGTTGCTAGACCTATGGGAAGCAACCATAGTGCAAGCAGACAAGTATATGTGGAGCAATAGTTTTAAAGAGGAATCTCAAATGATCGGATAGAATTTCAAAGTATCATATGAAACATATGAACAACTGGGGATGGATGAATACTCGATAAGTGCGAGTAATTATTTGCAGGGGTATTCATGTCGTAAAGACCTGCAAAGCAGTAGACACAAGGTATTCTCATATCAATAGAGAGCAAGATCAACTGGGGATAAAAGTAAGAACGACAGGTGTATGTATTTATCCATAGGGATATTTCGGTGGTAGGGAATTGCAAAAGCAACAGGCACAAAGTCTCGAGAGAACATCAGAGGGTATCTTTGGAATCCTTCGGTGCACCAAGCAATCATTTGGAGTGAGGGGCTCTCCGGGAGACAGTAGTTACGAGAACCTAGTGTTAGAGTTAGTAAAAATCATTTAACCCGAATAGAAGAGATGACAGAGTCCCAGAGTATAGATGAGGAATAAAAGATCCTAATACCACCCAATGGCGACGTGGGCCCATGGGCCGCACAGCCATGTTAGTAAAAGTTTTGCAATGTCTAGACTCGACTTCGGCCAAGGAGTTGGAAAGGGAGATTCCTACAGGCAGTCGGCTCTGATACCAACTTGTGACGCCCCCGATTCAATCATACACTAATCATGCACGCAAACGTGTACGATCAAGATCAGGGACTCACGGGAAGATATCACAACACAACTCTAAAAACATAAATAAGTCATACAAGCATCATAATACAAGCCAGGGGCCTCGAGGGCTCGAATTCAAGTGCTCGATCATAGACGAGTCAGCGGAAGCAACAATATCTGAGTACAGACATAAGTTAAATAAGTTTGCCTTAAGAAGGCTAGCACAAACTGGGATATAGATCGAAAGAGGCGCAGGCCTCCTGCCTGGGATCCTCCTAAACTACTCCTGGTCGTCGTCAGCGGCCTGCACGCAGTAGTAGGCACCTCTAGTGTAGTAGTCGTCGTCGACGGTGGCGTCTGGCTCCTGGGCTCCAGCATCTGGTTGCGACAACCAGAAAGAAAGGAAAGGGGGAAAAGGGGGGAGAAAGCAACCGTGAGTACTCATCCAAAGTACTCGCAAGCAAGGATCTACACTACATATGCATGGGTATATGTGTAAAGGGCCATATCGGTGGACTGAAGTGCAGAACGCCAGAATAAGAGGGGGATAGCTAATCCTATCGAAGACTACGCTTCTGGCAGCCTCCGTCTTGCAGCATGTAGAAGAGAGTAGATTGAAGTCCTCCAAGTAGCATCTCCAAGTAGCATCTCCAGTAACATCGCATAGCATAATCCTACCCGGCGATCCTCTCCTCGTTGCCCTGTGGAAAAGCGATCACTGGGTTGTCTGTGGAACTTGTCTGGGTGTGTTTTATTAAGTATCCGGTTCTAGTTGTCATAAGGTCAAGGTACAACTCCGGGTCGTCCTTTTACCGAGGGACACGGCTATTCGAATAGATAAACTTCCCTGCAGGGGTGCACCACATAACCCGACATGCTCGATCCCATTTGGCCGGACACGCTTTCCTGGGTCATGCCCGGCCTCGGAAGATCAACACGTCGCAGCCCCACCTAGGCCTAACAGAGAGGTCAGCACGCCGGTCTAACTCCTATGGCGCAGGGGTCTGGGCCCATCGCCCATTGCACACCTGCACGTTGCGAGGGCGGCGAAAGCAAAACTAGCCCCCTTAATACAAGAGCAGGCTTACATTCCAATCCGGCGCGCGCCGCTCAGTCGCTGACGTCTAGAAGGCTTCGGCTGATACCACGACGTCGGGATACCCATAACTACTCCCACGTAGATGGTTAGTGCGTATAGACCAAATGGCCAGACTCAGATCAAATACCAAGATCTCGTTAAGCGTGTTATTATGAAGCAACCACGGACGCCGACCAGGGCCAGGCCCACCTCTCGCCTAGGTGGTCTCAACCTGCCCTGTCGCTCCGCCACAAAGATCCACATAGAGGGCCGTCGGGACAAAGGTCCTTTCAGCCCCCAATCCGTGAATCACTGGCGGGTACTCTTCGAGCGGACCCGACTTTAGTCACCATCTGTATAGTATGTATGTATGTATAGTATATACCCGTGATCACCTCCCGAGTGATCACGGCCCAATAGTATAGCAAGGCAGACTGACAAGAATGTAGGGCCAATGGTGATAAACTAGCATCCTATACTAAGCATTTAGGATTGCAGGTAAGGTATCAATAGATGTAGCAACAATGTCAGGCTATGCATCAGAATAGGATCAATGGAAAGCAGTAACATGCTACACTACTCTAATGCAAGAAGAATAGAGGAGAATAGGCGATATCTGGTGATCAAGGGGGGGGGGGGGGGCTTGCCTGGTTGCTCTGGCAAGAGAGAGGGGTCGTCAACACCGTAGTCGAACTGGGCAGCAGCAACATCGGTCTCGTAGTCTACCGGAGAGAAAAGGTGGAAGAACCAATGAATACCATGCAAACAGATGCATATTGATGCATGACATGACAAGTAACGATGCTAGGTGTGCCCAATCGCGGTAGTAGGTGGTACCAACGAATGGGGGAAACATCCGGGAAATATCCCCGGGGTTCCGCATTCTCGGGCAGAGGTACCAGAGGGGGAAAGTTGCGTGTTCGGCATGCTAGGGGTGTGTCGCGGACGAACGGGTTGCGTATCCGGATTCGTCTCGTCGTTCTGAGCAACTTTCATGTAGAAAGTATTTTCATCCGAGTTACGGATTAAAAGATATGATTTTCTAAAGATTTAAATCATTTTCTAATTTTATTTATTCATTTAAATCCAACATTATCCAGAACAGTGCCTGATGACGCAGGCATGACATCAGAGTGATGTCAGCAGGTCAACTGGTCGGTTGACCAGTCAAACCAGACAGGTGGGTCCAGTGGGACCCACATGTCATTGTCAGGGACATTAACAGAATTCTAAAACTAACTAAATGGGTTAATTAGTGTGTGGGTCCTAGCAGTCAGTGAGAGATTAATGTTTTAATTAACTAATTTACTTAATTAGCAGTTTATCTATTTGTTTTTATGGCATGGGGCCCGCATGTCAGTGCCACTGGGCTGCCCAGTCAGCACGTTGACCCAGTCAACAGGTCAACAGGGGGCCCTGGGCCCACCAGTCAGTGGCCCGAGGCGGTGCCACATGGGTGCCAGCTCGGCACCCGCCGGAGACGCGTCGGGGCTAACTCCGGCGACCAAAACAATGGCGGCCCCTCGCCGGAGTTGGCCGGAACCGTGCTATGGGGCTCGGTTTCGGGCGTGCGTGGGTGCGTTCGAACGGTCACTCGACCGCGCGTCGAGTGGTGGTGGTGGCATCGCCGGACCTGGCCGGAAACGTCACCGGCGACGAGGTCCGCGGCGTTGCGTTCGAGCGCTCATCAGGGATGGCGCAAAGAGGCACGGGAGGGGGCGTGCGCGTGCGCGTTGAGTCGGGCGTTCGACGCCGCGTCCATCTATGGTGGCGGCGCGGCCCGTAACGGCTAGGACGACGACGGCGAGAGGCTGAGCGGACGTCGGTGTTTGGCCGCGGTCGGAAACGAGGCTAGAGGGCACGGGAAGGCACGGGCTCGAGCTCGTTGGGCTCATGGGAGCAAGAGGAGCTCGATGCCGTGCCCAGGTGAGCGCGACAGGGGCCGTGGCCACGGCGGCGAGGCGATCCGCGGCGACGGGCTCATGGCAACGACGACCAGGGAGCTACGGCGCGCGAAGAGGCTAATGACGTGGAGCAGGAGACGGAGAAGCTCACCGCGCGGCTCACACGTAGGCCCGTGATGGTTTAGGAGCTGCAGAACGTCGTCGGGGAAGAAGGGGATCGCCGGCGGCCGTCGAGGAAGAAGACGAAGCCGGGGCAGCGTTCGTGGGCGTCCGGCGTCCTGCGTCTTGACGTGGAGGCATAGCCGAGGGAGGCGGAGTGAGCGGACGCGTCGGAAGGGCTTGGAGGTCGCGGCGTCCGCGAGTACTACGGCGGCGAGGCCATGGCGGCGCTCGGTTGCGGTGGGGAACGAGGGGGCGAGGTGCGGTGGATCTGGAGGGGAGAGGGAGTGGCGCAGGTGCCGAGGCGAGAGTGGGGGCGAGTGCGGAGGGGGACCGAGGGGGTGCGGCGTGGCGACCTTATCCCTTCGTCTCGTCGCCGGCGAGGGGGGTTCGGCTGGGACGCGCCCTGTTCCGACCCGGGTCGGGGGAACAGGGGAAGGGGACGCGGTGCGGGAGCTGGGCCGGCTGGGCCGGCCAGGCTGGCTGCGGGCCAGGGGGTTGGGCGGTGGCCGTGCGGGTGGGTTGGGTTGCCTGGTCCAGGGGCTTCCCCCCTTTTTTGTTTTTTTTTTGTAATTTCTTTCTTTTATTTATTTTCCCCTTCTATTTTATTTAGTTTTAGGGCATTTAGGCATTTTTTAAAATGGTGTTTGCTTCACCATAATTACCAGTGCAATATTTGGCAACCCCCGAACATTTTTGTTTTAAAGTTTGGAAACTTTTGTTGTTTGCCTTTAATTCAATTTTGAACTTGAATCGGTTTTTAACTAATCCGAGATTAACTACAGTAATCGAGGTGACGTGGCATCATTAGTAGAGATTACTGTAGCTTGATTATCCGGGCGTCACAGGTACTCGGAGTGACAAACCCTAATCTTGATCTATGCCAACCCAAGAAACACCTTCGGAGATACCTGTAGAGCATCTTTATAATCACCCAGTTACGTTGTGACATTTGATAGCACATACGGAATTCCTCCGGTATCTGGGAGTTGCATAATCTCATAGACATGAAGAAAACAGTAGCAATAAAACTGAATGATCATTATGCTAAGCTAACGGATGGGTCTTTTACATCACATAATTCTCATAATGTTCTGATCCCGTTTCATCAAATAACAACACATGTCTATGGCTAGGAAACTTATCCATCTTTGATTAACGAGCTAGTCAAGTAGAGGCATACTAGGGACATGGTGTTTTGTCTATGTATCCACACATGTATCAAGTTTCCGGTTAATACAATTCTAGCATGAATAATAAACATTTATCATGAATAAGGAAATATAAAACAACAACTTTATTATTGCCTCTAGGGCATATTTTCTTCACTAGCAACGACGATAGTAAGTGGTAGAAGCAGCAGCTACTGATACAGACGTTTGGTTTCTAGGTGTATATACGCCCTATATGTGAAGAAAATTTACTCCATCCATTTCAAAATACTTGTCGCGGCTTTAGTTCAAGGAGGAAATAGTAATTAAAAAAGTCAAAATTCTGGGTTTTTTAAATAAAGTTGACCTTTTGTTGTTCTCATAAAAATATTTCTGCGGAGTGAAACACCCCATTGACTTCAGAAGAAACAAATTAAGGCCAAATAGGTGTGAGTAGTACCTTGTATATAGCAAAAAGAAGAAGAATTCCCTGAAGTCAACATGGTTTTTTCCTTCGCGAAAATTTCACTAGTGCAAAAGAAAGTCAAGTTTATTCCAAAAAATCTTGCAGAATTTTTTGACTTTTTCGTTAATGTTTTTCCCATATAGTATACTAAATGCGCACATTGTTGCGGGAATATTTTCCAACATACTTCAAAGTAATTTGTTGTATGAAACATGAATGTTTGAAATAATAATATTAAAAGCTAAAACTGATAATAGATATAGTTTATTATGTTTATTAAATATAAATAGCATAATAGAATGAAAATTCTCATGAATGATTGCATATTGAGATGAATCTTTTTTCCATACATGTTTCATGATGAAGTGACATGAGAGAAGGCCCACCACCACTACCATATGTCTCTCAACATGCAAGCATGCCACTTCACCATACTAGGAATCCCATTGAGTAGTACACAAGACAAACTAGAGGAGTAGATCATATCTATCCAGTTGAGCCATCTAGCTCCTCTGGTTTTGAGTAAAGTTTTGATAGTGGAGTGCTCAATCATGTCAAAGGCTTTCTCAAAGTTCACCTTAAGGATGATAATCTCCTTGCGAGAGTGGTGGCATTGGTGGATATATCCATATGCCCATGCCAAACAGTCCTAAATTGTTCTAGATTTTCGAAATCCATATTGGTTGACATGCACTAACTTCAGGATGAAAGATTGGAGTTTGTTGGCCAGGAGTAAAGTGAGTTTTTTTTCTTTCCAGAAGATTAATAATAAAGTGAGTTCATCGTTTAAAAGATTGGATTACATTGTGCGGGCCTTTTTTTGAATTGCACCATCAATAACAAATGTGTGTACTCACTACCACTATGTAGAACAATTGCTAAAGGGTCGTGCTACATGTCGGCCGGGTGATGTTTAGAAAACATTGGCGGCCTCGGTAGCCGTTGGATGGAGAGCTCGGCAACCGTCAGATTTTCTCTCCATGTGCATGCACCAGCCTTTGAAACAAGGCTCGTGTTGCGCTCGGTGCTTTGCAATACGAGCCTTGTTGTGTTCCCACCGAAACCTTTGATTTTTTTGAAACAAGGCATGTGTTTTAGAAACATAATGGAACAAGAGCCCTGCTGTAGAAAACCTTCACTGTTGCCCCTTTGCAACAAACATAGTGTTATTCTCGTTCCTCTGCAAACAAGAGGCTTGTCACAATCACTCAAAAAAAAATCTTTTTGAAACATGGCTTATGTTGTATAAACAAAACCAAACAGAGCTTCAGTTGCAGAAAAAATCCCCTTCGCCGCAATTGAGAGCCGCCGACTAGAGCGGTGAAGAGTGTGGGGGGGAGGGGGGCTGGGTATGCAGTCCTAGGCCGCGAGAGCCATGGAAAGCCGACAGAGCTTGGCCTTCATGGCCATGGCGACCATAGTCTAAGCTCTAAGAGCAACTCCAATGGGGCGACCCATTTTGTCCGGGGCGTCCATTTGGGTCAGCGCAGACAGAAAAGTCGGCCCAACGCACCGACCCAAACGGACGCGCGTCCGCTTTTCGTCCGCCTGCCGACCCATTCCCGGCTCATTTTTGAGCCGGATTTGCGTCCGCGCGGACATGAGATGGACGCGCGCACGCTCGCCTTCTCCCCCCTGGCCCGTTGGTCGGTGGCAGCCTCCACCATTTCCCCCAAAAACCCTCTCGCCCGGGCGCACTCCCACCGCCCGCCATGGACGACGACCTCGACACCGTCGCCAGCCTCGCCTTGTCCGGCATCACGACCACCCCTCTGGCGAAGGCAAGCCTCGCGCCCCCTGTAAGACCGCCACCGCGTCCACGCCGAAGAAGAAGCTGACGCCCGAACAACGGGCAAGGGAGTCGGCGAAGAGAAAGGGCCGGAGACACGCGGCGGATGCGAGGGACAAAGCCATCGTGGCGGTCGCCGTTGTTTCCGCCGGCAACAGGAGGCCACCAACGCCCACGTCGCGGCGGCAACAAGGGAGGCGCTAATTATGCTAGGGTTAAACCCTATCCAACACAGCCTCGTCAACGCCACCGTGGCCGTGGCCAGCATCGGCTCATCCACGTTCCCTCGGATGGTGCTGCCCGACTCACCCCGCGCATCTGCGACGCAGCCGATACCCGACTTCCATGTCTAGCCGCAGGCCTCCCGACTCTTCGGGGAGTGCTTGCCCGAGGTGAGCTTGGTGGAGCCTTCCGTGCCCACGCCCACGCCCATCAACCTCAATGCCACATCGGTGGCCGGTGGCTCGTCATCCAGAGGCGCGAGGAAACGTGTGCGGCACATGCCAGCCGACGTGCTGCCGGGCGCACGCAACCTATTCGGCGGAATGCCGTCCTCCAGCGACGATGACTACATGCAACACATCATCTTCGAGGGTGGTGCGGCGGCCGCTGGCAGTGCCGCTGGGGCCGACTACGATCCCGAAGAGACACAAAGCCAGGATGGTCGAGGGGCGTTCATGCCGTCCACCTTTGATCAAGATCAGGTGGCCTTCATGCATGATTAGGTCGGCCTGGACCTGGACGGCTTCCCACTCAACCACGAGTTTCCGAAGGACTACGGACAAGAGGAAGAGGATGAGTGCAACATTGAAGGGGAGCCTTTGTTCGAGGACGAGCTTGCAAACCAAGCTGCTGGGGTGAAGCCAAAGTGCAAGAGTAAGCGGACGAAGGCATACACGGCGGGCGAGGACAAGCTCCTTTGTGAGTGTTGGAGGGACATTGAGGAAGACCCCAAAGTCGGCGCCAAACAAAAGGCGCCAACCTTTTGGATTCGTGTCCACCATGAGTTCCATGAGTGCAAGAAGTTTCCGTCGTACCAAATGCAAAACACGCGCGGGTGGGTGTCCATTTCGAAGCGATGGAGGGTGATCCAACAAGAGTGCAACAAGTTTTGTGCCACTCTTGAGAGCGTCAAGGCCCGCCCCGTGAGCGGCATCGGCATGCAAGACATGGTATGCAAGCGGCCCTCTTTTTTGTCATTCCGTTTATGCTTGCATGTCCATTCCCATATCCATTTTGCCAATATGCTTACATGCAATACATTTCTAGGCATTCCAAGCTTTGGAGGCATTCAAGGTCCAACACGACGGCAAGTGCTTCAACCTCTCCCATGGTTGGAGGGTCATCAAAGACGAGGAGAAGTTCAAGGCGCAATATGCCGCCCTCAAGTTCCGTGGGGGGAAGAGGGCCGTGGAGGAGGAAGACGGGGAGAAGCCACAACCGCAAGGGAAGACCAACTCCAAGAAGGATGACAAGCGGGATGCGGCATCGAACACCTTGATCGCAAGCGTGGAGGGCATGATGAGCAAGAAGGACTCAAGGGAGGAGGAGCGCCGGCGATACAAAGAAGAACAAATGAATGCCTTCATGGAGATCCAAAGGAGGAGGCTTGAGATGGACGCGGAGAAGCAAGCCAAGATGCTTGATATGGAGGCGGAGAAGCAAGCCAAGATGCTAGAGATCGAGGCCGCCAACGCCAAGACCAATGCGAACGAAGTGGCTCTCGCGAGCATGATGACCGGGGTGGAGATCATGAAGGTGGATCTCAACACCGTGTCGCCAAGGAAGAGGCCATGGTTCGAGAAGATGCAGGCCGACATGCTCAAGTTCGATGATGAGTGACCTATGGCGGTGAGCACCATCCTTTTTTGTATGCCGGCAAGTGTGCTAGCATGATCAAGGCCGTGATGGCTTGGTCGAACTCCCGCCCCTTTTTTGTGTGCTAGTATGTGTGTCGTCCGCTGGCAAGTGCGCAAGCTGAACTGTGTGGTATTTTCTGAAGCTGGCATTGTATGCCGGCGCTGGATGATGCCGGCATGAACTTTCGTACGACGACATGGCCGCAGGCATGAACTATGGTCGTGGGCCTTTTTTTAAATTTATGTGCGGACATGAAATGGATCGGTGCATTGTGCGCATTGCCGACCCAAATCTCAAACGAGGTAGACGCCGAGCGGGCGGCCGACCAAAACGGACGAAAAGCGGACAAAAGCACCGTCCGTTTGGTCGGCACGTTGGAGTTGCTCTTAGAGCAGCCCCATGCTATGCAACGGTGGTAGCAGGTTTGATTTAAGGGAGATGTTTTAAATACAAGAGGAAGAAGATGGGCGTGAGGTGCATTGAAGATGTGAAAAGAATAAGGATAGATACGTGGATGGTTGGTGGGACACGTGTTTACATTAAAGATGTGTCTATACACCATGGACCGTAACAAGAGACGTGTTGCGCTTCATGTAAGCGCGACAACATCCATGTTGCGAAACCGGGTGGGTGTTGCCTGTCGTTCGATCAACCTTGGATTGGATGGGTGCGAAGACGGGCGATGCGTGCCAGGTAATCCGTCGGTGGTTGAACGTAAGTCTTTTCCATTGCTAAAGAGAAAGATAAGAGCAACTTTAATGGGGAGATCCATTTCATTCGTCGCCGTTCGTTTGGGTCGGCGCGGACACAAAAGTAGGCCCAACGCACTGATCCAAAGGGACGTGCGTCCGTTTGGCGTCCGCCTGTCGACCCATTCTGGTCCAATTTTGAGCCGGATTTGCATCGGCGCGGACACGAGACGGACGCGCGCGCGCCTACTCCTCTCCCCAGGCCCGTCGGTCGGTGACAGCCACCACCATTTTCCCCCCATTTTCCTCAAAAAACCCTCCCGCCCGCGCACGCTCCCGCCCCACGCCCGCCATGGACGACGAGCTCGACCTCGACACCGCCGCCGGCCTCGCCTCCCTCGCCTCGTCCAGCAAAGGCAAGTCTCGCGCCCCCCGCAAGGCCGCCGCGCCGAAGCCGAAGAAGGTGCTGACGCCCGAACAACGGGCAAAGGAGTCTTCCAAGAGGAAGGACCGGAGGCACGCGGCGGACGCGAGATCGCGGCGGCCGCCGTCGCCACCGCCGCGCAGCAGCAGGTCACCACGCCCGTGTCGCAGCGGCAATGAGGGAGGCGCTTTACATGATGGGGTTAAACCCTAGCCAGCACGGCCTTGTCAACGCCGTTGTGGCCGTCGCAGTCAGCACCGGCTCATCCGCCTTCCCTCGGATGGTGCTGCCCGACTCGCCCCGCAGGTCGGCTTGCACCCCGGTGCCCGACTTCCACGTCTACCCGCAGGCCTCCCGCCTCTCGAGGGAGTGCTCGCCTGAGGTGAGCATGGTCACGCCTTCCATGCCCGCGCCCGCGTCCATCGACCTCAACGCCACACCGGTGGCCGCTGGCTCGTCAGCCGGAGGCGCGAGGAAACGCACGCGGCAGACGCCAGCCAACTAGCTGCCGGGCGCACGCAACCTGTTCGACGGAATATGCCGGCCGCCGGCGACGAAAACTACATGCAGAACATGATCTTCGAGGGTGGTGCGCAGGCCGCTGGCTTCGATCCCGACGAGACACAAAGCCATGATGGTCGAGGGGCGTTCACGCTGTCCGCTGGCTACAATGAAGATCAGGCCGCCTTCATGCGTGATCAGGTCGGCCTGAACCTGGACGGCTTCCCTCTCGACCATGAGTTTCCGTAGGACTACGGGCTAGAGGAAGAGGACGAGTGCGACATCAAAGGGGAGCCTTTGTTCGAGGACTAGCTCGCCAACCAAGCTGCCGGGCCGAAGCCGGAGTGAAAGAGCAAGCGGACCAAGGCATACACGGCGGCCGAGGACAATCTTCTTTGCGAGTGTTGAAGAGGCATTGGGCACGACCCCAAGACGGGCGTCGAACAAAAAGATTCAACCTTTTGGATTCGTGTCCACCGTGAGTTCCATGAGCGCAAGAAGTTTCCGCCGTACCAAATATAAGCGCGCGCGGGTGGGTGTCCATTTCGAAGCGTTGGAGGATGATCCAAGAAGAGTGCAACATGTTTTGTGCCACTCTTGAGAGCGTCAAGGCCCACCCCATGAGCGGCACCAGTATGCAAGACATGGTATGCTAGCAAGCCGCCCTCTTTTTGTGTCATCAAGTTTATGCTTGTGTGTTCATTTGCATATCATTTTGCCAATATGCTTGCATGAAATACGTTTGTAGGTATTTCAAACTTTGGAGGCATTCAAGGTCCAACACAATGGCAAGTGCTTCAACCTCTCACATTGCTTTAGGGTGATCAAAGATGAGGAGAAGTTAAAGGCGCAATATGCCGCCCTCAAGTCGCGTGATGGGAAGCAAGCCGTGGAGGAGGTTGGGGACGGCGAGAAGGCTTAGTCGCGGGGGAAGACCAACTCCAAGAAGGAGGACAAGCGGGATGCGGCATCTATCGCCTTGATCACAATCGTGAAGGGCGTGATCACCAAGAAGGACTCAAGGGAGGAGAAGTGTCAGCAAGAAAGAGAAGAGCAAATGAACGCCTTCATGGAGATCCAAAGGAGGAGGCTTGACATGGAGGCGGAGAAGCAAGCACGGATGCTTGAGATGGAGGCGGAGAAGCAAGCCAAGATGCTAGAGATCGAGGCCGCCAACGCCAAGACCAAGGCCAAAGAAGTGGCTCTCGCGAGCATGATAACCGGGGTGAAGATCATGAAGGTGGATCTCAGCACCGTGTCGCCAAGAAAGAGGCCATGGTTCGAGAAGATGCAGGCCGACATGTTCAAGTTCGACGACGAGTGATCTATGGCGGCGGGCGCCATTTTTTTTTGGATGCTGGCAGGTGTGCTGACATGACCACGGGGGCCGCGATGGCGTGGTCGAACTCAAGTCCCACCCTTTTTGTCTGCTGGCATGTGTGACGGCCGGCTGGCGAGTGCGTCAACATGAACTGTGGTGTTTTTTTAAAGCCGGTATTGTATGCCGGCGCTGGCATGGTGCCGGCATGAGACATGGCCGCTGGCATGATCGGCAGAGGGCCTTCTTTTTAAATGTTGATTGCGGACATGAAATGGGTCGGCGCATTGGACGCACTGTCGACCAAACTCTAAAACAAGGCGGGCACCGGGCAGGCAGCCGACCCAGACGGATAAAAAAGGGACAAATTCGCCGTCCGTTTGGATGGGCCCGTCGGAGTTGCTCTAATCACCGCAGTACTGAAACAGGCCAGCTCCGAGTCTAGCTAGGATAAAGGTCACCATCGATATACCAGGCCTTATCCACACATATCCAAGTGGAGCATCCCCATAGGCCGCTCCCCCGGCAACAAATCTATTCCATCCACTGCAAGTGATCCACATCAGGAACGACCCCACAACAATCTCCCCCTCTCGTTTGCTCTCGCCACCGCGCGTCTCCATCCGTGCCCGTAGCAGGTAGCACCCACCAGGAAATAAGAGCTAGCCGGCGGGTGCTCCACACGGAGACGTACGACCATTCGCATCGCAGCACACCAGCTTAGACATGGCCGCCGCCACCTCCACCGTCTCCGGCCTCGCCGGCGCCGCGCTCACCCGCCGGCCAGCCTTCTCTACCAGTACGTGCCATCGTCGATCTCTTATAAGCGCCTAGCTTTTTTCTGGAACCCATTTGACGTTGATGTTGTGTGTCTTGAAATGCGTAGGCTTCACGAGTGGTGCCCGGGTGTGGGCGAGGAACCCGCTGATGACGAGGAACCTGGAGAGGAACGGCAGGATCACCTGCATGACGTAAAAAGACGACTCTGTTTTACACATACATCGACTTGTGAGTTGCTGTGTCACTGACGGATTGTTTGTTTTGCGCTGTTGGGCGATCAGGTTCCCGCGGGACTGGCTGCGGAGGGACCTGAACGTGATCGGGTTCGGGCTGATCGGGTGGCTGGCGCCGTCGAGCATCCCGCTGATCAACGGCAACAGCTTGACGGGGCTCTTCTTCTCCAGCATCGGCGAGGAGCTCGCCCACTTCCCCTCGCCCCCGGCTCTCCAGTCGCAGTTCTGGTCAGGATAAACCCAAACCACTCGTCACACACGCACACACTAGTCACCAGCAGTATATGCTTGTGTTTCAACTTGGGGTTTGATTCTGGTTAATATAATTGACACTGCAGGCTGTGGTTGGTGACGTGGCACCTGGGTCTGTTCATCGCGCTCACCTTCGGCCAGATCGGGTTCAAGGGCAGGACCGAGGACTACTTCCAGAAGTAGCGAATTAACTAGCTTTGGTTCATGCATGTGCGTCGTCCTTGTGCTGCTCAAGGGCTGCTTCTGCGCATGCGTGTTCAATGTAAAATCTGTCATGCCTTTTGGTTTTGTGCATGCGTGTGGCTTCGCAAGCCGTGTGATTGCTGTTTGTTAATTACATCTTCCATACTAAGCACAAAACTGAGTTCAACAACGACAACTACTACTACTACAACAACAATTTGTCACTGTGGCCTATACTTTTTACGGAAAAGCTTTCTATCTATTCATCATACATCATGACAGTACAAAGGACACAAATAATACAAACTACATTCATGTTCATAAACCACCTAGCGACGAGTACAGGCACTGGAGCGAGGCAAAAGTGCGTCGTCATTATCGCCCCTCCCTCATCAGAATCGGACAAGCTTTGTTGCAATAAACGATCAGGAAATTGTCATGCTAAAATCCAAAAGGACCAAGACATCAGAACAACAACCGTCAACGATGAAGAGAAGCGTAGATCGGAAGGATCTAACCTGTTAACATATGGAGGTAGACTAGATCCAAACAAATCCACTGAAGAAAAACACCGACCAAATCCTGCAAGATCCGCTGGAGACACACCTTCACATGCCCTCCGACAACGCTAGACGCACCATCAAGACGAAGGCTAAGCGGGGAGAACCTTATTCCTTCTTCTTAAAGACTAGCACATGCAACCTCACCTTCCATACACCTCCACATGCTTCTTAAGGTCTTATTCCTTCGTCTTATTCCTTAAAAATGCTCCATGGCCTGTATATGTTTGATTATGACGGCAATTAGCCACAACTCTAAACTTTTTCTTAAAAACATGTTTCTTCATAGATTTAAAGATATTGCTTTTGAAGTTGTTGAGTTGTATTTTATGTTGCATGTATATTAAAGTTGTGGCCCATCTCATATTCTTGTAGAGGCCTTTCCTTATAATTATATATACGTGCACCTGCACCTCATCAATACAACGTCTATTGTATTGCAATCTTTCGCATCTACATGGTATCATCTTGGTTGGTCCGACCCTAGGGTTTGCCGCCACCGCCGCGCCTCCCCGTTGCGCGTGCCGCCGCCGACGTCGCCCCCGCCACCGCCGCACAACACCGCCGCCGCACCCTTACCTCTCTTCCACCGCGCCGCCGCCCCTTGTGTCGTCCGCTTCCGCCCCCTGGCCGCTCTGATCGCTGCCACCGCGCGACTCTCTCCCGCACCGCCTCCCCTCCCGGCTTGCGCCGTCCTACCTGCGCCGTCGCCCTCCGCAGCCGCCTCCCCTCCCGGCCGCTGCCCGCCGCGCCGTTCCGCGCCACCACCCCTAACCCTCCATTGTCGCCGCCTCTCACCGTTGCCGCCGCCCCGTCGACATGTCTTCGCCCAGCACCTCCACCACCCGCTCGTTGAACCCGTTCGCCGGCCCCGAGCCCTCCACCGCCGCCATCCGTGACCTCAACATTGAGGCCCGGGTCCCTATCCGCCTCAATAGCTCCAACACGTCATACTACGCATGGAAGACCTACTTCAACCTCATCTTCCGCAAGTACTATCTCACCGAGCACATCGACGGTTCCGTGGACAGCGCGTACATGCGCGGCGATCCAGAGTGGTCCGCTATCGAGGCCACGATCATCCGTTGGTTCTACCACACGGTCTCGAAGGACGTCTTCCACACGGTCGTCGCCGAGGACGATGACGCCTGCGACGTGTGGCCCAAGATCAACACGCTCTTCACCAACAACAAACTTCAGCGCCTTGTTTTCTTGCAGCAGGAGTTCTTCGGCTGTCACCAGGACAACTCCACCATCGACGAGTACTACATGAGGCTCAAGATGCTCGCCGACGAGCTTCGTGACATCTACACCAAGGTCTCTGGCGACCTCATGCTGAGCACCCTCACCGCCGGTCTTAACGAGGAATTCAGCAATGCCGCGTCCAACCTCACCCTGCTGCCGCAACCCACTTTTCAGTCCGTCGTCGCGTACCTCAAACTTGAGGAAAGCCGGATGACGAAGCTAAAGCAGCGGGTCCAGCACACCGTCCTTGCCGCCGGCACTACCCACGGTGGCCCTGCTCCTCCAGTCGCGCCGCCCGGCTACTACACGTTGCCGCCCGCACCGCCCGCGCCCCCTGCGCCTCCCCAGCAGGCGCCGGGCGCAGGGGGGCGCCCCGCTACCAGCAGCCCCCCCCCCCCCGGTCGTGGGCCGCCAGGCAGAACCCGTGGACGGGCATTGTCCATGCCTATCACATGCCCGTCCTGCGGGCCCCGCATCGGGTCTTCTTGGTCCCCGCCCCGCGGGCCATCAGGCGTTCCTTGGTGCCCCCTACCAGCCCTACGGTGCTCTGCTCGCTCTGCCCCCCCCCCCTCGGTGGCTACGGCGCGCCCTCTCAGGCGCACCCCTATGGAGGCCAGCCGTCGCCTGCAGTACCTGCACTGTGGGACCCCACCCTCCTGGCCGTCCTACACTCGGCGGCGGCGCCGAGTAACTATGGTGGTGGAGGCGACTGGTACATAGATTCGGGTGCTACTGTGCACATGACAACTCATCCTGGTAACCTCTCCTCTTCCACTCCAGTTAACACACCCACTCGTATGATCATTGGCAACGGTTCTTCTTTACCTATCAGCCATGTCGGTAGCACTAGTTTTTCTTCTAGTTCCAAACCTATCTCTATGTCTAATGTCCTTGTCTCACCTGACTTAGTCACTAGTTTAGTTTTTGTTCGTCGTCTTACTCGTGAGAATCCTCTTACTGTTGAATTTGACGGTATTGGTTTCTCTATGAAGGATGCCCGTACCCGGATGGTGCTTCACCGATGTGATAGCCCTGATGAGCTTTATCCCGTGCACGCCAGCGCCTACACTTCCACACCCGTCGCCCTCGCCGCCGGCGTCGACCTTTGGCCTGCTCGCTTGGGCCACCCCAACCCTGCCGTTTTTGAGTCAGATTCTTAGGAGTTTTTCTTTCACATGTAATAAGCTTGACGAGCATACTTGTGAGGCTTGTCGCTTGGGCAAGCACGTTCGTCTTTCCATTAGTGCGTCTACTTCAGTTTCCAGTTTTCCATTTCAATTGCTTCATAGTGATGTTTGGACGTCTCCCGTTGCGAGTAACACGGGATGTCTATACTACTTGGTGATTTTAGATTATTATTCCCATCATGTGTGGACTTTTCCTCTTCGTCGTAAATCCAATGCTTTAGACACACTTACCGCATTTTATTCCTATGTCACCACCCAGTTCGGTTGCCCCATACTCGCACTCCAAACCGATAACGGAAAAGAGTTTGACAATGTCGCTCTTCGCACACTTCTCGCCTTTCACGGCACAACCTTCCGTCTGACTTGCCCCTACACTTTACAGCAGAACGACCACGTCGAGCGCATTCTCCGCACTCTTAATGACTGCGCTCGCACGTTACTCTTTCACTACAACATGCCAGCTCGGTTTTGGCCCGATGCTCTCGCCACCGCCACTCTCTTAGTTAACATTCGTCTGTGTCGTCCTCGGTGGAACTACGCCCCTCACCACCTTCTCTTTGGTACACCACCGTCCTATGATGGTCGCCGCATCTTTGGGTGTCTCTGTTATCCCAGCACCACGTCCACCACGCCACACAAGCTCGCACCATGTTCCGTCCCATGCGTCTTCCTTGGCTACCCTTGTAACACCAAAGGTTACCAGTCCTATGATCCTGTCACTCATCGTGTCTACATCTTGAGGCACGTGTATTTTGTCGAGACGATGTTCCCTTTTTTCAGGTTCCTCCGCCTTTGGCCCCTTCGACGCCGGCCCCGCGCCCCCTTCCTGGAGTGATGCGCGGCGATGGCCCCTGGAGGCCCCCCAACATGACGCCTTCTACCGCCACCGCAAGGTTATTCGACTCCCTCCCCCGAGGTCGAGTCTGACTGGGCCCCCAGATCCCCGTCTCCCTCCGACGAGGTTGAGCCGGTGGGTACTACACCCGCCACCCCGATGATGAGCTCGACACCCTCCTCGCCCGTCGCCCCCTCGGCCTCCACCCCGGCCCCCGCTGCCGTTGTCGCGGCCCCCGTCACCAGCGCTGCGGCCCCTGTCGCCGCCACGAGTGCCCCCACCGCCGCCGGCGCCACTGTCGTGGCCGCGGCCCCTGTCGCCGCTGCGGGTGGCTGAGGGAGTCCTGGATTGAGGGGTCCTCGGACAGCCGGACTATATAATTAGGCCGGACTGTTGGACTATGAAGGTACAAGATTTAAAGAACATGTTTCTTCATAGATTTAAAGATATTGCTTTTGAAGTTGTTGAGTTGTATTTTATGTTGCATGTATATTAAAGTTGTGGCCCATCTCATATTCTTGTAGAGGCCTTTCCTTATAATTATATATACGTGCACCAGCACCCCATCAATACAACGTCTATTGTATTGCAGTCTTTCGCATCTACATGGTATCATCTTGGTCGGTCCGACCCTAGGGTTTGCCGCCACCGCCGCGCCTCCCCGTTGCGCGTGCCGCCACCGACGTCGCCCCCGCCACCGCCGCACAACACCGCCGCCGCGCCCTTACCTCTCTTCCACCCCGCCGCCGCCCCTTGTGTCGTCCGCTTCCGCCCCCTGGCCGCTCTGATCACCGCCACCGCGCGACTCTCTCCCGCACCGCCTCCCCTCCCGGCCCGCGTCGTCCTATCCGCGCCGTCGCCCTCCGCAGCCGCCTCCCCTCCCGGCCGCTGCCCGCCACGCCGTTCCGCGCCACCAACCCCAGCCCTCCATTGTCACCGCCTCTCACCGTTGCCGCCGCCCCGTCGCCATGTCTTTGCCCAGCTCCTCCACCACCCGCTCGTTGAACCCGTTCGCCGGCCCCGAGCCCTCCGCCGCGGCCATCCGTGACCTCAACATTGAGGCCCGGGTCCCTAGCCGCCTCAATAGCTCCAACACGTCATACTACGCATGGAAGACCTACTTCAACCTCATCTTCCGCAAGTACTATCTCACCGAGCACATCGACGGTTCCGTGGACAGCGCGTACATGCGCGGTGATCCAGAGTGGTCCGCTATCGAGGCCACGATCATCCGTTGGTTCTACCACACGGTCTCGAAGGACGTCTTCCACATGGTCGTCGCCGAGGACGATGACGCCTGCGATGTGTGGCCCAAGATCAACACGCTCTTCACCAACAACAAACTTCAGCGCCTTGTTTTCTTGCAGCAGGAGTTCTTCGGCTGTCACCAGGACAACTCCACCATCGACGAGTACTGCATGAGGCTCAAGATGCTCGCCGACGAGCTCTGTGACATCGACGCCAAGGTCTCTGGCGACCTCATGCTGAGCACCCTCACCGCCGGTCTTACCGAGGAATTCGGCAATGACGCGTCCAACCTCACCCTGCTGCCGCAACCCACTTTTCAGTCCGTCGTCGCGTACCTCAAACTTGAGGAAAGCCGGATGACGAAGCTAAAGCAGCGGGTCCAGCACACCATCCTTTCCGCCGGCACTACCCACGGTGGCCCTGCTCCTCTAGTCGCGCCGCCCGGCTACTACCCGTTGCCGCCCGCACCGCCCGCGCCCCCTGCGCCTCCCCAGCGGGCGCCGGGCACAGGGGGGCGCCCCGCTACCAGCAGCCCCCCCCCTCTTGGACCGCCAGGCAGAACCCGTGGACGGGCGTTGTCCATGCCTATCACATGCCCGTCCCGCGGGCCCCCTCATCGGGTCTTCTTGGTCCCCGCCCCGCGGGCCATCAGGCGTTCCTTGGTGCCCCCTACCAGCCTTACGGTGCTCTGCTCGCTCTGCCCCCCCCCCCTCCTCGGTGGCTACGGCGCGCCCTCTCAGGCGCCAGCCTATGGAGGCCAGCCGTCGCTTGCAGTACCTGCACTGTGGGACCCCACCCTCCTGGCCGTCCTACACTCGGCGGCGGCGCCGAGTAACTATGGTGGTGGAGGCGACTGGTACATGGATTCGGGTGCTACTGTGCACATGACAACTCATCCTGGTAACCTCTCCTCTTCCACTCCAGTTAACACACCCACTCGTATGATCATTGGCAACGGTTCTTCTTTACCTATCAGCCATGTCGGTAGCACTAGTTTTTATTCTAGTTCCACACCTATCTCTATGTCTAATGTCCTTGTCTCGCCTGACTTAGTCACTAGTTTAGTTTTTGTTCGTCGTCTTACTCGTGAGAATCCTCTTACTATTGAATTTGACGGTATTGGTTTCTCTATGAAGGATGCCCGTACCCGGATGGTGCTTCACCGATGTGATAGCCCTGATGAGCTTTATCCCGTGCACGCCAGCGCCTACACTTCCACACCCGTCGCCCTCGCCGCCGGCGTCGACCTTTGGCATGCTCGCTTGGGCCACCCCAACCCTGCCGTTTTGAGTCAGATTCTTAGGAGTTTTTCTTTCTCATGTAATAAGCTCGACGAGCATACTTGTGAGGCTTGTCGCTTGGGCAAGCACGTTCATCTTTCCTTTAGTGCGTCTACTTCAGTTTCCAGTTTTCCATTTCAATTGCTTCATAGTGATGTTTGGACGTCTCCCGTTGCGAGTAACACGGGATGTCTATACTACTTGGTGATTTTAGATGATTATTCCCATCACGTGTGGACTTTTCCTCTTTGTCGTAAATCCGATGCTTTAGACACACTTACCGCATTTTATTCCTATGTCACGACCCAGTTCGGTTGCCCCATACTCGCACTCCAAACCGATAACGGAAAAGAGTTTGACAATGTCGCTCTTCACACACTTCTCGCCTTTCACGGCACCACCTTCCGTCTGACTTGCCCCTACACTTCACATCAGAACGACCACGTCGAGCGTATTCTCCGCACTCTTAATGACTGCGCTCGCACGTCACTCTTTCACTATAACATGCCAGCTCGGTTTTGGCCCGATGCTCTCGCCACCTCCACTCTCTTAGTTAACATTCGTCTGTGTCGTCCTCGGTGGAACTACGCCCCTCACCACCTTCTCTTTGGTACATCACCGTCCTATGATGGTCGCCGCATCTTTGGGTGTCTCTGTTATCCCAGCACCGCGTCCACCACGCCACACAAGCTCGCACCATGTTCGGTCCCATGCGTCTTCCTTGGCTACCCTTGTAACACCAAAGGTTACCAGTCCTATGATCCTGTCACTCATCGTGTGTACACCTTGAGGCACGTGTATTTTGTTGAGACGATGTTCCCCTTTTTCAGGTTCCTCCGCCTTTGGCCCCTTCGGCGCTAGCCCCGCGCCCCCTTCCTAGAGCGATGCGCGGCGGTTGCCCCTGGAGGCCCCCCAACATGATGCCTTCTACCGCCACCGCTAGGTTATTCGACTCCCTCCCCCGAGGTCGAGTCTGACTGGGCCCCCAGATCCCCGTCTCCCTCCGACGAGGTTGAGCCGGTGGGTACTACACCCGCCACCCCGATGACGAGCTCGACACCCTCCTCGCCCGTCGCCCCCTCGGCTGCCGCCCCGGCCCCCGCTGCCGTTGCCGCGGCCCCCATCACCAGCGTTGCGGCCCCTGTCGCCGCCACGGGTGCCCCCACCGCCGCCGGCGCCACTGTCATGGCCGCGGCCCCTGTCGCCGCTGTGGGTGGCTGAGGGAGTCCTGGATTGAAGGGTCCTCGGACAGCCGGACCATATACTTTGGCCGGACTGTTGGACTATGAAGGTACAAGATTGAAGACTTCGTCCCGTGTCCGGATGGGACTCTCCTTTGCGTGGAAGGCAAGCTTGGATATTCGGATGTGTAGATTTCCTTATCTGTAACCGACTCTGTGTAACCCTAGCCCCCTCCGGTGTCTATATAATCCGGAGGGTTTAGTCTGTAGGACTAGAACAATCATAATCATAGGCTAGATTTTAGTGTTTAGCCTCTACGATCTCGTGGTAGATCAAGTCTTGTAATACTCGTATCATCAAGATCAATCAAGCAGGAAGTAGGGTATTACCTCCATCAAGAGGGTCCGAACCTGGGTAAAACATCGTGTCCCCTGCCTCCTGTTACCATCAGCCTTAGACGCATAGTTCGGGACTCCCTACCCGAGATCCGCCGGTTTTGACACCGACATTGGTGCTTTCATTAAGAGTTCCACTGTGCCATCACTGTAAGGCTCGATGGCTCCTTCGATCGTCTTCAACGGTGCGGTCCAAGGGGAGGTTTTCCTTCTCGGACAGATCTTTGTATTCGGCGGCTTCGTACTGCGGACCAACTCGCTTGGCCATCTGGAGCAGATCGATAACTACGCCCCTGGCCATCAAGTCAGGTTTGGAAGCTTAAACTATACTGCCGACATCCGCGGAGACTTGATCTTCGACGGATTCGAGCCCATGATAGGTGCGCCGAACGGTCACGACGGGCATGACTTTGATCTGCCGTCGGACAGTATTCGGGAGATCACGCCTGCGGGGGCACCGGGAATCAATCCGGAGCAGATCGTGTCTTCCAAGGACGGGTGGATGGACCCCGCCACGGAAGCCGCACACTCATCGGCGTCGGAGCCGAACACTAATTCCACCTCCTATGAGAGTGGTGTCATCGGACCCTCGGACTCATCTCCGGCCACAGGATCTGAACCGTTTGCGTCCGTGCCTATCGAATCTGATTGGGCACCGGTCATGGAGTTCACCGCCGCGGATATTTTTCAGCACTCACCCTTGGGCGACGTGCTAAACTCATTAAGGTCTCTTTCCTTGTTAGGAGATTCTTGGCCGAACTATGTCCGGCTCGAGTGGGGAGCGGACGACGAAGAAATTCGTCCCCCACCCACCACCCACTTCATAGCCACTGTCGATGACTTAACCGACATGCTTGACTTCGACTCCGAAGACATCGACGGTATGGACGACGATGCAGGAGAAGAACAGGAACCACCGCCTATAGGGCGCTGGACAGCCACCTCATCATATCATATTTATATGGTGGACACCCCTATAGAAAACAATGGCGGTGAGGCAACGGAAGATAACCCCTTGGAGAAGCAATCTAGACACCGACGTCATCGGCGCCACTCCAAGCCCCTCCATAGGAAAAATAGTGATACCGGGACAAGAGATAACAATCCGGATGGTGCCGAAGACGAAGACAATCCTGCCCAGCCAGGCTTCGAGCAGGCCGAGCAAGAAGATGGGCAAGCTAGCCCTAAAGAACAGGCAACTGATGGAGAAACAGAGGACGATAATTACATGCCTCTCTCTGAAGACGAAGTGAGCCTTGGCGACGAAGAATTCACCGTGCCTGAGGATCCTGTCGAGCAGGAGCACTTCAAACGCCGGCTTATAGCCACTGCAAAAAGCCTGAAGAAAAAGCAGCAACAGCTTCAAGCTGAACAAGATCTGCTAACTGATAGATGGACCGAGGTCCTGGCTGCCGAGGAATACGGACTCGAGAGCCCTAGCAAAAGCTACCCAAAGCGCAGGCTGCTACCTCAACTAGAGGAGGAGGCTTTAAAGCCCACGCTACCAGCGCATGATGCGGCTGACCAACCACCCCGTGGCTGCGACAAAGCGGCGTACCAGCCCGAAGTCCAAACCGCACCCCGTGGTCAATCAAACAATAATACTAAGGCCCGGGGCTACACGAAGGACCTACGAGATGTATTGGAAAACAAAGCAGGACAGTCAAGATCGATCTACGGATCACGGGGGCGCGCCACAAGACGTGACGATGACCATCACGCCGGATACAATAAACCAACGTCCGGCCGGGCCGAATACAATAGACCGGGTTCATTTGAACTACGTTGGGATGTAGCCCGGCATAGAGGCGCCGCACACCCCTTATGTTTCACTGATGAAGTTATGGATCACGAATTCCCAGAAGGGTTTAAACCCGTAAATATTGAATCATATGACAGCACAACAGACCCCGCGATATGGATCGAAGATTTTCTTCTCCGCATTCACATGGCCCGCGGCGATGACTTACATGCCATAAAGTACCTACCACTTAAGCTCAAAGGACCGGCTTGGCATTGGCTGAATAGCTTGCCAGCAAGCTCCATTGGCAGTTGGGAGGATCTGGAAGACGTGTTCCTCGATAACTTCCAGGGCACTTACGTGCGACCACCAGATGCTGATAACTTAAGTCACATAACCTAACAGCCCGGAGAGTCAGCCAGGAAATTTTGGACTCGGTTCCTAACTAAAAAGAACCAAATTGTTGACTGTCCGGATGCCGAAGCCTTAGCGGCCTTCAAGCACAACATCCGCAACGAATGGCTCGCCCGGCATCTCGGCCAAGAGAAGCCAAAGCCCATGGCAGCCCTCAGACACTCATGACCCGCTTCTGCGCGGGCGAGGACAGCTGGCTGGCTCGCAGCAACATCACACCCAAAAACTCAGGCGATTCAGACGCCAGGGATAGCAACGGCAAGCCGCAACGAAATAGACACAAGCGTCGCAATCATGGCGACAACACCGAAGACACAACAGTCAATGCCGGATTCAGAGGCTTTAAATCCGGACAGCGGAAAAAGCCATTCAAAAGAAATAGCCCGGGCTCGTCCAGTTTGGACCGCATACTCGATTGCTCATGTCAAATTCACGGCACCCCCGATAAACCAGTCAACCACACCAACAGGGAATGCTGGGTGTTTAAACAGGCCGGCAAGTTGAATGCTGAAAACAAGGAAAAGGGGTTGCATAGCAACGACGACGAGGAGCCCCGACCGCCGAACATGGGAGGACAGAAGAAATTCCCTCCCCAGGTGAAAACAGTGAATATGATATATGCAACCCATATCCCCAAGCGGGAATGGAAGCGTGCACTAAGGGACGTCTATGCGATGGAGCCGGTCGCCCCAAAATTCAACCCATGGTCCTCTTGTCCGATCACTTTTGATCGAAGGGACCATCCTACCAGTATCCGTCATGGCGGTTCGGCCGCATTGGTCCTTGACCCCATCATCGATGGATTCCATCTCACATGAGTCCTCATGGACGGTGGCAGTAGCCTGAACCTGCTCTATCAGGATACAGTGCGCAAAATGGGCATCGACCCCTCAAGGATAAAGCCCACAAAAACCACCTTCAAGGGTGTCATACCCGGTGTGGAGGCCTGTTGTACGGGCTCAATCACACTGGAAGTGGTCTTCGGATCTCCAGACAATTTCCGAAGCGAGGAGTTAATCTTCGACATCGTCCCCTTCCGCAGTGGCTATCATGCACTGCTCGGACGAACCGCATTCGCCAAATTCAATGCGATACCGCATTATGCATACCTCAAGCTCAAAATGCCGGGACCTCGTGGGGTTATTACAGTTAATGGAAACACAGAGCGCTCGCTTCGCACGGAGGAGCACACTGCGGCCCTCGCGGCGGAAGTACAAAATAGCCTTCTCAGGCAAACAACCAATTCGGCGATAAAGAACCAGGATACTGTCAAGCGAGTCCGGAGTACTCCACAATAGGATCATCCGGCACGTCCAGAGCTCGACTAGCAATCCTCCCTCCGCCCTAGACCCAGTCAAACGGCGAAATTCATGCCGTGCGTACACAACTACGCACTTAAAATACCCTGGGCACGGCCATGACACGGCCCACAATGCGGTTCGACCGCCCCGGGACACACGCATTTTTGCACCCCTTTTTCTTTCAGGTCCCTATCTTCAGGAGGCCCTTCCGGAAGACTGGTTATCGGACACATAGCGGGACGGACACACCAGGAGGACAAGAAGCTTTGGCGTATGAGGGAATCCTCAGGTGGTCTATGATAACGATCGTTATACTTGTTTTACATACCCGCATACTGCCCGCTCCTGGTCAGGATGTGTCAAACAGTCCTATTCTACTTATCGCACTGCTTGTATATGTACGCTTCGACGTATCATTTGAATAACAAGGGAAAATAGTATACAGCGTCAGTTTGCCATTACGTTTATTTACCCCTTTTTTCTTTACTACTTATTTATTATACCCGTGCATTTTGGCACGACCAGTTTGCCAGGGGCTTCAGTACCCCATAACCTGGCAAGACAAGTCCAAACACTTTCGACAGTGCAGCACCCTGAACTTATAGCATTATATGCATCAGCTCTGAATCATGTCTTGGCTCAATAGTTGGGTTTGCCCGACTCCTATGTTTTGGTACCTTACGTTCCGCTATATCGGCTAAGGTAGCGCAGGGAGAACTACTGCGATTGTGCCCCGGTTCTTCCGGACGAGCACCTCAGTAGAGAAAGCCGAAAACTGATTGTCTTGATAAGGCGAGAGCTAGTCGCTGTTCAAGAGGTCACAAATCCTTAAAGATTTTTTCCGCTTCAGGCGAGGAATCAGCCTTGTCCGATTTAGGCGTGTATAGCGCCCCGAGTCCGGCTTTCCAGATACTAGGGGCTGCGCCAAAATTTAAAATTGTAGACTTCTATGGCAAAGTGAGGGCGATAAAGCCGTATAGTCCGATTGCCTCGTTCGGGGCGCTAAACACCTCCTTCAAAGGACCAAAAACTTGGATAAAGAGTGTTTATATTTATCCCGAACACCCCAGTACTAGTTACATGGGGGCGGAAGCCGACGACTGGCCAACTCTCAAGATTTTTTAAAAACGGCCGCACAGAAGGTAATATTTTAAATTAACAAGCGCTACATAGCGCACATGAACTGGTTTTCATAATACAGGATGACATGAGTACATTCATTCAAATATCACATCCTTAGTACATTCATCCGCCACAAGGCGGGCACCCTTAATGACATTATCATAGTACTGTTTGGGGTGGCGATGCTCCTTGCCCTTCGGCAGCCCCTCTGTCACCAGCTTCTCGGTGTCCATCTTCCCCCAGTGCACCTTCGCACGGGTCAAGGCCCTGCGTGCACTGATACGTCTCCAACGTATCTATAATTTTTTATTGCTCCATGCTACTTTATCTACTGTTTTGGACTATATTGGGCTTTATTTTCCACTTTTATATTACTTTTGGGACTAACCTATTAACCGGAGGCCCAGCCCAGAATTGATGTTTTTTGCCTTTTTCAGTATTTCAAAGAAACAGAATATCAAACGGAGTCCATACGGAATGAAACCTTCGGGATCGTGATTTTCCAACCGAACATGATCTAGGAGACTTGGACCCTACTCCAAGTAGTGCCCGAGGAGGTCACGAGGGTGGAGGGCGCCCCCCTGGGCGCGCCCCCCTACCTCGTGGGCCCCTCAGAGCTCCACTGACGTACTCCTTCCTCCTATATATACCTACGTATCCCCGAACGATCAGAACAGGAGCCAAAAACCTAATTCCACCCGCAACCTTCTGTATCCACGAGATCCCACCTTGGGGCCTGTTCCGGAGCTCCGCCGGAGGGGGCATCCACCACGGAGGGCTTCTACATCAACACCATAGCCCCTCCGATGAAGTGTGAGTAGTTTACTTCAGACCTTCGGGGTCCATAGCTAGTAGCTAGATGGCTTCTTCTCTCTTTTTGGATCTCAATACAATGTTCTCCCCCTCTCTCGTGGAGATCTATTCGATGTAATCTTCTTTTTGCGGTGTGTTTGTTGAGACTGATGAATTGTGGGTTTATGATCCAGTATTATCTATGGAAAATATTTGATTCTTCTCCGAATTCTTTTATGTATGATTGAGTTATCTTTGCAAGTCTCTTTGAATTATCCTTTTTGGTTTGGCCAACTAGATTGGTAGTTCTTGCAATGGGAGAAGTGCTTAGCTTTGGGTTCAATCTTGCGGTGTCCTTACCCAGTGACAGAAGGGGCAGCAAGGCACGTATTGTATTGTTGCCATCGAGGATAACAAGATGGGTTTTTACCATATTGCATGAATTTATCCCTCTACATCATGTCATCTTGCTTACGGCGTTACTCTGTTTTTAACTTAATACTCTAGATGCATGCTGGATAGCGGTCGATGAGTGGAGTAATAGTAGTAGATGCAGAATCATTTCGATCTACTTGTTTTGGACGTGATGCCTATATACATGATCATTGCCTAGATATACTCATAACTATGCTCAATTTTGTCAATTGCTCAACATTAATTTGTTCACCCACCGTAGAATACTTATGCTCTTGAGAGAAGCCACTAGTGAAACCTATGGCCCCCGGGTCTATTCTCATCATATCAATCTATATCACTTTATTTACTTGCTTTGTTTTTACTTTGCCTTTACTTTTTACTTTGCATCTATCTATCAAAAATACCAAAAATATTATCTCTATCAGATCTCACTCTCGTAAGTGACCTTGAAGGGATTGACAACCCCTAAGCGTTGGTTGCGAGTTGCTATCGTTTTGTGTAGGTACGAGGGACTTGTGCGTGGTCTCCTACTGGATTGATACCTTGGTTCTCAAAAGCTGAAGGAAATACTTACGCTACTTTGCTGCATCATCCTCTCCTCTTCGGGAAAATCCAACGCAGTGCTCAAGAGGTAGCAAGAAGAATTTCTAGCGCCGTTGCCGGGGAGGCTCACGCAAGCAAGTCAACTATACCAAGTACCCATCGCAATCCCTATCTCTCGCATTACATTATTTGCCATTTTCCTCTCGTTTTCCTCTCCCCCACTTCACCCTTGCCGTTTTACTTGCCCTCTCTTTCCCAATCTCCTCCTCTCTTTCCCGTTTGCCTTTTTCCCTTTGCCTTTCTGTTTGCTTGTGTGTTGGATTACTAGTTGCCATGGCGCAAGATAATACCAAATTGTGTGATATCTCAAATACCAATATAATGATTTCCTTAGTACTCCAATTGCTCCTCTTAATAATGATGAGTCTTGTGAAATCAATACCGCTTTGTTGAATCTTGTTATGAAAGATCAATTCGTCGGCCTTCCTAGTGAAGATGCCGCTACTCATCTAAACAATTTTGTTGATTTGTGTGATATGCAAAAGAAGAAAGATACAGATAACAATATTGTCAAATTGAAGTTATTTCCGTTTTCACTTAGAGATCGTGCTAAAGTTTGGTTTTCATCTTTGCCTAAAAATAGTATTGATTCTTGGAACAAGTGCAAAGATGCTTTTATCTCTAAGTATTTTCCTCCCGCTAAGATTATCACTCTTAGGAACGACATCATGAATTTTAAACAACTTGATCATGAGCATGTTGCCCAATCTTGGGAAAGAATGAAATTAATGCTTTGCAATTGCCCTACTCATGGTTTGAATTTATGGATGATCATACAAAATTTTTATGCCGGATTGAATTTTTCTTCTAGAAATCTTTTAGACTCAGCCGCGGGAGGCACTTTTATGGAAATTACGTTAGGGGATGCTACCAAATTGCTTGATAATATTATGGCTAATTATTCTCAATGGCACACCGAAAGATCTTCTAGTAAGAAAGTGCATGCTATAGAAGAAATCAATGTTTTGAGTGAAAAGATGGATGAACTTATGAAGATGTTTGCTCCTAAAAATACTCCTCTTGATCCTAATGATATGCCTTTATCTACTTTGCTTGAGAATAATAATGAATCTATGGATATGAATTTTGTTGGTAGGAATAGTTTTGGAAACAACGCTTATAGAGGGAATTTTAATCCTAGGCCTTATCCTAGTAATCCTTCTAATAATTATAGAAATTCCTACAATAACTCTTATGGAAATTTTAATAATATGCCCTCCGAATTTGAGAGTAGTGTTAAAGAGTTTATGAATTCACAAAAGAATTTTAATGCTTTGCTTGAAGAGAAATTGCTTAAAGTTGATGATTTGGCTAGGAACGTTGATAGAATTTCTCTTGAAATTGATTCTTTAAAGCTTAGATCTATTCCTCCTAAGCATGATATCAATGAGTCTCTCAAAGCCATGAGAATTTCCATTGATGAGTGCAAGGAAAGAACCGCTAGGATGCGTGCTTCCAAAGATGCCTTTATTAAAGCGTGTTCTTCCAATTCCTATGAAAATCAAGATGAAGATCTAAAAGTTATTGATGTGTTCCCCATTAAAACTTTGTTTCGCAATATGAATCTGAAGATTATCTTCCTTTACCTAGAAGGCATTCTAGGAATTCGGAGTTTCTAGATCTTGATGATGAAATTGATGAAAGTGGGATTGAAATAAATAAAAACCATGATGCCGCTAAACCCTCTATTTTGGATCTCAAGGAATTTAATTATGAAAATTGCTCTTTGATTGGTTGTATTTCCTTGTTGCAATCCGTGCTAGATTCTCCTCATGCTTATAGTCAAAATAAGGCCTTTACCGAACATATTGTTGATGCTTTGATGCAATCTTATGAAGAAAAACTTGAGTTGAAAGTTTCTATCCCTAGAAAACTCTATGATGAATGGGAACCTACTATTAAAATTAAAATTAAAGATTTTGAGTTTCATGCTTTGTGTGATTTGGGTGCTAGTGTCTCTACTATACCCAAAACTTTATGTGATTTGCTAGATTTTCGTGATTTTGATGATTGCTCTCTAAACTTGCATCTTGCGGATTCCACTATTAAAAAACCTATGGGAAGAATTAATGATGTTCTTATTGTTGCAAATAGGAATTATGTGCCCGTAGATTTTATCGTTCTTGATATAGATTGCAATCCTTCATGTCCTATTATTCTTGGTAGACCTTTCCTTAGAACGATTGATGCAATTATTGATATGAAGGAAGGGAATATTAGATTCCAATTTCCCTAAAAGAAGGATATGGAACACTTCCCTAGAAAGAAAATAAAATTACCATATGAATCTATCATGAGAGCCACTTATGGATTGCCTACCAAAGATGGCAATACCTAGATCTATCCTTGCTTTTATGCCTAGCTAGGGGCATTAAACGATAGCGCTTGTTGGGAGGCAACCCAATTTTATTTTGTGTTTTTTGTTTTTGCTTCTGTTTAGGAATAAATAATCCATCTACCTTCTGTTTGGATGTGGTTTTATATTTCAATTAGTGTTTGTGCCAAGTAGAACCTATAGGATAACCTACGATGATAGTTGATTTGATTCTGCTGAAAAACAGAAACTTTGTGCGCACGAATTTAGTTATGATAAATCAGAGGAACGTGATTTTGCGTTGATTCTTTTTGATGCTGATCAATAAACAAATTGTCCAGGAATTCCTATTTTGGTATAATTTTTAGAGTTCCAGAAGTTTGCGTTAGTTACAGATTTCTACAGACTGTTCTGTTTTTGACAGATTATGTTTTTCGTGTGTTGTTTGCTTATTTTGATGAATCTATGGCTAGTAAAATAGTTTATAAACCATAGAGAAGTTGGAATACAGTAGGTTTAACACCAATATAAATAAATAATGAGTTCATTACATTACCTTGAATTAGTCTTTTGTTTTCTTTCTCTAGCGGAGCTCACGAGATTTCTGTTGAGTTTTGTGTTGTGAAGTTTTCAAGTTTTGGGTGAATTCTTTTGATGGATTACGAAACAAGGAGTGGAAAGAGCATAAGATTGGGGATGCCCATGGCACCCCCAAGATAATCCAAGGACACCAAAAAGTCAAAGCTTGGGGATGCCCCGGAAGGCATCCCCTCTTTCATCCACTTCCATCGGTAATTTACTTGGAGCTATATTTTTATTCACCAACATGATATGTGTTTTGCTTGGAGCGTCTTGTATTATTTGTGTCTTTTCTTGTTAGTCTACCAAAATCATCCTTGCTGTACACATCTTTTGAGAGAGCCATACATGAATTGGAATTTGTTAGAATACTCTATGTGCTTCACTTATATGTTTTGAGCTTAATAGTTTTGCTCATAGTACTTCACTTATATCTTTTGAGCGTGATAATTTTTGCTCTAGTACTTCACTTATATCTTTTAGAGCACGGTGGTGGATTTGTTTTAAAGAAACTATTGATCTCTCATGCTTCACTTATATTATTTTGAGAGTCTTTAATAGCATGGTAATTTGCTTAATGTTAATATACTTGGTGTTCAAGATATGTGAAACTTTCTTTTGAGTGAATTGAATACTAAGATAAGTTTGATGCTTGATAATTGTTTTGAGATATGGAGGTGATAATATCAAAGTCGTGCTAGTTGGGTGATTATGAATTTGAGAAATACTTGTGTTGAAGTTTTCAAGTCCCGTAGCATGCACGTATGGTTAAAGTTGTGTAACAAATTTGAAACATGAAGTGTACCTAGCTTGTGCATCCTTATGAGTGGCGGTCGGGGACGAGCGATGGTCTTTTCCTACCAATCTATCCCCCTAGGAGCATGCGCGTAGTACTTGAATTTTTGATGACTTCTAAATTTTTGCAATAAGTATATGAGTTCTTTTGACTAATGTTGAGTCCATGGATTATACGCACTCTCACCTTTCCACCTTTGCTAGTCTCTTCGGTACTGTGCATTGCCCTTTCTCACCTTGAGAGTTGGTGCAAACTTCGCTGGTGCATCCAAACCCCGTGATATGATATACTGTATCACACATAAACCTCCTTATATCTTCCTCAAAACAACCACCATACCTACCTATCATGCCATTTCCATAGCCATTCCGAGATATATTGCCATACAACTTCCACCATCATCATCATGACATACATTACTTTTGTCATATTGCCATTGCATGATCTTGTAGTTGACATCGTATTTGTGGCAAAGCCACCATGCATTATTTTCCATACATGTCACTCTTGATTCATTGCACCATCCCGGTACACCGCCAGAGGCATTCATATAGAGTCATATCTTGTTCTAAGTTTCGAGTTGTAATCCTTGTGTTGTAATCAACAGAAGTGTGATGATCATCATTATTAGAGCATTGCCCAAAAAAAGAGAAAGGCCAAAAGGAAAAAAAAGAAAGGCCCAAAAAAAGAAAATAAAAAAGGGCAATGCTACTATCTCTTTTTCCACACTTGTGCTTCAAAGTAGCACCTTGTTCTTCATGTAGTGAGTCTCATATATTGTGCTTCAAAGTAAACCTTGTTCTTCATGTAGTGAGTCTCATAAGTTGTCTTTTTATACTAGTGGGAATTTTTCATTATAGAACTTGGCTTGTATATTCCTACGATGGGCTTCCTCAAATGCCCTAGGTCTTTGTGAGCAAGCGAGTTGGATGCACACCCACTAGTTTTCTTTTTATGAGCATTCATAGCTCTAGTGCATCCGTTGCATGGCAATCCCTACTCCTCATGTTGACATCAATTGATGGGCATCTCCATAGCCCGTTGATTAGCCTCGTCAATGTGAGACTTTCTCCTTTTTTGTCTTCTCCACACAATCCCCATCATCATATTCTATTCCACCCATAGTGCTATATCCATGGCTCACGCTCATGTATTGCGTGAAGGTTGAAAAAGTTTGAGATTATTTAAGTATGAAACAATTGCTTGGCTTGTCATCGGGGGTATAGAAGTTGGGAACATCTTTGTGTGATGAAAATGAAGCATAGCCTAACTATATGATTTTGTAGGGATGAACTTTCTTTTGCCATGTTATTTTGAGAAGACATGATTGCTTTGATTAGTATGCTTGAAGTATTATTATTTTTGTGTCAATATGAACTTTTGTCTTGAATCTTTCGGATCTGAATATTCATATCACAATTAGGAAGATTTTCATTGAAAGTATGCCAAAGTATCACTCCGCATCAAAAATTCTTTTTTTTATCATTTACCTACTCGAGGACGAGCAGGAATTAAGCTTGGGGATGCCTGATACATCTCCAACGTATCTATAATTTTTGATTGCTCCATGCTACTTTATCTTCTGTTTTGGACTATATTGGGCTTTATTTTCCACTTTTATATTACTTTTGGGACTAACCTATTAACCGGAGGCCCAGTCCAGAATTGTTGTTTTTTGCCTTTTTCAGTAGTTCGAAGAAACAAAATATCAAACGGAGTCCAAACGGAATGAAACCTTCGGGATCGTGATTTTCCAACCGAACGTGATCCAGGAGACTTGGACCCTACTCCAAGTAGTGGCCGAGGAGGTCACGAGGGTGGAGGGCGCGCCACCCTGGGCGCGCCCCCTACCTCGTGGGCCCCTCGGAGCTCCACCGACGTACTCTTTCCTCCTATATATACCTATGTATCCCCGAACAATCAGAACAGGAGCCAAAAACCTAATTCCACCGCCGCAACCTTCTGTATCCACGAGATCCCATCTTGGGGCCTATTCCGGAGCTTCGCCGGAGGGGGCATCCACCACGGAGGGCTTCTACATCAACACCATAGCCCCTCTAATGAAGTGTGAGTAGTTTACTTCAGACCTTCGGGTCCATAGCTAGTAGCTAGATGGCTTCTTCTCTCTTTTTGGATCCCAATACAATGTTCTCCCCCTCTCTCGTGGAGATCTATTTGATGTAATCTTCTTTTTGCGGTGTGTTTGTTGAGATTGATGAATTATGGGTTTATGATCCAGTATTATCTATGGAAAATATTTGATTCTTCTCTGAATTCTTTTATGTATGATTGAGTTATCTTTGCAAGTCTCTTCGAATTATCCTTTTTGGTTTGGCCAACTAGATTGGTAGTTCTTGCAATGGGAGAAGTGCTTAGCTTTGGGTTCAATCTTGCGGTGTCCTTACCCAGTGACAGAAGGGGCAGCAAGGCACATATTGTATTGTTGCCATCGAGGATAACAAGATGGGTTTTTTATCATATTGCATGAATTTATCCCTCTACATCATGTCATCTTGCTTACAGCGTTACTCTGTTTTTAACTTAATACTCTAGATGCATGCTGGATAGCGGTCGGTGAGTGGAGTAATAGTAGTAGATTCAGAATCGTTTCGATCTACTTGTTTTGGACGTGATGCCTATATACATGATCATTGCCTAGATATACTCATAACTATGCTCAATTTTGTCAATTGCTCAACAGTAATTTGTTCACCCACCGTAGAATACTTATGCTCTTGAGAGAAGCCACTAGTGAAACCTATGGCCCCCGGGTCTATTCTCATCATATCAATCTATATCACTTTATTTACTTGCTTTGTTTTTACTTTGCCTTTACTTTTTACTTTGCATCTATCTATCAAAAATACCAAAAATATTATCTCTATCAGATCTCACTCTCATAAGTGACCGTGAAGGGATTGACAACCCCTAAGCGTTGGTTGCGAGTTGCTATTGTTTTGTGTAGGTACGAGGGACTTGTGCATGGTCTCCTACTGGATTGATACCTTGGTTCTCAAAAGCTGAGGGAAATACTTACGCTACTTTGCTGCATCATCCTCTCCTCTTCGGGGAAATCCAACGCAGTGCTCAAGGGGTAGCATGCACCCTCAATGCAGACGGACCGCTTAATGACTTCAAGCCGCGGACAGGCATTCACCATCCGCTTGACAAAGCCGAAGTAGCTGCTGGGCAGGGGCTCGCCAGGCAACAGCCGGACTATGAAGTCCTTCATGGCCAGTTCGGCCGCCTTGTGAAGTTCGACCAGTTGCTTTAGCTGGTCGCTCAAGGGCATCAGATGTTCGGCCCCAATATATTGGAACCAAAACAGCTTATCCGTCGAGCTCCCCTCCTCAGCCCGGTAGAACTCCATGGCATCAGAGATGCTGCGCGGCAGATCTGCGAATGCTCCTGGAGAGCTCTGAAATCGGGTAAGTAAAAGGAAAGTCTCCTTCACATGCTTGCTTTGCATAATGAAAGCCCTACCCGCAACTATCTTCTTGGCCGCCTCAATTTCCTGGAGGGCCTTCTGGGCTTCAGCCTTGGCGTCTAGTACGCTCTGACGGGCCCTCGCAAGCTCCGACTCTTGCGTCTTGGAGTCACGCTCCAAGGACCCGAATTTTTTGACGAAATCCTAGAGCTCTTGCCGGACCTCATCAACCCGAGCCACTTGTTTTTCGCACTTGGTGCGCTCCTTGGCCGCCTTGTTTTTGGCCTCGGACAACGCCTTCTTAAGGGCCGCCACTTTGGTAGTGGCACCTAGTAAAATTCATCGTACCTCTGTTAGCACCAACGATTTTTTCCTTTATATAACAGTCAGACGGGGTATTACTTACCTTTGTTCTCCTCGAGCTGCCTCTTTACGAGGCCGAGCTCTTCCTCGGCCCTCCCCAGGCTCTGCCTCAGTCTGGAGACCTCCGTAGTGGCAGCGGCGGCAGCTAGCAACAACGCCTGCTTATTCACATAGACATAATTTGATTAGACTCCTGGGAATAATATTTGATCCTCTGTTCGGCTTTTCTTCCCGAACACCAAACAGAACATCAGGGGCTACTGTCTACACTGTGATACTTTCTCATAATTTTAAATACTTACCTCAAAGCCTGTCAGGAGGCTGGCGCAGGCTTCGGTCAATCCGCTTTTGGTGGACTGAACCTTCGCAATCACCGTACTCATAAGAGTACGGTGTCCTTCATCAAGGGAAGCGCTCTGAAGTGCTTCCAACAAGTTATCCGATGCCCCTGGATGGACAGAGGTCATCGGCATAGATGGCTCGCCCCCCTTGGCAGGTGGCTGCCTGCCTGAATCCGGAACCATTGGAGGTTCCGGCGCAGTGTTCGGCTGGGGGCCAAGCCTGCTGTGGCCCCCCTCGTCTGAATCCATGGGGATCTTCCCCCCCACGAGCCCGGCATCGGGAGTCTTGCCTTGAGGCGTCTCCAGTACTACCTCCTCCTGGCCCGGTATCCTCTGAGATAACACCTCGGTGTCATCCGCGGGCTGGGGAGTAGAAGTCGTCGGGAGCGAATAGCTGTTCATCTCCGACGAGCTCAAGGACCCATCCGAGGAGGACAAGTCGATGTGGGCTTTGGACGGACTGCACAAGAAAATCTTGACATAATAAGAAGCCATAAAGCTAAAAACATGCAAGAGGTATTATGGCATCCGAATACTTACGACTTCGCCAGGGGCTTGGCCCTGGGTAGCCACTCCTCCTCGCTGTAGGCGGCGGTTGTGGAGTGGTCTGGAGGGAGGGTCCTTCCCTTCTTGGACCCTTCGGCCTCCCCGGAAGGGGCGGCCTTCCTTTTCTTCTCCCCCTCGGTTTGGGGGAGAGGGTTTTCCTCTTCCTCCTCCTCATTATTGTTGGGGGAGTGCGCCTCAGTGTCTTCGGACGATGAGTCCGACACCACCTTGCGCCGAAGACTTTTACTCGTCCCCGTGGCCTTCTTATTGGCCTTCTTCTCTGGCACCTCATAGGGCGCCGGAACCAGCATCTCCGTCAGGAGAGCGGTTGCTGGATCTTCAGGCAACGGAGCCGGACAGTCGATCTGCTCCGCCGTCGCCACATAATCCTGTTTGATCAGTACGGTGGCTTAAGTTCCTCCCACGAATATACTAAGGAAAGGCACATCTTGCAAAATGTAGAATGCTTACCGCATTGGCCTGGCTCTTGGCGTTGAGTCCGTGGTCCTTGGTGGTGGGAGGAGGAACTTCGCTGGCCTTGAACAACACCTTCTAGACGTCTTTGTGCATCATGTCGAAGAGCTCTTGCAGTGTCTGGTGTTGGTCCGCATCGAACTCCCACAGGTTGAATGCCCGTCTTTGACACGAGAGAATCCGGTGAAATAGCATGACCTGGACTACGTTGACAAGCTTGATCTTCTTGGTTGTCATGTTTTTGACGCAGTTCTGGAGTCCGGTCAGCTCCGCAGGCGCGCCCTAGGTTAGGCCCTTCTTCTTCCAGGAGGTGAGCCGCACGGGGATGCTGGATCGGAATTCGGGGGCCGCCACCCAGTTGGTGTCACGCAGCTCGGTGATGTAGAACCACCCCGATTGCCACCCCTTCACGGTCTCCACGAAGAAGCCTTCGAGCCAGGTGATGCTGGGCATCTTGCCCACCATGGCACCTCCGCACTCTGCCTGCTGGCTGACCACTATCTTCGGATTCACGTTGAAGATCTTTAGCCACAGGCCGAAGTGGGGCCTGATGAGGAGAAAAGCCTCGCACACGACGATAAACGTCGAGATGTTGAGGATGAAATTAGGGGCCAGATCATGAAAATCCAGCCCATAATAGAACATGAGCCCGCGGACAAAGGGGTGGAGGGGGAATCCCAGTCCATGGACGAAGTGGGCGAGGAACACGACCCTCTCGTGGGGTCCCGGAGTCGGAATGATCTGCCCTGCATCCGGGAGCCGGTGCGCGATGGCCTAGTATCCGGCCGCCCGGAGCTTCGTAATGTCCTCCTCCTTGATGAAGGAGGCCATCCACTTGCCTCCCACTCCGGATATGTTTGGTTGTGCGGAGAAGGTGAGAACTGGGGCGCTGGAGCTCGAGCATGCGAGAATGGATGAGCGAAGAAGGAAGGAGACGTGGGTGAAAAAGGAGAATCCTACTGTGCGCCTCCCCACTTGCCCGTTAAAATCGCTTATTTCCCAAGCACCACGATTGATGGCGCGGTTGGGTTACCCATACCCGTATTGATGAGAATCCTGTGATAAGGGGACATGATCTCTGCTTCGACAAGATGTGCCAATAAAACCGCCTCACAGCACGTGTAGTGTCTGGTTAGGAAAAACGGATCGAATAAAGACTGGGTCGTGGTGGGACGTCATGCTATGAAAAGCTGTCAGTGGATTAGATTTGTGGAAAATTATACTCTCTACGGTGGTATGTGGAATTTGTTTTGCAGAGTCGGACACGATTCTTGTGTTTAAAATCTTCTATGGAGTATCCGGAGAAGGAACCCGCCTTGCAATGTCGAAGACAATTTGCGCGCCAGACTCATCATCATTGAAGCCTGGTTCAGGGGCTACTGAGGGAGTCCTGGATTGAGGGGTCCTCGGACAGCCGAACTATATACTTTGGCCGGACTGTTGGACTATGAAGGTACAAGATTGAAGACTTCGTCCCGTGTCCGGATGGGACTCTCCTTTGCGTGGAAGGCAAGCTTGGATATTCGGATGTGTAGATTTCCTTCTCTGTAACCGACTCTGTGTAATCCTAGCCCCGTCCGGTGTCTACATAAACCGGAGGGTTTAGTCTATAGGACTAGAACAATCATAATCATAGGCTAGCTTCTAGGGTTTAGCCTCTACGATCTCGTGGTAGATCAACTCTTGTAATACTCGTATCATTAAGATCAATCAAGCAGGAAGTAGGGTATTACCTCCATTGAGAGGGCCCGAACCTGGGTAAAACATCGTGTCCCCTGCCTCCTGTTACCATCAGCCTTAGACGCACAGTTCGGGACCCCCTACCCGAGATCCGCCGGTTTTGACACCGACAGTGGCCCCGTCGCCGCCGGCGCCCCTGTCGTGGCCACGGCCTCTGCCGTCGCCGTAGCCCCCACAGCTATCGTCGGCCCTGCTACCCCGCCTCTTGGCATGACTACCCGTGCCCGAGCAGGAGTGCTTCGACCGAGCACGCACTGCTCCTCTGACAAGTATGTGTGTGCTGCCTCGATGTCGACGCCATCACCCATCCCCACCTCCGCTCGTGCTGCCCTTCGGGATCCCCATTGGCTAGCTGCAATACAGGAGGAGTTCGGCGCCCTACAACGCAACCACACATGGCAGCTTGTTCCGCGACCCCTTCATGCCAATATCATCACTGGCAAGTGGGTGTTTCGCCACAAGACTCGCCCGGACGGTTCTCTCGAGCGCTACAAGGCTCGGTGGGTGGTTCGTGGATTTCGGCAGCGCGCGAGCGTGGACTTCACCGACACCTTCACCCCGGTTGTTAAACCGGGCACGATCCGCACCGTGCTCCAGTTGGCTGTCTCGCGCGCCTGGTCTGTGCCCCAGTTGGATGTCTCCAACTCCTTCTTGCACAACCATCTTGCCGAGCAAGTGTACTGTGAGCAACCAACTGGCTTCATCGATGCCGAGCACCCAGACTTTGTGTGCTTGCCCTCTCGTTCTCTTTACGGGTTGAAGCAGGCGCCTCGGGCTCGGTACCAGCATATCGCAGCCTTCCTGTAGTCTCTGGGATTTCGGTCCACTCGCTCCGATGCCTCATGATATGTCTCCAACGTATCTATAATTTTTGATTGCTCCATGCTACTTTATCTACTATTTTAGGCAATATTGGGCTTTATTATCCACTTTTATATTATTTTTTGGACTAACCTATTAACCTGAGGCCCAGCCCAGATTTGCTGTTTTATGCCTATTTCAGTGTTTCGAGGAAAAGAAATATCAGACGGAGTCAAAACGGAAGAAATCAACTGGAGAAGTTATTTTTGGAAGGAAAGCAACCCAAGGAACTTGGAGTGCACGTCAGGGGAGATACAAGCTGCCCACGAGGGTGGGGGCGCCCCCCCCCCCCCGGGCGCGCCCCCTACCTCGTGGGGCCCTCGTAGCTCCACCAACGTACCCCCTGCACCCATATATACCTACGTATCGTAAAACTTCCAGAACAGAAGATAGATCAGGAGTTCTGCCGCCGCAAGCCTCTATAGCCACCAAAAACCTCTCGGGAGCCCATTCTGGCGCTCTGCTGGAGGGGGGATCCATCACCGGTGGCCATCTTCATCATCCCAGCTCTATCCATGACGAGGAGGGAGCAGTTCACGCTCGGGGCTGAGGGTATGTACCAGTAGCTATGTGTTTGATCTCTCTCTCTCTCTCTCGTGTTCCCTCTATGGCACGATCTTGATGTATCCCGAGCTTTGCTATTGTAGTTGGATCTTATGATGTTTCTCCCCCTCTACTCTCTTGTGATGAATTGAGTTTCCCCTTTGAAGTTATCTTATCGAATTGAGTCTTTTATGAGAACACTTGATGTATGTCTTGCCGTGATTATCTGTGGTGACAATGGGATATCATGTGCCACTTGATGTATGTTTTGGTGATCAACTTGCGGGTTTCGTGACATTAGGGAACCTATGCATAGGGGTTGGCACACGTTCTTGACTCTCCGATAGAAACTTTGGGGCACTCTTTGAAGTACTTTTATGTTGGTTGGATGAATCTGAGATTGTGTGATGCATATCGTATAATCATGCCCACGGATACTTGAGGTGACAATGGAGTATCTAGGTGACATTAGGGTTTTGGTTGATTTGTATCTTAAGGTGTTATTCTAGTACGAACTCTTTTATAGATTTATCCGAAAGAATAGCTTTGAGGTGGTTTCGTACCCTACCATAATCTCTACGTTTGTTCTCTACTATTAGTGGCTTTGGAGTGACTCTTTGTTGCATGTTGAGGGCTTGTTATATGATCTATCTATGTTATTATTGTTGAGAGAACTTGCACTAGTGAAAGTATGAACCCTAGGCCTTGTTTCCTATCATTGCAATACCGTTTACGCTCACTTTTACCACTTGTTACCTTGCTGTTTTTATATTTTCAGTTTACAAAAACCTTTATCTACTATCTATTTTGCACTTGTATCACCATCTCTTCGCCGAACTAGTGCACCTATACAATTTACCATTGTATTGGGTGTGTTGGGGACACAAGAGACTCTTTGTTATTTGGTTGCAGGGTTGCTTGAGAGAGACCATCTTCATCCTACGCCTCCTACGGATTGATAAACCTTAGGTCATCCACTTGAGGGAATTTTGCTACTGTCCTACAAACCTGTGCACTTGCAGGCCCAACAACGTCTACAAGAAGAAGGTTGTGTAGTAGACATCAAGCTCTTTTCTGGCGCCGTTGCCGGGGAGGCAAAGGTAAAGGGCACTCACTCACACCCCGTCAACTAAGCTCTTTTCTGGCGCCGTTGCCGGGGAGGTGAGTGCTTGAAGGTATATCTTTAGATCTTGCAATCGAATTTTTTTTGTTTCTTGTTTTAGCACTAGTCTAGTTTATAAAAGAAAATTACAAAAAAATGGAGTTAAGTTTGTCTCATACGCTTCACCTTTTTAATATCTTTCGTGAATATGATGGAAAGGATAATTGTGCTCAAGTGCTAGAAGAAGAAATATCTAAATTGTTTGGCACTAAATCTTTGAATGATGAGCATGATTGCAATGTTGTTAGTACGAATTCTTTGAATATCCATGATGCTAATGATGATTGCACTAGTTATGATGAAAATATCTCTTATGAGCATGTCAACTTTTGTGGAGTGCATGTTTGCATGAACACACCAAATAGAGAAGATATTTATTGCAAGAGGCATAAGCACTTAGAAACTAAACTGTTGCAAAAAAGGCTAGATGTTTGTGCTGAAATTTTAAATTTTCTTGGCCGTACTTGTGGACTTTGCAATGAAAGTGGTCATTTAGCTATCCGATGCAAATTGTTTCATGATCTAATCGTGTCCAAAAATTGTGATGAGTTGATTTCCCTTGCACATTATAATGAGCTTAGCTTGCTTATGGGTTGCGAAGAAATGAAATGTTTAACTAATGTATTGTGCGGTGAATTGCATTGAAAATCCTTATATTGCCAATTACATAAAGAAAAGAAAACAAATAGAGGATGATGAGAATACTAATGAAAGGGAAGAGACTTCCCAATCTCCTCCTATTATTTCTTATGATGAATCAGGTAATGAGGAGGAGCTTTCTATTCAACCAATCTCATCAATAAGGAGCTCACAGAGGAAGGTTGAACCTACACATAATGTGAAGAAGAAAAAGAAAAGAAGGAGCAACAAAGGTAAAAAGGTATCCCTCCCAAATTTTGTTGCTCCTACTACTCATTGTGATGATGATAATTGCTATACTATTGGTGCTATCAATATTTTTAATGATAAGAGTGATTATGCTTATGATATGAAAAGGCCCAAGCTTGGGGAAGCTATGTTCGATGAGGATGACATATTTGAGAATATATTTGCTGCAATTAATGTTTGTCCCAAGCTTGGGGATGCTATGTTTAATAATGATGATATTTTTAGCCTCTCAAGTTTTGATATGCAAAGTAGTTATGATGATAGCATGCCTTCTACCTATGATGATTATATTTATGAAAGTGGGTTTGGAAGAGTGTCAACTTTATTTAGTGATTCCACTATCTTGGGAGAGGTTTCAATCGATTATGATGAGAACGAAGTTGCTACTTATGATGATTATTGTGATGAAACTTACGCTATAAAAAGTAGTGATGATTATATTTACAAATCTTGTCATGATTATGATTACCCTTTTTCTGAACATTACCCTTTTAATGTGGAAACAATTTTTAGTGTTCAAGTCTTTTATGATACTCCCACTATTATTCATGAGAAGAATTTTGCTTATGTGGAGAGTAGTAAAATTTCTATGCTAGTAGATCATGAAAAGAATGCTTTAGTTGCTGGTTATATTGTTGAATTCATTCATGATGCTACTGAAAATTATTATGAGGGAGGAACATATGCTTGTAGGAATTGCAATAATATCAAGTTTCCTCTCTATGTGCTTAAATTCTTGAAGCTGTGCTTGTGTTACCTTCCTATAATTGTTGATTATTGTTCCCATAAGTTGTTTGATCACCAAATCCCTATGCATAGGAAGTGGGTTAGACTTAAAAGTGCTAGTCATGTGCTTCATGATGCTCCCGTTATGTTTCAATTCTTATCTTTTACGTGAGCATCATTGTCATCATCATGCCTAGCTAAAAGGCATTAAAGAAAAGCGCTTGTTGGGAGACAACCCAATATTTGCCCTTACTGTTTTTGTGTGTCCACATGATTATGCTACTATAGTAATCATGTTTTATAGCTTTTGTTTCAATAAAGTGCCAAGTAAGACCTTTAGGATGGCTTACGGTGATAGTTGTGTTGATCCTGCTGAAAATCAGAAACTTTTGCACCCAGTAAATTAGTTTTGTTAATTCACAGAAAGGTGCTTCTGATCTGATTCTTTTTGCTATGGATTGGTACACTAATTTCTTAGGACTTCCTAATTTGGTAGGATTTTGGAGTTCCAGAAGTATACGTTTGATACAGATTACTACAGACTGTTCTGTTTTGGACAGATTCTGTTTTCTATGTGTTGTTTACTTATTTTGATGAATCTATGAGTAGTATTGGAGGGTATGATCCATAGATAAGTTGGAGTACAGTAGATATTACACCAATTTGAATTTAGAATGAGTTCATTACAGTACCTAAGTGGTGGTTTTATTTTCTTATACTAACGGAGCTTACGAGTTTTCTGTTGAGTTTGCGTTGTGGAGTTTTCAAGTTTTGGGTAAGGATTTGATGGACTATGGAATAAGGAGTGGCAAGAGCCTAAGCTTGGGGATGCCCAAGGCACCCCAAGATAATATTCAATAATAGCCAAAAGCCTAAGCTTGGGGGTGCCCCGGAAGGCATCCCCTCTTTCGTCTTCGTTCATCGGTAACTTTACTTGGAGCTATATTTTTATTCACCACATGATATGTGTTTTGCTTGGAGCGTCATTTTCTTTTGTTAAGTATTTGCTTGATGTTATTTAGATTAATGTTTTGCATCTTTAGTTTCAATAAGAAAGTCAAGGATAGCCTTTGCCATGCTTATTTTGCTAGTATACATGTTGCTGTTTGAAAAACAGAAAGTTTACCGCTGTTGCAAAAATTCCCTAGAAAAGTCAGAGAGTGGTATAATGTTGAATCTTTTTGCATATTGAGCTCTGATAAATTTATTACAGTGGGAATGTTAGTTAATAATTTTTGGAGTTAGGGAAGTATGATGACTCTTGCATTCTTTACAGACTGTACTGTTTTGGCAGATTGCTGTTATGTTTGCATTGTTTGCATATGTTTGCTTGTTTAATGATTCTATTTAAGGATAGGAGTATTAAATATGCAGAGGCATTTAGTATTCAATGTTGAATAATAATTTTAGTGATTTGTTACAGTAGAAAATGATAAGGTTTTGCATTGGTTTATACTAACCTATCTCACGAGTTCTTGTTGAGTTTGTTGTGAATGAAGCTTTTGATAAAAAGAGAAACCATGGTATGAGAGGAATTAAGGAGACACAAAAGTTAAAGCTTGGGGATGACCAAGGCACCCCAAGATAATATTTCAAGAATTCTCAAGCATCTAAGCTTGGGGATGCCCCGGTAGGCATCCCACCTTTCTTCTTTAACAACTATCGGTTAGTATCGGTTGAGCCTAAGTTTTTGCTTATTCACATGAGTTGTGCTATCCTTGCAATGTAGTTTTCTTTAGCTTTTCTTTCTGTTTGAATAAAGTATCAAGATCTGAAATTATTAAATGAGAGAGAGTCTTCGCATAGTTGCATAATTATTTAGCTACTCATTGACCTTCACTTATATCTTTCGAAGTAGTTTGTCATTTGCTCTAGTGCTTCACTTATATCTTTTAGAGCATGGTGGTACTTTTATTTTGAAGAAATATATGAACTCTCATGCTTCACTTATATTATTTTTGGAGTCTTAAATAGCATGGTAATTTGCTTAATATTAATATACTTGGTATTCAAGATATGTGAAACTTTCTTTTGAGTGCGCTGAATACTAAGATAAGTTTGATGCTTGATAATTGTTTTGAGATATGGAGGTGATAATATCAAAGTCGTGCTAGTTGAGTAATTATGAATTTGAGAAATGCTTGTGTTGAAGTTTGCAAGTCCCGTAGCATGCACGTATGGTTAAAGTTGTGTAACAAATTTGAAACGTGAAGTGTACCTGGCTTGTGCATCCTTATGAGTGGCGGTCGGGGACGAGCGATGGTCTTTTCCTACCAATCTATCCCCCTAGGAGCATGCGCGTAGTACTTGGTTTTTGATGACTTCTAAATTTTTGCAATAAGTATATGAGTTCTTTTGACTAATGTTGAGTCCATGGATTATACGCACTCTCACCTTTCTGCCATTGCTAGCCTCTTCGGTACCGTGCATTGCCCTTTCTCACCTTGAGAGTTGGTGCAAACTTCGCCGGTGCATCCAAACCCCGTGATACGATACGCTCTATCACACATAAACCTCCTTATATCTTCCTCAAAACAGCCACCATACCTACCTATCATGGCATTTCCATAGCCATTCCGAGATATATTGCCATGCAACTTCCACCATCATCATCATGACATACATTACTTTTGTCATATTGCCATTGCATGATCATGTAGTTGACATCGTATTTGTGGCAAAGCCACCATGCATTATTTTCATACATGTCACTCTTGATTCATTGCACCATCCCGGTACACCGCCGGAGGCATTCATATAGAGTCATATCTTGTTCTAAGTTTCGAGTTGTAATCCTTATGTTGTAATCAATAGAAGTGTGATGATCATCATTCAATAGAGCATTGTCCCCCCCCCCCAAAAAAGAAAGGCCAAATAAAAAAAGGCCCAAAAAAAAGAGGAAAAAAAGAAAATAAAAAGGGGCAATGCTACTATCCTTTTTCCACACTTGTGCTTCAAAGTAGCACCATGTTCTTCATATAGCGAGTCTCCTATATTGTGCTTCAAAGTAGCACCATGTTTTTCATATAGAGAGTTTCATATGTTGTCACTTTCATATACTAGTGGGAATTTTTCATTATAGAACTTGGCTTGTATATTCCTACAACGGGCTTCCTCAAATGCCCTAGGTCTTCATGAGCAAGCGAGTTGGATGCACACCCACTAGTTTTTCTTTCGTTGAGCATTCATAGCTCTAGTGCATCCGTTGCATGGCAATCCCTACTCCTCATGTTGACATCAATTGATGGGCATCTCCATAGCCCATTGATTAGCCTCATCAATGTGAGACTTTCTCTTTTTTTTGTCTTCTCCACACAATCCCCACCATCATATTCTATACCACCCATAGTGCTATATCCATGGCTCACACTCATGTATTGCGTGAAGGTTGAAAAAGTTTGAGATTATTTAAGTATGAAACAATTGCTTGGCTTGTCATCGGGGGTATAGAAGTTGGGAACATCTTTGTGTGACAAAAATGAAGCATAGCCTAACTATATGATTTTGTAGGGATGAACTTTCTTTTGCCATGCTATTTTGAGAAGACATGATTGCTTTGATTAGTATGCTTGAAGTATTATTATTTTATGTCAATATGAACTTTTGTCTTGAATCTTTTGGTTCTGAATATTCATATCACAATTAAGAGGATTTACAGTGAAATTATGCCAAAGTATCACTCCAAATCAAAAATTCTTTTTTATCATTTACCTACTCGAGGACGAGCAGGAATTAAGCTTGGGCATGCTTGATACGTCTCCAACGTATCTATAATTTTTGATTGCTCCATGCTACTTTATCTACTGTTTTAGGCAATATTGGGCTTTATTATCCACTTTTATATTATTTTTTGGACTAACCTATTAACCGGAGGCCCAGCCCAGATTTGTTGTTTTATGCCTATTTCAGTGTTTCGAGGAAAAGAAATATCAGACGGAGTCAAAACGGAACGAAATCAACTGGAGAAGTTATTTTTGGAAGGAAAGCAACCCAGGGAACTTGGAGTGCACGTCAGGGGAGATACGGGCTGCCCACGAGGGTGGGGGGCGCGCCCACCCCCCGGGTGCGCCCCCTACCTCGTGGGGCCCCCGTAGCTCCACCGACGTACCCCCTGCACCCATATATACCTACGTATCATAAAACTTCCAAAACAGAAGATAGATTGGGAGTTCCGCCGCCGCAAGCCTCTATAGCCACCAAAAACCTCTCGGGAGCCCGTTCCGGCGCTCTGCCGGAGTGGGTATCCATCACCGGTGGCCATCTTCATCATCCCAACGCTATCCATGACAAGGAGGGAGTAGTTCACCCTCGGGGCTGAGGGTATGTACCAGTAGCTATGTGGTTGATCTCTCTCTCTCGTGTTCCCTCTATGGCACGATCTTGATGTATCCCGAGCTTTGCTATTGTAGTTGGATCTTATGATGTGTCTCCATCTCTACTCTCTTGTGATGAATTGAGTTTCCCCTTTGAAGTTATCTTATCGGATTGAGTCTTTTATGAGAACACTTGATGTATGTCTTGTCGTGATTATCTGTGGTGACAATGGGATATCATGTGCCACTTGATGTATGTTTTGGTGATCAACTTGCGGGTTTCGTGACATTAGGGAACCTATGCATAGGGGTTGGCACACGTTCTTGACTCTCCGATAGAAACTTTGGGGCACTCTTTGAAGTACTTTTATGTTGGTTGGATGAATCTGAGATTGTGTGATGCATATCGTATAATCATGCCCACGGATACTTGAGGTGACAATGGAGTATCTAGGTGACATTAGGGTTTTGGTTGATTTGTATCTTAAGGTGTTATTCTAGTACGAACTCTTTTATAGATTGATCCGAAAGAATAGCTTTGAGGTGGTTTCGTACCCTACCATAATCTCTACATTTGTTCTCTACTATTAGTGGCTTTGGAGTGACTCTTTGTTGCATGTTGAGGGCTTGTCATATGATCTATCTATGTTATTATTGTTGAGAGAACTTGCACTAGTGAAAGTATGAACCCTAGGCCTTGTTTCCTATCATTGCAATACCGTTTACACTCACTTTTACCACTTGTTACCTTGCTGTTTTTATATTTTCAGTTTACAAAAACCTTTATCTACTATCTATTTTGCACTTGTATCACCATCTCTTCGCCAAACTAGTGCACCTATACAATTTACCACTGTATTTGTTGTGTTGGGGACACAAGAGACTCTTTGTTATTTGGTTGCAGGGTTGCTTGAGAGAGACCATCTTCATCCTACGCCTCCTACGGATTGATAAACCTTAGGTCATCCACTTGAGGGAAATTTGCTACTGTCCTACAAACCTGTGCACTTGCAGGCCCAACAACGTCTACAAGAAGAAGGTTGTGTAGTAGACATCACCTCACTCTTTGTGTATCATCAGGGAGCCGCCACTGCATATCTGCTGCTCTACGTCGACGGCATCATCCTCACGGCGTCCGCCCCCGATCTCCTTTAACGTCTGACTGCTCGTCTTCGTGATGAGTTCACCCTCAAGGACTTGGGGCCCCTGCACTACTTCCTCGGGATCGAGGTGGTCCGCTAGACTGATGGCTTCTTTCTGCATCAGCAGAAGTACGCCCACGAGCTCCTGGAGCGTGCCGGTATGCTTAATTGCAAGCCCGCTCCCACCCCCGTCGACACGAAGGCGAGGGTCTCTGCTCTAGAGGGGTCCCTCGCATCCGATGGAGCATTTTATTGCTCCACTGTTGGTGCTTTACAGTACCTGACGCTGACTCGACCAAAGTTGCAGTACGATGTTCAGCAGGTGTGCCTCCACATGCACACTCCGCGTGACTCCCACTAGACCTTGGTGAAGCGTATTCTCCATTATATACGCGACATCATGTCTTTGGGACTCACCCTGACGGCCTCCGCCTCCACCAACCTCGTGGCCTACTCGGATGCCGACTGGGCCGGCTGCCCCGACACTCGATGCTCCACGTCAGGATACTGCGTCTACCTTGGGCCCTCGTTGATATCTTGGTCATCGAAGCGGCAGCCCACGGTCTCCCGCTCCAGCGCCGAGGCAGAGTATCGCGTTGTGGCTAATGCCGTGGCCTAGTTCTCTTGGCTCCGTCAGCTGCTCCAGGAGTTGCTTTGTGATGTTCATAAGGCCACTCTTGTCTATTGCGATAACGTCATCACGGTCTACCTTCCCGCCAACCCGGTGCACCATCGATGTACGAAGCATATTGAGCTCAATATTCACTTTGTGCGGAGCAGGTTGCCCTTGGCCGTGTTCGGGTTCTTCATGTGCCGACGTCGCAACAGTTTGCTGATGTAATGACTAAGGGATTGACTACTCCCGTCTTTGAGGAGTTTCGGTCCAGTCTCTGTGTCTCTGGCGACGCTTCGACTGGGGGGGGGGGTTGGTGTTGAGTTGTATTTTGTGTTGCATGTATATTAGAGTTGTGGCCCACCTCCTAGTCTTGTATAGTTGAGGTAGATGCCTTCCCTTGTAACTATACATACGTGCACCAGCACCCCATCAATACAACGTCTATTGTATTACAATCTTTCCCGTCTACAGAACTGTAAAACAAACTTGACACATAACACAAAAATATTTTCTTTTGGCTTTTTTGATTTGAAGATTGCTCAATGCGCCTCTTTTGACGGAACACAACAATGTGATTAATTTTTCAGCGATCCAGACAAAAGGATAATAAACTCACCATGCTTAACCATTGAGACTCTTTCAACCCCAGGAAAAAAGATAAAACTCTTGCAATAACCAATCGAATCTATGGTATGTTGTTAGTTACCCTTTGAGCATATGTTTTTCTACACCATTAAGACCATGTTGGACAAATCACTTCATGGAGGGAGACATAGTCGAGAGACCCATTTAACAGGCCAGGATATGTCTCTTATGGGTCTTTAGAATGCCTGTGAGATGATTGCCATTCCCGCCTGGTATTTGCAGTGGGTAAGGCGGAAATTGGTTCATGAAGACAAAGTTTCAGATGCTTATAATATTACTATGGGGATTCACGCTCTAATGACAAACTATGTTTCGCTTCCTCTCCAAATTCTACCCTTAAAAGAGAGGGTTGGATCCGCCCCATGTGGGTTTTGTTAAACTTAATGTCGATGTTTTTTATATCAAGACTTGCTTAGGGGTACGGTTGGGGCGGTCTTGAGGGATTATAAATAAAATATCTGGTGTGCGGATATCCCAACGGCTGAAGCTTTGGTGCTCAGGTTCAGTATTTCCCTTGTGCAAAGGGTGGGATGCAACAGACCCATTATTAATTCCCATAATCAGGAGGTCACAAACACTATGAAGAATGGAGGACACTCCGCGGCTGCGGCGAAGACAGTTTTTGACAATTGTTACCATTTTGCTCGCGATATTCCTATCTCTATGTTTGAACACTATAATAGAGAAGAAAATAAAGTTGCTCATGAGCTTGCTAGGTTGGCTAGATTTTCTTTGATTTTTGATTGGTTTGTGGAACCTCTAAATGAAATTGTACCCTTCCCGTAAATGATGTAATTGTTATTTCATTTTAATAACTTTGTGTGTTTGTTAAAAAAGAGAGTCAAGGGACCCATTTCTCTTGCACTGCCGCACAATCTTGATGACACTGCGATTTGCAACTGGATACAATAAGTACAAATTTGAACCATAACTACACACCCAAAATGTACATTCATGGTCTCCACCAACTATAGAGTCGGAATCAGTCACTTGAAATGTAAGAAATAAATGAAATCTGCTCACGAATCACTCGCATACATGAAACCACAAAAATGACCTAGCGGGCCCAAATTTTTAATTAAGAAGTTTAAGTGGGAAACATTGTATCTTTGGAGGCCACGACTCTTGGGGGAATTTGGTTACGCTCACTTTGGCTTTTAACACATAAATAGGTTTATTTGTGGTCTAGAATCCAAAATCACAAAATAAAGTAATGCCTAATCAAACACCCCTACAACCGATACAAGAAAGTATAATAGGTCAATTATTAATCCATGAACAATGCATGGAGAGTCCTTAAATTTGCTAGTGAGTCCATTTAAGATGGTTAAATCGATTCCCTAAACTTTGCGATTTAGTTCACTTAACCCCAAGCCGCTACATGTGTCAAACCCTGATATGATGACATGCGACTTGGACCACACACATGGGCCCTCATCCTTCAAAAGCAGCTACTGGCAAAGGTTCCTAGCATATATCTAACATTATACATTGACAAACGCTAAGCTCCACCATTGCATGCGTATATTCACCCCAAAATAACCTTAAAGGCATTGTTTGTGAGCAATTGATAAAACATATCAACATTATACATTGGCCTAAACTTGATATAGTGATGTGCTAATTTAAACCATCTGTTATTGGTGGATGGCATTACCTAGCCACCAAACACATGCCTTACCACCGAAAAGTGTATGCATATGATTAAAGCAAGGTGAGGAGACGCCCATCTTAATTGCAGACAATCAGGCCATTGCTCACTTCGCTCAACCATGGTGGAGTTTTTTTGTTTTGATCTTTTCTGCATAAAACCGTGGTTGGTTTGTTTTGTCAGGGTTGAGATCTTTTAGGGAAAGCCAATCTTCATAGAACCAGGAAAGGGTTGCCAACGTCATCTCGCGGGTGTACATGAGACATGCCTCCCTTTTTGTAGCAACCCGACCCAAATGGATCAAGTCTCTGTGCTTAAGTGTCATCCCTGGATCGGTATGCTGACACACACATTACTCTAGGATTTATAACAGAGGTAAATCACATGTATAAAGTAACATAAATACTATTACCTCAATCCATTTAGCGGAAGTAACAACAAAGTTATGGAATTCCCATCAACACCAATAGCAAAGTTGAGTGTAAACAACATAACCCTGACGTATCACTTACTCATCGAAAGATTCCTGCAACATAAGACATTGCAGCCATGTAGGTCAGTACATTGAATGTACTGGCAAATTCACACCATAGGATAATGCTGAACAATGGCTATCACTACATGCATATTTTGCTGGTGGAGAGCTCTAAGTTTATTTTTGCATAAAGCCAGTTTTATCCTACAACAAAGGAATATATTTAGTTTAACTATCATGGTGGTTGATAAACATTGAGAAGGTTCCTCCAACTCAATCCCAATTAAACATTATTAATAGCCCAACAAATTAATTTAGAGTGATGAGATTAACATGATAATCCAAAATCCAGATACTCAAGATGTCCATAACCGAGGACACGGCTAACCATGATTAGTTTGTACACTTTGCAGAGGTTTGCACACTTTTCCCCACAAGACTCGATCTCCTCCGTTGAATTTCTCGCACTTCATGATGTTTGAGAAACGGATGACCGAGACACAGTCTTTCAGAAGCATTAACTCTTTACTCCGGGTAGACAGTACCACCTACATCCCCTACATCTGCTAGTCCACCTCTTCAAGAGCTCACGCAACTTACTCAACTATGCTAGAGCCCATAATGGCTTGTGGCTGGCACACGACAGTTTCTAGCATGAATAATCTTATGATCCTTTGAGCCTGGGTGGCAAACCATAGGATGATCACACGGTAACCCCGGGATCTCCTAGGACAACACTGGTATATCCCCAGGTGTCCGGGCAAGCCACTGGTATATCCCCAGGGTGCCCCAACCAATCCACCCAGACGTGTGTTAAAGTAACCACCTTAAGTTTCATTTAATTAAATATAAATCTCACATCTTTCATGAATCTCACATACAAAATCCACGTCTACCAGCATAGCAAAGCAGTATGAGCATAACATATGAATCCCAGGGTTTGATAAAAGACAATGGGTTCCTACCTCAACAACTACTTCCCAATGCCCACATGTTATCAATCCTACTCATGCAATGTTTGAGGGTAAAACTAATGCATAACAACTGGGTAAAGGAAAATATGATCAAAGTGTGAACTTGTCTCTTAATGTTGATGAAGATGATTCACATTCATAACTCTCGATAGTTCTACTTGTCACACTCCGGTCAATCTATCGTGAGCAAGCAATTGCATACATAAGCACTCATGCAAAAGAATCGAAGAAAATATCTCGGAAAACCGAAAACAGGCAATTAACTCTTGCAACAGAAAACAATTTCTAACAGTACCAAAATTAAGTGAATTTGGCCTTATCAGAGATTTTAGGTCAAGAGCTTCAATTAGCAAAAAGAATCAATTAAATTGGAGTTGTAAAACTCAAGTTACGATCAAACAAATTCAATACAAATCTGTTTAAATTCAAATTTTAAAACTTTCAAAAATATGTTTAAGTTGTTTTAGTGGATAGAGGAGATCATAAAGAAGAAGTGGGCGTCGGTCTCATTGGATTTGGATAAATGGTGTAAAAGTTGGGAGGGTTTGAAGTCTAGGGGCTAAACTATAAATAAAATATCTACAAAGAAGTCCCTGACTAAAACTAACAGAAAAAGAAAAGACTAAAAAGCGAACGTTCATTTTCTAAACCTAACCAGCAAACGATCTCTAAATAAGTAAACCTAAACAAAACCGGTTTTATAAAAAAACGATTTAGGGTTTTTGAAAAGAAAACCTAAAAAAACCGTAACGGTTTATTACCGGTTCGCGAAGAAAAACGGCGACGGCACAAATCGGGCTGCGGATCGGATCGGCGGCGCGGTGGCTCCGGCGGCTTTCCGCAGCGGTGGCTTCGACGGCGGCTACGGCGGTGCTGGTGGGCGGCCGCTCGACAGAAAAGCAGCAGCGACGCGAGGCAAGGGGCGGCGGCATCGGTGCTTGAGGGAGGAGAGCAAGAGAGGCGGCGAGGTAATGTATTTAAGGAGGGGGGCAAGGTGGCGTGGGGAAGGGGCTAGGCGATTGGAAGAGTCCGGCGGCGGCACGGCCTCCCATGGCGGCACGGCGGCGTGCTCGAGCGGGACTCCCGCTCGGGGAAGGAGAGGGGAGGGGCGCTGGGCTGGGCCGCGGCCTGGCTAGACAGCTGGGCCGGCCCAGTTGGTGGAAAGAGTTTTTTTAACAATTTTTACAGAAAAATAAAACAAGCCAAACCAAATAAAAAAAGTACTATAGGCATATAATATATCAAAACTTTCAGAAAAAGATTTTATACAACATGAACATTTTTGTGGCGTCAAATAAAATCCACAAAAATTTAAATAAAGCAAATAGTGCTACTGGTTTAATTAAAAACCAGATAAATTTTTTTTAAATACCAAAATAATTTCAAATACATTTTTATCCTATTTTCTGATGTAGGGAATAATTTTACCCTATTTTCCATGTATTTTATTTTTGGAGAAAAATAATTTGAATAAAACCCAAATAACTTCAATTTAGAAATAATTTCAAAGGGACTTTAAATTTGAATTCGTTTAAACTTCCAACTCATATTTCATATGTTTTGAAGAAGTCATTTTATCTTCTATCATGAAAATCATTGAGTTGCTTAAAGTTTTTGAATTGGAAAATATTTCAAAATAAAATTCAAATCTTTTCGAAACCCTTTTCATTTATTTAAATGGAAGAAGTCATGTCATCTTCTCTCCAGGGTTTTGTGATGAAAAGAATTTGAATTCATGGAGATCATAAATGCAAAAAATGAAAGTTTGGAAAAGTCCTTTTATTCCCTCTCATTTAACTTTCAAAAGTTTCAAATTTCACTCAATTTCACATAGCACATCACACAAGCAATCAAAACTATCTATTTAATATAACATTTCAAAATTTAGGATTTTGGGATGTTTCAAACTGTCTATTTTCTCACACACATCATACATTTTTGCATACGTGTAATTTATATTTATATAAATTTAACATTTTTGAACACAATATTAACATTTTTTCAAATAAATGTTTCTGAATTAATGTTGAAAAAGTTCAAATACACGCTGAAACATTTTTCAAAATGACACAAAATATTTTCTTTAAATTATGTGAATATTTTTTTTACATTTTATAAACATTTTCTAAAAATGTCTTGACCATATTTCTTTTCAGTTTTGTTTTACATTTTTAAATGTCACCTACATTTTATTTAATCGTACGAAACACTTTTCTGAATTATGCGAACATTTGTTTACATTGTATCTTTTGAAATGTCACAAACATATTTTTAAATGCGCTATTTTTATTGTATTTTTTCTGTATGCCATCAACATTTTTACGAATATCATTTTAACACTGCATAAACATTTTTTACGAAAATGATAAATGCCGAATGTTCTTTTTTTATCATGGCAAATTGAACATTTTTGTGACAATTTTAATGATGCAAGACGGCAAGTTTAGTGGACGCACATGTCAATTTCCTGGAAAAAATACACCAAACACGAATTTGCCATGCCGGCCAACTAAACTTGCCATCCCCACGCCACTAAATTTTTCATCAAGAACTCTCAATTTGCCATGGTCAAAAAAGAAAGTTCGGGCGTTATCGGGGTCCTTTTAGGAATATAAATATTTATATTTTATATATTATATATTTAGGAATATAAATAATAAATAAACGTATCTAAAATAAAAAATTGAAACAAACGAGTGATCTAAAGGAAGCGAACGAAGCAGCTACTTTTCTTGGGCCGGTCCCTTGACCACAACGCTGTAGTCGAGCCCAGGCCCCAAAAGGTACACCCAGAGGCCCCAAACGCAGCTCCAAATGCCATTACCGGCTTCTCCACTCGCCGCCGCAGCCGCATGACCCCCGCCGCCGGCCGCCCATCTCCTCCGGTCGCGACCCTCCTCGGCCGCTGCCGTACTCTTCGCTGCCTCGCCCAGCTCCACGCCCGCATCGTTCGCCTTGGCCTCCACAACCACCACGCCCTCCTCGCGCGCTTCACCGCGGCCTGCGACTCCCTCGCCTCCCCCTCTGTCGCCGACTCCTTCCTCTCGGCTCTCCCTTCCGACGCCGTCCCGCTCAGCCTCCGCAACGCCGTCCTCGCCTCACACTCCCGCCATTCCCCGCTCCACGCTGCGCTTGCGCAGTTCAATATCGTCCGCCGCACCGCCTGCCCCGACGCATTCTCTTTCCCTTCCCTCCTCCGCGCGTGCTCCCGCATACCCTGCAAACCCACTGGCTCCGCTTTGCACGCTGCAGCCATACGCCTCGGCCTGGATGCCGACCTCTTCGTCCGCACAGCGCTCATCCAGTTCTACGGAAGCTGCAGCTCTGCTGGCGCATCCCGGATGCTTTTCGACTCAATGGTCATTCCCAGTGAGGTTTCCTGGACTGCCATTATCATGGTCTACGTCGACTGTGGTGACATCGTGTCTGCCCGGGAGCTTTTTGACCGAATGCCACATAGGAACGTGGTTCATTGGAACGCTATGGTTGGTGGGTACGTGAAGTGCGGGGACTTGGAGAGTGCAAGGAGGCTGTTCGAAGAAATGCCCCAAAGAACTGCTTCAGCGCACACATCATTGATCGGTGGGTATGCAAAGGTAGGAAATATGCAAGTTACCAAAATGTTGTTCGATAAGTTACATGACCGGGATGTGTTCTCATGGTCAGCGATGATATCAGGCTATGCACAGAATGGTTATCCTGGAGAGGCTTTAAGGGTTTTTAATGAGTTCCATGAGAAAAACATATGCCCAGACGAGCTTGTTATTGTTGCTCTGATGACAGCGTGCTCCCAACTGGGTAACATCATGTTGGCAAAATGGATTGAAGGTTACATTGCGACTTATTCCATAGATATGGACAATGCCCATGTGTTGGCAGGTCTCATAAACATGAATGCAAAGTGTGGGAACATGGAGAGGGCTACTGTTTTATTTGAGTCCATGCCAGTTCGAGATGTGTTCTCATACTGTTCGATGATGCAAGGTCATTGCCTCCATGGTTCAGCTAACAAGGCTGTTGAGCTTTTCTCTAGGATGCTCTTGGAGGGCCTCTCCCCAGATAATGCTGTGTTTACAGTTGTTTTGACAGCTTGCAATCATGCTGGCCTAGTAGAAGAAGGGAAAAAGTACTTTGCTATGATGAAGAATGAGTATTTGATTATGCCATCTGGCGATCACTATGCTTGCCTTGTCAGTCTTCTTGGGCGTTCTGGGATGGTGAGAGATGCATATGAGCTTATTAAGTCAATGCCAGGAAAACCTCATCCAGGATCATGGGGTGCATTGTTGCGTGGATGCATACTCCAAGGTGATATTGAGCTTGGAAAAGTTGCAGCAAAGAAGCTTTTTGAAATTGAACCAGATAATGCTGGAAATTATGTTACCCTGTCAAACATTTATGCTAACATTGACAGATGGGCTGATGTTTCTGAAGTTAGAGCTGAAATGACTGGAAAAGGGTTAACAAAAATAGCAGGTCGAACCGTTGTTCTACAGTAAGGCATGTGTTGAGACTATTGATGTATTTACTATTTATCTTGCCTTAGCTTTGCTGACCTTATTGGAATGTTGAGTAGAGTAGTAGACTTCTGCTGAATGTGGAAAAAAGACAATATGTGTGCTTTGCATTGTCAACTCATGATGATTACGAAATCATCAGAAACGAATGATTTGCACCCAAGTTTGGATGTTTATGCCTTTATGGTAGAAGGTTGCTGCTTTTTGACATAGAAAACATGTTAGTTTGCAACCTGTCTTGGGTTATTAAGAGTCATCAAGCCATCTGAGGTGAACTGTTCACTTCTGTATAGTGCTTCTAGTTATGTGCTGACATTACCTCGTGTTAAGAACCAGAGGATAATGTGATTGCTGGTGAGATTTCATCTACTGCCACCATTGCCGATGAGATGATGCCATGTGAGTGCTCTTTCTCACCGAGTCATTCCTTAATCTTTCTTTACTACCTATTCAGTTTGTGCGCTTCTAACATACAAGGTAGTGCCGCTATAGCTGTGATTGCAATGTTGACGAAAGCTATAATCTCTGTTGAACTGAAATCATCCAACCTTGTTTCACAAAAACAGAACATGTCAGGTATAATGAACTCGTGAATGTAAAATGGACATATATTTCACCTTTGTTTCTTATGTGCATACTTTTGTACAATGTACATGCATACGTTTTTCCGCGATGTTTAGAAACATGAAAGGTTTCCTTTTTCCCACACAATGTACATGTATGGATTGTCTATCTTTGAACTCCTAGCTTTGCCTGAGTCTTTTTTATTAACTCCAGGCTCCAGCTCCCAGAACACCCTTTAAATATCAAAAACCATTCACTTTACCCCTTCGACTGTTCCCAAAGTTGTTTTCACTGATGTTTGGGTCAGCTGTATGCCCCATCATCACACATTATCTGAAAAATCAGCAAAAAGGAAAAGAGAAGATGAAAAGGTCTGCATATCAGTGCTCGTCAAGGAGGAGATCCAAGTTATTCTCAAACCAAGCATCGACCAGCCAACTCCCACAACAAGAACTTTACCGTACCTTTGCTGCACCTGAAGTCTCTATGGATCTTCCCATTGTGTTTTTTGCGGCCATCTGCTCCTCATTCTGCTGTGTCGTCGCCATGACCCAAAACACCACATAGAGCCACTGGGAAAGACCAAGGAATGGGGTCTACTTCATGGTGAGTTTTACAATGTGGAAAGATGAGGCGTTCTCCTGGAAGAGGCATACAATCACAAACTTTTTTGGCCTGCAGCTTCCTCGGCGCGGCGGTGAGAATGATGAGGTGTCACCCGCATGGCTGAGGATCACTCAGCAGAGGCAAGGGCGACAATGTAGAGGGGTCAATTCTGCCGGTTGTGCAGGCGGCACCTCCGGGGCCTTGCACCAGCATGCTTGCCATGGTAGGTGCTGAGGACAGGGATGGGGACAGAGACAGTACAAAGAGATGGGAACAGAAAATGGTTGTGCAGACCATGTGTAAGCGCCCCCCTTTTTTTTTTTGAGGAATTGGCAGGTGGCCTATATATTGAGCAGGAGAAAAGTAAAACAAATAGTTCTTACAACACAGCGTTACAACAAGAATAGAAAGTCTAGTCTGGCTCAGGTTCTGGCTGGTTCTCAACATCACTAAGCCAGTGAGATGAAAGCATAGGTTGTAGAATTTCCTGGTTGATGAGGAGAAGCACACCCTGCTCAGCAAGAGTCTTATGCTCGAACATGCGTCTGTTTCGTTCCTTCCAGATATTCCAGCAGGTGTAAATGGCCGTGTTAGTGGTCTTCTTGCCAAGGGGGCAGATTACATCATTCCACCAGGAGATGATAGAGGTGGCATGCATGGCAGCCGTGGCCAGTCCAGGGGCAGCATGGGAGTTCTCCACCAGGTGCCACACAGAGCGTGCAAAGGGGGATTGCAGGATAAGATGGAAGGCAGATTCTTCTTCCTGATCGCAGAGATTGCACCTCGGATTGTGCGGGAGTGCACGCCTTGCCAAGTTGTCGTTGGTCAGTATTTTGCCCTTGAGGAAAAGCCAGAAGAAGAACCTGCATTTGCCCTCGACCTTGGCCGTCCACAACTTGTCGTAACTAGCAACCGGTGCAGAACCAAGAAATTGAGCGTGATATGCCGATCTGGCAGTGTATGTCGTCGAGGCAGTGCGGTTCCAAGAGATGCTATCTTCCCTGTTTGGGTCCAGAACAAAGTGTCGCAGCTTTGTCCAAAGAAGGGTGAACTGACGAAGCTCGGGCTCAGTGGAGATACGATGCAAACCCGACAACCAGCGCTGGTCTGTGAGTCCCTGTGCCACTGAGAAATTCTTCCTTTAGCAGAGACGGAAGACGTCAGGTGCTAGTTGACAAGGCGCCTCACCATGAAGCCATCGGTCTTGCCAGAAGCGAGCCCGCGAACCATTGCCCACAGTGATATTTGTAGCAGCAGCAAACAGAGCCTCGTCATCTCGGTCACAGGGAGTGGGTGAGCCAACGCAAGGCCTGTTCTGGTCCCGCCACTCGAGCCACTTCCACCTAAGCCGTAGCGCCCTTCCAAACCGCTTCAGATCAATCACGCCAAGACCCCTAAGGTATTTCGGGCGACATACCGTGGACCAGTTGACACCAAAGCAATGCCCGTGTCTGCCTCCGGCCGGGAGCGCCACAGGAAGTTCCGCCTTAGCTTGTCGATTTGCTTGATGGCCCAAGCACCGAGCTTAAAGATGGTGATTAAGTACACCGGAATGGCGGAGAGCACGGAGTTAATAAGCCGCAGACGAGCGTCCCCAGACATGAGCTTGAGGCGCCAACGTTGAAGTTTGGAAGCCAACTTGTCCTGAATAGGTTGGATATCAGCCCTGGTGATGTTCTCGTAGTGGAGGGAGACCAAGGTACCGACAGGGGAATTGAAGCACAGGCGCTGCAGAAGTGATTCTAGGGTGCTCTTTGCGTTGCTGGAGTAGGAAAATAGTTGGTAATATTGCGCTGCTCTCAGCTGCTGCTGAACAGATTATCCTTGGCCTCGACCATGCTCAAGACCACAGAGACCTTACGATTGCTGAAATCGGTCCAAGGCAACATCTAAAGCACAAATTGCTTGGCCTTGCTGCAATCCAACGCATCAGGATCAGGCAAAGACCCAAGGGTCTTATGGCTTCGTGCGGGTGATGCTAATTCTCGGCTGTTTCACATCAAGGCCAACGGGAGACACCGCCACAATTATATTCCCCTTCTGCAGACCGATCATGGCCAATTCACCACCCAAGCTGACAAGCACGCTGAGCTTCACAAGCACTTCTCTGCCACCATTGGTTCAGTTAAAGCAAGGGACAAATCGCTTAATTGGGATGCCTTGGACCTTCCCAGACTTGACCTTTCCTCCCTGGATGCTCCGTTCACGGAGGAGGAAATTAAAGCGGCAGTTTTTGGTCTACCTTCCGGTAAGGCGCCTGGGCCGGACGGTTTCACCGCTGATTTCTTCAAGCACTGCTGGGAGGTGATTAAGCATGATCTTACTGCAGCCATCTGTCAGTTCTTCAACCTTTGCGGTAATCACTGGCACATGTTGAATTCTGCTCACATTACTCTTCTGCCCAAATCCAATGAGGCTACTCGCATCAAGGAGTTCCGCCCCATCAGTCTCATGCACTCTGTCGGGAAGATTGTTTGCAAGATGTTGTCCATCCGTCTGGCTCCGTTCCTGTCAATGTTGATCCCTCCCTCCCAGAGTGCTTTCATCAAGACTCGCAGCATCCATGACAACTTCTTGTTTGTCAAGAATGCCGTCCGGAAATTACACTCTGTCAACGATCCTGCACTACTTCTGAAGCTTGACATAGCCGGTGCCTTCGACAATGTTTCCTGGTCCTACATGCTTGAGCTTATGCCACGACTAGGCTTTGGGAATAGGTGGTGCGACATGGTCTCGCTACTTTGGAGCTCCTCGTCTTCCCGTGTTATGGCGAATGGCGAGCTTGGCCAGCCCTTCTCCCACCGGTGTGGTCTACGCCAAGGTGACCCTCTCTCACTCATGCTCTTTACTCTCGCCATCGCTCCACTACACTGGCTTTTTGCGCGCGCTGCTTCTTCTGGAGCCTTGTCCCCGATCAAGTTACCCCCCTCCCAACTTCGGGTTAGCCTTTATGCCGATGACGCGGCTCTGTTCATCGCCCCCAACGAGGCGGACATCCTCCTTACAAAACACATCCTCTCCAGCTTTGGCATTGCTTCAGGCCTTGTCTGTAACATTAGTAAGAGTGGCATCTACCCCATCTCCTGTGAACACATAAATGTAAGCGCCCCATCAGTGAAAAGTGAAAACCACTTGTGAAACCAACTTGGTGTGGAATATTTAGATGGTGAGGTTTAGGCGGTTTAGAGCTACGATGGTGTTTTCTTGTGTGACCTTCTAGTGGGACTTTGTATAAACTGGTGGTAACTTCAGTTGATACTTTGCTAAGAGAATTCTCTTAGATCTGCTTCTATCTGGGGGCCCTAATGTCTTACATGAACTGGATGCCTAGTTTATTGGGTAAGAGATTCTTTTTAGTTCCATCTAGGTGTTCATACTGAATTGTATTTGAGATGCACTGTGTTAAATGCTATCTTATTGTTCAAGCTACGTTTTACTTTCTGCTCAATGGACTATCTTTTTCAAGATAGTTCATGAAGTAAAAGAATGCTCTTTCTCCCCCCTTGCAAAAATGTGAAGAAATGCTCATGTTTTTTCTTTTGTTTCATAGGGAATCTCGTGAACCTTGTTACCATCCCTCCTTTGGGCTCAGTCTTCAATGTTCCCAGCATCTGTCAAATGGGGATCTCTTCAGAAGTTTTGTGGACTAAAGCTTTTGAAGATCAGTGCCTCAACTATATTTCCTTAAGGTGCTAACTGCTGACTGCGGAGTTCAGTAATCCAGTTAGACTTTAAACATTGCACCTAGATAAATTGTTTTCTGTGTGTGTTCTTTGCAGGTACTCTGGAGGACATGGGTACTATTTCACAATAATGGCCCTTATCAAGATAAGAAGTGTGGACATTTGATATGAAAGTACTTTCAAGCTTCACCTTTGAGAGTTATGTGGAGGACAAGGCACACGTCCAGTTGTTTTTTGCTTCGATAGCATGTGAGTATGTGACACGTGCTTTTAAACTGATCGGTATGCGGATGGGTGACCTACACACAAAAGCATTTCTTCTCTTGATTAATGTGCATGAATTTGGTACTTCCTTCGTAAAGAAAAATAAGAGCGTTTAGATCAACACTCTTATATTTCTTTACAAAGGGAGTAATATGTATCTGTTGTTCCAATTATTCATAATGCTTGCATGAGCTGCCATGTTGTACTTCTGAATACAGGTCTTACCAAGGCGTAGTTAATGTTTGCAGTTCATTGCGGTTATTCTAGCTATGGGTAATTTGAACAAGTTGTAAGAGGATATCATTCATACATTTAATTGATAGGATGAAATTAAGCAGCAATATGCCAATATAGGATGGTCAAATTCAAGTTTTGTTATCACATGTTTTGAATTTTAATCTAATATACCCAAGCATCTATTCCAGGGAGCTTTTTGGCTCCAAGGATCGCCCACTTGGATGAAAGTGATGTATGCTGTATAATTTTTGTGACGCGTGGTATTAGTTTGGGATGTGGCGTGGTAGAAACGCCTTATGGATCCACTTATTTGGTTCAAATTTTTTGAACTAGCGTCATGTTTCTTTTGGTGGGTTTAGTGTTTTTGATTGCATGTGGGGCAGGCTGGCGTCGTTGTTTCTTACGTTTCTATTGGCCGTTGGATTTCCTCTGTGTCGCTGTCGCTGTTTGCGCTGACTGTGTTGAGCCGCTGTTGGTCTGCCGTCGCTTCCTGCTGATCAATCGCTGTCCCCGTTTGTGTTGTCGCTATCCCCGTTTTTCTTGAGATCTGTTTGGATTACCAATTATGCGGTGCTGTCATTCTTTGGGAGGGAGCGGTGTCGCCTTCCATATCTCGGTGACTGCTAGCGGTGCCGCTGTCGACGTTGCTTCGGGAGATCGCCGATCGGTGCAGGATCTCTCGTGTCTTCCGGAGATGTTTTCGGTTCTTTCCTTGTTTTGCTCTCTTTTTTGCCAGGCTATAAATAGGCTGATTTGCTTCCTTCGGTAGTACTTGTGGTTTCCAGTTGCGTCTCGATGGGCTCGGAGATGCGGCTGCAGCCGTCGCCGACGCCAAGCTGCTCTGTCTCGCCGAGCGATGCTTCTTCGTTGCCGTGTTGCGTGGTGGTGGCGCAAGCAAGCCGGATGGAGTGAACGCATCATATACCCATCGTCGCAGGAGTGCCGCCGTCGGGCCCCCAACTCCCCTCTTATTGTCGGAGACTTCGCACCTCGCACGGAGGCCACGACTGAGGTGAGGATGGGTTCACCGCCAAAAAACAGGAGCGGGCCGTCGGCGCCGCACGCCTCACTCTGCTCTTGCCGATCTCCTGTCCTCTCATATTTGATCTCATTCTTTGCATTTTGTACGCCGCTTCGTTGCCACCCATCGTGTTCGCTGACGGGCCGCCGAGCCATAGTGCCCCTCCCCACCTCGCATGCCCACACAGGCCTCAGCTGCGCTGGATCCGGTGGCAATGACCAAGGATCCGTCGATCCCCAGGCCGGGTCCGAGCTCAGCTCCTCCCTATGGATCGCGGGTCGCCCCTTCCCAAAGGAGCGAGGAGGGCCATGATACGGGTCGAAGAGGGAAGAGGGACAAGGAGCGGGAAGCTTCTGCATTTTGGTGAAATGGACCGGCGGCCGCACGGGAGGAAAACGAGAGCTCATACGATAAGTTCAGTGCCAAAACTGCACTTCTTTCTATTATATGCATGGCAGGCTCAAAATTTTGTATTCGCCTCGGAAAGATATGAACATACTGTTTCTCTGAATTTAATCGTGATGTGCAGTAATTCGTGCTCAACAACACCAATTCTAATTGAAGATGGCCATGGAATGCCTACAGGACAAGCTGCGAATACTATATCGAGAGATCATTGATTCATCATTGATTCTCTGTAGTCGTTTCCGCTCCAAGGAAGCTAAGGGCCTGTTCGGCCTTCCGCCAGCTCCGCGGATCTGCGGAGCGCGTATATCCCAGCTCCACCTTTTCAGCTTGCAGCTCCGCCGGCTCCGCGAGCTGACTCGGGAGTGGAGGGATTCCGAACGCTCCCTAAATGATATCTTTCTTTGGCGAGAGGCATAATTTTCGTTTTTCTTTATCTCCGTTTTGTTTAATTCGATTGCCACATCTGAATTAACCACATCATGGTATACTATGTCTGTACAGTGGGGAAGCGCACAGTGGTGTTCGGGGTCCTGTACTGCTGGAGTGCAGCTGGCCGAATGGATGCTTTTGTAGCCGGTACTATTTCGCTGTGTATACAGTGGAGCAGCAGCTTACCGACGTATACCACATATCCATCAACTGCTCTACTCATGTACGCACATACGCATGACTTCTTCCTCTCCTGTTTTAATTCTTACCTGCATGATCTTGCGTATAGGTATTGATGAAGATGATGCACAAGGATTTTGAGAGAAACTCACAGTGATAAAATATACCAAATGCATCCTATTATTTTTAGAATTGTTATATTGTGTTCCCTGAATTCAATAGAGACGACACAGAAAAATGCCACACTGGATGCCCTGCTAAAATTATAACCATTGTTCTTCTGAATATTTGAAATGATAAATAGTTGATTGAAGCTGAATTCAGGACCTTGATTCCGAAGGCAAGAGCATGTTCCATCTATACGATTTTCGATCTAAAAAAGATATCAAAATGGAGCTCATGTATGCAATAAAAAGAGATTTAAAACACATCCTCTTTTGAAATCCAAGCTTAGGACAAGTATTTCCGGACGGAGGGAGTATTATTTCCTTTGGATTTCTGATGCATATGAGTTTTGGATTTGTATGTTAGATATTGGCTTGATATGGTCTAGGTGGTACCATGCCTCTGCCATAATATCCCGACTTCAAATGCATATATGCAAATGATAGTATATAGCGCTTCTGATAGTAAAACGTATATAGCGCTTCTGATGGTAAAACTTTTCCAATTTTTGATTACGTTATCACTTTGCCCCTTCCTCTGAACTGAAGAATTTGATCATGTGATTTTATCTTCAGGTCCTGCTCGGTGACACTAACTATAGGGGTTGTGAGGAGACATCAAAACATATGAGAGCTGAATAAAAGGAGGCTTAAGGAAGATTGGATCGGAGAGATCTCACAGAATGTGAAAAATTGAAGCATTCTCATTACGAGTGACATTTTTTCTCATTAAAATATTGGAGAAGAGCAGCGGAAATTATCTATAATGATGCTCCAAGCATCATCATGTCAATGCCTATAAATTATACGGCTATTCATTCGATGTTGCTATATGGACAGGAAGTTTGTCTAAAAAAAGTGTGTATGCATGTTTGTGTACCTTTTTGGCGGTATTGTTTTGGAGCCTTCTATTTTCTAAATATTACGGGAGTTTTTCATGTACACATATTAGTTTTTCCACTTGGTCACATATATAATACTGTGTATATGAAAACTTAGTGAAGAGGCGGAAATTGGCAATGGCTCCTAGGTGCATATGCACCCATTGTCTAAATACACATTTTGAAAAGTTGAAAAATTTCGAACAAAAATTCCGCGTGTGTATCCGGGCATTCTATGTGCGCACAAAGTTTTCGCTGAAAAATGAGGTTTTTTGTGTCTTGTGTAAAAAAACAATTTATAAAAGGGTGATGATGTTCATTTCTTGGTTAAGAGATAAAAATGTATAATGATCTCAGCAGCTCATTAATCTGAACGAATCTCCGACTGAGTTAATATAAAAAGAGCATTCCTCTATTGTCCATCTCCATCGCATCCAACGTCTGTTTGAACATCACTTTCGATTCCATGGGATACAAGGATTCTTTTTTTTCATATTTACCTATAAGCGATTTTTTTATTTGAATGTAAAACTGTATTGTATATGACACATTTTATCTAGATGCCAATTCATGTACTCTAGAAGATGACATGTATGGAAAGGAAGCGCTTAAACCCCCGAAGAATCCAAATTTGGAATGCTTGCATAACTTCCTCAAACATTCTCCACATCGGCATCAAGCACAAACAAAATTAAATTTGAACTGTTATCCAGTTATTCATTTTCTTTTCAAATTATATAAAACTGTAAGTAAAACTAGAATGATGTAGGTCAGAAATAAATGTACCGCGTTTAGTCTTATTAGGAAATATCTATGTGTGCTTCCTGTCATCTAAGATGCACCGCCCATGGTAACACTGGCACTAAGCCACCTGTAGGTCGAACCCATCATTTTGCAAAGGCTATGTATATCATTTCATTGCAGATACCAATCCTGCGGGAGGCTTCACTGAAATGATATAAGCTCAAAATGAATGTGTTCGGTTTTGCTAGGAAAAAATGACAATGTGTACTTTCCATCTTGCAAGATGTAGCACTCATGATGATAATGAATGTGTCCTATTCTAATTGTTCTTGTGCATGCCTTGCTTTTTTACTACAAACTTATGCTCATAAAACTCTTATTTTTCATCACATGAAATAAAAATAGCATCTATACACATAACATATCGACGTGGCGCGGCGTGTCGCCGCGCGGGCAATGCTAGTAATTTGTTATGCATGTCCATGTTCAGGTCCATTACTACATTCATGGCTGATAACAAAGTGTACACACTTATCATATGTGATGTCCATGCCAAACCATAGGTGCCAAACAAGTACTCCCTCCGTCTCACAATGTAAGACGTTTTTGTAAGCTATGTTAGCTTGCAAAAAATTCTTATAATATGGGACGGAGGGAATAGTTGCTAAAGTAAACAACTGAGTGATATATTGCCTTGTTCAGGGTTGAACCTGCAAGGTCCTGTTGTCACAGCAGCGGGGGTCCATTTTTCTAGAGATCACTTTAGTAATATGCATGGATAATTAGAGTTCAGTCGTGTTTCAACATTTCTGCCACACCTGCACTCCCCCCTTTCTCATAATGTTGTCAGACAGAAGTGACACGGATACCAATTTCCGCATGTTTCAGGTCTAAAGGAGGGTTTTGGAACTGCGGTTGCATTAGTGGCTTGAGACTCGAGACTTTCAAAGGGACAACTGTTAGTTAACTTGATGTCAGGCTCACAGAATTGTACTGTATACACCTGGAGAGCTTAATTGTATCTTATCACTTGATAGAATCCAGAAGGCCATGCTTTGGTCACTAAACTCGAATTTCAAGCAGTTTCCCACGTCTTAATGTGCTTTCGGATGCTTGCATTTGGAAATCTTACTGTAGCTGGTTGTAGAAGCAGTAGCATGTTAGAAACATGTCTGGCACCTACTCCTTCCGTTCCTAAATATTTGTCTTTCTAGAGTTTTCAACATGACTACATACGAAGCAAAATGAGTGAATGTACATTCTAAAATATGTCTATATACATCCGTATGTGGTAGTCCATTTGAATATCTAAAAAGACAAATATTTAGGAACGGAGGGAGTATTAATTTTGTGCTCCTCACCCTAGTCTTAAAAAAGTGACCTTTTCCTGCATGGAATCAAACGGATCACCTTCTGTAGGCCCTCTGGCCATTGAATCTGCATATGAAGTTCCTACACATGGTTTTGTGGTCCAGCATCAGATGGTTGAGAAATGTTGGAGTTGATACTAGTTTTCTAATAGTAGGTTACCTAGCATACATAACTAATGTAGGATTATAATTTCTGAGATAGATATGTAAGTCAGTAAATCAGTGGATAATGTCTGTGGAGATAATTGCTTATAAAATGAGATGGAGCTAAAGCAGCTAGGAAATGTGTACCTTCTCTGATGATTATTATACGCATTTACTGACTACTAGTCAGAGCATGAATTTGCATTATGGTTTTTGAGACCTGTCTGTTAGAAAATACATTGTCGGTTGGTTGTTAAGAGCATGAATAGGCACTATGTTGCAGTGTACCATTGATCGTGCCTGCATCTCCAATTCTTCATAATCAAATATAGCCAGATTTATGAAAGATCTGTGTATGACGATGTAGTGGGATCATTGGCAAGTCGTGATCTTCAGTCTTTTCTGATTATAGTACATTCATAGATACATGATACCTGCCCTCTAATGTTATGTTATTATTTACATGTGCTCACCTAGGTATATAGGCCTCATCCAATCACCTACCCTGTTGCTGTTGGAGTACCTCCACCATAGGTGGTGCACGATCCTTACTTTTTTGGGTGCAGGGATCTGTTAGGCTCCGGTTATGGCAGACAAGCTTGTTACCATGTCGACTTAGGCGTTGACATATACTTTGCCCACATATGCTGCTGCACCAATAGAGCTATCCCAGGTCAGTGAACTTTGCTCTTAATTAAACCACGATTTGATTCGAACATCTCTCTTATGAAATTTGTACTAGCTGCTAGCCTACAAGAGTAACGACAATTTGGGAAATATATAAATAACGCCATTAAATTCTCTGCCTATCTGGTTGGTCCATGTTAGATTCTTAGTGGGATGTGTGCACTGCAGCACTATGTCTCTGTGTGGGCGTGCGCACGAGCGTGTGTGTTTCTGCTGCGTGCAAAGTTGCAGCACATGGCTAGCATTATCATGCACGAACTGAATCCTGGAATGATATCTTGTGGAAACTATCAGCACTTGGATAGGAGGCGAAAGTACTACTCTACTAGAGTTTGTTAGGGAGCATAACGGGCATATTTGACTAAAAGAGCACCGCGGTGTATAATAAAATGCATTCTAATAAGAAAACAAGTACAAGTGGGATTCGTTTATGGGTTAGAATTTGAGCTGTTTATCCTGTAGAGGGATGTTCATACAATTTAGTTCATCAGACATATGATCCACTTTTGTGCTAGGATCCCAACTTTAATGAAATTGAAGTGATCTAGTGCTTTACTTTGTTTAGCATTTTATTTTTACAAAAATAACTCAGATATAAGTACGAAGAACCCAAAACAGACAACAACTCTAGTTTCAAAAAGAAAAAGAAAAAACAGACAACAACTAAGCCTTTAGTACTAAACAAGTTGGGGGTAGGCTAGAGCTGAAACTCATAAGTTCTCGAAATCAACTCATGGTTCTAGCACGTGGATAGCTAACTTTCCATGGCTTGTCACCTGGTGATATTTCGTTCCTTCAGATATCTCTTTACAAACTCCTTTCATGTCAAATTTGGTCTACCCCGATCTGTCTTGACATTATCAGCATGTTTTAACCATCTGCTATGAACTGGAGCTTCTGGAGGTCTGCGATGTATATGCCCAAACCATCTTAGACGATGTTGGACAAACTTCTCTTCAATCGATGCTACCCCAACTATCTCACGTACATCATCATTGAGGGCTCGATCCTTTCTTGTGTGGCTGCACATCCATCTCAACACGCGCATCTTCACTACACCTAACTGTTGAACATGTTGCATTTTAGTCGGCCAACACTCGGTGTCATACAACATTGCAGGTCGAATCACTGTCCTATAGAACCCACCTTTTACCTTTTGTGGCACTCTTGTCATAGAGAACGTCAGAAGCTTGGCGCCACTTCAACCATCCGACTTTGATTCAATGGCTCACATCTTCGTCGATGTCACCATCCTTTTGCAGCATTGACCTCAAATTGTTAAAAGGTGTCCTTAGGTATCATGTGCCCATCAAGACTAACCTCCTCCTCCTCATGTATACTAGTACTAAACCGCACCTCATGTACTCTGTTTTAATTCTACTAACCTAAAACGTTTTGATTACAAAGTTCATCTTTATAGCTCGAACTTTCTGTTAACCCCTGTGCTTACCATCATCAATTAGCACCACATCATTCGTAAAGAACATACACCATGAGATATCTCCATGTATATCCCTTGTAACCTCATACATCTCCAAAACAAAAAGATAAGGGTTCAAAGTTGACCCTTGGTGTAGTTCTATTTTAATTGGGAAGTCATCAGTGCCACCATCACTTGTTCGACCACTTGTCACAACATTGTTGTACATATCCTTGATGAGGGTAATATACTTTGTTGGAACTTTGTGTTTCTCCAAGGCCCACCACATGACATTCCGTGGTATTATCGTAGGCCTTCTTCAAGTCAATGAACACCATATGCAGGTCCTTTTGCTCCCTGTATTTTTTCATAAGTTGTCGTACCAAGAAAATGACTTCCATGGTCGACCTCCCAGGCATGAAATCATATTGATTTTTTGTCATGCTTGTCATTCTTCTTATGTGGTGCTCAATGACTCTGTCCCATAGCTTCATTGTATGACTCATCAGCTTAATTCCACGGTAGTTATTGTAACTTTGAACACCCACCTTGTTCTTCAAGATTGGTACTGATATACCCCGCCTCCATTCTTCTGGCATCTTGTTTGCCCAGAAAATGAGGTTGAAAAGCTTAGTTAGCCATATATTGCTATGTCTCTAAGGCCTCTCCACACCTCAGACTCTTGGTTTCGTCATACAAAACGTCTTTTGGTATCATCAAAGGAGTCGTTCAGCTCAATGTTAGAGCTCCCATTCTCTCCATTGAACAGCTTATCGAAGTACTCCTGCCATTTATGCTTAATTTCCTCGACCTTAACTAGGAGTTGATCTGCCTCGTCCTTGATCCATTTGACTTGGTTGACATCCCTCGTCTTCCTCTCTCATGTTTTGCCATCTTATGGATGCCCCTTTCGCCTTCCTTCGTGTCGAAGTGTTGGTAGAGGTCCTCATACGTCCGACCCCTTGCTTCACTCTCAACTCGCTTTGTGGCTTTCTTTGTCATCTTGTACATCTCTATGTTGTCTGCACTCCTATCCAGGTGTAGGTGTCAGAAATAATCTTTCTTCTCCTTAATACCCTTCTGGACATCATTATTCCAACTCTAGGTATCTTTCGCTTTGCTTCTACTTTCCTTGGTTACTCTAAAGTCCTCTAAAGCCACCATAAGAATGCACATCGCCATCTTCATCCACATATTGTTTGCATCACCTTCTTCCTTTCATAGGCCTTCCTTGATGATTCTCCTTGAAAGCCTAAGATGGCCCTCCCTTGAGCTTCCACAACTTAGTTATAGTGACACTCACGTGCTTATCCCGCTGGACATGAATCAAAAAACGGAAGTCAGCCACCACAAGCTTATGATGAGGGACAACACTCTCTCAAGGTATCACTTTACAATCTAGGTAAGCACTCGTGTCTTCTCTCGAGAGGACGAAATCAATCTGGGTAGAGTGTTGACCACTAATAAAATTCACTGTATGTGATCCTTTTTTAGGGGGTGTTAACTATGATCATGTCATTGGCTAGAGCGAAGCTTTATCTTCTCCTTGATTCTTGCTGCCATAGCCAAAGCACCCATGTACCCCTTCAAAACCTGTGTCAGATGTACCCACGTGGCCATTGAGGCCTCCTCGTATGATGAGCTTTTCACCAATAGGTACATTCCTAATCATGCCCTCCAGGCCTTCCCAAAACTCTCACTTGTTTGCATTGTGGCCTACATGCGAGGCATATGCGCTGATAACATTGAGAACGAAGTCCCCAACTACCAGCTTGGCCTTGATAATTCGTCCCGCTTGCCTCTTGACGTCTACCAATCCATACTTGATGCTCTGTTTATCAAGATGCCTACTTCATTTATGTTTGTAGTTGTCCCCTTGTACCACCGATTGAAGCCGGTATCCTCCACCTCCTTCGACTTATGTCCCTGACGTCTACCAATCCATACTTGATGCTCTTGTTTATCAAGATGCCTACTTCATTTATGTTTGTAGTTGTCCCCTTTTACCACCGATTGAAGCCGGTATCCTCCACCTCCTTTGACTTATGTCCCCTCCATTTGATTTCTTGGACGCAAAGGATATCAACACCTCTCCTCACCGTTGTATCAACTAGCTCTCATAACTTACCTGTCAGAGGCCCTATGTTCCAGCTACCTAAGTGGATCCTATTAGGCTCGACTAGCTTCCTTAGCCCTCACACTCGTCGAGTCAAATGCGAAGACCCTTTGCTCATTTTTCAGATTTTTTTTGAAACTATGATGATTTTTATAGCAAATTCGGAAACTATACACCCTAATGCAGAAAAATCAAAAGTATCACCCCGTCGGCCTCTTGTTGGTCGAAGAGGGACTTTTCGGCCAATCGTTGGCCAAAAAGGACTTTTCGGCCAACCGTTGGCCAAAGAGTCCCTCTTCGGCCAATAGGAGGCTGAAAAGTGGTCCTCGGCCAACACTTGCTCTACTGTTTTAGAAAATTCATATCAATTAGGATTTTTAGTATTTTAATTTGATTCTTTTTCCATTAGATTATAAATTTTATGAAGTTTCTGTAGATATCAAGTTTGACTAGATTTAAAAGTTTGAATTTGAATTTTCATGAATTTGCTCAAATTACTAGATTGCCTATAATTTGAGCTAGGAGTATTTTTTAGATGATTCTTTTTGCTACTAGTTCTTTGTGACTTTGTTTATCAGTAGTAATTAATTGGCGAATTTTATAATTATTTAAATTAGGTTTTTATGAAAACAGTTCTATTTTAGTGTTTTATAGGTTTTGTGCTATTTCTTTTAATTTTAGTTGCTTTAAATTGTTTTCTTTAGTTTTTTTGACATATTCTTTCTGTTAAGTTATCAGTAGCTATTTTATTTGTAGTATTTTTTTTGTACTTTATTTTTTTATCCTACTAGAAAACTTGTTTTGAGCTTTATAGGGGTTTATATTTAAAAATGCCTTATAAATCTTGTACAACCATTGCCGTTTTATACATGAAAAAAATTACTTTCCCGCAATGTTTTTCCCTCCATTTTCTTTCTCGCCATTTTCTTTCCCGCCATTTTCTTTCCCGCCATTTTCTTTGCCGCCATTTTCTCCTGCCATTCTTTCTTGCCATTTTCTTTCCCACCATTCTCTCTCGCCACACTAAGGAGTGCTGCATCGATGGAGGATGACGATGATGCCTTCATGTGGAGTGTGAAACACTCTATGAGAGAAGTCATAAGTGTGAAACACTCTCCGATGATGATGACGAAGCCGCAAACACTTATGACCTCTCTCAGACAGTGTTTCACACTCCACTAGCAGCACTGACGCAGGAGACACAGACCGTGTTAGACGATGTTAACTACGGTTGTGGACACCATGAGGCTCATTTTATAAGTTGAGAAGAGAAGATGGCGAGAAAGAAGATGGCGGGAGAGAATGGCGGGAAAGAAGATGGCGGGAGAGAATGGCGAGAGAGAATGGGGGGAAAGAAAATGGCGGCAGAGAATGGCGAGAGAAAAGGCGGCAAAGAATGGCGGGAGAAAATGGCGGCAAAGAAAATAGCGGGAGAAAATGGAGGGAAAGAACGGCAGGAAAGCAAACAGAGGATAAAAGAAATAAAATACAAAAAATACTACTAATAAAATATCTACTGATAACTTAACAGAAACTAAAAGAATATGTCACAAAATAAAGAAAACAATTTAAAGCAATTAAAATTAACAGAAATAGCACAAAACCTGTAAACACTAAAACAGAACTGTTTTCGTAAAAACCTAATTTTAAATAATCCTAAAATTCACCAATTAATTACTACTAATAAACAAAGTCACAAAGAACCGATAGCAAAAAGAATCATCTAAAAAATACTCCTAGCTCAAGTTATAGGCAATCTAGTGATTTGAGCAAATTCATGAAAATTCAAATCCAAACTTTCAAATCTAGTCAAACTTGATATCTACAGAAATTTCATAAAATTTCTAATCTAATGCAAAAAGAATCAAATTATAATATTAAAAATCCTAATTGACATGAATTTTCTAAAACAGGAGAGCAGGTGTTGGCCGAAAAGCACTTTTGGGCGTACCGTTGGCCGAAGAGGGACTCTTTGGCCAACAGTTGGCCGAAAAGTCCTCTTTGGCCAACGGTTGGCCGAAAAGTCCCTCTTCGGCCAACCGTAGGCCGAAAAGTCCCTCTTCGGCCAACAGGAGGCCGTCGGGGTGATACTTTTGTTTTTTATGCATTAGGGTGTATAGTTTCCGAATTTCCTATAAAAATCATCATAGTTTAAAAAAATCACTACACCGGCGCCGATGTAGCGCTCCATTAAGGATGCAACGACCCGATCCTTGCTCACTAATCACAATATTCAGACCAAGGTACGATGCGCCACCGGGGGGTGACAGCTCGACCCTTGCCCACTTGACACCACACTCGGGGTCCGATATGACACATCGCTAGGAGGGTTACACCCCAACGATGTTCTTTTGGGTTTCATGTCCATAAGAGTGGTTGAGTTTTGACGTTGGCTCGCCAAGCCTATTACAACCCTCTTTCTTTACCTGGTCTTGAGACCGGCTATATTGAAACAACATAGGCAGAGTTACAAAGCAGCCTAAATATAATAAAAATTACATTGAGGTCCCTGGATCATTAAACGACCACTGTTGCCGCCAGAACAAGTCGTCGACACCTTGTTGTCGCCGCTCCCATACTGGAGCCAACCTGACCTTGTCGATGACATCCGGGAAGTCTTTGCGCACGTGCCCCTAAGAACTAGCGCCTCAGAGTCGTGGTCATAGTCGCTAAACCCTTGAATCGATTTGAAGAACCTGGCACCAATTCTCATCACCGCGTATAGACGATGAGAAACCCTGACCTCGCCGCCCTAAGGAGTTGACATGAATCTACGTCCGAGCTCCATCTAATCCAACCCGGCGGATGGATTTGAGGAGGATCGGAGCCCCGAACACTCACTCGAAGAAGAAGCGTCGCCATCCATCCGTTGCGGCCCCTGTGAGGACTAAAACCCTAATCTATCTACTAGTCAGAGCCGGGACAAGTACCGACGGCCTCGCCGACGAAGATCGGGAAGGAAGGCTTTACTCCAGTCACCTTGCAAAGGGAAAGAAAGACATCTCTTATTTAACATCTTATTATTGTATTTCTATCAGTAACATAATGCACTAATCACCCGCCAAAAGAAAAACATAATGCACTAACGCTTTCCAGTATATCTCCGAAAAGAGGTTCAATTCAAAAGGCAGAAGAGATGCATAGCTGATTAGTACGGGTGAGTGAATAAGAAATGTATAAAGATGTAGAGTAGTCCTAAGGGTTGACATTAGGCCTAGACTTTTGAGTACTGGTACTTATGGGGGTATTATGAGGTTCAGATCTTTAGGTAATCTTTATTGAGATTAGGCTATGAACTTGGCCGTAGTATCTTCAATTCCATTGGGTTAGTAGTTATGTTTCCTCTTTACAACGTGTCAGTTGCGCTAGTTTACTCCCAAGTTCGTACTAGCATTAAAATGAGCTACTCTTACGTCCTTACGTAGCCAGGTTTAATGCGATGCCTGCACTCTAAGTCCACTATCTTTGAATCAACGTTAAACAACTCGGATGGTTTGTTGCACACGCTCGTGCGTGTGAGCAGAGATTAGGCATTTGACTCACTCCCGCAGCGTTAATGCTGTAAAGGTTCCTTTTAATTATGATCAAAATATGATTGTTTGTCCTAACCAATATGAACTCGGGGTTTACAGACAACTGTGGCACTTGAACCCCACGCTCACTGCATGGTTAAAATATTACGGAGATGTTCCCTTCGTGGGTGGGATGATCTTTTTCCTATTCTTCCGATGAAACAGGCAAAGACATGGCGAAATAATAGCCTACGGCCAATTGGGAGGATTGTTCTGTAATTACTTTCTCTCTCTTTGCATTCACAAAACTTGTCGGGTAATGGCCACGAGGGTTGTTTGGGTGGCATTTCGAATAAGAAGGGCCTGTTTGGTTTGCAGTCTAAGGTTGCCACGCCTAATTTTAGTCGTGCCACAATATTTTAGGCATGTGTTTAGTTTATTGCCACACTTTTCTAGCTACCTGGTCCACATGTCATAGGTTCAATTTTCTCCCAAATCTTGCCACATAGTGGTGGCCATTTTGTTAGCCACACTTTTTGTGGCAGCCACATTTTGCTTAAGCTTAATTGTCCTTAAACGTAATGTCGATTTTGAATTCACTGAAAACCAGTAAGTTGCATGCTACCACTTCCGGGATGCAGGCGGACGTTCGTGAATGTCCACAAAGCTAAAAATACACTAAACTTTGTTACTTAATAATCGTGCTAGGCTTAATTTTCATCTCGCGGACTCATGGATGTTGTCCGCCTGCATGCCTATACCTCTTGGAGTAAACATCCTTCTGAAAACTCGAAGGCATAATCCACATAATCATGAGGACTAATTTCTCGAAATAAACTGCATAAGATGTTAGCCCTCCCAGTTGATTTATCACTAGTTACAAAAACCCAATAGGGGTATCTAAGAGAAGCACTTTCACCTGGCCCGTCAGTGGTGAACCGACGGGTGTAACTTTTTATAGTAGTGCGGGACTTGTCGATATGAATCCGACAACCACAAGATCACCTCAACCGGTGTCCGGATGCAAATTTGGTGGAAAATTTACTAAGCCAAAGCTGAAGTTAATCACTAGTATGACCACCCCAGGTCACACTATCATCCTTACCAAGAGGGAGAGAGTGATGGGGATCACCGGGACTTAACCGTTTCGACTCCAAATCGAGCGCAATTTGTTCCATTTAATTCCTAAGTTGATACCTGATGGTGGAGTTTTTACTACCTTGGAGCCCTTGCATCTAAGTTGTGGACGAAGATCAACATGTGAGAGGGTCAATAGATGTTATAAAGTCTTCATCTCAAAGCTAGTCGACCCTAGAGTGCGGTAGAAGGGGCAATCCACCGAACCACTCACCAAGAACGTCCCCAACACCCCAACATCTGTCTTCGAACATAAAAGAAGAGGGAAATATGTAATCTACGCTATTATCAAGTGTCAGCCCTAGCCTGGGTGCACTGGCCATGATACTCATCGCCATCATCACCGACTCCACGATCGCCTCATTCTTCCCTAACGTAGATATCACGTGGGGTTGTAATCCTCTTTTCCTTTGTGATGATTAACATTATGTTTGAGTGATTTATGACTTCTGGGTTGGTTCTCTTATGTGATGTTTTGCATAGATCGATTCTCAATGTCACTAATGGTTGCATAAGTTCATCGAGGAATACACCTAGGATTTGTACCAACTAGATGAGATAGGGCCTGGGGTTAACAGTTACAAAAGCTAGCCCTTCATCCTTGATCGTCAGCTCAAGGTAGTAGCGAAGGTCCATTACCACCAAATACATCCACAAGGAAACTCTTAATTGCCACCAAATACTAGCATAATATTAGGTTGGTGGTAGTGGTGTGAGGGTGTATGAGGCATCGTGGCATGTCTAGCCTTCGATTCATTCTCTTTGCTTTCTGATTAGCTACACTTTGAAATATGCTTATCTCAATGAGAAAATGATTGATCCTGTTATTATTAGTGCTAACCTTTCAGAACATGAAGAAGAAAGATTATTGAAAACTCCGAGGAAGCACCGGGATGCGATTGGATATAGTCTTGATGATCTTAAGGGCATCAGTCCCACTCTCCGCCAGCACAAGATTAATATGGAACGTGATGCTAAACCCGCTGTTGATCATCAACGACGTTTGAATCTTGAGATGAAAGAAGTGGTAAGAACTGAAATACCAAAGCTTCTGGAAGCAGTTATAATCTATCCCAGAGCTGATAGTAGATGGGTAAGTCCTGTTCATTGTGTCTCTAAGAAGGGAAATATTACTATTGTTCCTAATGATAAAAATGGACTTATTCCACAAAGAATTGTTACTAGCTATAGAATGGTAATTGATTTTAGGAAACTAAATAAAGCAACTAGAAAAGATCATTACCCTCTGCCTTTTATTGATCAAATGTTGGAAAGATTATCTAAGCACACACATTTTTTTGCTTTCTTGATGGATATTTGGGTTTTTCTCAAATACCTATTTCAGAACCTGATCAAGAGAAAACCATCTTTACTTGCCATTTTGGAACTTATGCTTATAGACGTATGCCTTTTGGTTTATGCAATGTTGTAGGATCGAAAGTATGTCTAGAGGGGGGGGGGTGATTAGACTACTTGACCAAATATTAACCTAGCCTTTTCCAATTTTAAGTCTTCGAAGATTTTAGCAACTTAGCACTAGTCAAGCAATCAACCAACACGTGCAAATCTAATAGTATAGCAGCAGAATGTAAATCGTTGCATATGAAGATAAAGGGGAGGAGTTTGGAGGGAGCAAACACAATGTAGACACGGAGATTTTTGGCATGGTTCCGGTAGGTGGTGCTATTGTACATCCACGTTGATGGAGACTTCAACCCACGAAGGGTAACGGTTGCGCGAGTCCACGGAGGGCTCCACCCACGAAGGGTCCACGAAGAAGCAACCTTGTCTATCCCACCATGGCCATCGCCCACAAAGGACATGACTCACTTGGGTAGATCTTCACAAAGTAGGTGATCTCCTTGCCCTTACAAACTCCTTGGTTCAACTCCACAATCTTGACGGAGGCTCCCAGGTGACACCTAACCAATCTAGGAGACACCACTCTCCAAAAGGTAATAGATGGTGTGTTGATGATGAACTCCTTGCTCTTGTGCTTCAAATGATAGTCTCCCCAACACTCAATTCTCTCTCACAAATTTGGCTATGGTGGAAAGATGATTTGAGTGGAAAGCAACTTGGGGTAGGCTAGAGATCAAGATTCTTGTGGTTGGATTGGAATGTCTTGGTCTCAACACATGAGTAGGTGGTTCCCTCTCAAAAAATGAATGCTGGAAGTGTAGGCACGTTCTGATGGCTCTCTCCACAAATGAAGAGTGGGTGGAGGGGTATATATAGCCTCCACACAAAATCTAACCGTTACACACAGATTCCCAAACTCGGTGAGACCGAATAGTGAAACTCGGTCAAACCGATTCAGTTCAAAATGTGAACGTTAGGATTTTTAGTGGAACCGACATGATCAACTCGGTTGGACCGATATGCTAGGGTTAGGGCATAACTTAATCTCGGTGAGACCGATCACATGAACTCGATGGGACCGATTTCAGTAATAGGCAAATAGAGAGTTGATCAGGCAAACTCGGGGACCGATCGCTCATTTCGGTGAGACCAAAACATTATGAAAAGGAAACAAAGAGTTTGCATTGCGAACTTGGTGGGACCAATCGCTCATTTAGGTGAGACCGAAACATTACGAAGGGAAACAGAGAGTTTGCAATCCCATCTTGGTGAGACCGAGATCCCTATCGGTGAGACCGAAGTGGTTAGGGTTTGTGGCAACGGCTATGTCAAATGAACTCGGTGGCATCAGATAGATCAAATCGGTGGGGCCGAGTTTGACTTTTGGTTTAGGATATATGTGGATATGAGAAAGTGGTTGAGGGCTTTGGAGCATATCACTAAGCATTTTGAGCAAGTAAGCCATTAAGCAACACCTCATCTCCTTTTAATAGTATTGACTTTCCTATGGACTCAATGTGATCTTGGATCACTAAAATGAAAATGTAAAGTCTTGAGCTTTTGCCAATATGTGTCCTTCGCATTTTGAGGGGTCCACATCTTTAGTCCATGCCATGCCAATCATTGAACTTTCTGAAATGATCATCTTGAATGAGTATTAGTTCAATGAGCTATATGTTGCCCTAGAGGCAATAATAAAGTTGTTATTTTATATTTCCTTATATCGTGATAAATGTTTATTATTCATGCTAAAATTGTATTAACCGGAAACTTGATACATGTGTGAATACATAGACAAAACATAGTGTCCTTAGTATGCCTCTACTAGACTAGCTCGTTGATCAAAGATGGTTAAGTTTCCTAGCCATGGACATGAGTTGTAATTTGATGAACGAGATCACATCATTAGGAGAATGATGTGATGGACATGACCCATCCGTTTGCTTAGCATTATGATCGTTGCATTTTCATTGCTACTACATTCTTCATGACTTATACATGTTCCTCAGACTATGAGATTATGCAACTCCCGAATACCGGAGGAACACCTTGTGTGCTATCAAATGTCACAACGTAAATGGGTGATTATAAAGATGTTCTACAGGTGTCTTCAAAGGTGTTTGTTGGGTTGGCATAGATCAAGATTAGGATTTGTCACTCCAAGTATCAGAGAGGTATCTCTGGGCCCTCTCGGTAATGCACATCATAAGCCTTGCAAGCAATGTGACTAATGAGTTAGTTGCAGGATGATGTATTATGGTACGAGTAAAGAGACTTGCCGGTAACGAGATTGAACTAGGTATGAAGATACCAACGATCGAATCTCGGGTAAGTAACATACCGATGACAAAGGGAATAATGTATGTTGTCATAAGGTTTGACCGATAAAGATCTTCGTAGATGATGTAGGAACCAATATGGGCATCCAGGTTTCGCTATTGGTTATTGACCAGAGAAGTGTCTCGATCATATCTACATAGTTCTTGAACCCGTAGGGTCCGCACGCTTAACGTTCGTTGACGATATAGTATTATATGAGTTATGTATGTTGGTGACCGAATGTTGTTTGGAGTCCTGGATGAGATCACAGACATGACGAGGAGCTCCGGAATGGTCCGGAGGTAAAGATTCATATATTGGATGATATGGTTAGGCCAAGGGGTCAGGCCAACAGGGCGATAAGTCGGTGCAAAAGGAGTTTTGCGGAGGCCAGGGGGCCAAACACCGGAAACCTTGGCGTCTGGACCTGGGCCAGACACCGAGGCCCATGGCGTCTGGGCCAGACGCCAAGGATTGTGGCATTTGGTCCTGGAGTTCGAATGGTACTCTTGCCTTTCGGGCAAAACCGACTTTGAGGAGGCTTTTGCTCCAAGTTTCGACCCCAGGGCTCAACATATAAATAGAGGGGCAGGGCTAGCACAAAAGACACATCAAGAAACACCAAGCCGTGTGCCGGCAACCCCGTCCCTCTAGTTTACCCCCTTCATAGTTTCCGTTGTACTTGGCGAAGCCCTGCGGAGATTGTTCTTCACCAACATCGTCACCATGTCGTCGTGCTTCCGGAACTCATCTACTACTTCGCCGTCTTGCTGGATCAAGAAGGCGAGGACGTCATCGAGCTGAACGTGTGCTGAACGCAGAGGTGCCGTATGTTCGGTACTTGATCGGGACGGATCGTGAAGGTGTACGACTACATCAACCGCATTGATAAACGCTTCCGCTTTGCGATCTTCAAGGGTATGAAGATGCTCTCCCCTCTCGTAGCTATGCATCACCTAGATAGATCTTGCGTGATCGTAGGACTTTTTTTGAAATTACTGAGTTCCCCAATAGTTAAGAATTACCAAAACCACCCAGGGATTAGTTGCACTTTAAATCTCCCCCTTTTTGGTAATTGATGACAACATATATATCAAAGCTTCGACAAATGCTAATAAGAATTGTCGTGGAATTGTCACGGCAGATGCCCTAGCATGAGGACTTAGGTGTGGAGCCATCGCGACGTAGTTAGCTTGAAGGGGTTAAATGGGACAAGGGACACAGAGAGTTTATACTGGTTCGGCCCCTCGCGGTGGAGGTAAAGACCTACTCCAGTTTAGGGTTGTATTGCTTGGGTTTCGATTACGAGGGAGCGAATACGCTTGACCTACTTCTTGATCTCCTCTCTCTTGCCCTAAACCGCTGCCGGGTCACCGCTTTATATACATAGGCTGATGTCCGGTGGCTTACAGAGTCTCGGCCGGCTAATACACAATGTGTCCGGCTCGGTGATAGAATCCACACTTCCCTTAACATACAGGTTAACATATGACGGTTTACACCCGTGGGCCTCAACTCTCCTGCGGGTCTTGGGCCTTCAGTAAGCTTTCTTCATGAACCGCCATCTTCAACATCTTCATGGGCCTTCTGGTTATGAACCACCAGTGGTATGACCCGGCCCCTCCTGGGCGGGTTATACCCAATAGTTATATCCCCAACATTAGGCCCCAGATTGATGTGAACTTGTTCATATCAATCTTCAACACTTAGAAAAAAAATCCTTGCCTCATCTGTCCTCGCGGGATCTTATAACCCACCGTGACGTCAGCTCACAGAATCGCGGTAAGCCGCCATGACGTCATCTCACATTAATATCACACGAGGCCTAAATCTTAATATGCCTTCACTTTTAATGAATCTTTGAAAATCGAGGCGTCTATGCTGTCACTTTTCCATTTTTCAGCCTACTCGATTCCCGTGCATGCCACTTATCCTTCTGCCTTATAAATAGGGCCAGGGGTGCCTTTCACTTTCCCCCCCTTGCCTCCTCGTCTTCATCTTCTTCCTCACAACACCTCAGCGCTCGGGCTCTGCCGCCACCGCCGGCCTTCGCCACTACCTCAACTGCAGCCGCTGCATCAACCTGAATCGACCAGAATCCGTCTGCGCGCCTCCGCTGTTCAACATCTCCGGTGAGTTTTCCCCTTTCTCTCACCGTAGATCCCATTAGGGTTTCCACGAGTTCGTCGGAGTTCAGCTCCGCCCTTATTCGTTCTTCACTGTATCTTGTGGTTTTGATCCAACTTAGTACTCCTCCTGTGCGGCATTAGTTGTAGTAGTCATTTTTGATATTTAAGCATCCCGTCTGTGTGAGAGATCCAATCTGGACACATGAACTGCTCAACTGCTGCAACTTAGGTTTAGATATTTTTCCATTATTTGAACTGTCATAGATCCAAAATCATAGCATCAATCTGTGAAATCTGTTTGTCCAACACTTAGCGATTTTTTCACTCGTGGGCGGCTTAACTCATAAAACTGTAACCCGCCAGGTACCATTAGTCCCCTCTTAAGCCGCCAATAGCTCACCTTTATAACTTCAATGCTATCCTCCAGCTTAACACCTTTGCATGCATGTTTCATCATTATTTGCCTTTAAACCAACAACCGGCTTGACCACATAATCTTAAACCGGCATAATCTTCCTTACAGATAAAAAATGACTAAGACATACACTACCTACAACTGGGTCCCATCCCGGGTCATCGAAGAAGACCTGAACAATTTCGTTGCAACTAGCACCCTAGCCAAGAAAGAGGACATCCATTGGAGGGTCCCAGACGAAGAAAATCCTCCTGAGCCCAAGGACGGAGAAGTGATTGTTTTCACTGACCACATGATTCGGGGGTTCAGCCCGCCCGGCTCAAAGTTCTTCCGAGACGTACTTCACTTTTTCCAACTTCATCCTCAAGATATTGGGCCCAACTCCATGTCCAATATTTGCAACTTCCAAGTATTTTGTGAAGCTTATCTTCAAGAAGATCCCATGGTTTAACTATTTAGAGAGTTTTATTATCTAAACCGTCAGACATAGTTTACTGATAGGCCCAGCTTGGAACTCGGTGGAGTTTCAATTCCGAAGAGGAAGAAACTAGTTTTCCTTATGCCAAGCCGCCCAGCCATCCCAAGGACTGGAACCAAACTTGGTTCTACTTTCAAAACACATCTCCAGCAGACGAAAAGGTTACCGCGACCACTGGATTAGCAACGCACATCCACCCCCCCCCCCACGGATCAGCATGAAGGAGCGGGCCAAATGTGCACCAACTTTTTCAAAGCTCAGAGCCTTCATGGCTAATGGTTTAACCGGCATCGACCTTGTTCGGTGTTGGGCCTCCTGGAGGATATTGCCATTAAGCCGTTGATACGTCTCCAACGTATCTATAATTTTTTATTGTTCCATGCTATTATATTGCCCATTTTGGATGTTTATGGGCTTTACTTTACACTTTTGTATCATTATTGGGACTAACCTATTAACCGGAGGCCCAATCCAAATTGTTGTTTTCTTGCCTATTTCAGTGTTTCGAAGAAAAGGAATATCAAACGGAGTCCAAACGGAATGAAACCTTCGGGAGAGTTATTTTTGGAACAGACGCAATCCAGGAGACTTGGAGTAGACGTCAGGGAAGCTTCGAGGAATCCACGAGGGTCTAGGGCGCTCCCTACCCCCCTGGGCGCACCCCCCACCCTCGTGGGCCTCTCGTGGCTCCCCTAACCGACTTCTTTCACCTATATATATCCATATACCCCAAAAACATCCGAGAGCACAATATATCGGGAGTTCCACCGCTGCAAGCCTTTGTAGCCACCAAAAACCTCTCGGGACCCTGTTCCGGCACCCGGCCGGAGGGGGGATCCCTCACCGGTGGCCATCTTCATCATCCCGGCGCTCTCCATGACGAGGAGGGAGTAGTTCACCCTCGGGGCTGAGGGTATGTACCAGTAGCTATGTGTTTGATCTCTCTCTCTCGTGTTCTTGATTTGGTACGATCTTGATGTATCGCGAGCTTTGCTGTTATAGTTGGATCTTATGATGTTTCTCCCCCTCTATTCTCTTATAATGGATTGAGTTTTCCCTTTGAAGTTATCTTATCGGATTGAGTCTTTAAGGATTTGAGAACACTTGATGTATGTCTTGCCGTGCTTATATGTGGTAACAATGGGATATTCATGTGATCTACTTGATGTATGTTTTGGTGATCAAATTGCGGATTCAATGAACTTATGCATAGGGGTTGGCACACGTTTTCGTCTTGACTCTCCGGTAGAAACTTTGGGGCACTCTTTGAAGTAATTTGTGTTGGATTGAATAGATGGATTTGAGATTGTGTGATGCATATCGTATAATCATACCCACGGATACTTGAGGTGACATTGGAGTATCTAGTTGACATTAGGGTTTTGGTTGATTTGTGTCTTAAGGTGTTATTCTAGTACGAACTCTAGGATAGATTGAACAGAAAGAATAGCTTCGTGTTATTTTACTACGGACTCTTGAATAGATCGATCAGAAAGAATAACTTTGAGGTGGTTCCGTACCCTACAATAATATATTTGTTTGTTCTCCGCTATTAGTGACTTTGGAGTGGCTCTTTGTTGCATGTTGAGGGATAGTTATATGATCCAATTATGTTATCATTGTTGAGAAAACTTGCACTAGTGAAAGTATGAACTGTAGGCCTTGTTTCCTAGCATTGCAATACCGTTTACGCTCACTTTTACCACTTGTTACCTTGCTGTTTTTATATTTTCAGATTACAAATACTTATATCTACCATCCATATTGCACTTGTATCACCATCTCTTCGCCTAACTAGTGCACCTATACAATTTACCATTGCATTGGGTGTGTTGGGGACACAAGAGACTCTTTGTTATTTGGTTGCAGGGTTGCTTGAGAGAGACCATCTTCATCCTACGCCTCCCATGGATTGATAAACCTTAGTTCATCCACTTGAGGGAAATTTGCTACTGTCCTACAAACCTCTGCACTTGGAGGCCCAACAACGTCTACAAGAAGAAGGTTGCGTAGTAGACATCATCTGTCGCCCCGGCTTAATGTGCGAATATACTGGTGATTTGAAAGATCCCCAGCGCCACTGCGACATTCAACTGTTTGACGCAGAAATCACTGAAGCCACCAAGGCATTGCTAAACGAATCTTGGGCAGAATGCAGTAAAATAGGACTAAGTCCTTTCTGCACTTCCAACAAGCCGTGAGCTGTAAGTGTTGCACACCTTTCATTCAATCATATTTGCATTAATATAGCCCACTTATGATCTTTTAACCTCAATAGGCCGACTCTCCATTTTGGAAGAAGAAGCCGCAAGATAAGCCAGCCAAACCAGCTCGTACCAAGATCAAGGCCACCAAAAAGCCTGCCAAGAAGAAGACCGCCAATCCCGTCGAGTTAAACTTGGATGACGACGGTGATGATGATGAGTCGGAGGTAGAACTTGACTCTCTTGGCTCATTTTTTATACATCTCATTGACAATGATTGTTATCAGGAGGAAGCCGAAACCAGCCGTGCGGGTGACGAAGAGGTAATTGTTCTTCCCTCCAGCTCAGAATCTGTGCCAAAACAGAGAACTCGCCAAGCAAGCAGGAAAGTGAGGTTTTCTCACCCTTTGGCATATTTGGATCCCAACTTTATTTTGAATAAGCAGCAACATGAAGCTCACCGCACGACCCGTATCAGTGGAAGTGGGATCCTTTCATCCGGCTTACCGAACACCCGAGCTCCTCGCAAGCGTCGTCCAGAGGTTTCAACAAACTCTGACTTAACTTATCCCAAGGCCGGTCTTTATCGACAACCTCTTAATCCTTCTGATTCAAATTATCAGGGGACGTCTCATTCTTCCTCTGGTGACTCAACGGGGACTCATGTCCCAGCCTTCAAACCGGTACCAGGGTAAGACTGTCAAATCTTTGCTTTCAGTTATATACTCAACTGTTGTACTAACCCTATCTTGTGTTTCATTCACAGGGCTATGGCAAAGCCCAGTAAGAAGATGAAGGTGACAAAAACTCCTGAGAACCCTTCTGAGCCGGAACAGCAGTCAGTAGAAACCTCTCATCAAGCTCCTGAAGCCACAGTTGATGAACCGCACTGGTTGATCACAATGTTGACATTGACCAGATAGACGTTGACCCAGCCATCACCAATCTGCCAAGCCCCATGAAGCGGGCAAGCCCTATCAAGCCGGCTGAAGAAAAAGATGATGATGTTACCATCACTGGGCATGGCTATACAGAGCCAGGCAAGCCTACTGTCTTGTCGAAGCACAACGCCAAGGAAGAGATTTCGGTTGCTGACAAAGGCAAATGGTCAGCCAATCTGGACAACTATGCTCACTTCGGTGCCCAAGAGATTCACTCTGGGTACTTGAACCGTCTTTACACAAGCCGTGACTACTAATCCGGCTTAGTAAATTTGATGAAGGAGTGATTTGAGGTAAACACTATAACTGTCTTCATATAAATATACTTCCATTAGCCGCCAAGTTTATTGGACATGATAGAATAGAATGCGCTGTAAACTTCAATAGCTTTATAGATCAATTCCAGTAGCACCCAAGGGCCGGTTTATACTTTCAAGATAATCTGGGACTTCCAATAGTATTACTTCAACTTTGCATGTGTAGCCCCCAAGGGCTGGCTTAACCTGTCAAGATGAGTCGGGACTTTAGATAATAATGATTTAATTTCACATGTGTAGCTCTCAAGGGCCGGCTTAATCTGTCAAGATAAGCCGGGACTCAATACCATACGTGTCCAGAAAATTTGAGCATATAGCCCCCATGAACCGGCTATAGTCATCATATAGTAATCAGGTCATCATAAACTTGTCTTTAAAAAAGAGCAAGGTGCATTAGCCCCCAAGTGCCAAGTAAAATACTTGTATTGTGCTTGGGACTTCTCAAATATACCCATTGTAATCTCACTCATTGTTTATCTCTTGTAGGCTGAGCTCAATGGCAAAGAATCCCAAGTCGCCAACCTTCAAGAAAACATCAAGTCTCAGCAAGCAGAAACCTCCAAGGCCAAAAATGAGCTGACCACTGCTTTAGCAGATATGGAGAAGCTGAAAAAAGACTTCAAAGCTGATCAGGCGGGCTGGGAAACAGAGAAGTCCGCCCTGTTGAAGAGAGCGGAGGATGCTGAAGCGGCTCTTAAGCCGGTAGTTGAAGAGCTCACCGGCTTAAAACATCAAGTCAATGCCATGACTACTGCCATCTTCGGTAAGTAACTTCATCTCAATATTTGCTTTGAATGAATTTTAGTCAATATTCATATGGCTTATAAATTTTTCTTGATGATGCAGGCTCTAGAGTTGCCCAGCTTGGCACAGACATGCGCAAGAAATTGAAAGCCGCCTACACCCTTATTGAACAATTATATACTGGTGCGCAACGAGCCATCTGCACAACAACTCACAAGAAACAGTCGCCGACCCTTATCAAGAATACTTTGGAGAAGCTGTCTGTGCTTCCCCTACGAATTGAAGAACTGAAGAAATCAGCTACAAGAGCCGGTGCACTCACCGCGCTAACCCGGGACAAAGCATGGCAAGCTGATATTGAGCCGGCAGATTTGGCGAACAGCTGCCCCAGCGTGAAAGAGGACGGGTCTCCTTTCAACGTAGAAGATTTCGCTTCAATAGCGAGGGAGATGCGGCCTCTAGCAAGCAAGCTGGCTGAAGATACAAATCTTTCACATTATCAGCCGGTTTACGACGCTGATAACAAGAAGGTCAAGGGGCCGATTCATGATTCACAGGACCTGACTTCTCCGATCCGTAAGCACAATTTTGCCCCTGATATTGATCCATCAACACTTATAAGTGATGAAGCTGTATTCAGAGCTTTGACTGGGATCAACTGGGCAACCACTGATTTCCATCCAATGGGTGAAGAGGAGCAGGATGAACTGGTGTTGGATGACCCACAACCTTCAACCCGTCAAGGCCAAGATCAGTAAGCCGAAGGCCGGCTTAGCATCTGCTCGCTGTGAGACTTTGCCAAAACAATTATCTTTTGGGCCATCAATTGCCTTGTAATAGGCTAACTTTCAAACAATTTATCTGCCATGCCATCGCGCATGTTTACTTGCAAGACACTTTCGATAATCTGTATTGATATTCTTTGATGATCGAATATTCACGCTCATATTCATTATCAATTTTGCCTAAGCATATTTCCATATACCCTGCATACAAGAAAAGCACAAGTACCTTGGCGGTTTACCCCATGGCGGGTCAAAAAGCCCCATATAACAAACCACTGGTGACTATATCGTCCAGAACCAGGGCCGGTTTATCAAAACCTCATATAATTATAACAAAATAAATGTCATACATGTGATACTTATGTGTATTGCAGGCTTACACGGCAAAATGCGATAAGGGCAACAATCCCAATACAGAGTGCATCACTCTATGTGATTTATCCATGCCGCCGGCTTACAACGCCTCAGACAGAACTCCATAGATCAAGGAAGCATGGCCTGAATTGAATTTTGACCATATATCAGTATGGCACAAATATATAAATCATCAAAAATATCCAAAGGGCAAAAGAAACAGAAAAAATCAAGGCATTCAAAGGCTGCCAGGCCTCAACATCAAGTGCTATTCAAGGGCTACACAGCCACTGAGTTACTCCTTAATTCAATCCTGTAAGTCGGGCCTCACATGACCAAATCGCTGGTTTAACTTTGACAAGTTTAGGGTCTTTTAAAAGATTAACTGTAAAGAGTACGGTGAGTCATTCCAGGATTACCTGGTTGGAGTGGCAAACTTACAAAGGCAGGATAACCTGGATTTTTGGTGAATACACCTGGCGTCCAAGCCTATTACTTGAGACAACAAAGCTTTTATTCATTTAACAAAAAGCCCCCAAGTAATATTATGATCCAGGCATACAAGCTGGATCAATAGGGTAGTCACAGCTATGCTCAATGAGCATGAAGCCCCCAAGTTTTTGCAATCAAGGCGTACAAGCCGGATCAAAAGGGTCATAGCTATGCTCAATAAGCAGGAAGCCCCCAAGTGACCTTATGAAGTAAATAAAGACTCAGATTCTCAGAAATGAAACGACTGAGGCCCCGAATCAATAGGGATGCTTGCTTTCTTATACTAATCAAAATATATACAATGAAAAAAGTATGTACATCACAAGAGCCGGTGGCTCAGGTGTAATAAGGCCGAAGATGAGCAATATTCCACAGCCGGTGGGTCTCCTCCTCCGACGTGCGTGAGTCCTTGTGGTCTCGAACATCAATAAGGTAGTATGACCCGTTGTTCAGATTTTTACTGACCACAAAAGGCCCTTCCCAAGGTGGGGATAACTTGTGCATGTCAGTTTGATCCTGGATGAGCCGGAGCACCAAATCTCCTTCTTGAAAGGTCCTGGTCTTAACCTGGCGACTGTGATAACAACACATATCTTGATGGTAAATCACCGAATGAGCTGCCGCAAGGTCACGCTCTTCATCCAACAGGTCAATAGCATCTTGACGTGCTTTCTCATTATCAGCTTCAACATAAGCCACCACACGAGGTGAGTTGTGACGTATGTCACTAAGGAGAACCACCTTAGCTCCATAAACCATGAAGAAAGGCATGTAACCCGTAGATCTATTGGGGTGGTATTGATACTCCAAAGCACCGAGGGAAATTCCTCCACCCAACAACCTGGTGTCCTCTGCAAAGGGACCATAAGCCGGGGCTTGATACCCCTCAAGATTTCTTGATTAGCTCGTTCAGCTTGGCCATTAGACTGGGGGTGAGCCACTGATGATACATCAAGTTGGATATGTTCTTGTTGACAGAATTCTTTCATCGCTCCCTTTGATAGATTAGTACCATTATCAGTAATGATACTATGAGGATATCCAAAACGAAAGATCACCTTTTTGATGAATTGAACCGCCGTGGCTACATCACACTTGCTGACCAGCTCAGCTTCAACCCACTTTGTAAACTTGTCAACTGCTACCAAGAGATGAGTATTTTTATCCTTAGACCTTTTGAAAGGCCCAACCATATCCAGCCCCTAGACCGCAAATGGCCAAGTAATTGGAATCATCCTCAATTCTTGAGCCGGTACATGAACTCGTCTTGAAAATTTCTGACAACCATCACACTTACTGACCAGATCTTCTGCATCAGCGTGAGCCGTCAGCCAATAAAACCCATGAAGAAAAGCCTTAGCAACGAGAGACTTAGAGCCGGCATGATGACCATAATCTCCTTCATGAATCTCCCTTAAAATTTCATAGCCCTTCTCAGGAGAAATGCATCGTTGAAACACCCCTGTAACACTGCATCTGTGAAGCTCACCATTGACAATAGTCATTGATTTAGACCTCTGGGTTATTTGCCTGGCCAAAGTTTCATCCTCTGGTAACTCGCCCCGGGTCATATATGCCAAATATGGAACAGTCCAATCAGGGATAACATGGAGAGCCGCCACCAACTGTGCCTCCGGGTCAGGAACTGCCAAGTCCTCCTCTGTAGGCAACTTTACTGATGGGTTATACAAAACATCAAGGAAAACATTAGGGGGGGGGGATCGGCTTACGCTAAGACACCAGCTGGCTTAAAGCATTAGCAACCTCATTGTTCCTGCGATCAACATGCTCCACTTGATAACCTTTGAAGTGACCAGCAATAGTATCAACCTCCTAGCGATAAGCCGCCATGAGTGGATCTTTTGAATCCCAAGCCCCTGACACTTCCTGAGCCACCAAATCTGAGTCGCCAAAGCATCTTACCCGGCTTAGATTCATCTCCTTAGCCATCCGAAGACCATGGAGTAAGGCTTCATACTCAGCTGCATTGTTAGTACAAGGGAACATCAACCTTAAAACATAACAAAATTTATCACCTCGTGGGGAAGTTAATATAACTCCAGCTCCCGAGATTTCCAATTGCCTGCATCCATCAAAATGAATAGTACAATATGTGTTGTCCGGCTTATCTTCAGGCATCTGCAGCTCTGTCCAATCATTGATAAAGTCCACAAGTGCTTGAGATTTTATAGCCGTCCAAGGCACATACTTCAAGCCATGGGGTCCAAGCTCAATGGCCCACTTAGCTACCCGACCTGTGGCTTCTCTGTTTTGAATAATATCCCCCAATGGAGCAAGGCTAACCACAGTGATGTGATGACCAAGGAAATATTGTTTCAACTTGCGACTAGCCATGAACACGCCGTAAACCAGCTTTTGCCAATGTGGGTATCTCTCCTTAGACTCAATGAGCACCTCACTGACATAATAAACCGGCCTTTGAACCAGATACTCTTTGCCTGACTCCTTCCTTTCAACCACAGCTGCCACACTGACAACCCTATTATTTGCAGCCACATATAACAGCAAGGGCTCCTTCTCAATAGGAGCTGCAAGAACCGGCGGCTCAGCCAGTTGTTTCTTAAGCGCCTCAAATGCCTCATTAGCAGCATCGCTCCAGACAAAGTCATCTGTCTTCTTCATCATTTGATACAAAGGGATAGCCTTCTCTCCCACGCAGCTTATAAACCGGCTCAAAGCCGCAATGCGACCCGCCAAACACTGGATGTCATTCATACACGCCGGCTTAGCCAAATAAGTGATAGCTTTGATCTTCTCTGGGTTAGCTTCAATGCCCCTCTCAGAAACCAGGAAGCCCAACAACTTGCCCGCCGGCATGCCGAAAACACACTTGGCTGGGTTAAGCATCATCTTATAGACCCGAAGATTATCAAAGGTCTCTTTCAAATCATCTATCAGGTTCCCTTCTTACTGGATTTCACAACAATATCATCCACATAAGCGTGAACATTGCGCCCAATCTGGCCATGGATGTAATTCTGAACACACCATTGGTAAGTCGCCTGGCACTCTTGAGCCCAAAAGGCATAGACACATAGCAGAAGGCTCCAAAGGGAGTAATGAAAGTTGTATTCTCCTGGTCCTTAACTGCCATCTTGATCTGATGATATCCAGAATAAGCATCCAAAAAACTCAAACACTCACAACCCGCCATAGCCTCGATAATCTGATCAATACGCGGGAGAGCAAAAGGATCAGCCGGGCATGCCTTATTAAGGTCTGTATAATCCACACACATACGCCAAGCGCCATTTTTCTTAAGTACCAGCACCGGGTTAGCCAACCACTCAGGATGGCAAACTTCAACGATGAACCCTGCCGCCAAGAGCCGGGCCACCTCTTCACCAATTGCCTTGCGCCTTTCCTCATTAAAATGACGCAGAAACTACTTGACCAGTTTAAACTATGGCTCCACATTAAGAGTGCGCTCAGCGAGTTCCCTCGGTACACCTGGCATGTCAGAAGGCTTCCATGCAAAGATGTCCCGGTTCTCACAGATGAACTCGATGAGCGCGCTTTCCTATTTTGGATCCATATTAGGACTGATGCTGAACTGCTTGGACGAGTCGCCAGGCTCAAAATCAACCAGCTTAGTGTCATCGGCCGACTTAAACTTCAACAGGGGGTCATTCTCAGTAGTTGGCTTCTTCAAAGGGTCATATCCGTCGGGTCAACATTATCCTTATGAAACTTCAACTCCTCAGTGGCACAGGCTGACTCAGCATAAGCAGCATCACCCTCTTCACAATCCAGAGCAATTCTTCTATTACCATGCACCATGATGGTGCCCTTATGACCCGGCATCTTAAGCTGCAAATAAATATAACACAGCCGTGCCATAAACTTGGTGTAAGCCGGCCGCCCCAAAAAAGCATGGGCTCTTGATCTTCACCACCTCAAAGGTTAGCTTCTCAGCTCTGGAATCGTTGTCATCTCCAAAAGCCACCTCCAGCGTTATCTTTCCCACTGGATATGCCGACTTACCATGCACCACCTCATGAAAAACAGTAGAAGACGGCTTAAGATCTTTGTTAGTCAAATTCATACGACAAAAGGTCTCATAGTAAAGGATATTGATACTGCTGCACCCATCCATGAGCACCTTCGTGGGCTTATATCCTCCTACCTATGGAGCAACCACCAATGCCAACTGACCTGGATTGTCAACCCGGGGCGGGTGATCCTCACGGCTCCATACAATATGTTGCTCAGACCAACTTAAATAACGAGGCACCGCCGGCTCAACCGAGTTCACCGCCCGCTTTTGGATTTTCTGATCTCGCTTGCATAGGCTTGTGGTGAACACATGATACTAACCACCATTCAGCTTCTTTGGATTACTCTGATAACCAGACTGCTGCTGCTGATTCCCTTGGCCAGATTGCTGATTAAAACCTCCATGATTTCCTTGGCCTTGAAAGCCAAAGCTGGAGCTGCCACCTCCAAAGCCAGATCCATGAGATCCGGGACCTGAACCACCGTGCGGGCCATGATTGTTTTGAAAAAATTTAGAATTTATGTACTCCCTCGTGATGAAGCAATCCTTCCACACATGACTGGCCGGCTTATCCTGGGTCCCGTGTTTCAGACAAGGCTGATTCATCATGGCTTCAAGGTTGAACTTTGGCCCTCCAAACCGGGGCGCTTGTGCTTTCCCCTTGCGATGTTGGTTATTATTCTGCGTGATGGTGTTAGCCAAAAAATCTAAACCGTCGTCTGCCTTACGCTTGCCATTACCACCTTGACCCGTCGTGTTATGATGTCCCTTTGCATTGCCACCTTTCTTCCCCTTCCCGGTTTTCTCCTCATCAGACTCGGGATCTTTAGTACTATCAGAGTCGGTGTACTTGACGAGAGCCGCCATGAGCTCCCCCATATCATTGCAATGGCGCTTAAGCCACCCCAATTTCTGCTTAAGGGGAAGGAAACAAAAATTCTTCTCTAACATCATGACTGCTGAACCGACGTTGATACTGTACTATGAGTGTATAACAGCTGAGATCCAGCGCACCCAATTGGTTGTTGACTCGCCTTCACCTTGAACACAGGAATCCAAATCCATAATTGACATAGGCTGCTTGCATGTGTCTTTAAATTTTTGGATAAGTCGCCTTTTCAACTCCGCCCATGACCCAATGGAAATAGCGGGCAAGCTTTTCAACCAAGTACGAGTCGGCCCGTCCAACATCATGGTGAAATACTTAGCACATCATGCAGCATCAGTGACATCCAGCATCTCCATAGCCATCTCATAACTCTCAATCCAAGCCTCTGGGGGCTGATCCGCCATATAGTTAGGCACCTTACGGGGGCCCTTGAAATCCTTAGGCAAGCGCTCATTGCGTAGAGCCGACACTAAACATGGCACACCCAAGGTTCTAGAGGTCACTCCTGCCTCCATGGGCACTGACTGATAAACTGGAGATTGTTGTTGAGCCACCAACTGAGCCGCCAGCTCCGCCTCATGTCGCGCTCTACCCTGGTCTACCAAAGCCTGAGCATAATTACCAGCGCGCGGCAGGTCAGGCCTACGAGGCTGATTGCGGTGCCGTTCACTGCTTGACATGGTTGGCTCATCAATATGCCTGCTATAACTCCTGCTTGGGCATGGTGTTGAGTGGATACAATCACGACTATACGAATAAGCCGCCTATTGGGCTATAGCCACCTGAAGAAGTTCTCTGGCTCTCCGTATTTCCATTGCCGCTGGCGACTCATCCTGAGCTGGGAGAGCCGCCAGCCGAGTAGCCGCAGCTATCATGTTATCCAAGGGGTTAGAAAAATGCCCCGGGGGCGTCGGAACATGCTGAGGGGTCAAGTTCAAATGTGTGTGTGTGTGGGGGGGGGGGTCTGTAGCACATGGCTGAACCGGTTGTCCAGCCGCCGGCGCCTCAACGGCCCGATCCACACCAGGTGGGTTACTGGTTCCTGCCTCAGGCGTGTTGACAAGGTTCCTCGCATCATAAGTCGGGGCAGCCAGCTCACATGCCTTCTGTTAAAGACAACGTTTGACGCGTCCTGGTGCAGGCTTAAGTGGAAGCTCTCTGCCTGAAGCCGTTCCACCTCCCTCTGCAAGGCGGCTCGCTCAGTTGCCATCTGGGTGTTCTTCGTGTTCAGCTCCTCGGCTTGGGTTATCTCAGCTCGTAATTTTGCGATATCCGCGTTATGCTGAGTTTGATTCACCGGGTTAACCTCCGCTGTCAACAACGTTGCCAAGGCATCCAATAGATCGGACAAAACTTGAGCCGACGGGCGCACAGGGCCTCCTCCCCGGCAGCCGTCGCTGTTGCTGACCCGAAGATCATTGCTACTGCAGTCGAAGAATCCTGCCCTGGTTGTGTACCGGCCATGAAGATCGCAACCCAGTGTGGCGGCTCGTAGGGGTCCGGAATACTGTCACCATCGGCACAGCCCCCAAGCCCACCATCCTGAACCTGATAGATGGAGTTGGTCTCACCAGTGGAGGACTCGTCGCCTGAGTAGACAACCGTCTGACCACCAGATTCAGACCCTCCTTCCAACTCCGCTCCATGAATGAAACCAACAAAAACATGCTTCGGGGCAGCTTGAACATTGGCGGGTCGCGCGCGCCGAGCCGACTCGATGATGTCGGTGCAGATGTCCGACTCAGCTTCCGATTCACCAATCTTGCCGATGAAGACGTGGATTCTGCCAAAGGGGACCCGGTACCCATACTTGATTGAGCCGGCCTCGGGGCCCTAGCCCTCGTCATTGATGTAGAGCTTGCCGCGATGACTCTTGGTCATCCGGCCTACAACATATCCCTTGAGCCCTGCGAAGCTGCCCTTCAAGAACTCGAAACCTCCGTGTGCTGGCCCCATGGTGGGCGCCAACTGTCGTGGAATTGTCATGGCAGATGCCCTAGCATGAGGACTTAGTTGTAGAGCCATCATGACGTAGTTAGCTTGAAGGGGTTAAACATGACAAGGGACAAATAGAGTTTATACTAGTTTGGCCCCTCTCGGTGGAGTTAAAGGCCTACTCCAGTTTAGGGTTGTATTGCTTGGGTTTCGATTACCAGGGAGCGAATACGCTTGACCTAGTTTTCGATCTCCTCTTTCTTGCCCTAAACCGCCGCCGGGTCACCCCTTTATATACATAGGCTGATGCCCGGCAGCTTACAGAGTCCCGACCGGCTCATACACAACGTGTCCGGCTCGGTGATAGAATCTACACTTTCCTTAACATACATGTTAACATATGACAGTTTACACCCATGGGCCTCAAGTCTCCTCCGGGTCTTGGGCCTTTAGTAAACTTGCTTCGTGACGGCCATCTTCAACATCTTCATGGGCCTTCTGGTTATGAACCGCCAGTGGTATGACCCGGCCCCTCCTGGGAGGGTTATACCCAATAGTTATATCCCCAACAAGAATGAAATACATCGTCGGTTTGAGAAGTATGTGATAAGCAAGATCTCCCCCTAAATTTGTGCATTATTTAAAATTTGCTTTTGAATGCAAATGCACAATCGATTAGGATCATGGGTTACTCTTTCATGTCACATACATCTTGGTGGAGCAATCAAAATGATAGAAAGTGGAATATGCACTTATCACCAAGGCAAAGTGTGAAAGATCATACATAAGAGATAGAGAATATCATCCTCCAAGCACAAACATTAAGTATGATATGATCAAACACATGACCATACAAGTATCTCACACACATAACCATAAAGTATCATCCAAGCAAGCAAGCAAATAAGTAGCAATAAGAGCCAAAAATAAGCAAATCTCTCTCTCTCTCAGCCTATGATCTATACACTTTCTAACCCTTTGGCAACAAGTTACCAAAAAGCTTGAAAATGCATAGTGCTATGCGGCTCTCTAAGCTTGATCTTTGGGAGGAGGCGTTGAGAGGACTCCAAGGACGAATGCATCTGTTGAAGTTGTTGGAGCTGGTGGAGTTGCAACCGGAGGGGCAACTGAAGCTGTGGCTGCAGGTGCTGACGTGGTAGCTCTTGTGTCGGTCACAAGCACTGCTGCAGATCTTTGTGCCCTAGGCACTCTCTGGAAAGCATCTGTGGCAGCTTTCCCTTTCCTCTCTTCAGCTTCTTCTTGGAGTTGCTCAACAACTATTTGCATTTCTGTCACCTTCAAGTCAAGATCATAGAACTTTGTTTCAATGATCCTCTCCAGGCTCTCTTAATTCTGAGTCAGGGTGGCCAATCCTTTCTCAATCCTCAAAGTGGCTTGAATAAGATATCCAAGTTGATCTTGCTTTGACTTGAGTAAATCCTTTGTCAGGTATCTCCTTGTACATGTTGGCCATGGAGTTGTGGTCTTTCTTGCGCTCAGCATAGACATCAATATCTTTCTCAGCTTCTTCAGGGGCATTAATGAGCTTGGCCCACTTAGCAATACAAGACTAGTACCTAGTACCTTCAAACATCCAAACAATCTTGCCATCTGGGTAGAAGTGAGCTATTGAATAGAACTGTATAATAAGCTCATCATTCCACTTGGTCAATTTCTGACCCACAAAGGTGTCAACTCCATTGAGTCTGAAGCTCTCATGTACTCCATGAAAATGATCTTCATTGGCATCAATATATTTCCAGTCCACCCACTTCATGTCAGACACAATGGGCTTCTTATCTAGGAGCACAGTTTCATAAAAGTCCTGTTGTTCGTTAGTGTGAAATCTGTAGTCCACAGCAGTTCTTCTCCTCACAGCATAAGGATCTGCTTGTCTCCACAATCTGAGACCTGCATCCTTTCTCTCCTTCATATTCTCAGCCACTGGATGATTATCATCATGATCAGGAAATTTTGGCTTCAACTTTCTGAGCACTTGGGCTTCCTCTTCTTCTTCAATCTCAGGCACTGGGGCCTTGTTCTTTTTTACAGCAGGAATGTTTCTAGTGCTTCTCTTTGGTGCAGACTTGGAATCTTGAGCTGGACCTTTGGGGGCAGTCTTGGTCTTTGATGGAGTAGCCCCAGACTTGATGGCATTCCCCATCAGCTTTTGAGACTTGGCAAGATGTGTATTTTGCTCTTCCTCCTCTTCTTCTTCAGAATCTCTCACCATAGATGGCTTTCCAATCACTCTGGCAATGGTTTTTCTGACCCTTTCCTTTCTTTTCTTTCCATCAGCATCTTCTCGTGCCTCAAGAGTAAACTCCATAGTTTCTTGTGTTGATGCTCTGGCTATTGACATGGGAATACTTCTGGTAGGAGCTTTCTTCTTCATGCCAGGCTTGGTGCAGGCAGCAGCACCATATTCCTTCTTGAGCACTTTCTTCTTTGAGGTCACCTCCTCAACTTCAAAGTACTCATCCTCTGAATCTGAGGTTTTCTTCTTCCTCTACCTTGTTGTTGCCTTAGGCAGGTTCCTGGGAGTGCTTCTGCTCCCCTCATCATAGCAGTCAGAGGGACTAGTGCCCTCACTCATGTTGAGTTGTTCCTCAGACTTGTTCTGGCTATCACTCTGATCTGACATGGCTGACACTGCAAGCTGACCCTGTGAATAGTTATAGACGAGGTAGAGTGGATGAGCATCACAGAGTGTAGAGTTTTTGCAAAACAATTGAGCCAAAAACTTAGTTTTAGTTTTCTACAGAAAGCATTTCAGAGCTACCGATTTGTAAACTCGGTGACACTGAAGCAACAATCTGTGTCTAAACTAGTGATCTCGGTCAAACCGAGGCATAGTTTGGTGACACCGATATTGCTAGGGTTTCATAGAGTTTTGAACTCGGTGACACCGATTTGTAAGTTTCGATCAGACCGAAAATCACAAGTGCAATGGCCTAAGCCAAATCGATGAGACCGATTTCTACAACTCGGTCGGTCCAAGATGAGTTCGGCGGAAACCTGACCCTAAATTTTCAAATCAAATCTAGACTAAAGGATGTTTTCACCGGATAGGATGATCTCAAACTTGTCAAGAACCATGGCATTGTCTCTGTGCTAAGAATTAGAGGTAGAAAACACAGAGGGTCAAACTCATACCCTAATTTGATGATGAGCTCGCTACGGCGGCAATAGTGGTGGAGATTTCCGTTGATGGTGACGGAGTCCAGTAGCGGGAGGTCGCTGGCGACGAGGAGACGATCCAGAGACCTGAGTCGGCAGAGCAGGATACGCGCGGGCGAAGGGTTTTCAGAGGAATTTCCAAATTTTGGCCCGTGGGTATATATATCCCGATCCTGTCGGTGTGACCGAGTGGAACGACTCGGTGGCACCGAGATGCAAAATCGCAAGCTGTTACTGCAACTCGGTGTGACCGAATTGCTCAAATCGGTTCCACCGAGATTGAAAACCTAGATCAACTCAATGAACTCGGTTTGACCGAAAGGAATGAATCGGTCAGACCGAAATGCATAGAGAGGTTTTGTAAGTTTAAGTCTATGACGAAAAGGTGACTCCGAGTGCTCCTCACCCAGAGGGTTCGAATTTGACTTGATCAAACTTTGTGATCTAGCATGAATAGAGTTTGAGACGAGAAAAGCATATATAGCTAGAGGGAGTTCTTAGGCATTCTTGTCCATCCATTTGTCAAAAGAATAAGATCCAAACAATCAAAGCAACAAATGGATGTCCTTGAATGAGAAAAATATGCAATCAACATGCTCACACAATAAAATGGCAAATGAAATATGTGGCAAAGCATGCACAACCACTCTAGCCTCTATCAAGCAATTGGCGATGACTAGGTCATCTATATATGAGTATATTGAGTTAGGAGTCAAATGAGAACATTTGATCATAGGTCATACTCATCATTTAAGCACAAGTGGAGTTACCACTTTTACATAAAGCATTGTTGTGTTCACACCATTAGAGTTGCTTTAGCCCAATTCTTAGAGTAAAGCTCCCCCTAGATGTGATATCCCCCCTAAGAGGGATGAACTAACCTTTGGGTTTTGTCGATGATGACTTCATGTAGGTGTCGAAGATGTGGATGCTCATTGTTGATGTAGATCATTTGGAGCAATCGGTTGGAGTGAGTTGCACTTTCAATACCTACATGGGTTAGTCCCACAAGGAACACACAAGGATATCCATAGACATAGAGTGAAGCACACACAAGATGATGTCCATGAAAGCATTAGATTACCTTGTCCCTTGTCTTACCAACAAGAGGGTTTGTGACTACTTGAACTAGTGCAAGATGTGGAAATTGTTTGCACTTGTCCTTGCCAAAATGAAATGAGTGAAGAATGTTGGCGGAGTCACCCTCAAGAACTCTCTAGTTCTTCTTCTTCGGGATCCACATCATCTTGATGGGAATCCTTGGGGTTGTAGATGCACTTGATGAAGTAGAACTTGATGTAGACTTGGGAACCCACTTGACCAAGGCCTTTGGAGCATCTTCAAATGCATCAATCTCCTCTTGAAGCTTGTCCTTTCCTTTTAGCTTGTGGTCTTGTGGTGGAAGATCATCTTGAGCTTGTGTCCCCTTGAAGGAAGTAGGAACAAACTTCATCTTGGGGTATTGATCTTCTTCCCACTCAACTCCATTGGCATTGAACTTTCGTTCAAAACCAACACATTGATTCTTCCGGTGCCTTCCTTGCTTGCGTACAATTTCCTCAAATTGTTTACTTCCGGCAAGGCTCTTGTAAACACCTTTATCTGTAATTCCCTTCAATAAGCTATTTTCTTGCTCAAGTGTAATTTGGCTAAGAGAATCATTAGTGGAATCAAGAGAACTACTAGAAGCAACAGTATTGGATTTAGCATGATTATTGTTACTACTAGAAGAAGAATCTTTCTTACTCTTGTTGCTAGATTTTACTTGTGGCATGTAAGTAGACAAGAGTAAATGCTTGGCAATGTAAGAAGAACTTTTCTTCCGAAGATCATCATTGATGGCTTTTAAGAACTCATGTTCTTGCTCAAGATTGAGCTTTTTAAAGCATAGCTTCTCATGAGTTTTTAAAAGTTCTCGATGATCTTCTAAAGTAGTTTCATGAGCTAACTTAAGAGTGTTTAGTTATTTAGTTAGACGCTCAATCTCCTTCTTATCATTGTCATTCGTTTCATCTTGATTAGCATGATTAATAGCAATTTCATCATAGTATTCATCACTAGAGTTGTCAACAAGTAAATCATCATCACCTAGCAAATCATCTTCATCACTATTGAAATCAACATACTCGGGGTGTGATACCTTGGGGCCTTTAGCCATGAAGTATCTTCCAATTCCTTCATTTGGTGACTCAAATATTTCATAGGAGTTGGTTGACACAAGTGCTAGACCAGCAACACCTTCATCTTGAGTATATTCGGACTCGGAGTGATAACTTCTCTCGGAGTGGTGGTCGGAGTCGGAACCGGATACCCATTCACCAACATGAGCTTGATGTCTTCATTTTGTGTAGCTCCTTGATGACTTGTCCTTCCTTTCTGAATCCTTGCTTCTGCGAGAGGTTCTTCATTCATAGCGATCATCTCTACTCCTTCTCTCTCTAGGAGGTGATTCTTCCCTTTTGCTTCTCCTTTTAGGTGAGTCTTCACTTCTTCTGTAGGGAGCTGTACACTCATTGGAGTAGTGTCCGAGTCTTCCACAATTGTAGCAATTTCGCTCACAACTAGAAGATCTTTTGTCATTGTAGGACCTTGACTTGGAACTCCTTTCCTTGCTTCTACTCTTGTAGAACTTGTTGAAATTCTTCACCATTAAGCTCAATTCTTCATTGAAGGCTTGTTTCTCACTTGATGATCTAGGAGCATCACATGAGGCTTTGTAAGCACCACTAGACTTGTTGTGAAGTTCTTCTTTATCCTTGAGTGACATCTCATGAGCAACAATTCTTCCAATGACTTCGGTTGGCTTGAGATCTTTGTAAGTTGGCATCATTTGGATCAAAGTGCACACGATATCATATTTTCCATTCAAGTCTCTTAGGATCTTCCTGATGATGAATTTGTCGGTCATCTCTTCACTTCCTAAGCCGGCACTCTCATTTGTGATGAGAGCAAGCCTAGAGTAGATTTCAGCGACACCTTCACCATCCTTCATTTTAAACTTGTCAAGCTAACTTTGAAGCAGATCTAACTTGGATTCCTTGATGAAGTCGGTACCTTCATGCATATCGATCAAAATATCCCAAAATTCCTTTGCATTCTCAAGACGGCTGATTTTGTTGAATTCTTCAGGGTACAATCAGTTGAAGACTATATTGCAAGCTTGAACATTGTATTGCAACATCTTCAATTCTTCCACGGTAACTTCACGATTTGGTTCTCTCCCATCGAAGAATTCACCTTGCAAACCAATACACACAATGGCCCAAACGGCGGGGTTATGTCCAAGAATATGCCATTTCATCTTATGTTTCCAACTAGAAAAATTAGTACCATCAAAGTAAGGACCTCTACGGTGGTAATTTCCCTCGCTAGACACCATACTCTCCTAGGTTGTGAAACCAAGGCTATGATCACCAAAGCTATGGATATCAAGGCAAATGGAGACCAAATCTCTGATACTACTTGTAGGATCGAAAGTATGTCTACAAGGGGGTGATTAGACTACTTGACCAAATAAAAACCTAGCCTTTTCCAATTTTAAGTCTTGGCGGATTTTAGCAACTTAGCACTACTCAAGCAATCAACCTAAACATGCAAATCTAAGAGTATAGCAGTGGAATGTAAATCATTGCATATGAAGGTAAAGGGGAGGAGTTTGGAGGGAGCAAACGCAATGTAGACATGGAGATTTTTGGCATGGTTCCGATAGGTGGTGCCATCGTACATCCACGCTGATCGAGACTTCAACCCATGAACGGGAACGACTGCGCAAGTCCACGGACGGCTCCACCAACGAAGGGTCCACGAAGAAGCAACCTTGTCTATCCCATCATGGCCATCGCCCACGAAGGACTTGCCTCACTTGGGTAGATCTTCACAAAGTAGGCGATCTCCTTGCCCTTACAAACTCCTTGGTTCAACTCCACAATCTTGACGGAGGCTCCCAAGTGAAACCTAACCAATCTAGGAGACACCACTCTCCAAAAGGTAATAGATGGTGTGTTGATGATGAACTCCTTGCTCTTGTGCTTCAAATGATAGTCTCCCCAACACTCAACTCTCTCTCATAGATTTGGCTATGGTGGAAAGATGATTTGAGTGGAAAGCAACTTGGGGTAGGCTAGAGATCAAGATTCTTGTGGTTGGATTGGAATGTATTGGTCTCAACACATGAGTAGGTGGCACTCTCTCAGTAAATGAATGCTGGAAGTGTAGGCACGTTCTGATGGCTCTCTCCACAAATGAAGAGTGGGTGGAGGGGTATATATAGCCTCCACACAAAATCTAATGAAAGTGCGTTATATCGACTAGAGGGGGGGGGTGAATAGGCGATTTTTATGAATTCTTCACTGAGGAATTTGCTGGTGAGGAAATTCCTTAGCGAAGAACTACTTGCAGCGGAATGAGTACTTAGAAGTAAGCATAACAGGATACAAACATAGTCATCATGATGAAATGAAGACTAGCATAGAGTACGGAAAGCGTAAACACAGGATAACAAGATGAAGACCAACGGACTGAAGAAATTGAACTGAGGAATTTGTGAAAGTCTTCAGTCAAAGTCTTCAAATACAGATATGAACAACACACAACACAGTAATGAGGAAATGAAAGAGTTGAGGAGATAGAACCAGTTAGTTGGTGAAGACAATGATTTGGTAAACCAGTTCCAACTGCTGTCTCAGTTGTACGTCTGGTTGGAGCGGCTGAGTATTTAAACTCGAGGACACACAGTCCCGGACACCCAGTCTCTGAGCCGCAACTCAGGACACCCAGTCCTCACCGTATTCTCCTTGAACTAAGACCACGCAGGCCTCATCCAATCACTCGTGGTAAGTCTTCAGGTGACTTCCAAACCTTCACAGACTTGGTCACTCGGCGATCCACAATTCCTCTTGGATGCTCTAGACCTTGACGCCTAACCGTTTGGAAGAAGCACAGTCTTCAAAGGTAATAAGCGTCGGATCCACGCAGGATCAATTTCTTCAGTGATGCTCAATCACTTTGGGTTTGTGGGGGTTTAGTTTTGGGATTTTCCTCACTTGATGATTTTCGCTCAAAGTCCTCGGAGGATGGGTTGCTCTCAGATGACAAGTGTCAAGTTCTCTCGGAGCAGCCAACCAACTAGTGGTTGTAGGGGGCGGCTATTTATAGCCTAGGGAGCAGCCCGACATGATAAGACATAAATGCCCTTCAATGATATGACCGTTAGGTGGATAAGATATTTTGGACAGCCGGCGCGCAGCACAACAACGGTCGGAAATTTGACTCTCAAATTCCTCAGGGCTATCATGTTCCTCACTGTGTAGGCAATTCGCACTGGCGAATTCCTAACTCCTTAGTCAGAACAAAGTCCTCAGTGACCAGAAGAACTGCGTCTCTGTCACTGAAGAAATTGACTGAACTGTATGAGATTTCCAATGGCTTCACTCAAAGGGATTGGTAGGTGTAGGATTTTGAGTTGAGCATCACATGGAAATTTTTCCTTAGTATTTCCTCGATCCCCTTTAACAGTACGGTGTTTCCTATGACTCAAGAAAGATAAAATGAAACTAAGAAAACAAAAGTCTTCACGCTTCATGTTCCTCAAGTAAATACCAAGTCTTCAGGGTCACACCATTTTCTTCACTTTCAAAGTCTTCAGAAAGTCTTCAGAATATCAAAGTCTTCAGTCGAAGAACTTCATTTTTAGGGGTCGACTTACTCTGTAAATATCAAACTCCTCATAGACTTATAGACCTGTGTACACTTACAAATGCATCAGTTACTTAACCTATAAGTCTTCAATACACCCAAATCACTAAGGGGCACTAGATGCACTTACAATCTCCCCCTTTTTGGTGATTGATGACAACATAGGTTAAGTTTTCAACGGGGATAAACATATGAAGTGTAAATATTAATATTGAGGAATTTGATTGCAAGATATAGAAGAACTCCCCCTGAATATGTGCATAGTGAGGAATTTGCTTTTGAGGCAATGCACATTTGAAGAATCGAATCATGGAGCTCTCCCCCTATATCTTGTAATTCATACACGCATTTGATATATAATATGAAGAATTTGAAATGCATGATGAAATATGGTGCCTGATGAGATTCAGCATGCGTGCAATAATATTAACGAGGAATAAGCATGCAGAATAGCACATCAAAAGTATCAGAGCTCAGTGCATAAACAACATCAGAGCACGACCAAAAGTATCAAGGCACCATCGGATTTAAGATTACAACTCGATCCAATAAAAGTTTCGGAAGAACGAGAGTTGTAACTTAACAAAATGCCCATAATATAAACCCGCTTGAAGATTAACTCAGATTTCTCCCCCTTTGTCATCAAATGAACAAAAGGATCGAAACTGAGGACTAACGCCCCTGAAGAATTTCAAGTTGATGGAGGAGCGCCAGCGTTGTCAGGGTTTTTTGTTGAAGTAGGGCCTGCCGCAGTGTCGTTCAAATCTTCATGTTCATCAGTTTCACGCGATGAAGAATAAGAACTGGCCACCAGATCAGGAACTTTGACTCTCTTGAATTTCTTCGGAGGTGGTGCAGACCAGTCAAATGCTTCCTGGAGACCCATAGTCTTTAGTTCTTCCGCGGAATATACATGAGTGAGAACAGCCCAGGTGCGGTTGAGGGTTTCATGAAGGTGATACTGATTTTTCTTCACTGCATTATGTGTTGAGATCATGTTGTGTAGAATTGCAGCAAATTGACGCTTCACCCATTTGTGATTGCGATCAACCTTCTGATGAAGACTGAGGAGTAACTCACGGTCAGTCATCACCCTTGGTGCTGTGGCTTGAGGATTTTGCTTAGCTGAGGCATTTGCGGCAGTGTCATGTGTTGCAGAATCGTCATTGGTGGAGTAAGATGTAGCTAGACGGAATTGACCATCCAATGGACGAGTGCCTTCATCGATCACAGCAGCTGCCTTGCCCTTATCATCAGATGATGAAATTGCTCGCTTGAGGACTTCAATGGGCGGCAAGTAGCTACCATGGTTCAGAGTGTCAGCCTTGTAATTCAGTGAAGATCTTGCCCTTATGAATCTCATAATCCAAGGCGCATATGGCTTCAGCTCAAAAGGTGACAGTGCAACATTAGCCAGAGTCCTCATGAAGAAATCATGGAAGTTGACGGGAACGCCATGAATGATGTTGAAAAGCATGTTCTTCATGATGCCAATGACATCTTCATCATTTGAGTCGTGGCCTTTGATAGGACTCATTGTCTTTGTCAGGATTCGATAGACAGTCCGAGGCACATACAGCAATTCCTTGACGAGGAATTTGGTTCGAGGGGCCTGCCCTGGCTTCAAAGGCTTCATGAGCACTTGCATATAATGATCAGTCAGTTCGCGGTCATTGTAGATGCAACGTGCACTGTCATGGGGAGGATCAAGAGGAAGGACACGAAGCAATTCAGTTGCTGGTGCCTTATAGTGAGTGTTTTCTGTCATCCAATCCAGCACCCATGAATTGACATCTTCAGCATCTCCAGTGATATGCAAAGTGGCATAGAACTCGAGAATGAGTTCTTCATTCCAATCACAGATATCAGTGCAGAAATTCAGTAGTCCTGCATCATGAATAACTCGGAGAACTGGCTCGAAGCACGGCAGAGATTCCATATCCACATGAGGAATATGCTCATGATCGAAGATTTTGTCCTTGTCAAAGAGCACTGAGGAATAGAAGTTGGCTTGAGTAGCAGTCCAGAAACGTCTTTTCCTTATGCGAGCAGAGTCATATGGATTGTAGTCAGTGAAGAACACATGCTCAGAAAAGAAGTCTTCAGCCTTGAATTTTTGCTTGCTCGAGAACGGATTCTTCGGTTTGGGCAGAGGAGTGTCAGTGATTTGCAGCACAACCTCAGGAATCGCGATCTCAGGTGCTTCAGGCTGAGGAATTTCTGGTTCCTCTTCTTGTGCAGGTTGGGGATCAGCGGCAGGTTCTTCAGCACTAGCGGCTGGAATTTCTTCATGAACAGACGATGTGGGATGAGTTTCTTCAGAGCCCATTTGAACAGTTGTAGCCGGGGACTGAGGAATTTGTTGAATAGGAGTGAAGAGAGGAGTATTTGGATGCTGACTTTCCCAAAAGTCATCGTTCATCACTGGTGTAGTGCATCCAATATCCACGTCTTCATCTTCTGTTTCAATTTCCTCAACACCAGCCTCTTCAGCTGTGAACTGAGGCATGGGTGAGGAAACGACTGGCGTTGAAGGGAATGCTTCCACTTCAATTTCTTCATCAAACTGTTCTGAGGTAGCAATAGAATGATTTTCTTCATCAGATCCGCTTGGGATCTTGTAGTCTTCTCCATAAGGAACAATTTCCTTAGACGACATGGAGGAAATGGGAACGGCATCAAAAGGATTTTCAAGCGAGCTGGTCATTTGCTTCATTTTCTTCGCAGCCGAAGAATTTGACGCAGCCGATGCCTTCCTCTTCTTCACTGTAGCTCGCTCTGCAGCCTTGGTCTTCTTCACTTCATAAGCAGAAGGAAGAATTGGAGTTGGTGTTGGCGCAGAAGGAGCTGAGGACTGTGGTTCAGTTTCTTCAGGCGCAACAGGTGTAGTTGCCCTGATCTCTTCAGTTTCTTCAGGCGCACCACTAGTGGATGCCCTGGGAATTTCTTCAGCGACTGGAATTGAGTCATCAGCCCTGGAACTTGTATTCTCATTAGCAGGCTGAAAGTCATCAGTAGTGCCGGCATGTTCTTCAGCAGGCTGAGCAGAGTCTGCAGCCTGAGGATTTTCTTGTTGCGATGGGGCTGCAACAGTTGTCATTTTCTTCGTCAAATTGACGAATCTCACTTTGGCTCCTTGCCAATCAGCATTGTATGCATCGAAATCTTTGCTGAGGGCTTGAATCTCAGATTGAGCCTTGAGAAGTTCTTTAGGTGACAGTCTGACAATGTTCTTCTTCAGAAGCTTCTCCTTTCTGTCTTGTGTTCTCTTTATCTCACGAGCCTTTTCAAATTTCCATTTCTCTTCAGCGATGAAATGGGTCAGCATATGACTTTGACCAGGAGTCAGAGGCAGGTCAGGCATTGGAGTGCTTGGATCCTGATGCCATAAGTCGATGAAGTCAAGGATCTTCTTCGGATCCAAAAGCAGAGGCACATTTGTTCCTTTGGCTCTAGCAGCCTTTGTTAGTCTGTCTCTGATGATTTCTGCAAGTTCTTCATCAGAAGCCTCGTCATCAGAGGGTACTTGGAAAGCAACCTATTTCTTTCTTGGACTTGGCCGAGGACCGCGTCCAGCTGTTGCTTTTTTCTTCAGCAGAGTGGGGCCAGATGAGGACATTGGTGCAGCTGAGGAACTTGCTGAGACACCAGAAGCAATAGATAAACCCTGAGTCCTTTAACATGTAGCCAGATGCACAGGAGTTGAGGACTTGGAGGGAGCTGCTGAGGACTTTGGTGGAGCAGCAGTAGTCTGAGGAATTTGCCGTGAGGGCGCGGCTGAGGAACTTGGCCGTGAGGGCAATGACGGTGAAGCACTCGGCTTGCGAGCAGGCTTTTTCGGCATTGATTTCCTCGGCTTGACCGAGGTCTTAGCGGCAGCAGTAGCAGCAGAATCCTCATTGAATTTCCTCACTGCCTCCTTGGCTTGTCTTGCCAGTTTTTCTTGACGCCTAGACCATTCTTCAGGAAAGTCTTCACCACGCTTGATGCTGGTGGGATCAGCAACTTGGCCAGGTGCCAATGGAGCTCTTGGGCATGGAGGGTTTAAGGCGAATTTCTTCATGTACTTGGGAGTAACATAGCGATATTCCCTCCATTCTCGTGCCCATCTTCGTTCTATCCTCTGAATGCGCACTTTGCGCTGATTCTTGTTTTCTTTGCCAAACTTGGCTTCATCAGGTGTGCAATAATCCTTGTATATTTCATCAGGGATTTCGAAAGCAGTCATAACCTCCGGTTTCTTTCCTCCTTTCTGCGGTCTCTTGCCTTCTGCCATTTTCTTCAGATGAGGAATTTGAACAATAGAACACTCTGAAGAAGTATGCAGTTTTTCTTTGAGGAACGCTGCAAATGAGTTAAGTTGATGAGAACCTAGTGATTCATCAGCGGACATGAGTACCTGTGAACAGAGTTGTAGGTGCGAGGAATTTGGAGAGGTCATATGCGTTCTCAGAAGATTTTTCGAAAAAGACAAGTTTTGAGGAATTTGACCAGTTGAGCCTTAAGGAATTTCACTAAGCGTTCTTGTCTTAGGTTCCAGAGTTGTACAGATCGAAAATCCGCACAATTGAGGAATCTTGAAGAAATGAGTGCTTAGAGAGATGAATCAAGAGCATACAGTGTGTGAGGTGTTCATATGTGAAGATTTGAAGAATAAAACACCTTTGAAGATTTTCAGAAAAGTTTGAGAATCAAAGCGAGTAATAAAAGTGACTTTTAATTACCCGAACTGAAGAACACGACGAACAGAGATGAACCATGGTGAAGTTCGTCAAGTTGGATCTCCCACGCCCTAACTTGGCAGAGGAAGACAGCTACGGCGGCGGCGGAGTGAAGATTTCCGCAGCCGGCGCGAGTACGACGGCGACGAGGTCGAGGCAGTGAAGCTCTTCCTCACCGACGTCTATGGAGTAGCGGCGGTGCTAGGGTTTGAGGAGAGCTCGAGCGAGAGACAGCGACCGAGCGGAGTAAATGAAGTAAGGAAGGGGAGAGGGGTATTTATAGCCACGGTAAAAACTGTTCGCCCGAAGATTTTGGGACGAACATGCCCCTGCCCTTTCTTCTTCACGCGACATGTGTCACCCACGTACTGTGCAGATGAGATCGTGTAAGATCGTGGGTGAATATAATAATGCATCGTGGGATGCGGAACGGTTTGAGCGGTAAAACACAAAATCTGAATAAGATTTGTTTTAAAAATTTCGTTCGCAATTTCTTCAGCTGACAGGACACAGTGAAGACTTTGAACGAGTTTCAATCAGAAGGCACATGAAGAATTTGTGAATATATTGGGTTGAGTATAGCATAGAGGGGGAAGGGTCCGATCACATTCACTTAGCAGAAATCACAACTTGAAGAAATAGCAATAAGTGAATGCTGTAGAGGACATAAACTCACATACATATATATAGCCAATGAAGAAAAACGACGGAGACAGTGAAGATTTTGCAAAGTTGAAGAATTTGAAAGATTGAAGAATTTCAAAAATGAGGAAAAACTCAAATTGAAGATTTTCAACTTTTGTGGTGGCATGACCCACCATATAAGAATGATGATTTCAGACACCGCATACAATTGTCGTAGGGTTCTGAGAATCAAATTCTTCATTAATTTCGTCACACTTAGAGTGTTATTCTTCATTGATTGAAGAAAAACGTTTCTTTATGTGTTGCACATCTAAGTCATCAATTCTGCATAAGGGTTAGGATGTCTGTCCTTTTCAAAGAACATTCAAAGATTCTAAGATATTTAGCTCACACCGCAACTTGCTAAATCTCTTCTCATCCAAGGGCTTAGTGAAGATATCAGCTAGCTGTTCTTCAGTCTTCACATGTTCAATGGAGATGTCGCCCTTCAACACATGATCACGAAGAAAATGATGACGAATCTGGATGTGCTTAGTCTTCGAGTGCTGAACTGGGTTGTGAGCAATTTTGATGGCACTCTCATTGTCGCAGAGGAGAGGCACATTCTTCACGTTGACGCCATAGTCCTTGAGGGTTTGCATCATCCAAAGCAGTTGAGCACAGCATGAGCCAGCATCAATGTATTCAGCTTCAGCAGTAGACAGTGATACGCAGTTCTGTTTCTTCGAGGACCAACAGACCAAAGATCGTCTGAGGAAATGACAAGTGCCAGATGTTGACTTGCGGTCCACACGATCACCAGCATAGTCAGAGTCAGAATATCCAATGAGATCAAAAGCAGAGCCCTTGGGGTACCATAATCCCAGTGTTGGTGTGTGAGCTAGATATCAAAGAATATGCTTCACAGCCTTATGGTGTGATTCCTTCGGTGCAGCTTGAAATCGGGCACACATGCAAACACTAAGCATTATATCTGGCCTAGATGCACATAAGTACAATAAAGAACCAATCATGGAGCGGTATACCTTGTGATCGAAGTCAATACCATTTTCATCAGTGCATAGATGGCCATTTGTGGGCATAGGAATTTTGACGCCTTTGCAATCTTGCATGCCGAATTTCCTCAGTACATCTTTGAGGTATTTCTCCTGAGATATGAATATGCCATTGCGCTGCTGACGAATTTGAAGACCTAAGAAGAATTTCAATTCTCCCATCATAGACATTTGATATTCTTCACTCATCATATAGGCAAATTCATCACTATAACGTTGGTTAGTACAGCCAAAGATAATATCATCAACATATATTTGGCACACAAACAGTTCACCATCATATGATTTAGTAAAAAGAGTAGGGTCGAGTGAACCGGGTGTGAAGCCATTCTTTACGAAGAATTCCTTCAATGTATCATACCACGCCCGAGGGGCTTGCTTGAGGCCATAGAGGGCCTTATTGAGTCTGAAGACTTTGTCAGGATTCTTGGGATCTTCAAAACCTGGGGGTTGAGCAACATATACTTCTTCCTCAAGCTTACCATTGAGGAATGCGCTTTTCACATCCATTTGATATAAGATGATAACATGATGGTTAGCATAGGCAAGTAAAATGCGAATAGCCTCAAGTCTAGAAACAGGTGCAAAAGTTTCATCGAAATTAATTCCTTCAACCTGTGTGTAGCCTTGAGCTACTAGTCGTGCCTTATTCCTCACCACAAGGCCATTTTCATCTTGCTTGTTGCGGTAGATCCACTTTGTGCCAATGATATTATGCTTGCGAGGATCTGGGCGATTGACCAATTCCCAGACATTGTTCAGTTCGAACTGATGTAATTCTTCTTGCATAGCCTGAATCCACTCCGGCTCCAGAAATGCTTCATCTACCTTAGTGGGCTCTGTGATAGAGACAAAAGCATAGTGCCCACAAAAGTTAGATAAATGTGATGCTTTTGAGCGGGTGAGAGGACCTGGTGCGCTAATGTCATCGATGATCTTCTCCACTTGCACTTCTTTTGCAACGCGTGGATGAGTTGGTTGTCGCTGAGGATTTTGATCAGCATTTTCTTCAGCACCATTTTCCTCATCATGTTCTTCAGGTGCATCAGCTCGACGTTCTTCACGAACAGGAATGAATTCTTCAGCAGATTCTTCAGTAGGAATGACATCCTCAGTTGCCTTGAGCTTGATAGCATCCTCAGGTGCTGGTTCATCTAACATAGAAGGTAGGTGCTCTCTTTGCGAGCCATTAGTTTCATCGAATCGCACATCTACAGTGTCAACAATCTTGTGAAGAACAATGTTGAAGACTCTGTAGGTGTGCGAGTCCTTTCCGTAACCAAGCATAAAACCTTCATGTGCTTTTGGTGCAAATTTAGAGTTGTGGTGAGGATCTCTAATCCAACATCTAGCACCGAAGACTTTGAAATAACTCACATTGCGTTTCTTGTCAGTGAGGAGTTCATAAGCCGTTTTCTTGAAGAATTTGTGAAGATATACTCTGTTGATAATGTGGCACGCAGTATCAATTGCATCAATCCAGAAACGCTGAGGCGTTTTATATTCATCAAGCATAGTGCAAGCCATCTCAACAAGAGTTATGTTCTTGCGCTCCACGACGCCATTCTGCTGAGGAGTATAGGGAGCAGATAACTCATGAGTAATACCAAGTTCATCAAGATCGGCATCAAGACCAGAATTCTTGAACTCAGTTCCATTGTCACTTCTGATATGCTTGATCTTCACACCAAAGTTGGTTGAAGCCCTCGAGGAAAATCGTTTGAAGACTTCCTGCACTTCATGTTTGTAAGTAACAATGTGTACCCATATATATCGAGAATAATCATCAACAATGACAAAACCATATAGAGATGCATCATTAGTGACTGCTGAATAATGATTAGGTCCGAAGAGGTCCATGTGAAGCAATTCGAATGGACGGGTAGTGGTCATGATAGTCTTCGCTGGATGCTTGGCCTTGGTCATTTTTCCGGCTTCACATGCTCCGCACAAGTGATCCTTGAGGAATTTGACATTCTCAATGCCAATGACATGCTTCTTCTTCGCAAGCATGTTCAAATTCCTCATGCCTGCATGACCAAGTCGTCGATGCCATAGCCAGCCTTCTGAAGCTTTTGCAAGTAGACATACGGCTAGTTGTGGTCCTGTAGAGAAATCAACAATATACAGATCTCCTCTCCTAAAGCCTTCGAAGACTTTGGAATTGTCAGCTTCCATAATCACAACACAGCGATATTTGCCAAAGACAACAACCATATCAAGATCACAAAGCATTGAGACTGACATGAGATTGTATCCTAAGGACTCAACAAGCATGACTTTGTCCATGTGCTTGTCCTTAGAGATAGCAACCTTACCAAGACCCAATACCTGACTTTTGCCTTTGTCAGCAAAGATGATATGCTTCAGAGGTGACAGTGATAAGGGAGCATCCATCAATAGATTCTTGTCACCAGTCATGTGATTTGTACATCCACTATCGAGGACCCATTCAGTGGTTTTGGGTTGATCATCCTGCAGATGAACTAGTGTAGCTTACAATTTCATATGCTTCATCAGTGAAGAATATGATATCAAGTTCATCAGATGAATTTCATCAAGCAGTAAACAGATATAGCAGTATGAGGACGTGTGAAATGAAAGTTTATTTCATCATGATTCGCCTGCGTCCTTTCAGGCATTTTTGTCAGGTCCCCAGCAAATTCTTCAGACTATAAAGTACGTTTGGAGACCTGACCCTGCAGAAGAGATTAGTTCTTTTTCTTCACCACCCACATCTGGAGGGGTGGCAAAGAGTTCATCATCCTGCGAGCACCATGTGAGAAAGGTGGCAAAGATGCCAAACCATTTCGCTTCACATAAGAGGGGTTAGGGTAAGCATATGAATAAGCAGAGTAATTCTTCGAGGACTTATGAACATAATGGTTTGAAGAATAATGTACATATTCATAGCCCTTAGCTCTACCCTGCGAGACAGAGTTGTTAGCACGATGATAATCATATGAGGACTTTGATCCTGTTGAGGAATTTGATCCATATGAAGAATTTGGTCCATATGAAGAATTTGATCTGGGGTTCCTGTTCTTCTCAGGTGGTGTCATGAGGACATTCACCTGAAGACTTTTAACACAACTTTTGGGAACCCAGATTTTCTTCATAGGGGAACCATTCCTGCAGTTAGTGCCAACATATCTAGCAAATACTTCACCATTCTGATTTTTGAACAGTTTATAGTTGGAGTCAAATGACTCATCAGAAGAATGAGGAGATTCACATGTAAAGCCAGATAAGTTAGATGGATCAACTGGAGGTCCCTTTGCAGCAACCCATGAGGTTTTGGGGTACTGCTCAGGCTTCCAATATGTTCCATCAGCATTGAGTTTCCTCTCAAAGGCAATACCCTCTTTCCTAGGGTTTCTGTTGAGGATCTGCTTTTTGAGCACATCACAAAGTGTCTGATGCCCTTTGAGGCTTTTGTACATGCCTGTCATGTACAATTCCTTCAGCCCTGCATTGTCAGTGATACTAGCAATGTCCTCAGATGAGGAATTAGTGATAGCAGAGGCAGATGAAGAATTTGTAACACTTGAAGCATTTGAACATTCAGGTGAAGAATTAGCAGATTCACGTTCAATGCACTTTAAGCATGGAGGAACAAATTCTTCCTGAGAAGCGCTGATTTGTTGAGCTAGTAATGAATCGTGCTCCTTCTGAAGATCTTCATAACACACTCTTAGCTTTTCAAGATCATCCTTTCTTTGAAGAGATTCAAGAGAAAGCTTCTCGTGATCTTGCTTTTCTTGAAGAAATTCATAAGAAAGTTTCTCATGATCAGACAAGAGAGAGTTATGATGACCTTGAAGGTTATCATACCTAGACTGAAGTCTCTGAAGATTTTCAGTCAAGGCTTTAGTGCGATCCATTTCTTCACCCAACATATCATCACTTTTATCTAGCATGTTTTGAACCTTTTCAAGAGCCCATTGTTGTTTCACAGCAATTTTAGCAAGTTTAGAGTAGCTGGGCTTGAGATCCTCATCAGATTCATTTTCACTAGAGTCAGAGGAGTTGTATTTGAGTACCTTAGCTCCTTTTGCCATGAAGCAATAGGTGGGAGCGTAGCCATCATTATCTTCATCAGGCTTGTCGGTGATGTCAGTTTCTTCTGTGTTGAAGATGGACTTGCTGATGAAGGCAGTAGCAACGGCCAGACTCGCAACACCAGACTCAGATTCTTTAGACTCCTCCTCTTCATAATTTTCCTCAGATTCATCTTCAGAGTCCATTTCCTTGCCAATGAATGCCCGAGCCTTCTTGGAGCTGCCCTTCTTGCGAGATGAAAACTTTGAGGATTTTGATGACGAAGATTTTGACGATTTCTTCTTCTTCTTCGCATCATCAGAACTGTAATCCTTGTATTTCTTCTTCTTCATTTCCTTTTCCCACTGAGGACAATCTTGAATATAGTGACCAGGCTTCTTGCATTTGTGGCAAAGTCTTCTCTTATAGTCACTGGATGAGGAATCATTTCCTCTTGAGGATTTTCCAAAGCGACCACGTCTTGTGAACTTCTGGAATTTCTTCACAAACAGTGCTAGATCCTAGCTCAGTTCTTTAGGATCACCAAGGCTACTACTAGAATCCTCACATTCAGAGTCAGACGCAACCTTGGCCTTCAGGGCACGTGGTTTGCCATAGTTTGAGCCATAGAGATCTCTCTTTTCAGCAAGCTAGAACTCGTGAGTGTTTAGCCTTTCAAGGATATCAGCAGGATCAAGCGACTTGTAGTCAGCACGTTCTTGTATCATCAGTCCCAGAGTATCAAATGAGGAATCAAGCGATCTCAGCAGTTTCTTCACAACTTCATGATTAGTGATGTCAGTGGCACCGAGGGCTTGAAGCTCATTTGAGATGTCAGTGAGGCGATCAAAGGTTTGTTGGACATTCTCATTGTCGAGTCTTTTGAAGCAGTTGAAGAGATTCCGAAGAACATCGACTCGAGAGTCACGCTGAGTTGAAACTCCTTCATTTACTTTGGACAGCCTATCCCAGATAAGCTTAGCAGTTTCCAAAGCACTCACTCTTCCATACTGTCCTTTGCTCAGATGGCCACATATGATATTCTTCGCTTGAGAATCGAGTTGTTTGAATCTCTTCACATCGGTAGCGTTCAGTGTGGGAGTGACAGAGGGGACACCATTTTCCACAACATACCAGAGATCGTTATCAATTGCCTCAAGATGCATTCACATGTTGTTCTTCCAGTAGGGGTAGTCCGTTCCATCAAAGGTAGGACACCCAGCCGAGACCTTGATCATACCTGCGGTCGACATAACTAAAACTCCAGGCGGTTAAACCAAAATCACACAGAACAAGGGAGTACCTTGCTCTGATACCAATTGAAAGTGCGTTATATCGACTAGAGGGGGGGTGAATAGGCGATTTTTATGAATTCTTCACTGAGGAATTTGCTGGTGAGGAAATTCCTTAGCGAAGAACTACTTGCAGCGGAATGAGTACTCAGAAGTAAGCATAACAGGATACAAACATAGTCATCATGATGAAATGAAGACTAGCACAGATTACGGAAAGTGTAAACACAGGATAACAAGATGAAGACAAACAGACTGAAGAAATTGAACTGAGGAATTTGTGAAAGTCTTCAGTCAAAGTCTTCAAATACAGATATGAACAACACACAACACAGTAATGAGGAAATGAAAGAGTTGAGGAGATAGAACCAGTTAGTTGGTGAAGACAATGATTTGGTAAACCAGTTCCAACTGCTGTCTCAGTTGTACGTCTGGTTGGAGCGGCTGAGTATTTAAACTCGAGGACACACAGTCCCGGACACCCAGTCTCTGAGCCGCAACTCAGGACACCCAGTCCTCATCGTATTCTCCTTGAACTAAGACCACGCAGGCCTCGTCCAATCACTCGTGGTAAATCTTCAGGTGACTTCCAAACCTTCACAGACTTGGTCACTCGGCGATCCACAATTCCTCTTGGATGCTCTAGACCTTGACGCCTAACCGTCTGGAAGAAGCACAGTCTTCAAAGGTAACAAGCGTCGGATCCATGCAGGATCAATTTCTTCAGTGATGCTCAATCACTTTGGGTTTGTGGGGGTTTAGTTTTGGGATTTTCCTCACTTGATGATTTTCGCTCAAAGTCCTCGGAGGATGGGTTGCTCTCAGATGACAAGTGTCAAGTTCTCTCGGAGCAGCCAACCAACTAGTGGTTGTAGGGGGCGGCTATTTATAGCCTAGGGAGCAGCCCGACATGATAAGACATAAATGCCCTTCAATGATATGACCATTAGGTGGATAAGATATTTTGGACAGCCGGCGCGCAGCACAGCAACGGTCGGAAATTTGACTCTCAAATTCCTCAGGGCTATCATGTTCCTCACTGTGTAGGCAATTCACACTGGCGAATTCCTAACTCCTCAGTCAGAGCAAAGTCCTCAGTGACCAGAAGAACTGCGTCTCTGTCACTGAAGAAATTGACTGAACTGTATGAGATTTCCAATGGCTTCACTCGAAGGGATTGGTAGGTGTAGGATTTTGAGTTGAGCATCACATGGAAATTTTTCCTTAGTATTTCCTCGACCCCCTTTAACAGTACGGTGTTTCCTATGACTCAAGAAAGAGAAAATGAAACTAAGAAAACAAGTTTGCATTGCCAACTCGGTGGCACCGATCGCTAATTTCGGTGAGACCGAGACTTTACGAAGGGAAATAGAGATTTTGCAATCTCATCTCGGTGAGACCGAGATCCCTATTGATGAGATCGAAGTGATTAGGGTTTGTGGCAGTGGCTATGTCAAATGAACTCGGTGGCGCCGGATAGATCAAATCGGTGGGGCCGAGTTTGACTTTATGTTTAGGACATATGTGGATATGAGAAAGTGATTGAGGGCTTTGGAGCATATCACTAAGCATTTTGAGCAAGTAAGCCATTAAGCAACACCTCATGCCCTTTTAATAGTATTGGCTTTCCTATGGACTCAATGTGATCTTGGATCACTTAAATGAAAATGTAGAGTCTTGAGATTTTGCCAATATGTGTCCTTAGCATTTTGAGGGGTCCACATCTTTAGTCCATGCCATGCCAATCATTGAACTTTCTAAAATGATCATCTTAAGAGAGTATTAGTTCAAAGCTATATGTTGTTAAGAATTACCAAAACCACCTAGGGATTAGTTGCACTTTCATCTGCACATATTGTTCAACCACCTAATTGGAACTTGCCTTTTGAAATTATGTGTAATGCTAGTGATTATGCCGTTGGTGCTGCTTTAGAAAAAGAGTTGATTAGAAATTGAATGTCGTTCATTATGCTAGGAAAACTCTAAACAGTGCCCAAAGAAATTATGCTACTACTGAAAGAGAATTTTTAGCAGTTGTGTTTGCTTGTGACAAATTCAGATCTTATATTGTTGATTCCAAAGTTGTTGACTGTTGCACCCCGGCTCAGAGAAATCGGAACACCCGATATTCCAGCCCAGAGATCGAGATGAAGTCTTCTGGAATACGGCACTGCTTGACATAGAACAAATCAGCTCTTATAACAAAGGATAATTACACGGGTCTGATGTTACAGAGGATCACATCAGCACGGCGACACTATGTGTGCGATACTACACTTGCTTTATGCGAGCAGCGGAACAACCCATAGCAGCGGAAATCTTCTAGCAGCGGAATAACGACGAAGGTGGTGAACTCCACTCTGCAGGGACTCTGGCTGGGACACGATCTAGCTCGCACGAACGGAAACCACGACAAGTAATCGATCAATCACTGCATGACCTGCAATCTGGCATGACACGCCAGGTCAGTACATGGAATGTACTTGCAAGCTCACAACAACCAAAAGTATCAAGGCAAGACAATAACATAGCATTAGCAGATTAATTAACAACTACTATGATGCAAAAACCACTACCAAGCATGATATGAAACTACTACAAAACTGATAAAACCCCATCTCATATCTCAACAACCATCACATGCTTGGTTAATCGGCCAAGCCATATACCATCTCGATCACCTTGTGATCTATACCTCCATGTGATCACCGCGTGACCACATCACCCACTGAATGATCATACTCAAGATCATCCCAACATCATCATCAACAACCTGCCAAACTGTCATAGCTTATCATATCAACATATAAATCAACTATAAGTCATTCTGTCATGTGCGTGTTGATCGAACGGTGTGACCTAGTATGAACTTATGCCCATGACCGAGGATGCGGCTATCGATAGATTAAAATACACTCTGCAGAGGTTAGTGCACTTTACCCACACTACGGAACTCAAGGGCCCCGCACTCCCATTCAGGTGGACCAATGGAGTTCCGACGAAACCCTTCCCTTGCCATGACACTCTCCCGGCCACTCCGACCCACTCCCTCTCGGGGCTAAGTCATGGGTGGTCCCATGCCTACCAAAGGCATCTTCGGCCACCGTCGTGGCAAAACGGTCCCAAACGGGGACATGAGCTCAAAACCAAACACGGGCACACAAGGCTTATGCCGTCCTGCCTGATCAGGGTAGCGTCCGCGCATAACCTTCCCTCGTTGGAGGCAACGGCGAGAGGTACGACAAAGGACCGAATCAAGACCCCCCATAAAGGTAAGTGTGGTTACACTGGAAAATCCCGGTTCGGAGGCACCTGACCAACTTAATGACGGAATTTATCCCCACAGCATATCTGCGATAACTGATACTACGATATCATCTGGCAACCTGTAATCCAAGTCATAGAAATATTCAACAAATAATCCAAAGCACGCCCTAAACCTAATACTTCGAGTGCAACATGACACTACTATCATGATGAATCCAAGAACGATAATGCTACTACCCTAATAGCAAGAACTAGCTATCCAACTACGATCCACATGCAAATATCATCTCCGAAAATAATACTCCAAGCAACAGCAACAGAACATCAACTATCATCCCAAAAATAATCATAATAGCCACTAATAATCCAAAGGCAACATGTCATCCACATAAGCTGCAAAACATTATCCCTAGAACTCCAAGCAACATCATGGTAATAACAAGTTCAAAACAACTCCGAGAAAATGCCATGAACAAATCACAAGTAGATACAACAATATTTTAAACAAGTTCAAATAATTTAAACCATGTCACTGCATTACAGTGATGCAATTGGAGGGTGTGGCTTGCCTGGGGAGGAAGGATTCACCGGAAGAAAGTGTGAGAAACTCGCGGAAAGAATCGCCGAAAAACGTTCTTTCTCGGAGGGGGCTGAATAAGGGCAGGGGAAAAATGGTCATTTTCAGAATGTCAAAACATGGTGAAAGTGTGACCAACAGAACGGGCTTGATGAGACGGAGAAGTGGGCTTTGGAATCAACTCATTTGGAGTTGCGGGTAAAAAGATAAGACCGTTTAAAGCCCAGGGACTAATATGCAAAAATAACTTCTACAAACAGGTCCCTGACAGTTTAAATAGAACGCGCCTTTCACTGAAATACGCTTTCCGGAGAGGAAAGCGCATTCTGGCCCGAAGAAGAAGAGGAAAATGCCTTCTTTAAGCGAAGATGTAATCCTAGGGATTATGCCTCCACTTATCCAGCATGGCCAAGGCGGGTCCGGGCCTTGAGCCACTACCAAGTGGGACCATGGGGTCCACCGGCCAGCTGGCGGGGCGATGTCATCGCCTTCTTCTCTGTCGCGCACGCCTGCGAGGCAAAGGGCGGCCGCCGGCGTCGGGCGGCGATTGCCGGCGCCACAGAGGGCCTTCGGTGATGCTCCACCTACCCACGAGCTCAGCATGGAGAGCCGCGTCGACCTGAGCCCGTGGCGCACACTGGAGAGGAATGGGTCGAGTAGAGTTCGCGTGGTGGCGGACGACGGCTATGGGTGGAGTCAGGTAGGGCGATGTGGTTGGTCCGCTGGCGAGGCAAGGGGTTGGGTAGACTCAAAGGTGCACAGGGAAAACGATGGTGGAGGTGGGAGGGGTGGACAAGCTTGGCGTTGCGTGAATTTAGGAGGTTAGAGGCGGCGGCCATGGTGGCAATGGCAACTATGGAGAGCTCCTTGGACTATGGTGAGGCTTCTGGTGAAGAGAGGCGAGGTCGAGGAGGCCTTAAATAGGCGGGGGAGGAGCTGTCGCGCTGGCTTCGCCGCGGACGCGTGGCCATGCTCCCGGGTTTGCTGGTAGACAACAGGGAGGAGCAGCGGGGGAGGTCACGGGGTAGAGGGAGCCAAGGGAGGGCAGGAGACACAGACGAGACGAGGGAGGCCGCGGCTGCATGCTGCCGCTCGAGCTCGACCAACTCTCTAGCGAGCTCAGCGAGCACGGGAGGGCACGGGGAACACGATGAGGGCTCGCTGGCAACGTTCACGGGGAGGTAGACGATGCCGGGGAGCAGAGGAAGCAACCCAAACAAGCTCGGATCCAAACGGGGCACAGTGCTCCCGTGGGCGCGCGACGGCGAGCATCGACGAGGAGGTTTCTGGAGGGGAGAAGGGTCTAGGGGGACAGCGACGATGAGGCACTGCTGCCAGACATGGTCACGCGCGCGAATGCGATGAGAAGAGGAGGTGCCGCAGCACAAACACCGCTCTGGACACGGCCATAGTGCACAGAGCGCGTGCACAGGCGTGCCTGTTGTGCGGTCACCACTATGCCCGACAAGGAAGGGACGCAAGAGGCTTCCAAGAGATGTCTAGTGATGATTCCCTTCATACTAGAGGCTGAGGAAGTTGATGGATCGACAAAAGGAGCCAAGGAGAGGAGTGAGGACTCGCTGAAAGTTTGCTGCATCAAACTTGGACGTGCACTGATAATCAACAGGGACTTGATTGGGTAAAATGGAGTTGTCTGTGGTGATTATCTTAGAAAGTACTACGATCCTGGGAGGTTTGAGGAGAAATGGACCAATAAATAATAGGGTTGCCTTGCAACTGCATTTTTGGTCCAGAAACTTAATTTGGATGATGCACTCACTTGGAGTGACCACTTGGGCTCTAATTGGGTATATCATGATGATTTGGATAGGTTATGATGCTGTAAAAAGCTCATACCAAATGGGTTTACCAAAATGGTACTTGCTTCACAAACATCATTTCTGTCCAGAAACTTGGAACAATTTTGGTGATCAAATGGCTCAATGAAATGATTCCAAATTGGGTGGAGATATGTTTTATTGGTAGGAGAATGATCTGGTAATTTATCAGATTTTTTGAAGCAATATAAAATGCACTTGCTTCACAACTTGAAAATATTGCCAGAATCAAAGATTTGGTCCTGTGCTCACATAGATGATTGGATGGGGCTGAAATTGGGTGGAGAGGTTTAATATGAGCACATTAAGCAGTGTGAAAAAGTACAACTCATTTGAATACTCCTAGCTAGTACTTCCTTCACAAAGCCTTCTGTCTCATAGAAACTTTGAAAAATTACTGAGGAAGATTGGCTAGGCAAATAAAGTTGAAATTGTGCATGAGGAAATGATTTGGACATAAAAGAATGCTCAAGGAGTTTGGGAGCAACTAGGAAAAGATAAATGACACTTCCTTCACAAAGTGCCATTTAGGGCAGAATAGAAGAATAATTATTGGGGAATTATTCTTGGGCTAGGACAGGAAAGTTTGGGCATATTTGATCAACATATGACCCAAAGGAATTTTGAGAATTAATTGGGAATTTTTTGGATGGACAGAAATATAGGTTGCTTCACAACCTAGGGCAATTGAGGTTATTCCTTTAATGAAAAAGGATTTTTCCTCAAGAAAAGAATATTGGGATTTGGGCTAAGAGTGAAGTGACATGATCTTGGCAAGGTTTTGAGAATGATGAGCCACTTGGGAGGGGGATGAGAATGATTTCCCAGGTGGCAAGGCCACAGAACCACTCCAAAAAGAAAAACCGAGCAAAACCCAAATAAATCAAAGGAAACAGAAAAGGGCCAAAATCCAGGCTGTTACATTGACACCGATCATGCTGCTATAAAATATCTTATGGAAAAGAAATATGCTAAACCTAGACTCATTAGGTGGGTTCTTTTGCTACAAGAATTTGATTTACATATCATTGATAGGAAAGGAGCTGAGAATCCCATAGCTGATAACTTGTCTAGGTTAGAGAATATTCTTGATGACCCACTACCTATTGATGATAGCTTTCCTGATGAACAACTAGCTGCAATAAATGTTTCTCATAGTACTCCTTGGTATGCTGACTATGCTAATTACATTGTTGCTAAATACATACCACCTAGTTTTACATGCCAACAAAAGAAAAAAATTCTTCTTTGATTTAAGACATTACTTTTGGGAGACCCACATGTTTATAAAGAAAGGAGTAGATGGTATTGTAAGTGCATCTAGTGCCACCCCTAGTTGGTTTTGGAGTATTAATGACAAATGTGGTTGAGGGACTAGTGTGTGTGTGAGAATTGCAGGATAACACAAGTAGAAGCTCGTTGGTTCGGTTTACCTACCAGAGATGACCCCTAAAAATGTATGAAGACATTGAAGACAATGGTGGTTCATGAAGACATTCACGTTGAAGATAATGACGTGTGAAGACATTCACTTGAAGACAATGGAGTGTGAAGACATAATTTCTTTCGTAGTTTCATTTTCTTCTTTATTGAGTCATAGGAACCACCGAACTGTTAAGTGGGGTCCAAGTGAACAAAGTCAGAGAAACTGATGTGATGCTCAACCCAAATCCTATGTCTTGGAGTGAAGACAATGAGAGTAAATCTTATCGAGAGTTGGATGAGTCAGCTTTGCTTGTAGTCCAAGTCAAGCTGTCATGTGTGTTTGAAATCCGACCATTGGACACATGTTGGTTCCTTAGTGACCCAAGGTCATTTTGGACATATCAGGTCGGGTTGCCTGCTGGCTATGAATATCCCACCCCCTACACCAAAAATTTGGTGGCTGCTTGGAGCTAGTGCACGGCTTTTGTCGTTTGAGAGCAACCCACCTCCGAAGCCTTTGAGAGAGAGAACCCTTGCAAGGACAAAGCCCACAACACCCAGAGCCAAAGAGTGTTAGGCATCACTGAAGTCTTTCTGTCTGCATGATCTGAAGACTTATTACACTTGAGGACTGTGTATCCTCCAGCCGGTTAGGCATCACGTTTTGAGGATCCAAGCGTCATTGTGGATTGCCAGTGAACGGAGTCTGTGAAGGTTTGGAAGTAGGGATGGAAAAAAAGCTCGAAGCTCGCGAGTTAAATGAGTAGCTTGTGATCCGCCTCGAATCAACTCGAACTCGAAGAATAACGAGTCACGCCAAGATTTATTTTAAGATCGTTTATAGATCAAGTTAAATGAGCCAAGTTCATAAGTACTCGTGTAACTCGTTAGGCTCCGTACAAAAATCAGCCACCCAACACCAAGTTGCATCCTAGGCCAGTCGCATAGGCACAACACAAGGCCCATCCGCATAACAGTAGGACTAACCGCCCAAGAGACACACGACGCAATTCCTCTCCTTTCATTCCTAGTGAAATAGTGAGAGACCAGTCCATTCATTCACCTCATGTCTCCTCTGCTTCTGAATCGTGAGTTTGCGATGGGGCAGTGCCGTGTAAGCCCACCTCTCGGGTCATGTACATGTTACTAACTTGCTGATTATTGTGGTCATGTACCATTGTTTGTCGAATTGTGGTCATGTACATGTTACTGACTTGCTGACATGTTGACGATACTAACAAATGTAAGTTAAACTACTTACAATTATTTGTAAACATCGTACACACTTAATATGTACATGTTACATTCTCAATTAATATATTTGTAACATTATCATAAGGTTTTATGTTCATACCTATAATGAGCTTAACAAGCTAAACGAGATAGCTCGCAAGCTATACGAGTCGAACCAATATTCGATTTGAGATCGTTATAGTAACGAGTCGAGTTGAGCTAGCTCATTAATGAAACAAGCTCTCGCGAGTTGATTGGGCAAGGACTAAGTGTCCTTAGCTCAAGGGGAATAAGGTGAGGACGCGGTCTTCTGAGTTCAATCTCAGCCTCCCTAACCAGACGTATAGTTGTCATGGCAACTGGAACTGGTCTACCAAATCATTGTCTTCGTCAAGCTACAGGTTCTATCACTTCCCTTTACTAACTGTTTAGCTTCGTGAAGTCATTGCTTGGTTGCCCTGTTTGGCTTCATCGTGTGAAGACAATCTCTCTAATTGCATAATTGGCTTCAGGTCTTCCTATTATGATTTGTTCTACCTAGCTACTATTTGTCTTTGTGCTTTCACTGTATTGCCTACTTGACTATGGCCTGTCTAGTGTAGTTTATCTTCCGCTGCATAACATAGGTTCACTTTAGTTGTCTGTCTTCGAAGACATTCTGTCTTTGAAGACTTCCATAAAAATCATCTATTCACCCCCACTAGAACTTTCAGGTATTATTAGACGTTGTGTACTTGAGCATGAACAGGAACAAATCCTACGGAAATGTCACTCTGAAGCTTATTGAGGGCATCATGCGGGAGATAGAACTGCTCACAAGGTATTGCAATCTGGTTTTTTATTGGCCTACTCTCTTCAAGGATGAAAGTGCAACTATCCCTGGGTGGTTTTGGTAATGATTAACAACATATAGCTCATTGAACTAACGCCATTTCAAGATAAATATTTTAGGAAAGTTCAATAATTTGCATGGCATGGATAAGGAATGTGGACCCCTCAAAATGCTAAGGACAAAAGATTGGCTCAAGCTCTAAAGTCCAAGACTCTACATTTTCTATTTTAGTGATCCGAGATCACATTGAGTCTATAGGAAAGCCAATACTATTAAAAGGGGATGAGGTGTTGCTTAATGGCTTGCTTGCTCAAGATGCTTAGTGATATGCTCCAAAAGCCCTCAACCACTTTCCCATATCCACATATGTCCCAAACCAAAAGTCAAACTCGGCCCCACTGATTTGATCCATCCGGCGCCACCGAGTTCATTTGACATAGCCACTGCCAGAAACCCTAGTCACTTCGTTCTCACCGATAGGGATCTCGGTCCCACTGAGATGGGGTTGCAAACTCTCTATTTCCCTTCGTAACGTGTCGGTCTAACCGAGATGAGCGATCGGTCCCACCAAGTCTGCAATGAAAACTCCCTGTTTCCTTTTCATAACGCTTCAGTCCCACCAAGACGAGCGAATCGGTCCCACCGAGTTTGCCTGACCAACTCTCTGTTAGCTTATTACCAAAGTCGGTCCAACCGAGTTTGTGTAATCGGTCCAACCGAGATTTTGTTATGCCCTAACCCTAATGATATCGGTCCCACCGAGTTGACGTGTCGGTCCCACCGAAATTGCCTAACGGTCACATTATGTACTAAATCGGTCCGACCGAGTTTTCTGATTCGGTCCCACCGAGTTTGGTATATTTTGTGTAACGGTTAGATTTTGTGTGGAGGCTATATATACCCCTCCACCCTCTCTCTCATTCGTAAGGGAAGCCATCAGAATGTGCCTACACTTCCACTACCCATTTTCCGAGAGAGAGCCACCTACTCATGTGTTGAGGACAAGATATTCCAATGCAACCATATGAATCTTGATCTCTAGCCTTCCCCAAGTTGCTTTCCACTCAAATCATCTTTACACCAAATCCAATCCTATGAGGGTGAGTTGAGTGTTGGGGAGACTATCACTTGAAGCACAAGAGCAAGGAGTTCATCATCAACACACCATCTATTACCCTTTGGAGGGTCGTGTCTCCTATATTGGTTAGGTGTCACTTGGGAGCCTCCGACAAGATTGTGGAGTTGAACCAAGGAGTTTGTAAGGGCAAGGAGATCGCCTACTTCGTGAAGATCTACCCTAGTGAGGCAAGTACTTCGTGGGCGATGGCCATGGTGGGATAGACAAGGTTGCTTCGTCATGGACCCTTCATGAGTGGAGCCCTTCGTGGACTCGTGCAGCCGTTAGCCTTTGTGGGTTGAAGTCTCCATCAACGTGGATGTACGATAGCACCACCTATCGGAACCACGACAAAAACATATGTGTCTCCTATTGCGTTTGCACTCTCCAAACCCTTCCCTTTACATTCTTGCAAGTTGCATGCTTTACTTTCCGCTGCTCATATACTCTTTGCATGCTTGCTTGAATTGTGTTAAGACTGCTTGACTTGTTCTAAATTGTTAAAATCTGCCAAGAACTAAAATTGGGAAAAGGTTAAGTTTTATTTGGTCAAGTAGTCTAATCACCCCCCTCTAGACATACTTTCGATAAGGATGCCCCTAAGTTTGTTTTATCTTGTGATGAATGTCAAAGAATTGGTAATATCAGTAAGCGAAAGAAATGCCTATGAATTATTCACTTGTTGTTGAACCATTTGATGTTTGGGATTTTGATTATATGGGACCATTTCCTTCCTCTAATGGGTATACTCATTATTTGGTTGTTGTTGATTATGTTACTAAGTGGATAGAAGCTATTACAACTAGTAGTATTGATCATAACACTTCCATTAAAATTCTTAAACAAGTTATTTTCCCAAGGGTTGGAGTCCCTAGATATTTAATGGCTGATGGTGATTCACACTTTATTCATGGTGCTTTCCGTAAAATGCTTGCTAAATCTGATGTTAACCATAGAATTGCATCACCCTATAATCCTCAATCTAGTTGTCAAGTTGAACTTAGCAATAGAGAAATAAAACTAATATTACAAAAAACTGTTAATAGGTCCCAAAAGAATTGGTCTAAGAAATTGGATGATGCACTTTGGACCTACAGAACAACATATAAAAATCATATGGGTATGTCTCCCTACAAAATGGTTTATGGAAAAGCTTGTCATTTGGCTCTTGAGATCGAACATAAAGCATATTGGGCAATTAAAGAACTCAATTATGATTTCAAACTTGCCGGTGAAAAGAGGTTATTTGATATTAGCTCATTAGATGAATGGATAACCCAATCTTACGAAAATACCAAATTATTTAAAGAAAAAGTTAAAAGATGGCATGACAAAAGAGTCCAAAAGCGGGAATTCAAAGTGGGAGAATGATGAGGACATCAATACCATTGTTACACCCACAGTCCCTGCTGCTATACATACTGGACCAATTACTAGAGCTCGCGCACGCCAACTAAATTACCAGGTACTTTCGTTTCTTGGTAATGATTCTAATGTTCATGAGAATATGATGCTGCCTAAATTGGATACATTTGTTTTGCTTACAAATGAAGGGCCTAGCTTGGAGAAGGATGAACATTGGAGCAAGAACAAGCATGGAGATGATGGCATGCGCAAGGGGAACAAGAACGGAGTTACAAGTGATGATTTCAGGACTTTAAAGCCACCATAATGAGTGCATGAAGACTTGGATGAAATATACAAGATGCCACTTCATAAATTTCGTCCAGAGGCTATTCTAGGTGTTGCGTCACCTTATTATTGGGCCAGGCCCATGTGCGGGGAAACAAGAGATAGGGTTAGTTTCGGACCCCTCCACCAAGGGCCACGAAATTCACCCCCTCTTCCTCCATATATACAGCCCTTAGGGAACCGTTTAGACTTTGGGTTTTGTTTAGATTAAAGTTCGCCATAGCTGCAACTTCGCGTACTTCGTTTGTGTTCAACGACCAGACAAAGACGTCACAGAACCCCACCTTGATCAATAAAGCTTTCATCTTATATTCACAATATCCAGATTGCAATCTCAGTTTCTTGCTTGTTCTTCGTTTGCTCGCAGGAAACAGACCCTCGTGGTCAGGTTGATCGTGCTCCGGCGTGGTCAATAACCTCTCGGAGTTGGTTTAGCGATTGCTAAGGCACGACGTCCTCGCACGTTCGTAGTCGGATCGTCAAAGTCGACTTCCACCAAAGCGATATCCATCATCGGGACACCCCGCCTCTATCAAGTGGTATCAGATTTCCAGGTTGCTCGGTGAGATTTTACAGTTTTTCATAGTTTAGATCGAGTCTGTTCTTCATTCCTATAGTCCACGAAAAAGCCAAAAAAAATAAGGTTAGTTCATCCCATCCGAACCAATCTTAGCCCTTGCATAATCTTTTCTGTATTTGCTTTGTTGAATTTGCGGTTGCATCGTCGTGTCAAGTTGCTGGTCTTAGCGTCTAGTGAAAGTGCGTTATATCGACTAGAGGGGGGGGGGGTGAATAGGCGATTTTTATGAATTCTTCACTGAGGAATTTGCTGGTGAGGAAATTCCTTAGCGAAGAACTACTTGCAGCGGAATAAGTACTCAGAAGTAAGCATAACAGAATACAAGCATGGTCATCATGATGAAATGAAGACTAGCACAGAGTACAGAAAGCGTAAACATAGGATAACACAAGATGAAGACAAACAGACTGAAGAAATTGAACTGAGGAAATTGAGAAAGTCTTCAGTCAAAGTCTTCAAGCACAGAAATGAACAAACACTCAACACAGTAATGAGGAAATGAAAGGGTTGAGGAAATAGAACCAGTTAGTTGGTGAAGACAATGATTTGTTAAACCAGTTCCAACTGCTGTCTCAGTTGTACGTCTGGTTGGAGCGGCTGAGTATTTAAACTCGAGGACACGCAGTCCCGGACACCCAGTCACTGAGCACGCAGCTCAGGACACCCAGTCCTCACCGTATTCTCCTTGAACTAAGGCCATGCAGACCTCGTCCAATCACTCGTGGTAAGTCTTCAGGTGACTTCCAAACCTTCACAGACTTGGTCACTCGGCGATCCACAATTCCTCTTGGATGCTCTAGACCATGACGCCTAACCGTCTGGAAGAAGCACAGTCTTCAAAGGTAACAAGCGTCGGATCCACGCAGGATCAATTTCTTCAGTGATGCTCAATCACTTTGGGTTTGTGGGGGTTTGGTTTTGGGTTTTCCTCACTTGATGATTTTCGCTCAAAGTCCTCGGAGGATGGGTTGCTCTCAAATGACAAGTGTCTAGTTCTCTCGGAGCAGCCAACCAGCTAGTGGTTGTAGGGAGCGGCTATTTATAGCCTAGGGAGCAGCCCGACATGATAAGACATAAATGCCCTTCAATGATATGACCGTTAGGTGGATAAGATATTTTGGGACAGCTGGCGCGCAGCACAGCAACGGTCGGAAATTTGACTCTCAAATTCCTCAGGGCTATCATGTTCCTCACTATGTAGGCAATTCGCACTGGCGAATTCCTAACTCCTCAGTCAGAGCAAGGTCTTCAGTGACCAGAAGAAATGTAAGTGCATCTAGTGCCCCTTAGTGATTTTGGTGTATTGAAGACTTATAGGTTAAGGGACTAATGCGTTTGTGAGTGTACACAGGTCTATAAGTCTATGAGGAGTTTGATATTTACAGAGAAAGTCGACCCGTAAAAATGAAGTTCTTCGACTGAAGACTTTGATATTCTGAAGACTTTCTGAAGACTTTGAAAGTGAAGAAATTGGTGTGACCTTGAAGACTTGATATTCATTTGAGGAACATGAAGCATGAAGACTTTTGTTTTCGTAGTTTCATTTTCTATTTCTTGAGTCATAGGAAACACCGTACTGTTAAAGGGGGTCGAGGAAATACTAAGGAAAAATTTCCATGTGATGCTCAACTCAAAATCCTACACCTACCAATCCCTTCGAGTGAAGCCATTGGAAATCTCATACAGTCCAGTCAATTTCTTCAGTGACAGAGACGCAGTTCTTATGTCCACTGAGGACTTTGCTCTGACTGAGGAGTTAGGAATTCGCCAGTGCGAATTGCCTACACAGTGAGGAACATGATAGCCCTGAGGAATTTGAGAGTCAAATTTCCGACCGTTGCTGTGCTGCGCGCCGGCTGTCCCAAAATATCTTATCCACCTAACGGTCATATCATTGAAGGGCATTTATGTCTTATCATGTCGGGCTGCTCCCTAGGCTATAAATAGCCACCCCCTACAACCACTAGTTGGTTGGCTGCTCCGAGAGAACTTGACACTTGTCATTTGAGAGCAACCCATCCTCCGAGGACTTTGAGCGAAAATCATCAAGTGAGGAAAATCCCAAAACCAAACCTCCACAAACCCAAAGTGATTGAGCATCACTGAAGAAATAGATCCTACGTGGATCCGACGCTTGTTACCTTTGAAGACTGTGCTTCTTCCAGACGGTTAGGCGTCAAGGTCTAGAGCATCCAAGAGGAATTGTGGATCGCCGAGTGGCCAAGTCTGTGAAGGTTTGGAAGTCACCTGAAGACTTACCACGAGTGATTGGACGAGGTCTGCATGGCCTTAGTTCAAGGAGAATACGGTGAGGACTGGGTGTCCTGAGCTGTGTGCTCAGCGACTGGGTGTCCGGGACTGCGTGTCCTCGAGTTTAAATACTCAGCCGCTCCAACCAGACGTACAACTGAGACATCAGTTGGAATTGGTTTACCAAATCATTGTCTTCACCAACTAACTGGTTCTATTTCCTCAACCCTTTCATTTTCTCATCACTGTGTTTAGTGTTTGTTCATATCTGTGCTTGAAGACATTGACTGAAGACTTTCTCAATTTCCTCAGTTCAATTTCTTTAGTCTATTTGTCTTCATATTGTGTTATCCTGTGATTACGCTTTCTGTACTATGTGCTTGTCGTCATTTCATCATGATGACCATGCTTGTATTCTGTTATGCTTACTTCTGAGTACTTATTCCGCTGCAAGTAGTTCTTCGCTAAGGAATTTCCTCACCAGCAAATTCCTTAGCGAAGAATTCATAAAAATTGCCTATTCACCCCCCCCTCTAGTCGATATAACGCACTTTCAATTGGTATCAGAGCAAGGTACTCCCTTGTTCTGTGTGATTTTGGTTTAACCGCCTGGAGTTTTAGTTATGTCGACCGCAGGTATGAAGAAAGTGACATGCCCTATCTTTGACGGTCATGACTATCCCAAGTGGAAGGCCATGATGAGGAAGCGCCTCATGGCAATGAACAGCGAGCTGTGGACCATCACTGAGATTGGTCTTACTGATCTATGCAAGATGGCGGACGCTGATGATATTCGCAAGTACACTTGACTTGACATCATGGTGAAGGATATCATCTGTTCCTACCTATCCAGAGATCAATTCGGGCACATTATGCATCTTAGCAATTCGAAGCTTATCTGGGACCGAATCTCTGATGTCTATGAAGGTCATCGAACCCGTCATGATCCCTGGTTTGAGGACTTCAAGGAATCTCTCAAAACGATGACTTTCGAGCCAGAATCATCATCTTCTGCATCATGTCTCATGGCAAACGGTACTGAGGTAACCGAATGTTCCTCATCCGAGTTTTGTGACGATGAATCTGATAATGATGAATCTGATAATGATGAATCTGATGATGATATTGAATCTTGTTATACCAAACTTGTTTGCATTGCCACTAAACAACAAACGGCTTCGGAACAAGTTCAAAACATGCTAGACAAAAGTGATGATATGTTGAGAAAAGAAATGGATCAGTCAAAAGCATTGGGTGAATGTCTTCAGAGAATTCACTCCAAGTTTGACGCCCTTCAAGATCAACATAATACCCTCTTGACTGATCACGAGAAGCTTTCTTCTGAATCTCTTCAAAGAAAGGAAGATCTTGAAAAGCTAAGAGTGTGTTATGAAGATCTTCAGAAGGAGCGCGATTCATTACTAGCTCAACAAATCAGCGCTTCTCAGGAAGAATTTGTTCCTCCATGCTTAAAGTGCATTGAACGTGAATCTGCTAATTCTTCACCTGAATGTTCAAATGCTTCAAGTGTTACAAATTCTTCACCTGCCTCTGCTATCACTAATTCCTCATCTGAGGAAATTGCTAGTATCACTGACAATGCAGGGCTGAAGGAATTGTACATGACAGGCATGTACAAAAGCCTCAAAGGGCATCAGACTCTATGTGATGTGCTTAAAAAGCAGATCCTCAACAGAAACCCTAGGAAAGAGGGTATTTCCTTTGAGAGGAAACTCAATGCTGATGGAACATATTGGAAGCCTGAGCAGTACCCCAAAACCTCATGGGTTGCTGCAAAGGGACCTCCAGTTGATCCATCTAACTTATCTGGCTTTACATGTGAATCTCCTCATTCTTCCGATGAGTCATTTGACTCCAACTATAAATTGTTCAAAAATCAGAATGGTGAAGTATTTGCTAGATATGTTGGCACTAACTGCAGGAACGGTTCCCCTATGAAGAAAATCTGGGTTCCCAAAAGTTATGTTGAAAGTCTTCAGGTGAATGTCCTCATGACACCACCTGTGAAGAACAGGAACCCCAGATCGAATTCTTCATATGGACCAAATTCTTCATATGGATCCAAGTCCTCATACGGACCAAATTCCTCACATGGATCAAATTTCTCAAAAGGATCAAAGTCCTCATATGATTATCATCATGCTAACAACTCTGTCTCGCAGGGTTGAGCTAAGGGCTATGAATATGTGCATTATTCTTCAAACCATTATGTTCATAAGTCCTCGAAGAATTTCTCTGCTTATTCATATGCTTACCCTAACCCCTCTTATGTGAAACGGAATGGTTTGGCATCTTTGCCACCATTCTCATATGGTGCTCGCAGAGTGATGAACTCTTTGCCACCCCTTCAGATATGGGTGGTGAAGAAAAAGAACTAATCTCTTCTGCAGGGACAGGTCTCCAGACGTGCTTTAACGTCTGAAGAATTTGCTGGGGACCTGACGAAATTGCCTGAAAGGACGCATGCGAATCATGAAGAAATGAACTTTCATTTCACACGTCCTCATACTGCTATGTCTGTTTACTGCTTGATGAAATTCATCTGATGAACTTGATATCATATTCTTCACTGATGAAGCATATGAGATTGTAAGCTACACTAATTCATCTGCAGGATGATCAACCCAAAACTACTGAATGGATCCTCGATAGTGGATGTACAAATCACATGACTGGTGACAAGAATCTATTGATGGATGCTCCCTTATCACCGTCACATCTGAAGCATATCATATTTGCGGACAAAGGCAAAAGTCAGGTATTGGGTCTTGGTAAGGTTGCAATCTCTAAGGATAAACACATGGACAAAGTCATGCTTGTTGAGTCCTTAGGATACAACCTCATGTCAGTCTCAATGCTTTGTGATCTTGATATGGTTGTTGTCTTTGGCAAGTATCGCTGTGTTGTGATTATGGAAGCTGACAATTCCAAAGTCTTCGAAGTCTTTAGGAGAGGAGATTTGTATATTGTTGATTTCTCTACAGGACCACAACCAGCCGTGTGTCTACTTGCAAAAGCTTCAGAAGGCTGGCTATGGCATCGACGACTTGGTCACACAGGCATGAGGAATTTGCACACGCTTGCGAAGAAGAAGCATGTCATTGGAATTGAGAATGTCAAATTCCTCAAGGATCACTTATGCGGAGCCTGTGAAGCTGGAAAAATGACCAAGGCCAAGCATCCAGCGAAGACTATCATGACCACTACTCGTCCATTCGAATTGCTTCACATGGACCTCTTCGGACCTAATCATTACTCAGCAGTCACTAATGATGCATCTCTATACGGTTTTGTCATTGTTGATGATTACTCTTGATATACATGGGTACACATTGTTACTTACAAACATGAAGTGCAGGAAGTCTTCAAACGATTTTCCTCGAGGGCTTCAACCAACTTTGGTGTGAAGATCAAGCACATCAGAAGTGACATTGGAACTGAGTTCAAGAATTCCGAACTTGATGCCTATCTTGATGAACTTGGTATTACTCATGAGTTATCTGCTCCCTATACTCCTCAGCAAAATGGGGTCGTGGAGCGCAAGAACAGAACTCTTGTTGAGATGGCTCGCACTATGCTTGATGAATACAAAACGCCTCAGCGTTTTTGGATTGATGCAATTGATACTGCGTGCCACATCATCAACAGAGTATATCTTCACAAATTCTTCAAGAAGATGGCCTATGAACTCCTCACTGACAAGAAACCCAATGTGAGTTATTTCAAAGCCTTCGGTGCTAAATGTTGGATTAGAGATCCTCACCACAACTCTAAATTTGCACCGAAAGCACATGAAGGTTTTATGCTTGGTTATGGAAAGGACTCTCACACCTACAGAGTCTTCAACATTGTTCTTCACAAGATTGTTGACACTGTAGATGTGCGGTTCGATGAAACTAATGGCTCGCAAAGAGAGCACCTACCTTCTATGTTAAATGAACCAGCACCTGAGGATTCTATCAAGTTCAAGGCAACTGAGGATGTTATTCCTACTGAAGAACCTGCTGAAGAATTCATTCCTGTTCATGAAGAACGTCGAGCTGATACACCTGAAGAAAATGCTGAGGAAAATGGTGCTGAAGAAAATGCTGATCAAATTCCTCAGCGACAACCAGCTCATCCTCGCGTTGCAAAAGAAGTGCAAGTGGAGAAGATCATCGATGACATTAGTGCACCAGGTCCTCTCACACGCTCAAAAGCTTCACATTTATCTAACTTTTGTGGGCACTATGCTTTTGTCTCTATCACAGAGCCCACTAAGGTAGATGAAGCATTTATGGAGCCGGAGTGGATTCAGGCTATGCAAGAAGAATTACATCAGTTCGAGCTTAACAATGTCTGGGAACTGGTCAATCGCCCAGATCCTCGCAAGCATAATATCATTGGCACAAAGTGGATCTACCGCAACAAGCAAGATGAAAATGGCCTTGTGGTGAGGAATAAGGCACGACTAGTAGCTCAAGGCTACACACAGGTTGAAGGAATTGATTTCGATGAAACTTTTGCACCTGTTGCTAGAATTGAGGCTATTCGCATATTACTTGCTTACGCTAACCATCATGATATCATCTTATATCAAATGGATGTGAAAAGTGCATTCCTCAATGGTAAGCTTGAGGAAGAAGTATATGTTGCTCAACCCCCAGGTTTTGAAGATCCAAAGAATCCTGACAAAGTCTTTAGACTTAATAAGGCCCTCTATGGCCTCAAGCAAGCCCCTCGGGCGTGGTATGATACATTGAAGGAATTCTTCGTGAAGAATGGCTTCACACCCGGTTCACTCGACCCTACTCTCTTTACTAAATCTTATGATGGTGAACTGTTTGTGTGCCAAATATATGTTGATGATATTATCTTTGGCTATACTGACCAACATCATAGTGATGAATTTGCCTATATGATGAGTGAAGAATATCAAATGTCTATGATGGGAGAGTTGAAATTCTTCTTAGGTCTTCAAATTCGTCAGCAGCGCAATGGCATATTCATATCTCAGGAGAAATACCTCAAAGATGTACTGAGGAAATTCGGCATGCAAGATTGCAAAGGCGTCAAAATTCCTATGCCCACAAATGGCCATCTATGCACTGATGAAAATGGTATTGACTTCGATCACAAGGTATACCGCTCCATGATTGGTTCTTTATTGTACTTATGTGCATCTAGGCCAGATATAATGCTTAGTGTTTGCATGTGTGCCCGATTTCAAGCTGCACCGAAGGAATCACACCATAAGGCTGTGAAGCATATTCTTCGATATCTAGCTCACACACCAACACTAGGATTATGGTACCCCAAGGGCTCTGCTTTTGATCTCACTGGATATTCTGACTCTGACTATGCTGGTGATCGTGCGGACCGCAAGTCAACATCTGGCACTTGTCATTTCCTCGGACGATCTTTGGTTTGTTGGTCCTCGAAGAAACAGAACTGCGTATCACTGTCTACTACTGAAGCTGAATACATTGCTACTGGCTCTTGCTGTGCTCAACTGCTTTGGATGAAGAAACCCTCAAGGACTATGGCGTCAACGTGAAGAATGTGCCTCTCCTCTGCGACAATGAGAGTGCCATCAAGATTGCTCACAACCCAGTTTAGCACTCGAAGACAAAGCACATTCAGATTCATCATCATTTTCTTCGTGATCATGTGTTGAAGGGTGACATCTCCATCGAGCACGTGAAGACTGAAGAACAGCTAGCTGATATCTTCACTAAGCCCTTGGATGAGAAGAGATTTAGCAAGTTGCGGTGTGAGCTAAATATCTTAGAATCTTCGAATGTTCTTTGAAAAGGACCCACATCCTAACACTTATGCAAATTGATGACTTAGATGTGCAACACATGATGAAACGTTTTTCTTCAATCAATGAAGAATAACACTCTAAGTGTGAAGAAATTAATGAAGAATTTGATTCTCAGAACCCTACGACAATTGTACGCGGTGTCTGAAATCATCATTCTTATACGGTGGGCCACGCCACCACAAAAAGTTGAAAATTTTCAATTTGAGTTTTTCCTCGTTTTCTGAAATTCTTCAGTTTTTTCAAATTCTTCAACTTTGCAAAATCTTCACAGTTTCCGTCGTTTTTCTTCATTGGCTATATATATATATATATATATATATATATATATATATATATATATATATATATATATATATATATATGAGTTTATGTCCTCTACAGCATTCACTTATGGCTAATTCTTCAAGTTGCTTTTTCTGCTAAGTGAATGTGATCGGACCCTTCCCCCTCTATGCTATACTCAACCCAATCTATTCACAAATTCTTCATGTGCGTTCCATTTGAAACTCGTTCAAAGTCTTCACTGTGTCCTTGTCAGCTGAAGAAATTGCGAACGAAACTTTAAAACAAATCTTATCCAGATTTTCGGTTTTGCCGCTCAAACCGTTCCGCATCCCACGATGCATTATTATATTCACCCACGATCTTACACGATCTCATCTACATAGTACGTGGGTGACACATGTCGCGAAAGGAGAAAGGGAAGGGGCATGTTCGTCCCAAAATCTTCGGGCGAACAGTTTTTCACCGTGGCTATAAATACCCCTCTCCCCTTCCTCACTTCATTTACTCCGCTCGACCGCTCTCTCTCTCGCTCGAGCTCCTCAAACCCTAGCGCCGCCGCTACTCCATCATCACCGGTGAGGAAGAGCTTCGCTGCCTCGACCTCGTCGCCGTCATACTCGCGCCGGTTGCGGAAATCTTCACTCCGCCGCCGCCGTAGCTGTCTTCCTCTGCCAAGTTAGGGCGTGGGAGATCTAACCTGACAAACTTCACCTCTATTCATCTCAGTTCGTCGTGTTCTTCACTTCGGCGTTCCTTGAAGAAAAACTGCATACTTCTTCAGAGTGTTCAATTGTTCAAATTCCTCATCTGAAGAATATGGCTGAAGGAAAGAGACCGCAGAAAGGAGGAAAGAAGCCTGAGGTCATGACTGCTTTTGAGATCCCTGATAACATATACAAGGACTATTGCACACCTGATGAAGCCAAGTTTGGAAAAGAAACCAAAAATCAGCGTAAAGTGCGCATTCAGAGGATTGAACGGAGATGGGCAAGAGAATGGAGGGAGTACAGATATGTAACTCCAAAGTACATGAAGAAATTCGCCCTCAATCCTCCATGCCCAAGAGCTCCATTGGCACCTGGCCAAGTAGCTGATCCCACCAGCATCAAAAGTGGTGAGGACTTTCCTGAAGAATGGGCTAGGCGCCAAGCTAAATTGGCAAGACAAGCCAAGGAGGCAGTGAAGAAATTCAATGAGGATTCTGCCGCTGCTGCTGCTACTGAGGCCTCGGTCAGGCCGAGGAAATCTATGCCAAAGAAGCCTGCTCGTAAGCCTAGTGCTTCACCAACAGCGCCCTCACGGCCAAGTTCCTCAGCTATGCCCTCACGGCAAATTCCTCAGACTACTACTGCTCCACTAAAGTCCTCAGCAGCTCCATCAAAGTCCTCAGCTCCTGTGCATCTGGCTACATGTCAAAGGACTACGGGTTTCTCAATTGCCTCTGGTGTCTCAGCAAGTTCCTCATCTTCACCAATGTCCTCATCAGGCCCCACACTGTTGAAGACTAAAGCAACAGCTGGACGCGGTCCTCGGCCAAGTCCAAGGAAGAAACAGGTCGCATTCCATGTGCCCTCTGATGATGAAGCTTCTGATGATGAACTTGCAGAAATCATCAGAGACAGACAAGTGAAGGCCGCTAGAGCCAAAGGCACATCTGTGCCACTGCTTTTGGATCCGAAGAAGATCCTCGACTACATTGATCTCTGGCACAAGGATCCTAACACCCCTATGCCTGATTTTCCTCTGACTCCTGGTCAAAGTCACATGCTGACCCATTTCATCACTCAAGAGAAATGGAAATTTGAAAAGGCAAGAGAGATCAAGAAAGCTCAATACAGAAAGGAGAAGCTCCTGAAGAAAAATGTTGTCAGAATGACACCTGAGGAACTTCTCAAGGCTCAGTCTGAAATTCAAGCCCTCAGCAAAGACTTTGATGCCTACTATGCTGATTGGCAAGGAGCCAAAGTGAGATTCGTCAATCTAACGAAGAAAATCACAAGTGTTGCAGACCCATCGCAACAAGAAAATCTTCAGGCTACAGACTCTGCTCAGCCTGCTGAAGAACATGCCAGCACCGCTGATGACTTTCAGCCTGCTGAAGAAAATGCTAGTTCCAGGGCTGATGCAATACCAGCCGCTGAAGAAATTGCAGGGCATCCACTAGTGGTGCGCCTGAAGAAACTGAAGAGATCAGGGCAACTGCATCAGTTGCGGCTGAAGAGAACCAACCAGATTCCTCAGCTCCTCCCGCGCCTACACCAACTCCAATTCTTCCTTCTGCCTATGAGGTGAAGAAGACCAAGGCTGCAAAGCGAGCTGCAGTGAAGAAAAGGAAGGCATCAGCTGCGTCAAATTCTTCGGCTGCGAAGAAAATGAAGCCAATGACCAGCTCAATCGAAAATCCAATTGATGTTGTTCCAATTTCATCCATGTCATCAAAGGAAATTGTTCCTTTTGGAGAAGACTACAAGATCCCAAGCGGATCTGATGAAGAAAATCATTCTGCTGCTTCGTCAGAGCAGATTGATGAAGAAATTGAAGTGGACGAAATCCCTTCAACGACAGTCATATCCTCACCTATGCCTCAGTTCACAACTGAAGAGGCTGGTGTTGAGGAAATTGAAGATGAAGATGTGGATATTGGATGCACCACACCAGTGATGAATGATGACTTTTGGGAAAGTCAGCATCCCAATACTCCTCTCTTCACTCCTATCCAACAGATTCCTCTGTCCCCAGCAACAACAGTTCAAATGGGCTCTGAAGAAACTCATCCCACTCCCTCTGTGCACGAAGAAATTCCAGCCACTAGTGCGGAAGAACCTGCTGCTGCTGATCCTCAAGCTGTACAAGAAGAGGAACCAGAAATTCCTCAGCCTGAAGCACCTGAGCTCGTGATTCCTGAGGTGGTACTGCAAATCACTGACATCCCTCTGCCAAAGCCGACGAATCCGTTCTCAAACAAACAGAAGTTCAAGGCTGAACACTTCTTTTCCGAGCATGTATTCTTCACTGACTACAACCCCTATGACTCTGCTCGCATAAGGAAGAGGCGTTTCTGGACTGCTAGTCAAGCCAACTTCTATTCCTCAGTGCTGTTTGACAAAGACAAAATCTTCGATCATGAACACATTCCTCACGTCGATATGGAATCTCTGCCATGCTTCGAGCCAGTCCTCAGTGTTCTTCACGATGCAGGATTGCTCAATTTCTGCACTAACATCTGTGATTGGAATGAAGAACTCATTCTTCAGTTCTACGCGACACTGCATATCACCGGAGATGCTGAAGATGTCAACTCATGGATGTTGGATTGGATGACTGAAAACACTCACTACAAGGCACCGGCAACTGAATTGATTCGTGTCCTTCCTCTCAATCCTCCCCATGACAGTGCATGTTGCATCTACAATGATCCTTAACTGACAAATCATTATATGCAAGTGCTCATGAAGCCTTTGAAGCCTGGGCAGGCCCCTCGTACCAAATTCCTCGTCAAGGAATTACTCTATGTGCCTCGGACTGTTTATCGCATCCTGACAAAGACAATGAGTCCCATCAAAGGCCACGACTCAAATGATGAAGAAGTCGTTGGCATCATGAAGAATATGCTTTTCAACATCATTCATGGTGTTCCCGTCAACTCCCATGATTTCTTCATGAGGACTCTGGAAAATGTTGCTATGTCACCATTCGAGCTGAAGCCCTATGCGCCTTGGATTATGAGATTCATAAGGGCAAGATCTTCACTGAATTACAAAGCTGACACTCTGAACCACGGTAGCTACATGCCTCCCATTGAAGTCCTCGAACAGACAATTTCATCATCTGATGATAAAGGCAAGGCAGCTGCTGTGATCGATGAAGGCATTCGTCCATTGGATGGTCAATTTCGCCTGGCTACATCTTAGTCTACCAATGATGACTCTGCTACACATGACTCTGCCGCAAATACCTCAGCTAAGAAAAATCCTCAAGCCACAGCACCCAGGGTGATGACTGACCGTGAGTTACTCCTCAGTCTTCATCAGAAGGTTGATCGCAATCATAAATGGGTAAAGCGTCAGTTTGGTGCAATTCTTCACAATATGACCTCAACACACAATGTAGTGAAGAAGAACCACTACTACCTTCATGAAACCCTCAACCGCACCTGGGCTATTCTCATTCATGTCTATAGCACTGAAGAACTGAAGACTATGGGTCTCAAGGAAGAATTTGACTGGTCTGCACCTCCTCCGAAGAAATTCAAGAGGGTCAAAGTTCCTGATCTGGTGGCCAGCTCTTATTCTTCATCGCGTGACACTGACGAGTATGAAGATTTGGACGACACTGCGGCAGGCCCTGCTACAACAAACAACCCCGACAACGCTGGCGCTCCTCCATCAACTTGAAATTCTTCAGGGGCGTTAGTCCTCAGTTTCAATCCTTTTGGTCATTTGATGACAAAGGGGGGGGAATCTGAGTTAGTCTTCAAGCGGGTCTATATTATGGATGTTTTTTTTAAGTTACAACTCTCGTTCTTCCAAAACTTTTATTGGATCGAGTTGTAATCTTAAACCCGATGGTGCTCTGATACTTTTGTTGCACTATGCTCCGATATTTTTGATGCTTTCGGCATGCTTATTCCTCGTTAATATTATTGCACGCACGCTGAATTTCATCAGGCACCATATTTCATCATGCATTTCAAATTCTTCATATTATATATCAAATGCATGTATGAATTACAAGATATAGGGGGAGTTCTCCATGATTCAACTCTTCAAATGTGCATTGCCTCAAACGCAAATTCCTCACTATGCACATCTTCTGGGGGAGTTCTTCTATATCTTGCAATCAAATTCCTCAATATCAGTATTTACACTTCATATGTTTATCCCCATTAAAAACTTAGCCTATGTTGTCATCAATCACCAAAAAGGGGGAGATTGTAAGTGCATCTAGTGCCCCTTAGTGATTTTGGTGTATTGAAGACTTATAGGTTAAGGGACTAATGCGTTTGTGAGTGTACACAGGTCTATAAGTCTATGAGGAGTTTGATATTTATAGAGAAAGTCGACCCCTAAAAATGAAGTTCTTCGACTGAAGACTTTGATATTCTGAAGACTTTCTGAAGACTTTGAAAGTGAAGAAATTGGTGTGACCTTGAAGACTTGATATTCATTTGAGGAACATGAAGCGTGAAGAATTTTGTTTTCGTAGTTTCATTTTCTCTTTCTTGAGTCATAGGAAACACCGTACTGTTAAAGGGGGTCGAGGAAATACTAAGGAAAAATTTCCATGTGATGCTCAACTCAAAATCCTACACCTACCAATCCCTTCGAGTGAAGCCATTGGAAATCTCATACAGTCCAGTCAATTTCTTCAGTGACAGAGACGCAGTTCTTATGTCCACTGAGGACTTTGCTCTGACTGAGGAGTTAGGAATTCGCCAGTGCGAATTGCCTACACAGTGAGGAACATGATAGCCCTGAGGAATTTGAGAGTCCAATTTCCGACATTTGCTGTGCTGCGCACCGGCTGTCCCAAAATATCTTATCCACCTAATAGTCATATCATTGAAGGGCATTTATGTCTTATCATGTCGGGCTGCTCCCTAGGCTATAAATAGCCGCCCCCTACAACCACTAGTTGGTTGGCTGCTCCGAGAGAACTTGACAATTGTCATTTGAGAGCAACCCATCCTCCGAGGACTTTGAGCGAAAATCATCAAGTGAGGAAAATCCCAAAACCAAAACCCCTCAAACCCAAAGTGATTGAGCATCACTGATGAAATTGATCCTGCGTGGATCCGACGCTTGTTACCTTTGAAGACTGTGCTTCTTCCAGACGGTTAGGCGTCAAGGTCTAGAGCATCCAAGAGGAATTGTGGATCGCCGAGTGACCAAGTCTGTGAAGGTTTGGAAGTCACCTGAAGACTTACCACGAGTGATTGGACGAGGTCTGTGTGGCCTTAGTTCAAGGAGAATACGGTGAGTACTGGGTGTCCTGAGCTGCGTGCTCAGCGACTGGGTGTGCGGGACTGCGTGTCCTCGAGTTTAAATACTCAGCCGCTCCAACCAGACGTACAACTGAGACAGCAGTTGGAACTGGTTTACCAAATCATTGTCTTCACCAACTAACTGGTTCTATTTCCTCAACCCTTTCATTTTCTCATCACTGTGTTGAGTGTTTGTTCATATCTGTGCTTGAAGACATTGACTGAAGACTTTCTCAATTTCCTCAGTTCAATTTCTTCAGTCTGTTTGTCTTCATCTTGTGTTATCCTGTGATTACGCTTTCTGTACTCTATGCTTGTCGTCATTTCATCATGATGACCATGCTTGTATTCTGTTATGCTTACTTCTGAGTACTTATTCCGCTGCAAGTAATTCTTCGCTAAGGAATTTCCTCACCAGCAAATTCCTCAGTGAAGAATTCATAAAAACCGCCTATTCACCCCCCTCTAGTCGATATAACACACTTTCGAGAACTACGTCTCTGTCACTGAAGAAATTAACTGAACTGTATGAGATTTCCAATGGCTTCACTCGAAGGGATTGGTAGGTGTAGGATTTTGAGTTTGAGCATCACATGGAAATTTTTCTTTAGTATTTCCTCGACCCCCTTTAACAGTACGGTGTTTCCTATGACTCAAGAAAGACAAAATGAAACTACGAAAACAAAAGTCTTCACGCTTCATGTTCCTCAAATGAATACCAAGTCTTCAAGGTCACACCAATTTCTTCACTTTCAAAGTCTTCAGAAAGTCTTCAGAATATCAAAGTCTTCAGTCGAAGAACTTCATTTTTAGGGGTCGACTTTCTCTGTAAATATCAAACTCCTCATAGACTTATAGACCTGTGTACACTCACAAACGCATTAGTCCCTTAACCTATAAGTCTTCAATACACCAAAATCACTAAGGGGCACTAGATGCACTTACAATCTCCCCCTTTTTGGTGATTGATGACAACATAGGTTAAGTTTTCAACGGGGATAAACATATGAAGTGTAAATACTGATATTGAGGAATTTGATTGCAAGATATAGAAGAACTCCCCCTGAAGATGTGCATAGTGAGGAATTTGCGTTTGAGGCAATGCACATTTGAAGAGTTGAATCATGGAGAACTCCCCCTATATCTTGTAATTCATACACGCATTTTGATATATAAGATGAAGAATTTGAAATGCATGATGAAATACAGTGCCTGATGAAATTCAGCATGCGTGCAATAATATTAACGAGGAATAAGCATGCAGAATAGTTCATCAAAAGTATCAGAGCACAGTGCATCAAAAGTATCAGAGCACCATGCAAAAGTATCAGAGCACCATCGGGTTTAAGATTACAACTCGATCCAATAAAAGTTTCGGAAGAATGAGAGTTGTAACTTAAAAAAACGCCCTTAATATAGACCCGCTTGAAGACTAACTCAGATTTCTCCCCCTTTGTCATCAAATGACCAAAAGGATTGAAACTGAGGACTAGTGCCCCTGAAGAATTTCAAGTCGATGGAGGAGCGCCAGCGTTGTCGGGGTTGTTTGTTGTAGTAGGGCCTGCCGCAGTGTCGTCCAAATCTTCATACTCATCAGTGTCACATGATGAAGAATAAGAGCTGGCCACCAGATCAGGAACTTTGACCCTCTTGAATTTCTTCGGAGGAGGTGCAGACCAGTCAAATTCTTCCTTGAGACCCATAGTCTTCAGTTCTTCAGTGCTATAGACATGAGTGAGAACAGCCCAGGTGCGGTTGAGGGTTTCATGAAGGTAGTAGTGGTTCTTCTTCACTACATTGTGTGTTGAGGTCATATTGTGAAGAATTGCACCAAACTGACGCTTTACCCATTTATGATTGCGATCAACCTTCTGATGAAGACTGAGGAGTAACTCACGGTCAGTCATCACCCTGGGTGCTGTAGCTTGAGGATTTTTCTTAGCTGAGGTATTTGCGGCAGAGTCATGTGTGGCAGAGTCATCATTGGTAGACTAAGATGTAGCCAGGCGAAATTGACCATCCAATGGACGAATGCCTTCATCGACACAGCAGCTGCCTTGCCTTTATCATCAGATGATGAAATTGTCTGTTTGAGGACTTCAATGGGAGGCAAGTAGCTACCGTGGTTCAGAGTGTCAGCTTTGTAATTCAGTGAAGATCTTGCCCTTATGAATCTCATAATCCAAGGCACATAGGGCTTCAGCTCAAAAGGTGACAGAGCAACATTTGCTAGAGTCCTCATGAAGAAATCATGGAAGTTGACGGGAACGTCATGAATGATGTTGAAAAGCATATTCTTCATGATGCCAACGACATCTTCATCATTTGAGTCGTGGCCTTTGATAGGACTCATTGTCTTCGTCAGAATGCGATAGACAGTCCGAGGCACATAGAGCAATTCCTTGACGAGAAATTTGGTTCGTGGGGCCTACCCAGGCTTCAAAGGCTTCATGAGTACTTGCATATAGTGATTAGTCAGTTCAGGGTCATTGTAGATGCAACGTGCACTGTCATGGGGAGGATCGAGAGGAAGGACACTAAGCAATTCAGTTGCCGGTGCCTTGTAGTGAGTGTTTTCAGTCATCCAATCCAACACCCATGAGTTGACATCTTCAGCGTCTCCAGTGATATGCAGTGTCGCGTAGAACTGAAGAATGAGTTCTTCATTCCAATTGCAAATGTCAGTGCAGAAATTCAGTAATCCTACATCATGAAGAACACTGAGGACTGGCTCGAAGCATGGCAGAGATTCCATATCCACGTGAGGAATATGTTCATGATCGAAGATTTTGTCCTTGTCAAACAGCACTAAGGAATAGAAGTTGGCTTGACTAGCAGTCCAGAAACACCTCTTCCTTATGCGAGCAGAGTCATAGGGGTTGTAGTCAGTGAAGAATACATGCTCGGAAAAGAAATCTTCAGCCTTGAACTTCTGTTTGCTTGAGAACGGATTCTTCGGTTTTAGCAGAGGGGTGTCAGTGAGTTGCAGTACTACCTCAGGAATCACGAGCTCAGGTACTTCAGGCTGAGGAATTTCTGGTTCCTCTTCTTGTGCAACCTTAAGATCAGCAGCAGCAGGTTCTTCAGCACTAGTGGCTGGAATTTCTTCATGAACAGAGGGAGTGGGATGAGTTTCTTCAGAGCCCATTTGAACTGCTGTTGCCGGGGACTGAGGAATCTATTGAATCGGAGTGAAGAGAGGAGTATTGGGATGCTGACTTTCCCAGAAGTCGTCGTTCATCACAGGTGTGGTGCATCCGATATCCACATCTTCATCTTCAATTTCCTCAACACCAGCCTCTTCAGCTGTGAACTGAGGCATAGGTGAGGAATTGACTCTCGTTGAAGGGATTGTATCCACTTCAATTTCTTCATCAATCTGCTCTGACGAAGCAGCAGAATGATTTTCTTCATCAGATCCGCTTGGGATCTTATAGTATTCTCCAAAAGGAACAATTTCCTTTGATGACATGGAGGAAATTAGAACAGCATCAATTGGATGTTCAAGTGAGCTGGTCATTGGCTTCATTTTCTTCGCAGCCGAAGAATTTGACACAGCTGATGCCTTCCTTTTCTTCACTGCAGCTCGCTCTGCAGCCTTGGTCTTCTTCACCTCATAGGCAGAAGGAAGAATTGGAGTTGGTGTAGGCGCGGGAGGAGCTGAGGAATCTGGTTGATTTTCTTCAGGCGCAACTAATGCAGTTGCCCTGATCTCTTCAGTTTCTTCAGGCGCACCACTAGTGGATGCCCTGGCAATTTCTTCAGCGGCTGGGATGGAGTCATCAGCCCTGGAACTTGTATTTTCTTCAGCAGGCTGAAAGTCATCAGCGGTGCTGGCATGTTCTTCAGCAGGCTGAGCAGAGTCTGCAGCCTGAAGATTTTCTTGTTGTGATGAGGCTACAACAGTTGTCATTTTCTTCGTCAGGTTGACGAATTTCACTTTGGCTCCTTGCCAATCAGCATAGTATGCATCAAAGTCTTTGCTGAGGGCTTGGATTTCAGACTGAGCCTGGAGAAGTTCCTCAGGTGTCATTCTGACAACATTTTTCTTCAGGAGCTTCTCCTTTCTGTATTGTGCTTTCTTGATCTCTCTTGCCTTTTCAAACTTCCATTTCTCTTGAGTGATGAAATGGGTCAGCATGTGACTTTGACCAGGGGTCAGATGAAAATCAGGCATGGGGGTGTTTGGATCCTTGTGCCAGAGGTCAATGTAATCGAGGATTTTCCTCGGATCCAAAAGTAGTGGCACCAATGTGCCTTTGGCTCTGGCGGCCTTCACTTGCCTGTCTCTGATGATTTCTGCAAGTTCATCATCAGAAGCTTCATCATCAGAGGGCACTTGGAATGCGACCTGTTTCTTCCTTGGACTTGGCCGAGGACCGCGTCCAGCTGTTGCTTTAGTCTTCAACAGTGTGGGGCCTGATGAGGACATTGGTGCAGCTGAGGAACTTGCTGAGACACTAGAGGAAATCGAGAAACCCGTAGTCCTTTGACATGTAGCCAGATGCACAGGAGCTGAGGACTTTATTGGAGCAGTAGCGGTCTGAGGAATTTGCCGTGAGGGCATAGCTGAGGAACTTGGCCGTGAGGGTGCTGTTGGTGAAGCACTTGGCTTGCGAGCAGGATTCTTTGGCATTGATTTCCTTAGCTTGACCGAGGCCTCAGTAGTAGCAGCAGCAGCAGAATCCTCATTGAATTTCCTCACTACCTCCTTGGCCTGTCTTGCCAATTTAGCTTGGCGCCTAGCCCATTCTTCAGGAAAGTAATCACCACGCTTGATGCTGGTGGGATCAGCTACTTGGCCAGGTGCCAATGGAGCTCTTGGGCATGGAGGATTTAAAGCGAATTTCTTCATATACTTTGGAGTTACATATCTGTACTCCCTCCATTCTCTTGCCCATCTCCGTTCAATCCTCTGAATGCGCACCTTGCGCTAATTTTTGTTCTCTTTGCCAAATTTGGCTTCATCAGGTGTGCAATAGTCCTTATATATGTCATCAGGGATCTCGAAAGCAGTCATGACCTCAGGCTTCTTTCCTCCTTTCTGCGGTCTCTTTCCTTCAGCCATATTCTTCAGATGAGGAATTTGAACAATTGAACACTCTGAAGAAGTATGCAGTTTTTCTTTGAGGAACGCTGCAAATGAGTTAAGTTGATGAGAACCTAGTGATTCAGCAGCGGACATGAGTACCTGTGAACAGAGTGTAGGTGCGAGGAATTTGGAGAGGTCATATGCGTTCTCAGAAGGTTTTTTGAAAAGACAAGTTTTGAGGAATTTGACCATATGAGCCTTGAGGAATTTCACTAAGCGTTCTTTGTCTTAGGTTCCAGAGTTGTACAGATCGAAGATCCACACAATTGAGGAATCTTGAAGAAAATGATTGCTTAGAGAAATGGATCAAAAGCATACAGTGTGTGAGGTGTTCATATGTGTGAAGATTCGAAGAATAAAACACCTTTGAAGATTTTCAGGAAAGCTTGAGAATCAAAGTGAGTAATAAAAGTAACTTTTAATTACCCGAACTGAAGAACACGACGAACTGTGATGAACAGAGGTGAAGTTCGTCAAGTTAGATCTCCCACGCCCTATTGGCAGAGGGAAATAGCTACGGCGGCGGCGGAGTGAAGATTTCCGCAACCGACGCGAGTACGACAACAACGAGGTCGAGGCAGCGAAGCTCTTCCTCACCGGCGACGATGGAGTAGCGGCGGCGCTAGGGTTTGAGGAGCTCGAGCGAGAGAGAGCGGTCGAGCGGAGTAAATGAAGTGAGGAAGGGGAGAGGCATATTTATAGCCACGGTGAAAAACTGTTCGCCCGAAGATTTTGGGACGAACATGCCCCTGCCCTTTCTCCTTCACGCGACATGTGTCACCCACGTACTGTGCAGATGAGATCGTGTAAGATCGTGGGTGAATATAATAATGCATCGTGGGATGCAGAACGGTTTGAGCGGCAAAACCGAAAATCTGGATAAGATTTGTTTTAAAGTTTCGTTCGCAATTTCTTCAGCTGACAAGGACACAGTGAAGACTTTGAATGAGTTTCAAATAGAACGCACATGAAGAATTTGTGAATAGATTGGGTTGAGTATAGCATAGAGGGGGAAGGGTCCGATCACATTCACTTAGCAGAAAAAGTAACTTGAAGAAATAGCCATAAGTGAATGCTGTAGAGGACATAAACTCACATATATATATATATATATATATATATATATATATATATATATATATATCCAATGAAGTAAAACGACGGAAACAATGAAGATTTTGCAAAGTTGAAGAATTTGAAAAACTGAAGAATTTCAAAAACGAGGAAAACTCAAATTGAAGATTTTCAACTTTTTGTGGTGGCGTGGCCCACCGTATAAGAATGATGATTTCAGACACCGCGTACAATTGTCGTAGGGTTCTGAGAATCAAATTCTTCATTAATTTCTTCACACTTAGAGTGTTATTCTTCATTGATTGAAGAAAAACGTTTCTTCATGTGTTGCACATCTAAGTCATCAATTTTGCATAAGAGTTAGGATGTGTGTCCTTTTCAAAGAACATTCGAAGATTCTAAGATATTTAGCTCACACCGCAACTTGCTAAATCTCTTCTCATCCAAGGGCTTGGTGAAGATATCAGCTAGCTGTTCTTCAGTCTTCACGTGCTCGATGGAGATGTCACCCTTCAACACATGATCACGAAGAAAATGATGATGAATCTGAATGTGCTTTGTCTTCGAGTGCTGAACTGGGTTGTGAGCAATCTTGATGGCACTCTCATTGTCGCAGAGGAGAGGCACATTCTTCACGTTAACGCCATAGTCCTTGAGGGTTTGCTTCATCCAAAGCAGTTGAGCACAGCAAGAGCCAGTAGCAATGTATTCAGCTTCAGTAGTAGACAGTGATACGCAGTTCTGTTTCTTCGAGGACCAACAAACCAAAGATCGTCCGAGGAAATGACAAGTGCCAGATGTTGACTTGCGGTCCGCACGATCACCAGCATAGTCAGAGTCAGAATATCCAGTGAGATCAAAAGCAGAGCCCTTGGGGTACCATAATCCTAGTGTTGGTGTGTGAGCTAGATATCGAAGAATATGCTTCACAGCCTTATGGTGTGATTCCTTCGGTGCAGCTTGAAATCGGGCACACATGCAAACACTAAGCATTATATCTGGCCTAGATGCACATAAGTACAATAAAGAACCAATCATGGAGCGGTATACCTTGTGATCGAAGTCACTACCATTTTCATCAGTGCATAGATGGCCATTTGTGGGCATCGGAATTTTGACGCCTTTGCAATCTTGCATGCCGAATTTCCTCAGTACATCTTTGAGGTATTTCTCCTGAGATATGAATATGCCATTGCGCTGCTGACGAATTTGAAGACCTAAGAAGAATTTCAACTCTCCCATCATAGACATTTGATATTCTTCACTCATCATATAGGCAAATTCATCACTATAACGTTGGTCAGTACAGCCAAAGATAATATCATCAACATATATTTGGCACACAAACAGTTCACCATCATAAGATTTAGTAAAGAGAGTAGGGTCGAGTGAACCGGGTGTGAAGCCATTCTTCACGAAGAAATCCTTCAATGTATCATACCACGCCCGAGGGGCTTGCTTGAGGCCATAGAGGGCCTTATTAAGTCTAAAGACTTTGTCAGGATTCTTTGGATTTTCAAAACCTGGGGGTTGAGCAACATATACTTCTTCCTCAAGCTTACCATTGAGGAATGCACTTTTCACATCCATTTGATATAAGATGATATCATGATGGTTAGCATAAGCATGTAATATGCGAATAGCCTCAATTCTAGCAACAGGTGCAAAAGTTTCATCGAAATCAATTCCTTCAACCTGTGTGTAGCCTTGAGCTACTAGTCGTGCCTTATTCCTCACCACAAGGCCATTTTCATCTTGCTTGTTGCGGTAGATCCACTTTGTGCCAATGATATTATGCTTGCGAGGATCTGGGCGATTGACCAGTTCCTAGACATTGTTAAGCTCGAACTGATGTAATTCTTCTTGCATAGCCTGAATCCACTCCAGCTCCATAAATGCTTCATCTACCTTAGTGGGCTCTGTGATAGAGACAAAAGCATAGTGCCCACAAAAGTTAGATAAATGTGAAGCTTTTGAGCGTGTGAGAGGACCTGGTGCACTAATGTCATCGATGATCTTCTCCACTTGCACTTCTTTTGCAACACGAGGATGAGCTGGTTGTTGCTGAGGAATTTGATCAGCATTTTCTTCAGCACCATTTTCCTCAGCATTTTCTTCAGGTGTATCAGCTCGACGTTCTTCATGAACAGGAATGAATTCTTCAGCAGATTCTTCAGTAGGAATAACATCCTCAGTTGCCTTGAACTTGATAGAATCCTCAGGTGCTGGTTCATTTAACACAGAAGGTAGGTGCTCTCTTTGCGAGCCATTAGTTTCATCGAACCGCACATCTACAGTGTCAACAATCTTGTGAAGAACAATGTTGAAGACTCTGTAGGTGTGAGAGTCCTTTCCGTAACCAAGCATAAAACCTTCATGTGCTTTCGGTGCAAATTTAGAGTTGTGGTGAGGATCTCTAATCCAACATTTAGCACCGAAGACTTTGAAATAACTCACATTGGGTTTCTTGTCAGTGAGGAGTTCATAGGCCGTCTTCTTGAAGAATTTGTGAAGATATACTCTGTTGATGATGTGGCACGCAGTATCAATTGCATCAATCCAAAAACGCTGAGGCATTTTGTATTCATCAAGCATAGTGCGAGCCATCTCAACAAGAGTTCTGTTCTTGCGCTCCACGACCCCATTTTGCTGAGGAGTATAGGGAGCACATAACTCATGAGTAATACGAAGTTCATCAAGATAGTCATCAAGACCGGAATTCTTGAACTCAGTTCCATTGTCACTTCTGATGTGCTTGATCTTCACACCAAAGTTGGTTGAAGCCCTCGAGGAAAATTGTTTGAAGACTTCCTGCACTTCATGTTTGTAAGTAACAATGTGTACCCATGTATATCGAGAGTAATCATCAACAATGACAAAACCATATAGAGATGCATCATTAGTGATTGCTGAGTAATGATTAGGTCCGAAGAGGTCCATGTGAAGCAATTCGAATGGACGAGTAGTGATCATGATAGTCTTTGCTGGATGCTTGGCCTTGGTCATTTTTCCAGCTTCACAGGCTCCGCATAAGTGATCCTTTAGGAATTTGACATTTTCAATGCCAATGACATGCTTCTTCTTCGCAAGCGTGTGCAAATTCCTCATGCCTGCGTGACCAAGTCGTCGATGCCATAGCCAGCCTTCTAAAGCTTTTGTATGTAGACACATGGCTGGTTGTGGTCCTGTAGAGAAATCAACAATATACAAATCTCCTCTCCTAAAGCCTTTGAAGACTTTGGAATTGTCAGCTTCCATAATCACAACACAGTGATACTTGCCAAAGACAACAACCATATCAAGATCACAAAGCATTGAGACTGACATGAGATTGTATCCTAAGGACTCAACAAGCATGACTTTGTCCATGTGTTTATCCTTAGAGATTGCAACCTTACCAATACCCAATACCTAACTTTTGCCTTTGTCAGCAAAGATGATATGCTTCAGATGTGACGGTGATAAGGGAGCATCCATCAATAGATTCTTGTCACCAGTCATGTGATTCGTACATCCACTATCGAGGACCCATTCAGTAGTTTTGGGTTGATCATCCTGCAGATGAATTAGTGTAGCTTACAATCTCATATGCTTCATCAGTGAAGAATATGATATCAAGTTCATCAGATGAATTTCATCAAGCAGTAAACAGATATAGAAGTATGAGGATGTGTGAAATGAAAGTTCATTTCATCATGATTCGCCTGTGTCCTTTTAGGCAATTTCGCCAGGTCCCCAGCAAATTCTTCAGACGTTAACGCACGTCTGGAGACCTGACCCTGCATAAGAGATTAGTTCTTTTTCTTCACCACCAACATCTAGAGGGGTGGCAAAGAGTTCATCACTCTGCGAGCACCATATGAGAAAGGTGGCAAAGATGCCAAACCATTTCGTTTCACATAAGAGGGGTTAGGGTAAGCATATGAATAAGCAGAGAAATTCTTCGAGGACTTATGAACATAATGGTTTGAAGAATAATGCACATATTCATAGCCCTTAGCTCTACCCTGCGAGACAGAGTTGTTAGCACGATGGTAATCATATGAGGACTTTGGTCCTTTTGAGGAATTTGATCCATGTGAGGAAATTGGTCCGTATGAGGACTTGGATCCATATGAAGAATTTGGTCCATATGAAGAATTTGATCTGGGGTTCCTGTTCTTCACAGGTGGTGTCATGAGGACATTCACCTGAAGACTTTTGAGGCACTTCTTGGGAACTCAGATTTTCTTCATAGGAGACCCATTCCTGCAGTTAGTGCCAACATATCTAGCAAATACTTCACCATTGTGATTTTTGAACAGTTTATAGTTGGAGTCAAATGACTCATCAGAAGAATGAGGAGATTCACATGTAAAGCCAGATAAGTTAGATGGATCAACTGGAGGTCCCTTTGCAGCAACCCATGAGGTTTTGGGGTACTGCTCAGGCTTCCAATATGTTCCATCAGCATTAAGTTTCCTCTCAAAGGCAATACCCTCTTTCCTAGGGTTTCTGTTGAGGATCTATTTTTTAAGCACATCACATAGAGTCTGATGCCCTTTGAGGCTTTTGTACATGCCTGTCATGTACAATTCCTTCAGCCCTGCATTGTCAGTGATACTAGCAATGTCCTCAGATGAGGAATTAGTGATAGCAGAGGCAGATGAAGAATTTGTAACCGTTGATGCATTTGAACATTCAGGTGAAGAATTAGCAGATTCACGTTCAATGCACTTTAGGCATGGAGGAACAAATTCTTCCTGAGAAGCGCTAATTTGTTGAGCTAGTAATGAATCGCGCTCCTTCTGAAGATCTTCATAACTCACTCTTAGCTTCTCAAGATCTTGCTTTCTTTGAAGAAATTCATAAGAAAGCTTCTCGTGATCTTGCTTTCCTTGAAGATATTCATAAGAAAGTTTCTCATGATCAGATAAGAGAGTGTTATGATGACCTTGAAGGTTATCAAACTTAGACTGAAGTCTCTGAAGATTTTCAGTCAGGGCTTTAGTGCTATCCATTTCTTCACCCAACATATCATCACTTTTGTCTAGCATGTTTTGAACCTTTTCAAAAGCCCTTTGTTGTTTTACAGCAATCTTAGCAAGTTTAGAGTAGCTGGGCTTGAGATCCTCATCAGATTCATTTTCACTAGATTCAGAGGAGGTGTATTTGAGTACCTTTGCACCTTTCGCCATGAAACAATAGGTGGGAGCGTAGTCATGATTATCTTCATCAGGCTTGTCGGTGGAGTCCGTTTCTTCAGTGTTGAAGATGGACTTGCTAACGAAGGCAGTAGCGAAGGCCAGACTCGCCACACCAGATTCGGATTCTTCAGACGCCTCCTCTTCCTCATTTTCCTCAGATTCAGCTCCAGAGTCCATTTCCTTGCCAATGAATGCCCGAGCCTTCTTGGAGCTGCTCTTCTTGTGAGATGAAGACTTCGAGGATTTTGATGATGAAGATTTTGACGATTTCTTCTTCTTCTTCGCATCATCAGAACTGTAATCCTTGTATTTCTTCTTCTTCATTTCCTTTTCCCACTGAGGACAATCTTGAATATAGTGACCAGGTTTCTTGCATTTGTGGCACAGTCTTCTCTTATAGTCACTGGATGAGGAATCACTGCTTCTTGAGGATTGTCCAAAGCGACCACGTCTTGAGAACTTCTGGAATTTCTTCACGAGCAGTGCTAGCTCCTGGCTCAATTCTTCAGGATCACCAAGGCTACTACCAGAATCCTCACATTCAGAGTCAGACACAGCCTTGGCCTTCAGGGCACGTGGTTTGCCATAGCTCGAACCATAGAGATCTCTCTTTTCAGCAAGCTGGAACTCGTGAGTATTTAGCCTTTCGAGGATATCGGCAGGATCAAGAGACTTGTAGTCAGCACATTCTTGTATCATCAGTCCCAGAGTATCAAATGAGGAATCAAGCGATCTCAACAGTTTCTTCACCACCTCATGATCAGTGATGTCAGTGGCGCTGAGGGCTTGAAGCTCATTTGAGATGTCAGTGAGGCGATCAAAGGTTTGTTGGACATTTTCATTGTCAAGTCTTTTGAAGCGGTTGAAGAGATTCTGAAGAACATCAACTCGAGAGTCACGTTGAGTTGAGACTCCTTCATTCACCTTGGACAGCCTATCCCAGATAAGCTTAGCAGTTTCCAAAGCACTCACTCTTCCATACTGTCCTTTGCTCAGATGGCCACATATGATATTCTTCGCTTGATAATCGAGTTGCTTGAATCTCTTCACATCGGTAGCGTTTAGTGAAGGTGAGACAGAGGGAACACCATTTTCCACAACATACCAGAGATCATTGTCAATTGCCTCAAGATGCATTCGCATCTTGTTCTTCCAGTAGGGGTAGTCCGTCCCATGAAAGGTAGGACACCCAGCCGAGACCTTGATCATACCTGCGGTCGACATAACTAAAACTCCAGGCGGTTAAACCAAAATCACACAGAACAAGGGAGTACCTTGCTCTGATACCAATTGAAAGTGCGTTATATCGACTAGAGGGGGGGCGAATAGGCGATTTTTATGAATTCTTCACTGAGGAATTTGCTGGTGAGGAAATTCCTTAGCGAAGAACTACTTGCAGCGGAATAAGTACTCAGAAGTAAGCATAACAGAATACAAGCATGGTCATCATGATGAAATGAAGACTAGCACAGAGTACAGAAAGCGTAAACACAGGATAACACAAGATGAAGACAAACAAACTGAAGAAATTAAACTGAGGAAATTGAGAAAGTCTTCAGTCAAAGTCTTCAAGCACGGATATGAACAAACACTCAACACAGTAATGAGGAAATGAAAGGGTTGAGGAAATAGAACGAGTTAGTTGGTGAAGACAATGATTTGGTAAACCAGTTCCAACTGCTGTCTTAGTTGTACGTCTGGTTGGAGCGGCTGAGTATTTAAACTCGAGGACACGCAGTCCCGGACACCCAGTCACTAAGCACGCAGCTCAGGACACCCAGTCCTCACCGTATTCTCCTTGGACTAAGGCCACGCAGACCTCGTCCAATCACTCGTTGAGGGAGTCCTGGAATAGGGGGTGTCCGGACAGCCAGACTATCATCGCCCGCCGGACTCCAAGACACGAAGATGCAAGATTGAAGACTCCGTCCCGTGTCCGGATGGGGCTTTCCTTGGCATGGAAGGCAAGTTTGGCGATACGGATATGTAGATCTCCTACCATTGTAACTGACTCTGTGTAACCCTAGCCCTCTCCGGTGTCTATATAAACTGGAGGGTTTTAGTCCGTAGGACACAACAACCATTACAACAATCATACCATAGGCTAGCTTCTAGGGTTCAGCCTCCTTGATCTCGTGGTAGATCCACTCTTGTACTACCCATATCATCAATATCAATCAAGCAGGAGTAGGGTTTTACCTCCATCGAGAGGGCCCGAACCTGGGTAAAAACATCGTGTCCCTTGTCTCCTATTACCATCCGCCTAGACGCATAGTTCGGGACCCCCTACCCGAGATCCGCCGGTTTTGACACCGACATTGGTGCTTTCATTGAGAGTTCCTCTGTGTCGTCACCGATAGGCTTGATGGCTTCTTCAATCGATAACAACGCCGTCCAGGGTGAGACTTTTCTCCCCGGATAGATCTTCGTATTCGGCGGCTTCGCACTGTGGGCCAATTCACTTGGCCGTCTGGAGCAGATCGAAAGCTACGCCCCTGGCCGTCAGGTCAGATTTGGAAGCCTAAACTTCACGGCGGATATCCGCGGAGACTTGATCTTCGATGGATCCGCGCCGCAGCCGAGCGTGCTACACTGTCGCGATGGGCACGATCTAGCTCTGCCGCCGGACAGTGCCTTGGAGGCCGCACACGAATCCGCTCCGACCCATAGTCCGGAGCCGATTGTGTAGATCGAGGACGGGTGGCTGGACACCGCCTCGGGAGCTGCGACTTCCACGGTGATGGAGCCGAATACCAGCCTTGTCCCTTATAAAGCTCGTGACTCCAAGGTGCCGGACTCCCAGCCGGACTCCGAACCTCCTGCGCCCCTGCCAATCGAATCCGATTGGGCGCCGATCATGGAGTTCACCGCTGCGGACATCTTTCAGCACTCACCCTTTGGCGACATCCTAAATTCGCTAAAGCATCTCTCGCTATCCGGAGAGCCCTGGCTGGATTATGGCCAGGATGGTTGGGATGCGGACGACGAAGAAATTCAAAGCCCACCCACCACCCACTTTGTAGCCACTTTCGACGATCTAACCGACATGCTAGACTACGACTCCGAAGACATCGACGGTATGGACGATGATGCCAGAGACGATCAAGAACCAGCGCTCACAGAGCACTGGAAGGCCACCCCCAACCCATGATGTATATATGGTGGATACCCCAAAAGGAAGCGATAACGAGGACCAACAGGGCGCGGCAAAGCAGACGCCGCCCTAAGTCCCGCCTCGACAACAACAGCGCTCCTAATGACCCAGCAATAAAGCAGGGCAAACCAGTGGACGACAAACATGCAGCCAAGCAACCGTCCGAACAGGACGAATCGGATGATCAATCCATGCCCGGCGAAACCAACAGTCCAGACGACCTCACGCCGGACACACCACCGGAGAATAAGAGCCTCCGCAAAAGACTCGTCGCCACTGGAAGAAGTCTGAAGAAGGAAAAACGGAAGCTCAAAACAGCGGAAGACATACTCAGAATGAGGTGGAGCAAAGTGCTCAAAACCGCAGACAAATACGGCAATGGCCATCAATCAAAGAGCTACCCGAAGCGCAAGCTGCTGCCAGAATTTGACGAGGAAGCCATAGAGCCCCCCACAGTCAAAAAACAAAGAGGCCGCCTAGCCGGATAGACGGCCAGATGATAGGCCAAAAACTACAAGCGGCGCCGCACACAAGCCGACTCATTATCCTGGGAAAACAGATGGCCCAGCCAGGTCCATTTACGGGCCAAAAAAGAGGGCCCCAGGAAGCAACACAACACGCCAAGTGTTCGAAGACAGCGGTACACCCAAATACAGGGGCGCCGCACACCCACTATGTTTCACCAACGAGGTACTAGATCATGAATTCCCAGCAGGGTTTAAAACCATAAACATAGAGGCTTACGACGGAACAACAGACCCTGGAGTCTGGATAGAGGATTATATACTACACATACACATGGCTAGAGGAGATGATCTCCACGCCATAAAATATCTACCCCTCAAGCTCAAAGGGCCAGCTCGGCATTGGCTTAAAAGCCTCCCAGAAAACACTGTTGGAAGTTGGGAAGAGCTTGAGGACGCGTTTAGAGCAAATTTTCAAGGGATTTATGTCCGCCCTCCGGATGCAGACGATCTAAGTCATATAACTCAACAGCCCGGAGAGTCAGCGCGCAAATTCTGGAATAGGTTCCTTACTAAAAAGAACCAAATAGTCGACTGTCCGGACACTGAAGCCTTAGCAGCTTTTAAACACAACGTCCGAGACGAATGGCTCGCCAGACACCTCGGCCAAGAGAAGCCGAGGACAATGTCCGCGCTAACAAGCCTCATGACCCGCTTTTGCGCGGGGGCAGATAGGTGGCTAGCAAGATGCAGCACCAGCGACCCAAGTACATCCGAGATCAGAGATGGAAACGGAAAATCACGACGCAGAAAAGATCAGCGCTGGAATAAAGAGAAAAGCCCAAAGAACACGGCGGTCAACGCCGGATTCAAAAGCTCGCAGCCGAACAACAAAACACTGCCTCTTAAGGACAACAGTGATGAGCTATCCAACTTAAAAAAATTTTGGATCGGATATGTCAAATCCACAGTACCTCCGGAAGGCCTGCAAACCACACCCACCGAGATTTTTGGGTTTTCAAACAGTCCGGCCGACTCAACGCCGAACACAAGGGGCTTGACGCACCAAGCGAGGACGACGACGAACCCCACCAGCAGGGCACCGGAAAACAAAAGACTTTCCCACAAGAAGTCAAGGCAGTAAACTCACTTCATGTGATAATATGGAAAAACAATGCGGCACCCGCTAAGATGGGTCTCGCATGGTCCACCCCAGCGGAACCTCGAGATTGGATGTCAAAAACAATCACTTTTGACCACCTGGATTATTCCAGAAGTGTTCGAAATGCAGGATGGACTGCTCTGATATTGGATCCTATAATCGACGGCCTACAATTTATACAAGTCCTGATGGACGGTGGCAGCAATTTAAACCTGCTATATCCGAACACAATCCGCAGGTTGGGGGTAGACCTTACTAAAATTCTACATAGCCGCACTTCCTTTAAAGGAGTGACGCCAGGCCCTTACGCCAAGTGCACATGCTCCTTATTACTAGAAGTTGTGTTCGGGTCACCGAACAACTTCCGACGCGAGAAACTAATCTTTCATGTCGCCCCATTCAAAAGTAGCTATCAAGCATTATTGGGACGTGAAGCTTTTGTCCGCTTTAACACAATACCACATTATGCGTCTCTTACACTTAAAATGCCCGGTCCACGTGGCATCATTTCATTAAGAGGGTCATCTAAAGACCCCAGACATGGCTAGACGAGTCCGGCATAAATAAGCTAGGGGCTCCCTAGCCGCACACCCCTTCACAAGGGGCTGTGCGTATAAGCAATAATGAGCTAATATAGACTCCGCTTTATTCATTCATTAATATTTTTCATGCACTTTTTTGCACGATTTCCTTCCAAACTAAGTTCCTCTCTTTTTCACAGATGAACAACGTGCATACCGGTCCAGGATAACGGCACAACGGATACACAGGCGCAGACGTGCAGTAGGGACCCGTCCCAAGGATTCTTTTCAGATTAAGACCCTGCGTAAACCTTTTTTACTGTCTCTTGTTGCTATAATCCCCTGGTTTCTCATTATAACCAGAGTGGAGACTGATGTTTTGGCATCGGCCGCGTCAGAGGACCTCGCCCGTACCTGGACACTAGGGGCTTAGGGCATTGTTCTGCCCATTATTATAAAGACCGAACACCTTAGGGAGTGTTCGGCGTCTCGAGTTAGGCCTTATATGCATCAGCTCCGAATCATGTCTTTGGTCAAATGTTGGGTTTGCCCGGCTCCTGTGTTTTGCTGCCTTACGTTCCGTATCATCGGCTAACGCGGCACCAGGAGAACTACTGCGATTGTGCCCCAGTTCGGCTAGGCGAGCACCTTAGTAGAGAAAGCCGAAAACTGACTGTCATGATACAGCGAGAGACTGGTCAACCACTCGATCGACCACCGGAATGTTTAGAATTCCTCCGCTTTGACGAAGGGCCATTTCCCGGTCAGGCACACACGCGCCCCGAATTCGGAGAACGCGGTGCCCCCAGGGGCTATATCGTAGCCCCACCCTCGAACTCCAATGGCTAAGTGAAAGTGATAAAGCATTATAGTCCGGTTGCCTCGTTTGCTACGCTACCACCTCCTTAACGGGACCGAGACATCGGATTAAGTGTGAAAATGCGCTATTTTTGCGAACACCCCCGCACCTTGTGCGTGGGGGCTGAAGCCGACGACTGCCATCTTTCAGGTTATACACACGTATACATAAACGGCCGCATAGGAGATATTTCAATACTTGAAACGCACAAGTATAAAAAGCGATTACATCATAACCATTGTTTTACAAAATAAAACGTTCATTTGAACGTGACATTTTTCGAGCACTACGACTCTATTACACGAGCACCACGCAAAACTTCCCCAAAATAGTGCTCAGCGGGTAACCGGCTTTCGTCCGAACCCTGGGTTGCAACAGCGGTGGCATCCATCTCTGTCCAATGTGTCTTCACACAGGCAAGGGCCATCCGCGCACCCTCTATGCAGGCCGACCGCTTCATCAACTTGATATGCGGCACCGCCCCAAGAAATTGCTGCAATAAGCCAAAATAGCTCGTCGCCTTGGGCCTATCCGGCCAGACATGAGTCACGATATCCGTCATGGCAAGTCCGGACAACCTATTCAGCTCAACCCATTCGGCCAACCGATCGGTCAGCGGAAGTGAACGATCCGGACTATGGAATTGAGACCAAAACAGCTCTTCCGTCTTGTGATCCTTCTGACTTCGGAAGTGCACAACGGCATCCGCCGCACTCGCCGCTAAGTCCATATATGGATCCTCCGGACCCCACAGCTGGCCAAGCTGGGCATACTTTGGATCCGTAAACCTGCGGCACAGCAGAAAAGGCTTGCCAGCCACAATGTCTCCGGCCTGATACAACTCCTCCTTTATAGCCCGCATTGCAGAACAGGCATCCTTGGCTTCGGCGGTGGCCTTCCCCAGGTCTTCTCGCTCCGATAGGCGCTCCTTTTCAAGAGCCTCATTACGGTCGGTAGCATCCTTCAATTTAACGGCCAGTTCGGCCATCCCATCCCTGCTTTGGCAGTGTGCAGCCCTTTCAGCTTCTAACTCTTTGACCGCCCTCGAGGCAGCCGCATCACTCCTTCTGGCTTGCTCCTTGGCTTGAGCAAGTTCTGCCCGAAGGCTCTCCACAGCAGCAGCACCATCTGCGTCAAGCATAAATATTGTAAGAGGTGGGCTTTGGCTCCCTTAATAGGTGACTGCGGAGAGATAACTTACCTTGTGACTCGTCAAGTCTCTTGTTGACTAGCGCGATGTCCGCATCCGCAACATCGAGTTGCCGCATTAATTCAGCAACTCCATCAGTCCAGCTAGCCCCCGGACTATCCGCCACCTGCATAGGAAAGGCGACACTCAATACCTGCGATTTTTATCCTCGGCACGCTGTCGCATTCGACAACCTACCGAGTCTCAGGGGCTACTATCTATACAGGGCGCACTTTTATGTGCAAAACTGTCAAAAAGCTGCGTCGTTTTTTACGTACCTCAAACCCCGCCAGCAAACTCCTAACGGCATTATGCAATCCTCTTTCGGCGGATGAAATCCTTCCAATCACCATACTCATCAATGCATGGTGATCTTCTGAGATGGACGCCCTCTCAAGCAGATCCTTCAGCTCCCCCGGCCGAACACTAGTCGGCGCCGAACTCTTCGGCTCTGCCGGGCTCGGGGATACCCTCCGTGACGACACTTCAGGCTCGTCCGCCCTATCCGACGGCGCAGCAGACGGAGGCGTCTCGCTCTCCATCATCTCCGGACGAAGATCCCCCGAAGACGAGCTCATCTGAGAAGGTCGCAGATCCGAACTACAAGGTAAAAATTTCGGTTATCCTCAGAAGCACAAATAGGGATGTTTCTTATTAATGAACTCCCCTTTTTCTACTCACGGCTTGCTGGAGGGCTGATTCTTTAGAGAAGACTATGCGGTCGGGACCTCCCCGGACGCAGGACCCTCTGGTGAAGATTTCTTCCCCTGCTTAGGGGCTTTGGCCTCCGGGTCTTTGGAGGCGGTCCTATTCTCCCCCTGGAGGGAGGGATTCTCGATCCCCCCCTTTTTCAAGAGCCTCCTTGGGTGAGGCGGTAGTTCCCTTATTTTCCCCTCCGCCTTCTTCTGAAGGCGCAACCTCCAACATCCTGACCAGCACGGGATCCGGCGCGGTCTCTGGGAGGGGGGCCGGACACCGTATCAGCTTTGCTTGCGCTATCCACTCCTGTTGAAGGATAATGGGTTAAAAGGCGAATTGTAGAAAGGCAAACACACGGTACGTCCGAACACTGGGCTACTTACTTGAGTATCCGGGCGATTGCAGCTTAGGCCGGCATCCTCGGTCAATTCCGGACACGCCGCCTGCGATCCGAAGAACAACTTGTACATCTCCACGGGTGTCGTACCCATAAAGTGTTGGAGAATCCGTGGTCCCTCCGGATTGAACTCCCATAGCCGGAGAGGACGGCGTTTGCAGGGCAGAAGACGCTTGATTAGCATGACCTGCATCACCACGACCAGATCGATCTCCCTCGCCCGGAGGTCTCGAATCCGGCCCTACAATAGGGGCACGTCTTTTGACGGCCCCCAGTTGAGCCCTTGGTTGACCCACGATGTCAATCGTTGAGGAGGTCCCGAATGGAATACAGGCGGCGGCTTCTGCCTGCTGCCCTTCGGAGCGGTGATATAGAACCACTCCTGCTGCCACAAGCCGAGCTCCTCTTGGAAGGAGCCCTCTGGCCACGGGGCATCGGCCCTCCTGCTTACGGCCGCCCCGCTGCACTCTGCTTGACGCCCCCCGATCATCTTCGGCTCCATATTGAAGGTCTTCAGCCACAGGCCGAAATGGGGGGTGACGCGGAGGAAGGCTTCACAAACGACGATGAATGCGGAGATATGGAGGATGGACTCCGGAGCCAAGTCATGGAATTCCAACACATAGTAAAACATGAGCCCTCTGACAAAAGGATCCATCGGGAAGCCTAAACCCCGACGGAGGTGGGGTACAAAGACGACGTACTCGCCGGGCTCGGGGGTGGGTATGGCCTGCCCTTCGGCGGGCAGCCTGTGCGAAATCTCGTAAGATAGGTACTTGGCCTCTCATAGCTTAAGCACGTCCTCCTCCGAGACGGAGGAGGGCATCCACCGGCCCTGAAGGTCGGAGCCGGACATTGTTGAAGGTCCGAGGCGCTCGAATCTGGGGCTCTGGGTGTTGGAACTCGGGGCAAGGAGAAGATTCGATGGAGGATTGAAGAAAAGAAACGAGCCTTGGTCCTGTTATAAAGAGGAAGAATACCAAGAGCCGTCTCCATGACCGTTCGGGACTCGCCTTTGATAGAGGGGGCGTGGCGACGGGCGCGGTTGGGTACCCACGTCCGTATTTATGAGAATCTCGGAATAAGGGGAACACGATCTCTGCTTCGACAAGACGTGCCAAGGAAACTGCTTTGCTAAACGCGCTGAGGTGGTATAATAAAAAACAATTCAAGTAAAGGCTTGGTAGTGGCGTGACGTCACGATACATAATACGTCAGCAGATTGATCTTGTGTACATAATATTCTCTCTACGGTGGAATGTGGAATTTAGTTTGCAGAGCCGGACACTATCCTGGTGTTCACAATCTTCTATGGATTATTCGGAGGAGGAAACCGCCTTGCAATGCTGAACATTATGCGCGCCGGACTCATCGTCATTGAAGCCAGGTTCAGGGGCTACTGAGGAGTCCTGGACTAGGGGGTGTCCGGACAGCCGGACTATCATCGTCCGCCGGACTCCAAGACTACGAAGATGCAAGATTGAAGACTCCGTCCTGTGTCCGGATGGGACTTTCCTTGGCGTGGAAGGCAAGCTTGGCGATACGGATATGTAGATCTCCTACCATTGTAACCGACTCTGTGTAACCCTAGCCCTCTCCTGTGTCTATATAAACTGGAGGGTTTTAGTCCATAGGACACAACAACCATTACAACAATCATACCATAGGCTAGCTTCTAGGGTTTAGCCTCCTTGATCTCGTGGTAGATCCACTCTTGTACTACCCATATCATCAATATCAATCAAGCAGGAGTAGGGTTTTACCTCCATCGAGAGGGCCCGAACCTGGGTAAAAACATCGTGTCCCTTGTCTCCTGTTACCATCCACCTAGATGCACAGTTCGGGACCCCCTACCCGAGATCTGCCGGTTTTGACACCGACACTCGTGGTAAGTCTTCAGGTGACTTCCAAACCTTCACAGACTTGGTCACTCGGCGATCCACAATTCCTCTTGGATGCTCTAGACCATGACGCCTAACCATCTGGAAGAAGCACAGTCTTCAAAGGTAACAAGCGTCGGATCCACGCAGGATCAATTTCTTCAGTGATTCTCAATCACTTGGGTTTGTGGGGGTTTGGTTTTGGGTTTTCCTCACTTGATGATTTTCGCTCAAAGTCCTCGGAGGATGGGTTGCTCTCAAATGAGAAGTGTCTAGTTCTCTCGGAGCAGCCAACCAGCTAGTGGTTGTAGGGGGCGGCTATTTATAGCCTAGGGAGCAGCCCAACATGATAAGACATAAATGCCCTTCAATGATATGACCGTTAGGTGGATAAGATATTTTGGGACAGCTGGCGCGCAGCACAGCAACGGTCGGAAATTTGACTCTCAAATTCCTTAGGGCTATCATGTTCCTCACTGTGTAGGCAATTCGCACTAGCGAATTCCTAACTCCTCAGTCAGAGCAAGGTCCTCAGTGACCAGAAGAACTGCGTCTCTGTCACTGAAGAAATTAACTGAACTGTATGAGATTTCCAATGGCTTCACTCGAAGGGATTGGTAGGTGTAGGATTTTGAGTTTGAGCATCACATGGAAATTTTTCCTTAGTATTTCCTCGACCCCCTTTAACAGTACGGTGTTTCCTATGACTCAAGAAAGGGAAAATGAAACTACGAAAACAAAAGTCTTCACGCTTCATGTTCCTCAAATGAATACCAAGTCTTCACGGTCACACCAATTTCTTCACTTTCAAAGTCTTCAGAAAGTCTTCAGAATATCAAAGTCTTCAGTCGAAGAACTTCATTTTTAGGGGTCGATTTCTCTGTAAATATCAAACTACTCATAGACTTATAGACCTGTGTACACTCACAAACGCATCAGTCCCTTAACCTATAAGTCTTCAATACACCAAAATCACTAAGGGGCACTAGATGCACTTACATCTAGTCTTTTAGAGTTTCGAGTTCTATTCACAGGTTGTCACGTCGCCGCTGCCATACATCACCACCGCATCATCATCGTCCCTGCTGCCATATACCACCACCACATATTCACCGCCAATCCGAATCCATATACGCCACAACATATCCGCCGCCATCACGCCAATCCGAGTTCACCTGCAACATATATCCGTCACATGTCCGAGTTCCACCAGATTCATCTCCGCCACCAGTCCGAGTTCCACCAGATTCATCTCCACCACCAGTCCGAGTTCCACCAGTTTCTTCTCCGCCACCAGTCCTATTCCGAGTCCAGTATTTTGTTACTCTGTTTTGGTTTTCCAGATCACGCCATACTCCGAGTCGGGATAGAGAAGGACTCCCCAACTTCCGTGCTACCCGCAGTAGAGAAATAGTTCCAAACTCAAAAAAAAAACTAAGTCTGGAAAATTCTGGCTAGGCAGTTTTTAGCCCATTTGTAGACTTTTTCGAAAAAAATTTGTTGCGGAGCAAAAAAAAGAGGAAAAAAAGTGCAAAAAAGGGGAAAAAAGAGAAAAAAAATTCAGAGTGTGCTCCTCCCTTGTTTACGTGCCGCGCCGTGATTTTGTTGGTGTTCTAGGCTCGCGTCTCTAGCACAGTCTAGCCTAGGACGAGCATAGTACCGTCGTTGAGCGTTTATTCAACTTTGCATCTCTGAATTGATTATTGCTGACCCTTTTTGCTACCATATTATAAGCCTTCCCAGCTCCACATACATCTACGTCGTGCGTTGGACTCTCCCTGGTAATCGCTCTATCCAAGCTTTGAGAGTTTTGACTACAACGGTTGCCGATCACCGCCTGCTACTCTGGGTAAGAACTGGTAAGAATTTGAGATTTGCTTCACGGGTTTGTGATACACCACCACCACTTCTTAGTAGTCTGTAGGATCATATTCTTGTGTGTTTCTATTTGCTGCTAACCATGGTAGGATCACAAGCCGATGAGACTGATTGGGAGAACCTGACGAACAAACAGCTACATGATAAATTTCAGCAAATGATGAGTGGACAGATGCAAGATGTGCTAAACAGATTTGACGAGGCCATGGAGAAGATAGATGGCATTGAGAAGACGTTCGAAACAAAGCTTGATAGCAAGTTTAATGAATTTCTCACGCGTTTTCCACAACCACCGCCGGCTGCACCTATCGCACCTCTGCAACAACAACAACTACAACAACGCCCCCTTCCGAATCAGTATGGACGAGCATAGCGTGTTCCTATTGAGCCAGGACAAAATTCTGGTGGTGCTGCTACTGCTGTTGATGCTTCTGTAGCTCCTGCTATTACTGCAGAGGTGGAGGAATATTATGAGGATGAGGTTGATCAAAATCAGAACTACGTGCAGCCACCAGCACCACCACCAGCAGGTCGACCTCAGGTATATATTCGCAACGGTAGGCCTGCACTACCACCTCAGGTATGAGATAATGACCATATTCCGAAACTAAAATTGAATATTCCACCATTTGAGGGTAGATATGTTCCTGATATATATCTTACTTGGGAGTTAGAAACTGAACAACGTTTTACATGTTTACAATGTCCCGAGGAGAGACGGGTTGCTGCTGCTGTTTGTGCTTTCACTAGTTTTGCATGTGTATGCTGGTCTGAACATTGTAGATTATATCCTATTCCAACTACTTGGGCTGCTTTGAAAACTGCTATGCGTACTCGTTGGGTTCCACCATATTATCAACGTGAATTGCTTCAAAAATTGCAGCGTTTAAGACAAGGAAAAAAAATTCTGTAGAAGAATATTATCAGGAATTACAAACTGGCATGATTAGATGTGGTATTGTTGAGGAGAATGAAGCTATGCTTGCACGTTTTATAGGTGGATTAAATAGAGAGATTCAGACCATTCTAGAGTATAAGGAGTATACTAATATCACTCGTTTATTCCATCTTGCTTGTAAAGCTGAACGTGAAGTGCATGATCGACAAGCATTGGCGCGAACTAACTTTTCTGTAGGTCGACTTTCATCATGGACACCGCGTGCATCCTCTACTTCCACTACACTAGCACCTCCATCAGCTGCTACCTCCAGCCGTGATACAAGAAAGCAGGCACAACCACCACTATCTGCCAAGAGCACCCCTGCCGGGCCTACACAGAGCTCTTCTTCTTCCATGGCATCAACAGGGCAGACAAGTGATATTATTTGTCGTCGTTGTAAGGGAAGAGGTCATTATGCGAGAGAATGCAAATCTCAGCGTGTGATGATTGCTACTGAGGATGGTGGGTATGAGTCCGCTAGTGACTACGATGAGGAGACTTTGGCTCTTATTACACGTGAAGAACATGGTGGAGATGATTCTGATCATGACACGCAATACATGGCTCCTGAAGACGCTGACAGATATGAATGTTTAGTAGCTCAACGTGTTTTGAGTGTACAGGTCACACAAGCTGAGCAAAATCAGAGGCACAATTTGTTCCATACAAAGGGAGTTGTGAAGGAACGTTCCGTGCGCGTCATCATAGATGGAGGGAGCTGCAACAACTTGGCTATCATGGAGATGGTGGAGAAGCTATCTCTCACCACAAGACCACATCCACATCCTTACTACATCCAATGGTTCAACAACAGCGACAAGGTTAAGGTAACACGTACTGTTCGTGTGCATTTTAGTATCTCTACATATGCTGATTATGTTGATTGTGATGTGGTACCTATGCAAGCATGTTCCTTATTACTTGGTTGACCATGGCAATTTGATAAAAATTCTGTACACCATGGTAGAAACAATCAGTATACTCTTGTTCATAAGGATAAAAATATTACTTTGCTTCCTATGACTCCTGAGTCCATTTTGAAAGAGGATATTAATAGAGCTAATAAAGCAAAACAGGAGAAAAATAAGAGTGAAAATCAGATTGTGGCAAAAGAATTTGAGCAACAAATGAAGCCTAATAGTAAACCATCTAGTGTTGCTTCTGAAATTAAATTGAAAAGTGCATGTTTACTTGCCACTAAATCTGATATTGATGAGCTAGATTTTAGCAAATCTGTTTGCTATGCTTTTGTGTGCAAAGAGGCATTATTTTCATTCGAGGACGTGCCTTCCTCTTTGCCTCCTGCTGTCACTAACATTTTGTAGGAGTTCGCTAACCTCTTTCCACAAGACGTGCCACTGGGATTACCGCCTATTCGAGGGATTGAGCATCAGATTGACTTAATTCCCGGTGCGTCACTACCAAACCGTGCGCCATACCGTACCAATCTAGAGGAGACGAAGGAGATTATGCGTCAAGTACAAGAGCTTCTCAACAAAGGTTATATACGCGAATCCCTTAGTCCCTGTGCTGTTCCTATTATTCTAGTGCCGAAAAAGGATGGTACATCGCGTATGTGTGTTGATTGTAGAGGCATTAATAATATTACTATTCGTTATTGTCATCCTATTCCTAGGCTAGATGATATGCTTGATGAATTGAGTGGCTCTACAACATTCTCCAAAGTTGATTTGCGTAGTGGATACCATCAAATTCGTATGAAATTGGGGGATGAATGGAAAACAACATTTAAAACTAAGTTTGGATTATATGAGTGGTTAGTCATGCCTTTTGGGTTAACTAATGCACCTAGTACTTTCATGAGATTAATGAATGAAGTTTTACGTGCGTTCATTGGACGATTTGTGGTAGTTTACTTTTATGAAATATTGATTTATAGCAGATCTTTGGAGGAACATTTGGAACATTTACGTGCTGTTTTTATTGCACTACGTGATGCACGTTTGTTTGGTAACCTTGGGAAGTGCACCTTTTGCACCGACCGAGTGTCTTTTCTTGGCTATGTTGTTACTCCACAGGGAATTGAAGTTGATAAAGCCAAGATTGAAGCTATTGGGAGTTGGCCGCAGCCCAAAACGGTCACACAAGTGAGGAGTTTTCTTGGCCTCGCTAGATTCTATAGGCGTTTTGTGAGAGATTCCAGCACCATTGCTGCACCTCTCAATGAGCTTACAAAGAAGGATGTGCCTTTTGTTTGGGGTACCGCATTGGAAGAAGCCTTCACGGTGTTGAAAGATAAGTTGACACATGCTCCTTTACTCCAACTTCCTGATTTTAATAAGACTTTTGAGCTTGAATGTGATGCTAGCGGAATTGGATTAGGAGGTGTGTTATTACAAGATGGCAAACCTGTTGCATACTTTTCTGAAAAATTGAGTGGGCCTAGTCTGAATTATTCTACTTATGATAAAGAATTATATGCTCTTGTTCGGACTTTAGAAACATGGCAACATTATTTATGGCCCAAGGAATTTGTTATACATTCTGATCATGAATCTTTGAAACATATTAAAAGTCAAGCTAAACTGAATCGTAGACATGCTAAATGGGTTGAATTCATTGATACTTTCCCTTATGTCATTAAACACAAGAAGGGTAAAGAAAATGTTATTGCTGATGCATTGTCTCGTCGCTATACTATGCTTTCACAACTTGACTTCAAAATATTTGGTTTGGAGACCATCAAAGATCAATATGTGCATGATGCTGATTTTAAAGATGTATTGCAGAATTGTAAAGAAGGAACAACTTGGAACAAGTTCGTCATTAATGATGGATTTGTGTTCCGTGCTAACAAGCTATGCATTCCAGCTAGCTCCGTTCGTCTTTTGTTGTTGCAGGAGGCGCATGGAGGAGGACTAATGGGACACTTTGGCGTGAAGAAGACGGAGGACGTACTTGCTACACATTTCTTTTGGCCAAAGATGAGACGGGATGTTGAGCGCTTTGTTGCTCGCTGCACTACATGTCAAAAAGCTAAATCACGACTCAATCCTCATGGTTTATATATGCCTTTGCCTGTACCTAGTGTTCCTTGGGAGGATATATCTATGGACTTTGTTTTAGGTTTACCTCGAACAAAGAAGGGGAGGGATAGCATATTTATTGTCGTGGATAGATTCTCGAAAATGGCACACTTTATACCATGTCATAAAAGCGATGATGCTGTTAATGTTGCTGATTTGTTCTTTCGTGAAATTATTCGCTTGCATGGTGTGCCAAATACTATTGTTTCAGATCGTGATACTAAATTTCTTAGCCACTTTTGGAGATGTTTATGGGCTAAGTTGGGGACTAAACTGCTTTTTAGGACTACTTGTCACCCCCAAACTGATGGACAAACTGAAGCAGTCAATAGAACATTGTCTACTATGCTTAGGGCTGTTTTGAAGAATAATAAGAAAATGTGGGAAGAATGCTTGCCTCATATTGAATTTGCTTATAATCGTTCATTGCATTCTACTACTAAGATGTGCCCTTTTGAAATTGTGTATGGTTTCCTACCTCGTGCACCTATTGATTTGTTGCCTCTTCCATCTTCGGAGAAGGTTAATTTTGATGCTAAACAACGTGCTGAATTGATTTTAAAAATGCATGAGTTAACTAAGGAAAACATTGAGCGTGTGAATGCTAAATATAAACTTGCTGGAGATAAGGGTAGAAAACATGTTGTGTTTGCAACTGGAGATCTTGTTTGGTTACATTTGTCTAAGGATAGATTTCCTGATTTGCGCAAATCAAAGCTAATGCCACGTGCTGATGGTCCCTTTAAGGTGTTGGAGAAAATAAATGATAATGCATATAAACTTGAGCTGCCTGCATATTTTGGGGTTAGTCCCGCTTTTAACATTGCAGATTTGAAGCCTTATTTGGGTGAGGAAGATGAACTTCCGTCGAGGACGACTTCATTTCAAGAAGGGGAGGATGATGAGGATATCAATACCATTGTTACACCCACAGCCCCTGCTGCTATACATACTGGACCAATTACTAGAGCTCGCGCACGCCAACTAAATTACCAGGTACTTTCATTTCTTGGTAATGATTCTAATGTTCATGAGAATATGATGCTGCCTAAATTGGATACATTTGTTTTGCTTACAAATTAAGGGCCTAGCTTGGAGAAGGATGAACATTGGAGCAAGAACAAGCATGGAGATGATGGCATGCGCAAGGGAAACAAGAACGGAGTTACAAGTGATGATTTCAGGACTTTGAAGCCACCATAATGAGTGCATGAAGCCTTGGACGAAATATACAAGATGCCACTTCATAAATTTCGTCCAGAGGCTATTCTAGGTGCTGCATCACCTTATTATTGGGCCAGGCCCATGTAATTTCGAAATACATAAGTATAGGCTACTTTAGAGTCCGTATGTGTGGGGAAACAAGAGATAGGGTTAGTTTCGGACCCCTCCACCAAGGGCCACGAAATTCACCCCCTCTTCCTCCATATATACAACCGTTAGGGCACCTTTTAGACTTTGGGTTTTGTTTAGATTAAAGTTCGCCATAGCTGCAACTTCGCGTACTTCATTTGTGTTCAACGACCAGACAAAGACGTCATAGAACCCCACCTTGATCAATAAAGCTTTCATCTTATATTTGCAATATCCAGATTGCAATCTCAGTTTGTTGCTTGTTCTTTGTTTGCTCGCAGGAAACAGACCCTCGTGGTCAGGTTGATCGTGCTCCGGCGTGGTCAATAACCTCTCGGAGTTGGTTTAGCGATTGCTAAGGCGCGACGTCCTCGCACGTTCGTAGTTGGATCGTCAAAGTCGACTTCCACCAAAGCGATATCCATCATCTCATCGAAAGATCGGGACACCCCGCCTCTATCAGAGAATATATTATCTTGTACAACTCTCATTATAGATTCTTTGCAGGAAAACTTCTCTCTAAATGGGAAGGACCATATATCATCAAGGAGGTTTATCGTTCTGGAGCTATCAAGATCAATAATGCCAAAGGCACTAATCTGAAGGTAGTCAATGGGCAAAGAATTAAACACTATATCTCAGCTACGCCTATCAATGTCCAAATCAATATTATTCAAACCATGACACCGAAGGAACACATAAAAGAAACCTTCCGAAACACTCCAAAACCCTGAAAAGAGGAGGTACATGATACGGTAAGTAAACGGACTCCGAAAAATCCGCAAAAATATTTTTTGTCAGTTTTGGAATATTTCAAAATATAGGAAAATAAGAAACAACTAGGAAGGCACCTGATACGTCTCCGTCGTATCAACTTTTCCTAACGCTTTTACTCTTGTTTTGGACTCTAATTTGCATGATATGAATAAAACTAACCCGGATTGACGCTGTTTTCAGCAGAACTACCATGGTGTTGTTTTTGTGTAGAAATAAAAGTTATCGGATTGGAACGAAACTTTGCGAGGATTTTTATATAATAAAAGAGAATTACTAGAGCCAAGAACCACCGGAGGGGGGCACCTGGGTGGGCACAACCCACCAGGGCGCCCCCTCCTGGTGCACCCTGGTGGGTTGTCCCCACCTGGTGGCCCCGCAGACCCTGAATTCAACTCCATAAATACCTATTTTTCTAGAAAAATAAGGGAGAAAGAATTATCGCATTTCACAAGACGAAGCCGCCGCCACCTCATGTTCTTCATCGGGAGGCCAAATCTGGAGTCCGAATGGGGCTCTGGAGAGGGGAATCTTCAATCTTCGTCATCACCAACCCTTCTCCATCACCAATTCCATGATGCTCCCCACCGGGAGTGAGTAATTCCTTCGTAAGCTCGCTGGTCAGTGAGGAGTTGGATGAGATTCATCATGTAATCAAGTTAGTTTTGTTAGGGCTTGATCCCTAGTATCCATTATGTTCTGAGATTGATGTTGCCATGACTTTGCCATGCTTAATGTTGTCACTTTGAGCCCGGGTGCCATGATTTCAGTTCTGAACCATGTATGTTATCACTATTATATCTATGTTCTAGATCTGATCTTGCAAGTTATAGTCACCTATTACGTGTTATGATGCACAAGCCCCGGAGTGACAGAAGTCGGGATACTTTCCGGTGATGACCGTTGTTTGAGGAGTTCATGTATTCACTATGTCTTAATGCTTTGTTCCGGTTCTCTGTTAAAAGGAGGCCTTAATACCCCTTAGTTTCCATATGGACCCCGCTGCCACGGGAGGGTAGAACAAAATATGTCATGCAAGTTCTTTCCATAAGCACGTATGACTATTTACGGAATGCATGCCTACATTATATTTATGAATTGGAGCTAGTGCCGTATCGCCCTAGGTTATGAATGTTATATGATGAATATCATCCAAAGAATTCACCGATCCAATGCCTACGGGTTTTTCCATACTGTTTTTGCCAATTTACTACTGCTATCATGATTGTTACACTTGCTACAAAATCATTGCTATCACTGTTACTATTACTACTGATGTTGCTACTACTATCGAAACTGTCATACTACTTTGCCACCGATCACTTTGCTGCAGATAATTAATCTCCAGGTGTGGTTGAATTGACAACTCAACTGCCAATACTTGCAAATATTCTTTGGCTCCCCTTGTGTCGAATCAATAAATTTGGGTTGAATACTCTACCCTCGAAAACTGTTGCGATCCCCTATAATTGTGGGTTATCAAGACCTTTTTTAGCGTTGTTGCCGGCGAGCATAGCTATATTTGTTGAGTCACTTGGGATTATTATCAAATTATCACTATGAAGAATCTGAAGGATACCAAGACTAAGATTGTTCCCTCTAGGACGAGGGGAGGTAAGGAACTGCCATCAGACTCTGCACTTAATTCACCTTCTATTTTGAGTAGACTTGCAACACCACCACATGCTATTAATCCTGATATGTCGCAAGTTATTGATGATGTTACTTCTATGAATGCTACTCATGATGATGATGTGCTACTAGGTGAATTTCTTGATGAACAAATTGCTAGAATTAGAGAGAGAAATTGTTCAAACTGATGAGATTACTGAAACTGATGAAGTACTTGAAACTGAAAATCTTGAAACACCTGCTAGACCTAGCTCTCCTAAATGTGAACTGCCTAAGATACCTGAGGGTTATGTTATGGATGGAGAGGTAACTAGATATATTCTTGCTTGTAAGGATAGAGATGATCTAAAAAATTGTTATGCAAGTATAAAGAAAAGACTTTGAATGCTAAAATGAAATGTGATCCTCAGTTTGCAACTTCACCTATCTTTGTTGATGATAAGGATTATGAATTCTCTATCGACCCAGAGTTAATTACTTTGGTTGAATCTGATCCTTTCCATGGTTATGAAATTAAAACTGTAGTGGCACACCTTACTAAGTTAAATGATATAGCCACCCTATTTGCTCATGATGAGAAGATTCGTTATTATTATATCCTCAAATGATGTTAGAGGTGTAGGAAAACATGCCGCTATGGTTCAAACTCAACTAGAACAAGTTGCTAAATCTCAAAGAGAATTGCTTGCTAAAATGAACAACAACATAAATGCCTTTGCTGTTAGAGTAGCAACTAGAGGAGGTAAAATGAGTTAGGAACCACTTTATCTTGAGGGACACCCTAAAAGAATTGAATAAGACTCACACAGAAATAACACTGTTACACCTAGTCCAACTAAAAAGAAGAAGAAGAAAAAGAAAAACGATAGGACTTTGCGTACTTCTGGTGAACCTGAAATAGAAAAACCTCCTAAAGACAATAATGATATTTCTATCTCTGATGTTGAAACTCAATCTGGTAATGAGCATTCACCTAGTGATAAGGAAAAGGATGATGACGATGTTCATGAAGAACCTCAACAAGACAATGAAAAGGAAGCAGATAATGATGTTGATATAGAACCAGCTATTGACCTTGATAACCCACAATCTAAAAATAGAAGATATGATAAAAGAGACTTTGTTGCTAGAAAACATGGAAAGGAAAGAGAACAATGGGTTCAAAAACCTATGCCCTTTCCACCTAATCAACTAAGAAGAAAGATGATGAAGAATTTGAACGCTTTGCTAAAATGATTAGGCCGGTCTTTTCGTGCACTCGTTTAACTAATATCTTAAAGATGACCCCTTATGCAAAGTATAAGAAAGACATCATCACCAATAATAGAAAATATCGGAAGCTGAAATCTCCACCATGCTTGCTAATTATTCTTTTAAGGATGGAGTGCCTAAAAAACTTAGAGATCCGGGAATACCAACTATACCTTGCTCCATCAAAAGAAATTATGTGAAGACTGCTTTCTGTGATTTAGGAGCTGGTGTTAGTGTTATGCCTTTATCTTTATATAAAAGGCTTGATTTGAATAAACTCATACCTACTAAAATGTCTCTGCAAATGGCTGACAAATCAACTTTCATACCTATCGGTATTTGTGAGGATGTCCTTGTTGTTGTTGCTAATGTTACTATATTGACTGACTTTGTTATACTTGAGATGTCCGAGGACGACAACATGTCGATTATCCTTGGTAGACCCTTCTTCAATACTGCAGGGCCTATTATTGATTGTAATAAAAGCAAGGTCACCTTTCATATCAATGGTAACGAGCATACGGTGCACTTTCTGAAGAAACAATTCCAAGTGAATGGTACTAATGTTATTGCAAAATCTCCGACACTCACAATTGGAAGTTTTCAACTACCTCTACCTACTGCCCAAAAGAAATATGAAATGCTTATTGTTGGGGATGTGCATATCCCCGTTGAGGTAACTTAGTGTTTTACGAAAGTTCTTCAGTTTCTTGCTAATCGAAAGTGGATGTTAATAAGACTAGATCAACCTTATTAATGGATCATTTTTGAGAGGTATAAAGTTGATGAATTTAGTAGGCACCACTTTCTGTCCTTACTTTTTATTTCTTGTCCTTTTTAGTTAAATAAAAATAAAATTCCATGCTTTATCTGTTTTCTGAATTTTCCGTGCAATAAAAAATGAATCAAAAATAAAAGTTCTCATAATGCCCTAAAAATTTAATACGATTTTTTCTAAATATTTAAGAATTTTTAGTGCAAATAACATCAAAGGGGGTGCAACAGGTGGGCACAATCCACCTTGGCGCGCCAGCACCCCCAAGCGCGCCCTGATGGGTTGTGGTCCCCACGTGTGTCAGGACCCCGTCTTAGTGCCACACCGATCTAGCATGTAACACCTCATATCACTTTGCGTCCTCACGCACGGTATTCCCACGGGTGTCGCCTTACCAGGCCCGGGATCGTTTGCGCCTTTTGGCACACGTATATGATAGTGTCGCTAGCATCCATATGACAAGGAGCACGGGCTGACATGGCTAGTCATGAACCCAAAGTGGCACTAACTTACAGGGACAGGCATACATGACCCAACAACGAACGTGTCGGTCATCAGCGAGTGAATCCGAGCTGTAGCAGCTGGGCTAGAAGGACTCCGGTAAACCGGGCTATAGCAGGCTAACAGGACTCCGGTGGACACCGCGTGACATTTCCCCGAAGGGACAGACACAGGAACGAAGAAAGACACATGCCGGCCAGCCTAAGTGTTCCGGAGCAGTAGCAAGCTACCAAGGCTCGGTCGAAGCACTAGGAGACATTTCCCGGTAAGAGAGGCTACCAAGGATAAACAACTAGATAGTCAGATCCCACACATACCAAGCATTTCAATAACATACACACAATATGCTCGATATGTGCAAATACAACATGGCATCACAACATGACTCTACAACTCAAGTATTTATTCAATAGGCTCCGAGGAGCGAGATATTACAAACATGGGTCTCATGACCCAACATTCAGAGCATAGAAGTCAAAGAACAAGTGGAAGCTTAACATGTCTAAGTACAAACATCTACAAATGAAAAAGGATGAGAAGCCTGACTATCTACCAGATCCAGTCGAGGGCACAAGATCGTAGCTGAGGTAACAAGCTAAACGTCAAAGTCCAAGCGGAACTACTAGTGAGACTGAAGTCTCTCTGCAAAAACATAAAATAGGCAAACGTGAGTACAAATGTACCCAGCAAGACTTACATCAGAACTATCTTCATATGCATCATTATCAACAAAGGGGATGGTGGGGTTTAACTGCAGCAAGCCAGCTTTGACTCGGTGGCTATCCTGAACTACGACTGCAAGTAACTCTTTTGAGGTGGCGCACACGAGTCCACATATTCACCATATCAATACACCACTATGGATCCGCTCCCGTCTCCCTACGAGAACGCCATCCATAGCACTCACGCTTATCTTGCGTATTTTAGAGTATCCACTTTCACTTGTCTATGAACTGTATAGGCAACCCAGAGGTCCTTTACCGCGGATGCGGTGATTCGAATAGATGATGTTAACCCTTCAGGGGTGTACTTCTTACACACGCTCTCACCACTTACCGCCATGTACACGTCATGTATCTCGGCAACCTTCAAGCGGAAGCCTGGCGAGGGTGTCGGCCACGACCTACCTAAACACTCAAGTCTCTAGTCCAGTTTTACCGCCTATTCAGGTTCCATCCGCAAGGAGTCCGGCCGAGGTTTCCACATACGGCCCCGAACAATGTATACAGGGTTCCGCGACACCAAACGGGCGCCTGGCATACCCGTCCACGTGCCTACCGCATCACAGCCCACCCCTCGGATCAGCGCTGCGCACAGCCTCCAGCATACTACAAACACCAGAAACTACTTGCAACTCCTGGACAGAGGACAAGGGTGATTAAGAAGCCGAGAGGGTCAATTAAGGATCCCAACGAGTGGTAGTAGCTGTTCATGGATCACAAACACAGAACTCAGTTCCTGAGGACGGCTTCAATGGGACAACCCACCATTTACTCCTACATGGCCTCTCACTGCTACCTTTACCAAATTGTGTTCACACACTTAGCTCACACACAGTAGGACATGTTTACACACCTCCGATTCATTCCCGATGAATCATACCCGACTCAACTCTAAGCAGTAGCAGGCATGAGATACAAGCATGAATGAGTAGGCACATTAGGGCTCAAACAACTCCTACTCATGCTAGTGGGTTTCATCTATTTACTGTGGCAATGACAGGTCATGCAGAGGATAAGGGGTTCAACTACCGCAGCAAGTAGCAGATGAATCGTTGTTGTCCTAATGCAGTAAAAGAGAGCAGAAGCGAGAGAGTGGGATTGTATCGGAATGAACAAGGGGGTTTTGCTTGCCTGGCACTTCTGAAGATAGTATAGCTCTTCATCGGTGTCATCGAACTCATCGTCAGAACCACGTCTACTGAGAGGGGACAAACATCGGCAAACAAGGAAGAAAACAATCAATGCAATGCACAATATGATGCATGATCATGACATGGCAATATACTGTGGTTTGGGCTAATGCAGCTAGCAATGACTTAAATGAAGTTGGTTTGAATCCAAGATTCAAATTCAAACTCCACATGTGGTTATTTATATGCCATTTATATGATTTGTGCTAAACAGCAGCTATAAGTTCTTCCAACATGCATGAAAATGGTACAGATGGATAGATTGGATTTTTCTGATCATTTTTCATATATAATTTGTTTCATTTGGAGTTATGGTTGAATTTCTATGAATTTTAGAAGTTTTGGGCATTTTCTGCAATTTCCTGAATTAAGTTAAATCCAGAAAAAGGTTAACTGCATCAGCATGACGTCAGTGTGATTTCTGCAGGTCAACAGACCGGGTCCAGGTCAAACCTGACGTGTGGGGTCTACACGTTAGTGACTAACTAACTAATCTAAGTTAATTAGTGTTAAACTACTGTTAACTAAAATGTCAGTGGAGTTAATTAAACTTAATTAAAAACTAAACTAGGATTAGCTGGGGCCTGGGCCCACTTGTCAGCGACCTAGGGGAGGTCAAACCCCTGGTCAATAGGGCCTAACCAGCCGGCGGCTCGTCGCCGGTGGCAACAGGCGTGGCGGAGGGCTCGGGTTCGCTCTCCCGGTGCCCAAACGAGCGACGGAGGGCACCCGCGGGGAGCTGGAGCTCTCCGGCATCCAGTGCAGCAAGCGGCAGCAGCTGGGGTGCACTACGGCGACGGCGGCGATGGCAAGTGCGGCAGCCGGAGCTACGGGCCTGTTCGGTTGGGCGCTAGGGGGCACAGAAGGTCGAACGGGTGGGTGCGCCTGGCTCCTGGGAGCGTGCTGAGCACGGGGCAATGCTCAGGCGCAAGCTTCAGTGGCTGCAGCGGCAGCGGCGACATGGCCGGTGTCGAGGAGCTCTTGGAGACGACGACTAGAGGACGCGAGGGACGACGGGGCAAGAGGGAATCGGGTCAACGACTCACCGCGGAGCTGCAGGGATGGTTAGCGGGCTCGGGGACGCGCCGGAGTGGCCGGATCGATGGTGAAGAGCGCTAGAGCTGAAGCTTGAATACGAAGATGATGGCGGCTGCTCAGGGCCTCTGTGCTTCCTTCCTTCGGTGAAGTGGTGGATCAAGAGGTGGCGGAGGCTCTGGATAGCTCGGGGAGGCAAGGAGACGGCGGTGGGCGCGGCGGCTCACGGCGGCGTGCTCAGGCGCGTGAGGGGGAGGGCGAGGGAGAGAGACAGAGGAAAAGGGAGGGCATGGGGGGAGAGTGCGAGAGGGTCGGGGTGGTACGTGGCGGCTCCAAGAGCCTCTCCCACATCGGCGGAAGTAGGAGGTGGCGATGGCGTGTGGCCGCACGCATCGGGCGCGCGCCTCTCGTCCTCCTAGCGAGAGGAGGGGGATGACTGGTAGAGGGCCTGGTGGGCTAGGCCGACACAGTGCCGGGCCAGGTGGGCTGGCCCAAGTGGCTTCTCTCGCTCTCTCTCTCTCTCTCTTTTCTTTCTATTTTTGTTCTATTTTCTATTTAGGGACATTTACATCTATGCCCCTAACTCGAACCCACTACTCAGATTTGCCCCTAATTTTCAGGTATGCTCAGTTTTGCCCCTCTACCGTTAGTGTCACTTATAGAAATGCCCTTCCGAGCCGTTACCGTCCAGTCAAAGGGTGTTGACCGCTATCTGGGCATTTGTTTGACATTTTGCCCCTGACTACATGTGTCACTTACAGGTGGGACCCACTGAAGAAAAACAAAAATAAAAACCATATCCACTCTCTCACTCACTTACATGTGGACCCATCACAGAAAAAAGAAAAAAAAACTCAAACCATCGGCGTTAAGCCGCCGGCGAGCCACGGCAGAGGGCATGGGAGCCCTATCCGGCGACCAAAACGGCGATGATTTCATCCTGCGCGCGCACCTGGGCTTGCTCGGACTCGAACTGAAGTGGCAGCACGAGCAGGGACGGCCGGAGTGTCGGCCATGGCCGAGGCCAGCGGCGGCGCCGGTCGAAGCATGGTGGCAGAGTGGCTGGAAGGCACGGGGGAGAGGGGATAGAAGGCACTGGGAACAGGGCCTCACCGCGTGCATGCCAGAGTGGTAGAAAGGACTCCCAAGGCCCGATGGCGAGCACATGTACCCCGTCTACGGCCGCTGGAGCAAGGTGCGGTGAGGAGGGGGCTGTACGAAGAGGAGCTCATCGGCGAGTTGTCTGGAAGATCCATGATGACATATGGATCTCAGGAATGGTAATTTAGCATCAGGGGATCTCGGACGACGGCGAATCGAAGATGGCGGCCGACGGACAGATCCAGCGGAGATGTCTTCGGTTGAAAAGTTGAAGGGCACCCGACGTCTCAATCTTCGGCGTGGTGATTCCCAGCTTGACGGCGGGCATCGGGGATATGGCGATGCGGCCTCTCGACGACATTGGCCATGGGAGCGGCGATGATCAGGTGAGCACGTGAGCGACATGCCCTCGGCCTTGGCAGAGGGGGAGGATGACCAGCCAGTGGGCTGGCCTTGCTGGGCCGTCCTGGGCCAAAAGGTAAGCGTGTCCTTTCTCTTTTATTTTTTAATTTCTGTTTTATTTTTTTCCAGGGGCAAAAATGTCCAGTAGACGCCTAGAAAACGGTCAACGCCCTTTGACTGGACGGTAATGGCTCGGAGGGGCATTTTCATAAGTGGGACTAACGGCAGAGGGGCAAAACTGAGCATACCCAAAAATTAGGGGCAAAACTGAGTAGTGGGTTCAAGTTAGGGGCAAAACTGGAATTGGCCCTTCTATTTATGCAAATTTGTTTTAATTTGGTTTTCAAACCAAATCACTTTTTAAAATTCTGGAAATAGTTATGGGAACTAAATGAATTATTCTAGAGGCCCTCAACTAATTCCAAAATTGTTGGAGCATTTAAAAATATTTATAGTATTTAAATGCCCCAATTCAAATACAATATGAGTTAATTCAAAAATCCAGAATGGCCTAATAATATGTGCATCATTTTTGGCAGAGGTTCTGGACCAATTCAAAAATGATGGACATTTATGAAGGGCATTTTGGGTTCATTGAAAAGATTTAATTTTGACCCTAGTTGATTTTGTTTGATGCTAGGGTTTATTAATCCCCATTTCAAGTTTCTTTCAAGACTAAACATGATGCACACATGAAGCTAGCCTAGTGCATCGCCAGAAGCTAGGGATGTGACAACGTGGGCCCCCTCACTTATCTCTTTAGCCCATGTCATCACCTACCTCCAGAAAAAATTCACCATTTCTCTCTCTCTCTCTCTCTCTCTCTCTCTCTCTCTCTCTCTCTCTCTCGTGTTCTTGCTCTCAAACCCGCGTATTTCGATCTCTTTGCTCGAAGCTCCATTTCCGAAACTGTTTTGCGGGATTGCTACTTGGTATGTGACTCCTCCATTGGTCCAATTACTTTTTTTCTTTAGTGGTTTATATTTTGAATAATTAGCTACTCTTGGTGCTACTGTAGATGAGCTTGCATGTTCAATTCTTAGAGTTCTAAGTAGTTTGAATGCTTGATATGGCATCTATGCATCCCTATGACACTACAAAAAAAAAGACACATCCGTGACATTTTGGGCCGAACGAAAAAAATTTCTGTCATACATATGACACTTCTATGACGATAATTGTGACAAAACCTGATATTATCATAGATGTGGTGGGCTCCTACTTCTATGACAAAAAATCATGACAGAAAATGGGCTTTTAGTCCTAGGCGGGCCGGAGATGCAGCTGCATGACATTCTTTGGGCCGTCCATGATGGAGAAAACCGTGGTAGAAGCGAGGGGGAGGAAAATTTCGGGGAGTTGCCGGTTACGGTGGGAGGTCGGGGGCCGAGCGATGCGCGTTTCTCTCGTACACGTGCGAGGCGTTGGCTCTAACTGAACCCGAGCGAGGCGTTGGGCTTTAACTGAACCCGAGCGATTACACTGCAGGCTATGTGTTACTGAACCCAAGCGATCGATCGATGGCTGTTAACTGAACCCGATGGAGCGATTCCTTCGCTACTGCTGCTAACTGAAGCCGATCAATTGGATGAACAGTGAGCATTCGGGGGGGGGGGGGGTTGGATGGACAGTGAGCGGTGGCGTTGCCTCTAGATGAATAGGACCCCGTGGTGTGGAGGGCTGGATGAACAGTAGACGGTGGAGGGGTGGCCGTGGAGGGGTGGTTGAACAGGACCCCGTGGTGTGGAGGGCTAGATGAACAGTAGATGGTGGAGGGCTGGATGAACAGTAGACAGTGGAGGGTGGTTGAACAGTAGCCGGTGGAGTAGCGCGCGGTGGAGGCTGGATGAACAGGAGCCCGTGGAGGCTGGAGGAGGTCAACGGTAGCCCGTGGAGGCTGGAGGAGGTCGACGGTGGAGATGAACAGTATCCCGTGGAGTCCTGTTTTGCGGTACGCCACACCCCTCCCGATGAACAGGACCCCTGTTTCGACCGTAGCGCTCCAACACAAGTTCGTTTCGTCCGTTTTGTGGTACGCCACACCCCTCCCGATCAACAAGACCACCGTTTCGACCATAGGAGGTCCGTTTCGTCCGTTTTGCGGTATGCCACACCCCTCCCGATCAACAGGACCCCCGTTTCGACCGTAGGAGGTCCGATTCCTCCATTTTGCGATACGCCACACCCCTCCCGATCAACAAGACCCTGTTCCGAACGTAGGAGGTCCATTTCCTCCGTTGTGCGATACGCCAGGCCTCGTTTCCATCGCCTATTCCGTCCAAGCCCTCCCGATGAACACGACCACGCATTCCGTTCCGACCTAGCTGGTTGGCTCCCCATGAACACGACGACGATGCTGCTTCTCCGTTCCGACCCAGCCATGTACACGAGCCCTCGCCGTACGTATGTGCGGGTAGGCGTTCGAGACCCCACCCATATGTACACATACGTGGCCGTATTTTCTTTCTTGCACCCTGGCCGCTTACGTACGTGTACATGCTACGTGCACGCCTCCACTATGACACGTGCGCGCCTCTACAACGACCAGTATGTACGTATACGTTCGCGACCAGAATGACAACGCTACGTACGCTTCGACCAGGTGGGTCCCGACTGTCAGGCACTTCCTTGCGTGCGAAAATGTAGCTGGTGGGTCCCAGCAGTCAGAGGGGCGAATCGTTTTTTTTTTCAGACGCACTTCCTTGCGTGCGAAGGTGTAGCTGGTGGGTCCTAGCAGTCAGGGGAGCGAATCATTTTTTTTGCCCGGACACACTTCCTTGCGTGCGAAGATGTAGCTGGTGGGTCCCAGCAGTCAGGGGGAAATGTTTTTTCGCGAAATACGGTGGCCCGTCCGGTGGGTCCGCGCTGTCAGGTGGAGGAATAATTATTTTGCACGTAATAAGGAGGCACTTCCTTGCTGCGGCCGTGGACCCAGCTGTCAGCCTCTCCACGTACAGTCCATGTCTAATGGAAGTCGTTCCTTGACCACGTTGACCACGCCGTGCCGAGAGCACCGGGGTGGTGGACAATGGCAAGGCCTAGGAAGGGGGCGACGCGGAGCCGGGGAAGACGCGGCAGTGGATGCCCACGCGTAGAGGAGTACGAGGGTTCACTGGTTCGCTGCGGTGTGAGGCTACCGTCGCCGCAGAATAACAGGCGGTGTTGGTGAGTAGAGGGATGGCCTGGCCAGCGGTGGGAGTAGTACGGGGTGGTGGCCTCCGCCGCATCGCAGACGGCCATGGGAGGCAGGAGCACGAGGCACGACCGGCGCAGGTTTGGGCGGGTGGATCAAGAAGACCAGAGGTTGAAGAAGCACTACGGCCGTTGGATGGACATTGTATGGTCACTGGAGCTAGAATCGTGCATATTGACTAAGTTGACAAAGCCCTCCGTCCCTGTCAACTTAGTAGGCCCACAAGTCAGCCTGCCACTATACTGGGTCCCAGCTAATAGGGGGAGTATTCATTTTTTCGTGTGTAATAAGGAGGCACTTCCTTGCCTGCGAAGATATAGCTGGTGGGTCCGAGCTGTCAGCGGTGGTAACATTTTTTCACGAAATACAGAGGCCCTTTCGGTGGGTCCCCGATGTCAGGTGGAGGATCATTATTTTGCGCGTAATAAGGAGGCATTTTCTTGCGTGCAGCCGTGGACCCAGCTGTCAGCCTCTCCACGTACAGTCCACTTGAGATGCATGTCGGTTGTTGACCACGTTGACCAGGCCGCGCCGAGAGCACCAGGGCGGTGGGCGACGGCGAGGCCTAGGAAGGGAACGACACGGAGGCAGGGAAGACACGGCAGTTGTTTCCCACGCGGAGGGGAGTACGACTGTATGAGGGTTTACTGGTTCGTCTGCCATCGCCGGAGAATAACAACAGGTGTGGGTGAGTAGAGGGATGGCTAGGCTAGCGATGAGAGTACGATGGGGCGGTGAGGGCTACACAGCAGCACAGCCGGCCGCGGGGAGGAGGGAGCAGGCAGTCCCGCCGGCGCTTGTTAGAGTGGCCGGAGCAGGAAGAGCAGAGATTGAAGAAGCACGACGGCCATTGGATGGACATCGTATGGTCACTGGAGCTAGAATCGTTCATATTGACTAAGTTGACAAAGCCCTCCGTCCCCGTCAACTTAGTATGCCCACAAGTCAGCCTCCCACCATGGTGGGTCCCAGCTAGAAGGGGGAGTATTCATTTTTCTGTGCGTAATAAGGAGGCACTTCCGGTGGGTCCGAGCTAAAAGCGGGGGAACGTTTTTTTTTCGCGAAATACGATGGTCCGTCCGGTGGGTCCCAGCAGTCAGGGGCAAACATTTTTTCGCGAAATACGGTGGCCCGTCAGGTGGGTCCCAGCAGTCAGGGGGAAACGTTTTTTTCCGTGAAATTTTGGTGGCCCGTCCGGTGGGTCCCTACTGTCAGGTGGAGGAATAATTATTTTGCGCGTAATAAGGAGGCACTTCCTTGCGGCTGCCGTGGACCCAGCTGTCAGCCTCTCCATGTACCGTACTCTTCCGATGGAAGTCAGTCGTTGACAACATTGACCATGCCGCGCCGAGAGCACCACGGCGGTGGACGGCGGCGAGGCCTAGGAAGGGGACGACACGGAGCTGGGGAAGACGCGGCAGTGGATGCCCACGCGGAGAGGAGCACGAGGGTTCACTCGTTTGGCTGCGGTGTGAGGCTGCCGTCGCCGCAGAATAACAGGGGGAGTGGGTGAGTGGAGGGATGGCCTGGCCAGTGGTGGGAGTAGTATGGGGACGGTGAGGCCTCCGCGGCAGCACAGCCGGCCACGGGAGGCAGGAGCATGCGGCACGACCGGCGCTGCTTTGGGCGGCTGGGGCAAGAAGACCAGAGGTTGAAGAAGCACTACGGCCGTTGGATGGACATCATTGACCACGCCGCACTAAGAGCACTAGGGCGGTAGACGACAGCGAGGCCTACGAAGGGAACGACACGGAGCCGGGGAAGACACGGTAGTGGCTGCCCATGCGGTGGAGAGTACGAGGGTTGACTGGTTTGGCTGCCGTCGCCGGAAAATAACAGGAGGCGTGGGTGAGTAGTGGGATAGACAGGCCAGGGATGCGAGTATGATGGGGCCGTGAGGCCTGCCTGGTAGCACTGCCGGCCACGGGAGGCAGGAGCAGGCGGTTCTGATGGCGCTGGTTTGGGCGGCTGGGGCAGGAAGATCAGAGACTGAAGAAGCACGATTGCCGTTAGATTGACATCTAACGGTCTGACGCTGGTAGAGTCGATTGTTGAGTAAGTTTCTTTTTTGCGAAACCTTGTGTACGCATGAACTTGGTAGGCCCACAAGTCAGCCGACAAATCTGTGGCAGACAACATAAAGCCCATTTTCTATTTTTTATAATTTGCAGCCCATTTGCTAATTCTTAAGTAATTTATTACAGCCCATTTTCTGCCCAGGACCACGGTCAAAAAGTTCAACCTTATTTTGCATATTTCGGTGGAGTCCGAAGTGTTGTAATCCTGAAATGATAATTTTTTTAAGAACTTATTGATTTGCCAAAAAAATCGTTTTGTTTTTGTGAGCAAATAAGACGTAGGACAATTGAGTTGGTTTAAGGGAAAACCAGTGGTAAAAAAATCAGCACTGGTTGGGAAAAAACAACAAAAATAAGGATGTAAATATGAAAAGGGAATTTCATGTGTTTTCAATATAATGATATGTGTATATGAACTAGTAAAACTATAGGTAGAGATTAGAAAACAGATGTAGGGCATGCGTTTCAAGAGGAAAATAGAACTGGGATGTGTGTTTGATTCAGTAAAAAAACTGCCTGCGGATGTTGTAAGACAAAATATAACTAACGCTGGCGGGCCAGAGGCCAGTAGATACCTGCTGGATCTTTGTGCCCCATTGTCGTCATGGGCTGGGCGTGTTAAAAACAAAACCAAACCTGGGCAGTCTGCAGCCCAGTTGAAACTTGCTCGACCGGAAAAAACAATATACGTGCTCAATAAACGAGAGAATTCTGCAAGTACAAACTGATAACTGGGATGCAACACAGATATTGTTTTTTTTATCATGATAATAAGTGCATGCACTTGTTTCGAAAAAATTGGAGAACTGGGAATTCGAACGGCGGGTGCTTATGCTACCCATCAAATAAAAATCAGGTGCCTGAAAATTCGTTTCGAAACAAATGATTCAGCTTTATATCCACGCCGACCCTCGGCATGATGGTTGGAAGCAAATGCAAGTTCATACCAAAAGATCGTTAACAACAATACCAACTTGCGGACGACAAGGTAGTACAACTATCAACACCTAACTAACTTATAATCTTTTTACTCCTGGCCCTAGTGTTCGTCTGGTAGAAAATCTTACAGAGGACCAGTTCCCGCTCCTTCTCTTGCTCCAGGTCCACGAGGTGGTACTGGTGCATCACCCAGTTGGTCCTTTGCTGGTCGAAGTTATTGTTGGTGTGCAGCACCAGAACCTTTTTTGTTGCCCGTCTGTCGGCCGTTGACCATCACCGGCAAGGTATTGCCGGTCTTGTGCCACATCGCGTGCATGCCGCACTCCGACTGTATCTTGCGACGCGTCCACGTGCCCCTTTTGAACGCCCTGGAATTGCGCTGGAAGAATTGCTTCCTTGGGCCACTCAGTGTGATACCTGCAGTATTGTGGAATACAGGTTTTAGTGTACGTAGTTGGCATTTTCATATCATCTTTGGCATGTTGCAGTCACTTGTTTCACTTTTTATTAACTGTCAAATTGTAATTGCTTCACCAGGTCTGCGTCTAAAAAGAAAAATAGAGCTATAAACAAAGGAATATGTTTGTGCAAGTAGACGGTCGATCGGTGTCTTACCTAGAAGTTTCTCAGGTTGGGTGTAGCATATGCTGTGCTCGATGTCGATGGTTGGTATGAACAAATCAATGAGAGACTGAAATCTCGCGCTGTCAGCACTCACTTTGGCCTCAAGGTGCTCGATCAGCTCCTGATCCGTCGGATAGAACTTGACGCCAGCCGGCAGCACCGGCCAATCCTTCTTCGACTTGCATCGGTAATTCTAGTTATATGGTACTCAATGTATGATCAATTGACTGTTTTAAGTGAATGATGAATGATTTCGACAGATAAGTATTACTCCAAATCTGAAGTCCAGAATACCCGAACACACCGCCGGGATTCTTGTGTCACCTCACGCGCAGCATGTTGTCACGTCAATTCAATGTGTGGACATGATGAATAATTTGACCAATGTATACTAGTACTGCTACTGTACTACTTACTAGTCGTATTTAGTGTCACAATTTAACATAGGCTTAACTAACAAGTACGCACTTGAAGCCTAACTGATATATATATATATGACTTCTGCACAGCATCTCCATCATCATTATCAGTACATCCTACGCAGGTGAGTTAGGATGCACTTGATCCCAGGAAGGTATCTATATTTCAAACCAGAGGAGTGCTTCAAACTAACAATAGTACATAATATCCAACAAAAGAGGGTCATGCTACAGCAGCAGAATACATGGCTCAGTCTAGATATCAACACGTATCAAGTTGTGCATATTTTTTGTTGGCATGAACCACATCGCCGCATGTCGGGTTTGCAAAAGCCATCCATCGCATGGAAGCTTGATGCCTTTCACACACTAAAGATTACCTGGCAACAAGCTGTGTCGACGAATCTCTGGATATGGTGATTCATGAAACCCATGGTATGATGTGTAAACACAGCCCCCCTCGCGAATGGAAGTTGCATAGCACAGTAATCATCGCCGGTGATATGATCGATGATTGGTTGGATGATCGGATAATTGAGCCCGAGGAACAAGGAGTGGTTGCCGAGGTTGTAAACCCGCCTCCAGTTGAATACGCCTGGCCCAACGGAGCTGGGATCTTTCTCGAACACGAAGCATCCATAGCCATCAATGTCACGAACGCCTCACGCATTGTACTACATTTGGTTTGATGTAATGGTTTGGTCAATTTGGTACGTGCGAATGAGCATCAAATGACCACCGTCAGCTGAACGAGCGATAAACCACCACCCATCGGCTGGTATGATTCCAGGTCCTGGAATCATGAAGGCCAGCGCATTTGCGTCTGCTGCAACAATTCAAATTGGAGACCAAAAGGACAAAAATAAACAATCATGTTCAGAGTATGTGTGGAATTAAGATTATTATAACAGTGACACATATCATAGACAGAGAATTGCAATGCCGTGGTCATAATCATACCCCAAGTTCAAAAAATAAGCCAATGGCTTTCATATTCTAGCAACATGTCATGGTTCAAACATCATGTAACAATGAGAGGAAAATAGCTATGACAGCGCCTACTCATATTCTACCATAGCACTTACTACTACTATTCTCATATCAACTCTAAGCAATAACATGCGTTGTTATAAAAATCTTGTAAACGAGAGTAACATATAGCAATCATGATGTTATGCTCATAATATGTATTCTAACAATCATTAGATGCCAATTGTTCTCATATCAACTCTAACAATAACATGTGTGGTCATAAAAATCTAGGAAATGAGAGGAACACATAGCAATGATGTGGTTATAGACATGCTATGCATTCTAAATTTGTAACAAATGAACAGGCAGTCGTATTCATAAGGTAAAGATGAGATGAGATAGAACAATTACACGACGATAGATTCCACCAGTATAGGCAGCCAATCTGTGCGTCGACCGCATAAACGATGCCATCATGCACTATAGCATCAGACAGAAATGTTGCCTCAATAGGATTGATGATGAGCCATAACCATGTATGGCGACCGGATTCTAGATAGACTAATCCCATGTTGAACAAGGAAATGAGCTTGTAATCCATGTAGTCTTCTGATGGTGTGGGCACTTCGCAGATTACAACTTTCTGCAAACAGAGGTCGAGCCAAAAGCTTGACGCGTCTCATGCGTAGTAGGCAGGAGTGTCCGGCGGGCCGTGAGGCTCGATGTCGGCGGTATCCAACGATGGAAGGGTGATCTCTCACTGGGTGTAGATATCCACGAGACGCCACGGACTACCAGTGTGGTGGATGAGGATGATCCAGTTGGCCTTCATGCCCGCCCAGTAGTGGCCGCGCATGAAGGACAGGTGGACGGGTAGTGGTAGCATGTCGAGGGGCACCACGGCAACCTCCATAGGATCGTCAAGTCGGTGTCTGGGCCACCTGCGAGGATCGAGAATCAGCAAGCAGGGTGTCTTGAAAAGAGCCGGCCGGTTGCAGACGAGTAGGCGGTACAAAGACACCGAGCATGCGGCCAGACGGACGGTGCTGAGTAGGTCCATATGACTACAGATCTGCTCCAAGAGAACATCGAGGAGGGAATTCCAATCGCTGCTCTGCCTGTCAGTTGGTTCTACCATTGGGGTTTTCGGTGCCTGCGAGCCAGCGGGGAAGTGGATTCGGGCGGGCGAGGGAAGAAGCTTCTCCTCGTGTTGCCGAGCAGTGAGCGGCGGGATATGGTACGCGCGAGCTACCAAGGAAGATGGCGCGGGCGGGCGAGCAGTGAGCGGGGGTAAATGGTGTGCGGCCGACGATGGGGAAGAGAGGATGAAGAAGAAGAGAGGAGGAAGAAGAGTGGAAGACGGGGAAGAAAGTGCATTAAATCTCAATTCTACTAGTACTACTACCAGGATATACCGTCCTTCAGAGTGTAAATAGTTACACCAATGACATGTGGGTCTACCACAAGAGGGCCCATATGTCAGTTAATGGAGGACAGAGGTGCGTAGGCGTATTGGCGGAAGCGTGCTCTACTAGCAAACATGATGGCAGTACTGGGTAAGGCTGATTTAGTAACAACAACACGCTGGTTCAGCTTATTAATTACGTGTCCCATCTGCTGCAGCGTGTATTGTCACTTCACTGCGAAGACTAGTTGAATAGTTCTCTCTGACCGAGAAGGGGAATAATGGATCGCGAGGACTTCCTTTCTACAGTATCCCTATGCCTCTACGCTCACTTCACTCATTTTGCTCCGTACCTAGTCACTTGTTGAAATCTGTAGAAAGACAAATACTCTGTATTTGGGAACAGAGGGAGGCTTTTACTCCCTACTATTTGGGAACAGAGGGAGTATCACCATATGGAGGGAACAAAGGAAGCTTGAAATATGAACATGTCAATGGCAGGGAGTAAGCCCCATGCAGCATGCATGCATGCATGCAACATGCAACACTCACACGTACACATCGGCACACGCAACACTCACGCACCCATGCGGCACACAACACACGACGCAACACACACAGCTCACGCTCAAGTGCTCAACCTACTCCCTATGTCCGTGAAAGACTGTACATTTAGAGATTTACACATTGACCAGGGCATAATTAACGCCCAAAAGTAGCAGACTTATGTGTGCATGTGACCATTGAGATAAGAAGATTAAATGAAGGCCGTTGCATGCTGTAATTAAGGATAGACATGTAGCCTATACCTATAGCACAAGTTGGTGCATTAGTCAATCAATATCGATTTAGATTAAAGGCTAAATGCATTGGAAGTGTAGATGTACATTATGTACCACACTCTTTGTTTTGTAGCCGATGTACACTCTTTGTTGGAAGACTGAGGGAGGACACGTGCATGCACTCACATACACAGCCAGGGCGGTTCGCGCTCAAGGGTTGGACTCGTGTCGTGCCTGCGTAAAGTTTTGTTTAACTGATTTCTTTGCTCTGCCAACTGACAGGTGGGACCCAAAAACCAGTGACAATTTAACCAGTCAACAAAGTGCCACGTCGACTATGTGGCCGGTCAGTAGGGTGCAATACGGTGCTCTACGATGAGCTAGTGATCATACAATCGCCCCAAAACTATATGTAGTGACCGTAAAGAGCATATTGTTACATACGTTCACCGCCAGTGTATTTTTCTCGTTTCAAATTAAGCCATATTAATCGGAAAGGACGCAGTATGGACTACTACTAGTACTAGTAATCCTTTGATGTGTCTCGTCAACTCACCGAACGAGGAGAAGCTTGCTTACTATGCCTCTCCCTCGCCCACGGGCGCGGTGGTTCGTAGGACGAGGAGAGGGTTTTGACTACAGCGCCCTCTCCCTCTCCCTCCCTCTCCCTCTCCCTCGCCCTCGCCCTCGCCCTCGCGATGGACGTGCAGCAGTTCAATCGGTGTCAGATTGCCAGAAGCATAATGTACTGTAGTATCATCATTGTTGGACCTTTTGAAGAGGCGAAGAGCCAAGTGCAAGGTTCACACGAGTACGAATTGTTGAACCTCCTGAAGAGGCAAAGAGACAAGCGCAAGGTTTTATAGGAGTTATCGTCCTAGTAGGAGTGTACTACAACTATAGCGAATGATGCTATTGTATGATGCCGCCACGTCACATATATCCAAAGCTGTGCCACCTTTTTTCTCAATGAGCATGTTGGAGCCCGTGCAACAACCACACAAGTTGCACGTACACATAACACATTAGTAAATTCTAAAGGACAAATGCCAGTATGCCACACAAGTTCATCTCCAATTCATGTGATAAATTTGTGCACGACTAGTCTACATATATTCACAGCGCTACCGTTCACAATTACTGTACTCCACTTACACGTTATAGATGGGCTACATGCATGTCCTCGTCCAGGTTCCAGTCCCAGGTGTTCTTCATGGATGGCACGATCCATAGTGGTGGGCAACGGGAATCATTGTCGCGGCTTTCTAGTCCGGTTCCACACGATGGAGACTCATCCAAGCTGAAGCGACATAAATCAGGGATAGCGTGTCCCAGTGTGTCGTTCATCCAGCGGTGCGCAATGAAGACACAACCATGCTTCATGAACGGCAGGCCTTTCATGTCGTGCACGGAAGGTGGCATCCGCTTCACAATGGGGTAGCTGTCCCCGATGAAAAGCGAGTACTCTCCAAGAGTGTTCCTCGGCACCCACGTAGCATCACGGGGGTTGAACTCGGCGCCGTTCATCTGGTACACGTGGCATCCCAGATCTGGACACATGGTGACGTACATAGTCAAGGTCCATGCATAATAATGTTGTGCTCAAATATGGCGGTCAGTAATACTGTGCAGCAAATAGTACTACTCGTGTATAGAGGAAGTAAAATAACCGGCTTATTACATATAGCCACTCTTGGCTACATGGATGAGATACTAAGACATGGAAAAACAAAAATGGTGGCAGCTAGTGGGTTCAAGTCTTCAAGGGCCTAGCTTGCTATACGCGTCCTCCAAGGTAAAAAGTACTCCTACTAGTACTACTAAGTATACTACTAGTACAACAATGAAAGAGAAGGCGAGAGGGTTAAAAAATGGAATACCTGGGTAGATGGTGACGGTCCGATCATGGTAGATTGTGTGACCATGTTGCACATCAGTGGTACGATGGGTAACGACTGCTAAGATAGTTGATCCCAATATGCCAAAGTCAGCTACAAGGTTCCAGGTTAGACCGAATCACGGATGCAAATGCACATCCAGGATCAGCGATCTTATTTTGATCGAGGGATGACTGGTCCCTGCAAAATAATGGAGTACCGTTAGGGATGAAAATGATGGTTTGTGCATTCCGTTTGTAATCTCCCGTATCATAGGATGGCAACCAGATGAAACAAGGCCCCTGGCTTGTCACCGCAAAGATGTGGCCTAGATGGCACACGGCGTCTTCGAACGTGTAGGCGTACAAATCTGCCGTCACCAACATGCGCCAGCCTCTGCCGTTACTGCGTCTTGCATTGATGGCAATCCTTATGTCGAACACCGCGATGAGATAGTAATCGTCGTAGCCGTGTCGCTTTGTCGGCGGGTCCGCAATTGCTATCTTCTTCAATCTCATGTACGCATCATCATACGTATTCAAGCCTAGCCAGTCCGGAAAGCCGATCCAAATGGTGGAGAAGGGGTCTGCCGGAACGGACGCACTACTGTGGATGTTGTGCAAGATGATGGTGGTATCCGGCTGGAGGTATGCAAGCCAATCTTCGCTGGCACCGACCCAGACCTATATATAAGACGGTGGGCAGCAGAGAAATTATGGGATGGAAATGGAATAACTAAGTACTACATGATCAAACTCCATTACTGACCTGCTCATCGGAAAAAATCCGACTACCTCTCAACGTCGGCAACTCTAGCAGACTCAATGTGCAACCATGGCCAGGGAGCGGTGGACTGCTCAAAGGATTGTCCCATAGAAGAACCTTCTCCTAGAGGACGCATGGAAGACCAACAAGCATGGCCTTTTCCCAAGCCTGTTTAAGCAGCGTCTTGAAAAAGTTGGTGCAGGAAGCACCGAGTCTTGCGGCGGTGAGGACGTCGGAGCGGCGTGCGATTTCTTCCAGAGGATCGTCGTCCAAGGTCTCCCAGCCCCGACGAGGAGGAGAACCGCCTGGCGAATCCATGGGAGCAGTGACGAACTGCCTTCTCTTCGGGGGGAGGGGAACTGGCGAGGAGGAGATAAGAGCGTAGTAACTGCAGGGCCTCGTCCCTTCCAATTATAGATCGTTCCTCAGCGAAGGGGTGAGGCTATTATTTACTACTAGTACTAGCATTATGGAACGTTATGGGATTGCATTATACTGTAAATAATAGCACTAGTAAGAAATTTTTGGCACTAGGTAGTAGTTTTTGGCGTGGATTAAGAAATTTTGGGTATGTTTTTGCCATTTTTTGTACACGCCAACTAGTGTCAAAAAACGTCTTACATTATGTGATGGAGGAGTACGTACTCGTACTGTAGCAGTACCAGTACTACTTTTCTCAACTAGTAGTGCGATGTATTGTACTTCTAGTCTAGTCTAGTATAGTGCACCAGTTTTGAACTCTTGAATCTCAGGGCCAAGGAGCTACAGTTGGAAGTGGAGGGTACTACTGTTCTCTAGAACCATCGCTGTACTATCAATGCAGGGGAAGTACACCTGCGTAGTGGCCTAGTGGGTACTCTGGGTGCTATATTCAGCCGCTCCTCTCACGTAGGAGTAGATGGCCTACTCAGCCGCTCCTCTCACGCACACACTAGCAGCCTGTTTATCAGCGACGGTTACTGCGGGGGCAGAACATTTGAGTTATTTGATACAGCAAGACTAGGCTTTTCGCTTCCATTTGTGGAGGTGTAATGGATCTCATCGAACTTTGTTAGTAGTTCCTTCTTTATGAATGAGATGAAGCAAAGCTTTTGCCTCCGTTTAAAAAAACACGTCAAGAGGAATTTCTTTTATAGTAGAGCCGATAATGGAGTGAAGTCCATGTGTGCAACGCCACAAGCTACAGAGTAGTAGTAGAGCACTTTACGTAAGGAGCCATATTGCACAGTTCCCAATGCCCCGCCAGGTTTTTCCGGCTCCTCGGGCTTAATTGGGAGGCGCTAGTTTAAATATGCTACTAGCTGATGAGGAAGCTGCAAGCGAGGTGCGGCTAGGGCGAGCACGCGAGCCACGGGATGCTGGGAAGGAAAACCCGTTCACGTGGCTAGGCTGTCCAGTGCACCCAGATTGTGGGGCCGCACGTCCGTTCGACTTCAAAACTCAAACTACCCGTGTAAAATATGGCTCGCAGCGAAGTGTAGTAGTACTATTTTTAAAAAAAGGCCGCCGTGCATTCGGCCGGGATCGAACCCACAAAACGAGGTATACACTCCCGCGACCACTAGTAGTACTCGTTGGAGTACAACGCAACCTAGAATCGCCTTTTGTCGCTAGTAGTACGTACATTGTTCCTTACAAGAAACCCCTAATAATGCAAGAAACCACTAAAATGCCAAGAAACTACTACCACTTGCATACGTGGCAGACTTAAGACAAGACTACCTTATCAACCATTGCACATGCTCTTACCAACAAAAATCCTCGAGTGACCTCCTACCTCCGGCCCGTCCACCTAGTCATCCTCGGCCATGGGACGCAGCTACCGCCGCAGGCAGAAGGCGAGGTCAAAACCGTCGGCGGTATGGAGCCCATGTTGCGGCAGCCCGGATGCCAGCTCCGTCCGGCGCTCGCGGCCGCTAGCTAGCCAAGATAGCCCGTCCAACTGCTTGTTTGCAAGGTTTGCTAGCTAGATTGGCACGGCAGCGCGGCGGCTTGCTCGCGCGTGCCGCGCTCAGGCCAGCCATCTGGCTCGAGCGAAGGCCAGCGCGGCGGCTTGCTCGCTCGTGAGTCACACTCAGGCCAGCCTGCCAACCCGTGCGGAGGCCAGCGCGGCGTCCGGCCCATCCGGCGGAGCGGCGGCCAACTCGCTCATCATCGGGGCCACTGACGAACACGCATCAGTACTGTTTGAAGTAATGTTCAGGAAAAATAATGATTTGAGGGGGAATAACAGGATAGAAGGTCAGATGTGGGTCCCTCGTGTCAACGGTCAAACAAAATATGTTGGTTTAAGCTGCCTCGTCAGCACGGACGTGTGGGCCAACCCTGTCATAAATGGGTTTAAACGAACCTAATCGGTAGGAGTACTAGGTAGTAGTTTTTGGCGTGGATTAAGAAATTTTGGGTATGTTTTTGCTATTTTTTGTACAATAGATTCTTCCTAGGGCTGGTTGAAAGTGGTAGTTTTTTGTTAAATACTCTACATATTGTAAGTAGGAGTGAAAGTTAAGCTTTGGAAGCCAATAAGCAAGGCTAGTTACATAGTGCATATGTGTACATGATTGAAAGTAAATATCAACCATGAGTGACTAATATCTTGATGGAAAACTCGAAACTATGGAATACTAGGAAAAAATGCATGGTTGGAAATACTAGCAATGTTCATGTCCGTTGCAACGAATCATAATTAGAATAATACTTATTCACAAACTTGGTACAAAACACTCTAATTTTGATATACATATGTTTCAATTAGAATATATTCCTTGGGCTGCTTTGGTGAGGTCAGGGAGGGATGTGGTTGGTTTTAAGATACTAATTATGGGTTTTTCTGCAAATTGGTAGACAAGTGGGATGTTGGTGAGAAAAGGCAACAACTTACCTCACAATCGTTAGATGTAGATCTAATGGTCAGAAACGACGGATGGCAGACACACCAGCATCACCAACTTAGTCTTGTGTAGGAGTACTAGCAAGATCCGTGCATTGCATGGAACATCAAGATGCATTTTTTTATAAAACACTTGTTGTGATTGACCCTTGCGGGAGTAATCCCAATGTGTAAAACCTAATGATATCTCGAGAAATAGGAGATAAGGTGAAGAGGAGTGGGGTGTGGTGGTGGTTGGTCGTCGGACTAAGCGGAGGCATGGGGATTGACGACGCCGGCAGCGGCCACCAGGCCAGTTTGTTCCAGAGGCTTCCTTTCTTAATTGCTCAACAATGAGGTTTGTTGGAGATAGGGATGAATGAGGGAAGGCTTTGTCTGCAAATGTGGAGAGGGGTGCGGGTATCTTTTAGTTTAATTTCCATCCGTCAGATATAGATCGGACGGTCTATATTGCAAGATGGCACACGTACCATCATCACCACCTCGGTTTTTTATAAGAGAAGAAATATAAGTATGGAGATACAAACGTATTATCGATACTTGCTTCCGTAAACTAGCATCTACATTCTATTCAATGCCTCGGCATGTGGGGCCTTAGCACAATGACTTCTCGACTGTGTAAAACAAAGATTTTCACGTCGCCGACAAGGAGGGGGTGACGGCGGCGCGCTTTTTGGCTTGCTCTAGTCCTAGTAGTCATACTAGGTGGTCTAAGCACGTGTAGATTTATTCTTTTTCACGTCTCGTGTTCACCGTATTGCCACGACTGTTGATGAATAGACGGTAAGTTATTCACGGGGAAACCCTTGATGAGCGTGCTTGCGAGAGAGAGAGAGAGACAGTGTGCGTGTGTGATATGTTAGAGACTGAGGCAATGATAACAAATTCTTTGTGTCTATGTGTGTGGAGGATAGAGAGAGACATGTACATGGGGCTTTGTGTTGTGTAACGTGGAGACACCTATACATAATTAGAGAGTGAGTGTGTGAGATACACATGCGGACATGGGGAGAGATGAGGATCCAGATAAATAGGTGTTCGTGCGTGTTTGTGTGTGTTTGTGCACGCGTTTGTGTGTGAGAGGGAGATAGTGTACGTGGAGAAGAGAGACCACTGATGATGTAAACCTAGTATAAGGGAAGGGGGAATGGTGTGACATGTGTAGTAGCGGGATAGCACGGGTGCGGGCTGGGGGAGAAGACTATTTGGAAGAGACATCGAGTGTGTGTGTGGGAGAGGGGTGTGAGAGCGAGAGAAATAGAGAGCTAGCGACGGAGAGAGAGAGAGAGGAAGAGAGGGGGCTAGAGGGGTCGTTTGTGTCCATAAATGGCGTATAGATAGGGAGACAATGTTGATGTTGTCCGAAATTGGCCTATGAACGGAGAAGCAAGGGAAGCGAGTCATCGTGTGTGTGATCGCGACTTCATGAGAGATCTACAATAGATGGTGTAGAGAAAAATGTGCGAAATCGAGAACAGTTATACATTAGGGAGCTATGCAAAGAGTCACGACATATATGTATGCAGGGAAGGAGCTGGGGCGGGTCCGCATGTGGAAGAGATAGAAAGAGGAGAGTGGTGCACAAGGAGACAAAGTGTGCTTGTTTGCAGTGGGGGTGGTGTGTGAGGTGAGTGCGCGAGAACCACATAACTAGGGAGATAGACGTTTGGGGGCGGCGTTTTGTGTGTATGGGAAATATACACTCTACATAGTGCGTGTGCTTGGGTAAGAGAGATAGCGGGAGACCTAGAGAATGAGGGAAGAGATGTGTGCATGCCCGAGAGACAAAGTGATAGACCTATGTTGGGGTCCGGACTTTACAAGAGAGAGGGGTGTTAATGTGCTCATGTGTTGGTGTTTGGGGGAGAGAACGACTTCTCTATCTGTGTGTGTGTGTGGCGGTGGTGGTGGGGGGGGGGGGTTGACTTCAGATAAAGAGTGAGGTGTCTATATTTGAGGGACTTTAGCGTAATTGAGATATTGTGCACTCATGGTTGATCCATTTGTTTCACAGTTTGTACTATGAGATAACGATACTTTTGAACATGCGTGATATACCTTGATGTACTAGAATTACAAACCTAAGATTGGAATTTTGGAATTCGACTCCATCATTAGCTTCCTTTTGTAATTCATTTAAACGGAGGTACATTTTTTAAGCCGGGATTTCATGATTTCAAATTCATATATCAAACCTAGAGATATACACATATGGGCATGTTCAAACTTTATAATCATCCACTTTATTCATACACATACACATTTTTGCTTTTGTCATCATATTTAGGATAAACACATTTGGAATTTCATTTGAATTGGACCGTATGATGGTATTTACTTGTAGTAGCTCAATGATCCATATTTGAATTGAATGGACAATCTAAGTTTCGAGTTGGAGACATTGATTTTCAAAACTTGCACATTTTTTTGCATGCAAAACAAACAAATTGTCGGCCATGATATCATAGTCGGCCGTACGAGAGCAGAATACTTATAATTTTAGGCGCCAAAAGCTCTCAAACTTCCCGCTCACATCGAAATATCACGCGCCCAAAAGTTTAGCCCTGCGATATTCCTGTTTTACCCCTGCCACATGAACGGAAAAGGGCTGATTTGGTAGCTCCATTGTTTTCCCCTCTTTGCCCCCAACATTCTTCCCTAGAGCCCCTCCCCTTCCCCTCCCCGACCCCCCCAACCACGGCAAGCCGCCGAATCTACTCCTCCGCCGCAGCGGTGGACCTCACACCCCGCCGGATCTACCTTCCCCACCTTGGAACCCCCAACTGCCAACTCACCACTTCACCGGAGCCGCTTCAGCGACTGGCTTGTCCACCGCTCCAGATCTCCTTGACCGCCATCATGGTCCACCGCACCGGATCTACTTAACCGGTGCCCTCCACCACAGCGTAGGCCCTTCACTGACTCCCTCGTCCGCCCCTTCGCTGGCCCTTCATACAAGCCCTCGTCCGATGCAACAGATCCGCCTCACCGAAAGCACTATACAACGCGCCCGCTGAAGCCTTCGTCCACTGCACTGGACCTGCTCCACGGACGCCATATTCAACTCCACCAGCCCTGCTTTACCGACGCCGCAGCCTAATCAGGTTATTTTGATTTGTACTCCTTTGGTTTTTCTCTTTATCGTGCAACTGTTCACTTACCACAGATGAGCTTTCTTGTATGTCGACAGGCGCCGCAACCATAGCACCGGAGCAGCTTCAGCGACGGCGACAGCCGGCCCAAACTTAACCGCAACACGAGCACCATCGACGATCCTTAGCTATCAAGTATGACAAAGGTACCCATACGCCGCCGAGAATCAGGTACTATTATCCAACGGCCGGCGCCTATGTTCATTTTCCTAGCATAAGCACCGCACCTTTGAATTTCTTCAGGGCATCATTCCATTTTTTATGAGACGCGTTATTCTGCTTGCACCTGTAGGGCCATACTTCTGGCAGTGAACATGTTACATGTGTTAAATTACATACCAGTGCACATATAGTTAATATGCTTTAGTTTTGTTCTGATGCCACCTGTTGGTTCCATCAGACGGCTTAATGTTCTCTATGCTTAATTACACATCAGCAAACTAGCATGTGGTTCCGCTGCTTTTTGTTCGTTTTACCCTACATTTTCTGATGCTAGCTATTACATCACTGCTCTGAGCCTCTGTTCATTACTTGTTTGTGTGTTCTTGATCTTCCCAAGTTGCATGACTAATTTGATGCTTCTATTAATTATGGAGTTGCCAACCCCATCAAGCAAAATATTTGTTCTTTTGGTGCTGCCACCTCGAACAAGCATAAAAATAGAGGGAAGTAGATATATTGTCGTGTATGCACACACCCTTCTTTCATTAGTTTAGATGAACCATTGATGATCAATTCAGACCAGTGCATGCGATTAAAATTAATTTTACCTAAATAGATGGTGCAGAATAAACTACAACAACTAGATTTGCAACCACGGGATGCTGACGATATCTTCAAAGAACATTGCAACAGCAGCTAGGCTACACAGCAACATATGGTAAGCCATTGTGTTTTAGTACATGTTAAATGTAATGCGAGTGGGCTGCTTTCTTGGCTTGTGCCCTCAACGTGTAATCCTACCGAATTACAAATAGTTCAGTTGTCTGCTTTGCTGTATTGCTTGATTCGAATGCTTGTTTATTGTTACGTTATACCTGAGTTGGCCAATATGTCAGCAGTGCCTGTTGTACTATCGTAAAGAAATGCATGCCTATTTCATTTGAGTCCTTAACTTTTCCTCTCAACTTCATCACAAGACTGTCTTCGTAGTTTATATGAGGCCACACTGTTAAGTGATTTCTCGAATTATTTCAACTGCTTAGATACCTTGGCAACTTAAATATAGCGGTTGTACACTCCCTTTCAACTTTCATCTTAGCATTTTAATTTCTTTTCGGCTGATGCTGCTTCGAACCATTTAAATATAGTTTGCCATGCTCGGCAATAATTCGTCCGTCGTTTACCATGTAAGATTACTGCCTGGATCATACGATAACTATCTCTTACTTATGTCCAGCGGAAACCTTTCAGGATGCCGTTCACACTAGGACACAATGTACAACCCCAAAATCTATTTGTGGAAGCAGTGCGCCATCCATGTTACCAGATGGTAGCAGTTCAGAGGCAACACCGCCGGAGAGTAGTCTGAGCAAAGATATCATAGTGCTTGAGGCTCTACTAGAGGCAGAAAGAGATGGTGTGGCTACCATGAATGAGGTAATCTTTATCTTGAGGCTGGAAATTACGAAATTAGCGGCACGCATTATGCAAGCAACCCAAGAATTGGAGGAAGTAAGAATGTTGCATTTGAAGACGGAGGAGGTCCTGCTGTTTCTGCTATCTGAAGCCCAAGGTAATCCCGGTTCTTCTTTAGATACCAGTTGAAATTGTCACTAGATTATTGTACTTGTATGTTGTGTCATGTCTCTGAATGGATTATGTTGCAAGACCCCCTATGTTGTCCGGAATTCCATGTTGTCCATGTGTTGTAATGATCCGAATTTTTTAGGCGAGGTAATCCTCAGTACTTGTATGATTGACATAAGGTGAACTATTTTTCGTGTGAGCATATTGTATTGGTTGAACTAACTGTTTGAATCAGAGTGTATCCAACCTACTGAATTCGAAGATCACGGCATTTCTAAATCATAATCATATATAAAGGTGGAATAAATCTTTGTTGTGGTTTTGAAGAAATAAATAACAAAACATATAATTATCTGTGGATATTCGTAATCGAATACAAACTGGATTTGAATTTAGTTTGCCAGGTCCCAGGGCAAACATGAATGCTAATTCTCCCAAGTTTTGAACGAAGCGGCTAAACACCCACTATAATTTGTGGGCTGCCCGAAGCAAGTGTTTGCGAGATGGAAATTATTGTCTACCCCTGACACTTGACATCCTTATCGACCGGATTTACTCTGTTGTCGATAGGGGTAGACTAGTAACTTCAATCAGATGTGACACGACGGCCTCTGAGCCCATTCAGACAGGGTGGGTGCCAAACGTGGGCGGCAAAACACATTTGATTCAAGCTCGTCCGAAAGACATGTGTCTCTTCCTCCATTTCCCCATTCATACACGGTGGGCGGCAAAACAAACTCTCCTCGTCCGAAATCGATGTAGGCTAATATTTTAAATAGGGGCAGATGTGTAACTTCCATCAGATGTGACACAACCGCCCTACCTGTCAGCCTCGTTCATACACCGTGGGCACCAACCGTGGGTGGCAAAACACCCTCTCCTCGCCCGAAATAGTTACCGGCAAATATTTGGGAGATGCGAGATTGCCGTCCTATCCCCAACCGACGCGATGTCTGAAATTTTAAATGGGGGATAAGTTCGTAACTTTCCCCCATTTCAGAGAACCGTGTCCCAAAGTTTGAGATCACCCCCTCCCCTCCATTTCCCCATTCATACACCATCGGCGGCACGACAACCTCCGCACTGCGGCCAGCCTCCTCCGTCCGCCACCCCATCCTCCACATTGCCGGAGCTGCTACCCCTACCCCGTCGTCCACTGCAAGAGATGGACGTCTCTCATCCACGGCGCTGGACCAGGATCCTTTCATCGCCTCCTCTCGCTTCATCGGCGCCGTCGTCCACCTTGACGTTCCCGCTCCTACGACCGCCTCGTCCACGGCAACAGGATATATCCCCCGACCGGCCGTCTACCGTCTAAAGTCTGCTTCCCCGCCGCCGACAGCCATCGCACCCGCAGCACCCTCAACCTATCAGCATAGGCCTACACGGCATCGCAAGAGAGGTGGTACTCTTCCATATGTGCTTAAGTTATTGATCTCACCCGGAAAATAGATCGTAATTTGTTTACTGTACTTTTCTTGTCCGTACCAAATCGTAGTGGCTAGTTGAAAGCAAACATTGGTTGTGAAGTAGCTTTGTCCGGTTTGCACCTTCAGATCCGCCATGGCATGGGCACTATACTCGTAAATCTTATGGTTTCCCCCCTTTATATTCACTACCATCATCGTAGGTGCTTCGTGTCGTGCTAGCACTGCTCCTCAAGACCTCAACCCGAAGCTTACGTGTTCAAATACGAATCTGATATGATGCTCATATCACTAAAACAGAGAACATTTAATTGGTCACCTAATGTTCCTATATTTGTTTCGAAAAGCATGTGCGCCACCCACTGGTCCATCTAGTTCCACTTTCCTGATTTTTCTCTTGATGCTTAGGGTTTTCACCTTTTATCTACTCTACTATGATCTCCGTAGGTGCTTTCTGTCGTACTAGCATTACTCCACCCTTCAAGTTAAACAACTTAACACTCAGAATTCGAAAGCTTACTTGTTCAAATATGATTGTGATATGATACTGATATTAGTTAACCGACACATTTAATTGGTTAGCTAAAGGTCCCACTTGAGTTTCCAAATGCATGTCGCGACATATAGAGAGACAGCATAATTGCATTTCCTTGTCACTTGTTGACTGTACTTTCTTGTCCATACCAAATCTTAGTTGTTATTTCAAAGCAAACATCGGTTGCTAACTACCCTTTGTGCGGTTTGCAGCTTCAGATCTGCCATCCCACTCCCACGGTCAACACTGTACTGATCATGCTTATGTTTTCCCCATTTTATGATGACCACAATCAGCCTACGTGGTTCGTGTCATAATAGCACCGCTCCACCCATCGAGCTAAACAAGCTTAGTTGTACAAATTCATATCTAATATTATTGCTGATATTAGTAAAACTGAGAGATGTTTAATTGGTTAGCTAAATGTTCCTACTTTAGTTTCGAAATGCATGTGAGCCACATATGGAGAGACCAGAAAGAATAGTATTTCTCTGTGTGCTCTGGTTCATCATGGGTGGCCAACCGACATTGTATTGAAACACTTGTAATATCTTCAATATGCTTGCTCTTCTGCTCTTCTTTAAGATGATACTCTTCTCTTGCGGTCGACTGGTCAGGTCGAGTTGTTCTCCCTTAGTATATTTTGAATCTGTCAGGTCAGGTCGACTTGTTCTTCTTTACTATATGTTGAAGCTATCATCTGCGAAGTGTCATCACTTCTGGAGCTCTCATATTTTGAGTAGTAGGCCACATTATATTAATGCACACAACAAATTACAGCATGCATGGCATCTTTTAAAAGAATTGCAGAGATAGCACAAAGGGGTTTACAGGGAGGCAGTATTGGATTAGAATCACTTCTGCATTACAAAGAAAATCTCACTTGTTTTTATGTTTTCATGCATGTCAGATATTGAACATTATCAAAATGAATATGAGAATGGGCGCACGAGAGGAATATTGCGGAACGATCCACTGTCTAACAAACTTGGCATGGTGGAGGATGGCCTATCTTATTCACCCATCAAGGTGCTTGCTCTAACTTTGCAAAGTTGTATTGGTCGCACATATTTTGCATCTGACCTCTTGCATTTCTTCTACTTTTTACACCATCTGCTTAGTTTAAGCATCATATATGAGTATATGCCATAACTATCCATTTTCTGTACCTATTCCATGTGTCGTCACACTATGTTTTTCCAGTCAAATGTTGTTCTTTCGTGATAGATGTCCAAAAGGAAGAGGGTGAGTGCAGATACTCAAGGAGTACAAACTAGGTATTTGAAAAAGGTAGTGGTACCTGTTAAATCAGATAGATCAGCAACCACAGAAAACACAGGCCCAACTGTACCACACTTTACCCCCACTCCAGTGGCCAAACCCTATTAGAACTGCTGGGAGCCCAGCGTCAGGTACTGTCTATGATATCAATTCAAAAATTGAACTCCTAAATTTCTTCTTGTGCCTTACCTTCTCTCTTGTATGAAAACTAATTTCAGATGAATCTCCTTGCTCAAAGGATCATACGATCTCAAAACAATAATGGGCTCTGCATTGCTCTTGTCAGCACCTCCCTCCCTTTTGCCTTGTAACGCTGTACTTAATTAATTGCTATTTGATTATGTATCATCAGTCTGCACCTGAGCTTCATTATCCTCTGTTTCTTCCAATATTATTTGATCTATATTTACTCTTTGCAAAATGTAGAATAATGGAAACTCTTATAAAGAATTTTATTTGGGGAATTTATTGAATTATCCTTCCATCAACATGGAGAAGGGCTTTGTCCAGCCCGTGTTAACATGTAATGTAAGTTCATCCTTCTCAAGCCTTCAAACTTTGTTCTAGTATAGATCTGGATAGGCATCATTGCCTCCACTACTGTTTGCTTTGCTGTTTATATCTGATTGGATGTTTGCAACAACTACCAGTTTCAAATTGTAGTTGTAAAAATATGTTCCTGATGCAGAGCAGATCCATTTATTTGCTTATATAATTGTGAAACCTGTTACGTGTCTCCTTGTTTCTCTTTCAGAGTCGTATCTCTTACGCCAGGCAGAACTTTAGGGAAGATAGTGAGTCAAACCATCTTGAGGATAGCGAGATGACCCGAAGGTCCTGTCTTGATGAAGACAGTGAGTTGAAGATACTCACCAGCAGGTGTGAGACAACCTCTGTGCAGTCGCTGCCTCAATCAGTTCGACTTCTTCAGTCTCAACTTAAAGTGAAAAGGCTTGCTTCAGCTCAGCTCCAACTTGAAGTCAAAGATGCAATGAAGATGTCAGAGGACTATCGTGCGCACCATCATGCCTTAAATCTAGTGTTGATGCATCTATCGTTAACACACCTGAGGTCTACTCAGCTTCTTCAGCTGTTTGGGGGGCCCGACCTTGCCAGGCCTAGTGCCTTCTGAAGTGCTCTCAGTTTTGTATATTCTTTTGTCGGCGCGTTTATTTGCACTGGTGGCGAACTTTGATGCCCAATGGATGTAATATGTGTGATAGCCGTGATAGCCTAGCGTAAGTTGCTTGCTTAATTATTTCCTTGTTGTCTTGTTTATTTGTTTGCTTGTAGTCATTGCAGTTCTTTTTCCGCGGTTTGCTAGTGGCTGCAATAACCTATTTTTTAAAACTAGGCCACAATAACCATGGGCTAATATTTACTGTAGTGACACTGGGCCTCCTACGGGCCATAGAAATAGTGGGCCTTCTACGGGCCGTAGAAACAATGGGCCTTCTATGGGCCGTATCATCAATGGGCCTTATACGGGCTGTATGATCGATTGGCCAAACATGGGCCAATAACAGGCCGCATTATGGCCGTAAACGGGCTAGAGTTGGAATCGTCCGTTCATGGGCCGACCATAACGGGCCATCGTTAATAGGTCGTATTTCATGATGCTATGAAAACGGCCCAACGTGTTAACGGACCACAAACGGGCCGACTGTAACCACGGGCTGAATTTGGCCCATAAGCAGAAAATGACAGTAACGGGCCATAAGTAAACGAATGCTGGAAATGAGCCCAAGAACAAATGGGCTCTGAGAAGGCCGAAAGATAGCATGGGCTAGAAACGGCCCAACGGAATAACGGGCCCTTAATGTGTATAAAGTGATACACTGTTCATTACAGGCCAATTTCACCATGGCCGTTAATGGGTGTAAAGTAATACACTGTTCATTACGGGCCAGTTTCACCACGGGTCGTTAATAGGCCAAGAGTTACATAGGGCCTCATATGGGCCGAAAGACGTCATGGGCCATACATGGGCCAGAAGTGAAAACGGGCTGGAATCATATTGGGTGGCCTAGATGACGCTACTGGGCCTAATTCGGATAGGGCGTAACGGGCCTTGGGTTAGCGGGCTGTAAATGGGCTATATGCGAACAGGCCATTAACAGGCTTTACATGGGCCAGCCCGCCACCTTTTGACCAAGTCAAACGGGCCGGCCTTTTCACAGGAATGGGCCTCTGTTGGGCCGTGCCACGTGTCGACGTATCATAGGCGCCTTCTGTCCAATGAGTGGATGACATCTGTCCCAACGGTGAGCCGACACGTGTTTCCTCCAGCCAATGATGATTTTACACATGGAAAATCCCCATTGGTTGGGGCTGTTAACGGGTTATCGGATCCAAAACCCGACCCGATAGCTTAAGGTGTTCCGTTACGGTGGATGCCACGTGTCGGTCACCCTTAACGAAAGCACTTCTGTGACGCGCGATTTATCGTCTTGGAAATGGACACTTCCGTGATTATAATTCTGGTAATGTCATGGAACACTTCTACGACAACACAGGTATGACTATCCTGATTCTGTCATAAATTTGTCATGGATGTACATGCATGACAAAAAAACGCGACCTACTGTGACAAACACGTATCATCATGGAAGTATATTTTTTTGTAGTGTGAGTAGTTGCTATCAATCTTCTGAAGTTTTGTTGACAAAATTTTGTGGACCAAAATTTTCTGAATTTTGTTCATAGGAATAGGATGAGTTTCTTTAGGAAGTTTGCTTCCAAGAAGAACTCCAAGGGAGTTATTGGGGAGTCGTCGGACAATGACCTCCGCACCCGGGGAATGGCGGAGGTACGGCCATGCGAATGGCCGCACAACCCATTCATGGATGGACCTGGAATCCGTCAAGAGTTTGCACAGTTTGCTGCTAATCCGGGCGTCACTGACTTCATTGCAGCTGAGTGTGAATAGTATCATCTCCTTGCAAATTCCTTTGTGCAAAGTTTCAATGTCATAAGTAGGAATAACCCTCCTGAGGTGCAATTTAATTTATATGCTGAAATCCGTCAGATACCACTTACTGAATTTTGTGATATTTGCTTGATCCCTTCTGACAGGGAAATAAGGGAGCCTAGGCCTACAGAGTTTGAGGGCTTTTATCGTACATTGTCCCTGGGAGATGAGAGAGGGGTGTCGAGTGTCACCGCCACTAGCCTGCAGCTTCCTTCTGTGCATTATTTACTCTATTTATTGCGAAGTGTTTACTTGCTAGAGAGAATATTGGTGCACTCAGTGCCCCAGATTTTGCCATCTTATGTCGAGCGCTTTACGGTGACAACACTTATAGGTTAGTAGCTATTGTGGCACGTCGCCTCCACCTTAACAGGTCTAAGGGTAAAATTCATGGCGCATTTTTGCTACTCGCTTAGCGAGTCACTTTAACGTCTAGATATGCCAACATGATTATCCCTTGCCCAAGGTTTACTTAGATCGCCAGGCTATGGCACATCATCACTTTATTGATGGAGAGAACACTACTATTAATATTCCTTATAACCTAGTTTTCAGTGGGAAAACCTGTGATAGTATTCCATTGCCTGCACCTGCCTTGTTTGATTCTATTGCCAGGGGAGCATACGGGATCATGCTTGAGGACATTGTTGCCTACCGAAACAACCAGGCCGCAGCAGGAGAGGAGCCTCAATAGTGGACGCTCAGGTGCCCACTCCACAACACTATGAGATGCGACTAGATGGTTACTACAAGTGGTGGTCACCAGGCTAGGCCTAAATCCTAAGCTTGGGGAGTACGTATTTCCACCGACATTACATTCATTGTTCACACATCTCATTCCAGTTGTCGGTGTCCACATTTTTCATTGTATCAACCATGCTAGATTTATTTTTCTCATTTTCTTCTTATGTGTTTGAAAAACTTTGAGAAAACTCCAAAAAAAATGTTTCTTGCTTCTTTTCGGTTTTTCTTTCCAGTTTAGTTAGTTGTTGTATTAAAAATAAAACCCAAAAAGTTTTCCTTGTTCTTATTTTTCTTGTTGGGAGCTCTCCCGTGTAAATAGTTTTTTTTCATTTTTTTCCCTTTAATTTGCTTTCTTCCAGAAAAACTAAAAACTCCAAAAATATTTCTGTGTTTTTCTCTGAATTTCTTTTCTTTTCGTTGAGTCATACAGAGGAGAAGATCACGATGAAAATGTTAAGTGGCTCTTATATGCGTTATTGTTGATCTAACAAAGTGCCCATATTACATTGTCTTATCCTTGTGAATAAAATGTTTGCAGATTCCAGCTTAATCCACGCCACTCTTGCACTATTGTTATTTCAAAATGATCTTAACAAAGGATGCCAATAAGATTACCAGACTTATGGAATTAATCATAATGCTAGTAAGCAAGAATTTCAAGAACAATAGGTTGTTGAGGATTTTCGAAAGATCGAATAGCATTCCAAAGAATTTTGTAAAACACATGATCAACTTTGGACGAATGGATACTCGGCAAGCGCGAGTAATTAACCGTAGGGGTGTTCATCCGGAAAGGAACTGTAGGGCAGTAAGCATAAAGAATTCTCGGAATATCGGAGAGTATTTCAGGACATCTTGTAATAACAAGAGCAACTGGGGATGACAATATGAAAGACAGGTGTAAGTAGTTATCCAGAGGGAATTATCGATGGAACTCAATTGAAAAAGCAATGGCCCATAGCCTCGAGAGCATATCGTAGAGTATCTTTAGAATCTTCTGGTGCAGCAGGCGGTCATCGGTAACACGGGGCTCTCCGGGTGGAAGTGATCACGAGATCCTAATGTTAGAGTTAGAAAAATTCATTTAACCCGAATAGGAGAGAGTTCAGAGCCCCAGAGTAAAGTTCGAGAAGTAAAAGATCCTAATACCACCCAATGGTGACGTGGGCCCGTAAGGCACACAGCCAGGTTAGTAAAAGTTTTGTAGTGACTAGACTCGACTTCGGCCAAGAAGTGTGGAAGGGGGATTCCTATAGGCAGTCGGCTCTGATACCAACTTGTGACGCCCCCGATTCAATCATACACTAATCATGCACGCAAACGTGTATGATCAAGATCAGGGACTCACGGGAAGATATCACAACACAACTCTAAAAACATAAATAAGTCATACAAGCATCATAATACAAGCCAGGGGCCTCGAGGGCTCGAATACAAGTGCTCAATCATAGACGAGTCAGTGGAAGCAACAATATCTGAGTACAGACATAAGTAAACAAGTTTGCCTTAAGAAGGCTAGCACAAACTGGGATACAGATCGAAAGAGGCGCATGCCTCCTGTCTGGGATCCTCCTAACTACTCCTGGTCGTCGTCAGCAGCCTGCACGTAGTAGTAGGCACCTCCAGTGTAGTAGTTGTTGTCGACGGTGGCGTCTAGCTCCTAGGCTCCAAAGTCTGGTTGCGGCATCCGGGAAGAAGAGGAAAACGGGGGAAAAGAGGGAGCAAAGCAACTGTGAGTACTCATCCAAAGTACTTGCAAGCAAGGAGCTACACTACATATGCATGGGTATATGTGTAAAGGGGCAATATCGATGGACTGAACTGCAGAATGCCAGAATAAGAGGCGGATAGCTAGTCCTGTCGAAGACTACGCTTCTGGCAGCCTCCATCTTGCAGCATGTAGAAGAGAGTAGATAGAAGTCCTCCAAGTAGCATCGTATAGCATAATCCTACCCGGCGATCCTCCCCTCGTCGCCCTGTGGAAAAGCGATCACGGGATTATCTGTGGAACTTGTCTGGGTGTGTTTTATTAAGTATCCGGTTCTAGTTGTCATAAGGTCAAGGTACAACTCCGGGTCGTCCTTTTACCGAGGGACACGGCTATCCGAATAGATAAACTTCCCTGCAGGGGTGCACCACATAACCCAACACGCTCGATCCCATTTGGCCGGAAACACTTTCCAGGGTCATGGCCGGCCTCGGAAGATCAACACGTCGTAGCCCCACCTAGGCCTAACAGAGAGGTCAGCACGCCGGTCTAACTCCTGTGGCGCAGGGGTCTGGGCCCATCGCCCATTGCACACCTGCACGTTGTTTGGGCGGCCGAATGCAGAACTAGCCCTCTTAATACAAGAGCAGGCTTACGTTCCAATCCGGCACGCACCGCTCAGTCGTTGACGTCTAGAAGGCTTCGGCTGATACCACGACGTCGAGTGCCCATATCTTTCCCGCAAAGTTGGCTAGTGCATATAGGCCAGTGGCCAAACTCAGATCAAATACCAAGATCTCGTTAAGCGTGTTATTATGAAGCAACCCCGAACACCGACCAGGGCCAGGCCCACCTCTCGCCTAGGTGGTCTCAACCTGCCATGTCGCTCCGCCACAAAGATCCACACAGAGGGCCGTCGGGACAAAGGTCTTTTCAGCCCCCAATCCATGAATCACTCGCGGGTACTCAACGAGCCGACCCGACTTTAGTCACCATCTATATAGTATGTATATATGTATAGTATATACTCGTGATCACCTCTCGAGTGATCACGACCCAATAGTATAGCAAGGCATACTGACAAGAATGTAGGGCCAATGATGATAAACTAGCATCCTATACTAAGCATTTAGGATTGCGGGTAAGGTATCAATGACTGTAGCAACAATGACAGGCTATGCAACAGAATAGGAGTAACCGAACAGTAACATGCTACACTACTCTAATCCAAGCAGTATAGAGAAGAATAGGCGATATCTGGTGATCAAGGGGGGTGCTTTCCTGGTTGCTCTGGCAAGAAGAAGGGATTGTCGTCGATGTAGTCGATCACATGGGTATGAGCAACGGTCTCGGAGCCTACCAGAAAGGAGTAACGGAGGGGGAACACAATAAATAACAGAGCACTCAAATGTAACACAAAGCAAGACGCGGAAATACATTGTGCTATGGGTGACCTAACGTAGTAATAGGTGCTACTGGCGAAGGGGGAAAACATCCGGGAAAGTACTCCCAGTGTTTCGTGTTTTCGGACAGATGAACCGGAGGGGGAAAGTTGTGTGTTTACTATGCTAGGGATATGTGGCGGACGAACGGGCTATGTATCCGGATTCGTCTCATCGTTCTGAGCAACTTTCATGTAGAAAACATTTTCATCTGAGCTACAGTTTGTTTTCTCTGATTTTTCAAAGCTTTATGCATTTTTGAAAATTCCGGAATTTATATTAATTTCGAAATTTAAAAAGGAAAATTGTTAGATGCACCCGGTGCAGTGCACCCGGCTGTGCACAGTCAGCAGTTGACTGGTCCACGTTGACTAGTCAAAGGGCGTCGGGGCCCAGCTGTCATAGACTGATAGTTAATAGCTTTTAGTTAAAAGGATTTAATTAACAGGGGGTCCCACATGTCATACCCAGTGACTAAACTAACATGGTTATTTATTTTAATTAAACACGTGGGGCCCGTATGTTAGTGGGGTTAGTAGGTGGGTTAGGGCCTTAATGGCCAATTAGGCCGGCGGGTTAACTCCGGTGGCCTGAGGCCACGGCTGAGGGCGGAAGTGGCAGGGGGGTGCTGGCGGCCTCGGCTTGAGCCAACAGCAGCGGCGGCGAAGCGGCGGCCGGGGTGGGCACCACAAGCCAGAGGCGGACGCCGCCGCAACTGGTGGGGCGCGGCTGGGGGCGACAGGAGGAGCGGGCGGAGGTGGGACGCAGGGAGCCGACCGGAGCGACGGCGTGCAGGAGGAGAGCTCCGGCAACGGCGGACTGCGGAGCCGAAGCTCGCGGGTAACGGTGCTACGGCGACTACGGCGACGAGGGAAAGGGGGAACGGGGTGGTGCTCACCGAGCAGGCGCAAGGAGGCCTGTCGAGTGGCTTCGGAGCAGCAGAGATGGCCGCCATCGTCGTGGTTCATCGGCGACCCGAGGAGGAAGAAGCTTTGATCCGGCGCTACAGTGTGAGGAGCTCCAACGGGTGGCACCAGTTGATGCAGAGGAAGACAACGAAGCGGACGGACGCAGTCCTAGGCGGTGGGGGGGCATGGTGGCCGTGGTAGGACGAGATGGCCGGCGACGCGGGCGCACGATGAGGTGGATCTGGACGCGAGTGAGTGATGAGGGAGAGAGGTGGCGTGGGAAAAATATCTGCGCATGGGGAGTGGAGCTGACGAGGCCGAGAGGGGGGAGGACGCCTGCCTTATCCCCTCGCCGACGCCGACGAGGTGGTTCGGCGGGGCGTCGCTCCTATTGCGACCGCGCCACGGGAACAGGGGGAGTAGGCGACCGGTGGGGGCTATGGGGAGTGGGTGGGCTGGCCTGGTGGCCCGATTGGGCTGCCGGCTGGGTGGGATGGGCCGATGCCTATGGGGAACCGGGGGTTTTCTTTTGTTTTGTTTTATTTTTATTTATCTTTCTTTGTTTCCTTTTAGCTAGCAAATAGAATTACAAAAATATAAACCCTACTCCTAAATTAGCATAATAACATAGGCCACTACCTTAACAAGCTTGGTGACCAACTAAACTAGTTTAATAATTGTTAGTATTTAAAAGCATTTAAATAATTTAGTTTGCTGCTGCTTTATCTACTATTGTGCATCTAAATATTTTATTTAGATATGGGTCCTTCACCATAATTGCTTATGATTTATTTTACACCTCCCGAACATTTTAGTTTTAACATTTGAAAACCTTGATTGTTAGCCTGATTTTGAATTTTGAATTCAAACCGGTTTCAATCTAACATGAGTTTACCAACAGTAATCGAGGTGATGTGGCAACATTAGCGGGGTTCACTGTAGCTTAATTATCCGGGCGTCACAATTCTCCTCCACTACAAGAAATCTCGTCCCGAGATTTAAGAGGGGAGCAAGGGGAAGAATAGGTTACGAAATTCTAACGATTCTTCGTGGTCTTGGTTGCTCTTCCCGAGGAGGTCAATCCATTACATTGATGTCTTCATTTCCCTGCTCCAGGTCATCATGATGAAACCGTCATCCTATCTTCGGAAACTCCATCGTACTTACGAAAGAATAAGGGGGTATTCCGGGGGGAACGGACCTCTGCACGTTTGACTAATTGTATATAACATCGGGGAAGGTGGCGGAAAGTAACTCTCGAATTGAAATTTAAGAAGATATCAAGAGCAAAGTAAGGAGGTGCCATGAGAAGTTTCAAGCGGGCAGGCAATCGTTCGATGCCCAAAACAGGGCGTGAAAGGGGTTCAAAGCAACGGGAATAAGTATTATGTCTGATACCAGAATTGATGATCTCTCGGAGGGTGGCTCGTGAATTACATATGAGGTCACGCGCGAGGAATAACTTTGGAAACCGGGGGTGTACAGGAGAGTCAGGTTTTCGACCCTGTGGAACTGTGGGTTATGGGCACACCATGTGGGTTAAAGTAGAAAGGGCGGTGATATTTTGCACAGTCATGATAACAAGTCATGTCAGAGGATAGCCTATCAATTATGTCGGCAACATCGGTACCAAGGGCGAGGGACGAAGAGAACCATCTTCCTGCTCGTTAAACATGGCGGACCAATAGGTAAAGTTCTCGTCCATCGGTGGTTACCGAAATGTCAACAACAATAGTAACATGGTCTTACTGACACGGTTGTACACCAAGGTGTTTTACATAAGCAGATGAATAATACTGCTTAGATCATATAGATCACAAGAAAGGTTAAACCAAACAATGGAAAGGAAAAGGTGATCATCAGATTAAAAAGAACAATGGAAAGGAAAATGTGTTTAAACACATATTCCAAGGGTATATCCTTCCCAAGGACAAACAGAGTATGATATACATGACAGGATATAATGTAGAAAACTCTTTGGGTAGGGAAGAGAAATTTCATGACATTACCCATACAGTGGTGTTTGGATAATAGAGTAGGAAACATTTAGCATTGGGCTTCAAATATTCTTGTTGAAAATCAGAGTACCATAGACATGCTTTGAGATAACATTGACATGGTCAACAAGTAAAGGTCAGTCTTTGGAAACACAAAGGATCCATCAGGAATAACTTATAGAATAAGTCGTACAATTTCCTTATGAAAGAATGGCTAAACTTGCTAAAAAGGATACTATAACAATAGGTCCTCCGCCCAGGTGTGCTAGGCATGACATCACCTTACCGGGTCTTATAAAGACCTATGCTATAACTCTTGGAAAAAAATGTTCCAACCATCCTATCTGACCGAGATTCAGATCTGATTGGTGTCAGGATAACTCAGACTCAGGATGCCTAAGAAGAAAGGTGCAACATAAATTGTCGAGATGACCTTGTAAGATTCTCGGGAATTGAACTATGGAAGCGAGTTCCAAAACAAGAGTTCATCACTAAATGAAGGAGAGGTGAGGAGGTGGCTGATTGACTCAGCGACAATTCATTGAGATTTTCAAAAGATGGATTTCCACACTTTTGTGAACAAGGGGATAACATTTGTCGGATCAAATGATATAACTATGTATGCAAAAAAACATACACAATTAAACATTGGCTGAAAGGTGCACCCGAAATATGGGCTTAGGTAGTACGATCAATGTTAGAATGGTGATTTGATAATCAATGGCCTAAGGATGTAATGTTGACCATTAACTCCAAAGCAATAGGGTTGATAGAAGGGTGGAATCCAAACAGCACCGTTCACCTGTCGGTATCCCGGTTAGAAACAACACAAGAAACAATGGTGATGGTGAGAAGTATCACTATACCAAGAATTCTTAAGAGGTGGAGCAATTCTCACAACATCCTTGACATAAAAGGTGGTAATACTTCAAGGTAGAACGTAATACAAGCTCAATAGCTAGTTCCATCCACAACCTGAACAAGTTTATGATGAAGAAAGATAAGGATGTTGTCGATGGTCAAGCAGTTTACCAAGGGATGAGGATGGTACATACCATCAGGAATTTGGTTGATATCCTGGAAGGAGTCAAAATGTTGACGATGATCACCACACATTTGCCGAGAGATTTCATGAAGATGTAATCGATCAGCGATGGCATCAAGTCAAAGGAATGATGAAGCGCAAGTTTATTGGAACCATGGGCATGACACAAACTCGAAACCAAGCTTGTTATTCAAGGTGAAATGATATGACGAGGAAGATCGACATAAGCTTAGCTCATCGTCGAAAATTGTGCTCCGGGAAGAAGGAACAGGTAGCACAGTTAAAATTTAGCACAAAAATGATATAGCCAATTAGGCTAGAAATGACTTGAAGGATTATTAAACTCATAAGCAACGAAAATTACTTAGAGTTATCGTATCGGAGCACGGAATCGATTCACTTATGGATGTTCTCGGTTGACGACAACCTAGAACCCGTGGAGTCACTATGACAGGGAAGGTACTACTTCATCAGAAATTCATAAGATATATCCTCGAGATACCATGGGGGTAATACAAGAAGGCGGATCAAAATAGAGGTTGGGCAGGCGTATTGATCTGTAGAAGGTAAGTACTCTAACATGTCCGAGAAATGGAATCAAGAAGAAAATATGGTCGGAACCATGGTTGCAAAAGACCAATTCCCATATATAAGATGAACTTATACCAAAGAGGGTTTAAGAGAAGCATCCATGACAAGATCAGCATCATGTCCATGGGCATGAACGCAAGGTTCAAGGTCGACTCCCACTTCTCCAATACACAACTTCTCATTTACTGCTCTCAGTTAAGAATGTTTAGAGTTTGAAAGTTTAACTAGTGGAATACCAGAAGGTTATGACCCATGAAGACTTTTGGGTTCACACAAATTAAGGAAGGTATATGTTCAACCCATCGGGGCATCTTAGAAACATATACCACAACTCCAGGAGTAATTCATATAAGCTCGAAAGCAGCACCTGGTTGAGAAAGCGGAGGATACAATTTACCCAAGGCATTATGTATCTGAGGACGGCTTAGAAGATCACTGAATATGAAGGACGTTGTCAGATAAAATCCAACAAAGTACCTGACGGTCCATAACAGTGTTAATGTAAGTACCGGCACAATCAAAGGAAGAAACAATGCAAAGGCACTGGATTATAGAAACAACTGTCTAATCCAAAGTTCAGATGCAAAGGAATTTATGATTTCCAAATCAAGGGATCAAAAGCAAACGCTCTGATTAAGGATGGATAACTTGAGTGAGCTTAGGGGTACACACGATGACAATTTGATTGGTCGAGATCCAGCTCATCTTAAAAATGACGTCTAAGCCAGAAGGATGAATTCTAGGATATGGTTGAGGATTGCGAGCATTCGCAACATATTAAATCAATGGACTCAAAATGATCTTAACAAAGGATGCCAATAAGATTACCAGACTTATGGAATTAATCATAATGCTAGTAAGCAAGAATTTCAAGAACAATAGGCCGTTGAGGATTTTCGAAAGATCGAATAGCATTCCAAAGAATTTTGTCAAACACATGATCAACTTTGGACGAAGGATACTCGGCAAGCGCGAGTAACTAACCATAGGGGTATTCATGCGGCAAGGAACTGTAGGGCAGTAAGCATAAAGAATTCTCGGAATATCGGAGAGTATTTCAAGACATCTTGTAATAACAAGAGCAATTGAGGATGACAATATGAAAGACAGGTGTAAGTAGTTATCCAGAGGGAATTATCAATGGAAGTGAATTGCGAAGACGATGGCACATAGCCTCAAGAGCACATCATATAGTATCTTCGGAATCTTCTGGTGCAGCAGACGGTCATCGGTAACATGGGGCTCTCCGGGTGGAAGTGATCACGAGATCCTAATGTTAGAGTTAGAAAAATTCATTTAACCCGAATAGGAGAGAGTTCAGAGCCCTAGAGTAAAGGTCAAGAAGTAAAAGATCCTAATACCACCCAATGGCGGCGTGGGCCCGTAAGGCACACAGCCAAGTTAGTAAAAGTTTTGTAGTGACTAGACTCGACTTCGGCCAAGGAGTGTGGAAGGGGGATTCCTACAGGTAGTCGGCTCTGATACCAACTTGTGACGCCCCCGATTCAATCGTACACTAATCATGCACGCAAACGTGTACGATCAAGATCAGGGACTCATGGGAAGATATCACAACACAACTCTAAAAACATAAATAAGTCATGCAAGCATCATAATACAAGCCAGGGGCCTCGAGGGCTCGAATACAAGTGCTCGATCATAGACGAGTCAGCGGAAGCAACAATATCTGAGTACAGACATAAGTAAACAAGTTTGCCTTAAGAAGGCTAGCACAAACAGGGATACAGATCGAAAGAGGCGCAGGCCTCCTGTCTGGGATCCTCCTAACTACTCCTGGTCGTCGTCAGCAGCCTGCACGTAGTAGTAGGCACCTCTAGTGTAGTAGTCGTTGTTGACGGTGGCGTCTAGCTCCTGGGCTCCAAAGTCTGGTTGCGGCATCCGGGAAGAAGAGGAAAACGGGGAAAAAGAAGGAGCAAAGCAACCGTGAGTACTCATACAAAGTACTCGCAAGCAAGGAGCTACACTACATATGCATGGGTATATGTGTAAAGGGGCAATATCGGTGGACTGAACTGCAGAATGCCAGAATAAGAGGTGGATAGCTAGTCCTGTCGAAGACTACGCTTCTGGCAGCCTCCGTCTTGCAGCATGTAGAAGAGAGTAGATAGAAGTCCTCCAAGTAGCATCGTATAGCATAATCCTACCCGGCGATCCTCCCCTCGTCGCCCTGTGGAAAAGCGATCATGGGGTTATCTGTGGAACTTGTCTGGGTGTGTTTTATTAAGTATCCGGTTCTAGTTGTCATAAGGTCAAGGTACAACTCCGGGTCATCCTTTTACCGAGGGACACGACTATTCGAATAGATAAACTTCCCTGCAGGGGTGCACCACATAACCCAACACGCTCGATCCCATTTGGCCGGACACACTTTCCTGGGTCATGGCCGGCCTCGGAAGATCAACACGTCGCAGCCCCACCTAGGCCTAACAGAGAGGTCAGCACGCCGGTCTAACTCCTATGGCGCAGGGGTCTGGGCCCATCACCCATTGCACACCTGCACGTTGCGTGGGCAGCTAAAAGCATAACTAGCCCTCTTAATACAAGAGCAGGCTTACGTTCCAATCCGGCGCGTGCCGCTCAGTCGCTGACGTCTAGAAGGCTTCGGCTGATACCAAGACATTGAGTGCCCATATCTTTCCCGCATAGTTGGTTAGTGCGTAGAGGCTAGTGGTCAGACTCAGATCAAATACCAAGATCTCGTTAAGCGTGTTATTATGAAGCAACCGCGAACGCCGACCAGGGCCAGGCCCACCTCTCGCCTAGGTGGTCTCAACCTGCCTTGTCGCTCCGCCACAAAGATCCAAACAAAGGGCCATCGGGACAAAGGTCCTTTCAGCCCCCAATCCGTGAATAACTCGCGGGTACTCAATGAGCCGACCCGAGTTTAGTCACCATCTGTATAGTATGTATATATGTATAGTATATACCCGTGATCATCTCCCGAGTGATCACTTCCCAATAGTATAGCAAGGCAGACTGACAAGAATGTAGGGCCAATGATGATAAACTAGCATCCTATACTAAGCATTTAGGATTGCGGGTAAGGTATCAATGACTGTAGCAACAATGACAGGCTATGCAACAGAATAGGAGTAACCGAACAGTAACATGCTACACTACTCTAATGCAAGCAGTATAGAGAAGAATAGGCGATATCTGGTGATCAAGGGGGGGCTTGCCTGGTTGCTCTGGCAAGAAGAAGGGGTCGTCGTCGATGTAGTCGATCACAGGGGTATCAGCAACGGTCTCGGAGCCTACTGGAAAGGAGTAACGGAGGGGGAACAAAATAAATAACAGAGCAATCAAATGTAACACAAAGCAAGACGCGGCAATACGTTGTGCTAGGGGTGACCTAACGTAGTAATAGGTGCTACTGGCGAAGGGGGAAAACATCCGGGAAAGTATTCCCAATGTTTCGCATTTTCGGACAGATGAATCGGAGGGGGAAAGTTGCGTGTTTACTATGCTAGGGATGTGTGGCGGATGAACGGGCTACGTATCCGAATTCGTCTTGTCGTTCTGAGCAACTTTCATGTAGAAATCATTTTCATCTGAGCTATAGTTTGTTTTCTATGAGTTTTCAAAGCTTTGTGCATTTTTGAAAATTCTGGAATTTATATTAATTTCGAAATTTAAAAAGGAAAATTGTTAGATGCACCCGGTGAAGTGCACCCGGCTATGCACAGTCAGCAGTTAACTGGTCCACGTTGACTAGTCAAAGGGCGTCGGGGCCCAGCTGTCATAGACTGATAGTTAATAGCTTTTAGTTAAAAGGATTTGATTAACAGGGGGGTCCCACATGTCATACCCAGTGACTAAACTAACATGGTTATTTATTTTAATTAAACACGTGGGTCCCGTATGTTAGTGGGGGTTAGTAGGTGGGTTAGGGCCTTAATGGCCAATTAGGCCGGCGGGTTAACTCCGGTGGCCTGAGGCCACGGCGGAGGGCGGAAGTGGCAGGGGGGTGCTGGCGGCCTCGGCTTGAGCCAACAGCAGCGGCGGGGAAGCGGCAGCCGGGGTGGGCACCGCCAGCCGGAGGCGGATGCCGCCGCAAGTGGTGGGGCACGGCTGTGGGCGACAGGAGGAGCGGGCGGAGGTGGGACGCAGGGAGCCGACGGGAGCGACGGCGTGCGGGAAGAGAGCTCCAGCCACGGCGGACTTCGGAGCCGAAGCTCGCGGGTAACGGTGCTACGGCGACTATGGCGACGAGGGAAAGGAGGAAAGGGGTGGTGCTCACCGAGCAGGCGCAAGGAGGCCCGTCGAGTGGCTTAGGAGCAGCACAGGTGGCCGGCGTCGTCGTGGTTCATCGGCGACCCGAGGAGGAAGAAGCTTCTATCCGGCGCTGCAGCGTGAGGAGCTCCAACGGGTGGCACCAGTTGATGCAGAGGAAGACGACGAAGCGGACGGACGCGGTCCTAGGCAGTGGGGGGGCATGGTGGCTGCGGTAGGACGAGATGGCCGGTGACGCGGGCGCACGACGAGGTGGATCTGGACGCGAGGGAGTGACGAGTGAGAGAGGGGGCGTGGGAAAAATATCTGCGCATGGGGAGTGGAGCTGACGAGGCCGAGAGGGGGGAGGGCGCCTGCCTTATCCCCTCGCCGACGCCGACGAGGTGGTTCTGCGGGGCGTCGCTCCTGTTGCGACCGCGCCAGGGGTACAGGGGGAGTAAGCGACCGGTGGGGGCTATGGGGAGTGGGTGGGCTAGCCTGGTGGCCCGATTGGGCTGCCGGCTGGGTGGGATGGGCCGATGCCTATGGGGAACCGAGGGTTTTGTTTTGTTTTGTTTTATTTTATTTATCTTTCTTTGTTTCCTTTTAGCTAGCAAATAGAATTACAAAAATATAAACCCTACTCCTAAATTAGCATAATAACATATGCCACTACCTCAACAAGCTTGGTGACCAACTGAACAAGTTTAATAATTGTTAGTATTTAAAAGCATTTAAATAAATTAGTTTGCTACTGCTTTATCTACTATTGTGCATCTAAATATTTTATTTAGATATGGGTCCTTCACCATAATTGCCTATGATTTATTTTGCTCCTCCCGAACATTTTAGTTTTAACATTTGAAAACCTTTATCGTTAGCCTGATTTTGAATTTTGAATTCAAACTGGTTTCAATCTAACGTGAGTTTACCAACAGTAATCGAGGTGATGTGGCAACATTAGCGGGGTTCACTATAGCTTAAATATCTAGGCGTGACAGGAAGTCACTTTTGGAATTAATAAGAATTATTGAGCGAAGAAAATACCAGAGAGGCCCACACCCTGGCCAGGAGGGTGCCCCCCCCCCTTACTAGGCGCACCCCCTATCTCCTGGGCCCCCTGTTGGCCCTCCGGTGCCCATCTTCTACTATATGAAGGCTTTTACCCTGGAAAAAATCATAAGCAAGCTTACGGGACGAAACTCCGCCACCACAAGGCGGAACCTTGGCGGAACCAATCTAGGGCTCCGGCGGAGCTGTTCTGCCGGGGAAACTTCCCTCCGGGAGGGGGAAATCATCACCAACGATCCTCTCATCGGGAGGGGGTCAATCTACATCAACATCTTCACCAGCACCATATCCTCTCAAAACCCTAGTTCATCTCTTGTATCCAAACCACAAATTGGTACCTGTGGGTTGCTAGTAGTGTTGATTACTCCTTGTAGTTGATGCTAATTGGTTTACTTGGTGGAAGATCATATGTTCAGATCCTTAATGCATATTAATACTCCTCTGATCATGAACATGAATACGCTTTGTCAGTAGTTACGTTTGTTCCCGAGGACATGGGTGAAGTCTTGCTATTACTAGTCATGTGAATTTGGTATTCGTTCGATATTTTGATGAGATGTATGTTGTCTCTCCTCTAGTGGTGTTATGTGAACATCGACTACATGACACTTCACCATTATTTGGGCCTAGAGGAAGGCATTGGGAAGTAATAAGTAGATGATCGGTTGCTAGAGTGACAGAAGCTTAAACCCTAGTTTATGTGTTGCTTCGTAAGGGGCTGATTTGGATCCACTAGTTTCATGCTATGGTTAGGTTTACCTTAATACTTATTTTGTAGTTGCGGATGCTTGCAATAGGGGTTAATCATAAGTGGGATGCTTGTCCAAGAAAGGGCAATACCCAAGCACCGGTCCACCCACATATCAAATTATTAAAGTACCGAACGCGAATTATAGGAGCGTGATGAAAACTAGCTTGACGATAATTCCCATGTGTCCTCGGGAGCGCTTTTCTCATTATAAGAAATTGCCAAGCTTGTCCTTTGCTACAAAAAGGATTGGGCCACCTTGCTGCACTTTATTTACTTTCATTGCTTGTTACCCGTTACAAATTATCTTATCACAAAACTATCTGTTACCTACAATTTCAGTTCTTGCAAGAGAATACCTTACTGAAAACCGCTTGTCATTTCCTTCTGCTCCTCGTTGGGTTCGACACTCTTACTTATCGAAAGGACTACAATATATCCCCTATACTTGTGGGTCATCAAGACTCTTTTCTGGCGTTGTTGCCAGGGAGTGAAGCGCCTCTGGTGAGTGGAACTTGGTAAGGAAACATTTATATAGTTTGCTGAAATTTCCTGTCACTTGTTACTATGGAAACTAATCCTTTGAGGGGCTTGTTCGGGATATCTTCGCCCCGACCAGTAGAGCAAAGAGTTGCTCCTCAACCTACTGAACCTACTGAAAATATTTACTTTGAGATTCCTTAGGGTATGATAGAGAAACTGCTAGCTAATCCCTTTGCAGGAGATGGAACATTGCATCCCGATTTACACCTTATCTTTGTGGATGAAGTTTGTGGATTATTTAAGCTTGCAGGTATTCCCGATGATGTTGTTAAGAGGAAGGTCTTCCCTTTATCTTTGAAGGTAGATGCATTGACATGATATAGGCTATGTGATGATACGGGATCTTGGAACTATAAACGATTGAAGTTGGAATTTCACCAGAAGTTCTACCCTATGCATCTTGTTCATCGTGATCGTAATTACATATATAATTTCTGGACTCGTGAAGGAGAAAGCATCGCTCAAGATTGGGGGAGGCTTAATTCAATGTTATATTCATGCCCCAATCATGAGCTCTCAAGAGATATGATTATTCGAAAAATTTATGCTCGGCTTTCTCTCAATGATCGCACCATGCTTGATACTTCCTGTGTTGGTTCTTATATGCAGAAGACTATTGAATTCAAGTGGGACTTATTGGAAAGAATTAAACGCAACTCTCAAGATTGGGATTCCGACGATGGTAAGGAGTCAGGTATAACACCTAAGTTTGATTGTGTTAAATCTTTTATGGATACCGATGCTTTTCATGGATTTAGCGCTAAATATGGACTTGACTCTGAGATAGTAGCTGCTTTTTGTGAATCTTTTGCTGCTCACGTTGATCTCCCTAAGGAGTAGTAGTTTAAATATAATCCCCCCACTGAAGTAAAAGTAGTTGCACCTATTACAGTTGAAGAAAAAACTATCACTTATAATGATCCTATTGTTCCTACTACTTATGTTGAGAAACCACCTTTTCCTGTTAGGATAAAGGATCATGCTAAAGCTTCAACTGTTGTTCGTAAAAGTAATACTAGAACTTATACACCCCCTGAGCAAATTAAAGTTGAACCTAGTATTGCTATGGTCAAAGATCTCTTGGATGATAATGTAGATGGGCATGTTATTTATTTCTGTGGTGAAACTGCTAATATTGCTAGACCAGATGCTAAGATACATAGACCTGTTGTAGGCATGCCTGTTATTTCTGTTAAGATAGGAGATCATTGTTATCATGGCTTATGTGATATGGGTGCTAGTGCTAGTGCAATACCCTTTTCCTTATATAAAGAAATTATGCATGATATTGTACCCACTGAGTTAGAAGGTAATGATGTTACTATTAAGCTTGCCAATAGGGATACCATTAAACCAGTTGGGATTGTTAGAGATGTAGAAGTCTTGTGTGGGAAAGTTAAATATCATGCTGATTTTCTTGTTCTTGGTTCCCCACAAGATGACTTTTGTCCCATTATATTTGGTAGACCCTTCTTGAATACTGTTAATGCTAGGATTGATTGTGAAAAGGATGTTGTTACAATTGGCTTGGGGGATATGTCTCATGAGTTTAATTTTGCTAAGTTTCGTAGACAACCCCGTGACAAAGAATCACCTAGTAAGGATGAGATTATTGGTCTTGCTTCTATTGCCATGCCTCCTACTGATCCGTTAGAACAATATTTGCTAGACCATGAAAATGATATGTTTATGGATGAAAGAAGGGAAATAGATAAAGTATTCCTTCAACAGGGTCTATTCTAAAACACAACTTACCTGTTGAAATCCTAGGGGATCCCCCTCCACCCAAGGGTGATCCCGTATTTGAGCTCAAACCTTTACCTGATATTCTTAAATATGCTTATCTTGATGAAAAGAAGATATATCATGTTATTATTAGTGCTAACCTTTCAGAACAAGAAGGTGAAAGATTATTGAAAACTCTGAAGAAGCACCGTGTTGCTATTGGATATCTTCTGGATGACCTTAAGGGCATTAGTCCCACTCTATGCCAACATAAAACAAAAGTGGAGAAAGATGCCAAACCAGTTAGAGATCCTCAACGACGGTTAAATCCTAAGATGAAAGAAGTGGTAAGAAAGGAGATACTAAAGCTCCTTGAGGCAGGTATAATTTATCCTGTTGCTGATAGTGATTGGGTAAGCCCTGTCCATTGCGTTCCTAAGAAGGGAGGTATTACCGTCGTCCCTAATGATAAACATGAATTGATCCTGCAAAGAATTATCACAGGTTATAGGATGGTAATTGATTTCCATAAATTAAATAAAGCTACTAAGAAAGATCATTACCCTTTACCTTTTATTGATCAAATGCTAGAAAGACTATCCAAACATACACATTTCTGCTTTCTAGATGGTTATTCTGGTTTCTCTCAAATACCTTTGTCAGTGGAGGATCAATCAAAAACTACTTTTACTTGCCCTTTCGGTACTTTTACTTATAGATGTATGCCTTTTGGTTTATGTAATGCACCTGCTACCTTTCAAACATGCATGATGGATATATTCTCTGACTTTTGTGAAAAGATTTGTGAGGTATTCATGGATGATTTCTCCGTTTATGGATCCTATTTTGATGATTGCTTGAGCAACCTTGATCGAGTATTGCAGAGATGTGAAGACATTAGTCTCATCTTGAATTGGGAAAAGTGCCACTTTATGGTTAATGAAGGCATTGTCTTGGGGCATAAAATCTCCGAAAGAGGTATTGAAGTTGATAAAGATAAAGTTGATGCTATTGAAAAGATGCCACGTCCCAAGGACATTAAAGGTATAAGAAGTTTCCTTGATCATGCCGGTTTTTATAGGAGGTTCATTAAGAACTTTTCTAAAATCTCTAGGCCTCTAACTAATTTATTGCAAAAGGATATTCCTTTTGTCTATGATGATGATTGTGTAGAAGAATTTGAAATACTTAAGAAAGCTTTGATCACTGCACCTATTGTTCAGCCACCTGATTGGAATTTACCGTTTGAAATTATGTGTGATGCTAGTGATTATGCTGTAGGTGTTGTTCTAGGGCAAAGAGTTGATAAGAAATTGAAAGTTATCCAGTATGCTAGTAAAACTCTTGATACTTCCCAAAGAAATTATGCTACTACTGAAAAAGAATTCTTAGTAGTTGTATTTGTGTATGATAAGTTCAGACCTTATATTGTTGATTCTAAAGTTACTATTCACACTGATCATGCTGCTATTAAATATCTTATGGAAAAGAAATATGCTAAGCCTAGACTTATTAGATGGGTTCTCTTGCTCCAAGAATTTGATTTGCATATTCTTGTGAGACAACTTGTCTAGGTTAGAGAATGTTCTTGATGACCCACTACCTATTGATGATAGCTTTCTTGATGAACAATTAGCGGTCATAAATGCTTCTCGTACTGCTCCATGGTATGCTGACTATGCTAATTACATTGTTGCTAAATTTATACCACCTAGTTTCACATACCAGCAAAAGAAAAAGTTCTTTTATGATTTAAGACATTACTTCTGGGATGACCCACACCTCTATAAAGGAGTATATGGTGTTATTAGACGTTGTGTACCTGAGCATGAACAGGAACAGATCCTACGCAAGTGCCACTCCGAACCATATGGAGGACACCACGCTGGAGATAGAACTGCACATAAGGTACTGCAATCCGGTTTTTATTGGCCTACTCTATTCAAAGATGCTCGTAAGTTTGTCTTGTCTTGTGATGAATGTCAAAGAATAGGTAATATAAGTAGACGTCAAGAAATTCCTATGAATTATTCTCTTGTTATTGAACCATTTGATGTTTGGGGCTTTGATTATATGGGACCTTTTCCTGCCTCTAATGGATACACACATATTTTAGTTGTTGTTGATTACGTTACTAAGTGGGTAGAGGCTATTCCAACTAGTAGTGCTGATCATAACACCTCTATTAAGCTGCTTAAAGAAGTTATTTTTCCGAGGTTTGGAGTCCCTAGATATCTTATGACTGATGGTGGTTCACATTTTATTCATGGTGCTTTTTGTAAAATGCTTGCTAAGTATGATGTTAATCATAGAATTGCATATCCTTATCACCCTCAGTCTAGTGGTCAAGTAGAGTTGAGCAATAGAGAGCTCAAATCAATCTTGCAAAACACTGTCAATAGATCTAGGAAGAATTGGTCCAAGAAACTTGATGATGCATTATGGGCCTATAGAACTGCATATAAAAATCATATGGGTATGTCTCCATATAAGATGGTTTATGGAAAAGCATGTCACTTACCTCTAGAACTTGAACATAAAGCATATTGGGCTATTAAAGAGCTCAATTATGACTTCAAACTTGCCGGTGAGAAGAGGTTATTTGACATTAGCTCGCTTGATGAATGGAGAACCCAAGCCTATGAGAATGCCAAGCTGTTCAAAGAAAAAGTTAAAAGATGGCATGACAAAAGAATACAAAAGCGTGAGTTTAACGTAGGTGATTATGTGTTGCTATTCAACTCTCATTTAAGATTTTTGTAGGAAAAGTTCTCTCTAAGTGGGACGGTCCTTACGTTATCGAGGAGGTTTATCGTTCCGGTGCCATAAAATAAACAACTTCGAAGGCACAAGCCCGAGGGTGGTGAACGGTCAAAGAATCAAACATTATATCTCAGGTAATCCTATCGATGTTGAAACTAATATTATTGAAACCGTAACCCCGAAGGAATACATAAGGACACTTTCCAGAACGTTTCAGACTCCGAAAAGGAATATGTATGTGGTACGGTAAGTAAACCGACTCCAAAACAATTCTAATGGCAATTTTTCTCCGTTTTGGAATATTTAATAATTTTAGGAAGAAAGAAGTAATCCAGGAAGGACACGAGGCCTCCACGAGGGTGGAGGGCGCGCCCACCCTTACTGGGCGCACCCCCTGTCTCGTGGGCACCTCGTGTGCCTCCCGGGCTCCATTTTCTTGCACGTTACTTCTTTTGGTTGGTAAAAATTCATTATATAATCTCCCGAAGGTTTTGACCACCGTATCACGCAAAAATCCTCTGTTTTTGTTTCGAGATGTTTCTGTTACACGTTAGAGCAATATGCCATCCCAGGATTCAGAGGGAGAAAGCTATGTGGCTGATTTCCTTGCAGACCCTAAGGTCTACGGGGACTTGGAGCATGGTGGTTGGACCACCAAGGAAGAGGAAGACTATGAGCCTAAGGGAAAGGAGGAGACGAGCTCAGACAAAGATGAAGCCCCATTACATCAACCTGGGGACATGCATGTGGAGTTTAAAAAGTCAAGCCTCCCTGATAGAGCAAAGAAGCCAAAGATCGAGTTTATCCCTTTTCGTCTCTTGCAGGAAAACAAACAGGAACTATGCAGAAAGATATTAAGTCTTGAGCAGGAGATTGAAGATCTAAAGGAATAAAATGCTGTCCTCAAGCGTAAATTGAGGAAGAAGTCCGCGTCATCAACACCAACTCTGAAGAAGGAGACATAATTACATGGGTATGGGCACTCCCCTTGGCAACTACCAAGCTTGGGGGAGGTGCCCCGGTATTGTATCACCATCACACTCCTATCTTTACCGTTTTACTTAGTTCGATCCTTTTAGTAATATCTTGATCTATTAGAATAAAGTTTTGGTATGAAGTAGTTTTGAGTTTTGCTTTGTGATCTCTTTATGTAATCGAGTCCGAGAGCTATATAATAAAGATTAGTGTTGAGTCAAGGGCTTTTCTATCTTGCTATGATCTTGAGAAAGTAGAAAGAATAAAAAGAAATAAAAGAGTTCATATTGATCTTATGGATACTAATGACTTCACATATAAAGAGTATGAGGCATAAAAGTTGTTGAGAATTGACAAACATAGTTTTGGTCATTGTTGCAATTAATAGGAAGTAATAAGGAAAGAGAGGTTCTCACATATAAATATACTATCTTGGACATCTTTTATGATTGTGAGCACTCATTAAGTATGACATGCTAAAGAGTTGATGTTGGACAAGGAAGACAACGCAATGGGTTATGTTTTCTCACATATCTGTTAAAGTATATTGTCATGGATCTTTTAAACATGTTGAGCTTGCCTTTCCCCCTAATGCTAGCCAAAATACCTTGCACCAAGTAGAGATACTACTTGTGCTTCCAAATATCCTTAAACCCAGTTTTGCCATGAGAGTCCACCATACCTACCTACGGATTGAGTAAGATCCTTCAAGTAAGTTGTCATGTTGCAAGCAATAAAAATTACTCTCTAAATATGTATGACTTATTAGTGCGGAGAAAATAAGCTTTATACGATTGTGTGATATGGAAGTAATAAAAGCGACGGACTGCATAATAAAAGTTCATATCACAAGTGGCAATATAAAGTGACGTTCTTTTGCATTAAGATTTTGTGCATCAACCCTAAAAGCACATGACAACCTCTGCTTCCCTCTTCGAAGGGCCTATATTTTACTTTATGTCTTTTACTTTATGCAAGAGTCAAGGTGATCTTCACCTTTCCCTTCTTCATTTTATCCTTTGGCAAGCACCTCATGTTGGTAAGATCCTGATACATATATCCAATTGGATGTAAGTTAGCATGAACTATTATTATTGACATCACCCAAAGGTGAATACGTTGGGAGGCAACACAATAAGCCCCTATCTTTCTCAGTGTCCGATTAAAACTTCATAACCATAAGTATTGCGTGAGTGTTAGCAATTGTAGAAGACTATATGATGGTTGAGTATGTGGACTTGCTGAAAAGCTCTATTCTTGACTCTTTCTGATGTTATGATAAATTGCAATTGTTTCAATGACTGAGATTATAGTTTGTTAGTTCTCAATAAAGTTTCTGAACCATACTTAACATTGTGAATAGATTGTTACTTGAGCATAAGAAATCATATGATAAAATCTATATATGTTGCTGTTATAAGAATGATCATGATGCCCTCATGTCCGTATTTTATTTTTATCGACACCTCTATCTCTAAACATGTGGACATATTTTTCGATTTCGGCTTCCGCTTGAGGACAAGCGAGGTCTAAGCTTGGGGGAGTTGATACGTCCATTTTGCATCATGCTTTTATATCAATATTTATTAGGGCTGTTATTACACATTATGTCTCAATACTTATGGCTATTCTCTCTTATTTTACAAGGTTTATCATGAAGAGGGAGAATGGCGGCAGCTGGAATTCTGGCTGGAAAAGGAGCAAATATTGGAAACCTATTCTGCATAGCTCCAAAAATCCTGAAACTCCAGGAAGTCACTTTTGGAATTAATAAGAATTATCGAGCAGAGAAAATACCAAAGGGGGCCCACACCCTGGCCAGGAGGGTGGGGGCGCCCCCCTACTGGCGCGCCCCCCTACTGGGCGCGCCCCCCGGTCTCCTGGGCCCCTGTTGGCCCTCCGGTGCCCATCTTCTTCTATATGAAGGCTTTTACCCTGGAAAAAATCATAATCAAGCTTACGGGACGAAACTCTGCCACCACGAGGCGGAACCTTGGCGGAACCAATCTAGGGCTCCGGCAGAGCTGTTCTGCCGGGGAAACTTCCCTCTGGGAGGGGGAAATCATCACCAACAATCCTCTCATCGGGAGGGGGTCAATCTCCATCAACATCTTCACCAGCACCATCTCCTCTCAAAACCCTAGTTCATCTCTTGTATCCAAACCACAAATTGGTACCTATGGGTTGCTAGTACTGTTGATTACTCCTTGTAGTTGATGCTAATTGGTTTACTTGGTGGAAGATCATATGTTCAGATCCTTAATGCATATTAATACTCCTCTGATCATGAACATGAATATGCTTTGTGAGTAGTTACGTTTGTTCCTGAGGACATGGGTGAAGTCTTGCTATTAGTAGTCATGTGAATTTGGTATTCGTTCGATATTTTGATGAGATGTATGTTGTCTCTCCTCTAGTGGTGTTATGTGAATGTAGACTACATGACACTTCACCATTATTTGGGCCTAGAGGAAGGCATGGTGAAGTAATAAGTAGATGATGGGTTGCTAGAGTGACAGAAGCTTAAACCCTAGTTTATGCGTTGCTTCGTAAGGGGCTGATTTGGATCCACTAGTTTCATGCTATGGTTAGGTTTACCTTAATACTTCTTTTGTAATTGCAGATGCTTGAAATAGGGGTTAATCATAAGTGGGATGCTTGTCCAAGAAAGGGCAGTACCCAAGCAGCGGTCCACCCACATATCAAATTATCAAAGTATCGAACGCGAATCATATGAGCGTGATGGAAACTAGCTTGACGATAATTCCCATGTGTCCTCGGGAGCGCTTTTCTCATTATAAGAAATTGTCCAGGCTTGTCCTTTGCTACAAAAAGGATTGGGACACCTTGCTGCACTTTATTTACTTTCATTGCTTGTTACCCGTTACAAATTATCTTATCACAAAACTATCTGTTACCTACAATTTCAGTGCTTGCAGAGAATACCTTACTGAAAACCGCTTGTCATTTCCTTCTGCTCCTCGTTGGGTTCAACACTCTTACTTATCGAAAGGACTACGATAGATCCCCTATAGTTGTGGGTCATTAGCAAGTGAAAGGCAATAATGATGATATTTGGTGAACTGGCTGTGGTAGAGAGAAACAGGTTCGAACTCAACTTGTTCTGTGTTTTGTAAATATGTTTAACCTAGTATCCATGATTCAACCTATTATGATCAAACATGTTTGCAATGACAATTAGAAATTATAGTTTCTCATGCCATGCTTAAGTAGCTAGGAGTGGATAATGGTTTATCTTGGATGTCAACATTGCACTAAAACGATTGTGATGTAGTATGATGATATGGTATCCTCATCTGAATGTTCGAGTGGCTTGACTTGGCACATGTTCATGCATGTACTTGAATCAAAACCAACATAGCCTCTATGATATTTATGTTCACGGTGTTCATATCCTACTCATGCTAGTATCCAATGTTACTTATGCATAATGCATGTTCATGACCGTTTTCGCTCTCTAGTTGGCCGCTTCGCAACCTATTTTCTAGCCTTCGCCTGTACTAAGAGAGAATACTGCTTGTGCATCAAAATCCTAAAACCCAAGTTATTCCAGATGAGTCCATCATACCTACCTATATGTGGTATTACCCTGCCGTTCTAAGTAAATTTGCATGTGTCACCTCTAAAAACTTCAAATAAACATCTGTTTTTGTGTGTCTGGATTGTTCATAGAGTGACAGGAGGTAGTGAGTATCTTCCATGCTAAGCGGGTTATTCTCATGATGAGTGTTTATTCACTCGTCCTTGCACGAGAGGGGCGGTGGACTCCCAGTCCCGAAATCAAATTGCAAATAATTAAACAAAACTCCCCCAGGACTGATGTTGGTATGGACAGTACCCATGGATTCGGTTAGCAGTGGAGTGTGTTTGTTGGTGGAGGGGGATTAAACCTTTATATCTATCGCTTGGGAACCGTCACTAATGTATTAAGCATGGAAGATATCGATAACTAATGGTCACGAAGTAAATAAGAAGGGTGCATTTCTCAAAATTTCATTTACCTCTGTTTTAAAATTTATGCTCTAGCACCACTGCAAATCACAGCTTCCCTCTACGAAGGGACTATCCATTTACTTTCATGTTGAGTCATCATCTTCTCAAATAGGCGCCAGATCTGAGAGCACTATTGTCATCCTCATATATTGTGTGTAGCTAATGTTGGGTGCATCATGATTGGATCTTTTCTACCATGAATTACAATGTTTAGTTGCTGCTTGAACTTTGGAGGTGCTCCGCATTTATGTTTTGCGGTCTCGAAAAGGACTAGCGAGATACCACTATTGTCATATTATATCATGGTTGTTTTGACAAAGTGTTGTCGTTTGAGATATCGTATTATTGCTCGCTAGTTGATTATGCCATTGATATGAGTTAATATAATTTTTAAGAATTATTCTTGACATGGTTAGTTATAATATTTACTGAAAACTTGGGTGCTACTTCAGCTTATTTATGTAAACAAGAGCAAAAGAGTTCGTAAAAGTTTTTCTTTTTCACTTTCTATTTATCAACTGAATTGCTTGAGGACAAGCAAAGGTTTAAGCTTGGGGGAGTTGATACGTCTTCGTCGTATCTACTTTTCCGCACACTTTTACTCTTGTTTGGACTCTAAATTGCTTGATTTGAATAAAACTAACCTGGACTGATGTTGTTTTTAGCAAAACTACCATGGTGTTGTTTTTGAGCAGAAATAAAAGTTCTCAGATTGGAATGAAACTTTGCGAGGATTTTTTATGTAAAAAAAGAGAATTACTGGAGCCAAGAACCACCGGAGGGGGGCACCTGGGTGGGCACAACCCACCAGGGCGTTCCCCCGTTGTCCCCACCTGGTGGCCCCGCAGACCCTGAATCCAACTCCATAAATACCTATTTTTCTAGAAAAAATAAGGGAGAAAGAATTAATGTGTTTCACGAGATGGAGCCACCGCCACCTCCTGTTCTTCATCGGGAGGCCAGATCTGGAGTCCATTTGGGGCTCCGGAAAGGGGAATCTTCGATCTTCATCATCACCAACCCTTCTCCATCGCCAATTCCATGATGCTCCCCACCGGGAGTGAGTAATTCCTTCGTAGGCTCGCTGGTCAGTGAGGAGTTGGATGAGATTCATCATGTAATCGAGTTAGTTTTGTTAGGGCTTGATCCCTAGTATCCATTATGTTCTGAGATTGATGTTGCTATGACTTTGCCATGCTTAGTTTTGTCACTTTGGGCCCGGGTGCCATGATTTCAGATCTGAACCATTTATATTATCACCATTATATCTATGCTCTAGATCCGATCTTGCAAGTTATAGTCACCTATTACGTGTTTATGATCCGCAAACCCGGAGTAACAGAAGTCGGGATACTTTCCGGTGATGACCGTAGTTTGAGGAGTTCATGTATTCACTATGTGTTAATACTTTGTTCCGGTTCTATATTAAAAAGAGGCCTCAGTATCCCTTAGTTTCCATATGGACCCACTACCACGGGAGGGTAGGAAAAAAGATGTCATGCAAGTTCTTTCCATAAGCACGTATGACTATTTACGGAATACATGCCTACATTATATTTACGAACTGGAGCTAGTGTCGTATCGCCCTAGGTTATGACTATTATATGATGAATATCATCCAATGAATTCACATATCCAATGCCCACAAGTTTTTCCATATTGTTTTTGCTAAGTTAGTACTGCTATTGAGACTGTTACACTTGCTACAAAATCGTTGCTATCACTATTATGGTTACTATTGTAGTTACTACTACTATCAAAACTATCATACTACTTCGCTACTGATCACTTTGCTGTAGATAATTAATCTCCAAGTGTGGTTGAATTGACAACTCAGCTGCTAGTACTTGCAAATATTCTTTGGCTCCCCTTGTGTCGAATCAATAAATTTGGGTTGGATACTCTACCCTCGAAAACTTTTGCGATCCCCTATACTTGTGGGTTATCAGCACCCGAGGAGGGCACAAGACACCAGGGTGCCCCTGCCTTGCCTGGCGCGCCCAGGTGGGTTTCACCCACCTCGGGAACCTTCTCGACCCTGTTTTCCTCTCGTTTGCTTGTTTCCCAAAATAAAAAATCTTTATATATCCCCCAAACGTATTGACCGCCATATCATAGAGAAATCTTCTGTTCTTCTTTCGTGCTATCTTTGTGGCAGATCTGAAACATATCATCTCAAGATTCGAAGGAATAGAGCCCTGTTTCTTACCAGCCTCTAGACCCAAATATCTTCAAGAAGACTTTTCCCTATATGTGGTTCACAGATGAGGGGGATGAAAACTAAACTATCCCTCCTCGTTTCCTGCATGAAAGCAAGGACGTGTTATGCAAGAAGATATTAAAGCTCGAACTGGTGAGTGAGGATCTAAGGGAGGACAACTTTAGCCTCCGGCGCAAGCTGGACAAATTCACCACTCCATCACCATCACCACCCCCATCTTCCCTAACAAAGGAGACTTGACTACATGGTATGGGCACTCCCCTTGGCTTGTGCCAAGCTTGGGGGAGGTGCCTTGGTATCCTATCACCACCACTATCTCTGCTTTTATCTATTTTAGTTTGATCTTTAGTTATCCTATGATTTAGTTGAATAAAAGTTTAGTTCGATCAGTTTTTGAGTGCTTGATTAGTGATCTATCTATCTATGTAATCGTGTGCGAGATATATAATAAGTTTAATTTGAGTTTTTGTTTCTTTACTTCCTTCTTGCAATCAAATAAAAAGAAATACATGGAAAATATCATATGCTAATGTTATGGTAAGTAATGACATCACATAAGGAAAAGTATAAGTGGTAAAATTTATTGGAGGTTGACAAATATAGCCTTGGTCAATAATGCAACTCATGAAAGAATTAATAAGGGAAGAGAAGATTCACATGCAAATATACTATCTTGGACATCTTTTATGATTGTGAGCCCCCATTAAATATTATATGTCAAAATTGTTGACGTTGGACAAGGAAGACAATGTAATGAGTTAAGCTTGTTCATATCCACATAGAAGTTATATTGTTATAGATCCTTCAACATGTGGTGCTTGCTCAATATCTTTGCTAGTCAAAAATTCCGCACTAAGTAGAGATACTAGTTGTGCATCCAAAAAACCTTAAACCCAAATTCATTCCTTGAGAGTCCACCATACCTACCTATGGATTGAGTAAGATCCTTCAAGTAAGTTGTCGTCGGTGCACTAAGGCAATAAAAATTGCTTCTAAATGTGTTGGATCATTTAGTGTAAGAGAAAATTTAGCATTGGGCGAACTTGTGATGGCAAAGCAATAAAAGAGACGGACTGCATAATAAAGGTTGCTATCATAAGGGGCAATATAACGTGACGTTCTTTTGCATTAAGGGATTTTGCATACAAACAAAAAACACATGGCAACATCTGCTTCCCTCTACGAAGGGCCTACCTTTTACTTTTATGTATTTACTTTTATGCAAGAGTCAAAGAATTCTTCCCCTCTCCTTTTTATTTTCTCTTTTGGCAAGCATCATGTGGTCAGGAAAGATCTAAGCACAAATATCCAGTTGGATATGAGTGAGCATGAGTTATTATTATTGACATCACCCTTGAGGTGAATACATTGGGAGGCGAAACTACAAGCCCCTATCTTTCAACGTGTCCGGTTGAAACTTTTTGCTCGTGGGTATGCTGTGAGTTTTAGCAATCATAGAAGCTTAAATGATGGTTGAGTATGTGGACTTGCCAAAAGGCTCCGATACGCGACCCTTCCTGAAAATATGATGAATTGTAGTTGCAAAGTTGACTGAGAACATAGTTTTTTTGTTTTCAATAGAGTTTATTCTTTATACTTCAATGTTGTGATGAATTGTTACTTGTTCATGAGAATTTATATGATAAAAGTTGTGTGATGAAGTTTTATGTTAAAGTTCTTTGTTGTTACAATAATAATCATGATGCTTCCATGTTCGCATTTTGTTTTTATCGACACCGCTCTCTCTAAGCACGTGGACATGTTTTTCCATATCGGTTTTTCGCTTGAGGACAAGCGAGGTCTAAGCTTGGGGGAGTTGATACGTCCATTTTGCATCATGATTTCCTACTATTATTTATAATGTTGTCATGCATAATAATGATTTTTGGAGTATTTCTAATGCATTTTCTCTCATAATACGCAAGGTCCACATGAAGAGGGAGAATGCCGACAGCTAGAATTCTGGACCTGAAAAAGCTACGTCAAAGTTACCTATTCTGCACATCTCCAAATGAGCTAAACCTTCACGTGGAATTATTTTGGAATATTTAAGAAAAACTGGAGCAAATAACTACCGCAGGGGGCCACCTGGTGAGCACAAGACACCAGGGCGCGCCAGGCCCACCAGGCGCGCTCTGGTGGGTTGTGCTCAGCATAGCCCACCTCCGTTGCCCATCTTCTGGTATATAGGTCATTTTGACCTAGAAAAAATCAGAATATGACTTTCGGGATGAAGCGCCGCCGTCTTGAGATGGAACTTGGGCAGGAGCACTTTTGCACTCCGGCGAAGTGATTCCGTCGGGGGAACCCCCCCCCCCCCCCCGGAGGGGGAAATCAAAGCCATCGTCATCACCAACAATCCTCTCATCTTTGGGAGGGCCATCTCCATCAACATCTTCAATAGCACCATCTCCTCTCAAACCCTAGCTCATCTCTTGTGTTCAATATTCGTAACGAAACCTCAGATTGGTACTTGTGGGTGACTAGTAGTGTTGATTACATCTTGTAGTTGATTACTATATGGTTTATTTGGTGGAAGATTATATGTTCAGATCCATTATGCTATTTAATACCCCTCTAATCTTGAGCATGATTATCACTTGTGAGTAGTTAATTTTGTTCTTGAGGTCACAGGAGAAGTCATGTTGCAAGTAATCATGTGAACTTGATATGTGTTCGATACTTTGCTGATATGTATGTTGTGATTCCCTTAGTGGTGTCATGTGAACGTTGACTACACGGCACTTCACCTTATTAGGGCCTAAGGGAATGAGTTGTGGAATAGTTATTAGATGATGGGTTGCTAGCGTGACAGAAGCTTAAGCTCTAGTTTATACGCTACTTCATAAGGGACCGATTTGGATCCAAAAAGTTTAATGCTATGGTTAGATATTGTCCTAATACTTTTCTCGTAGTTGCGGATTCTTGCGAGGGGTTAATCATAAGTAGGAGGTTTGTTCAAGTAAGAATGGCCCCTAAGCACCGATCCGCCCACATATCAAATTATCAATGTAGCGAGCACGAATCAAGCCAACATGATGAAAGAGATATGGTGAAATTCCCGTGTACCCTCAAGAACGCTTTGCTTATTATAAGAGACCGTTTTGGCCTATCCTTTGCCTCAAAAGGATTGGGCTACCTTGCTTCACTTTATTTACCATTACCATTACTTGCTTGTTACAATTTTCTTGCTATCAAACAACCTATTACCTACAATTTTAGTGCTTGCAGACATTACCTTGCTGAAAACCACTTGCCATTTCCTTCTGCTCCTCGTTGGGTTCGACACTCTTACTTATAAAAAGGACTACGATTGATCCCCTATACTTGTGGGTCATCAAGGCTCTTTTCTGGCGCCGTTGTCGGGGAGTGAAGAGCTCTTGGTAAGTGGAAATCGGTAAGGAAAAATTTATTGTCACTTGTTACTATGGAAAACAATCCTTTGAGGTGTTTGCTGAAATTTATTATCACTTGTTACTATGGAAAAAAATCCCTTAAGGGGTTTGTTCGCGGTATCTTCACCTCGATCGGAACCACAATTAGTTGCCCCTCAACCTACTACACCTACTGAAAATATTGGTTATGAAATTCCTTCGGGTTGATAGAACAACTGTTAGGTAATCCTTGTGCAGGAGATGGAACTGAACATCTGAATATGCACTTGATATATGTGGATGAAATTTGTGGATTATTTAAGGTTGCAGGTTTACCCAAAGATGAATCTAAAAAGAAGGTTTTCCCTTTGTCTTTGAAGGGAAAAGCATTGACATGGTATAGGCTATGCGATGATATTGGATGTTGGAACTGGAACCGATTGAAATAGGAATTTCACCAAAAAAAGATATCCTATGCATCTACTTCATTGTGATCGAAATTATATATATAATTTTTGGACTCATGAAGGATAAAGTATCGCTCTATCTTGGGGGAGGCTTAAGTGAATGTTATATTCATGCCCCAATCATGGTCTCTATGGAGAAATTATTATTCAAGATTTTTATGCTCAGCTTTCTCGTGATGATCAATCCATGCTTGATACTTCTTGTAATGGTTCTTTTATGAAGAAGACTATTGAATTCAGACGGGATCTTTTAGAAAGAATTAAACGTAACTCTGAAGATTGGGAACTCGATGAAGGTAAAGAGTTAGTTATTAAGCTTAAGTTTGATTGTGGTAAATCTTTTATGAATACCGAAGCTTTTCAGAAGTTTAGCACTAAATATGGACTTGACTCTGAGATAGTAGCATCTTTCTATGAATCATTTGCTATTCATGTTGATCTCCCTAAAGAGAAGTGGTTTAAATATCACCCACATATTAAAGAGGAAATTGAAGAACTGGTCATAGCTAAAGATGGGACTATTATTTACAATGTTGACCCAGTTGTTCCTATTGCTTATATTGAAAAACCACCTTTCCCTATTAGGAAAAGGAGCATGCTAAGGTTTCAAATGTAGTTCGCAAAAGTAATATTAGAGCACCTAAACCTGCTAAACAAATTAAAGTAGAACCTAGTGTTGCTATGGTTAAGGATCTCCTGGTAGAAAATATTGATGGGCATGTTATTTACTTCTGTGATGAAGCTGCTAGAATTTCCAAACCTGATGAAAAAGATAAACATTAGACATGTTGTTGGCATGACTGTTGTCTCAGTTAAAATAGGAGATCATTGTTATCATGGTTTATGTGATTTAGGTGCTAGCGTGAGTGCTATTCATTTTACCTTATACCAAGAAATTATGAATGATATAGCACCAATTGAAATAGAAGACATAGATGTCACTATTAAACTTGCTAATAGAGACACCATCATACCACTTGGGATTGTTAGAAATGTTGAAGTCTTGTGTTGGAAAATGAAATACCCTACTGATTTTCCAGTTCTTGGTTCCCCACAATATGACTTTTGTCCCATTATCTTTGGTAGACCTTTCTTGAAAACTGTCAATGCTACTATAGATTGTCATAAACAAACTGTCAGTCTTTGCTTTGGCGATGAGTCTCGTGAATTTAATTTTTTCCAAGTTTAATAGACAACCTCATAAGAAAGAATTACCTAGTAATGATGAAATAATTGGTCTTTCTTCTGTTGTCGTGCCTCCTACTGATCCACTAGAACAATATTTTTCTAGGCCATGAAAATGATATGCATATGCATGAAAGGAATGAGATAGATAAAGTTTTCTTTGAACAACGACCTCTGCTCAAGCACAATTTGCCTATTGAAACTCTGTGTTTTAATTGAAACAATTGCCTGACACCTTGAAATATGCTTATCTTGATGAGGAAAAAGGTATATCCTGTTACTATTAGTGCTAACCTTTCAGAACATGAAGAGGAAAGATTATTGAAAATTCTGAAGAAGCACTGTGTTGCCATTGGATACGCTCTTGATGATCTTCAGGGCATTAGTCCCACTCTCTATCAGCACAAGATTAATATGGAACCTGATGCTAAACCCGTGGTTGATCATCAATGAAGATTGAATCCCAAAATGAAATAAGTGGTAAGAACTGAAATATTAAAGCTTCTGGAAGCAGGTATAATCTATCCCATAGCTGATAGTAGATGGGTGAGTCCCATTCATTGTGTCCCTAAGAAGGGAGGTATTACTGTTGTTCCTAATGATAAAAATGAACCTATTCCACAAAGAATTGTTACTGGCTATACAATGGTAATTGATTTCAGAAAATTAAATAAAGCTACTAGAAAAGATCATTAACCTCTACCTTTTATTGATCAAATGTTGGAAAGATTATCTAAGCACACACACTTTTGCTTTCTTGATGGATATTCTGGTTTTTCTCAAATACCTGTTTCACAACCTGATCAAGAGAAAACCACCTTACCTGCCCTTTTGGATCTTATGCTTATAGACGTATGCCTTTTGGTTTATGCAATGCACTTGCTACCTTTCAAAGATGTATGACTGATATATTCTCTGATTTTTGTGAAAAGATTTTCGAGGTTTTCATGGATGATTTTTCTGTTTATGGAACTTCTTTTGATGATTGCTTGAGCAACCTTGATCGAGTTTTGCAGAGCTGTGATCAAACTAATCTTGTCTTGAATTGGGACAAGTTCCACTTTATGGTTAATGAAGGTATTGTCTTGGGGCATAAAATTTCTGAACGAGGTATTGAGGTGGATAAAGCTAAAGTTGATGCAATTGAGAAAATGCCATGTCCTAGAGATATTAAAGGTGTTCGTAGTTTCCTTGGTCATGCTGGTTTCTATAGGAGATTTATTAAAGACTTCTCTAAAATTTCTATGCCTCTTACAAATCTTTTACAAAAGGATGTTCCATTTTTTTATGATGATTGTGTATAAGCCTTGGAAACACTTAAGAAAGCCTTAACTTCTGCACCTATTGCTCAACCACCTGATTGGAACTTGCCTTTTGAAATTACATGTGATGCTAGTGGCTATATTGTTGGGGCTGTTCTAGGACAAAGAGTTGATAAGAAATTAAAAGTTATTAATTATGCTAGCAAAACTCTAGACAGTGCCCAAAGAAATTATGCTACTACTGAAGAAGAATTTTTAGCAGTTGTGTTTGCTTGTGATAAATTCAAGTCTTACATTGTTGATTCCAAAGTAATTGTTCACAATGATCATGCTGCTATAAAATATCTTATGGAAAAGAAAGACGCTAAACCTAGACTCATTATGTGGGTTCTCTCACTACAAGAATTTGATTTACATATCACTGATAGAAAAGGAGCTGAGAACCCCGTAGCTAATAACTTGTCTAGGTTAGATAATATCCTTGATGACCCACTACCTATCGATGATAGGTTTCCTAATGAACAACTTGCTACAATAAATGTTTCTCATAACACTCCTTGGTATGCTGACTATGCTAATTATATTGTTGCTAAATACATACCACCTAGTTTCACATACCAACAAAAGAAAAAAAATTCTTCTATGATTTAAGACATTACTTTTGGGATGACCCACTTCTTTATAAAGAATGAGTAGATGGTATTATTAGACGTTGTGTACCTGAGCATGAACAGGAACAAATCATATGGAAATGTCACTCCAAAGCTTATGGAGGGCATCATGCGGGAGATAGAACTGCTCACAAGGTATTGCAATCTTGTTTTTACTGGCCTACTCTCTTCAAAGATGCCCATAAGTTTGTTTTATCTTGTGATGAATGCCAACAAATTAGTAATATTAGTAAGCGTCAAGAAATGCCTATGAATTATTCACTTGTTGTTGAACCATCTGATGTTTGGGGTTTTGATTATATGGGACCTTTTCTTTCCTCTAATGGGTATACACATATCTTGGTTGCTGTTGATTATGTCACTAAGTGGGTAGAAACTATTCCAACTAGTAGTGCTGATCATAGCACTTCCATTAGAATGCTTAAAGAAGTTATTTTCCCGAGGTTTGGAGTCCCTAGATATTTAATGACTGGCGGTGGTTCACACTTTATTCATGGTGCTTTCCAAAAAATGCTTGCTAAATATGATGTTAACCATAGAATTGCATCACCCTATCATCCTCAATCTAGTGGTCAAGTTGAACTTAGTAATAGAGAAATAAAGTTGATACTACAAAAAATTGTTAATAGGTCTCGAAAGAATTGGTCTAAGAAATTGGATGATGCACTTTGGGCCTACAGAACAACATATAAAAATCCTATGGGTATGTCTCCTTATAAAATGCTTTATGGAAAAGCTTGTCATTTGCCTCTTGAGTTAGAACATAAAGCATATTGGGCAATTAAAGAACTCAACTATGGTTTCAAACTTGCCGGTGAAAAGAGGTTATTTTACATTAGCTCATTAGATGAATGGAGGACCCAAGCTTATGAAAATGCCAAAAGAAAAAGTTAAAAGATGGCATGACAAAAGAATCCAAAAGTGGGAATTCAAAGTTGGATAAAATGTTGTTTTGTACAACTCTCGTTTCAGATTTTTTGCAGGAAAACTTCTCTCCAAATGGGAGGGGTCGTATGTTATCGAGGAGGTTTATCGCTCTGGAGCTATCAAAATCAATAATGCCGAAGGTACAAACCTGAAGGTGGTCAATGGTCGAAGAATTAAACACTATATCTCAGGTACGCCTATTAATGTTGAAAGCAATATTATCCAAACCATGACACCGGAGGAACACATAAAAGAAATCTTCTGGAACCCTCTAGAATAACTGAAAAAGAGGAGGTGTGTGATATGGTAAGTAAACGGACTCCAAAAAATCCGCAAAAATATTTTCTGAATTTTGGAATATTACAAAAATTAGGAAGATAAGAAACAACTAGGAAGGCACCCGAGTGGGGCACAAGACACCAGGGCGCGCCTGGGCCCCCTGGCGCGCCCAGGTGGCTTGTGCCCACCTCAGGCACCTTCCTAACTCTACTTTCCTTCCGTTTGGTTGTTTCCCAAGATAAAAAATATTTATAAACCCCCCGAATGTATTAACCACCGTATCACGGAGAAATCTTATGTTCTTCTTTCTTGCTGTTTTCTAGCATATCTTAAAATATGTCGTCTCAAGACTCGGAGGGTGAGAGCTATGTTGCTAATTATATTAAAAAAACCCAAGGTTTACGGAGATGTGGAACATTATGGTTGGACCAACGAGGAAGAAGAAGACTATGATCCAAATGGGAAAGAAGAGACAAGCTCAGATGAGGATGAAGTTCCTTTGCCCCAACCCGGGGACATGCACGTGGAATTCAAGAAGTCAAGTCTGCCTAATAAAGCAAATAAACCTAAGATCCAGTTTATCCATTTTCGTCTCTTGCCGGAAAATAAGCAGGAATTATGCAAAAAGATATTAAAGTTTAAGCAAGAGATCGATGATCTGAAGGAGGAAAATTCTATCCTCAAACGTAAGCTGAGGAAGAAGAATACTCATACTACTTCATCACCACCATCATCATCTTCCCCACCAAAGGAGACTTGAGTTCATGGTATGGGCACTCTCCTTGGCTTGTGCCAAGCTTGGGGGAGGTGCCCCGATATCGTATCATCAACACTACCTTTGACTTTATCTATTTTAGTTTGATTTTTAGTTATCCTATGGTTTAGTTCAATAAAAGTTTAGTTCGATCTGTTTTGAGTGCTTGCTTAGTGATCTACCTATCTATGTAATCATGTGCAAGATATATAATAAAGTTTAGTTTGAGAGTTTTTCTCTTTACTTCCTTGTTGCATTAAAAAGAAAAGAAATAAATAAATGAAAAGGATCATATGCTAATCTTATGGTAAGTAAAAACATCACATAAGGAAAAGTATAAGTGGAAAATTTGTTGTAGATTGACAAACATACCATTGGTCAATGATGCAACTCATGAAAGAATTAATAAGGGAAGAGAAGATTCACATGCAAATACACTATCTTAGACATCTTTTATGATTGTGAGCCCTCATTAAATATTATATGTCAAAATTGTTGACGTTGGACAAGGAAGACAACGTAATGAGTTATGTTTGTTCATATTAACATAGAAATTATATTGTTATAGATCATTCAACATGTGGTGCATTCCCAATATCTTTGCTAGCCAAAAATTCTACACTAAGTAGAGATACTACTTGTGCATCCAAGAACCTTAAACCCAAATTCATGCCTTGAGATTCCACCATACCTACCTATGGATAAGACCCTTCAAGTAAGTTGTCATCGGTGCAATAAGGCAATAAAAATTTCTTCTAAAGTGTTGGATCATTTAGTGTAAGAGAAAATTGAGCATTGTACGAACTTGTGATGGCAAAGAATAAAAGCGATAGACTGCATAATAAAAGTTGCTATCATAAGGGGCAATATAATGTGACATTCTTTTGCATTAAGGGATTTGGTATACAAACAAAAAGCGCATGGCAACCTCTTGTTCCCTCTGTGCTAGCTTTTACTTTCATGTATTTACTTTTATGCAAGAGTCAAAGTATTCTTCCCTATTCCTTTTAATTTACTCTCTTGGCAAGCATCATGTGGTGAGGAAAGATCTAAGCACATATATCCAGTTGGATGTGAGTGAGCATGAATTATTATTGTTGACAACACCCTCGAGGTGAGTATGTTGGAAGGAAAAACTATAATCCCCTATCTGTCGGTGTTTAGGGAACTAGGGTACCCAGACTTGCCTGCCTGCAGCCCATGGTGGCTCCATTGACGGCCTGGTACGGACCATCTTCAACATCAACAAGTCAAGACCCTCGCGAGGCAGACGACGTCAAGACCTCCTGAAGGAGCAGCCTCCCCAGATGGCCTCCTGAGGAGCGGAGATTTCTATGCAAGCCCTCACCTCATGAGGCTGAGGTGACGCCGGCCATGACGACCAAGGCCAGGCGCGTGCCAGTGGGCGCAGAGCGGCATGTTTCTACTTTGGTGCTAAGGAGGCAAGCGCATGTGCAGAGTCCCAAGGAATCATCCAAAGGTTGTCGTTTGCGTGTAACAAGACCAGGACCTCCAGAACGGCGGATGTCGTCGTCGAGCCTAGCATGACGTCACGACCAGAAGCTTTGCAGGCGAAGACCACCATTCGCCAGGATAAGATGTACTACTTGTCTCCTTTCAAAATTGGCCACTATGGGATCCCTTCCCGCCTAAGTTTTGGGGGAGAGGACCGAGGCCACTAATAATATAGCCTAGCCACCACCATAGAAGGGATTGGACCCCCCGAGACTGAATCCCTAGAGCTCACCCCAAGAACAGGCCTCCCGAGGCTGTTCTTCCCCTTGTGCTAGTTCATCCTCAGCCCACGCGAGGCTAATCCACCATAAAGCACGAGTAGGGTTTTACACCGTGATACGTCTCCAACATATCTATAATTCTTTATTGTTCCCTGCTGTTATATTATCATTCCCGGATGTTTTACAATTATTTTATAATCATTTTATATCATTTTTTGGTACTAACCTGTTGATATAGTGCCCAGTGCCAGTTGTCGTTTTCTGCTTGTTTTTTACATCGCAGGAAATCAATATCAAACGGAGTCCAAACGCAGCGAAACTTTTTGTGGATTTTTTTGAACCAGAAGACAGGGCCGAAGAAGTACCAGAGAGGGAGCCCGAGGGGGGGCACAATACACCTAGGCGCGCCTGGGCCCCCAGGCGCACCCGGGTGGGTTGTGCCCACCTCGATGGCCTCCTGCACCGCCTCTTTGCTCTATAAATACCCCAATATTCCAGAAACCCTAGGGAAGTCAACAAAAATCAATTCCAGCAGCCGCGAGTTCTAGAAACACCAGATCTAGTCTAGACACCATCTCGGAGGGGTTCATCTGTCCATTGGTGCCTCTCCGATGATGCGTGAGTAGTTCTTTGAAGACCTATGGGTCCGTAGTTAGTAGCTAGATGGCTTCCTCTCTCTCTCTCTCTCCTGATCCTCAATACAATGGTCTCTTGGAGATCCATATGATGTAAGTCTTTCTGCGGTGTGTTTCTTGGGATCCGATGAACTTTGAGTTTATGATCAGATCTATGTTTTTATCCATGAAACTTATTTGAGTCTTCTTTGATCTCTTATATGCATGATTGATTATAGCCTCGTATTTCTTCTCCGGTATTTGGGTTTTGTTTGGACAACTTGATCTATTTATCTTGCAATGGGAAGAGGTGCTTTGTGATGGTTTCGATCTTACGGTGCTTGATCCCAGTGACAGAAAGGGAAATGACACGTATGTATCGTTGCTATTAAGGATAACAATATGGGGTCTATTTCTACATAAATAGATCTTGTCTACGTCATGCCATCATTCTTATTGCATTACTTAATTTTTTTCATGAACTTAATACACTAGATGCATGCTGGATAGCGGTCAATGTGTGGAGTAATAGTAGTAGATGCAGGTAGGAGTCGGTTTACTAATCTTGGACGCAATGCCTATATAATGATCATTGCCTGGATATCGTCATGATTATTTGAAGTTCTATCAATTGCCCAACAGTAATTGTTTTCCCACCGTTTGCTATTTTTCTCAAGAGAAGCCACTAGTGAAACCTACGACCCCCGGGTCTCTTCTTTAATATATTTGCCCTCGCGGTCTATTTTCCTTTGCTTTTATTTTCAGTTCTATTAAACCAAAAATATAAAAAACACCTTGCTGCACTTTATTTTATTTGTGAACTGTTTATCCAATCTATTACAACTTTATCATGTCTCCGTGCCAATTTTTGGCGCCGTTGCCCGAAAGGGATTGACAACCCCTTTAACACATCGGGTTGCGAGTATTTGTTATTTGTGTGCAGGGGTTGTTTAGGTTGTGTTGTGTGGTTCTCCTATTGGTTCGATAACCTTGGTATCATCACTGAGGGAAATACCTACTGTCACTATGTTGCATCATCCCTTCCTCTTTGGGGAAATACCGACATAGTTCTAGTAGACATCAAAAGTAATTTCTGGCGCCATTGCCGGGGAGGATCAAGTCAAGATAGTCTCCCGGCCACGTGCCAATTTCTGGCACCGTTGCCGGGGAGGATCATCAACATCAACTAGGTTCCTAATCAGAAATCTCATCTCCTTGCAATTTACATTATTTGCCATTTGCATCTCGTTTTCCTCTCCCCCACTTCACAAAAATTTGTTGTTTTATTTGCCTTCTTTTTCATTCGATGTTTTCTCGTCAAATCTGTTTTTGAGTGCAATCTTGTTGTGAAGTTACCATGAGTGATTTTGGTATGGCAGAAATAGATGATGGCCTAACTCCTAAAATGGAGCGTACGGGTAATCTAGATGCCAAAACTTTTGTCTTGGGGCAAGGGAATTTTATGGGAAAAGAACATATCCAAGAATTTTTTTAATTGTGTCAAAAAATTAAGTCTTGATGATATTCCTATACTTAAAAGGACTAAATCTTACGCGGAAGCTATTTCGGCACTAATTTTGAAACTTGAAACCAAATTTATCCGTACTCATCCTACCTTGCAAAGATTGTTCTATGAGTTGCCCGTTATAAAGAATCCTAAAGCTAAAAAGTTAGCCACTCTTGTTCTGATGAATGAATTTGACTACATAATACGGGAAGCTAGGGAAATCTTTGATTTTTATGGGATGAATCGTGAAAAACCCATGATTGATGAAATTCTCTATAATAGTGATTGTGCATTGAGGCATTTGCTTGGAGATAACCAAATCTTTTATGAAAATCTTAAAAAGCAAGTCCCCGTTTTAGACATGATCCAACAAGTTTTCAATGGTGTTAATCAATACTATTCTTGGATTGCTGTCGGAAATCAAAAGGGTTATGATAAAAAGCAAATTGATAGGGCTAAGGTTTCCATGGATAATGTGTTTTATGTTTTATTTGCAAAACCCCCTGACACAAATACCTCCAAGGAAAACAAGGCTAAAGATGACAAAACTTAGATCCTACATGTTATGCCTAGCTAGGGGCGTAAAACGATAGCGCTCGTTGGGAGGTAACCCAACTTAGATCTTTTAGCTTTTTAGTTTTCTTGTTGTTTTCAATAAAATACACAATTATGCCTCTGATTAGATGTGTTTTTGTGGTTTAAATTAATGTTTGTGCCAAGCAAGGCCTTTGGAATGATTTGGGTGAGAGTTGATTTGATCTTGTTGAAAAACAGAAACTTTTGCGCTGATGAAATTATTTTTCATTTTTATCAGAAGAGTGTTTTTGATTTGAATCTTTTTGCAGAAGATTAATAAACAAATTTCTCACGCCGTTCTAATTTTTCAGAACTTTTGGAGTTATAGAAGTATTCGAAGTAGTCAGATTGCTACAGCCTGTTCTGTTTTTGACAGATTCTGTTTTCTTTGTGTTGTGTTCTTGTTTTGATGATTCTATGGTTTTCTTTGAAGAGTTTTTGCCATAGAAAAGTCAGAATACAGTAGATATAATGCAAAAATAAAATATGAATGGGTTTGTATGCAAAAACTATACTAGTGGTTTGCTTTCTTATACTAACGGATCTCATGAAGGTTTTGTTGAGTTTTGTGTGCTTGAAGTTTTCAAGTTTTGGGTGATCTTACGATGGATGAAGGAATAAGGATTAGAAAAAGGCTAAGCTTGGGGATGCTCGAGGCACACCAAGATAATAGTAAAGAAGTAGCAAGCAAGATGCCCCTGAGTGGCATCCCCTCTTTCTTCTAACAACCATCAGTATTTTACTTGGAGCTATATTTTTATTCGTCACATATTATGAGTTTTGCTTGGAGCGTCTTGTGTGATATCGGTCTTTGCTTGTTTTGCTTTGTGTTTTAAGTCTTGAATCGTTGCTAGACACACCATTTTTAGAGAGCCAAAAATTATGCTATGCTTGCTCCTATGCTTCACCTAAATTTTTAGAGCCTTGGAATTGCTCTAGTGCTTCACTTATATCTTTTTGAGCACGGTGTGATTTGTTATTTTTGAAGAAATGCTCTCATGCTTCACTTAGATTTATTTGGGAGTTAGTAATTTTTTAAAAAAATTCTCTCTTGCTTCACTTAGATTATTTTAAGGGAAAGAAATATTATGCTCATGTTCTTCACTTAAATTTGGTTGAGCTTATTAAAAGCAACATATGAAAATAGTCCCAAAGTGATAGATATCCAAGGAGGATATAATAAAAACTTTCATGAAGACCATTGGACAAAATAAACTTGGTTCTTAGTAATGGTTTTGAGATATGACGATGTGATATGTGAGTCATGTTGATGAGTAATTGTGCTTTAGTAAGAATATTGGTGTTAAGGTCTGTGAATCCCTATGCAAGCACGAAAGTCAATAGTTATGCAATGAAATTACATCCTACTTGTGGTGCATTATTCGGTGTTACTTATGCTTAATGCTTGGGTACGAGATTTTTCGTTTCTTGGTTGGGCGCTTCTCAATCTTTTTGCTAGCCTTCATTTTGCACTAAGTATGATCACTACCTGTGCATCCAAAAACCTTTAAACCAGTTTTTCCACATGAGTCCACTATACCTACCTCTATGTGGTATTTCCGTGCCGTTCTAAGCAAATTTGCATGTGCCATCTCTAATTTTCAAAATAAATTTCTCTTTTGTGTGCTCGTACCACTCGCGAGGCGGTGAGGGGTGGCCGGTGTTTTCCATGCTAGATGTGTCATTCTCACGATGAGTGGTTATTCACTTGTTGCACGAGAGTACGGCAAAGGTATTAGGGATGCCCAGTCTCGAAATGGAAAAATGAATTTACTTTATGTTGTGAAATAATAAATTCCTTGGAAAGTGTTGGTATGGAGGGCACCCGTGGATACGGTTAGCCATGAAAAGTGAAAGTATGGTGGAAAAAGGAATAAACTTTATTTTCTGTTTGGGAACCACCTATGATATATCTAGCATGGAAAGTATTGGGAACTCTAAGTCGTTTTCGTTGGTGGGAAAAGTATGCCTCCCAAAATGTTTTTATCTCTCAATTTTCGCTTTGAGCTCTGGCGCCTCTACAAACCCTGCTTCCCTCTGCGAAGGGCCTTTCTTTTACTTTATGCGATTTTTATTTTGAATTTGACTCTCCATCTTCTCTTATAAAGCACCAACTAAGGGGCACTATGATCGTATTTGAGCACTGGGTGTAGCTAATATTCGAGTGTGTTTCAGGAATGGATCAATGATTGAGCATATGGGCTAGGGATAACTTGCTTTAGTGTTGATATTTTGAAAGACATTGTTGCTTGTTGATATGCTTGAGTGTTGAAATCATCATGTCAAAACTAGAATATTGCTTTGAACAATATAAAAGTCCAAATGTCCATGTTATAAAGAAAAGATTATGTGATGAACATGTTAGGCAGCATTCCACATCAAAAATTTTGTTTTTATCATTTACCTACTCGAGGACTAGTAGGAATTAAGCTTGGGTATGCTGATACGTCTCCAACGTATCTATAATTTTTTATTGTTCCATGTTGTTATATTATCATTCTTGGATGTTTTACAATCATTTTATATCATTTTTGGTACTAACCTATTGACATAGTGCCCAGTGCTAGTTGCTTTTTTGCGTGTTTTTTACATCGCAGGAAATCAATATCAAACAGAGTCCAAACGCAACGAAACTTTTTGTGGATTTTTTTGGACCAGAAGACATCCAGTGGGCCGAACAAGTACCAGAGAGGGAGCCCGAGGGGGGCACAAGACACCAGGGTGCACCTAGGCCCCCAGGCGCGCCCAGGTGGGTTGTGCCCACCTCGGTGGCCTCCCGCGCCGCCTCTTTGCTCTATAAATACCCCAATATTCTAGAAACCCTAGGGGAGTCGACGAAAATCAATTCCAGCCGCCGCAAGTTCTAGAAACACCAGATCCAATCTAGACACCATCTCGGAGGGGTTCATCATGTCCATTGGTGCCTCTACGATGATGCGTGAGTAGTTCTTTGTAGACCTACGGGTCCGTAGTTAGTAGCTAGATGGCTTACACTCTCTCTCGCTCTCTTGATCCTCAATACAATGGTCTCTTGGAGATCCATATGATGTAAGTCTTTCTGCGGTGTGTTTGTTGGGATCTGATGAACTTTGAGTTTATGACCAGATCTATGTTTCTATCCATGAAAGTTATTTGAGTCTTCTTTGATCTCTTATATGCATGATTGATTATAGCCTCGTATTTCTTCTCCAATATGTGGGTTTTGTTTGGCCAACTAGATCTATTTATCTTGCAATGGGAAGAGGTGCTTTGTGATGGGTTCGATCTTACGGTGCTTGATCCTAGTGACAGAAGGGGAAATGACATGCATGTATCATTGCTATTAAGGATAACAAGATGGGGTCTATTTCTACATAAATAGATCTTGTCTATGTCATGTCATTGTTCTTATTGCATTACTCCGTTTTTCCATGAACTTAAGACACTAGATGCATGCTGGATAGCGGTCGATGTGTGGAGTAATAGTAGTAGATGCAGGCAGGAGTCGGTCTACTAATCTTGGATGTGATGCCTATATAATGATCATTGCCTGGATATCGTCATGATTATTTGAAGTTCTATCACTTGCCCAACAACAATTGTTTTCCCACCATTTGCTATTTTTCTCGAGAGAAGCCACTAGTGAAACCTACGGCCCCGGGTCTCTTCTTTAATATATTTGCCTTCGTGATATATTTTCCTTTGCTTTTATTTTTAGTTCTATTAAACCAAAAATACAAAAATACCATGTTGCACTTTATTTTATTTGCGAACTATTTATCCAATCAATTACAACTTTGTCCCGTCTCTGCGCCAATTTCTGGTGCCGTTGCCCGAAAGGGATTAACAACCCCTTTAACACGTCGGGTTGCGAGTATTTGATATTTGTGTGCAGAGGTTGTTTACGTTGTGTTGTGTGGTTCTCCTACTGGTTTGATAACCTTGATCTCATCGCTGAGACAAATTCCTACCGTCATTGTGTTGCATCATCCCTTCCTCTTTGGGGAAATACCGACGTAGTTCTAGCAGACATCACACCGCAAGGTGTCCGGAACCTGGTAAGCTACCGTGTCCATTTCCTTCCCGTTCATCGAGCTAGGTCGTGAGTGCAGCGAGTCGATTGCTAGAGAAGTTGAGTTATTCGCACACGCCCTAGAGTTCGAACCTTTATTGGGTCTGCAGAGCCCGGAATCCGATATTTGGCGTGCTAGGTAGGGGGCATGTCGAGGTTCCCCCTTTCGTCCTAGCCGAACCTCAGTTGTTCCATGGCGGAAGCTCCACGGGCCAGGACCGGGCAATGGACGCTCATGCCACTCAGGCAGCACTCCCCGTCTGCGAAGTTCGTCATCATCTCTTGCTTGGCACGGCTCGGGTGAGCACTGGCGACAGCCGTCAACGGTGTCGTGGGCAGTTTCCACCCCCTCTCACTCGGCGATGCGACCGAGCGGCAGCAAGATCCTCCAGCTACGCCACAGTGTCGTCCCTGCGCACCCGCCGAGAGTAGGCAAACACGCAGGCCGCGCTCGTTGTGGCCCGCCATCTACTGCGTTGCAGGCTGGCTGAGGGTGGCCGCGACGCCCTGCTCTCCCGCGTCGTTGTGCTGCTTGACATTGTCTGCGAGGGCACAATGCCTTTCTGCATCACGCCGGCTTTGCGAACGCCTTAGGGGGATCGCCCCCACACTAGCCGCGTCTACTCGCCCCTCCGGGAGGTGCCCGAGGGGCCCCATGGAGGCAGCCCGGCATATGGCATCGTCCTCCCGACCCAAGGGGAACATCCCCGGGGAGCAGCTAGGGCAGGCGAATTCCACCTCAACAGCAGCGAGGAGTCGCTCTCGGGTCGGCATGCCAGGGCCTCAAAGATAGCAGGCGGTAGAGCACGGGGCCCAGGGGCTGACCTCGGGCCAGTAGCCCCTGTGATCCTAGTACCACCAATGGCGGGTGCGCCGCAAGAGCAAGGGAAAAGCCCGTTCGTGCTTCCTGCACTCGCCTGGGCGTCAGGATCGCCAAGGTCGCGAGGGGCAAGGACCCCTCACGAGTCGGCTCAGCACCCCACCAGCACCTTCGATGCCAACAACCACCGGTTACAGTCAACCTTTTTCGGACACGATTATGCTAACCTTGGGTCGCAGGTGAACCATGCCACAACCACATATCTTGAGATGCTAGCCCTGCCCCGGGCAGGGGCGCGCCTTGAGTGCTGCGTGGAGGGAGCCCAACGCCAGAGCTCCCTCCGCGCTTCGCGGCGCAGGGCGCCACCACGATGGTGGCGCACACCGTCCGGAGGTAGGTCCTCCATTGGGGAAGGCGCCGGCAAGCCCTTCCCTCGGTAGAGGGCCTGCGATCACCTGACCACCGCCAGCGTACCCCCTTGCCCCTTGGTCTCGTCCTGGTTTCTGGACACCCCAACGGTAGCAATAGGATGCGCTTGGCGGGGTCGCCGCGAGGAGCGAGGAGCGCACGTGAAGGTCTCCGCTCGGGACACTCTCACGTAATAATGAGTTGGGGTTGTACACGCCCCGGAGTCTCTTGAGCACCGCCCCTGGGCCTCACGAGGGCTCCCACCCACATCCAAGTGGAAGCACCATGCTCTGCGCTGGCGTCGACACTGTCCCCCAATGACTATGCCCACGCCCAGTGGAAGCCCTTAGCTCTGTGCTGGTGAGAAGACTAGCATAGGCGCCATACGCGGCTGTTCTCTTTGCCCTTTTTCTGTAACCCAAGGGGAGTGCCCATACCCGTGTACTCAAGTTTCTTTCTTCTATGATGATGGTGGTGATGAAGTAGAGGGCTTGTCCTTCAGCTTCTGCTTGAGGACATAGTTCTCCTCCTTCAGTTTGTTGACTTCTCGTTCAAGCTCCAATACCTCCTCACATAGTCCCTTCTTGTTTTCCTATAGGAGACAAAAATGGATCAATTGAAGCTTACATTCGTTTGCTGTGTTTGGGAGGCTCGATTTCTTGAATTCCACATGCATCACCCCTGTTGAGGTAGAGGGGCTTCATCCTCTTACGAACTCATGTCTTTTGTACCCCTCAAATCAACATCTTGCTCCTCCTTAGTAGACCAATAAATAGGGTCTATGTCTCCATAAATCCTTAGATTTGCAACATAGTGGTAAACATAGTTTTTTCCATCTGAATATTGGGACGACATACCTTCATATTTGTTAGAAAAACAACATGAAACAAGAACATAGGAGATTCCTGCGGTATAGTGGTCAAAACATCCGGGAATATATATATATATATATATATATATATATATATATATATATATATATATATATAAAGAATTTTCATCTTGCAAAACAAGTATTCCAGAAGGAAATGGAGTCGGGAAGGCTCATGGGGGGCCCACGAGCCACCAGGGTGCGCCCTGGTGCCTCATGGGGTCCTGGGTGGCCTCCTCCAGTGTTTCTTATTTTTTTATTTTTCTAATATTCCAAAACTAAGAGAAAATATGTTTATGAAATTTTTGGAGTCGGTTTAATTACTGTATCACGTACCTCTTCCCTTTTAGGGTTCTGGAGTGTCTTTGAAGGTTTCTCTTATGTATTCCTCCGGCGTCATAGTTTGAATAATGTTAGTTTCAACATATAGGTGTACCTAAGATATAATGCTTAATTCTTTGCCCATTGACCACCTTCGGATTAGTGCCTTCGATGGTATGGACCATAATGGCTCCAGAACGATAAACTTCCTCGATGATATACGGTCCTTCCCATTTAGAGAGAAGTATTCCTGCAAAAAATCTAAAACGAGAATTGTACAATAGTACATACTCACCCACTTTGAATTCCCGCTTTTGAATTCTTTTATCATGCCATCTTTTAAAATTTTCTTTAAACAACTTGACATTTTCATAAGCTTGTGTTCTCCATTCATCTAGCGAGCTAATATCAAATAACCTCTTTTCACTGACAAGTTTAAAATCATATTTAAGTTCCTTGATTGCCCAATATGCTTTATGTTCTAACTCAAGAGGTAAATGACATGCTTTTCCATGGACCATTTTGTATGGAGACATGCCCATAGAATTTTTATAAGCAGTTCTATAAGCCCATAATGCATCATCAAGCTTTATAGACCAATTCTTTCTAGATATGTTGACAGTCTTTTGCAAAATTAACTTTATTTCTCTATTGCTTAATTCAACATGACCACTAGATTGAGGGTGGTAGGGAGATGCAATTCTATGGTTGACATCATATTTAGCAAGAAGTTTATGGAAAGCACCATGAATGAAATGTGAACCACTACAAGTCATTAAATATCTAGGGACTCCAAACCTCGGGAAAATGACTTCTTTAAGCAATTTTAATAGAAGTGTAATGATCATCACTACTAGTTGGAATAGCTTCTACCCACTTAGTAACGTAATCAACAACAACTAGAATATGTGTATACCCATTAGAGGATGGAAAAGGTCTCATATAATCAAATCCCCAAACATCAAATGGTTCAATAACAAGTGAATAATTCATATGCATTTCCTGACGTCTACCAATATTACCAATTCTTTGACATTATCACAAGATAAAACAAACTTACGAGCATCCTTGAAGAGAGCAAGCCAAAAACGAGAATGTAATACCTTATGTGCAGTTCTATCTCCACCATGGTGACCTCCGTAAGCTTCGGAATGACACTTCCATAGGATTTTTTCCTGTTCATGCTCAGGTATACAACATCAAATAATACCATCTACTCCTTCTTTATAAAGATGTGGGTCATCCCAGAAGTAATTTTTTAAATCAAAGAAAAACTTTTTCTTTTGTTGGTATGTAAAACTAGGTGGTATAAATTTAGCAACGATGTAATTAGCGTAGTCTGCATACCAAGGAGTATTATAAGAAGCATTTATGGCGGCTAGTTGCTCATCAGGAAAACTATCATCAATTGGTAGTGGGTCATCAATAATATTTTCCAATCTAGGCAAGTTATCAGCTACGGGATTCTCATCTCCCTTCCTATCAGTAATATGCAAAAAAAAAAATCTTGTAGCAATAGAACCCACCTAATGAGTCTAGGTTTAGCATCTTTCTTTTCATAAAGTATTTAATAGCTGCATGATCAATGTGAACAATTGCTTTAGAATCAACTATGTAAGATCTGAATTTATCGCATGCAAACACAACTGCTAAAAATTATTTCTCAGTAGTAGCATAATTTTTTTGAGCATTGTCTAGAGTTTTACTAGCATAATGGATATATTTAATTTCTTATCAACTCTTTGTCCTAGAACAACACCAACATCACAATCACTAGCATCACACATAATTTATAATGGTAAGTTCCAGTCAGGTGGTTGAACAATAGGTGCAGAAGTTAAGGCTTTCTTGAGTGTTTCAGAGGCTTCTACACAATCATCATCAGAAACAAATGGAACATCCTTTTGCAAGAGATTAGTAAGAGGCCTAGAAATTTTAGAGAAGTCTTTAGTGAACCTCCTATAGAAACCAGCATGACCAAGGAAACTTCTTATACCTTTAATATCTTTAGTACATGGCATTTTCTCAATTACATCAACTTTGGCTTTGTCTACTTCAATACCTCGTTCAAAAATTGTATACCCTAAGACAATACCTTCATTCAGTATAAAGTGGCATGTCTCCCAATTCAAGACAAGATTAGTTTGTTCACATCTCTACAGAACTCGATCAAGGTTGCTTAAGCAATCATCAAAAGAAGTTCCGTAAACGAAAAAATCATCCATGACAACCTCAACAATCTTTTCACAAAAGTCTGAGAATATAGCAGTCATACATCTTTAAAAGGTAGAAGGTGCATTACATACACCAAAAGGCATACATCTATAAGCATAAGTTCCAAAAGGACAAGTAAAAGTGGTTTTCTCTTGGTCGGCTTGTGATACAGGTATTTGAAAGAAACCAGAATATCCATCAATAAAGTAAAAGTGTGTGTGCTTAGATAGTCTTTCTAACATTTGATCATTAAAAGGCAATGGGAAATGATCTTTTCTAGTAGCTTTGTTTAACTTTCTAAAATCAATTATCATCCTATGATCAGTTACAATTCTTTGTGAAATAAGCTCATTTTAATATTAGGAACAACAGCAATGCCTCCTTTCTTAGGGACACAACGAAAGGACTTACCCATCTACTATCAGCTATGGGATACATTATACATGCTTCCATAAGTTTTAATATTTTAGTTCTTACCACCTCCCTCATCTTAGGATTTAATCGTCATTGGTCATCGACAACTGGTTTAGCATCAAGCTTCATATTAATCTTGTGCTAACATAAAGTGGGACTAATGCCCTTAAGATCATCAAGAGTATATCCAATAGCGACATGATGCTTCCTTAGAGTTTTAAGTAATCTCTTTTCTTCATGCTCTGTAAGGTTAGCACTAATAATAACAGGATATTCTTCTTTTCATCAAGATAAGCATATTTCAATGTACCAGGTAATTGTTTCAACTCAAACACAGGATCACCTTTAGGTGGAGGAGGACCTCCAAGAGTTTCAACCGGCAAATTGTGTTCAGGAACATCTTATCTATTTCATTTCTTTCATTCATGTGCATAACATTTTCATGGTCTAGCAAATATTGTTCTAACAGATCAGTAGGAGGTATGGCAATAGAGGCTAGACCAACAATTTCATCTTTACTAGGCAATTTTCTATCATGAGGTTGTCTACGAAACTTAGGAAAAAATAAACTCATGAGATATATCACCAAAGTTAACACCGACAGTTTCTTTATTGCAGTCTATCTTAGCATTAACAGTGTTCAGGAAAGGTCTACCAAATATAATGGGACAAAAATCATCTTGTGGGGAACCAAGAATTAGGAAATTAATATGGTATTTAATTTTTCCACACAAGACCTCAACCTCTTTAACAATCCCAGGCGGTGAAATAGTTCTTGATATAAGGTAAACAGGATAGCACTCACAGTAGCACCCAAATCACATAAAGCCATGGTAACAATGATCTCCTATTTTAACGGAGACAACGGGAATGCCAACAACAGGTTTATTGTTATCCTTAGTGTCGGGTTTAGCAATTCTAGTAGCTTCATCACAAAAATAAATAACATGTCCATCAACATTGTCGACCAAGAGATCCTTAACCATAACAACATTAGGTTCAACTTTAATTTGTTCAGAGGGTCTAGGTGCTCTAATATTATTTTTGTTAACCACAGTTAAAACTTTAGCATGTTCCTTAATCCTAACAGGAAAAGGTGGTTTCTCAATATAAGCAGTAGCCACAACTGGATCAACATTGTAAATGATAGTTTAACGGGTTCCTCAATCTTTTCTTTAATAGAGGGATGATATTTAAACCACTTCTCCTTAGGGAGATCACAACGTGAGTAGCAAATGAATCACAAAAGGAGGCTACTATCTGAGAGTCAAGTCCATATTTAGTCCTAAACTTATGTCATCAAGGTCCATAAAAGATTTAACACAATGAAACTTAAGTGTAATACCTGGTTCTTTACCTTTGTCAAGTTCCCAATCTTCAGAGTTGCGTTTAATTCTTTCCAGAAGATCCCACTTGAATTCAATAGTTTTTCTTCATAAAGGAACCATTTGAAGAAGAATCGAGCATGGTTTGATCATCATGAGAAAGCCGAGCATAAAATTTTAAAATAATTTTTTTGAGAGCTCATGATTGGGCATGTATACATCATGTACTTAAGACTCCCCCAATCTTGAGCGGTGTTTTCTCTTTCACGAGGCCAATATATATATATATATATATATATATATATATATATATATATATATATATATATATTTGATGATTAACTATAAAAATGATTTATGCATATACAAGAATGATTTGAGATTTTCTTAAGTATTTGTTGTGGACATATAAAGCACTTTTGATGAAACTTTTGATGTATAGGCTAGGTGATGATGTTGTTGTGGACATATATAATTCTGATCACGATGAACCAGATGCATAGGATTAAATTTTTGATGAAATTCCAATTTCAATCGATTCCAATCCCAAACTCCAACATCATCACCTAGCCTATACATGTCAATGTCTTTCCCCCCAAAGATAAAGGAAAGACCTTCTTAACTTCATCTTCGAATAAACATGCAAGCTTAAATAATCCACAAACTATACCAACATAGGTTAGATGCATATCAGGATGTAATGTTCCATCTCCTGCATAAGGATTAGCTAGCAATTTCTGTATCATACCCGAAGGAATCTCATAATAAATATTAGTAGGTTGAGGAGCAACTCGTTGTGCTTCCGGTCAAGGTAAAGATACCCCGAACAAATGACAGTAAATTTCAGCACGTAATATAAATGTTTCCTTACCAAAGACGCTTCACTACCCGGCAACGGCGCCAGAAAATAGTCTTGATGGCCCACAAGTATAGGGGATTAATCGTAGTCCTTTCAATAAGTAAGAGTGTCGAACCCAACGAGGAGCAGAAGAAAATGATCTGAATACATATCTCCAAAGTTTTGACACCCATATCGACGATCTGAATACATATCTCCAAGACTCCAACTAGGAGTCAAAAAGAAAAACACAACTATATAATTAAACTTTTAATGGCAAAAGGTAGAATTGTAGTACAAAATTGTATGAATCCCCCCACACACAAACAGTGCCACATACAAACCCACAATAACGACGAACATGTGGCATCATTCAATCAGGAGCTTTCTTTACTTTCCAGGCACTAATTAAGCTCCTTAGATCCCTCCATGGAATTAAAGAAGAGCACATGCGTTTGGCTCCAACGCCGACTAATCACAGTTTTGTACGTGCAAGAAACATTTTAAACCATATCCTGTACTAAGTAACCTAGTGCCACAGTTATGAGCTCGCCTTGAGGTCAAACCTCCCCTGTCTCCGTAGTTGAGCCAGAGTTGCCTTCAACTCTTAGCCTCTTTAGCTCCAATCTTAAACACATCGGTGATGAATCATGGCGAATGATGGCGAAATATTATACGCTTCGATAAGCTACATTGATCTTTGATCCCGAGGCCGATAGCACTGGCTCTGGATCCCAAAACCATCCATTACTGCTTCCATCTGCCAAAAAAGAGGCATTGATGGTGTAATTAGTCATAACTAAGGCAAAAAAAGTAAAGAAAAAAAAACAGATGGCTCTCTCTTAACCATGTAGAGAAGCAGCAGCAGCAGCACTAGCATTGACCAAACCAATTGCAACACACAAACCAAAACAACTTTAAGTGAGTTGTATGCCACCCCGTCATTAATCAAGGTGGGTGATATGGAAGCAATCTTGGGGGATTACATTAGTGGGTTACGACTAGTTATGACTTAACCAAGTTTCAATCTTTTCTTAAATGCAAGGATGCAACATCTCTAGAATAACCAACAAGTCAACCCTCAGAGTTAATATCTGCTGTCGGCAATTAAGCACTGCGAGCTGGAACACAAGCAAAGGCCCAAGGGAGCTGAGATTTTTCAAAGCGGGCGGTGACATTAGAACAAGGGGGGTGGAGGAGGAGGAGGCTGCTCTTATGTGCATGAAACAAAGTGGCATTAATGTATTGCTTATCTCTTCGTCATTGTATGAGGATGCGCACCGCATGGGTACATACATAGGCCTTGCGTTTGCACCATTTAAAGACCTAAAAAATGCATAGCAGCAGCATATCTTCAAGGACCCCATTTATTCGATTAGCAAAAACCAATGGCTCAACATTCAAGTCTATTTAGTGTACTACTCTCTACTTTCTTTTTCCTGCTAGCAGTATGATGTGCATTTGAGACGCTGTGCCAAATAAATTCCATTCAAGATCACATTCAAGTGGTGAAATCAATTTGGGCCAGTCAAAAAAAATTAAGCTTTCGAAGCAATTAGGACAGGTATTGATGAGCTTCAACTTTCAACTACACACCCAATAATAATAACTGTCATAATTACAAGATGTGTCTATCTTCCATGTCCACTGTCTAGAAGCAGTGAAACCTGTTGGAGGCAAGTCATTTGCAAACTTTTAGAACTGAATCACTACATGTGTTTTAACTTTAAACCACTCTAATATGTGAACTCTACTATGAAAAGATTGACAGAAAAGTGTGTGGATTAGAGCCCTTAATATCAGTGGCAAGCTTTCATCAGGGTAAAGAGGAAAGAAAAGCAAAGCAAAGCAAAACATGTCAAAAGTCTAGCTGTAACTACATACCCAGCCTCCGCTTTCGCCTGTTAGATAGCCTACCTTGTGTGCATGACCAGCCCTCTCACCTCGCACTTCTCTTCCACCCAACATAACACAAAATATTCAACCCATACCTTGCCACTCTCCAACCATGATTTGGTGGGTAATAAAATGCCTCGGCGTTGTACAACATGAGAGAGGGAGAGCGAGAGAGAGAAGTAGTAGTAGTAGTATGCCTCTCACTGTTGCATTAAACAAAACTAATTGACCTCTCCCCATCCATCTCCCTCCCCACTATAAATACTCGCCATCTCCATTCCAACTACACCAACGCAACACGCTCCTAGCATTCCAACTCCCGGGCTTCTCTCCTTCCAGAGCATCCCCTCCCCTGTCGCTCTCACTTTCATCTGCACGCCTCCTGCTTCTCGGACCCGACGCAAAAGTAAGCTCCCTCCCTATATCACTATATGCATCCATCTCTAGTGATCTCTAATCTCTTCTAGGTTGCAGAAACAATCGATCAATAGTAGCTTTCAGAGCGTATGCTAATCCGACAGCTCAACGTTTTGATGTGTGCAGGCAGGGGATACCTCTGAGGATGAGCCGCAGCAACAGGAAGAGCTCATCAAAGGGCCTTGACCTGAAGCTGAACCTCTCGCTGCCTGCAAGAGGGGACTCCTCCAACAGGGTGATGGCTGACGAGGAGTCGTCCCCGAGCTCGTGCCTGTCGTCGGAGAACGAGCACGGCCTGCAGTGGTCCAACAGCCCCGAGGCGACGTCCATGGTGCTCGCCGCCTGCCCTCGCTGCTTCATCTACGTCATGCTCCCCCAGGACGACCCTCGGTGCCCCCAGTGCAAGAGCCCCGTGCTCCTTGACTTTCTGCAGGACAATAGCAACAATAACAACAGCACCAACAGCAACAGCAGGAAGAGCAGGAGGGGGTGAAAGAAGAGGAGGAGAGGCTCCATTCGGCAGCACCGACATCAAGAAAAGCGTTTATATGAAGTCCTAGGTCCAGTAGTTCTCTTTCGTTTGATCATTTCTTCAGTGTAACCATGATATGTCAGTATTAAAATTGTGAGACTGGCATATTATCCATGTGCTGGTGTCACGATTTTGACACATCATGGATACACTGGGGACTATATCCCCTCTTCTGTGTTCTTCTTCGGTGGTTCTAAATGGAGTAGTTTGTTAGGCATAGGACCAGACTTCTTCTCTTCTGTTTCTTACTTTCAAGACAAGAAAAGATTACCCCTGAAAATCTCAAGTTGGGCCGGATGAGTATTATTCTGAAACATCTATGATAGACAAACTTCTGCGACTTCACACCATGAACACTCATCTGTTCATTCCTCTGTTTTCAGACAAGGTATGCAAATCCAGCATACAAAGTGGAGAAAGTGCAAGAAGAACAGTCAACCCCAGAAATGGAGTGTTAGGAATTTGTCACCACAGATTAGTTGAACTAACCAATTGGCACTACAACTCCCACGCCTCAAAATAATGAGGACTCTACCTACCATCCTTGAAAAAGACATCATGTAATTAAAAAGGTGATCAAATTTCAAATTGTAGAGATATAGTATTTGAAACAATCAAACAGTCTACGGTGTGACGCCATGCAATGAATACCAATTGATTTCAGCATCCATCACTCTATCTCTTGCCATTATACTTCCATCTGAATACGTGCATTGTGACGCAGCACGCCAGCAACCTAATTTAATGCCCGCTTTGGTCAACTTTGCAAGCCGGTTGATTTATGTTTACTCAATAAAGACATCTCGTTTGAGTCCACATCATCATAATCAGATACGGAGACCAGCCATGCTACTTGTTGGCTTGAATCACATCAGAAAAGGAAAAGAAAAACAGACAGGAAACTAAAAGGCATGTGCTTTGTTAAGTGTACCTTAATTGTCTTGATTGGAATGGTAAGCACGTCACTTTCATTTCATCTTTCAAAGAAAAGACCTGTGTATCAGGAAGTGTCCTCGTGTAGTTCAACGACAAGGCAACAGAAAAGGAAATGACCCCATTACTTCCGAAGGAAAGTAAATGACACACAACATGGGAAAGAAATGAAGATAAATGAATACTCAGGCCAAATTTTGTTATGATATGTGAGGCTGCTATAATTGATGGATGCGTGAGATTTTCTGTTCTTTCCTTGCCCTGGATAACTACAAACACATGATCCAAACAAAGTTGGCATTTCCTGCAACATAATCAAACACTTTCAGTAAATGAAATCAGAAGATTGTAGAACCAGTTAGTGGGACAGGAATTCGGTGAACATGGTTCCACCCGCACCCCTTATGAATAGTAAATTCGAAAAAATACTATAAAAATAAAACTGGAAAAAAAATTAACATACATAGTCGACCAAGTTTGATATCCCAAAGTTTCACATGTTTTTGATTTTTTTTCTAGTATTTTTTTGAACTCACTATTCATGTGGGCGCACGTAGAACCATGTTCACCTGTGTGTTTTTGCACTCATCGTACATATTTTAACAACCTAGTAACGTGAAACAGATAAAAGAAAATACCCCCCCCCCCCCCCCCTACATACTCATGTGTACCGATGTATGCTACTCCATGTTGGTGAGAACAATACTTGGTTTCATCCTTAAAATTAATACTTCGAGAGTATTAAAGAAAATACAGCTCTAAGGCCTGAACGTGTCACTAAAAATAAGGGAACTTAACAAATCAGAAGTAAACTATCTACAATTAGAGTGCAATAGCATGCCTTCAAATGTTGGGTTCAGGGATCTTCTTAATTCCAAAAAACAAGGTCTGCAAAAAAATCCATAGAAGAACTAGCATTTGAGATACAGAAGTGGCAAGCACCAATATGTGTATACGAAGTACATGATTGCCAGGGTCGGACCACATATTAAAGCTCAATGAAGCCTTTTGTCCTAATGTAATATGTGTGTTTTATATTTTATTTGAGATAAGGTGAGAAGACTGAAGGCTATGGATTTCTGTCCAGGTAGCAGTTATATGGATGAAAAATGAGCATGACTGCTACAGAACAATACTGAAAAGAACAGAAATAAGCCATGCAGCACTTCTGCTGTTCTTGACAATCTTGATAGCTTTATTTGTGGCGCATCACTTAAAAAAGACTTTTGCAAATAAGTTGATGGGTGATACTTCTGAGCCAATATGTTCCAAGATAAGATGATTTTTAGCTGTTCTTTTCAACCAGCTAACAGGTTAAATATGTTCCCCAGTAGTGGATTCCCCTTACAGTGAATGCATTAGCAGAATGATATACTACAAACCAGTATCGATCTTCTTGAAAACTTCTGTGCCTCTAAGTTCATAGTTGTTCAAGGTTATTTAGCTGCATTTATGGGTGAAGCTGTCAGAGTCTACATCTGCAAGAGTATCTGTAGCTGTGGCAACAACACATTACGGAAGAATCATGCCAATGCCAATTCCAATGCCAATGAATACCTGATAACTGAAAAGCCCTCGCATTGGATTGGGCAAATAAATTCAGCACTACCATGTACAAAGGGATGTGCGGCATCGAACTTCCCTGGTTTACGCTGACATATTCAACCGAACAAAAATATAGCAGAACGCTAGTAGAAATATTCACCATAGTGATGATCCATTAACCATCGATGGTCCCAATCTGCAAACAGAAGAGAGTTTCACAAGTCATTGTTGGATCAGAATGGGCTGTTCAGGCACTGAGGAAACAAGCAGTACCATTGCACCAGCCCATCACCCTGCCTGCAGAATCCGGAGGACACCATCACATGAAAAATTGGTTAAAAATGGGGTGAAAAATCGAGGAGGTGTTAGGGTTTAATCCAACAGAAAAGCCCCAAGCACGCACAGACGGTGCCCACAGATTAGGGGGATGAGGGGAGCTTGGAGTCCCCAAATTAGGGTTGCATTTGCAGCAAACGAAAATGAAATCCAGGCACGCCTTCGAGTTAAATTTCAGGGAGAAACGGACGAGACCTAGCTGGGCCGCGCCTCGGATCGATACCCCGCACGCCACGCTAACCTGAAACGGAGTTTGCCCCTCAAAAAAAAACTGAAACGGAGTTTGGAGCTTGCGGAGGCGGAGGCGGAAGCGGTGCGCCTTCGTACCAATGGCCAAGCACCGGAGTTGCTTCGATTCTTCAGATTTCAGAAGGGAAGAAGCGCCGGCCGGAGAGCGACGCGGGCAGTGTACTGTGCACGCTTGGGTTCAGGTTGCTTTGACCTGAACCCGAATTTTTTATTACACTATAGATAATTGCCCGTGCGTTGCTACGGGAATATAGTTAGGTATATCTCAAACGACACATATAAACAAATAATCCATTTATCTATCCCCAAGTTACCGCATATGAAAATGCATGTTCTGCCCTCATTCTACATTTGGCTCACCATGAATGAAATCATGTCATCAATCCTTCTCTCCAATTGTACTCCACAAATATTTTCCCAAATATTATTCTTCCTAAATCACATACATATATGGCCACAATGAATATTATTGGTGATGATGCAGAAGCATGGCCTCATCGTGTCCTTCTCTTAATAGCCAAACAAGCCCTTTTTTTCATTTATCAACAAACTAACCCTAATGCTGGGCATAATCATGCAAATACAAAACACCCTGCTAGACTAAATAATAAATTCTTGTGACGAAAACAATAGACATAAGAATGTTGTGAAAAGAATTAACCAACTTAGATAGTATACATTGGAAAAAGCATGGAAATATAAAATATTGTTAGTCTTACAAGGATATTTACAATTTTTATCCAACCTCTAACTAAGAGTACAACCGGACTCTTAGAATGATGATTTCCTTCTAGCTCGTAAATGATTTACATTTTTGTAATACAAATAGTAGTCAGTGTGTATTGAGCGCCTGATTTCCTGAGTAAATATATTCATGGGATGACCCTGACAAAGAGGAAGAGGAACATTGAAGCAATTAAGGAAAAAGCTAGCTCGCCATCACGCCATTGCCCATAACGTACATGACTGCATCATGCAGGCTGGCTCGCCATCGTGCAGATCCTCGTAACTATATATACCAAGGAAAAGGTACATTAGATATGGTCAAGCAGACACGAAACTTAGCAGAAAAATATAAACAGGAAAGCATCTTATAAAACATTGAGGACCTCTGTCGCGCCGCTTGCCGCCGTCTCCAGGAGTTGAGGCTCGGCTAGTCGTTTTGCCCGGGAGGATGGGGTCTGGCCAACTCCGTCCTTCCAAAAAGCTGCACGACCTTCAAGGACATCTTCTTGCTTCTCGTCTATTGGTGGCTCGGTGATGAAAAACGCTTGGTGGGTTCTACGCCGCGACGGAGTAGGGCAGAAGGCTAAGTCCGCCGTCCAATCATGAATCGGTGGAAGACGCTCATGGGAGGCCTGGTTCGGCAGTGATGCTCAGGGCGATGACGTCGAGAAAAGGGCTCAACGGCGGCAATCAACGTAGGTGCACAGAGGCAATGCGGGTTTGGTGGGCATCGGGTGTCCCACACTGCTGGCGTAGACTCGAGGCGAGTACTCAACAACACCACGATCTTCCCTGGTCATGGTGCTCCGGCCTATTCTCCTCGAGGAGGATGGTGGCCTCCCGGCACGGTGCGAGCGGGATCATAGCAACGGCGCAGTTAGTGTCTTGCGTACCCTAGCACGGCGGGCACACGATCATCGGATGAATGAGATGAAATCTGGATAGGAAGGGAGAGATATTTATGGAGAAAAAAAATCAATACGCAGAAAAGGCAGGAAATAAACCAAGATAAAGAATAGAAGAATATGCGCGTGATTGATGTGAATTGATTGCGTTATGCATTGCCAAAGAAGAGATCGCTTGCCATATGAGAATCGAATGAGTTACCAAAGATTGATCCTCATTTATCCAGAAAAATAAAAACCAATTTAAATAGAAAATCGGGCGGGGGAGGAAATAGAGGGAGTAGTAGAGATTACCATGCATGAACTAATTGCGACTAGTTACCATACATGAATTCATTACTTGTTAACGAAGGAATAGAAAACCAAGGAGAAAACCGGTGGGGAGAAAAAAAATCGATTGAGGGGAGATGTGGTCGTACAAGAGGTTGGACGAAGTGAGGGGAATGTAAGAGGGGAGAGGGAACCTTACGTTTTTTTAGGTAGTAGAGATTTTTGCTTCGCTTTTACAGGTTTGACAAATTTTACAAGTCCGGTGCAGAGGCACGCGTGTCCGACACATCACGCAGCTCAACGGGCGTGGCATTTTTTCTATTTTTTCAGAAACACTTGTAACTTTATTCATACTGATAACAAGGTACACTGATTTTAACCTAACATCTAAGAAAATATTCCCTCCATTTCAAAATAGATGGCTTAACTTTGTACTAATTTAAGTACACAAAGTTGGGTCATCTATTTTGGAACGAAGGGAGTACAAAATAACTCCTTTGACTAAGAATTACAATGAAATCTCTTGAAAACACCTTCTTCACGGCGTCAATCTCTGCTTGAAGAAATACTCCAAAGACTTCGATAAAGAGGCTGCAATCGGAATGAAGCAATGATGTTGTCACTCCTTCACCCGCACGAACATTACCAATAATGATTTTTAAAAGTGCTTTTAGTCGCCCCTCCAAAAAGATGGAAAGCCTTAATCATTGGACGTACTTTGGGCCAGGGATGATTTCCTAGAAGTGCAGGCCGTCGAATCACTATATCTTCACCATGGTGTCGATGAAAATTTTCACCTCCATAAAGAACCAGACAAAAAAATGCTTAACATGGCAACATAAACTCATCATATCGGAATAATCGGATCTGCAAGGACAGAAAACTCTCTAATCTCATGGCGCCGCAAAAAGTACGAGGGAAAGTTTATTCTCACAAAACTATAATGATCACTAGACGATGACGAAGAACATAGAAGTCTTGAAGATCCAAGGTCCCCCACCTCTCAGTGCCAAGATGGCAGCCGAAGGCGAGGGGACATAAATTTCTTAGATGAAGGCGACGGCGGCACGAGAAACCCTAACAATGAAAGAGACGCTAACGGCTGTGTCATGCCCGCGCCACGACTGAGGTCGTGATTGGGCTGTGAGGCAAGGCCCGCGTGCAAGCACAGCACAACCCATTTTTCTGAAAATTTTATTTTTGAACACCCAAAAGGCTAAAAAAAAGGCCCAAAGCAACTCAAAAGGCTGAATAATACACGTGTCAACCAGCACATGTGCCAGGGAGCTCCTAATCAGCGCTGAGAGCGCTGGTTTGGCTTACTGGCGCCCGAAGGTGATGCTACCTATTCCATGGTGAATTATTTAAAAACATTTGTAGTTGTGCAATTAATTACACATGTACTTTTTACTGTAGCACTTTGATTTTTGAATTATTTGAGAATTTTCATGAATACAAAAAAGGTCATTGGTTTTGAAAAAAATCATCAAATATGAAAAAAGTTCATCAGTGTCGGAAAAAAGTTCATCCATTTTGAAAAATAGTTCACAAATCTTGAGAAAAAAGTTAACATGTTTGAAAAAAGTTCATGACTATGAAGAAAAGTTCATCGATTTTTAAAAAGTTCATCAAAATTGGAAAAAGGTTCATCAAATTTGAAAAAATTCATTGATTTCGAAAAAAGAAGTTCATAGAAATTGAAAAAAAGTTCATCAAAATTCAAAAAAGAGTTCACAAATTTAGAAAAAAGTTGATCAAATCCAGAAGAAGTTCATTGATTTGAAGAAAACGTTCACGTATTTGCGAAAATCAATTCATCGAACGAAAGAAGAAGAAAAAATAAAAAAATAAAAGGAAAACAAAAAATGAAAAAGGACAAGAAACGAATAAGAGAAGAAAAAATGTATAGGTTATAAGATCCCGCTGGGAGGCCTAGTGGTTACACTAGCTTAACTCGATAAAGGAGGTAGCTGGTTCAATGGAAACACTAGTAACGTGCCCTGCTTGAAGCGCTATGGTTCGCCCATGTGCCATGTGTCGGGCAGATCCTATTTGGCACTTCAGGCGACCGGTACTATGCATTTTGCAAATGGGCACCTGAAGCGCTCCAATCTGGGCCGGCCCTTTTAGTTAAATTTTCATTTTCTTTCTTATTTTTCTCTTTACTTCAATTTCATGAACTTTTTTCCAAAATCCATGAAGTTTGTTTTTAAAAGATGAACTTTCCATAGAATTGATGATCCTTTTTCGAATTGACTTTTGCAGAAAAATCTGAAAAATAGATGATTTTTTCAAATGCGATGAACTTTTTTCAAATTTGATGTTTTTTCAATTTCAATGAACTTCTTTCCAAAATCAATAAAAAAATCAAATGAAATGATTTTTTAAAAAAGTTGATAAACTTTCTTAAATTCAATGATTTTTTTTTCAAATTGATGAATATTTTTTCAAGTTCATGGTTTTTTAAAGTCTGTGAACTTTTCGGAATTCACGAAATTGTTATCTCTTTGTGCGATTTTTTTCTTTTTTTTCGTTTCTGTTCTCAAATGTGAACGTGTACATGGGCCGGCCTACTAAGGCCGACGCGTGTGTGCCAGGGTCCCTGGCGCCTGAAGCGTCAAATAGGAGCTCCACATGTGTCGGGCAGCACATTTTAGCTAATGTGATGTACCTGGGCCTCGAGGCGAGGCACGCGTCCACACGTCATGACCTGTTTAAGGCTTCGGTGCACAGGCCCATTCCAAATATGTCCTTTTTAACTTGGCTAAGCCTATTCTCAATCAAAAAGAAAAGATGCGGCTAAGGCTTATTGCTTACTTAAAAAAAGGTAAGGCTTACTCCCTCTACTTGAAAAGAAGCATATAAAAAAATTCTGAAGTCAAATGAAGTAATAAACTTGGTCAATTTTTGCATCATTTGATTTCAAACTCGGTTTTCATGCATTTTTCTAGCACGGAGGGAGTGGCTTGTTGTTCTTGGATTACTAGAGAGGACTTACCGTACCAAAAGGCCTAGACATGACTTATGTATTTTATAAGCTCGTGTGCAAAACATAGTGGTAAGAATGCTAGAGGAAATTATAATCAAAATAATTTTAGTATAATACACTCAAATAAGAACACCATATGGAACAAAAAAAACGATAACCCCTTTCGCAAAAAAAGGAATTGATATATCACTTCTGTTCTTTTAGACATGAACCAAAAAGAAATTGCTAATTTCCTTTGCAAAGAATATATATAGTTTAATCCTTACAAAAGAAATTTCATGGTGGTTCTTTTATATGACCACTTTACACTTAATTCAAATAAACTTTCCATTTCTGTTGCAGGGAGTGTTTCATCGGGTATGCGTGTGGAAAAAAAATCATACGCTCATGAGTTTTTATGTATTTTTCTTTAGTGTTGCATCAAACACAATTTGGAAGTGGTGCCAGAAAAATGATAATTAGCATGCTTTGGCCCCTCTATAGAATACTGATTCATCGTCACAGAAAACATTGACTCATCGCCTTGGGCCTTTTTTTCTTGTGTACGCATAGTTTTGATATGATATGACTTTACTAGTTGTCGCTGTGTTTCTGTGCATGTGTTGGTATTGGTTGTGTGTATAGTAGAACATAGAATTTACAACATGCGGGTGTGGGGCACACAACCCCCTTTTTCTTCTGCTTCTGATTTTTAAACTTTCATATCTTATGTATCAAAAGTCGAAAATAACTTTTATTTTCATATCCGTGTTTATGATGATGAGGGCTTTCATATGAGATACATTTTGATGAGTTTTTTAAATTTTGCTAAGTTTTAACTTTTGAAACTTAATACAAACAACCAACAAAATCGTGAGTTCCGGATCCTACGACCAACAAAAATGTTTCAACTACCGAAACTTGGTACGAGCGGCCGACAAAAATGTTAGATTCAGAACCTGTGGCTGACAAAAATACAAGTTTCAGAATCTGCGACCGACAAAAATAGTAAGAGGGTGCTTGGATCCAAGGAACTTATTTTAGTCTGACTAAAAATAGTCTCTTTAAGAGGCTAAAGTTTCAAGCACCCCTTGTCGTGGTTCTAAGCCTGACAGTAGAATAGGGGGGTAGGTATGGAGAGGCAAGATCCTAGCTATGGAGTAGTTGTGTACGCAAGGGATTTACGAGTTCAGGCCCTTCTCGGTGAAAGTAATAGCCCTACGTCTCGGAGCCCAAAGACGGTCGACTGGATTATATGCGTATGAGTTACAGAGGTGCGAATCCTTTTACCTATGGAGGAGGGTGGCTTATATAGATTGTGCCAAGACCCCAGCCAGCCCACGTAATGAAGGGTTCAATGTACATTAAGGCCGGGCGTTACTGGTAACGCCATACATAAAGTGATATCATGACCATAAAGACTACTTAATAACAGACCGTTTGTGTGTGGAGCGACTCTAGATCTCCTGGTGGTCGAGTGAGTGGCTTCATGGTCGAGTGTCTTCGAATCCGTCGAGTGGAATCCTTCCAAGTCAACTGAAAGGCAGTTTCTTCTAAAGATGTCGTTGGGGAGGGTACCTTGGACAGGTCCATGACCCTACCCTAGGTACATGGCTTCATCATTAGCCCCCGAATGGATCGAGGTTTGAGTGAGGAAGGAGTTGAGAATTCTTCCGACCTGTTTTTCGTGCTGCGAGTGTGTCTTACTCTGGACCAATGACTTTTAGTGATGGCACCAACTTCTCTTTCAGTCGCCTTGATCCATTCTTTATATCTGTCGAGTGACCTTTATGAGCTTGGAGATTTCCGAGCGACGGATCAGAGGAAATCTGCGGTCTGACAAGTTGCTCTGCTGTTCGCGGATTTAGCGGGATCCGAATTTCGGGAAGCGCGCGAAGCGGAGGAGGCCGTGGTACTCGGATGGGATAAGGCAGGGACGCCTCGATCTTTGCGCCACCTTTTTTGCCACGTATCGCGCGCGCGACTGTTGCGGGATTTGACAGGATCGTCCGGGCCTACCAGTCAGCCACTCGGAAGAGACTCCATATATGGCGCCGGACGGGGTTTTTTTGAACAGTGCGCCCTCATTTTCCCCTCTTTCTTCCTTAGATTCACCTGCTGTGTTCGCCACCGTCCCAGTGTTGTTGTTCTGTGTCTGCTTCACCGGCGACGATGGTGAAAGAGAAGACGACAGCTTTGGAGCGGGTGAAGAAGGCGACGGCGAAGGCGAAGGGGAGGGTGACCAGTCAGGGTGGATCCTCGTCGCGGGCCGGCCTGCCGCAAGGCTGGATCCAGGGAGACTGGATCCGCTCGACCATCAGCCAGAAGGACCTCGACGACCTGGCAAACGAAGGACCGACCCCCCATGGGTCAGCGAGGCTTCCGGGGAAGGAGTGGCAGCCGCAGCCTCAGGAGGGTGAGTGCGTCCTCTTAGCCACCCACGTTGACCGCGGGTTTTCTCTACCTCCGAATCCTTTATTTCGGGGATTTCTGAACTTCTTTGGGGCACAACTCCACCACTTCACGCCCAACTCTATTGTCTATCTCGCCGCTTTCGTGTCCTTGTGTGAAAACTTCTTGGGTTGTCAGCCGCACTGGGGCCTTTTCAAACACATTTTCACCTGTCGCTCTCAGACGGTGAAAAAGGCTAGTCCGAGTGACGAGAAAACCCAAGTTATCCAGATGTGTGGGGGTCTTGGGGTTCAGATGAGGAGTAAAAGTGCCTTTCCAGTCATGACCCTTCCCGAGTCAGTCCGAGGGTGGCAGTCAACCTGGTTCTACTGCCAAGACAAGCCGTCCTCTCTGAAGGTGGTCCCGGAGGAGAAGGCTCAGGTTAAGGTGTTGGTAGAGCGTGTAGTCTAGCTCATCCTTGACGGGGTGACTGGCATGGATCTTCTGGAGGTTTTCCTTCGACGCCGCATTCAGCCACTTCAATATCGAGGCCATCCAATGTGGATGTACTCTGGTACCGAAGACACCACTCGGGTCCACCCGGAGGAGTTCGACGATGCCACTCTGGAGAGGTGGATGACTGCCATCACAGGGAACAAAGATAACCCCCGTGGATCCAGGAGGATCCCACCACTCGACCAGTCATACGAACCAGACAAGGTTTGACCACGTTTCTCCGACCGTGACCCTGTTTCCTTCATTCTGCTTTGCTACCATTCGGTCGACTGACTTTTGTCTTGTTTGTTGTCTTCCAGATCACTACCAAGATGTACTCGATGCCCAACGGGGTGCAAGAACAGACTGAAGAGGAGGAAGGGAGCGGGGGCGAAAGTCAGGAAGAGTGGGAATCCGATGGTGAGGAGGATGAAGAAGATGCTGGCTCTGATGAGGAAGAGGGAGGAAGAGGAGGATGAAGTCCAGCCTCCCCGTACTGAAAGATGATCCAAGCTCGTCCATGACCCTGCAGTCGAGCGCGGCAAGGGGGTCGTGCCTGTTGGGCAGTCGACCAAACGTCCTCGGACGACCTCTCCGGTGCCGACTGAGAAAGCGCCGAAGCAACCCCGAGCGGCGTCATCAAAACCGACGAAGGCCCTGCCGAAGATGAGGATGGTGATTCCCACTATTTCCGGGTAATGGCATAACTTGTGTTTTCTTGTTTAACATGGATACACTCTTTGTCGACTCGTTCGCTGAGCGACCGATTTCTGAAATCGCAGTGCTGCTACTTCTGAGACCTCGATCAGACATGAAGATCAAGAAATGGAGGATGCTGTCACTTCCAACCCTAGTATGATCTCTGTAGTTTCGCTTTCGGTCGATAGAATCTTCATTTTTAACTTTGAATCTTTTCTGTAGCTCCACCTAATATCATCATTGATCTCCCTGATGATGACGATGAGGAGCCACTAAGGCAGAGGAGGAACAGGAAGACGTCTGCTGGCAAGACTGATCAGGTCGTATCGGCACCTAAGACGCTGGTTCCGGAGGGGGGCAACATCACTCGGACTACCGTGTCCTTTGCTGTGCCGCTGACGAGTGCTCGCCCTTCGTCGTCGAGTGCTGATCCGCCTTCCCTTTTTTCTACCCACCACGTCCCAGAGGACCAAGTAGGCGCTGCTAAAGAAGCTATACGCCAGGCGGGGGTCATGATGGAGCAGGTGAAGGCGATCCGAGACGCCAGTCGGGCGGCTTATGATGCAAGTTCAGCCCTTCAGAGCAATGTCCTGGTTCGTTGATCACCGCCTGTTCTGTTAGGATATGATACCTGAAAACTTTCCTTTCTGAAGATCTTAGTATCTGTCATCCACCCACTGGGTGTGTCGATTCAATATCTAGATTGGTGGGGGCACGCTGAGTGCACCCACTGGGTGTAGTCCTCGAGACTATGGTGGACTGCTGGCAGTCGACTATAGTCTTTATACCTTGAACTTTTTCTCTTTACTTTCTCCACTCGATCTGGTCGAATGGAATCATGGAACCAGTGGGGGCACGCTGAGTGCACCCACTAGGTGTAGTCCCCGAGACCGTGGTCGACTGCTGGCAGTCGACTATGGTCTTAAGAACATTTTTTTTAAACTGTGGTTAACTGCTGGTAGTTAGCCTTTTTGTCTCTTTTGGTCGACTGATCGACCCGAGCCGATAGAACTAGTGGGGGCACGCTGAGTGCATTCACTGGGTGTAGTCCCTGAGACTACAGTTGAATATTTTGATTCGGCTGTAGTCTTAGAAATACTACGATCTTTCTCTTAGTCACTCGGAAGTGACCTATCTTTGACGTCTGTCGATTGATCTTTCGCAGAAATCTTGCGAGCTTGTGGCTCGTTATACTGAGTTGGAGAACAAGCATATCCATCTCGAACTTGATCTGAAGCTTGTCCAAGAGAACTTCTCGAAGGCGAAGGAGGAGGCAAAAGGTATGTTTGGTGAGAACCTTGACGACTGCCCTTATTTCTTGTCCACTCCTGAGTCTGATCTCACTGTCATTTTGCAGATAAACTGAGGGATGCTCTGAAGAAGAAGGACCTTGACGGCTTCGGACAAGACGAAACTTGCAGAAGAAAAGCTGGCTTCGACCAGCAAACTTGAGGAGGAGAATACCAATCTGAAAGCTGCTCTCGACGCGGCCAACAAGGAGTTCAGTCGACTGAAGAATGACAAGATAGCCCTGAGCGACAAGGCTAGCAAACTGGTAGGAAAGAAGAATGATCTAGAGGTTTATCTGGGAGGACTCGCCAAGAAGCTATTCCTCATGCTTGAAGGTAATCTCTTATATCTGATTAGCTTGTAATTATGGACCTACCACAGAACTGCGGGCTTATCTTCGGGTTGTGTTTACAGAATTCTGCCAAAACTTTGAGGAAGAAACTGGTCGAGTGGAGACAAGCCTGGATCCCATCAACTCTCCTGTGAAGGATGAAGCCGCCATGAACGTGCTCCGACTCGAGTCTCGCGTTGCTGCTGTGGTCGACTATCTTGCTAGATTGAAGGTTGCAACGTCGTGCATCGACACAACACTCTGGCCAGGGGAAACACTTCAGAATGACCTCGAGTCTCTGATGACCCAACTGAACGAAGTTCCAAGTCGAGTGCAAGAATGGAAGAAGTCTTCTGCCAGGTGTGGTGCTGATGTTGCTCTGTCTCTGGTCCTTGTTCACTGCAAGGACGCGCGAGAGGACAAGCTGGCGTCTCTCAAGGTGGCCAATAGCAAGAAGCATGACTTCTGATCTTTCATGGAGACCTTCATTGCTGCTGCCACTCGGATTGCAGATGGAATCGACCTGGACGAGTTTTTCGCGCCTTCCAGTCCTCCATAGGAGGAGTAAAAAACTTCTATGCTTGATGCCTTAAATTTGCCTCGGAATGCCGAGTGGTTTTTGTAACCGGTAAACTTTAACAGGCTTGGTGCCTGAGAACTTCTGGATCCGTAGGATGCTATCTGAACTTGGGTTTGCCGTTGAATATGTTTGTGTTTGTCTTCGGACGAACATTGTTCTTCGCTCGGAATATATGCTAGAGCTTGTGATGCACTCTTGCAGGTAGGAATGAAGCACAGATTGCAGTCGACTTGCGTTCTTGTGGATCCGGATGGAGCGGAATGAATCTCATACTTAGGCTAGCACTGGGCTGCAGCTAAGCCCCCGAGTGAGAGGTTTGCTCTCTACTCGGTAGGATTTTCAAAAACTTAGGCGAGCACTGTGCTGCAGCTAAGCCCCCGAGTGGGAGGTTTGCTCTCCACTCGGTAGGATTTTCAAAAACTTAGGCGAGCACTGGGCTGCAGCTAAGCCCCCGAGTGGGAGGTTTGCTCTCCACTCGGTAGGATTTCCAAAAACTTAGGCGAGCACTGGGCTGCAGCTAAGCCCCCGAGTGGGAAGTTTGTTCTCCACTCGGTAGGATTTTCAAAAACTTAGGCGAGCACTGGGCTGCAGCTGAGCCCCCAAGTGGGAGGTTGCTCCCCACTCGGTAGGATTTTTGTGGTGTACCTCTGAAGGAGAAGGTAACAGTCGACCTGCACCTCGTCCTCCTTGCGGAGCGCACATTGTATTTGTGGCGTAGCTCGGAAGGAAAAGGTAGTAGTCGATCTGCACCTCGTCCTCCTTGCAGAGCGCACATTGTATTTGTGGCGTAGCTCGGAAGGAAAAGGTAGCAGTCGACCTGCACCTCGTCCTCCTTGCGAAGCACACATTGTATTTGTGGAGTAGCTCAGAAGGAAAAAGGTAGCAGTCGACCTGCACCTCGTCCTCCTTGCGGAGCGCACATTGTATTTGTGGCGTAGCTCGGAAGGAAAAGGTAGCAGTCGACCTGCACCTCGTCCTCCTTGCGGAACGCACATTGTATTTGAACTTAGGCGAGCACTGGGCTGCAGCTAAGCCTCCGAGTGGGAGGCTGGCTCACCACTCGACAGGATTTTGATAAACTTAGGCGAGTACTTGGACTGCGGCTAAGCCTCCGAGTGAGAGGCTGGCTCACCACTTGACAGGATTTTGTTAAACTTAGGCGAGTACTTGGACTGCAGCTAAGCCTCCGAGTGGGAGGCTGGTTCACCACTCGATAGGATTCGAAAGTACTTAGGCGAAACCGATTTGCAGCTAAGCCCCCGAGTGGGAGACTGGCTCACCACTCGGCAAGGATTTTTTCTTTTACAAACTTAGGCGAAATGGATTCGCAGCTAAGCCACCCACTGGGGGACTGCTCATGTAAACAAAAGTAATAACAATCACTGGGAAAATTATAACACTCTCGTCTTTGATAAATAAACTACAGAAGTACTTTTACTACATCTCATCTAAGTGAATACTTAAGTATAAAAGGGGCGGAGCAGCTCCGCGTTCCAAGCTCGGGGCTCGTCAATCTGGTGACCGATATTGTAAAGGCAGTACGCCCCGTTGTGGAGAACTTTGGTGACAATGAAGGGACCTTCCCAAGTAGGAGCAAGCTTGTGTGGTTTCTGCTGATCCACTCGGAGAACCAAATCTCCTTCTTGGAAGGCTCGACTCTTCACGTTTTTGGCATGGAAACGACGTAAGTCCTGCTGATAAATGGTCGATCGGATCATTGCCATCTCTCTTTCTTCTTCTAGAAGGTCGACTGCGTCCTGTCGGGCTTGCTCTGCTTCATCTTCAGTGTAGAGCTCGACTCGAGGTGCGTTGTGAAGCAGGTCACTCGGCAAGACTGCTTTAGCTCCGTAGACCAAGAAGAACGGAGTTCTCCCAGTCGACCGATTAGGTGTGGTCCTTAATCCCCAAAGTACTGATGGAAGTTCGTCGACCCATGCACCAGCCGTTTGCTTGAGATCACGCATCAGTCGGGGTTTCAGTCCTTTGAGAATTAAACCATTTGCTCGTTCTGCCTGTCCATTCGACTGGGTGAGCGACTGAAGCATAGTCGACTCGTGTGCCCTGAGATGTGCAAAAGGCTCTGAATTCCTCAGAATCGAAGTTTGACCTATTATCAGTGATGATGCTATGTGGAACTCCATATCTGAATATCAACTCTCTGATGAAGCTGACAGCAGTGCCGGCATCAAGATTCTTGATGGGTTTAGCTTTAATCCACTTAGTGAACTTGTCGATTGCCACCAGCACATGGGTGAAGCCGCTTCTGCCTGTTCTCAGCGGTCCAACCATATCCAATCCCCATACAGCAAAAGGCCAGACGAGTGGAATGGTCTTCAAGGCTGAGGCGGGCTTGTGTGACATATTGGAGTAAAATTGACAATCTTCACACTTGTCGACTATCTCCTTTGCCATTTCATTTGCTCTTGGCCAGTAAAATCCCGCTCGGTATGCTTTAGACACAATGGTCCGAGAGGACACATGATGGCCACAGGTCCCCGAGTGGATATCGTCAAGGATTATCCGACCTTCTTCTGGTGTTATACATTTCTGACCGACTCCAGTCGCGCTTTCTCTGTACAACTGTCCCTTTATCACGGTAAAGGCTTTGGATCGGCAGACGATCTGTCGAGCCTCTTCTTCATCCTCTGGGAGCTCTTTCCTTAAAATATACGTGATGTACGACACTGTCCAATCGGGAGTGATGACCAACGCTTCCATGATCAGGTCGACCACCGCTGGAACTTCAACTTCAGTCGGATCTGTGACACTTTTTGGCTGCGGAGCTTCTTCGGTAAAAGGATCTTCCTGAACTGATGGAGTACGGATATGTTCCAAGAACACATTACTTGGAATGGCTTCTCTCTTGGAACCTATCTTTGGCAAATCATCAGCCGCTTGATTCTTCAGTCGGGGTATATGATGGAGCTCTAACCCTTCAAATTTCTTCTCAAGCTTTCTTACTGCATTGCAGTAACCAGTCATGGCTGGGCTTCTAACGTCCCACTCCTTCATCACCTGATTGACCACCAAATCTGAGTCGCCATAAACCATAAGGTGACGGACGCCGAGTGAAATGGCCATGCGCAACCCATACAAAAGTGCTTCATATTCTGCTTCATTGTTGGAGGAATCAAAGTGGATCTGGAGCACATATCTGAGCTTATCTCCTCGGGGGGGAAACCAATACTACCCCAGCACCGGAACCATTCAACATCTTAGAACCGTTAAAGAACATGGTCTAGTGCTCCGAGTGAACTTGAGTCGGTAGTTGCTGTTCAACCCACTCGGTGATGAAATCTGCTACTGCTTGGGACTTAATGGCTTTCTTTGCCTCAAACTTGATATCAAGGGGAAGGAGTTCAATCGCCCATTTTGCCACTCGACCAGTTGCATCTCTGTTGTGCAAAATCTCTGACAATGGGGCGTCACTGACGACTGTAATGGAATGATCAGAAAAATAATGAGAAACCTTCTTCGTGGTCATGTGAATCCCATATACAAGCTTCTGATAATGAGGGTATGTTTGCTTCGATGGGGTCAACACTTCGGAAAGGTAATATACTTGATGCTGAACTTTGAAGGCTTTCCCTTCTTCTTCCCGCTCGACCGTAAGTACTGTACTGACGACTTGTCCTATGGCTGCAATGTAAAGCAACAAAGGCTCTTTGCTGATTGGGGCAGCAAGCACCGGCTGGGTGGAGAGCTGTAACGCCCCGGATTCGACACGCCAGTTGCTTGCCAGTTATTCGCCGTCGTTGCCATGTCATTTGCTTGCGTGTTGCACTTTGCCATGTCATCATATGCATTTCATATCATGTCGTCATGTGCATTTCATTTTGCATACGTGTTCATCTCATGCATCCGAGCATTTTCTCCGTTGTCCGTTTTGCAATCCGGCACTCCTATGTCCCCCGACGTCCCTCTTTTGCCTCTTTTCGTGTGCGGGTGTTAAACTTTCTCGGAATGGCCCGAGGTTTGTCAAGCGGCCTTGGTATAGCACCGGTAGACCGCCTGTCAAGTTTCGTGCCATTTGGAGGTCGTTTGGTACTCCAACGGTTAACCGGGTAACCGTAAAGCCCCTTCTCTTTGCAGCCCAACACCCCTTCCAAAGTGGCCCAAAACCCACCTAACTCCCCTCCATGCTTTCGGTCGTTCGATCACGATCGCATGGCCGAAAACCGCACCTCATTTGGACTCTCCTAGCTCCCTCTACCTATATATATGCCTCCCCCCTTTCAAAATCGCAATCTAAACCCTAGCAATTTCCCCTCTCCGCCGCCGGACGCATCTCTCCGCCGCGCCCGGACATGTCCGCCGCCCCAGCCACCTCACTCCGACCAATCGGGCGTCGCCACGTCAGCCCCGCCGCCGCTCCCCTCCACTCAACGCGCGCCACGTCACCCGCGCGCTGCCCCACTTCGCCGCCGGGCCCACGGGGCCCGAAGCCAGCCCGCCCGAGCCGCGCCGGGCCGAGCGCGCCCACGCCTCTGCCGTGCGCTCACCGCCGCCCATCTCCTCGCCGCCGGCGCCGTCCTCCGGCCGGCGTGCCCCACCGCCTCCGCCGCCGGCACCCCCGCCGGCGCTCGCCGCCGTTGGTCGCGGCCACCGCTCCCGCGCCCCGCGCCGGCCACCGCACCCCGCCGCCGGCGCGCCCGCCTTCCTCCGCCGCCGTCTCCCGGCCTCCCCGCGCCATCCCTGCTCCGCCGCCGCCGTTTGTCTCCTCTGCCGCGCCTCCCCGCCGGATCTGCTCACCTCCGGCGCCTCCCGCGGCCCCCGGCCTCGCCGGAGTTGCGCTAGGACCCGCCGCCGTCGCCCTGTCTGCGGTCGGGGACGACGCCCTCGACCTCGTGGGCCCGAGGCCTCAGCCCTCGGCCCAGATCCGGCCTCCAAGGCCCAGCTCTGGCCCAGCAAGCCCCGGCCTGCCTTCCCCTCCGTCCTAGGCCGAGCCCAATGGTGAGAGCCCACCAAATCCCGCCCCGGTCGCACTTTAGCTATCCAGCGCTCACCTGTTTTTTCCTGAAGTTGACTAAGTCCCCGAATCCGTGACATTATCATGCCATGTTCATCGCATTGTATCTCTGCATCCGTAGCTCCGTTTCGTGCGTATAATATGTCAAGTTGTTCGCCTCGACGAGTACTCCATTTCATTCCATTGCATCATTTACATTTGAGCTCATCTTGATGCCCGAAATGCTGTTGGAAGAGTGCATGTTGATGTTAACCTGCTGAAACTGTTATAACTTGCTCATTTATCATTTTTGCCATGATTGATGTGTGCATCCTATGAGTATGAGCTCTACATGAATGTTGATCTATGCCATGCCATCTTTCCAGGGGTGCCAACCATGTATTTTTGTGAGTTGTGTGCTGAGTGTATCAAGCTTGCTAAGTAGGGTAGTTGATGTTGCTGTTTTCCTGACAGATTCTGTTATATTTTGTTGCTATGTTAACATGTTGCTACTAATCATTCTATGCATAATCTGGAGATGTTCTATAAACATCTTTTGATCTACATGTCATGCTCTATCCATCCATGCCCCTGGTAGCATTTATAGCTTGCTGTAGATTGTTGTTATCTTGCTCCAAATTTGCTTGATAATGTTGCTATCAGCCTGTTAACATTAAGTTCACTAGTTTCCATGTGTTTTGCTAGTGATCCATGCACCCTATGACCTTGCTCTTGCCATGTATAGCTTCACAAACATGCCTTCTTACTGTTGGTTGCCTTGCCATGCCATGTATTGCTCTGTGGTGAGTGGTTCAAGCTCACGAACATGCCTACTTATTGTTGTTCCTGCCATGTTTGAATCTGTAATATAACTTGCCATGTTTACATGGGTGCCATCATATTTTCCGTGCCCTTTTGGCTCATGGTCAGTAAGGGTCTTTTGATCTATGCTTTTAGTAGATTCATGCTATGCCTTTGTTTGCCATGATAAGTTCCTGTAACATGTTGTTTGATAGCTCTAAACATTGCAACCTGATGTTATTAATAAGTCTGAAACTGTTATTATTTGCAATCTTTCCATGTCTTTTTGAGCATGTTCTAGTGATTTTTGGAGATAGCTCAGTGTTCATGTTTTGTTATGCTTTACCTGTACTTCATGCCCATGCCTTTTGTTATTATGTTGGGGTACTGTAGCATGTTGTTTTGATGCTTGTAATATGCCTAGTTGCTGTTATGGACAGATCGTTGCTATGACTTGTATAGAGTGTATGTGTTGAACCGTTGCTCCGTTTTGAGTGTGCTATATATGAAACTTGCTCGATTTTGCTTGTAGCTTCATATTATCATGTTGCATCCTTGTTTTGGTGTGTTTGCTTGATGTTTGGGTGCATTTTGCATCAATGCCATGCTTAACTTGTTTTGCTCATATCTTCTAGACCGTAGCTCCAAATCTAATGAACTTTATATGTAACTTGACTAGAATTTCGTGTAGATCATCTTGGTGCATATTAACTTGCTGTTTAACAACTTGAACATAAGGTTTATTCAGTTCTGGACCAATTTCGAAATTTGCATATGAGGACTTACCGGAATTGTTATATGTTGTTCCCGGCCTCATTTAAACTTGTCTTGATGTGTTGTTCTTGTTTGCATCATCTCTTGCCATGAGTAGCTTCATGTAGCTTGGTCATGCATCATGCTTGTTGTGCATCATGCCTTGTTCATGTGTGGTGTGTTTACCATGTTGTGTGCTTCTTCTCGATAGTTCCCGTTTCGTTGCGATCGTGAGGATTCGTTCGTCTACGATTGGTTCGGCTTCATCCGTTCGTCTTCTTCATGGACTCGTTCTTCTTCCTTGCGGGATTTCAGGCAAGATGACCGCTACCCTGGATCTCACTACTATCATTGCTATGCTAGTTGCTTCGTTCTATTGCTATGCTGCGTTACCTATCTTTTGCTCATCAAGCCTCCCAAATTGTCATGAACCTCTAACCTTTGACACCATTCCTAGCAAACCATTGTTTGGCTATGTTACCGCTTTGCTCAGCCCCTCTTATAGCGTTGCTAGCTGCAGGTGAAGTTGAAGATTTCTCCATGGTGGACAGGATTTTGGTTGGGATATCACAATATCTCTTATATTATTAATGCATCTATATATTTGGTAAAGGGTGGAAGGCTCGGCCTTATGCCTGGTGTTTTGTTCCACTCTTGCCGCCCTAGTTTCCGTCATACCGGTGTTATGTTCCCGGATTTTGCGTTCCTAACGCGGTCGGGTGATTTATGGGACCCCCCTGACAGTTCGCTTTGAATAAAACTTGTCCAGCAAGGCCCAACCTTGGTTTTACCATTTGCCTCACCACCACCTATATTTTCCCTTGGGAGTAATTAACCCAAGGGTCATCTTTATTCAGCCCCCCCGGGCCAATGCTTGTCTAAGTGTTGGTCCAAACTAGAGCCACTTGCAGCGCCACCTTGGGGAAACTTGAGGTCTGGTTCTAGTTGTATGTACTGCTCATCCGGTCGTGGCCTGAGACGAGATACGCGCGGCTACTATCAGGATGTCGGCACGCCGGGAGGTCTTGCTGGTCTTGTTTTACCATTGTCGAAATGTCTTGTAAACCGGGATTCCGAGTCTGATCGGGTCTTCCTGGGAGAAGGTCTATTCCTTCGTTGATCGCGAGAGCTTGTCATGGGCTAAGTTGGGACACCCCTGCAGGGTATAAACTTTTGAGAGCCGTGCCCGCGGTTATGTGGCAGATGGGAATTTGTTAATGTCCGGTTGTAGATAACTTGACACCAGATCCGAATTAAAACGCATCAACCGCGTGTGTAGCCGTGATGGTCTCTTCTCGGTGGAGTCTGGGAAGTGAACACGGTTTCTGTGTTATGATTGACGTAAGTAGGTGTTCAGGATCACCTCTTGATCATTGCTAGCTTCACGACCGTTCCGCTTGCTCTCTTCTCGCTCTTCTTTGCGTATGTTAGCCACCATACTTGCTTAGTCGCTGCTGCAACCTCACCACTTTACTCCTTCCTTTCCCATTAAGCTTTGCTAGTCTTGATACCCATGGTAATGGGATTGCTGAGTCCTCGTGGCTCACAGATTACTACAACAACAGTTGCAGGTATAGGTTATGCGATGATCATGACGCGAGAGCGATGCTTGCTTGCGTTGAGTTTCTTCTTCTGCTTCTTCGATCAGGGGATAGGTTCCAGGTCGGCAGCCTGGGCTAGCAGGGTGGATATTGTTTGAGTTTCTGTTTATGTATCATCTGTAGTCGGATGTTGATCTCTTGTATTGTTGTATTCGTGTGGCATTGTATGCCTCTTGTATGTATCCCCACTATTATGTAATGTTGATGTAATGATATCCACCTTGCAAAAGCGTCTTCAAGATGCGCTTCTATCCTTGGTGGGACCTTCGAGTTCCTTTAGGATAGGGTCGCATCTTGGGCGTGACAAGAGCAGAGCTTTTAGCTCTGCAAACGCTGCATCAGCTTCTGGAGTCTACTCGAACTTGTCTGACTTCTTCATCAGTCGGTAAAGAGGCAATTACTTTTCACCGAGGCGAGAGATGAATCGACTTAACGCGGCCAAGCATCCAGTAAGTTTCTGGACATCATGCACACGTACAGGGCGTTTCATTCGGAGTATAGTGCCAACTTTTTCTGGGTTGGCGTCGATTCCTCGTTCGGAAATGAGAAAACTGAGTAACTTTCCGCCAGGAACTCCGAATGTGCACTTTGATGGATTAAGCTTGATATCATACCTCCTGAGATTGGTAAATGTTTCAGCGAGGTCAGTCAACAGGTCGGAACCCTTCCGTGATTTGACCATAATATCATCCATGTATGCTTCCACGTTTTGACTGATTTGAGTGAGTAAACACTTCTGAATCATCCTCATGAACGTGGCTCCGGCATTCTTGAGGCCGAATGGCATGGTGACATAGCAGAAGCACCCGAATGGAGTGATGAAAGCTGTTTTGATCACGTCGGGTCCATACAGACGGATCTGATGGTAACCGGAATAAGCGTCTAAAAAAGACACGCGCTCACATCCCGCTGTTGAGTCGACTATCCGGTCGATGCTGGGGAGAGGAAAATGATCTTTTGGGCAGGCCCGGTTGATATGTTTGAAATCAATGCACATGCAAAGTGATTTGTCCTTCTTGGGGACCATGACAACATTGGCGAGCCACTCGGAGTGGTAAATTTCTCGGATAAACTCTGCTGCCAGGAGTCGAGCCACCTCCTCGCCAATGGCCTTTCTTTTCTGGACGGCGGACCGTTGAAGATGTTCTTTGACAGGTTTCGCTTTTGAGTCGACTCGTAAACGATGCTCAGCCAGCCCCCTGGGAACACCCGGCATGTCAGCAGGCTTCCATGCGAAGATGTCCCAGTTCTCACGGAGGAACTGGATGAGCGCTTATTCCTATTTAGAGTCGAGTGTTGTGGAGATATGAGTCGGAGCAGCACTGGGGTCGGTCGGGTGAATGTGAACGGGCTTCGTCTCACCAGACGACTGGAACGCTGACTCCGTAGCGGGCTTCTTGGCCCGCAATAAATCACTCGGATCTGCATTTTTCTGGTATTCCTGCAGCTCCACCACTGTTATCTGAGCATCGGCAATCTTTGAGCCCTTCTGAAAGCACTCTTCTGCCTTTTTCCGATTACCAGTGATGGTGATCACACCCTTGGGACCAGGCATCTTCAATTTGAGGTACACGTAACATGGTCGAGCCATGAATCGTGCATAAGATGGCCCGCCCAAAATAGCGTGATAAGCACTCTGGAAATCCACAACTTCAAATGTTAACTTTTCTTTGTGGAAATGCTTCGAATCACCGAAAACCACATCAAGAGCAATTTGGCCAAGTGACTCAGCCTTCTTCCCAGGAATGACTCCATGGAAACTCATGTTGCTGGAACTGAGTCTGGACATCGGAATGCCCATTCCTTTCAGCGTCTCCGCATACAATATATTCAGGCCGCTGCCACCATCCATCAGAACCTTAGTCAGTCGAGTTCCTTTGACGACTGGGTCGACCACCAAAGCTTGCCTCCCAGGGGTGGCTATGTGTGTCGGATGATCAGACTGGTCGAACGTGATGGCGGTCTGGGACCATTTTAGATAACTGGGTGTCACCGGAGCAACCATATTCACCTCATGGTTGATAACTTTCAATCGACTTTTGCTCCCAACATCAGCAAAAATCATCAGGGTGGAATTGACATGGGGGTATCCTCCATCACTGTCCTCCTTGTCTTCAACCTTGCCGACTCCTTTTCCTTATCCTTGGGCTGTTTCCCCTGAAACTGCTGGATTAAGAGTAGGCATTGGCGAGTGGTATGTTTCAGGTAAATGAAGTTACCCTCCTCGTCTTTCTTCGTGTGGATATGGCATGGCAAATCCATCACGTCGTTTTCCTCCTTGTCCTTCACCTTCTTGGGGTTCCAAGATCCTTTGGGCTTCCCTTTAAACTTGCCCTGAGTCACGGCCAAGGCTTCTCCAGGAGCACCTGGCTTGGCTTTTCGCTTCTACTTCCGACTGGAGTTCCCTCCTCCGGTTTCATGAGCAGTCGGCTTGTACTTGCCACTCCGGAGCCGATCCTCTTCTCGCCATTGGCATATTTGGTGGCAATCTCCATCATTCGACTCAGAGTCATGTCTCCTTAACGCCTTCCTTGAAGGCACAGACTGCTTGGTGATCAGATACATTCTCCACCGTGTGATGCAATGTGATCCACCTCTGGATGTAATCCCTCAGGGTCTCATTCGACTTTTGCATGCAAACCTGCAGCTCTATCAAACCTGCTGGTCGCTTGCAAGTTCCTTCAAATGTCCTGACAAACACTCGGGCAAGATCTTCCCAAGTGTAAATGCTGCTAGGCGCCAACTGATTCAGCCAGGTTCTGGCCGAGCCCTCCAACATAAGAGGTAGGTGTTTCATGGCCACCTCATCATTGCCACCGCCAATCTGAACAGTCACTCGGTAGTCCTCAAGCCAAGTATCAGGCTTGGACTCACCAGTGAACTTACTCACCCCAGTCGCCAACCTGAAGTTGGGAGGAATCACCGCGGCTCTGATGGCTCTGCTAAAACACTCTGGTCCTGAAACATGAACTCTGCTGCTGGTGGGAACATCTCTATCATGACCTTCTCGGTGAGCTCTGTTCCGGTCGACCAAACCCTAAACGATAATGGATCTCGCATCAAAGCCTGGTTCTCTGGGGTCGACTGGAACTCTTCGTCCAACACTGTGCTGGCGCCTGTCATCTTGCTGTCGAGGGGCGTACGACCCACCCCTTGGGGGAGGAGTAGGCACTCGACGCCGATCATCGCGATTGAATCGGTCATCATACTGATCACGTCGGCCTCCACGTCCTTCATGCCACGGGGGCGATCTTGGGCTATGGGCTGACTGGACTGTATTCGTAGTGACGGATCGACTGTGAATCCTATTACGCGACTGCGATACAGCTGAATTTTGGTCTCCCGCTGCCCGGAGTAAATCTCTGATCTGCATCAAGCCTCTGCCAGCCTCTGACTAAGAGGGCTGAATCGACTCTGCTATACGGGCTGCAGCTGCTAGATTCTAAATTGGAGTTCGATATACCTGAGTCGGTGGTGGAAAGAGCTGACGTCGACTGGAGTCTGGTACTCGTTTCCGCGCACGTTCGTCGAGTGCTCGTTGGAGGTTCTCCAGTCGAGTGCGTTCAGCCAAGTTGGCCAAACGCGCGTCCTCTAGGGCGCGAGCCTCAGGGGTTTCTCCTACGATAGGAGTATGCAGAGCATCCATGTTCCGGCGGCGAAGATCTTCCCTTTGCAGCGAAGTGAGTGGTTCGGGCTGATACTGCTCGTGGACCTGCGCCGGGTCGCCTCCGCCGTCTCCTCCGTCGGTGCGGGGGAAGCCGGGAGGACTACACGGTCCATTGACCATCAGGACCTCCGCCGCTGGATCACTGCTGTCGCACTCGGATGCAGTCTCTACGGAGCCAGTCGACAGACCGAACAGGCCGTAGAGAGATTCGTCGGGCTCGATAGCCGCGACTTGAGGGGTGGCCGACTGGAGAGCCGTTGCGTGCCTCACCCACCGCTGAAGCCTCGACCGACCAGAGCGCTTGCGCTGGCGGGAGACAGGGAGGGAGGACGACGCAATGGTCGACCGATACGGGGCCGACGGTTGCCGCAGCAGGACGCCGCGGACACATGCGCGAAAGTGTGTCGCCCCACGGACTGGGAGTGCGTCGATGTCGAGTGGAGCCTCCTAGAGCCAAGCGGAGTCGTCGGCGATGAACGTGAGCGCGCCGAGACGGATCTCGCAGCCCTCAACTAAAACTCCGCCAGAAACCATGGTGAAGGTGATCGGAACAATTGCAACTTCTCCAATAAGTCGCTAAGACACCTGCCCCACGGTGGGCGCCAACTGTCGTGGTTCTAAGCCTGACAGTAGAATAGGGGGGTAGGTATGGAGAGGCAAGATCCTAGCTATGGAGTAGTTGTGTACGCAAGGGATTTACGAGTTCAGGTCCTTCTCGGTGGAAGTAATAGCCCTACGTCTCGGAGCCCAGAGGCGGTCGACTGGATTATATGCGTATGAGTTACAGAGGTGCGAACCCTTTTACCTATGGAGGGGGGTGGCTTATATAGATTGTGCCAAGACCCCAGCCAGCCCACGTAATGAAGGGTTCAATGTACATTAAGGTCGGGCGTTACTGGTAACGCCATACATAAAGTGCTATCATGACCATAAAGACTACTTAATAACAGATCGTTTGTGTGTGGAGCGACTCTAGATCTCCTGGTGGTCGAGTGAGTGGCTTCATGGTCGAGTGTCTTCGAGTCCGTCGAGTGGAATCCTTCCAAGTCGACTGAAAGGCAGTTTCTTCTAAAGATATCCTTGGGGAGGGTACCTTGGACAGGTCCATGACCCTACCCTAGGTACATGGCTTCATCACCCCTAACTAAAGAGGGGCTAAAACTAGTCTTGAGACTAAAATTTTTTAGTCAGGGGTACCCCTACTAAAATGTGGATTAGTCCTCTCTCTCCCCATTTATTTCCTCTCCTTTAACACATGCGAGTTCTAGATTGAAGGGTTTGGAGAATAATAAATGCTCATTAACTTGATTTTAGTCTATTTAGTATTTGGATCCAAGTATGGGTGAGGCTAACAAGTTTTAGTCCCACTACTTTTAATCATGGGACTAAAACATATCCAATCACCCTCTAAGTTTCAGAACCTGCTATTGACAAAGACGTAAATTTCAGAAACTGAAACTTAAAATTTACTCTGTCCACGTGCGGGATCCAAGGACTTTGCAGATGCAAGGCAATTGGGCGTATGGGCAAGTGCATCCTCCCGCGCATGCGTGTGTATCTTATCTATATAGAGGTGTATGTGCTCATGGTGTTTGTATCCTCTCGAGTCTTGACATATTGTTTATAGTGTTTGTATCCCTTGAGTCCTGTTATACTTTATTTTAAGTGAATAAGATGTACCCTTTATCGAAAGGAAAACGGAAAACGGTTCTTGGCAAAAAATAAATAAATAAAAAGCTAGCACCGCAGTACACGAGTGCTTTCTTTCAAGCTAAAACAGTCCACCTATAATTGGCATCTTTAGCTGCTATTAGTAGTATCGTTTGTCTAAGCCAACTTGTCGGGTCAATTTCTTGTCCCATCGTGCAGCTCCCTATGATCCTGTCTCTCGATTTGGTCTTTGCACGGGCCGGCTCTAAATTCCAGTCGATCACTGTCTTACACGAGGATTAAAAATGCTCGAATCGAAGGTGGCGATCCATGGGAATCCCGAACCCTAGGGCGATTCTGCTACGAGCCTACGACGAAAACAAGCGAGGAGTCGGTCAACCTTGCATGCGCAGAGAAACGCTACTCTGAAAAAACTGTTTGCAAAGAACAAACTGATGCCATGCCAGACAAGACAAGGAACTTCTGTTCCCCATCGCTCGTCATAATAAGAGCCATACAGTAGTTTGAGTTATTGGCCAAGTTTTGTTTACTCAATGTACAATGTCAAAAGGCCACAAGCTTAAACTTGAACAGGGATGACACCTTCCGGCAATTGAGATGAGCGCTGAAAGGAAACAAGGAGATTGCATCCAGGCACAACCAAAAAAACTGGAAGAAAGCTGTAAAGCAACAAAATAGAAAAGAGAGTGGCTGCTGTTTAGCCATTTCTGTCGGTTTATGATCGCCAGAGACTTTCTTATCGTTTTGCCAGTGGAACGTAACAGTTCGTCAGGCCCTGAAAAGAGCAAGCAGGGCCCCTTTTAAGCGCGAGCACTCCGGATCAACCCTAGTACGATCCACTTTTCTGTGGAACCAGCTTGTTGTATTATTGTATATTCCAAGCCTTTTTTTCTTGTGCTAGCGAACAGGGGAGCCTCGCAGCTCTCAGGGGAGACACCCTCATCTGACACATTGCGAGCATTCAGGTTCAGGGCCTTTGAGCTTAAAAAAAAAAGGTTCAGGGCCTTTGGCTCTGTTCATATGCCATTTTTTTGGGTCGCTTTTCAAGGTTGCGACAAAAGAAGAGTACAAACAAATTTGCTAACCCATCTCTAGAGCAACTACATAGTCATTATATGACCCGATCATTATAATAACTGTTAATATGATGGTTTTGATAAAAAATAATGCTATACTAGAGTTTTCATATGGCTTCTGGTCAATGTAATTTATAGAGCTCGCTTGATAAACGACTTCGCAGCCTCCATATATGAAGGTCGGGGAGGGTCTATATTTTTTTTAAAGAAGAATAACCTCGGCCTCTGCATCAAGACGATGCATGCAATCATATATTATTAATAGAGTAAAATCCAGCAGCCAAACACCAACAACCCAGAAAAAAGCGAAAAACAAATCCGGAGGCCATATAACTCGCAACAGTAACTCCCCCAGATAACCACTAACCCTATGATACAAGACACAATATAAACGAAAAATACACAACTCCTAGGCTACCCCTTCAAAAAGGAATCGCCGCATGTGCGGCGATGATGGCGAGTCCACCACAAGGTTGAACTTTGGATTCTCATCCCCAAAGCAAAGCTTCAATCCACCACCTTCAGGAAGGACACGACGCAGGCACGCGACGACATAGCCCGATCAGAGATATTGTGTTTCCACCAGAGTGCATAAACTCGTCGTTGAAGCTGTCTGTACCATCCGCCTTTATCCATCTACCGACGCCACGATAGCCGGATACCTCTGGAGGAGCCAATGGAAGACAAAAAGGCGTCCCATACCGTCTGCCTCCCGCTACTATCGCACCACCTTCGATCCAACAACAACAGGCTAAACTTGACACCTTCGCCAGAGCCGTCGTGCATCACCTGCTGGTAGCAGGCATAACTTGACGTCTCCTTATAAGATGTCGTGCGTAGCATCCGCCGGTAGCACATCCACCGGTGGCTTCACCTGCCGGCGACAGGCACCGCCCGACAACTTCGAGAGAGGCTCATGTGTCACATGTTGAGCCGCATTGAACCCTGTCTGTTGGTGGAGGGGACGTCCCATCCCGCCACCAGCCTCAGAAGGCCGCCACCATTTCGAGATCCGGACTCCGTGTCGCCCACACGACCCCAGAGTCCGCCACCGTTGATGAAGTGGGGTCGCCGCCCAGATTTCGAGCGCTACAGGGAGCACCCACCATCGTGCCAGTCGCTGTCGTTGCCCATACAACGGCAACCGCCGCCGCGTTCCCGCATCAAGCGTCGTCGACGCCGGAGGAAGTTTCGGCCGCCACGCGCGTCCTGCGACGAGCCCGGACACGGGATCCCAAGATCCGCCGCCACCGGCGCCGCCACAAGTGAAGGAAATATGCCCTAGAAGCAATAATAAAGTTATTATTTATTTCCTTATTTCATAATAAATGTTTATTATTCATGCTAGAATTGTATTAACCGGAAACTTCATACATGTGTGAATACATAGACAAACATAGTGTCACTAGTATGCCTCTACTTGACTAGCTCGTGAATCAAAGATGGTTAAGTTTCCTAGCCATGGACATGAGTTGTCATTTGATTAACGGGATCACATCATTAGGAGAATGATGTGATTGACTTGACCCATTCCGTTAGCTTAGCACTTAATCGTTTAGTATGTTGCTATTGCTTTCTTCATGACTTATACATGTTCCTATGACTATGAGATTATGTAACTCCCGTTTACCGGAGGAACACTTTGTGTGCTACCAAACGTCACAATGTAACTGGGTGAGTATAAAGGTGCTCTACAGGTGTCTCCGAAGGTACTTGTTGGGTTGGCTTATTTCGAGATTAGGATTTGTCACTCCGATTGTCGGAGAGGTATCTCTGGGCCCACTCGGTAATGCACATCACTTAAAGCCTTGCAAGCATTGCAACTAATGAGTTAGTTGCGGGATGATGTATTATGAAACGAGTAAAGAGACTTGCCGGTAACGAGATTGAACTAGGTATTGAGATACCAACGATCGAATCACGGGCAAGTAACATACTGATGACAAAGGGAACAATGTATGTTGTTATGCGGTTTGACCGATAAAGATCTTCGTAGAATATGTGTGAGCCAATATGGGCATCCAGGCCCACTATTGGTTATTGACCGGAAACGTGTCTCAGTCATGTCTACATAGTTCTCAAACCCGTAGGGTCCGCACGCTTAACGTTTCGTTGACGATATAGTATTATATGAGTTATGTATGTTGGTGACCGAATGTTGTTCGGAGTCCCGGATGAGATCATGGACATGACGAGGAACTCCGGAATGGTCCGAAGATAAAGTTTGATATATGGGATAATAGTGTTTGATCTCCGGAAGGGTTCCGGAATTCACTGGAACGGGTTCCGGATGTTTCCCGAAATGTTTGGGTACGAGAACACGTTATTTGGGCCAAAGGGGAAAGCCCACGAGACTTTTGGAAAGTGCAAAAGGAAGTTTTGCGGAGACCAGAGGCAAGACGCCAGGAACCCTGATGTCTAGGGGGTAGCCACCGGGAACCCTGGAGTCTAGCCCTGGAGTCCGTGTAGGACTCTTGTCTTTCGGGCAAAACCGACTTTGAGGAGGCTTTTACTCCAACTTTCGACCCCAGGGCTCAACATATAAATAGAGGGGCAGGGCTAGCACCAAAGAGACATCAAGAAATGCCAAGCCGTGTGCCGGCAACCCCGTCCCCTCTAGTTTATCCTTCGTCATAGTTTCCGTAGTGCTTAGGCAAAGCCCTGCGGAGATTGTTCTTCACCAACACCGTCACCACACCGTCGTGCTGCCGGAACTCATCTACTACTTCGCCCGTCTTGCTGGATCGAGAAGGCGAGGACGTCATCAAGCTGACGTGTGCAGAACTCGGAGGTGTCGTGCGTTCGGTACTTGGATCGGTCGGATCGTGAAGACGTACGACTACATCAACCGCGTTGATAAACGCTTCCGCTTAGCGATCTTCAAGGGTATGAAGATACACTCCCCCTCTCGTTGCTATGCATAACCATGATCTTGCGTGTGCGTAGGATTTTTTTTTGAAATTACTATGTTTCCCAACGGTGGCATCCGAGCCAGGTTTTATGCGTAGATGTTATTGAAGGAAATATGCCGTAGAGGCAATAATATAGTTATTATTTATTTCCTTATTTCATGATAAATGTTTATTATTCATGCTAGAATTGTATTAACCGGAAACATAATACATGTGTGAATACATAGACAAACATAGTGTCACTAGTATGCCTCTACTTGACTAGCTCGTTAATCAAAGATGGTTAAAGTTTCCTAACCATAGACATGAGTTGTCATTTGATTAACGGGATCACATCATTAGGAGAATGATGTGATTGACTTGACCCATTCCGTTAGCTTAGCACTTGATCGTTTAGTATGTTGCTATTGCTTTCTTCATGACTTATACATGTTCCTATGACTATGAGATTATCTAACTCCCGTTTACCGGAGGAACACTTTGTGTGCTACCAAATGTCACAACGTAATTGGGTGATTATAAAGGAGCTCTACAGGTGTCTCCGAAGGTACATGTTGGGTTGGCGTATTTCAAGATTAGGATTTGTCACTCCGATTGTCGGAGAGGTATCTCTGGGCCCTCTCGGTAATGCACATCACTATAAGCCTTGCAAGCAATGTAACTAATGAGTTAGTTACGGAATGATGCATTATGTAACGAGTAAAGAGACTTGCCGGTAACGAGATTGAACTAGGTATTGGATACCGACGATCGAATCTCGGGCAAGTAACATACCGATGACAAAGGGAACAACGTATGTTGTTATGCGGTTTGACCGATAAAGATCTTCGTAGAATATGTAGGAGCCAATATGAGCATCCAGGTTCCGCTATTGGTTATTGACCGAGAATAGTTCTAGGTCATGTCTACATAGTTCTCGAACCCGTAGGGTCCGCACGCTTAACGTTACGATGACAGTTTTATTATGAGTTTATAATTTTTGATGTACCGAAGTTTGTTCGGAGTCCCGGATGTGATCACAGACATGAAGAGGAGTCTCGAAATGGTCGAGACATAAATATTGATATATTGGAAGCCTATGTTTGGACATCGGAAGTGTTCCGGGTGAAATCAGCATTTTACCGGAGTACCGGGGGGTTACCGGAACCCTCCCGGGGGTTATTGGGCCTTCATGGGCCGTAAGGGAGAAGAGGAGAGGAGGCAAGAGGTGGGCTGTGCCCCCTCCCCTCCCTAGTCCGAATAGGACAAGGAGAGGGGGGCGGCGCCCCCCCTTTCCTTCCCCTCTTCCTCCTCCTTCCCCCTTCTCCTTCTCCAACTAGGAAAGAAGGGAGTCCTACAACCGATGGGAGTAGGACTCCCCTTGGCGCGCCCTCCTTGGCCGGCCAACCCCTCCCCCTTGGCTCCTTTATATACGGGGGCAAGGGGACACCCCATGACACACAAGTTGATCTTCGTGATCGTTCCTTAGCCGTGTGCGGTGCCCCCCTCCACCATATTCCACCTCGGTCATATCGTTGCGGTGCTTAGGCGAAGCCCTGCGTTGGTAGAACATCATCATCGCCACCACGCCGTCGTGCTGACGGAACTCTCCCTCGACACTTGGCTGGATCGGAGTTCGAGGGACGTCATCGAGCTGAACGTGTGCTAGAACTCGGAGGTGTCGTAGTTTCGGTGCTTGATCGGTCGGGCTGTGAAGACGTACGATTACATCAACCGCGTTGTCATAACGCTTCCGCTTACGGTCTACGAGGGTACGTGGACTACACTCTCCCCTCTCGTTGCTATGCATCACCATGATCTTGCGTGTGCGTAGGAAAATTTTGAAATTACTACGTTCCCTAACAGTTATATGCACGAGTAGAACACAAGTGAGTTGTGGGCGATACAAGTCATACTGCTTACCAGCATGTCATACTTTGGTTCGGCGGTATTGTTGGATGAAGCGGCCCGGACCGACATTACGCGTACGCTTACGCGAGACTGGTTCTACCGACGTGCTTTGCACACAAGTGGCTGGCGGGTGTCAGTTTCTCCAACTTTAGTTGAACCAAGTGTGGCTACGCCCGGTCCTTGAGAAGGTTAAAACAACACTAACTTGACGAACTATCGTTGTGGTTTTGATGCGTAGGTAAGAACAGTTCTTGCTAAGCCCGTAGCAGCCACGTAAAACTTGCAACAACAAAGTAGAGGACGTCTAACTTGTTTTTACAGGGCATGTTGTGATGTGATATGGTCAAGGCATGATGCTATATTTTATTGTATGAGATGATCATGTTTTGTAATCGAGTTATCGGCAACTGGCAGGAGCCATATGGTTGTCGCTTTATTGTATGCAGTGAAATCGCCCTGTAATTGCTTTACTTTATCACTAAGCGGTAGCGATAGTCGTAGAAGCAATAATTGGCGAGACAACAACGATGCTACGATGGAGATCAAGGTGTCGCGACGGTGATGATGGTGATCATGACGGTGCTTCGGAGATGGAGATCACAAGCACAAGATGATGATGGCCATATCATATCACTTATATTAATTGCATGTGATGTTTATCTTTTATGCATCTTATCTTGCTTTGATTGACGGTAGCATTATAAGATGATCTCTCACTAAATTTCAAGATAAAGTGTTCTACCTGAGTATGCACCGTTGCCAAAGTTCGTCGTGCTGAGACACCACGTGATGATCGGGTGTGATAAGCTCTACGTCCATCTACAACGGGTGCAAGCCAGTTTTGCACACGCAGAATACTCAGGTTAAACTTGACAAGCCTAGCATATGCAGATATGGCCTCAGAACATTGAGACCGAAAGGTCGAGCGTGAATCATATAATAGATATGATCAACATAGCGATGTTCACCATTGAAAACTACTCCATTTCACGTGATGATCGGTTATGGTTAGTTGATTTGGATCATGTGATCACTTAGATGATTAGAGAGATGTCTATCTAAGTGGGAGTTCTTAAGTAATATGATTAATTGAACTTAAATTTATCATGAACTTAGTCCTGGTAGTATTTTGCAAATTATGTTGTAGATCAATAGCTCGCGTTGTTGCTTTCATATGTTTATTTTCATATGTTCCTAGAGAAACTGTGTTGAAAGATGTTAGTAGCAATGATGCGGATTGGATCCGTGATCTGAGGATTGTCCTCATTGCTGCACAGAAGAATTATGTCCTTGATGCACCGCTAGGTGACGGACCTATTGCAGGAGCAGATGCAGACGTTATGAATGTTTGGCTATCTCAATATGATGACTACTTGATAGTTAAGTGCACCATGCTTAACGTCTTAGAATCGGGACTTCAAAGACGTTTTGAACGTCATGGGCCATATGAGATGTTCCAGGAGTTGAAGTTAATATTTCAAGTAAATACCCGAGTTGAGAGATATGAAGTCTCCAACAAGTTCTATAGCTAAAAGATGGAGGAGAATTTGCTCAACTAGTGAGCATGTGCTCAGATTGTCTAGGTACTACAATCGCTTGAATCAAGTGGGAGTTAATCTTCCAGATAAGATAGTGATTGACAGAGTTCTCTAGTCACCATCACCAAGTTAGTAGAACTTCGTGATGAACTATAGTATGCAAGGGATGACGAAAACGATTCCCGAGCTCTTCGCGATGTTGAAATCAACGAAGGTATAAATCAAGAAAAGAGCATCAAGTGTTGATGATTGACAAGACCACTAGTTTCAAGAAAAGGGCAAAGGGAAAGAAAGGGAACTTCAAGTAGAATGACAAGCAAGTTGTCACTCCCGCGAAGAAGCTCAAAGCTAGACCAAAGCCTGAAACTGAGTGCTTACATTGCAAAGGAAATGGTCACTGGAAGCGGAAATGCCTTGAATATTTGGTGGATAAGAAAGATGGCAAAGTGAACAAGGGTATATTTGATATACAGGTTATTGATGTGTGCCTTACTAGTGTTTGTAGTAGCCCCTGAGTATTTGATACTTGTTCGGTTGCTAAGATTAGTAACTCGAAACAGGAGTTACATAATAGACAGAGACTAGTTGAGGGGAAGTGACGATGAGTGTTGGAAATAGTTCCAAGATTGATATGATCATCATCACACACTCCCTATACTTTGGGGATTAGTGTTAAACCTAAATAAATGTTATTTGGCATTTGCGTTGAGCATGAATATGATTTGATCATGTTTATTGCAATATGGTTATTCATTTAAAGTTAGAGAATAATTGTTGTTCTATTTACATGAATAAAACCTTCAATGGTCATACACCCAATGAAAATAGTTTGTTGGATCTCGATCGTAGTGATACACATATTCATAATATTGATGCCAAAAGATGCAAAGTTAATAGTGATAGTGCAACTTATTTGTGGCACTGTCGTTTGGGTCATATCGATGTAAAGCGCATGAAGAAACTCCATAAAAGATGGATTTTTGGAATCACTTGGTTATGAATCATTTGATGCTTGCGAACCGTGCCTTTTGGGCAAGATGACTAAAACTCCGTTCTCCAGAACAATGGAACGAGCTACTGACTTGTTGGAAATAATACATACTAATGTATGCAGACCAATGAGTATTAAGGCTCGTGGCGGGTATCATTATTTTCTCACCTTCATAGATGATTTGAGCAGATATGGGTATATCTACTTGATGAAACATAAGTCTGAAATAGTTGAAAGGTTCAAAGAATTTCAGAGTGAAGTGGAAAATCATCATAACAAGAAAATAAAGTTTCTGCGATCTGATCGTGGAGATGAATGCTACGTCTCGAGCTTGCGTTGGTTTTCCCCGAATAGGAGAGGATGATGCAGCACAATAGCGTAAGTATTTCCCTCAGTTTTTGAGAACCAAGGTATCAATCCAGTAGGAGGTCACACGCAAGTCCCTCGTACCTGCACAACACGATAGCAATTCGCAACCAACGCTTAGGGGTTGTCAATCCCTTCATAGTCACTTACCAGAGTGAGATCTAATAGAGATAATATTTTTGGTATTTTTGATAGATAGATGCAAAGTAAAAAGTAAAGGCAAAGTAAAAACAAAGCAAGTAAATAAAGTGATATAGATTGATATGATGAGAATAGACCAGGGGGCCATAGGTTTCACTAGTGGCTTCTCTCAAGAGCATAAGTATTCTACGATGGGTGAACAAATTACTGTTGAGCAATTGACAGAATTGAGCATAGTTATGAGTATATCTAGGCAATGATCATGTATATAGGCATCACGTCTGTGACAAGTAGATCGAAACGATTCTGCATCTACTACTATTACTCCACTCATCGACCGCTATCCAGCATGCATCTAGAGTATTAAGTTAAAAACAGAGTAACGCCTTAAGCAAGATGACATGATGTAGAGGAATAAATTCATGCAATATGATAAATATCCCATCTTGTTATCCTCGATGGCAATAATACAATACGTGCCTTGCAACTCTTTCTGTCACCGAGTAAGGACACCGCAAGATTGAACCCAAAGCCGTGCACTTCTCCCATTGCAAGAACTACCAATCTAGTTGACCAAACAAAACGGATAATTCGAAGAGACTTGCAAAGATAACTCAATCATACATAAAAGAATTCAGAGAAGAATCAAATATTTTCCATAGATAATACTGGATCATAAACACACAATTCATCGGTCTCAACAAACACACCGCAAAAAGAAGATTACATCGAATAGATCTCCACAAGAGAGGGGGAGAACATTGTATTGAGATCCAAAAAGAGAGAAGAAGCCATCTAGCTACTAGCTATGGACCCGAAGGTCTGAAGTAAACTACTCACACTTCATCAGAGGGGCTATGGTGATGATGTAGAAGCCCTCCGTGGTGGCTGCCCCCTCCGGCGGAGCTCCGGAACAGGCCCCAAGATGGGATCTCGTGGATACAGAAGGTTGCAGCAGTGGAATTAGGTTTTTTTGGCTCCCCCTTTGATCATACGGGGATACGTAGGTATATATAGGAGGAAGGAGTACGTCGGTGGAGCTTCGAGGGGCCCACGAGGTAGGGGGCGCGCCCAGGGGGGTGCCCTCCACCCTCGTGACCTCCTTGGAAGCTTCTTGGAGTAGGGTCCAAGTCTCCTGGATCACGTTCGGTTGGAAAATCACGATCCCGAAGGTTTCATTGCGTTTGGACTCCGTTTGATATTCTGTTTCTTCGAAATACTGAAAAAGGCAAAAAGCAGCAATTCTGGGCTGGGCCTCCGGTTAATAGGTTAGTCCCAAAAGTAATATAAAAGTGAAAAATAAAGCCCAATATAGTCCAAAACAGTAGATAAAGTAGCATGGAGCAATCAAAAATTATAGATACGTTGGAGACGTATCAAGCATCGCCAAGCTTAATTCCTGCTCATCCTCGAGTAGGTAAATGATAAAAAAGAATTTTTGATGCGGAGTGATACTTTGGCATAATTTCAATGTAAATCTTCTTAATTGTGATATGAATATTCAGATCCGAAAGATTCAAGACAAAAGTTCATATTGACACAAAAATAATAATACTTCAAGCATACTAATCAAAGCAATCATGTCTTCTCAAAATAACATGGCAAAAGAAAGTTCATCCCTACAAAATCATATAGTTAGGCTATGCTTCATTTTCGTCACACAAAGATGTTCCCAACTTCTATACCCCCGATGACAAGCCAAGAAATTTTTTCATACTTAAATAATCTCAAACTTTTTCAACCTTCACGCAATACATGAGCGTGAGCCATGGATATAGCACTATGGGTGGAATAGAATATGATGATGGGGATTGAGTGGAGAAGACAAAAAAGGAGAAAGTCTCACATCAACGAGGCTAATCAATGAGCCATGGAGATGCCCATCGATTGATGTTAATGCAAGGAGTAAGGATTGCCATGCAATAGATGCACTAGAGCTATGAATGCTCAACAAAGGAAAACTAGTGGGTGTGCGTCCAACTTGCTTGCTCATGAAGACCTAGGGCATTTTGAGGAAGCCCATCGTAGGAATATACAAGCCAAGTTCTATAATGAAAAATTCCCACTAGTATGAACAAGACAACTTAAGAGACTCACTATATGAAAAATATGGTGCTACTTTGAAGCACAATATATGAGACTCACTACATGAAGAACAAGGTGCTACTTTGAAGCACAAGTGTGGAAAAAGAGATAGTAGCATTGCCCTTTATATATATATACATATATATATATACATATATATATATATATATACATATATATACACATATAGGACAAATCTTTCCTACTACCGGGTGTAGTTACACCCACTTTTGTTTCGTACGTTCTAGGTAGTTTCTATCACATCGAAGAGTATGTACGCGTAGTATGTAGTATATAAGAATGTTTAGATAGTATACATACTACTTTTTTGGTAGTATGTACCATATTTTGTGCATACTCCATTTTGCGTACAAATATGTACGTATTTCACAAATACAATAAAACTATGGGCTCACTTGCAATTTTTCCATATAATTCACTTTGGAGTATCTTAGATATAGTATATAAATATACTAAAAATAATAAAATAGATTATATACTACCACATGGTAGTATATAAGAAATGGGTGTAACTACACCTGGTAGTAGGATGCATTTTCCCTATACATATATATATATATATATACATATATATATATATGTATGTATATATATATATATATATATATATATATATATATATATATATATTTGGGCCTTTCTCTTTTTTTGGCCTTTCTCTCTCTCTCTCTCTCTCTCTCTTTATTTGGGCAATGCTCTAATGATGATCATCACACTTTCATTACAACATATGAATTACAAGTCGATACTAGAACAAGATATGACTCTATATGAATGCCTCCGGCGGTGTACCGGGATGGTGCAATGAATCAAGAGTGACATGTATGAAAAATAATGCAAGGTGGCTTTGCCACAAATACGATGTCAACTACAAGATCATGCAATGGCAATATGACAAAAGTAATGCATGTCACGATGATGATGGTGGAAGTTGCATGGCAGTATATCTCGGAATGGCTATGGAAATGCCATGATAGGTAGGTATGGTAGCTGTTTTGAGGAAGATATAAGGAGGTTTATGTGTGATAGAGCGTATCGTATCACGGGGTTTGGATGCACCGGCGAAGTTTGCACCAACTCTCAAGGTGAGAAAGGGCAATGCACGGTACCGAAGAGGCTAGCAAAGGCGGAAAGGTGAGAGTGCGTATAATCCGTGGACTCAACATTAGTCAGAAGAACTCATATATTTATTGCAAAAATTTAGAAGTCATCAAAAATCAAGTACTACGTGCATGCTCCTAGGGGGATAAATTGGTAGGAAAATACCATCGCTCATCCCCGACCGCCACTCATAAGGATGCAGAAGCCATGTACACTTCATGTTTCAAATTTGTTACACAACTTTAACCATACATGCATGCTACGGGATTTGCTAACTTAACCACAAGCATTTCTCAAATTCATAATCACCCAACTAGCACGACTATGATATTATCACCTCCATATCTCAAAACAATTATCAAGCATCAAACTTATCTTAGTATTCAGTTCACTCAAAAGAAAGTTTCACATATCTTGAATACCAAGTATATTAACATTAAGCAAATTACCATGCTATTAAAGACTCTCAAAATAATCTAAGTGAAGCATGAGAGATCAAGTTTCTTTAAAAAAATCCACCATCGTGATCTAAAAGATCTAAGTGAAGCACTAGAGCAAAAATTATCAAGCTCAAAAGGATATAAGTGAAGCATTATGAGCAAAACTATCAAGCTCAAAAGATATAAGTGAAGCACATAGAGTAATCTAACAAATTTCAATTCATGTATGGCTCTCTCAAAAGGTGTGTACAGCAAGGATGATTGTGGTAAACTAACAAGCAAAGACACAAATAATACAAGACGCTCCAAGCAAAACACATATCATGTTGGTGAATAAAAATATAGCTCCAAGTAAATTACCGATGGAAGTGGACGAAAGAGGGGATGCCTTCCGGGGCATCCCCAAGCTTTTGACTTTTTTGTGTCCTTGGATTATCTTGGGGGTTCCATGGGCATCCCCAAGCTTAGGCTCTTGCCACTCCTTGTTCCATAGTCCATCAAAAGAATTCACCCAAAACTTGAAAACTTCACAACACAAAACTCAACAGAAATCTCGTGAGCTCCGTTAGAGAAAGAAAACAAAAGACTACTTCAAGGTACTGTAATCAACTCATTCTTTATTTATATTGGTGTTAAACCTACTGTATTCCAACTTCTCTATGGTTTATAAACTAATTTACTAGCCATAGATTCATCAAAATAAGCAAGCAACACACGAAAAAACAGAATCTGTCAAAAACAGAACAGTCTGTAGTAATCTGTAACTAACGCAAACTTCTGGAACTCTAAAAATTCTACCAAAATAGGAAGTTCTGGACAATTTGTTTATTGATCAGCAGCAAAACGAATAAACACAAAATCATGTTCCTGTAATTTATCATAATTATATTCGTGCGTGCAAAGTTTTTGTTTTTCAGCAGAATCAAATCAACTATCATCGTAGGTTATCCTATAGGTCCTACTTGGCACAAACACTAATTAAAACATAAAACCACATCCAAACAGAAGGTAGATGTATTATTTATTCCTAAACAGAAGCAAAAACAAAAAAACAAAATAAAATTGGGTTGCCTCCCAACAAGCGCTATCGTTTAACGCTCCTAGCTAGGCATAAAAGCAAGGATAGATCTAGGTATTGCCATATTTGGTAGGCAATCCGTAAGTGGCTCTCATGATAGATTCATAAGGTAATTTTATTTTCTTTCTAGGTAAGTGTTCCATACCCTTCTTTAAGGGAAACTGGAATCTAATATTCCCTTCCTTCATATCAATAATTGCACCAATTGTTCTAAGGAAAGGTCTACCAAGAATAATAGGACATGAAGGATTGCAATCTATATCAAGAATGATAAAATCTACGGGCACATAATTCCTATTTGCAACAATAAAAACATGATTAATTCTTCCCACAGGCTTTTTAATAGTGGAATCCGCAAGATGCAAGTTTAGAGAGCAATCATCAAAATCACGGAAATCTAGCAAATCACATAAAGTTTTGGGAATAGTAGAGACACTAGCACCCAAATCATAGAAAGCATGAAACTCAAAGTCTTTAATTTTAATTTTAATAGTAGGTTCCCACTCATCATAGAGTTTTCTAGGGATAGAGACTTTCAACTCAAGTTTTTCTTCATAAGATTACATCAAGGCATCAACAATATGTTCGGTAAAGGCCTTATTTTGACTATAAGCATGAGGAGATTCTAGCACGGATTGCAACAAGGAAATACAACCAATCAAAGAGCAATTTTCATAATTAAATTCCTTGAGATCCAAAATAGTAGGTTTAGCAACATCACGGTTTCTATTTATTTCAATTCCACTTTCATCAATTTCATCACCAAGATCTAGAAACTTCGAATTCTTAGAACGCCTTCTAGGTAAAGGAAGATAATATTCAGATTCATTAGATTCATATTGCAAAACAAAGATTTAATGGGGGACGCATCAATAACTTTTATATCTTCATCTTGATTTTCATAGGGATTAGAAGAACACGCTTTAATAAAGGCATCTTTGGAAGCACGCATCCTAGCGGTTCTTTCTTTGCACTCATCAATGGAAATTCTCATGGCTTTGAGAGACTCATTGATATCATGCTTAGGAGGAATAGATCTAAGCTTTAAAGAATCAATTTCAAGAGAAATTCTATCAATGTTCCTAGCCAAATCATCAACTTTAAGCAATTTCTCTTCAAGCAAAGCATTAAAATTCTTTTGTGAATTCATAAACTCTTTAACAATACTCTCAAATTCAGAGGGCATCTTATTAAAATTTCCATAAGAGTTGTTGTAGGAATTTCCATAATTATTAGAAGGATTACTAGGATAAGGCCTAGGATTAAAATTCCCTCTATAAGCGTTGTTTCCAAAACTATTCCTACCAATAAAATTCACATCCATAGATTCATTATTATTCTCAAGCAAAGTAGATAAAGGCATATCATTGGGATCAAGAGGAGTATTTTTAGGAGCAAACATCTTCATAAGTTCATCCATCTTTTCACTCAAAACACTGATTTCTTCTATAGCATGCACTTTTTTACTAGAAGATCTTTCGGTATGCCATTGAGAATAATTCGCCATAATATTATCAAGCAATTTTGTAGCATCTCCTAACGTAATTTCCATAAACGTGCCTCCCGCGGCCGAATCTAAAAGATTTTTAGAAGCAAAATTCAATCCGGCATAAAATTTTTGTAGGATCATCCATAAATTCAAACCATGAGTAGGACAATTGCGAAACATCAATTTCATTCTTTCCCAAGATTGGGCAACATGCCCATGATCAAGTTGTTTAAAATTCATAATATCATTCCTAAGAGTGATGATCTTAGCGGGAGGAAAATACTTAGAGATAAAAGCATCTTTGCACTTGTTCCAAGAATCAATACTATTTTTAGGCAAAGACGAAAACCAAATTTTAGCACGACCTCTAAGTGAAAACGGAAATAACTTCAATTTGACAATATTGTTATCTGTATCTTTCTTCTTTTGCATATCACACAAATCAAAAAAATTGTTTAGATGAGTAGCGACATCTTCACTAGGAAGGCCGGCGAATTGATCTTTCATAACAAGATTCAGCAAAGCGGTATTGATTTCACAAGACTCATCATTATTAAGAGGAGCAATCAGAGTACTAAGGAAATCATTATTATTGGCATTCGAGCAGTCACACAATTTGGTATTATCTTGCGCCATGGCAACAAGTAATCCAACACACAAGCAAACGGAAGGGCAACGAGAAAAGGCAAACGGGAAAGAGAGGAGGAGATTGGGAAAGAGAGGGCGAATAAAACGGCAAGGGTGAAGTGGGGGAGAGGAAAACGAGAGGCAAATGGCAAATAATGTAATGCGAGAGATAGGGATTGTGATGGGTACTTGGTATGTTGACTTTTCCGTAAGCCTCCCCGGCAATGGCTCCAGAAATCCTTCTTGCTACGTCTCGAGATTGCGTTGGTTTTCCCCGAAGAGGAGAGGATGATGCAGCACAGTAGCGTAAGTATTTCCCTCAGTTTTTGAGAACCAAGGTATCAATCCAGTAGGAGGTCACACGCAAGTCCCTTGTACCTGCACAACACGATAGCAACTCGCAACCATCGCTTAGGGGTTGTCAATCCCTTCACGGTCACTTACGAGAGTGAGATCTAATAGAGATAATATTTTTGGTATTTTTGATAGATAGATGCAAAGTAAAAAGTAAAGGCAAAGTAAAAACAAAGCAAATAAATAAAGTGATATAGATTGATATGATGAGAATAGACCCGGGGGCCATAGGTTTCACTAGTGGCTTCTCTCAAGAGCATAAGTATTCTACGGTGGGTGAACAAATTACTGTTGAGCAATTGACAGAATTGAGCATAGTTATGAGTATATATAGGCAATGATCATGTATATAGGCATCACGTCCGTGACAAGTAGATCAAAACGATTCTGCATCTACTACTATTACTCCACTCATCGACCGCTATCCAGCATGCATCTAGAGTATTAAGTTAAAAACAGAGTAACGCCTTAAGCAAGATGACATGATGTAGAGGAATAAATTCATGCAATATGATAAATATCCCATCTTGTTATCCTCGATGGCAACAATACAATATGTGCCTTGCAACTCTTTCTGTCACTGAGTAAGGACACCGCAAGATTGAACCCAAAGCCATGCACTTCTCCCATTGCAAGAACTACCAATCTAGTTGGCCAAACCAAACGGATAATTCGAAGAGACTTGAAACGATAACTCAATCATACATAAAAGAATTCAGAGAAGAATCAAATATTTTCCATAGATAATACTGGATCATAAACCCACAATTCACCGGTCTCAACAAACACACCGCAAAAAGAAGATTACATCGAATAGATCTCCACAAGAGAGGGGGAGAACATTGTATTGAGATCCAAAAAGAGAGAAGAAGCCATCTAGCTACTAGCTATGGACCCGAAGGTCTGAAGTAAACTACTCACACTTCATCGGAGGGGCTATGGTGATGATGTAGAAGCCCTCCCTGGTGGATGCCCCCTCCGGCGGAGCTCCGGAACAGGCCCCAAGATGGGATCTCGTGGATACAGAAGGTTGCGGCAGTGGAATTAGGTTTTTTTTGGCTCCCCCTTTGATCATACGGGGATACGTAGGTACATATAGGAGGAAGGAGTACGTCGGTGGAGCTCCGAGGGGCCCATGACGTAGGGGGGGCGCCCTCCACCCTCGTGACCTCCTCGGAAGCTTCTTGGAGTAGGGTCCAAGTCTCCTGCATCACGTTCGGTTGGAAAATCACGATCCCGAAGGTTTCATTCCGTTTGGACTCCGTTTGATATTCTGTTTCTTCGAAATACTGAAAAAGGCAAAAAAACAACAATTCTGGGCTGGGCCTCCGGTTAATAGTTTAGTCCCAAAAGTAATATAAAAGTGAAAAATAAAGCCCAATATAGTCCAAAACAGTAGATAAAGTAGCATGGAGCAATCAAAAATTATAGATACGTTGGAGACGTATCAAGCATATTTGAGTTATGAGTTTGGCCTTCAATTTAAATAATGTGGAATAGTTTCACAAGCTCACGCCACCTGGAACACCACAACTTTATGGTGTGTCCTAACGTCGTAACCGCACTTTATTGGATATAGTGCGATCTCTGATGTATCTTACCGATTTACCACTATCGTTCTGGGATTATGCATTAGAGACAGCTGCATTCACTTTAAATAGGGCACCATCAAAATCCGTTGAGACGACACCGTATGAACTATGGTTTAGCAATAAACCTAAGCTGTCGTTTCTTAAAGTTTGAAGTTGCAATGCTTATGTGAAAAAGTTTCAACCTGGTAAGCATAAAGAAGTTGCAATGCTCGAACCCAAATCGGAGAAGTGCATCCTCATAGAATACCCAAAGGAAACTGTTGGATACACCTTCTATCACAAATCCGAAGGCAAGATATTCGTTGCCAAGATGGATCCTTTTTAGAGAAGGAGTTTCTCTCGAAAGAAGTGAGTGGGAGGAAAGTAGAGCTTGATAAGGCAATTGTACCTTCTCCCGAATTGGAAAGTAGTTCATCACAGAAATTAGTTCCAGTGATTTCTACACCAATTAGTGAGGAAGCTAATGATGATGATCATGAAACTTAAGATCAAGTTACTACAGAAGATCGTAGGTCTTCCAAAGTACGGTCGTCACCAGAGTAGTACGGTAATCCTGCTCTGGAAGTCATGTTACTAGACCATGATAAACCTACAAACTATGAGGAAGTGATGATGAGCCCAGATTCCGCGAAATGGCTGGAAGCTATGAAATCTGAGATAGGATCCATGTATGAGAACAAAGTGTGGACTTTGGTGGACTTGCCCGATGATCGGCAAGCCATAAAAAATAAATGGATCTTCAAGAGGAAGACGGACGTTGATAGTAGTGTTACTATCTAAAAAGCTTAACTTGTCGCAAAAAAAGTTTTTGACAAGGTCAAGGTGTTGACTACAATGGGATTTTCTCAACTGTAGCGATGCTTTAGTCTGTCCGAATCATGTTAGCAATTGCCACATTTTATGAAATCTGGCAAATGGATGTCAAAACTGCATTCCTTAATGGTTTTCTTAAAGAAGAGTTGTATATGATGCAACCAGAAGGTTTTGTCAATCCTAAAGGTGCTAACAAAATGTGCAAGCTCCAACGATCCATCTATGGACTGGTGCAAGCATCTCAGAGTTGGAATATACGCTTTGATAAGTTGATCAAAGCATATAGTTTTATACGGACTTGCAGTGAAGCCTGTATTTACAATAAAGTGAGTGGGAGCACTACAACCTTTTTGATAAGTATATGTGAGTGACATATTGTTGATCAGAAATGATGTATAATTTTTCTGGAAAGCATAAAGAAGTGTTTGAAAGGAGTTCTTTAAAAGAAAGACCTCAATAAAGCTACTTACATATTGAGCATCAAGATCTATTGAGATAGATCAAGACGCTTGATAAGATTTTCAATGAGTACATACCTTGACAAGATTTTGCAGTAGTTCAAAATGGAACAGTCATAGAAAGAGTTCTTGCCTGTGTTGCAAAGGTATGAAATTGAGTAAGACTCAAATCCCGACCACGGCAGAAAATAGAAAGAGAATGAAAGTCATTCCCTATGCATCAGTCATAGGTTCTATAAAAGTATGCCATGCTATGGACCAGACCTATTGTATACTCTGCCCTGGTTTGGCAAGGGAGTACAATAGTGATCTAGGAGTAGATCACTGGACATTGGTCAAAATTATCCTTAGTGGAATAAGGATATGTTTCTCGATTATGGAGGTGACAAAAGGTTCGTCGTAAAGGGTTACGTTGATACAAGTTTTGGCACTGATCCAGATGACTCTAAGTCTTAATCTGGATACATATTGAAAGTGGGAGCAATTAGCTAGAGTAGCTCCGTGCAGATCATTGTAGACATAGATATTTGCAAAATACATACGGCTCTGAATGTGACAGACCCGTTGACTAAACTTCTCTCACGAGCAAAACATGATCATACCTTAGTACTCTTTGGGTGTTAATCACATAGCGATGTGAACTAGATTATTGACTCTAGTAAACCCTTTGGGTGTTGATCACATGACGATGTGAACTATGGGTGTTAATCATATACAGATATGAATATTGGTGTTAAATCACATGGCGATGTGAACTAGATTATTGACTCTAGTTCAACTGGGAGACTGAAGGAAATATGCCCTAGAGGCAATAATAAAGTTATTATTTATTTCCTTATTTCATGATAAATGTTTATTATTCATGCTAGAATTGTATTAACCGGAAACTTGATACATGTGTGAATACATAGACAAACATAGTGTCACTAGTATGTCTACTTGACTAGCTCATGAATCAAAGATGGTTAAGTTTCCTAGCCATGGACATGAGTTGTCATTTGATTAACGGGATCACATCATTAGGAGAATGATGTGATTGACTTGACCCATTCCGTTAGCTTAGCACTTGATTGTTTAGTATGTTGCTTTTGCTTTCTTCATGACTTATACATGTTCCTATGACTATGAGATTATGCAACTCCCGTTTACCGGAGGAACACTTTGTGTGCTACCAAACGTCACAACGTAACTGGGTGAGTATAAAGGTTCTCTACAGGTGTCTCCGAAGGTACTTGTTGGGTTGGCGTATTTCGAGATTAGGATTTGTCACTCCGATTGTCGAAGAGGTATCTCTGGGCGCACTCGGTAATGCACATCACTTAAAGCCTTGCAAGCATTGCAACTAATGAGTTAGTTGCGGGATGATGTATTATGGAACGAGTAAAGAGACTTGCCGGTAACGAGATTGAACTAGGTATTGAGATACCGACGATCGAATCTCGGGCAAGTAACATACCGATGACAAAGGGAACAACGTATGTTGTTATGCGGTTTGACCGATAAAGATCTTCGTAGAATATGTGGGAGCCAATATGGGCATCCAGATCCCGCTACTGATTATTGACCGGAAACGTGTCTCGGTCATGTCTACATAGTTCTCGAACCCGTAGGGTCCGCACGCTTAACGTTTCCTTGACGATATAATACTATATGAGTTATGTATGTTGGTGACCGAATCTTGTTCGGAGTCCCGGATGAGATCATGGACATGACGAGGAACTCCGGAATGGTCCGGAGATAAAGTTTGATATATGGGATAATAGTGTTTGATCTCCGGAAGGGTTTCGGAATTCACCGAAAGGGGTTCCGGATGTTTCCCGAAATGTTTGGGTACGAGAACACGTTATTTGGGCCAAAGGGGAAAGCCCACGAGGCTTTTGGAAAGTGCAAAAGGAAGTTTTGCGGAGACCAGAGGCTAGACGCCAGGAACCCTGGCGTCTAGGGGGTTGACGCCGGGAACCTTGGCGTCTAGCCCTGGAGTTCGTGTAGGACTCTGGCCTTTCGGGCAAAACCGACTTTGAGGAGGCTTTTACAACAAGTTTCGACCCCAGGGCTCAACATATAAATAGAGGGGCAGGGCTAGCACCAAAGACACATCAAGGAACACCAAGCCGTGTGCCGACAACCCCGTCCCCTCTAGTTTATCCTCCGTCATAGTTTCCGTAATGCTTAGGCGAAGCCCTACGGAGATTGTTCTTCACCAATGATGTCTACTACACAACCTTCTTCTTGTAGACGTTGTTGGGCCTGCAAGTGCACATGTTTGTAGGACAGTAGCAAATTTCCCTCAAGTGGATGACCTAAGGTTTATCAATCCGTAGGAGGCATAGGATGAAGATGGTCTCTCTCAAACAACCCTGCAACCAAATAACAAAAAGTCTCTTGTGTCCCCAACACACTCAATACAATGGTAAATTGTATAGGTGCACTAGTTCGGCGAAGAGATGAAGATACAAGTGCAAAATAGATGGTAGATAAAGGTTTTTGTAATCTGAAATAATAAAAACAGCAAGGTAACAAGCGGTAAAAGTGAGCGTAAACGGTATTGCAATGATAGGAAACAAGGCCTAGGGTTCATACTTTCACTAGTGTAAGTTCTCTCAACAATAATAACATAGATAGAACATATGACAAGCCCTCAATATGCGACAAAGAGTCACTCCAAAGACACTAATAGCGGAGAACAAACATAGAGATTATGGTCGGGTACGAAACCACCACAAAGCTATTCTTTCGGATCGATCTATAAAAGAGTTCATACTAGAATAACACCTTAAGATACAAATCAACCAAAACCCTAATGTCACCTAGATACTCCATTGTCACCTCAAGTATCCGTGGGCATGATTATACGATATGCATCACACAATCTCAGATTCATCCAACCAACATAAAAATACTTCAAAGAGTGCCCCAAAGTTTCTACCGGAGAGTCAAGAACGTGTGCCAACCCCTATGCATAGGTTCCCAAGTGTCATAAAACCCGCAAGTTGATCACCAAAACATACATCAAGTGGATCAATAGAATAACCCATTGTCACCACGATTATCCCACGCAAGACATACATCAAGTGTTCATAAAAGACTCAATCCGATATGATAACTTCAAAGGGGAAACTCAATTCATCACAAGAGAGTAGAGGGGGAGAAACATCATAAGATCCAACTACAGTAGCAAAGCTCGGGATACATCAAGATCGTGCCATAGATGGAACATGAGAGAGAGAGAGAGATCAAACACATAGCTACTGGTACATACCCTCAGCCCCGAGGGTGAACTACTCCCTCCTCGTCATGGATAGCGCCGGGATGATGAAGATGGCCTCCGGTGATGGGATCCCCTTCCGGCAGGGTGCCGAAACGGGGTCCCAGTTGGTTTTTTGGTGGCTACAGAGGTTTGCGGCGGCAGAACTCCCGATCTATCTTTTGTTCTGGAAGTTTTAGGGTACGTAGGTATATATGGGTGAAAGGGGTACGTCGGTGGACCTCCAGGGGGCTCACGAGGTAGGGGGCGCGCCCAGGGGGGAGGGGCGCGCCCCCCACCCTCGTGGACAGCCCAGGGATCCCCTAACGTGCACTCCAAGCCCATCTGGTTGGTTTCCTTCCAAAAGTAACTTCTCTAGTTGATTTCGTTCCGTTTTGACTTCGTCTGATATTCCTTTTCCTCGAGACACTGAAATAGGCATAAAACAGCAAATCTGGGCTGGGCCTCCGGTTAATAGGTTAGTCCCAAAAAATAATATAAAAGTGGATAATAAAGCCCAATATTGCCTAAAACAGTAGATAAAGTAGCATGGAGCAATCAAAAATTATAGATACGTTGGAGACGTATCAAGCATCCCCAAGCTTAATTCCTACTCATCCTCGAGTAGGTAAATGATAAAAAAGAATTTTTGATGCGGAGTGATACTTTGGCATAATTTCAATGTAAATCTTCTTAATCATGGTATGAATATTCAGATCCGAAAGATTCAAGATAAAGTTCATATTGACATAAAAATAATAATAATTCAAGCATACTAATCAAGCAATTATGTCATCTCAAAATAACATGGCCAAAGAAAGTTCATCCCTACAAAATCATATAGTTAGGCCATGCTTCATTTTCGTCACACAAAGATGTTCCCAACTTCTATACCCCCGATGACAAGCCAAGCAATTGTTTCATACTTTTTAACGCGCTTCAGCTTTTTCAACCCTCACGCAATATATGAGCGCAAGCCATGGATATAGCACTATAGGTGGAATAGAATATGATGATGGGATTGTGTGCAGAAGACAAAAAAAGGAGAAAGTTTCATATTGACGAGGATAATCAATGGGCTATGGAGATGCCCATCAATTGATGTCAACGTGAGGAGTAGGGATTGCCATGCAACGGATGCACTAGAGCTATGAATGCTCAACAAAAGAAAACTAGTGGGTGTGCATCCAACTCGCTTGCTCACGAAGACCTAGGGCATTTTGAGGAAGCCCATCATTGGAATATACAAGCCAAGTTCTATAATGAAAAATTCCCATTAGTATGAACAAGATAATTTATGAGACTCACTATATGAAAAACATGGTGCTATTTTGAAGCACAAATATATGAGACTCACTACATGAAGACAAGGTGCTACTTTGAAGCACAAATATATGAGACTCACTACATGAAGAACAAGGTGCTACTTTGAAGCACAAGTGTGGTAAAAGGATAGTAACATTGGCCCTTCTCTCTTTTTCTCTCATTTTTTTATTTGGACCTTTTCTCCTCTTTTTTTATGGCCACTTTTTTTCTCTCTTTTTTTTCGTCTGGAGTCTCATCCCGACTTGTGGGGGAATTATAGTCTCCATCATCCTTTTCCTCACTGGGGCAATGCTCTAATAATGATGATCGTCACACTTTTATTACAACAACTTGATATTACAACTCGAAACTAGAACAAGATATGACTCTATATGAATGCCTCCGGCGGTGTACTGGGATGGTGCAATGAATCAAGAGTGACATGTATGAAAAATAATGCGTGGTGGCTTTGCCACAAATACGATGTCAACTACATGATCATGCAATGGCAGTATGACAAAAGTAAAGTATGTCATGATGAACGGAACGGTGGAAAGTTGCATGGCAATATATCTCGGAATGGCTATGAAAATGCCATAGTAGGTAGGTATGGTGGCTGTTTTGAGGAAGATATAAGGAGGTTTATGTGTGAAAGAGCGTATCATATCACGGGGTTTGGATGTACCGGCGAAGTTTGCACCAACTCTCAATGTGAGAAAGGGCAATGCACGGTACCGAAGAGGCTAGCAAATGCGGAAAGGTAAAAGTGCGTATAATCCATGGACTCACATTAGTCATAATGAACTCACATACTTATTGCAAAAGTTTATTAGCCCTCGAAGCAAAGTACTACTACGCATGCCCCTAGGGGGATAGATTGGTAGGAAAAGACCATCGATCGTCCCCGACCGCCACTCATAAGGATGCACAAGCCAGGTACACTTCATGCTTCAAATTTGTTACACAACTTTACCCATACGTGCATGCTACGGGACTTGCAAACTTTAACACAAGTATTTCTCAAATTCACAACTACTCAACTAGCACGACTTTGATATTATTACCTCCATATCTCAAAACAATTATTAAGCATTAAATTAATCTTAGTATTCAATTCACTCAAAAGAAAGTTTCACATATCTTGAACACTAAGTATATTAACATCAAGCAAATTACCATTCTATTAATGACTCTCAAAATAATCTAATTGAAGCATGAGAGATCAAGTTTCTTTAAAACAAATCCACCATCATGCTCTAAAAGATCTAAGTGAAGTACTAGAGCAAAAACTGTCAAGCTCAAAAGATATAAGTGAAGCACATAGAGTATTCTAGCAAATTCCAATTTGTGTAAGGCTCTCTCTCATTAAAGAATTTCAGATCTTGATACTTATTCAAACAGCAATCAAAGCTAAAGAAAACTACATTGCAAGGATAGCACAACTCATGTGAAGAAGCAAAAACTTAGGCTCAACTGATACTAACCCATAGTTGTTGAAGAAGAAAGGTGGGATGCCTACCGGGGCATCCCCAAGCTTAGATGCTTGAGACTTCTTGAAATATTATCTTGGGGTGCCTTGGGCATCCCCAAGCTTGAGCTTTTGTGTCTCCTTAATTCCTCTCATATCATGGTTTCTCTTTTTATCAAAAGCTTCATTCACAACAAACTCAACAAGAACTCGTGAGATATGTTAGTATAAACCAATGCAAAACCATATCATATTATACTGTAGAAAATCACTTAAATTATTATTCAACATTGCATACTAAATGCCTCTGTATATTTAATACTCCTATCCTCAAATAGATTCATTAAACAAGCAAACATATGCAAACAATGCAACCATAACAGCAATCTGTCAAAACAGTACAGTCTGTAAAGAATGCAAGAGTATCCATACTTCCCTAACTCCAAAAATTATGAACTAAAATTCCCACTGTAATAAATTTATCAGAGCTCAATATGCAAAAAGATTCAACGTTAGACCATGCTCTGACTTTTCTAGGGAATTTTTGCAACAGCGGTAAACTTTTTGTTTTCAAACAGCAACATGCAAACTAGCAAAATAAGCATGGCAAAGACTATCCTTGACTTTTTTATTGAAACTAAAGAGGCAAAACATTATTATAACTAACAGCAAGCAAACACTAACAATAGAAATTGACGCTCCAAGAAAAACACATATCATGTGGCGAATAAAAATATAGCTCCAAGTAAAGTTACCGATGAACGAAGACGAAAGAGGGGATGCCCCGCCTTGCGGGGCATCCCCAAGTTTAGGCTCTTGGTTGTCCTTGAATATTACCTTGGGGTGCCTTGGGCATCCCCAAGCTTAGGCTCTTTCCACTCCTTATTCCATTGTCCATCGAATAGTTACCCAAAACTTGAAAACTTCAACCACACAAAACTCAAAACAAAACTCGTAAGCTCCGTTAGTATAAGAAAATAAAACCACCACTTAGGTACTGTAATGAACTCATTCTAAATTAATATTGTTGTAATATCTACTGTACTCCAACTTATCTATGGTTCATACCCTCCGATACTACTCATAAATTCACCAAAATAAGCAAACAACACATAGAAAACAGAATCTGTCAAAAACAGAACAGTCTGTAGTAATCTATATAAAACGTATACTTATGGAACCCCAAAAATTATGAAATAAATTTATGGACCTGAGTAATTTGTCTATTAATCATTTGCAAAAATAATCAACCTAAAATCACTCTCCAGTAAAAAATGGCAGCTAATCTCGTGAGCGCTAAAGTTTCTGTTTTTCACAGCAAGATCACATAAACTTCACCCAAGTCTTCCCAAAGGTTCTACTTGGCACTTTATTGAAACAAAAGCTATAAAACATGATTACTACAGTATCATAATCATGTGTACACACAAAAACAGTAAGGATGAATATTGGGTTGTCTCCCAACAAGCGCTTTTCTTTAATGCCTTTTAGCTAGGCATGATGATGACAATGATGCTCACATAAAAGATAAGAATTGAAACATAACGGGAGCATTATGAAGCATATGACTAGCATATTTAAATCTAACCCACTTCCTATGCATAGGGATTTTTTGAGCAAACAACTTATGGGAATAATAATCAACTAGCATAGGATGGCACAACAAGCATAACTTCAAGATTTTAAGCACATAGAGAGGAAACTTGACATTATTGCAATTCCTACAAGCATATGTTCCTCTCTCATAATAATTTTCAGTAGCATCATGAATGAATTCAAAAATATAACCATCACCTAAAGCATTCTTTTCATGATCTACTAGCATAGAAAATTTACTACTCTCCACATAAGCAAAATTCTTCTCATCAATAATAGTGGGAGTATCATAAGAGACTTGAACACTAAAAATTGTTTCCACATTAAAAGAGTAATGTTTAGAAAAAGGGTAATCATAATCATGACAAGATTTGTAAATATAATCATCACTACTTTTTATAGCATAAGTTTCATCACAATAATCATCATAAGTAGCAACTTCGTTCTCATCATAATCGATTGAAACCTCTCCCAAGATAGTGGAATCACTAAATAAAGTTGACACTCTTCCAAATCCACTTTCATAAATATTATAAGATTCAACATCCTCCAATATTGTGGGATCAGTACTTCCTAAAGTTGACACTCTTCCAAACCCACTTTCATAAATATAATCATCATAGGTAGAAGGCATGCTATCATCATAACTACTTTGCATATCAAAACTTGAGAGGCTAAAAATATTATCATTATTAAACATACCATCCCCAAGCTTGGGACAAACATTAATTGCAGCAAATATATTCTCAAATATGTCATCCTCATCAAACATAGCTTCCCCAAGCTTGGGCCTTTTCATATCATAAGCATAATCACTCTCATCATTAAAAATATTGATAGCACCAATAGTATAGCAGTTATCATCATCACAAGTAGTAGTATGAGCAACATCATTTGGGAGGGATACCTTTTTACCTTTGTTGATCCTTCTTTTCTTCTTCTTCTTCACATTATGTGTGGGTTAAACCTTCCTCTTTGAGCTCCTTATTGATGAGATTGGTTGAATAGAAGGCTTCTCCTCATTACATGATTCATCATAAGAAATAATAGGAGGAGATTGGGAAGCCTCTTCCCTTTTATTAGTATTCTCATCATCTTCCATTTGCTTTCTTTTCCCTATGTAATTGGCAATATAAGGATTTTCAATACAATTCACCGCACAATACATATAAATTTTCTCTAGATCAAAATCAAGAAATCTATCAAGATTAAATTTTGGAATACCCTCAATTATACGTTTCATTTCTTCATAACCCAAAAGAAGGATAAGCTCTTTATGATGCTCAAGGGTAATCAAATTATCACAATATTTGGACACGGCTTGATCATGAAACAAATAGCATTGGAGCTTTAAATGACCATGTTCATTGCAAAGTTCACAAGGAGCGCGAAAAATATTGAATCTTTCAGCACATTCATCTAGCTCTTCTTGCAACAATTTGGTCTCTAAGTACTTATGCCCCTTGCAATAAATATCTTCTCTATTTGGTGTGTTCATGCAAACATGCACTCCACAAAAGTTGACATGCTCATAAGAGATATTTTCATCATAACTAGTGCAATCATCATTAACATCATGGATATTCAAAGAATTCGTACCAACAACATTGCAATCATGCTCATCATTCAAAGATTTAGTGCCAAACAATTTAGAGATTTCTTCTTCTAGCACTTGAGCACAATTATCCTTTCCATCATACTCACGAAAGATATTAAAAAGGTGAAGCGTATGAGACAAACTCAACTCCGTTTTTTTGTAGTTTTCTTTTATAAACTAGACTAGTGCTAAAACAAGAAACAAAGAGATTCGATTGCAAGATCTAAAGATATACCTTCACTTACCTAGCCTCCCCGGCAACGGCTCCAGAAAAGAGCTTGATGTCTACTACACAACCTTCTTCTTGTAGACATTGTTGGGCCTGCAAGTGCACAGGTTTGTAGGACAGTAGCAAATTTCCCTCAAGTGGATGACCTAAGGTTTATCAATCCGTAGGAGGCGTAGGATGAAGATGGTCTCTCTCAAACAACCCTGCAACCAAATAACAAAAAGTCTCTTGTGTCCCCAACACACTCAATACAATGGTAAATTGTATAGGTGCACTAGTTCGGCGAAGAGATGAAGATACAAGTGCAAAATAGATGGTAGATAAAGGTTTTTGTAATCTGAAATAATAAAAATAGCAAGGTAACAAGCGGTAAAAGTGAGCGTAAACGGTATTGCAATGATAGGAAACAAGGCCTAGGGTTCATACTTTCACTAGTGTAAGTTCTCTCAACAATAATAACATAGATAGAACATATGACGAGCCCTCAACATGCGACAAAGAGTCACTCCAAAGACACTAATAGCGGAGAACAAACGTAGAGATTATGGTCGGGTACGAAACCACCACAAAGCTATTCTTTCGAATCGATCTATAAAAGAGTTCGTACTAGAATAACGCCTTAAGATACAAATCAACCAAAACCCTAATGTCACCTAGATACTCCATTGTCACCTCAAGTATCCGTGGGCATGATTATACGATATGCATCACACAATCTCAGATTCATCCAACCAACATAAAAGTACTTCAAAGAGTGCCCCAAAGTTTCTACCGGAGAGCCAAGAACGTGTGCCAACCCCTATGCATAGGTTCCCAAGTGTCACGAAACCCGCAAGTTGATCACCAAAACATACATCAAGTGGATCAATAGAATAACCCATTGTCACCACGGTTATCCCACGCAAGACATACATCAAGTGTTCATAAAAGACTCAATCCGATAAGATAACTTCAAAGGGGAAACTCAATTCATCACAAGAGAGTAGAGGGGGAGAAACATCATAAGATCCAACTACAATAGCAAAGCTCGGGATACATCAAGATCGTGCCATAGATGGAACACGAGAGAGAACACGAGAGAGAGAGAGATCAAACACATAGCTACTGGTACATACCCTCAGCCCTGAGGGTGAACCACTCCCTCCTCGTCATGGATAGCGCCGGGATGATGAAGATGGCCTCCGATGATGGGATCCCCTTCCGGCAGGGTGCCGGAACGGGGTCCCGATTGGTTTTTTGGTGGCTACAGAGGCTTGCGGCGGCGGAACTCCCGATCTATCTTCTGTTCTGGAAGTTTTAGGGTACGTAGGTATATATGGGTGAAAGGGGTACGTCGGTGGACCTCCAGGGGGCTCACGAGGTAGGGGCGCGCCCAGGGGGGAGGGGCGCGCCCCCCACCCTCGTGGGCAGCCCGGGGATCCCCTGACGTGCACTCCAAGCCCATCTGGTTGGTTTCCTTCCAAAATTAACTTCTCCAGTTGATTTCGTTCCGTTTTGACTTCGTCTGATATTCCTTTTCCTCGAAACATTGAAATAGGCATAAAACAACAAATCTGGGCTGGGCCTCCGGTTAATAGGTTAGTCCCAAAAAATAATATAAAAGTGGATAATAAAGCCTAATATTGCCTAAAACAGTAGATAAAGTAGCATGGAGCAATCAAAAATTATAGATACATTGGAGACGTATCAACTAACACCGTCACCATGCCGTCATGCTGTCGGAACTCATGTACTACTTCGCCCGTCTTGCTGGATCGAGAAGGCGAGGACGTCATCGAGCTGAACGTGTGCAGAACTCGGAGGTGCCGTGCGTTCGGTACTTGGATCGGTCGGATCGTGAAGACGTACGACTACATCAACCGCGTTGATAAACGCTTCCGCTTAGCGATCTTCAAGGGTATGAGGATACACTCCCCCTCTCGTTGCTATGCATCACCATGATCTTGCGTGTGCATAGGATTTTTTTTAAAGTACTACGTTCCCCAACAACAATGACCCACCACCTGGCCCGTCAACACCGGTGGAGGGAACGCCACTACCACCATGGTTGAATCCAGGCCAGTCATTGCCATCGCCACTACCAAGACCGGATCTGGGCAGGAGGCCACGGCCGGCCACACCCAGCCCCACCTCCATCCTATGCCCACGTCCAGCCAATCGCCACGTTACTCCCAGAGGAACTCCACCCGCGCCGCCAAGCACCACCGCCGGGAGCCGCTGCGCGGCCGTGCCTTGGATCAGGATGGCGCCATCGTTGAAGCCGTTGTCCCGCGTTGCACGACATCGAGCGAGGAGAGGAGAGATCCTCCCCGCCTCCTACGTCGACCATATCAGCGGCATGCATCGGCGGCAATGAGGAAGGGAGCTGGAGGAGGCCTAGCCCCGGCGACGGCTAGGGTTTGCCCCCTTGGTTGCTCGCAGGAGCAACGCGAGGGGGAACATCTGCTGGAGCTGGAATGACAAAGGGCTAGCTGGTCTGGGAGGGTCCATATGGAGCTCGCTCCAAACCCAACGGTCAGCATGGGAGGGAAATTTTAGCTTTCTTCCATCTCATGTCATTCATATGATTTGGAGCAACCCAACCTCCCACCGACCATTAATGCCATGCCCCAGCACTTGGATTCCCGTGACAGCTCGTCGGATAGTCTCCATTGTCCACCACACACATCATCTCCTAGCTTGCCTGTGAGCGGGCTGGGAGGAGTCCCGTCAATAGGCAAAAGGAATGTGAGCATGACCACGTTTCTCACTGGAAAGTGTGCCCCTTAATGGTCGTCTGTTGCCCCTCCTCAACTGCCTTCTTAATGGCAGCTCTGGCGGCTCTGACCCGCCTTCATGCCACCTTTTCCTCTTCAAAACATGTTTAAAAAATTGTCCTTGGATGCCCTAGATCCCTTCTGGGAGTAGTTGGAAGTCGCCCTTGACGTGCTCGCGAGGGATGAGCCGAAAGGGATCGTCGGAATTGGGATCACGTGATCGCTCCCGAATGGCTGGCTTGGGACGATTGCCCCGAGGCCATCTTTCGGGGCATCGAGCTCCGCAATGCCACCACCACCATAGAAGCATGGCCGCCCTGAAGCGCGGTCGCCGAGGCGGTTTTTGCAGGCATCAATGTGTCCGCACTGCCGCATTCCCACTTGATCACACCCCCGTCTGCCATGGTCGTCCCATGAAAGTGGTGGTAATCATGAAGTACTACTATCGTGTTCATTTTTCTTGTTTGATCGAGGGGAAACTATATTTTTTTGCGGGAAAAATTACATTATATTCATCTTCAATTATGGCAGTACAACGAACATCAGAAATAATAAAAATTTACATCCAGATCCGTAGACCACCTAGCAGCGACTACAAGCACTGAAGCGAGCCGAAGGCGCGCCGCCGTCATCACCGGAGTCAAGCACAACTTATTGTAGTAGACAGTCGGAAAGTCGTCGTGCTAAGGCCTCATAGGACCAGCGCACCAGAACAACAACCGCCGCCGATGAAGAATAACGTAGATCAGAAGGATCCAACCCGAAGACACACGAACATGAATGAACAACGACGAGATCCGAGCAAATCCACCAAAAATAGATCCGCCGGAGACACACCTTCACACGCCCACCAATGTGCTAGATGCATCGCTGGAACGGGGGCTAGGCGGGTAGCCCTTTATTCCATCTTCTGGGAAACTATATTAACGGTACTATAAGATAGACGAGGCATTTTGGGCCTAGGTTCTTTTGATGCTGTGGTAGATTACGATAACTCTTCTTTCCAAACAAGCTTGTATCTGTTATAGTGCTTGGCTAATTATAATTAATACACTTATTACTTAATTCTGTGGCTTTTCTTACACTAATTTTTCTTACCGGTCTTGTGATCCTGTCCGTCCATGGCGAGATCCGACGACCCGAGGCATCCACGTGCAGATGCCACTTGGGCACGAACTCACGAAACACTGGCTCCACCCTGTAATTAAAAGCCGTGGCACGAACAGACGACAGGGCTTTCCTCCTCAAAAGCTCCGACGGCGGCGAGAGCTCGATTAAGCAATCAAACAAAGATGGCAGAGCGTCTGATCTTGAGAATGATGACACGCTCGCGCGCGTGGAGATTAACTAACGATAAAAGAGCTGCTCCCCGAGAAAACCACTTGGTTATCTGCGAGGATGCATGCAGGCAGGAGTCAGGGCAAGCGCAGCAAGGAGCATACACTAGTTAAATAATCCCGCGGGAAGAGAATTTTTTCGTGTGCCACTGTAATAAGTCGTTCGAAATTTGTCACAACGCCCAAGCTATGAGATTGCCTTTGCCCTGGGATCTCTCCTCAGTTCCCGTCTCATTTCAAGCTCCAGAGAGAATTACTGCATGGATCACATGCCTGTGCTTCAGCCTCCAGCGCTATTTACTTCGGACGAACGCCTGCCTGGTGCCTGCCTGGTCGCAAGTCTTTCCCATGCCATTCCTCGCGGAAAACCACAAGTGTGAGATGTGACATGCTTACACCTGCCACATTGCGGCATTCAATGGCGTGCAGACTGTGCCAGCCGGAGCCAGGGACGCCAACGATAGGTTTTTGCATCGATGCGCTTGTAATTTTTTGAATTGCTACTCGATAGTAAGACTGTTCGAGTAGTGATGAAAGCGTGATTCGGAAAGTGACGGTGCAAACAGAGTAGCAATGCAGAGACAGTCTGCGTATGTAAAAGTGTGAAGTTCTTCGGTAAGAAATGAACTGCAAACGGCAGGTCAGATATGGGCACCGCAGCACCCATATGATTTGTGGACAACAGAACGCTGAGCCAACACATAGTTAAGAATATTTACAAGAGCGGGTGTTTGCCTCATGACTATAATACCACCACAGCGTCCGGGATAAAACCCACGCGCCACTGCACAGAGCCGCAAACTCCTCGTTTTGTGTTGTTTTTTCTATATATTTTTACATTCTACTAGCAGAAAGCCGGAAACAGCTATCTGATACCCCTACAATATTTAGCAATGTAGCTTTCGACACATTAAAAATACAGATGTAAAATGAGTGAAGAAAGCTGTAGATCAGTGGTCACAGCCGGAGGGAAAGGAACATGATGAGCACACCCCAGTCTTCGCAACGAACATGCCCTAATGTCCACCCAAAAAGATACTATTAGTTGTTGATGGAAACCTTTCTGCGAGGACTTCTAAATTCAGAGATGTCTCTGTCTTTCTAGCAAGTTAAGGATGAAATATTAAACATATGACGCTTTGATAAATGGCGAGGCGTATATTCATCAAAGACACATTGGAGTGCTCCTTTCCCCCCTTATTATCGTACAAATTAAGTTGTTTCCTCTACATAAATGTGAACATAGCAGGGGATGTAAAAAAACATCTTTGTGAAAATCAATAAATAACTATGTAGGTTTGGAATCCAGTGCACAACATTGAACACTGAACAATTTTCTTTCACTCAGATAGATAGCTACTCCCTCCGTTCCTATTCCGAAATAGATGACTCAATTTTGTACTAAACTTAGTACAAAGTTGAGTCATCTATTTTAGAACGGAGGGAGTATTTCTCTAGCACACCGGTCTCTTTACACAATTGAAACTATTACAAATTTAGAACTTAACTTTCCCAGTAAGTACAGAGGTTGTCAAATAGTGAAACCATAAAAATGAATAGAAGGGTGAAAGTGAGGAAAACAGAAATGCGAGTAGGAGTAAAGACCCCTTTGACTGTAGGAATTTCATAAGATGCTGGATTTCAGCCGTTAGGATTTATTCATGAAAGGGATTCTTTGGATTTTTTTTGAAGGCTGCAACCTCATAAGTGTTATTTGGATGAAATGTATGGTATTACCTAAATTCTATTGATTGATTTCCTATGGGTTAGTCCCATAGAAATTTTGACATTTTTGGCAATCACATTTTTACACTCATTCACATAGGACGGGGATACTTTTTCCAAGTTTGTCGTGTTCCCTCTAAACTCATACTATTTCCTATGGTTTGCACCATATGTCTTGCACTTGCACTCCTGAATTTTTTGTATTTTACTTGTTCCTACAATTCAATGGGGTCCCTCTTGTCCTTTGGTTTTCTGGAGCCGAAGCCGTTTTCTCAAAAAGAAGAAAAGGTACATAGCCTCTACATCGAGTGATGACTCATATATATTATTGATTAATGATAACACCGAACAAATAGGTTTACAAAGAGGAGGGAAAACTTGACCAAACCTACGACAGCATATTAGCAGACAAATGACAGAACGTTCGACGACAACACCTTCAAGAAAGAACCAACGCTCACACGCCGATGTTGACTGATACAATCAGATGTCTAAAAGAGCAACCATTCCTTGATCGTGTTGTGACATTGATGACAATATACTCATAGAGGACTAATAATGCTAGGTTTTATTCGACATAGTTACTTCCTCTGTGGATCATAGACCCCCCCCCCCCCCAATGATCATGGCCCAAGATATGTGCAACAATGGCAAGAGCATAGCTTTTCTTTTTATTGTTGAGTTTTAGGGAATACACACTATTGAGAGGGGACCGAATAAATTGCTCAGCTCACAATTATCAGACATTCCATTCTGTAAACGAGTGGAGAACGTCGTACCTCGTTGGAGGCGACGGGTGCATGTTAATATAGGCAGGGGCATCTCCCTGATAAGCATACAAGTTGTTGAGATTACATCTTGGGAAACAAGGAAGATAGAGAGATAAGATAGAGATCAAGTAGTTACAACAATATGGCTCTATCTATCTAGCCCGACCTGGTTTAGGCCGGTGCGCCCTATGGGCCTATCATGACACGTTTAACACCCTCCCATAATCACAACTTGGACAAGTTGAGATTACGTTTAAATTCCTCAAAGCTTCTTGTAGGCAAGGCCTTGGTAAACCCATGAGCAACTTGATCTTGGGAATGAATAAAACGAATGTCCAATTTCTTGGCAGCAACTCTTTCTCTGACAAAGTGAAAGTCTATTTCGATATGTTTGGTTCTTGCATGAAAAGATGGATTAGCAGACAGGTACGTAGCACCAAGATTATCACACCATAAACATGGAGCTTGTTTACAGCGTATTCCAAGCTCCTTTAGTAGAAACTCAACCCAAATGGTTTCAACAGTAGCATTTGCTAGTGCCTTATATTCTGCTTCTGTGCTAGATCTGGACACAGTAGCTTGCTTCTTAGCATACCAAGAAATTAGATTTGGACCAAAGAACACTACAAAACCACCAGTTGATCGTCTGTCATCTAGACAACCTGCCCAATCAGAGTCAGAGAATGCACTGACAAGAGTTGATGGTGACTTGCTGAAAGTTAGTCCAATGCTCAAAGTATTTTTAACATATCTAAGTATGCGTTTTGCAGCTGTCAAGTGTATTGTAGTGGGTGCATGGAGAAACTGACACACTTTGTTCACAGCAAAGGAAATATCAGGCCTAGTCAAGGTTAAATATTGTAACAAACCAACCATACTTCCGTACCTGGTGCTATCCTCTTGGTTCAAGAGTTCTCCCTTTGACAAGGACAATTTTTCTGAGCTGGACAAAGGTGTTGATGTTGGCTTGCAATCCTTGAACCCTGCTTTAGCTACAAGATCAGTTGCAAATTTTTCTTGGGTGAGATGAAGATCATATCTTGCTCTCTTTACTTCAATGCCAAGAAAATAATGCAGGTCTCCCAGATCCTAAAGAGCAAATTCAGAATTTAAATATTTTAACAGTCCTGTGACAGCCTCATCTGATGAACTTGTGACTACGATATCATCAACATATATAAGTACAAATATGGAGGTATTAGACTTATTATAAATGAATAATGAGGTGTCAGATTTGGAAGGAACAAAACCAAGTGCCTGAAGTTTTGAGCTCAACCTGGAATACCATGCTCTAGGGGCTTGGTTTAGTCCATACAAGGCCTTATCAAGCTTGCAAATATGAATGGGTTTATTTCTGTCCTCAAACCCAGGAGGTTGTTTCATGAACACTTCCTCTTCAAGAACACCATGGAGAAACGCATTCTGTACATCTAGCTATCGGAGACTCCATCCCCTGGACATGGCAATAGACAAAACAAGGCGGATAGTGGCAGCGTTTTGTTGGAAATATGCCCTAGAGGCAATAATAAAATGGTTATTATTATATTTCCTCGTTCATGATAATTGTCTTTTATTCATGCTATAATTGTGTTATCCGGAAATCGTAATACATGTGTGAATACATAGACCACAACATGTCCCTAGTGAGCCTCTAGTTTACTAGCTCGGTTATCAATAGATGGTCACGGTTTCCTGACCATGGACATTGGATGTCATTGATAATAGGATCACATCATTTGGAGAATGATGTGATGGACAAGACCTAATCCTAAGCATAGCACAAGATCGTGTAGTTCGTTCGCTAGAGCTTATCCAATGTCAAGTATCATTTCCTTAGACCATGAGATCGTGTAACTCCCGGATGCCGTAGGAGTGCTTTGGGTGTACCAAACGTCACAACGTAACTGGGTGGCTATAAAGGTATACTATAGGTATCTCCGAAAGTGTCTGTTGGGTTGACACGGATCGAGACTGGGATTTGTCACTCCGTATGATGGAGAGGTATCTCTGGGCCCACTCGGTAATGCATCATGATAATGAGCTCAAAGTGACTAAGTGGTTGGTCACGGGATCATGTATTACGGTACGAGTAAAGTGACTTGCCGGTAACGAGATTGAACGAGGTATTGGTATACCGACGATCGAATCTCGGGCAAGTAACGTACCGATTGACAAAGGGAATTGTATACGGGATTACTTGAATCCTTGACATCGTGGTTCATCCGATGAGATCATTGAGGAGCATGTGGGAGCCAACATGGGTATCCAGATCCCGCTGGTGGTTATTGGCCAGAGAGTCGTCTCGGTCATGTCTGCATGTCTCCCGAACCCGTAGGGTCTACACACTTAAGGTTCGGTGACGCTAGGGTTGTAGAGATACTAGTATGCAGTAACCCGAAAGTTGTGCAGAGTCCCGGATGAGATCCCGGACATCACGAGGAGTTCCGGAATGGTCCGGAGGTGAAGAATCATATATAGGAAGTCCAGTTTCGGCCATCGGGAATGTTTCAGGGGTCACCAGTATTGTACCGGGACCACCGAAAGGGTCCCGGGGGTCCACCGGGTGGGGACACCTATCCTGGAGGGGCCCATGGGCTGAAGTGGGAGGGGAACCAGCCCCTGGTGGGCTGGTGTGCCCCCCTTGGGGCCCCCCTACGCCTAGGGTTGGAAACCCTAGGGGTGGGGGCGCCCCACTTGGCTTGGGGGGCAAGCCACCCTCCTTGGCCGCCGCCCCCCTTGAGATCCAATCTCTAGGGGGCCGGCGCCCCCCTGGCCCCTATATAAAGAGGGGGAGGGAGGGCAGCCGCACCCTTGCTCCTGGCGCCTCCCTCTCCCTCTGCAACACCTCTCCCTCTCGTAGAGCTTGGCGAAGCCCTGCCGAGATCGCTGCTACTTCCACCACCACGCCGTCATGCTGCTAGATCTCCATCAACCTCTCCCTCCCCTTGCTGGATCAAGAAGGAGGAGACGTCTTCCCCAACCGTACATGTGTTGAATGCGGAGGTGCCGTCCGTTCGGCACTAGGATCATCGGTGATTTGGATCACGACAAGTACGACTCCCTCAACCCCGTTCTCTTGAACGCTTCCGCGCGATCTACAAGGGTATGTAGATGCACTCCTCTATCTCGTTGCTAGATGACTCCATAGATTGATCTTGGTGAAGCGTAGAATTTTTTTATTTTCTGCAACGTTCCCCAACAGTGGCATCATGAGCTAGGTCTATGCGTAGTTTCTATGCACGAGTAGAACACAAACTTCTTGTGAGCATAGATGTTGTCAACTTTCTTGCCACTACTAGTCTTATCTTGCTTCGGCGGCATCGTGGGATGAAACGGCCCGGACTGACCTTACACGTACGCTTACGTGAGACAGGTTCCACCAATTGACATGCACTAGTTGCATAAGGTGGCTAGCGGGTGTCTGTCTCTCCCACTTTAGTTGGAGCGGATTCGATGAAAAGGGTCCTTATGAAGGGTAAATAGAAATTGGCATAGCACGTTGTGGTTTTGAGTAGGTAAGAAACGTTCTTGCTAGAAACCTATAGAAGCCACGTAAAAACATGCAACAACAATTAGAGGACGCCTAACTTGTTTTTGCAGTATATGCCTTGTGATGTGATATGGCCAAAAGGATGTGATGAATGATATATGTGATGTATGAGATTGATCGTGTTCTTGTAATAGGCATCACGACTTGCATGTCGATGAGTATGACAACCGGCAGGAGCCATAGGAGTTGTCTTTATTTTTTGTATGACCTGCGTGTCATTCAAAAACGCCATGTAAATTACTTTATTGCTAAACACGTTAGCCATAGAAGTAGAAGTAATCGTTGGCGTGACAACTTCATGAAGACAAGATGATGGAGATCATGATGATGGAGATCATGGTGTCATGCCGGTGACGAAGATGATCATGGCGCCCCGAAGATGGAGATCGAAGGAGCAATATGATATTGGCCATATCATGTCACTATTTGATTGCATGTGATGTTAATCATGTTTTGCTTCTTATTTGCTTAGTACGACGGTAGTAAATAAGATGATCCCTTATAATAATTTCAAGAAAGTGTTCCCCCTAACTGTGCGCCGTTGCGAAAGTTCGTTGTTTCGAAGCACCACGTGATGATCGGGTGTGATAGATTCTAACGTTCACATACAATGGGTGTAAGACAGATTTACACATGCAAAACACTTAGGTTGACTTGGCGAGCCTAGCATGTACAGACATGGGCCTCGGAACACAAGAGACTGAAAGGTCGAACATGAGTCGTATGGAAGATACGATCAACATGGAGATGTTCACCGATGATGACTAGTCCGTCTCACGTGATGATCGGACACGGTCTAGTCGAGTCGGATCATGTATCACTTAGATGACTAGAGGGATGTCTAATCTGAGTGGGAGTTCATTAAATAATTTGATTAGCTGAACTTAATTATCATGAACTTAGTCTAAAAACCTCTGCAAAATGTCTTGTAGATCAAATGGCCAACGCTCATGTCAACCTCAACTTCAATTAGTTCTTAGAGAAAACCAAGCTGAAAGATGATGGCAGCAACTATTCGGACTGGGTCCAGAACCCGAGGATCATCCTCATAGCTGCCAAGAAAGCATATGTCCTAGAAGGACTGCTAGGTGAAGCACCCATCCCAGAGAACCAAGACGTTATGAACGCTTGGTAGTCACGTGCTGATGATTACTCCCTCGTTCAGTGCGGCATGCTTTACAGCTTAGCACCGGGGCTCCAAAAGCGTTTTGAGCAACACGGAGCATATGAGATGTTCGAAGAGCTGAAAATGGTTTTCCAAGCTCATGCCCGGGTCGAGAGATATGAAGTCTCCGACAAGTTCTACAGTTGTAAGATGGAGGAAAATAATTCTGTTAGTGAGCACATACTCAAAATGTCTGGGTTGCACAACTGCTTGTCCCAGCTGGAGATTAACCTCCCGGACGAGGCGGTCATTGACAGAATCCTTCAGCCGCTCCCACCTAGCTACAAGAGCTTTGTGATGAACTACAATATGCATGGGATGGTGAAAACTATTCCTGAAGTATTTTCATTGCTGAAATCAGCAGAGGTGGAAATCAAGAAGGAACATCAAGTGTTGATGGTCAATAAAACCACTAGTTTCAAGAAAGGCAAGGGTAAGAAGAACTTCAAGAAGGACGGCAAGGGAGTTGCCGCGCCCGGTAAGCCAGCTGCCAGGAAGAAGCCAAAGAATGGACCCAAGCCTAAGACTGAGTGCTTTTATTGCAAGGGAAAGGGACACTGGAAGCGGAACTGCCCCAAATACTTAGCGGACAAGAAGGCCAGCAACACCAAAGGTATATGTGATATACATGTAATTGATGTGTACCTTACCAGTACTCGTAGTAGCTCCTGGGTATTTGATACCGGTGCGGTTGCTCATATTTGTAACTCAAAGCAGGAGCTGCGGAATAAGCGGAGACTGGCAAAGGACGAGGTGATGATGCACGTCGAGAATGGTTCCAAGGTCGATGTGATCGCTGTCGGCACGCTACCTCTACATTTACCTACGGGATTAGTTTTAAACCTCAATAATTGTTATTTAGTGCCAGTTTTGAGCATGAACATTGTATCTGGATCTTGTTTAATGTGAGATGGCTACTCATTTAAATCCGAGAATAATGGTTGTTCTATTTATATGAGAGATATATTTTATGGTCATGCCCCGCTGGTCAATGGTTTATTCTTAATGAATCTCGAATGTGATGTTACACATATTCATAGTGTGAATACAAAAAGATGTAAAGTTGATAACGATAGTCCCACATACTTGTGGCACTGCCGCCTTGGTCACATTGGTGTCAAACGCATGAAGAACCTCCATGCTGATGGACTTTTGGAGTCTCTTGATTACGAATCATTTGACACGTGCGAACCATGCCTTATGGGCAAAATGGCCAAGACTCTGTTCTCCGGAACAATGGAGCGAGCAACCAACTTATTGGAAATCATACATACTGATGTGTGCGGTCCAATGAGCGTTGAGGCTCGCGGAGGATATCGTTATGTTCTCACTCTCACTGACGACTTGAGTAGATATGGGTATGTCTACTTGATGAAACACAAGTCTAAGACCTTTGAAAAGTTCAAAGAATTTCAGAATAAGGTAGAGAATCAACGTGACCGAAAGATAAAGTTCTTACGATCAGATCGTGGGGGAGAATATTTAAGTCACGAATTTGGTACACACTTAAGGAAATGTGGAATCGTTTCACAGCTCACGCCGCCTGGAACACCTCAGTGTAATGGTGTGTCTGAACTTCGTAATCGCACTCCATTCGATATGGTGTGACCTATGATGTCACTCACCGATTTACTGCTATCATTTTGGGGATACGCTCTAGAGACAGCTACATTCACTTTAAATAGGGCACCGTCTAAATCCGTTGAGATGACACCGTATGAATTATGGTTTGGGAAGAAACCTAAGCTGTCGTTTCTAAAAGTTTGGGGATGCGATGCTTATGTCAAGAAACTTCAACCTGAAAAGCTCGAACCCAAGTTGGAAAAATGCGTCTTCATAGGATACCCTAAGGAAACCATTGGGTATACCTTCTACATCAGATCCGAAGGCAAGATCTTTGTTGCCAAGAACGGGTCCTTTCTAGAGAAAGAGTTTCTCTCGAAAGAAGTAAGTGGGAGGAAAGTGGAACTTGATGAAGTACTACCTCTTGAAAGTAGCGCAGCTCAGGAAGATGTTCCTGTGGTGCCTGCAACGACAAGAGAGGAGGTTAATGATGATGATCAAGGTACTTCGAATCAAGTTACTACTGAACTTTGTAGGTCCACGAGGACACGTTCCACACCAGAGTGGTATGGCAACCCTGTCCTAGAAATCATGTTGTTAGACAACGGTGAACCTTCGAACTATGAAGAAGCAATGGCGGGCCCAGATTCCAACAAATGGCTTGAAGCCATGCAATCCGAGATAGGATCCATGTATGAAAACAAAGTATGGACTTTGACAGACTTGCCCGATGATCGGCGAGCGATAGAAAACAAATGGATCTTTAAGAAGAAGACGGACGCGGATGGTAATGTTACCATCTATAAAGCTCGACTTGTCGCTAAGGGTTATCGACAAGTTCAAGGGGTTGACTACGATAAGACTTTCTCTCCCGTAGAGAAGCTGAAGTCCGTCCGAATCATGTTAGCAATTGCCGTATACTATGATTATGAGATATGGCAAATGGACGTCAAAACGGCATTCCTTAACGGACATCTTAAGGAAGAACTATATATGATGCAGACGGAGGCTTTTGTCGATCCTAAAAATGCTAACAAGGTATGCAAGCTCCAGCGCTCCATCTATGGGTTGGTGCAAGCATCTCGGAGTTGGAACATTTGCTTTAATGAAATGATCAAAGCGTTTGGGTTTATGCAGACTTATGGAGAAGCCTGCGTTTACAAGAAAGTAAGTGGGAGCTCTGTAGCATTTCTCATATTATATGTGGATGACATACTTTTGATGGGAAATGATATAGAACTTTTGGACAACATTAAGGCCTATTTGAATTAGTGTTTTTCAATGAAGGACCTTGGAGAAGCTGCTTACATATCAGGCATCAAGATCTATAGAGACAGATCGAGACGCCTCATAGATCTTTCACAAAGCACATACCTTGATAAGATATTGAAGAAGTTCAATATGAATCAGTCCAAGAAGGGGTTCTTGCCTATGTTGCAATGTGTGAAATTGAGCTCGGCTCAATGTCCGACCACGGCAGAAGATAGAGAAAAGATGAGTGTCATCCCCTATGCCTCGGCCATAGGGTCTATCATGTATGCCATGCTGTGTACCAGACCTGATGTAAACCTTGCCGTAAGTTTGGTAGGAAAGTACCAAAGTAATCCCGGCATGGAACACTGGACAGTGGTCAAGAATATTCTGAAGTACCTGAAAAGGACTAAGGATATGTTTCTCGTATATGGAGGTGACGAAGAGCTCGTCGTAAAGGGTTACGTCGATGCTAGCTTCGACACAGATCTGGATGACTCTAAGTCACAAACCGGATACGTGTATATTTTGAATGGTGGGGCAGTAAGCTGGTGCAGTTGCAAGCAAAGCGTGGTCGCGGGATCTACATGTGAAGCGGAGTACATGGCAACCTCGGAGGCAGCGCATGAAGCAATATGGGTGAAGGAGTTCATCACCGACCTAGGAGTCATAACTAATGCGTCGGGGCTGATAACACTCTTCTGTGACAACACTGGAGCTATTGCCCTTCCCAAGGAGCCCAGGTTTCACAAGAAGACCAGGCACATCAAGCGTCACTTCAACTCCATTCGTGAAAATGTTTAAGATGGAGACATAGATATTTGCAAAGTGCATACGAATCTGAATGCCGCAGATCTGTTGACTAAACCTCTTCCGCGAGTAAAACATGATCAACACCAGAACTCTATGGGTGTTCGATCCATCACAATGTAACTAGATTATTGACTCTAGTGCAAGTGGGAGACTGTTGGAAATATGACCTAGAGGCAATAATAAAATGGTTATTATTATATTTCCTCGTTCATGATAATTGTCTTTTATTCATGCTATAATTGTGTTATCTGGAAATCGTAATACATGTGTGAAGACATAGACCACAACATGTCCCTAGTGAGCCTCTAGTTGACTAGCTCGGTTATCAATAGATGGTCACGGTTTCCTGACCATGGACATTGGATGTCATTGATAACGGGATCACATCATTTGGAGAATGATGTGATGGACAAGACCCAATCCTAAGCATAGCACAAGATCGTGTAGTTCGTTTGCTAGAGCTTTTCCAATGTCAAGTATCATTTTCTTAGACCATGAGATCCTGTAACTCCCGGATGCCGTAGGAGTTCTTTGGGTGTACCAAACATCACAACATAACTGGGTGGCTATAAAGGTATACTACAGGTATCTCCAAAAGTGTCTGCTGGGTTGACACGGATCGAGACTGGGATTTGTCACTCCATATGACGGAGAGGTATCTCTGGGCCCACTCGGTAATGCATCATGATAATGAGCTCAAAGTGACTAAGTGGTTGGTCACGGGATCATGCATTACGGTACGAGTAAAGTGACTTGCCGGTAACGAGATTGAACGAGGTATTGGTATACCGACGATCGAATCTCGGGCAAGTAACGTACCGATTGACAAAGGGAATTGTATACGGGATTACTTGAATCCTTGACATCATGGTTCATCCAATGAGATCATCGAGGAGCATGTGGGAGCCAACATGGGTATCCAGATCCCGCTGTTGGTTATTGGCCAGAGAGTCGTCTCGGTCATGTCTGCATGTCTCCCGAACCCGTAGGGTCTACACACTTAAGGTTCGGTGACGCTAGGGTTGTAGAGATACTAGTATGCGGTAACCCGAAAGTTGTTCGAAGTCCCGGATGAGATCCCGGACGTCACGAGGAGTTCCGGAATGGTCCGGAGGTGAAGAATTATATATAGGAAGTCCAGTTTCGGCCATCGGGAATGTTTCGGGGGTCACCAGTATTGTACCGGGACCACCGGAAGGGTCCCGGGGGTCCACCGGGTGGGGCCACCTATCCCGGAGGGCCCCATGGGCTGAAGTGAGAGGGGAACCAGCCCCTGGTGGGCTGGTGCACCTTCCTTGGGCCCTCCTGCGTGTAGGGTTGGAAACCCTAGGGGTGGGGGCGTTCCACCTGGCTTGGGGGGCAAGCCACCCCCCTTGGCCGCCCCCCTTGAGATCCAATCTCTAGGGGGCCGGCGCCCCCCTAGCCCCTATATAAAGAGGGGGGAGGGAGGGCAGTCACACCCTTGCTCCTGGCGCCTCCCTCTCCCTCTGCAACACCTCTCCCTCTCGTAGAGCTTGGCGAAGCCCTGCCGAGATCGCTGCTACTTCCACCACCACGCCGTCGTGCTGCTGGATCCCATCAACCTCTCCCTCCCCTTGCTGGATCAAGAAGGAGGAGACTTCTTCCCCAACTGTACATGTGTTGAACGCAGAGGTGCCATCCGTTCGGCACTAGGATCATCGGTGATTTGGATCACGACGAGTACGACTCCCTCAACCCCGTTCTCTTGAACGCTTCCACGCGATCTACAAGGGTATGTCGATGCACTCCTCTATCTCGTTGCTAGATAACTCCATAGATTGATCTTGGTGAAGCGTAGAAATTTTTTATTTTATGCAATGTTCCCCAACACGTTTACAACAGGACTAAATGTATCCTCGTAGTCTAAGCCATACCTTTGCTTAAAGCCTTTTGCAACTAGCCTAGCTTTATAGCGATCAATGGTTCCATCAGACTTGTTTTTAATTCTGAAAACCCATTTACAATCGATCATGTTTTTACCTTTGCCTTGATGTGCAGAAACTAAATGCCAGGTTTTATTTTTATGAAGCGCCATGCACTCTTCTTCCATGGCCTTTTTCCGCCGTGGATCATTCAAAGCTTCTGCAACAGTGTGTGGAACAATATCTGCACCATGTGTGTTACAAGCATATCCAAAATTTGCTATATGTTTGTAGTTTTTGGGTTGAATTACTCCCCTTTGAAGTCTGGTTCGGGATGGCGATGGAGCTGGCACAGAAGATCCTGCGCCTGGAGCAGCTGCAGATCCCAAAGAAGACCTGTCGGACGCCTCGGGCGCGGGCGACGGAGCCGGATCTTCTGCGGCCAAAGTACATGACGTACTGGAGGAAGGCGGCACAGTAGATCTCGCGACTGCGGCGGCCGCAGCGGCCGGCTCATGATGAGGTGATGATGAGTGGCCCCCCGCAGATACGACGCGGGACTCCACGCCTGGATCCTGCCGCGACGCATGCCATGTGTAGTGACGTGGTTCGGCGCCAAACCGACCGGACGCAGACGGCGCATGGTCTGCCCGCGCGGGAGCGACACGGTTGGCTGGACCGCTGCTGTCGTGGCATGGTGCGGGGCTCGGTGCAGATTCGTCTATCCCATCATGCGTGGAGCCCATGACTGATGCGCCCCGATCCCGAGGCAGATCCTCCTCGATGGTGCCGCTGCTGCATCCAGGAGGCGTAAAATGACAGTTTTGGCTGATTTCTGCATCATTTTCTGCACCAATTTTTCTGCTCCATCACAAAAATCATCACCACCATTAATAGGAGAATTAGTCAATAATTGATCATTAGTAGTAAAAGCATCCCCATTATCAAGACGGTGGATGAGATGGTAAAAGAAGGATTTCCTTTTGAAGGAGAGTGCCGACGTTTGGGTGGAGATGTGCAAAAGGGAAAACAGTCTCATCGAACACAACATCACGGGAGATGTAGACACGACCCGTGGATACATCAAGGCATTTCACACCTTTATGTTATGGACTATAGCCAAGGAAGACACATTGTTTTGACCGGAACAGGAGCTTGCGATTATTGTAGGGACGAAGGTTTGGCCAGCACGCACAGTCAAACACTCAAAGTGATTTGTAATCGGGCTTGGTGTGAAGGAGGCGTTCTACTGGAGTTTCATTGTTGATAACTCTACTAGGCAAGATATTAATAAGATGAACTATGGTGATAAAGGCTTCATCCCAGAATTTTAATGGCATAGAGGCAGCTGCAAGAAGAGCTAGACCTACTTCAACGATATGCCTGTGCTTACGCTCGGCAGATCCGTTCTGTTGGTGAGCATGGGGACATGATATGTGGTGAGATATGCCAATTTGTTGGAAGAAGGAATTGATGTTTTTGTATTCCCCTCCCCAATCAGATTGTATAGCTAGAATTTTGCAATCAAACTTTCTTTCTACAAGTGCTTGGAAGCCGTGAAAAACTTGAAACACATCAGATCTCTTTTTGAGGAGATAGATCCACGTATACTTACTAAAATCATCAATGAAACTCACATGATAAGTGTTGTTCCCAATTGAAGTAGGCGCAGGACCCCAAACATCAGAAAAAATGAGCTCAAGAGGTTTGGTGGAAACACTTGTAGATATAGGATAAGCTAACTCGTGACTCTTAGCATGTTGGCATGAGTCACAAATAGTTTCACAATTACACTCACCAACAAACATGAGCTTATTCTTTCTAAGCAATTTCTCAATCAAAGGAAACGATGCATGCCCTAATCTATACTGCCACCGTGTTGAAGAGACTTTGGCGACACCATAGGCTTGTTTATTCAATCTCCTAAGCTCCGAAATCAATGGGTAAAGCCCTCGAACGCATCTACCTCGATAGAGGATTTTCCTTGTGACCTGATCCTTGATCAAAAATAAAAACGGATGAAATTGAAGGAATACATGATTATCGATGGCAAAGCGATGAACGGAAAGGAGATTTTTCGATGCACTAGGGACATGCAAAAAATTTCTGAGACAAATATTTTTGTGGGGAGTTTTTATTACTGAATGACCAATATGACTAATGCTCATAACTTCTCCATTGGCGGTATGGACTTGGTCTTGCCCGTGATACTTCTCATGCATGGTCACCTTCTCCAACTCCCCTGTGATGTGATATGTTGCACCGCTGTCCATGTACCAGTTCGTGTCGACGGCATAGGAGCCGTCTGCTGCCCCCGCAACCTTCTCATCTTGGGTAGATTCTTCATCTTCCTCATAACGGTACCAGCAGTCCCGCACGGTGTGGCCGGGCTTGCCACGGATTTGGCAGCGCGGGACGTCAGGAGCAGCGCGTGGGCGGCCTCCGCGGCGACCCTTGTTGCTGTTGTTGCAGGGCCGCCCGCCGCCGCCATTTCCACCGCGTGGAGGAGGGTTGCCTTCACCGCCTGATGACTTGCCCTTTGTGCGCTGCGGCCCACGGTAGCGGGATGAGCCGCCGCCTCGGCTGCCACCATCGCGGCCGCGAAAGGCCACGTTTGCAGAGGATTTGAAGCCTCCACCGGATCCCGCCGTGCTGTAGAGGGAGAGGCTGAAGGAAATATGCCCTAGAGGCAATAATAAAGTTATTATTTATTTCATTATTTCATGATAAATGTTTATTATTCATGCTAGAATTGTATTAACCAGAAACTTTGTACATGTGTGAATACATATACAAAACATAGTGTCCCTAGTATGCCTCTACTTAACTAGCTCGTTAATCAAAGATGTTTATGTTTCCTAACCATAGACATGTGTTGTCATTTGATGAATGGGATCACATCATTAGGAGAATGATGTGATGGACATGACCCATCCTTTAGCTTAGCATTAAGATCGTTACAGTTTCATTGCTACTGGTCTCTTCATGACTTATACATGTTTCTCAGACTATGAGATTATGCAACTCCCGAATACCGGAGGAATACTTTGTGTGCTACCAAATGTCACAACGTAAATGGGTGATTATAAAGGTGCTCTACAGGTGTCTCCAAAGGTGTTTCTTGGGTTGGCATAATTCGAGATTAGGATTTGTCACTCCATGTTTCAGAGAGGTATCTCTGGGCCCTCTCGGTAATACTCATCACTATAAGCCTTGCAAGCATTGTGACTAATGAGTTAGTTGCAGGATGAAATATTACGGAACGAGTAAAGATACTTGCCGATAACGAGATTGAACTAGGTATGATGATACCGACGATCGAATCTCGGGCAAGTAACATACCGATGACAAAGGGAACAACGTATGTTGTTATGCGGTTTGACCGATAAATATCTTCGTAGAATATGTAGGAACCAATATGAGCATCCAGGTTCCGCTATTGGTTATTGACCAGAGACGTGTCTCGGTCATGTCTACATAGTTCTCGAATCCATAGGGTCCGCACGCTTAACGTTCGACGACGATTAGTATTATGAGTTTATGTGTTTTGATGTACCGAAGGTAGTTCGGAGTTCCGGATATGACCACGGACATGATGAGGAGTCTCGAAATGGTCGAGACATAAAGACTAATATATTGGAAGACTATGTTTGGACATCGGAATGGTTCCGGGTGAGTTCGCGCATTTACCAGAGTACCGGAGATTACTGGAACCCCCCGGGGAGTGTATGGGCCTTATTGGGCCTTAGTGGGAGAGAGGAGGAGGCGGCAGGTGGAGGGCGCACCCTCCCTCCCTAACCCAATCCGAATTGGGGGGGGGGGCTCCCCTTTCCTTCCCTCTCTCGCCCCCTTCCTTCCTCTCCTACTCCAACTAGGGAAGGGGAAATCCTACTCCCACAGGGAGTAGACTCCCCCCTTGGGTGCGCCATGAGAGGGCCGGCCCTCCCCCTCCTCTCCTCCTTTATATACGGGGGAGGGGGCACCCCTTAGACACACAAGTTAATCTTTAGCCGTGTGCGCCGCCCCCTTCCACAGGTTTCCACCTCGGTCATATCGTCGTAGTGCTTAGGCGAAGCCCTGTGCCAGTAACTTCATCATCATCGTCACCATGACGTCGTGCTGACATAACTCTCCCTCGGCCTCAGCTGGATCTAGAGTTCGAGGGACGTCACTGACCTGAACGTGTGTAGATCGTGGAGGTGTCGTGCGTTTGGTACTTGATCGGTCGGATCGTGAAGACGTATGACTACATCAATCGTGTTGTCATAACGCTTCCACTTTCGTTCTACGAGGGTACATGGACACACTCCCCCCTCTCGTTTCTATGCATCTCCTAGATAGATCTCACGTGATCGTAGGAATTTTTTTGAAATCACCGCGTTCCCCAACAGTGGTATTAGAGCCAGGTCTATGCGTAGATGTTATATGCACGAGTAGAACACAAAGAGTTGTGGGCGATAATAGTCATACTGCTTACCAGCATGTCATACTTTGATTCGGCGGTATTGTTGGATGAAGCGGCTCAGACCGACATTACGCATATGCTTACGCGAGACTGGTTCTACCGACGTGCTTTGCACATAGGTGGCTGGTGAGTGTATGTTTCTCCAACTTTAGTTGAATCGAGTGTGGCTACGCTGGGTCCTTGTTGAAGGTTAAAACAACACACTTGACGAAAAATCATTGTGGTTTTGATGCGTAGGTAAGAACGGTTATTGCTAGAAGCCCGTAGCAGCCACGTAAAATTTGCAACAACAAAGTAGAGGACGTCATGTTTTGTAACAAAGTTATCGGCAACTGGCAGGAGCCATATGGTTGTCGCTTTATTGTATGCAATTAATACAATCGCCATGTAATTGTTTTACTTTATCACTAAGCGGTAGCAATAGTCGTAGTAACAATAGGTGGTGAAACGACAACGATGCTACGATGGAGATCAAGATGTCGCGCCGGTGATGATGGAGATCATGACGATGCTTCGGTGATGGAGATCATGAGCACAAGATGATGATGGCCATATCATGTCACATATTTTTGATAGCATGTGATGTTTATCTTTTCTGCATCTTATTTTGCTTAGTACGGTGGTAGCATTATAAGATGATCCCTTACTAAATTTCAAGGTACACGTGTTCTCCCTGAGTATGCACCATTGCTACAGTTCGTCGTGCCGAGACACCACGTGATGATCAGGTGTGATAAGCTCTACCTTCACATACAACGGGTGCAAGCCAGTTTTGCACACGCAGAATACTTGGGTTACACTTGATGAGCCTAGCATATGCAAATATGGCCTCGGAACACTGGAGACCGAAAGGTCAAGCGTGAATCATAAGATAGATATGATCAACATAGTGATGTTCACCATTGAAAACTACTCCATCTCACGCGATGATCGGACATGGTTTAGTTGATTTGGATCACGTGATCACTTAGATGATTAGAGGGATGTCTATCTAAGTGGGAGTTCTTAAGTAATATGATTAATTTAACTTTAATTTATCATGAACTTAGTCCAGACAGTATTTTGCAAATTATGTTCTAGATTAATAGCTTGCGTTGTAGATTCCCTATGTTTTTTATATTTCCTAGAGAAAACTAAGTTGAAAGATGATAGGAGCAATGATGCAGAATGAGTCTGTGATCTGAGGTTTATCCTCATTGCTGCATAAAAAAATTATGTCCTTGATGCACCGCTAGGTGACAAAACTATTGCAGGAGCAGATGCAGACATTATGAACGTTTGGCTAGCTTAATATGATGACTACTTGATAGTTTAGTGCACCATGCTTCACGGCTTAGAATCAGGACTTGAAAGACGTTTTGAACGTCATGGACCATATGAGATGTTCCAGGAGTTGAAGTTAATATTTCAAGCAAATACACGAGTTGAGAGATACGAAGTCTCCAACAAGTTCTATAGCTAAAAGATGGAGGAGAATAGCTCAAGCAGTGAGCATCTGCTCAGATTGTCTGGGTACTACAATCGCTTGAATCATGTGGGAGTTAATCTTCCAGATAAGATAGTGATTGACAGAGTTCTCTAGTCACCATCATCAAGTTACTGGAACTTCGTGATGAACTATAGTATGCAAGGGATGACGAAAACGATTCCTGAGCTTTTCATGATGCTGAAATCAACGAAGGTAGAAATCAAGAAAGAGCATCAATTGTTGATGATTGACAAGACCACTAGTTTCAAGAAAAGGGCAAAGGAAAAGAAAGGGAACTTCAAGTAGAATGGCGAGCAAGTTGTCACTCCCGTGAAGAAGCCCAAAGTTGGACCAAAGCCTAAAGCTGAGTGCTTCTACTGCAAAGGAAATGGTCACTGGAAGCAGAAATGCCCTGAATATTTGGTGGATAAGGATGGCAAAGTGAACAAAGGTATATTTGATATACAGGTTATTGATGTATAACTTACTAGTTCGGTTAGTATTTGATACTTGTTCGGTTGCTAAGATTAGTAACTCGAAACAGGAGTACAGAATAAACAGTGACTAGTTGAGGGTGAAGTGACGATGTGTGTTGGAAGTGGTTCCAAGATTGATATGATCATCATTGCACACTCCCTATACTTTCGAGATTAGTGTTGAACCTAAATAAATGATATTTGGTGCTTGCATTGAGCATGAATATGATTAGATCATGTTTATTGCAATACAGTTATTCATTTAAGACAGGGAATAATTGTTATTCTGTTTACATGAATAAAACCTTCTATGGCCATACACCCAATATTGATGGTTTATTGAATCTCGATCGTGGTAACACACATATTCATAATATTGATGCCAAAAGATGCAAAGTTGATAATGATAGTGCAACTTATTTGTGGCACTGTCGTTTGGGTCATATCGGTGTAAAGCGCATGAAGAAACTCCATAAAGATGTACTTTTGGAATTACTTGATTATGAATCATTTGATACTTGTGAACCGTGCCTTATGGGCAAGATGACTAAAACTCCGTTCTCCGGAACGCTGGAATGAAATAGTGACTTATTGAAAATAATACATATGAATGTATGCGGTCCAATGAGTGTTAATGCTCGTGGCGGGTATCCTTATTTTCTGACCTTCACAGATGATTTAAGCAGATATGGGTATATCTACTTAATGAAACACAAGTCTGAAACATTTGAAAATTTCAAAGATTTTCAGAGAAGTGGAGAATCATCGTAACAAGAAAATAAAAGTTTCTACGATCTGATCATGGAGGAGAATATTTGAGTTACGAGTTTGGCCTTCATTTAAAACAATGTGGATTCGTTTCACAGGTCACGCCACCTAGAACACCACAGCGTAATGGTGTGTACGAACATCATAACCGCACTTTATTGGATATGGTGCGATCTATGATGTCTCTTACCGGGTTACCACTATCGTTTTTGGGTTATGCATTAGAGACAGTTGCATTCACTTTAAATAGGGCACCATCAAAATCCGTTGAGACGACGCCTTATGAATTGTGGTCTGGCAAGAAACCAAAGTTGTCGTTTCTTAAAGTTTGGGGCTGCGATGCTTATGTGAAAAAGCTTCAACCTGATAAGCTCGAACCCAAATCGGAGAAATGCGTCTTCATAGGATACCCAAAGGAAACTGTTGGGTACACCTTCCATTACAGATCCGAAGGCAAAATCGTTGTAAGAATGGATTCTTTCTAGAGAAGGAGTTTCTCTCGAAAGAAGTGAGTGGGAGGAAAGTAGAACTTGATGAGGTAATTGTACCTTCTCCCAAAATGGAAAGTAGTTCATCACAGAAATCAGTTCTAGTGATTCCTACACCAATTAGTGAGGAAGCTAATGATGATGATCATGAAACTTCACATCAAGTTACTACAGAACCTTGTAGGTCTTCCAGAGTATGGTCCACACCAGAATGGTACGGTAATCCTATTCTGGAAGTCGTGTTACTAGACCATCATGAACCTACGAACTATGAGGAAGCGATGATGAGCCTAGATTCCGCGAAATGGCTTGAGGCCATGAAATCTGAGATGAGATCCATGTATGAGAACAAAGTGTGGACTTTGGTGGACTTGCCCGATGATCGACAAGCCATATTAAATAAATGGATCTTCAAGAGGAAGACGGACTCTGATAGTAGTGTTACTATCTACAAAGCTCGACTTGTCGCAAAAGGTTTTCGACAAAGTTCAAGGTGTTGACTACAATGAGATTTTCTCAACTGTAGCGATGCTTAAATCCGTCCGAATCATGTTAGCAATTGCCATATTTTATGAAATCTGGCAAATGGATATAAAAACTGTATTCCTTAAATGGATATTTCTTAAAGAAGAGTTGTATATGATGCAACCAGAAGGTTTTGTCGATCCAAAGGGTGCTAACAAAGTGTGCAAGCTCCAGCGATCCCTTTATGGACTGGTGCAAACCTCTCGGAGTTGGAATAAATGCTTTGATAGTGTGATCAAAGCATATGGTTTTATACAGACTCTTGGAGAAGCCTGTATTTACAAGAAAATGAGTAGGAGCTCTGTAGCATTTCTAATATTATATATGGATGACATATTGTTGATTGGAAATGATATAGAATTTCTGGATAGCATAAAGGGATACTTGAATAAGAGTTTTTCATTGAAAGACCTCGGTGAAGCTGCTTACAAATTGGGCATCAAGATCTATAGAGATAGATCAAGGTGCTTGATAAGATTTTTCAATGAGTAAATACCTTGACAAGTTTTTGAAAGAGTTCAAAATGGATCAATCAAAGAAGGAATTCTTGTCTGTATTACATGGTGTAAAGTTCAGTAAGACTCAAAGCCTGACCACGACAGAAAATAGAAAGAGAATGAAAGTCATTCCCTATGCCGCGGTCATAGGTTCTATAAAGTATGCTATGTTGTGTACTAGACCTATTGTGTACCCTGCCCAGAGTTTGGCAAGGGAGTACAATTTTGATCTAGGAGTAGATCACAGGACAACGGTCAAAATTATCCTTAATGAGGACTAATGAAATATTTCTCGATTACGGAGGTGATAAAAGAGCTCGTCATAAAGTGTTACATTGATGCAAGCTTTTACACCGATCCAGATAACTCTAAGTCTCACTCTAGATACATATTGAAAGTGGGAGCAATTATCTAGAGTAGCTCCATGTAGAGCATTGTAGACATAGAATATTTGCAAAATACATACGACTCTAAATGTGACAGACCCGTTAACTAAACTTCTCTCATAAGCAAAACATGATCACACCTTAGTAATCTTTGGGTGTTAATCACATAACAATGTGAACTAGATTATTGACTCTAGTAAACCTTTTGGTTGTTGGTCACATGGCGATGTGAACTATGGGTGTTAATCACATACAGATGTGAACTATTGATGTTAAATCACATGGCGATGTGAACTAGATTATTGACTCTAGTGCAAGTGGGAGACTGAAGGAAATATGCCCTAGAGGCAATAATAAAGTTATTATTTATTTCCTTATTTCATGATAAATATTTATTATTCATGCTAGAATTGTATTAACCGGAAACTTAGTACATGTGTGAATACATAGACAAAGCATAGTGTCCCTAGTATGCTTCTACTTGATTAGCTCGTTAATCAAAGATGGTTATGTTTCCTAACCGTAGACATGTGTTGTCATTTGATGAACGGGATCACATCTTTAGGAGAATGATGTGATGGACATGACCCATCCATTAGCTTAGCATTATGATCGTTACAGTTTCATTGCTACTGCTCTCTTCATGACTTATACATGTTTCTCGAACTATGAGATTATGCAACTCCCGAATATCGGAGGAATACTTTGTGTGCTACCAAACGTCACAACGTAAATGGGTGATTATAAAGGTACTCTACAGGTGTCTCCGAAGGTGTTTGTTGGGTTTGCATAGAACGAGATTAGGATTTGTCACTTCGTGTTTCGGAGAGGTATCTCTGGGCCCTCTCGGTAATACTCATCACTATAAGCCTTGCAAGCATTGTGACTAATAAGTTAGTTGCGGGATAAAGTATTACGGTACGAGTAAAGAGACTTGCCGGTAATGAGATTGAACTAGGTATGATGATACCAACGATCGAATCTCGGGCAAGTAACAAACTGATGACAAAGGGAATAACATGTGTTGTTATGCGGTTTGACCGATAAACATCTTCGTAGAATATGTAGGAACCAGTATGAGCATCCAGGTTCCGCTATTGGTTATTGATCGGTGACGTGTCTCGGTCATGTCTACATAGTTCTCGAACCCGTAGGTTCCACACGCTTAACGTTCGATGACAATTAGTATTATGAGTTTATGTGTTTTGATGTACCGAAGGTAGTTCAGAGTTCCGGATATGATCACAGACATGACGAGGAGTCTCGAAATGGTCGAGACATAAAGATCGATATATTGTGAGACTATGTTTGGACATCAGAATTGTTCCGGGTGAGTTCGGGCATTTACCGGAGTACCGGGGGGTTACCGGAATCCCCCGGGGAGTGTATGGGCCTTATTGGGCCTTAGTGGGAGAGAGGAGGAGGCGGCCAGGTGGAGGGCACACCCCCCAAAGCCCAATCCGAATTGGGTGGGAGGCCGGCCCCCCTTTCCTTCCCTCTATCTCCCCCTTCCTTCCTCTTCTACTCCAACTAGGGAAGGGGGAATCCTACTCCCACCAGGAGTAGGACTCCCCCCTTGGGCATGCCATGAGAGGGCTGGCCCTCCCCCTCCTCTCCTCGTTTATATATGGGGGAGGGGGGCACCCCTTAGACACACAAGTTAATCTTTAGCCGTGTGCGGGGCCCCCTTCCACAGTTTTCCACCTCGGTCATATCGTCGTAGTGCTTAGGTGAAGCCCTGTGCCGGTAACTTCATCATCACCGTCACCACGCCGTCATGCTGATCTAAATCTCCCTCGGCCTCACCTGGATCTAGAGTTCAAGGGACGCCACCGAGCTGAATGTGTGCAGATCACGGAGGTGTTGTGCGTTCGGCACTTGATCGGTCGGATCGTGAAGACGTACGACTACATCAACCGCGTTATCATAACACTTCCGTTTTTGGTCTACGAGGGTACGTGGACACACTCTCCCCTCTCGTTATTATGCATCTCCTAGATAGATCTTGCGTGATCGTAGGAAATTTTTTGAAATTACCGCGTTCCCCAACAGAGGCGTTGATCGAAGTTGCTCATCTGAGTGTAGAGGTCGTCGAGGCTGATGGGCTTGGTGCAGGCATCATTGGCGGAGACAAGAGGCTGGTACTCCATGTCGAGGCCGGAGGTGATGTAGGAGATGAGCTCATCATCATCGATGGGCTTGCTAGCAGCTGCGATCTCATCTGCAAGGGATCTCATGTGGGCGAAGTAGGCGGCCACCGACTGCGTCCCCTTCTGCACCGTGGAGAGCACGACTCTGATGTTGTTAACGCGCGCCATGGATTGTGACGAGAACATGTGGGCAAGGGCTGCCCAGAGCTCATGCGGCGTGGCTATGGACGTGACCTGCGCAAGGACTTCCTTGGTGAGGGTATTGAGCAAGTATCCAAGTACCTGCTGTCATTCTCTGAACCAGATCGGATAAACAGGGTTGGGTGTTTTCTCCTCCTTCCCGTCCTTGTCCTTTATGGTGAGGAACTTGGCGGGCTCCGGCATAGTCCCATCGATGTAGCCAAAGTAACCAGCACCTCTCAGCTGTGGTGTCACCTGCGCATGCCACAGAACATAGTTGGTGCGAGTGAGCTTTTCGGCAACCTACCCAACGGAGGCGGCCTGAACATAGCTTGAGGAGGACGACATGGCTGGTGATTGGTTTTGCTAGATGTGGTGGATAGAGGAGGCTCTGATTACCATGTAAACGAGCGGAGAATGTTGTACCTTGTTGGAGGCGACGGTGCGTGTTAATATAGGCAGGGGCATCTCCCTGATAAGCATACAAGTTGTTGAGATTACATCTTGGGAAACAAGGAAGATAGAGAGATAAGATAGAGATCAAGTAGTTACAACAATATGGCTCTATCTATCTAGCCCGACCTGGTTTAGGCCGGTGCGCCCTATGGGCCTATCATGACACGTTTAACACATTCCTCCCTATAAATCCAATGCTACTCAGATTCAAAAGATCAAAAGAAACAAAGTCTTGGGTGGCCGGACGGTCTGGCTAATTACTTCCAGGAAACATAAGCTAAAATGTCTAGTGGATGTTCAGAGAGTGTTTTGGTCTGAACGTTGGCCAGATTGAGCAAACTGTTGGACTGTTTGACTAATTGCTCGTGAAAACATAAAAGTTTTATTCTGGACTAGCGGAAGGTTAGTGTCGGTGTCAAAACCGGCGGATCTCGGGTAGGGGGTCCCGAATTGTGCATCTAGGCAGATGGTAACAGGAGACAAGGGACGCGATGTTTTTACCCAGGTTCGGGCCCTCTCGATGGAGGTAAAACCCTACTCCTACTTGATTGATATTGATGATATGGGTAGTACAAGAGTAGATCTACCACGAGATCAAGGAGGCTAAACCCTATAAGCTAGCCTATGGTATGATTGTTATGTGTCCTACGGACCAAAACCCTCCGGTTTATATAGACACCGGAGAGGACTAGGGTTACACAGAGTTGGTTACAATCGTAGGAGATCTACATATCCGTATAGCCAAGCTTGCCTTCCACGCCAAGGAAAGTCCCATCCGGACACGGGATGAAGTCTTCAATCTTGTATCTTCATAGTCTTGGAGTCCGGCCAATGATGATAGTTTGGCTATCCGGACACCCCCTAGTCCAGGACTCCCTCAGTAGCCCCTGAACCAGGCTTCAATGACGACGAGTCCGGCGTGCATATTGTCTTCGACATTGCAAGGCAGGTTCCTCCTCCGAATAATTCATAGAAGATTTCGAACACCAGGATAGTGTCCGACTCTGCAAAATAAATTCCACATACTACCATAGAGAGAATAATATTTACACAAGTTCAATCTGCTGACGTATTTCGTGGCATGACGTCATGCCACGGCCAAGCCTTTATTCGAATTGTTTTTATTGTTCCACCTCAGCGTGGTTAGTGAAGTGGTTTCCTTGGCATGTCTTATCAAAGCAGAGATCATGTCCCCTTATTCCGGCATTCTCATCAATACGGACGTGGGTAACCCAACCGCGCCCGTTGGCACGCCCCCTCCATCGGAGGCGAGTCCCAAATGGTCACGGGGACGGCTCTTGGTATTCTACCCCTTTATAATGAGACCAAGGCCCGTTCCTTTTCTTCAATCTAAATCGAATCCGCCCCTCGCCTCAAGTTCCGACACCCAAGGTCCCAGATTCGAGCGCTTCGGACATTTGACAACGTCCGGCTCCGACCTACAGGGCCGGTGGATGCCCTCTTCCGTCACGGAAGAAGACGTGCGAAAGCTGAGAGACACCAGGTATCTAACCGGCGAGATCTCGCATAGGCTGCCCGCCCAAGGGCAAGTCATTCCCTCTCCTGGGCTTGGTGAGAGCGTGGTGTTCGTGTCTCACTTCCGTCGGGGTTTAGGCTTCCCGATGGACCCCTTCGTGAGGGGGCTCATGTTTTATTATGGGCTGGAATTCCATGACTTGGCTCCGGAGTCCATCCTCCATATCTCATCATTCATTGTTGTCTGCGAAGCCTTCCTCCGCACTACCCCTCACTTCGGATTGTGGCTCAAGACCTTCAACGTGGAGCCGAAGATGATCGAGGGGCGACAGGCAGAGTGCAGAGGGGCAATCATAAGCAAGAGGGTCGACGCTCCGTGGCCCGAGGGCTCTTTTCAAGAGGAGCTTGGCTTGTGGCAACAGGAGTGGTTCTACATCACCGCTCCCAGGGGCACCAGGCAGGTGGCGCCACCTGCCTTTCGCTCGGGCCCTACACAACGGCTGGCGTCATGGGTCAACAAAGGGCTTGACTGGGGGCCGTCCAAGGACGTACCAATATTGCAGGGCCGGATTCGAGACCTCCAAGAGAGGGAGATCAATCTGGTCGTAGTGGCGCAGGTTATGCTAATTCGGCGCCTTCTGCCCTGCAAACGTCGCCCTCTCCACCTGTGGGAATTCAATCCAGAGGGACCACGATCTCTCCACCACTTCATGGGTGCGACGCCCGTGGAGATGTATAAACTGTTCTTCGGATCACAAGAGATGTGTGCGGACTTGACCGAGGACGCAGGTCTGAGTTGCAATCGCCCGGATACTCAAGTAAGTAGTTCCTGTGCCCGGACGTGCTATCCGTACATTTATCATAATACTTGCCCTTTAAAAAGCTATCCCTTGAACAGGAGTGGATAGCAAAAGCAAAGCTAATAAGGTGTCCGGCCCCCCTCCCTGAGACCGCGCCGAATCCTGCGCTAACCAAGATGCTGGAGGTTGTGCCTTTGGAAGAGGGCGAAGGGGGGAACAGGAAAGCTACCGCCTCCGCTAAGGAGGCCTTTAAGGAAGGGGGGGGTCGAGAATCCCTCCCTCCAAGGGGAGAAGAGGACCACTTCTGAAGATCCGGAGGTCAAGGCCTCAAAGCGGGGGAAGAAATCTTCGCCAGAGGTTCCTGCGCCAGGAGGGGCCCCGGCTACACTATTTCCCCAAGGGAATCAGCCCTCCAGCGAGCCGTAAGTAGAAAGGGGAGTTTTGTAGAAAGAGACATCCCTGTTTTTATTTCTGAGGATGACCGAAGTTTTTACCTTGTAGTTCGGATCTCAGCCCTTCTCAGCAGAGCTCATCTTCGGGGGATCTTCGTCCGGAGATGATGGAGAGCGAAATGCCTCCAACTGCCGCGCCATCAGGCGGGGCGGACGACCCTGAGGTGTCGTCACGGAGGGTTTCCCCGAGTCCGGCGGGGCCGGGAGGTCTAGCACCAACTGGTGTGCGGTCGGAGGAGCTGAAGGATCTGCTCGGGCGAGCATCTATCTCAGAAGGTCACCGTGCGTTAATGGGTACGGTGATTGAAAGGATTTCATCCGTTGAGAGCGGATTGCATGAAGCCGTCAGAAGTTTACTGGCGGGGTTTGAGGTACGCAAGAATGATGTACCTTCTGACAGTTTTGCATATAGAATGCGCCCTGTATAGATAGTAGCCCCTGAGACTCGGTACGTTGTCAAAAGTGACGGCATGCCGAGGATCATAATCTCAGTTATAAGATGTCGCCCTTCCTATTCAGGGGGCGGAGCGTTCGGTGGCCAGCCGGACTGATAGAGTTGCCCAACTGAAGCGGCAACTGGACGTTGCGGATGCGGACATCATGCTGGTTAATAAGCGACTTGACGAGTCACAAGGTATGTGGCTTCTCCGTGAACACCTGGTAAGGGAGCTTGACGCTCGTGCCTTACTACATGCATGCTTAATGCAGATGGTGCCGCTGCTATGGAGGACCTTCGGGCAGAACTTGCCCGAGCCAAGGAGCAAGCCAGAAAAAGTAATGCAGCTGCCTTGAAGGCGGCCTAAGAGCTAAAAGCCGAGCAGGCTGCTCACTGCCGAAGCAGGGAGGAAATGGCCGAAATGGCCGTAAAGCTGAAGGATGCTACCGACCGCTATGAGTTTCTTGAAAGAGAGCACCGAGCGGAGCAAGAGGGCCTGAAGAAGGCCACCGCCGAAACCAAGGATGCCCGCTCCGCGATGAGAGCTATAAAGGAGGAGCTACGTCAGGCCGGGGATATTGCGGCTGGAAAGCCCTTTCTGCTGCGTAGGAAGTTCACGGATCCGAAGTATGCTCAGTTGGGCCAGTTGTGGGGTGCGGAGGATGCCTATCTGAATTTGGCGGCGAGTGCCACAGACGCGGTTGCACACTTCCGAGGCCAGAAGGATCATGGAATGGAAGAGCTTTTTTGGTCGCAATTCCATAGTCCGGAGCATCCACTTCCATTGATCGATCGGCTAGCCGAGTGGGACGAGCTGAATAGGTTGTCCGGACTTGCCATGAAGGATGTCATGGCTCATCTGTGGCCGGAAAGGCCCGAGCCGAAGAGTTATTTTGGCTTGGTGCAGCAGTTCCTTGATGTGGTGCCGCATATCAAGGCGATGAAGCGGTCGGCATGCATAGAGGGTGCACGGATGGCGCTCGCCCGTGTCAAAACATACTGGGCAGAGATGGAGGCCACCGACGTTGCTTCCCAGGATCCGGACAGGAGCCGATTACCAGCTGAGCACTATTTTGGGGAAGTCCTGCAGGGCGCTCGTTTAATAGAGACGCAGTGCTCGAAAAATGTTATGTTCAAATGACATGTATGATTTGTGAAGCTATGCTTCGAATATAATATAAGGGCTTTTTATACTTATGCATTCAAGTGTTGGAATTCCTCCTGTGCGACCGTTTAACGTATATGTGTATATCACCTGAAAGATGGCAGTCTTCGGCTTCAGCCCCCACGCACATAGTGCGGGGGTGTTTGCAAAAAATAGCGCATTTTCACACTTAATCCAACGTCTTGGTCCTGTGAAGGAGGTGATAGCGTAGCAAAGTAGGCAACCGGACGATAATGCTTTATCACTTTCACTTAGCCATAGGAGTTCAATGGTGGAGCTACTATATAGCCCCTAGGGGCACTGCGCTCTCCGAATTTCGGGGCGCGTATGTGCCCGACCAGGAAACGGTCCTTCGTTAAAGCGGAGGAATTCTAAACATTCCGGTGGTCGATCGAGTGGTTGACCAGTCTCTCGCTATATCATGACAGTCAGTTTTCGGCTTTCTCTACTAAGGTGCTCACCTGGACGAACCGGGGCACAATCGCAGTAGTTCTCCTGGTGCCGCGTTAGCCGATAGAGCGGAACGTAAGGCAGCAAAACACAGGAGTCGGGCAAACCCAACATTTGACCAAAGACATGATTCGGAGGTGATGCATATAAGGCCTAACTCGAGACGCCGAACACTCCCTAAGGTATTCGGTCTTCATGAAAACGGGCAGAACAATGCCCTAAGCCCCTGGTGTCCAAGTACGCGCAAAATTTCTGACGCGGCCGATGCCAAAACGCCAGCCTCCTCCTCGGTTATAATGGGGAACCGGGGGATGTGTATCAACAAGAGACAGTAAGAAAGGTTTACGTAGGGTCTTAATCTGAAAAGAATCCTTGTAACGGGTCCCTACTGCACGTCTGCGCCTGTGTCTCCGTTGTGCCATATCTTGGACGGGCGTAGCACGGTGTTCATCTGTAAAAGAGAAGAACTTAGTTTGAAAAAGGATCGTGCGAAAAATGTATATAAACAGAGTATAATTCAAAAAACGAATAAAATTGAGCTTCATTGTCTCTTATTGTACATGCGTGCAACCCCTTGTAAGGGGGTATTCGGCTGGTAAGCCCCTTGTTTATTTGCGCCGGACTCGCCTAACCGTGTCCGGGGTCTGGATGACCTATTTGGGGGCTTTGATCGAAAAAGCCGGATTAATGTGTGGTTGTCAAGGCAGTCTCACTTTCTTCCTTATTCGAGGAACACTCGAGGTTTCCCTTTAATGAGATTATGCCGCGTGGACCGGGCATTTTGAGTGTAAGAGATGCATAATGCGGTATTGCGTTAAAGCGGGCGAAAGCTTCACGTCTCAATAGTGCTTGATAGCTACTTTTAAATGGGGCGATGTGGAAGACTAGCTTTTCGCGACGGGAGTTGTCGGATGAGCCGAACACAACTTCTAGTGGTAGAGAGCCCGTACAATGGGCATATGGGCCTGGCATCACTCCTTTAAAGGAAGTGTTGCTATGGCGTATTTTGGTTGGGTCTATCCCCATTCTGCGGATTGTGTCCTGATATAGCAGGTTTAGATCACTGCTGTCGTCCATTAGGACTTGTGTAAATTTCAGTTCGTCGAATATAGGATCTAATATCAGGGCAATCCATCATGCGTTCCGGATACTTCCGGAGTAGTCCTAATGGTCGAAGGTGATTGGTTTTGACATCCAGTGTCTGGACTCCACTGGGGTGGACCGTGCGGCGCGCATTTTAGTGGGTGCCGCTCTATTTTTGCCTATTGTCACATGAAGTGAATTTACTGTTTTGACCTCTTGTGGGAAATTCCTTTGTTTGCCGGTGCTCTGCTTGTGGAGTTCATCATCGTCCTCACTTGGTGTTTCGAGCCCCTTATGTTCGGCATTAAGTTGGCCGGACTGTTTGAAGACCCAACAATCTCTGTGGGTATGGTTTGCAGGCTTCCCGGAGGTGCTGTGGATTTGGCATATCTTGTCCAAGATTTTGTTTAGGTTGGATAGCTCGTTGCTGCTGTCCTTGAGAGGCATTGTTTTGTTGTTCTGTCGAGAGCTTTTGAACCCGGCGTTGATTGTCGTGCTCTTTGGGCCGTTTCCCTTAGTTCGGCGCTGGTCCTTTTTGCGTCGTGGTTTCCCATTTCCATCCCTGACTTCGGATGTACTTGGGTCGCTGGTGCTGCATCTTGCCAGCCAGCTATCCTCTCCCGCGCAAAAGCGGGTCATGAGGCTTGTTAGTGCGGCCATTGTCCTTGGCTTTTCCTGGCCGAGGTGTCTGGCGAGCCATTCGTCTCGGACGTTATGTTTGAAGGCTGCTAAGGCTTCGGCGTCCGGACAGTCAACTATTTGGTTCTTTTTGGTGAGGAACCTGTTCCAGAATTTGCGGGCTGACTCTCCGGGCTGTTGAGTTATGTGACTTAAATCGTCTGCATCCGGAGGGCGGACATAAGTCCCCTGAAAATTTGCCCGAAAGGCATCCTCGAGCTCTTCCCAACTTCCAATGGTATTTTCTGGGAGGCCTTTGAGCCAATGCCGGGCTGGCCCTTTGAGCTTGAGGGGTAGGTATTTTATGGCGTGGAGGTCGTCTCCTCTGGCCATATGTATGTGCAGGATGTAATCCTCAATCCAGACTCCAGGGTCTGTTGTTCCGTCGTATGCCTCTATGTTTACGAGTTTGAATCCCGCTGGAAATTCATGATCCAGCACCTCATCGGTGAAACATAAGGGGTGTGCGGCGCCCCTGTATTTGGGTGTGCCGTGATTTTCGAATACTCGACGTGTTGTTTTGCTTTATGAAGCTTGCTTTCTGGACCCATAAATGGACCTGACCGGGCCGTCCTCTTTACGAGGATCCTTATATGGATCACGTGACGGCTTGTGTGCGGCGTCGCTTGTCACTCTTTGTCTGCCATGTGGTCATCCGTCCGACCGGGCGGCCTCTTTGTTTTTTGATTGTGGGGGCTCTACGGCCTCCTCGTCAAATTCAGGCAGTAGTTTACGCTTCTGGTAGCTTTTTGCTTGGTGACTATCGCCGTATTTGTCTGCGGTCTTGAGTACTTTGCTCCATCTCATTCTGAGTACGTCTTCCACTGTTTTGAGCTTCCGCGTCTGCTTCTTCAGGCTTCATGCAGTGGCGACGAGCCTTTTGTGGAGGTTCTTCTGCTCCAACGATGTGTCCGGTGTGAGATCGTCCGGACTGTTGTTTTCGCCGAGGGTGGACTGCTTATTTAATTCGTCCTGTTCGGATAGTTGCTCGGGGGCATGTTCGTCGTCCACCGGTTCGCCCTGCTCTATGGCTGGGTCTACATGGGTGTTGTCGTTGTCGAGGCGGGACTTTTGGCGGCGCTTGCATCGCCGTTTCGGCTGTTTTCGGGGGAATTATCCTTCGCAACGTCCCGTTGTTCCTCGTTATCACTTCCTTTAGGTGTATCCACTATATATACATCGTGAGTTGAGGTGGCCTTCAAGTACCCCGTGGGTGCTGGTTTTTGGTCGTCTCCGGCATCGTCGTCCATACCGTCGATGTTTTCAGAGTCGAAGTCTAGCATGTCGGTTAAGTCATCGACAGTGGCTACGAAGTGGGTGGTGGGTGGGCTTTGAATTTCTTCGTCGTACGCATCCCAAGCGCTCTGACCATAATTCGGCCAGCGCTCTCCTGATAAAGAGAGACACTTTAGCGAATTCAAGATGTCGCCGAAAGGCGAGTGCTGAAAGATGTCCGCAACGGTGAACTCCATGATCGGCGCCCAATCGGATTCGATTGGCAGGGGCGCGGAAGGTTCGGGGTCCGGAGAGGAGTCCGGCACCTTGGAGTCACGAGCTTCATGAGGGACATGGTCGGTATTCGGCTTTATCGCCGTAGAGATAGCAGCCCTCGAGGTGGTGTCCAACCACCCATCCTCGATTGGCGCCGTCGGCTCCGATCTAAGGGTAGGAGCGAACTTTTGGGCGGCCTCCAGGGCACTGTCCGGCAGCAGAGCTAAATCATGCTCATCGTGATAGTGCGACACGCCTGGCTGTGGCTCATATCCGTCGAAGATCAAGTCTCCGCGGATGTCAGCCGTATAGTTCAAACTTCCGAATCTGACCTGATGGCCAGGGGCATAGCTTTCGATCTGCTCCAGATGGCCGAGTGAATTGGCCCGCAGTGCGAAGCCGCCGAATACGAAGATCTGTCCGGGGAGAAAAGTCTCACTCTGGACCGCATTGTTGTTGATGATCGAAGGAGCCATCGAGCCTATAGGTGACGACACAGAGGAACTCTCAATGAAAGCACCAATGTCAGTGTCAAAACCGGCGGATCTCGGCTAGGGGGTCCCGAACTGTGCGTCTAGGCGGATGGTAACAGGAGACAAGGGACGCGATGTTTTTACCCAGGTTCGGGCCCTCTCGATGGAGGTAAAACCCTACTTCTGCTTGATTGATATTGATGATAGGGTAGTACAAGAGTAGATCTACCACGAGATCAAGGAGGCTAAACCCTAGAAGCTAGCCTATGGTATGATTGTTATGTGTCCTACGGACCAAAACCATCCGGTTTATATAGACACCGGAGAGGACTAGGGTTACACATAGTCGGTTACAATGGTAGGAGATCTACATATCTGTATCGCTAAGCTTGCCTTCCACGCCAAGGAAAGTCCCATCCGGACACGGGACGAAGTCTTCAATCTTGTATCTTCATAGTCTTGGAGTCCGGCCAATGATGATAGTTCGGCTATCCGGACACCCCCTAGTCCAGGACTCCCTCAGTTAGGAGGACCTTTTTTGTTCGGTTAATGTTCGGCATGCCCATGCAACTCAACCGGATTGTCTGGTGGTTGGTGTTTTTGTCTGCAGCTAGTGTTGTGCTAAAACAAGCGTCAGTGGATGACCTGGTTTGGCAGTATTCTACCGGACTATGCGGTGAGCAGTTTTCTACGGTGAAATGGCTAGTTTCGCTCATGGCTATAAATAACCCTTCACCACTTCATGGAGGGATCGACCAATACTTCAAACAAACCCTAGATCCAAGAAAGGTTCCCTCTCATACTCGACACACCACATCAAAGATATCTTGGAGATTCTTGACAATTCTTGAGAGTGATTCCACCCAATTGTAGATCCACCCCGTCTCTCTCTTGATGGAAGTAATTTATTATTTGAGAAATACTTAAGAATTTTCACTTTATTCTTGTTACTCTTGGAGATTGAAGACTCCTAGATGGCAGGGGTTCTTCGGTGAGGAATCAATGTAACCCTCAAAAGTTTGTCAATGTTTGAGTCTGCATCAAGGTTTACTTTAGTCACTAGACCTGGCATTCATCATACTGTATTGTTTTACCTTTTGGTAGCAATTGTTTAGGCATATCTTTATGTTTTTCTTAAACTTGCTAATATTCAAGAAAAAATGTAATTGTACCTACTCACCCCTCTCTGGGTCCACACGATCATTTTTATGTCATACCAAGGGCTATCACCTCAAAAAGTATCTTCAGACCTACACCTTCAACAAGGTAACGATGCGCAGATGTTGATGATGCCTAAACAAAAGAGAATGTAATATCATGGGTTTTCACCCGAAGAGAATATATATTTGCGTTGTCCACCACCATAGTCACTGGCCACCACTATATCAGTCTGCTCACACATAACTAGCTAGCAAAAGGAGTTGAAGCGTTTTATTGATTTACTTTTATTGTATCTAGATGATATACCACAAGATTCCAAGCTCCCTCTCTCTATTTTTCGGATTATACACATCCAAAAACATACAAAAAATTGCAAACATAGTAGTCTCTAGAGAAAAATACAAATTACATGACATTAATACTTGATTTTTCGTGATGTGGAGATTAGGGCATCACTTATGGTGGGTAAATATGTCCCCCATGACCGCCTCGCCATGCACACACCACGATCACCAGCTCACATGCCTCGACCGTTGAAGAATTTCATATCTACTGAGTCATATTGACAAGCAAAGAGTAGCCCACAAACCAGAATTAATTGATTATTTTTATGCTGCATGGGAATGTATGTAGTTGAGAATTTTGTATGAGGGACACGATTCTAGAGCGAAGAATTGAGGGCGTCACATTTGATGTGTCTGGTCGTAGATGCTCTAACATTCATCACCTCCCAAAATAGAACTATCTCAGTTTTGTGGAAGTTATGTTTTTAACCTGAAAGTTGTTGAAAGCGTGGAGCAAGAGCTTGAGGTTTTTAGATTTTTTCTAACAAATGTCCATAGAAAAATTGTGTCATTAGTGTGCCACTAGATGAACAAGCCGTCAATGACCAATTGTGCTACCACCATGGAAATTGAATTCTCATCTTAACCCTCTCAATTAGAGTACCCCGAATATCCACAATTTCACGGACTGGTTTTCTATGCAAGTTCCATAAGGATTTTAACTCTACCCAACCTTGTTTTAGGCCCCATTTATAACAAAGAAAAATCAAAGAAAGTTTAAAGAACCAAATTCCTACTAAGAAACTACAGTGATGTTTTGGAATAAGGGCTCATTTGATTCAAAGAAATTCTATAGGATTTTTGGAGGACTGAAATCCTTCCATATGAATTTTTCCTATTGGGTGTTTGTACTACATTTTTTTGAAAATCTAACATCCACTTCGTCTCTTTTTATAATTCCTTTGTTTTTTCCCGTGGCATCAAGCACGTTTCTAATTCTATTGAATTTAAGTGAATATGCCACTTCAGTCCTATAATTTTTTATTCTTGTATTTTCGGAATCCTATGGATCAAAGAGGCCCTCTTTGATTCACATGATTCAAGAATGCGGGAATAGGAGAAAGTATGATTGAGATGTCATGCTCATCTTAATCCTACATGATTTGGGTTGTGATTGCATCATTGGAAAAAATGATTTCTTAAAGAGGCTTGAGTGGATGCTGAAAATCCTACGAGAAGTAGTGCACAAACATTCTTAGCCAAAAATCCTATAGGATTTGAATCAAAGGAGCCCTAAGAATCATATAAAATTCCTACGGAACTGGACAATCCATAGAAATATTGTAATGCCTATGGAATGGGACAATGGGGGGAGACATGATCCTCATGTGCTTTCTTCTTCCACATAATCGAAAAAGGCTTCGCGTCCTGCTTTATAGATAAAGCAACATCAATACAGGCAAACTGATCAAGTGGATGTCCAAAAAACAAAAAACAGGGAAAACAAGAGGAGAGAATGAAGTCTCAGCTGCGGGAACAACAACACATAAGCCTGAGCAAGATAAAAGATACATCCTCAAGGGGGTAGGTGACCATCAGGAGGCAAGCCACCAGTTCCTTATATCTCCTTGTCAGTTCGTCCACCGCCGCTCTAGCCCGCCACTTGGATAAGGGCCTCCACGGTCGAAAGAATCCACACATTTTATAGATAGCATCGGTGATTTTTCTAGAAATTAGGTGTAGGACCTTGAAGTATGTCTAGAGGGGGGGGGTGATTAGACTACTTGACCAATTAAAAACTTAACCTTTTCCCAATTTTAGAGTTTGGCAAATTTTAGCTATCTTTGGACAAGTCAAGCAATCATCACACAATTCAAGCAAGCATGCAAAGAGTATATGAGCAGTGGAAATTAAAGCATGCAACTTGCGAGAAGTAAAGGGAAGGGTTTGGAGGATTCAAACGCAATTGGAGACATGGATGTTTTTGTCGTGGTTCCGATAGGTGGTGCTATCGTACATCCACGTTGATGGAGACTTCAACCCACGAAGGGTAACGGTTACGCGAGTTCACGGAGGGCTCCACTCACGAAGCGTCCACGAAGAAGCAACCTTGTCTATCCCACCATGGCCGTCGCCCACGAAGGACTTGCCTCACTAGAGGTAGATATTTACGAAGTAGGCGATCTCCTTGCCCTTACAAACTCCTTGGTTCAACTCCACAATCTTGTCGGAGGCTCCCAAGTGACACCTAGCCAATCTAGGAGACACCACTCTCCAAGAAGTAACAAATGGTGCGTTGATGATGAACTCCTTGTTCTTGTGCTTCAAATGATAGTCTCCCCAACACTCAACTCTCTCTCATAGGATTTGGATCTGGTGGAAAGAAGATTTGAGTGGAAAGCAACTTGGGGAAGGCTAGAGATCAAGATTCATATGGTAGGAATGGAATATCTTGGCCTCAACACATGAGTAGGTGGTTCTCTCTCAGAAATGGTAAGTTGGAAGTGTAGGTTTGTTCTGATGGCTCTCTCCACGAATGAAGAGGAGGTGGAGGGGTATATATAGCCTCCACACAAAATCTAACCATTACACACAATTTACCAAACTCGGTGGGACCGATTCAACAGACTCGGTCAGACCAATTTGATAAACCTAGTGACCGTTAGGATTTTTGGTGGGACCGACATCCAACTCGGTAGGACCGATATGGTTAGGGTTAGGGCATAACGTAATCTCGGTGAGACCGATTACACAAACTCGGTGAGACCGATTTTGGTAATAAGCTTTCCGGACAGTTGTTCAGGTAAACTTAGTGGGACCGATTCGCTCATTTCGATGAGACCGAAATGTTACAAAAGGGAAAGAGGGAGTTTACATTGCAATCTCGGTGGGACCGATCGCTCACTTCGGTTAGACAGAAACGTTACGAAGGGAAACAGAGAGATTACAACCCCATCTCGGTGAGACCGAGATCCCTATCGGTAAGACCGATTTGCCTAGGGTTTGTGGCAGTGGCGATGACATTTGAACTCGGTGGCGCCGGATAGAAAGAATCGGTGGGACCGATTTTGACTTTGGGTTTAGGTCATATGTGGATGTGAGAAGGTAGTTGAGGGTATTTGGAGCATATCACTAAGCACATGAAGCAAGAGGCTCATTAAACAACACCTCATCCCTCCTTGATAGTATTGGCTTTTCCTATAGACTCAATGTGATCTTGGATCACTAAAATGTAAAATGAAGAGTCTTGAGGTTTTGAGCTTGAGCCAACCCTTTGTCCTTGATATTTTGAGGGATCCACTTTCATCATCCATGCCATGCCATTCATTGAGCTTCCCTGAAATAATAGTCTTGGAATAGCATTAGCTCAATGAGCTATATGTTGTTATGAATTACCAAAACCACCTAGGGATAGTTGCACTTTCAATCTCCCCCTTTTTGGTAATTGATGACAACATATAGATCAAAGCTTCGACAAATGATAATAAGATTGAAAAACATCGTCGCTTTGAGAAGTATGTGATAAGAAAGAGCTCCCCCTAAATTTGTGCATGGTTTAAGATTTGCTTTGGACTGAAAATGCACAAGGAATTAGGCTCATGGGTTACTCTTCCATGTCACATACATCTTGGTGGAGCGCTCAAAATGATAAAGATTGAATACATGCACTCATCACCAAGCAAAGTGAATGATCATATAAGGATAGGTAAGATAATATCATCTAGCAAGCATGAGTGTAGCTTATGATCAAACACATGATCATCAATGTCTCATAGATAACAGCATAGTATCTCAAGCAATCAAAAGCAAACAAAAGTTTAACCACCAAAGCAAGAGAGAACAAAAGCAACACACACTCTCTCTCTCTCTCTCAAAGCCTATGATCTATACATTTTTCTCCCCCTTTGGCAACAAGTTACCAAAAAGTTCATAGAAAATGCATAGTGCTAGATCGACTCTCAGGCTTGATCTTCAGGTGGTGGTGTAGAGATGGCTCCTTGGACGAAGGCTTCAGTTGATGTGGATGGAGCTGGAGGAGTTGGTGCTGGAGCTGGTTGCACTGGAGCTGTAGGAGCCGTAGCTGGTGCAGATGATGTGGCTCTGGTGTCTGTCACAGGCACTGTACCTGACCTCTGAGCTCTAGGCACTCTGGCAAATGCATCAGTGGTTGTCTTGCCCTTCCTCTCCTGCATGTCATCCTGGAGCTGCTCCACAACTGACTGAATCTCAGTTACTTTGACATCTAGATCATAGAATTTTTGTTCCATGATTCTTTCCAGGCTCTCCTGGTTTTGAGCTAGGGTGGCCAACCCCTTCTCAATCCTCAGTGTTGATGCTATCAAGTAACCAAGCTTCTCCTGCTTGTTCTTCAAAAAGTACTCAGATGCCTCCTCTTGAGTTGGCATCTTGGCAGCCTTCTCTCTCTTTGCCTTCTCCTTCTTCTCTTGAGCTTGCATTGATGATGGTTCATTCTCATTCATCACAACTTGATTGTCCTCAAAGTCTGGATAGATAGCAAAATGTTCCTTATCCAGCAAGTATGTTCCTGTGCCCATCTTTGAGTTAATCAACTCCTGAATTGTTAGGGAACGTAGTAATTTCAAAAAAAATCCTACGCACATGCAAGATCATGGTGATGGCATAGCAACAAGAGGGGAGAGTATTGTCTACGTACCCTCGTAGACCGGAAGTGGAAGCGTTAGCACAACGCGGTTGATGTAGTCGTACGTCTTCACAATCCGACCGATCCAAGCACCGAACGTATGACACCTCCGAGTTCAGCACACATTCAGCTCGATGACGATCCCCGGGCTCCGATCCAGCAAAGCTTCGGGGATGAGTTCCGTCAGCACGACGGCATGGTGACGATGATGATGTTCTACCGGCGCAGGGCTTCGCCTAAACTCCGCGACGATATGACTGAGGTGGAATATGGTGGAGGGGGCACCGCACACGGCTAAGGAACGATCCGTAGATCAACTTGTGTGTCTATGGGGTGCCCCCCCCCCCCCGCCCCCGTATATAAAGGAGCAAGGGGGGAGGCCGGCCGACCCAAGGGGGGCACGCCAGGAGGAGGAGTCCTCCTCCTAGTAGGAGTAGGACTCCCCCTTTCCTACTCCTACTAGGAGGGGGAAGGAAGGGGGAGAGGGGGAAGGAAAGAGGGGGGCGCCGCCCCCCCTCCTAGTCCAATTCGGACCAGAGGGAGAGGGGGCGCACGGCCCACCCTGGCCGCCCCTCTCTCTTCCCACTAAGGCCCATGTGGCCCATTAACTCTCCCGGGGGGTTCCGGTAACCCTCCGGCACTCCGGTTTTCTCCGGAAATGTCCGGAACACTTCCGGTGTCTGAATATAGTCATACAATATATAAATCTTTATGTCTCGACCATTTCAAGGCTCCTCATCATGTCCGTGATCACATCCGGGACTCCGAACAAACTTCGGTACATCAAAACTTATAAACTCATAATAAAACTGTCATCGTAACGTTAAGCGTGCGGACCCTACGGGTTCGAGAACTATGTAGACATGACCTAGAACTATTCTCGGTCAATAACCAATAGCGGAACCTGGATGCCCATATTGGTTCCTACATGTTCTACGAAGATCTTTATCGGTCAAACCGCATAACAACATACGTTGTTCCCTTTGTCATCGGTATGTTACTTGCCCGAGATTCGATCGTCGGTATCCAATACCTAGTTCAATCTCGTTACCGGCAAGTCTCTTTACTCGTTACGTAATGCATCATCCCGTAACCAACTCATTGGTTACATTGCTTGCAAGTCTTATAGTGATGTGCATTACCGAGAGGGCCCAGAGATACCTCTCCGACAATCGGAGTGACAAAACCTAATCTCAAAATATGCCAACTCAACATGTACCTTTGGAGACACCTGTAGTACTCCTTTATAATCACCCAGTTACGTTGTGACGTTTGGTAGCACCCAAAGTGTTCCTCCGGTAAACGGGAGTTGCATAATCTCATAGTTTCAGGAACATGTATAAGTCATGAAGAAAGCAATAGCAATATACTAAACGATCAAGTGCTAGGCTAACGGAATGGGTCATGTCAATCACATCATTCTCCTAATGATGTGATCCCATTAATCAAATGACAACACATGTCTATGGTTAGGAAACATAACCATCTTTGATTAATGAGCTAGTCAAGTAGAGGCATACTAGTGACTATATGTTTGTCTATATATTCACACATGTATCATGTTTCCGGTTAATACAATTCTAGCATGAATAATAAACATTTATCATGATATGAGGAAATAAATAATAACTTTATTATTGCCTCTAGGGCATATTTCCTTCAGTCTCCCACTTGCACTAGAGTCAATAATCTAGATTACATAGTAATGATTCTAACACCCATGGAGTCTTGGTGCTGATCATGTTTTGCTCGTGAGAGAGGCTTAGTCAACAGGTCTACAACATTCAGATCCATATGTATCTTGCAAATCTCTATGTCTCCCACGTGGACTTGGTCCCGAATGGATTTGAAGCGTCTCTTGATGTGCTTGGTCCTCTTGTGAAATCTGGATTCCTTTGCCAAGGCAATTGCACCAGTATTGTCACAGAAGATCTTCATTGGTCCCGATGCACTAGGTATGACACCTAGATCGGAAATGAAATCCTTCATCCAGATTCCTTCATTTGCTGCTTCAGAAGCAGCTATGTACTCCGCTTCACATGTAGATCCCGCCACGACGCTTTGTTTAGAACTGCACCAACTTACAGCTCCACCGTTTAATAAAAATACGTATCCGGTTTGCGATTTAGAATCGTCCGGATCAATGTCAAAGCTTGCATCAACGTAACCATTTACAACTAGCTCTTTGTCACCTCCATATATGAGAAACATATCCTTAGTTCTTTTCAGGTATTTCAGGATGTTCTTGACCGCTGTCCAGTGATCCACTCCTGGATTACTTTGGTACCTTCCTGCCAAGCTTATTGCTAAGCATACGTCAGGTCTGGTACATAGCATTGCATACATGATAGAGCCTATGGCTGAAGCATAGGGAACATCTTTCATTTTCTCTCTATCTTCTGCTGTGGTCGGACATTGAGTTTGACTCAACTTCACACCTTGAAGCACGGGCAAGAACCCTTTCTTTGCCTGATCCATTTTGAACTTTTTCAAAATTTTATCAAGGTATGTGCTTTGTGAAAGTCCTATTAAGCGTCTTGATCTATCTCTATAAATCTTGATGCCCAATATGTAAGCAGCTTCATCGAGGTCTTTCATGGAAAAACTTTTATTCAAGTATCCCTTTATGCTATCCAAAAATTCTATATCATTTCCAATTAATAATATGTCATCTACATATAATATCAGAAATGCTACAGAGCTCCCACTCACTTTCTTGTAAATACAAGCTTCTCCAAAAGTCTGTATAAAACCATATGCTTTGATCACACTATCAAAGCGTTTATTCCAACTCCGAGATGCTTGCACCAGTCCATAAATGGATCGCTGGAGCTTGCACACTTTGTTAGCATCTTTTGGATCAACAAAACCTTCTGGCTGCATCATATACAACTCTTCTTCCAGAAATCCAGTCAAGAATGCAGTTTTAACATCCATTTGCCAAATTTCATAATTATGAAATGCAGCAATAGCTAACATGATTCGGACAGACTTAAGAATCACTACGGGTGAGAAAGTCTCATCGTAGTCAACCCCTTGAACTTGTCCAAAACCTTTCGCAACAAGTCGAGCTTTATAGACAGTTACATTACCATCAGCGTCAGTCTTCTTCTTAAAGATCCATTTATTCTCAATGGCTTGCCGATCATCGGGCAAGTCAACCAAAGTCCATAATTTGTTTTCATACATGGATCCCATCTCAGATTTCAAGGCCTCTTGCCATTTTGCGGAATCTGGGCTCATCATCGCTTCCTCATAGTTCGTAGGTTCATCATGGTCAAGTAACATGACTTCCAGAATAGGATTACCATACCACTCTGGTGCGGATCTTACTCTGGTAGACCTACGAGGTTCAGTAGAAACTTGATCTGAAGTTTCATGATCAATATCATTAGCTTCCTCACTAATTGGTGTAGTTGTCACAGGAACCGGTTCTTGTGATGAACTACTTTCCAATAAGGGAGCAGATACATTTATCTCATCAAGTTCTACTTTCCTCCCACTCACTTCTTTCGAGAGAAACTCCTTCTCTAGAAAGGATCCGATTTTAGCAATGAAAATCTTGCCTTCAGATCTGTGATAGAAGGTGTACCCAATAGTCTCTTTTGGGTATCCTATGAAGACACATTTCTCCGATTTGGGTTCGAGCTTATCTGGTTGAAGTTTCTTCACATAAGCATCGCAGCCCCAAACTTTAAGAAACGACAACTTTGGTTTCTTGCCAAACCACAGTTCATATGGCGTCGTCTCAACGGATTTTGATGGTGCCCTATTTAACGTGAATGCGGCCATCTCTAAAGCATAACCCCAAAACGATAGTGGTAAATCAGTAAGAGACATCATAGATCGCACCATATCTAGTAAAGTACGATTACGACATCCGGACACACCATTTCGTTGTGGTGTTCCGGGTGGCGTGAGTTGCGAAACTATTCCGCATTGTTTCAAGTGTAGACCAAACTCGTAACTCAAATATTCTCCTCCACGATCATATCGTAGAAACTTTATTTTCTTGTTACGATGATTTTCCACTTCACTCTGAATTTCTTTGAACTTTTCAAATGTTTCAGACTTGTGTTTCATTAAGTAGATATACCCATATCTGCTCAAATCATCTGTGAAGGTGAGGAAATAACGATACCCGCCGCGAGCCTCAACATTCATTGGACCACAAACATCAGTATGTATGATTTCCAACAAATCAGTTGCTCGCTCCATAGTTCCGGAGAACGGCGTTTTAGTCATCTTGCCCATGAGGCACGGTTCGCAAGTACCAAGTGATTCATAATCAAGTGATTCCAAAAGCCCATCACTATGGAGTTTCTTCATGCGCTTTACACCGATATGACCTAAATGGCAGTGCCACAAATAAGTTGCACTATTGTTATCAACTCTGCATCTTTTGGTTTCAACACTATGAATATGTGTATCACTACTATCGAGATTCAATAAAAATAGACCACTCTTCAAGGGTGCATGACCATAAAAGATATTACTCACATAAATAGAACAACCATTATTCTCTGATTTAAATGAATAACTGTCTCGCATCAAACAAGATCCAGATATAATGTTCATGCTCAACGCTGGCACCAAATAACAATTATTTAGGTCTAAAACTAATCCCGATGGTAGATGTAGAGGTAGCGTGCCGACCGCGATCACATCGACTTTGGAACCATTTCCCACGCGCATCGTCACCTCGTCCTTAGCCAATCTTCGCTTAATCCGTAGTCCCTGTTTCGAGTTGCAAATATTAGCAACAAAACCAGTATCAAATACCCAGGTACTACTGCGAGCATTAGTAAGGTACACATCAATAACATGTATATCACATATACCTTTGTTCACTTTGCCATCCTTCTTATCCGCCAAATACTTGGGGCGGTTCCGCTTCCAGTGTCCAGTCTGCTTGCAGTAGAAGCACTCAGTTTCAGGCTTAGGTCTAGACTTGGGTTTCTTCTCTTGAGCAGCAACTTGTTTGCTGTTCTTTTTGAAGTTCCCCTTCTTCTTCCCTTTGCCCTTTTTCTTGAAACTGGTGGTTTTGTTAACCATCAACACTTGATGCTCCTTCTTGATTTCTACCTCCACGGCTTTTAGCATTGCGAAGAGCTCGGGAATAGTCTTGTTCATCCCTTGCATATTATAGTTCATCACGAAGCTCTTGTAGCTTGGTGGCAGTGATTGAAGAATTTTGTTAATGACACTATCATCAGGAAGATTAACTCCCAGTTGAATCAAGTGATTATTACACCCAGACATTTTGAGTATGTGTTCACTAACAGAACTATTCTCTTCCATCTTGCAGCTATAGAACTTATTGGAGACTTCATATCTCTCAATCCGGGCATTTGCTTGAAATATTAACTTCAACTCCTGGAACATCTCATATGCTCCATGTCGTTCAAAACGTCGTTGAAGACCCGGTTCTAAGCCGTAAAGCATGGCACACTAAACTATCGAGTAGTCATCATCTTTGCTCTGCCAGACGTTCTTAATGTCGTTAGTTGCATCAGCAGCAGGCCTGGCACCCAGCGGTGCTTCCAGGACGTAACTTTTCTGTGCAGCAATGAGGATAATCCCCAGGTTACGGGCCCAGTCCGTGTAATTGCTACCATCATCTTTCAACTTTGCTTTCTCAAGGAACGCATTAAAATTCAACGGAACAACAACACGAGCCATCTATCTACAAACAAACATAGACAAGCAAAATACTATCAGGTACTAAGTTCGTGATAAATTTAAGTTCAATTAATCATATTACTTAAGAACTCCCACTTAGACAGACGTCTCTCTAGTCATCTAAGTGATCACGTGATCCAAATCAACTAAACCATGTCCGATCATCACGTGAGATGGAGTAGTTTCAATGGTGAACATCACTATGTTGATCATATCTAGTATATGATTCAAGTTCGACCTTTCGGTCTCCGTGTTCCGAGGCCATATCTGTATATGCTAGGCTCATCAAGTATGACCTGAGTATTCCGCGTGTGCAACTGTTTTGCACCCGTTGTATTTGAACGTAGAGCCTATCACACCCGATCATCACGTGGTGTCTCAGCACGAAGAACTTTCACAATGGTGCATACTCAGGGAGAACACTTCTTGATTATTAGTGAGAGATCATCTTAAAATGCTACCGTCAATCAAAGCAAGATAAGATGCATAAAGGATAAACATCACATGCAATCAATATAAGTGATATGATATGGCCATCATCATCTTGTGCTTGTGATCTCCATCTTCGAAGCACCGTCGTGATCACCATCGTCACCGGCGCGACACCTTGATCTCCATCGTAGCATCGTTGTCGTTCATGCTATCTATTGCTTCTACGACTATCGCTACCGCTTAGTGATAAAGTAAAGCAATTACAGGGTGTTTGCATTTCATACAATGAAGCGACAACTATATGGCTCCTGCCAGTTGCCGATAACTTCGGTTACAAAACATGATCATCTCATACAATAAAATATAGTATCACATCTTGACCATATCACATCACAACATGCCCTGCAAAAACAAGTTAGATGTCCTCTACTTTGTTGTTGCAAGTTTTACGTGGCTGCTACAGGCTTAGCAAGAACCGTTCTTACCTACGCATCAAAACCACAACGATAGTTCGTCAAGTTAGTGCTGTTTTAACCTTCACATGGACCGGGCGTAGCCACACTCGATTCAGCTAAAGTGAGAGAGACAGACACCCGCCAGCCACCTTTAAGCACGAGTGCTTGTAACGGTGAAACCAGTCTCGCGTAAGCGTACGCGTAATGTTGGTCCGGGCCGCTTCATCTCACAATACCGCCGAACCAAAGTATGACATGCTGGTAAGCAGTATGACTTGTATCGCCCACCACTCACTTGTGTTCTACTCGTGCATATAACATCAACGCATAAAACCTAGGCTCGGATGCCACTGCTAGGGAACGTAGTAATTTCAAAAAAATTCCTACGCACACACAAGATCATGGTGATGGCATAGAAATGAGAGGGGAGAGTATTGTCTACGTACCCTCATAGACCGTAAGCAGAAGCGTTAGCACAACGCGGTTGATGTAGTCGTACGTCTTCGCGATCCGACTGATCCAAGCACCGAACGTACGGCACCTCCGAGTTCAGCACACGTTCAGCTCGATGACGATCCCCGGGCTCCGATCCAGCAAAGCTTCAGGGATGAGTTCCGTCAACACGACGGCGTGGTGACGATGATGATGTTCTACCGGCGCAGGGCTTCGCCTAAACTCCGCGACAATATGACCGAGGTGGAATATGGTGGAGGGGCGCACCGCACACGGCTAAGGAACGATCCGTAGATCAACTTGTGTGTCTATGGGGTGCCCCCCCCCGCCCCCGTATATAAAGGAGCAAGGGGGGAGGCCGGCCGGCCCAAGGGGGGCGCGCCAGGAGGAGGAGTCCTCCTCCTAGTAGTAGGACTCCCCCTTTCCTACTCCTACTAGGGGGGAAGGAAGGGGGAGAGGGGGAAGGAAAGAGTGGGGCGCCGCTCCCCCTCCTAGTCCAATTCGGACCAGAGGGAGAGGGGGCACGCGGCCCACCCTGGCCGCCCCTCTCTCTTCCCACTAAGGCCCATGTGGCCCATTAACTCTCCCGGGGGGGTTCCGGTAACCCTCCGGCACTCCGGTTTTCTCCGAAAACGTCCGGAACACTTCCAGTGTCCGAATATAGTCGTCCAATATATCAATCTTTATGTCTCGACCATTTCGAGACTCCTCATCATGTTCGTGATCACATCCGGGACTCCGAACAAACTTCGGTACATCAAAACTTATAAACTCATAATAAAACTGTCATCGTAACGTTAAGCGTGTGGACCCTACGGGTTCGAGAACTATGTAGACATGACCTAGAACTATTCTCGGTCATTAACCAATAGTGGAACCTGGATGCCCATATTGGTTCCTACATATTCTACAAAGATCTTTATCGGTCAAACCGCATAACAACATACGTTGTTCCCTTTGTCATCGGTATGTTACTTGCCCGAGATTCGATCGTCGGTATCCAATACCTAGTTCAATCTCGTTACCGGCAAGTCTCTTTACTCGTTACGTAATGCATCATCCCATAACCAACTCATTTGTTACATTGCTTGCAAGGCTTATAGTGATGTGCATTACCGAGAGGGCCCAGAGATACCTCTCCGACAATCGGAGTGACAAAACCTAATCTCAAAATATGCCAACTCAACATGTACCTTTGGAGACACCTGTAGTACTCCTTTATAATCACCCAGTTACGTTGTGACGTTTGGTAGCACCCAAAGTGTTCCTACGGTAAATGGGAGTTGCATAATCTCATAGTTTCAGGAACATGTATAAGTCATGAAGAAAGCAATAGCAATATACTAAACGATCAAGTGCTAGGCTAACGGAATGGGTCATGTCAATCACATCATTCTCCTAATTATGTGATCCCATTAATCAAACGACAACACATGTCTATGGTTAGGAAACATAACCATCTTTGATTAATGAGCTAGTCGAGTAGAGGCATACTAGTGACTATATGTTTGTCTATATATTCACACATGCATCATGTTTCCGGTTAATACAATTCTAGCATGAATAATAAACATTTATCATGATGTGAGGAAATAAATAATAACTTTATTATTGACTCTAGGGCATATTTCCTTCATGAATCTGTGGGGCATACTCACTACTTCTCTTCTGGTCTGCTGCTGTCCTCTTAATGGTCTCAACAATGAGGCTCATGACCTTGAATTTTTGTGGCACATCAAATAAGTCTAGCAAGTTGATAGCATGGCCTCTAATCATGTTGTGTTCACCTGACTTGGGCAACAGAGTGTGCCTTAGGATCCAATTGATTGTTGGCAGCCCTGACAGAAGAAAATGAACTGACCCAAACTTATGTGTCTCAACTGCAGCATCAGGAATTTCCTTGTACATATGAGCCATGGTATTGTGGTCCATCTTCTTCTTGGCATAGACATCCAAGTCATCTTCACTCTCCTTTGGGGCATTGATCAGACTGGCCCATTCCTCAATTGTTGACTGGTACCTTGTACCTTCAGACATCCAAACTATCCTGCCATCTGGATAGAAGTGTGCTGTCGAGTAGAATTGCATAATGAGCTCATCATTCCACTTTGTGAGCTTCTGCCCAACAAAGTCTGCAACTCCACAAGCAACAAAACTGTCTTGCACTCCAGGATAGTGTTCCTCATTTTCCTTCATGTAGGTCCAGTCGACCCACCTCATATCACACACTATTGGTTTCTTGTCCAACAGCACTGTCTCATAGAAATCCTGCTGTTCCTTAGTGTGGAACCTGTAATCTACAGCAGTCCTTCTCCTGGTAGCATATGGATCTGACAGCCTCCACAATCTGAGTCTTGCATCCTTCCTCAACTTCATGTTCTCAGCCACAGGATGAGCATCATTGTGGTCTGGAATCTTGGGCTTTAGCTTCCTCAGGACTTGTCCTTCATCATCTTCCTCATCAGCAACATCAGGCACTGGGGCCTTGTTCTTCTCAGCAGCTGGAATACTCCTGGTATTCCTCTTTGGTGCAATCTTGGGCTTGGGGGCAGCTTTGGGTGCTTCCTTGGGCTTTGATGTTGCAGCCCCTGACTTTCTAGCATCACCCATTAGCTTTTGTGCCTTGGGTGCTGGTGCAGCAACCTCTTCTTCCTCTTCAGAGTCTCTCCTCAAAGAGGGATCTCCAAGAACCTGGGCAGTAGTGGTTCTGGCTCTCTTCTTCTTTTTATCTTGTCCAGCAGCTTCATCTTCTGATTCAATGGTAATCTTCATAGTTTCTCCAGTGGGAACTTTGTTGGGTTTGGAAGTTGTGACTCTTCTTGCAGGTGCCTCTTTGGGTTCAGTCTTTTCAGGCACTTGAGTTGATCCTCTGACCTTCAGCATAGGTGTCCTCTTCGCAGGAACCTTCCTATTGAGTCCAGGCTTTGTGTTCTTTGCTGAGGCATACTCCTTTTTAAGCACTACCTTCTTGGAAGTAGCCTCATCTTCTTCTTCCATATAATACTCATCCTCAGATTCTGAGGTTCTCTTCTTCCTTGTACTGGTGGCAGCTTTAGGCAGATTGCTTGGGGTGCTCCTACTGCCATCATCTGAAGTGCTAGAGGGACTAGTGCCCTCACTCATGTGATTGTGCTCTTCTGACTTGTTCTGACTATCACTTTGGTCTGACATGCTGCAAATCACTGATTGCTGACCCTGTGAATAGTTATAGATGAGATAGAATGGATTAGCATCACAAAATGCAAAGATTTTTACAAAAGAATGATTCAAAAACTCAGTTTTAGTTTTCCACTGAAAGCATTTCGGATCAACCGATTTTCAAACTCGGTGATACCGAAGCAGTTTTGGAACCTAAACTGGTGAACTCGGTTGGACCGAGTCCCAGTTCGGTGGCACCGAGACTGCTAGGGTTTCACAAAGTCCTAAAATCGGTCACACCGATTAGCAATTCTCGGTCAGACCGAGAGTTACTAGTGCAATGGCGTTAGCCAAATCGGTGGGACCGAGGTTTTCAACTCGGTGGGTCCGAGATGGTTTCGGCGGAAACCTAACCCTAAATTTTCAAATCGCATCTAATCTAAGGATTGTATTGACTGGATAGGAGTGTTTCAATCGTGGCAAGAATCATAATGAACACAATGTGCTAGGAATCGGACGAGGATAGCACTGTGATCGAGTCGATACCCTAGCTTGGCGATGAACTCGCTACGACGGCAACGGCGGGGGTGAATTCCGTTGACAGCAGTGGAGACCAGCGATAGGAGGCGGCTGGCGACGAGGAGACGATCCAGAAACCCTGGAGGCAGAGCGAGCTATTGCGCGGGCGAAGAGGTTCGGAGAAATTTCCAAATTTTTTCCCGTGAGTATATATAGCCCGACCCTGTCGGTGTGACCGAGTGGAACAACTCGGTGGCACCGAGATGCATAACTGTATACAGTTACAGCAACTCGGTGTGAACGAAAAGTTCGAATTGGTTGCACCGAGATTGAAAACCTAGATCGACTTAGTGATCTCGGTAGGACCGAAATGGAGGAATCGGTCAGACGGAGAATCACAAAGAAGTTTTGGAAGTTTAAGTCTATGACGAATCGGGGACTCCGAGTGCTCCTCACACAGAGTGGTTCAAATCTGACTTGATCAAATTTTGTGATGTAGCATGAATAGAGTTTGAGACAAGAAAAGCATAGATAGCTAGAGAAGGTTCTTAGGCATTCTTGTCCATCCACTTGGCAAAAAGAAAAAGAACCCAAACAATCAAAGCAACAAGTGGATGTCCTCGAATGAGTAAAATATGCAACCAACATGCTCACATAATGGAATGGCAAATAAAATATGTGGCAAAGCATGCACAACCAATACTAGCATCTATCAAACAATTGGCGATGACTAGGTCATCTATATATGAGTATATTGACTTAGGAGTCAAATGAGAACATTTGATCATAGGTCATACTCATCGTTTAAGCTCAAGTGGGGTTACCACTTTTACATAGTGCATTGATGTGTTCACACCATTAGAGTTGCTTTAACTCAATTCTTAGAGTTAAGATCCCCCTAGATGTGAGATCCCCTTTTAGAGGGATGAACTAACCTTGGGTTTTGTCGATGATGACTTCATGTAGGTGTTGAAGATGTGGGTGCTCAATGTTGATGTAGATCATTTGGAGCAATCCTTTGGAGTGAGTTGCACTTTCAACATACCTACATGGGTTAGTCCCACAAGGAACAAACAAGAATATCCATAGACATAGAGTGATGCACACACAAGATGATGTCCATGAAATCATTAGGTTACCTTGTCCCTTGCCTTACCAACATGAGGGTTTGTGACTCCTTGAACTAGTGCACAATGTGAAAGTTGATTGCACTTGTCCTTGCCATAATGATATGAGTGAAGAATGTTGGCGGAGTCACCCTCAAGAACTCTCTAGTTCTTATTCTTCGGGATCCACATCATCTTGATGGGAATCCTTGGAGTTATAGTTGTACTTGATGAAGTAGAACTTGACGTAGTCTTGGGAACCCACTTGACCGAGGCCTTAGGTGCTTCTTCAAATGCATCAATCTCCTCTTGAAGCTTGTCCTTGCCTTTGTTCTTGTGGTCTTGTGGTGGAAGATCATCTTGTGCTTGTGTTCCCTTGAAGAAAGTAGGATCATACTTCTCTTGTTGAGGAACAAACTTCGTCTTGGGGTATTGATCTTCTTCCCACTCAACTCCATTGGCATTGAACTTTTGTTCAAAACCAACACCTTGATTCTTCCGGTGCCTTCCTTGCTTGCATACAATTTCCTCGAATTGCTTACTCCCGGCAAGGCTCTTGTAAACACCTTTCTCTATAATTCCCTTCAATAAGATATTTTCTTGCTCAAGTGTAACTTGGCTAAGAGAATCATTAGTGGAATCAAGAGAACTACTAGAAGCAACAATATTGGATTTGGCATTATTATTGTTACTACTAGAGGAAGGATCTTTCTTGTACTTGTTACTAGACTTGACTTGAGGCATGTAAGTAGATAAGAGTAAACGCTTGGCAATGTAAGAAGAGAACTTTTCTTACGGAGATCAGCATTGATTGCTTTTAAGAACTCATGCTCTTGCTCAAGATTGATCTTTTCAAAGCATAACTTCTCATGAGCCCTTAAAAGTTCTCGATGATCTTCGAAGATAGTTTCATGAGCTAACTTAAGAGTGTTTAGTTATTTAGTTAGAAGCTCCATCTTCTCCTTATCATTGTCATTCGTTTTATCTTGATTAGCATGATTAATTGACGTTTCATCATAGTATTCATCACTAGAGTTGTCAAGTAAATCATCATCACCTAGCAAGTCATCTTCATCACTATTGAAATCAACATACTCGGGATGTGTTACCTTTGGACCTTTGGCCATGAAGCATCTTCCAATTCCTTCATTTGGTGAGTCAAATATGCCGTAGGAGTTGGTTGACACAAGTGCTAGACCGGCAATATCTTCATCTTGAGTATATTCGGAGTCGGAGTGATAGCTTCTCTCGGAGTGATTGTCGGAGTCGGAGCCGGATACCCATTCACCAACATGAGCTTGATGTCTTCGTTTTGTGTAGCTCCTTGCAAGGTTGTCAGAATCGCGATTTTGAATCGAATCGGAGCTCTGATGGTAGGATCGCAAATCGTAGAATCTTCACTATCAGGATCGTAAAAACGTAGATTCTATGAACTAAAATCATAGAATCAGAGGGGTTAGTTTGGATCGTAAAGTCGTAGAATCGTATAACAGAATCGCGATTCTGACAACCTTGGCTCCTTGATGACTTGTCCTTCCTTTCCGAATCCTTGCTTCTCCATGAGGGTCTTCGTTCATAACGATCATCTCTAGTCCTCCTCTCTCTTGGTGGTGATTCTTCTCTTTTGCTTCTTCTTTTTGGAGAATCTTCTCTTCTTTTGTAGGGTGTCGTACACTCATTGGAATAGTGTCCGGGTCTCCCACAATTGTAGCAATTTCGCTCTCGACTAGAAGATCTTTTGTCATTGTAGGACCTTGACTTAGAGCTTCTTTCTTTGCTTCTACTCTTGTAGAATTTGTTGAAGTTCTTCACCATTAAGCTCAATTCTTCATTGAAGGTTTGTTTCTCACTTGATGATGTGGGGGCTTCACATGAGGCTTTGTAAGCACCACTTGACTTGTTGTGAAGTTCCTCCTTATCCTTGAGTGACATCTCATGAGCAACAATTCTTCCAATGACTTCTGTTGGCTTGAGATCTTTGTAGTTTGGCATGATTTGGATCAATGTGCACACGGTATCATACTTTCCATCCAATGCTCTTAGGATCTTCTTGATGATGAATCTGTCGGTCATCTCTTCACTCCCTAAGCCGGCAATCTCATTTGTGATAAGAGCAAGCCTGGAGTACATTTCAGCGACACCTTCGCCATCCTTCATTTTGAACTTGTCAAGCTGACTTTGGAGCACATCCAACTTGGATTCCTTGACGGAGTCGGTACCTTCATGCATATCAATCAAAGTATCCCAAATTTCCTTTGCATTCTCAAGACGGCTGATTTTTTTGAATTCTTCGGGGCACAAGCCATTGAAGAGGATATCGCAAGCTTGAGCGTTGTATTGCAGCATCTTCAATTCTTCCGCGTTAGCTTCACGGTTTGGCTCTCTCCCATCAAAGAATTCACCTTGCAAGCCAATACACACAATAGCCCAAATGGCGGGGTTATGTCCAAGAATATGCATTTTCATCTTATGCTTCCAACTAGCAAAGTTAGTACCATCAAAGTAAGGACCTCTACGGTGATAATTTCCCTCACTAGATGCCATACTCTCCTAGGTTGTGAAACCAAGGCTATGACCACCAAAAGCTATGGAAATCAAAGCAAATGGAGACCAAAGCTCTGATACCACTTGTAGGACCTTGAAGTATGTCTACAGGGGGGGTGATTAGACTACTTGACCAATTAAAAACTTAACCTTTTCCCGATTTTAGAGTTTGGCAGATTTTAGCTATCTTTGGACAAGTCAAGCAATCATCACACAATTCAAGCAAGCATGCAAAGAGTATATGAGCAGCGGAAATTAAAGCATGCAACTTGCAAGAAAGTAAAGGGAAGGGTTTGGAGGATTCAAACGCAATTGGAGACACAGATGTTTTTGTCGTGGTTTCGATAGGTGGTGCTATCGTACATCCACATTGATGGAGACTTCAACCCACGAAGGGTAACGGTTGCGCGAGTTCACGGAGGGCTCCACCCACGAAGGGTCCACGAAGAAGCAACCTTGTCTATCCCACCTTGGTCATCACCCACGAAGGACTTGCCTCACTAGCGGTAGATCTTCACCAAGTAGGCGATCTCCTTGCCCTTACAAACTCCTTGGTTCAACTCCACAATCTTGTCGGAGGCTCCCAAGTGACACCTAGCCAATCTAGGAGACACCACTCTCCAAGAAGTAACAAATGGTGCGTTGATGATGAACTCCTTGCTCTTGTGCTTCAAATGATAGTCTCCCCAACACTCAACTCTCTCTCTCATAGGATTTGGATCTGGTGGAAAGAATATTTGAGTGGAAAGCAACTTGGGGAAGGCTGGAGATCAAGATTCATATGGTAGGAATGGAATATCTTGGCCTCAACACATGAGTAGGTGGTTCTCTCTCAGAAATGGTAAGTTGGAAGTGTAGGTTTGTTCTGATGGCTCTCTCCACGAATGAAGAGGAGGTGGAGGGGTATATATAGCCTCCACACAAAATCTAACCATTACACACAATTTACCAAACTCGGTGGGACCGATTCAACAGACTCGGTCAGACCGATTTGATAAACCTAGTGACCGTTAGGATTTTCGGTGGGACCGACATGCAACTCGGTAGGACCGATATGGTTAGGTTTAGGGCATAACGTAATCTCGGTGAGACCGATTACACAAACTCGGTGAGACTGATTTTGGTAATAAGCTTTCCAGAGAGTTGGTCAGGTAAACTCGGTGGGACCGTTTCGCTCATTTCGGTGAGACCGAAATGTTACAAAAGGGAAACAGGGAGTTTGCACTGCAATCTCGGTGGGACCGATCGCTCACTTCGGTTAGACCGAAACGTTACGAAGGGAAACCGAGAGATTACAACCCCATCTCGGTGAGACCGAGATCCCTATCGGTAAGACCGATTTGCCTAGGGTTTGTGGCAGTGGCTATGACATTTGAACTCGGTGGCGCCGGATAGAAAGAATCGGTGGGACCAATTTTGACTTTGGATTTAGGTCATATGTGGATGTGAGAAGGTAGTTGAGGGTATTTGGAGCATATCACTAAGCACATGAAGCAAGAGGCTCATTAAACAACACCTCATCCCTCCTTGATAGTATTGGTTGTTCCTATAGACTCAATGTGATCTTGGATCACTAAAATGTAAAATGAAGAGTCTTGAGCTTTTGAGCTTGAGCCAATCCTTTGTCCTTGATATTTTGAGGGATCCACTTTCATCATCCATGCCATGCCATTCATTGAGATTCCCTGAAATAATAGTCTTGGAATAGCATTAGCTCAATGAGCTATATGTTGTTATGAATTACCAAAACCACCTAGGGATAGTTGCACTTTCAATAGGCATATGCCCGACTTTATAAATAAAGCCACCAGGCAGAGTAGCACATCCAACACCAACCAGACACAATAGCAGAACAACAAAAGAATAGTTTTGTGTACATGGCAACCCAGCCAGTCATGGCACGCAGGCCAGCCCTAAACAGATAAGAAGAAAGAGACAAGTTTTAAGTCGCCTCCCGATGCGAGCGCGCCGAGGAAGCAGTGATCCGAATCTTGGACAACGTAGCGTCGAAGGCCTCGTGGTCTGCTTCCTTAATCAATGATATCCACTGCTGCACGAATACACCAGTTTTAAATAAGCAACCAACGGGATTAGCCGGGAAGATATGTCCAATGGTAAACTTGTTTCTATTGGTCCACAGAGACCAACAAATCGCTGCAAATCCAACCCAGAAGATCCTTTTAGAGGCCCCAGATAAGCCGCTGGCCAGTCTCCTCACATCCACAAAAGAAGAAGGATTCCAATTCACTTGCAGCCAATAGCGAATGCAGCACCACATGAACTTAGCCAAAGAGCATCGGAACAAGATATGATCAATATTCTCAATGGCCCCACATAATGCACATCTATCCGAACCTGGGTCATTCCTTTTCCTGATTTGATCCGCCGCGGGAAGCTTCCCATGAAAAGCTTGGCACATGAAAATTTTGATCTTAGGGGGTATCCTGGCACTCCAAATGCATTTGAATTTGGACGTGGGGGTGCCAGAGATGAGTTTAGTGTAAGCAAACTTAACTGAAAATCGACCTGAAGAAGAATGAGGCCAGACCACCGAGTCCTCTTCCTCCGAGAGCAAAGGGAAGCAGGCAATAAGGCGATGCCGGTCTTCCAACTCTTCAGGAGATAGCGTTCTACGGAGGTCAAGATCCCAATTATTTAGCGAGAGCTCAAAGATAGAGATCTCCGGGTTAGAACAGTAAGAACATAAGGTAGGGAACGACACCATAAGGGTGGCTTCCCCAAACCATCAGTCTAGCCAAAACGAGTAGATTTGCCATTCCTAATGATAAATTTAACCAAGGATTGAAAATCTGGCCGAACTTTAATAAGCTGGTGCCAAAACTAGGAACCACCAGAGGACGAAGCTAACATGGGACTCAACGAAAGGAAATACTTAGCCTTGAGAATGGTGAGCCAAAGGGGGGGCTCCACAGAAGACATGATTTTCCACCACCACTTTAAAATAAGGCACTTGTTCATAACAGCCGTGTTAATCATACCCAACCCACCCAGGTTTTTGGGTCTGCAAATGTATTTCCATTTCACCATCCTGTATTTGCACTTATTATCCGCCGAATTCCAGTAAAAGGCACCCCGGTGCTTATCAAAACCAGCATGAATCCCTCCCGAAAGGAGGTAGAAACCCATCGGGAACATGGGGAGGGAGGACAAGCAGGCGTTGGTTAGGGAGACCTTGCCCGCTTGGGTGTTGTAGTGACCTCTCCACGGCAAAACCCGATTGCCCACCTTAGTAATAGCTGGAGCAAAAAAATTAGCCAGCAACTTGTGGGGAGAGATCGGAAGACCGAGATATTTGAAAGGAAAGGAGCCTAGCGAGCAGTTAAGAAGGTGAGCAACTCTTTGGGCCTCAGCATCAGAGACCCCCCTAACGATGACATCACTTTTGGCAAAATTAATCATGAGACTAGAGAGAGCTTCAAAGCAAAGAAGAAGGAACTTCAGGTGGGCAATGCTAGCATCATTCAATTCAACCATAATGATAGTATCATCCACATATTGTAAATGAGAGATGCCATTTGGGACAAGGTGAGAGCTGACAGGAGTACTGTGGCCCTCTGCCGCAGCAGTTGAAGAGGAGGGGGGAAGCCGGGTCACCCTGCCTCAAGCCCCTGCCGTTGGCGAAGAATTGACTAATGTTCCCGTTGACCAAGACTGCAGTGTGGCCACCCGTGACCAACTGCATAAGTCTGTGAACCATTGCCCCGTCAAAGCACTTGGCTAGCAGCACTTGACGGAGGAAATTCTAGCTGACCGAGTCATAAGCTTTTTCAAAGTCAAGTTTTAAAATCACCGCTTTGGAGCCCCGGATATGCAAGTCATGAACTATCTCATGAAGGCAAAGAATACCATCTAGAATGAACCTGCCTTTAACGAAAGCCGATTAAAAAGGACTAAGAGTGCGATGAGCGATGGGGGAGACCCTAGTAGCAAAGCCTTTTGCGGGAAGCTTGGCGAAGTTATTGATCAGGGCTATAGGTCTAAATTGAGTGATCAAATCTGCCCCTTTAACTTTAGGGATGAGAGTAAGCACAGCGTAGTTTAACCTAGATATGTCAATAGTACCCAACCAGAAGCCTTGGATGATAGCCTGGACGAGGCCCTGCAGCTGGGGCCGAAACTGCCTAAAGAAGGGGATGGAGAAACCGTTTGGGCCCGAGGCCGGATTGGAATTAGCGGAGCAAATCGTATCAGAGATCTCATCATCCGAGAGGGAGATCAACAAGGCCTCATTCTCAGCCCTAGTAACCTTGTCCTAAGACGCCCAAAAATAGTTAGCCAGTCTAAAGCCCACCTCGGGCTTAGCGGAAAGGAGAGAGGAAAAGAAGTCGACCACATGCGACATGATCTAGTGGTGGTCAGAAACTCGGACATTATTGATGATCAAGCTATCAATCATGCAATTGTGACGCCTACCGTCACCAATTGCAAAGAAGTACGCGGTAGGGGAATCGCCTTTCAGAGTCCAGTTAATGGTGCCCCTTTGCCTCCAGTAATTTCCTCTTGACGGTGCAAGGCCAAAAGGGCCTCCTCTAAATCATATCAGGTTTGCCATTCCGGGGGAGAGAGGCCATGGCCATCCGCACGCGTGTCCAAAATGCCAATTTGAGCAAAAAGCTGCGCCTTGTCACGCCTTGACTCAACATCATGGTTCTTAGCCCAACCATGGAGAAATTTCCAGATGAAATACGAGCATTGGTGCCAGTCGTCCATAGGGCCAAAGGAGCGGCAAGTAGTGGAAAGAAAGTAAGAAATTTTGTGCGAAATCATATCAACAAAACCATCAACTAGGAGCCAGGAGGCATCAAATTGAAACTGCGGGGAGGAGACGGGGCAGATCCCATCATCAAGAATCAGGGGCGCATGGTCAGACCCCACAATGGGCAGAGCCCGAAGAGCGGCCCAAGGGAGCAAGGAGTCCCACCTGGAACAAATGAACACGCGATCAAGAATATATCTAATAGGAGCTGTTTGATGATTCGTCCAAGTGAAGCGGGAACCCACCCTAGGTACTTCACGGATTGTGGAGTCATGAATAAAAGCGTTAAACGCGTCAGCAAGCGGCCAAGAAAAGTTAGGAGAGTTTTTATCCAGAGGAGAGCGCATCAAGTTAAAGTCACCGCCAATAAGCAAAGGTAAGTCACAAGATTCGATCTTATTCAGAATGTCATCCAAGAAAATATAAGAAAGGGAGTGGTCAGCCGGACCATAGACAACCATGAGTTCCCAAAGCATATTGAGGGAGCGATGAGACACTACTGAGCTAGCCCAAAAAATTCCATGGTCGAAGGCCACAAAATCAAACATGTCTCTCTTAGTACCAATTAGAATTCCACCTGAGTGGCCTGAAGAAGGGAAAAAATTCCAGTCAAACCTATCAATCCCAGCAACGGCAGAAAGTTCATTAGGAGATAAGGACGATTTAAGCGTTTCTACAAGGCCAATGATGTCCATGTTCTCAGACCGAATGAGATCTTTGAGCTGGTCCCTGCGCCCCCTAGCGCAGAAACCTCTAATGTTCCAAAATAAAGCCTTCATCGGAGGGAAAGGTTTTTTATGCAAAGACTCGACCTGCATGGGGCAATGCAGGATTTAGCATGTTTGCCAGCCCCATGCCGAGGCGCAGCGGTGGACACCAGATCCCTCTCAGGTGCCACCTCGACCCCACCGGCCACAACCGGTGAGGCACCAGCCCTAGAGGCGGCTTCCTTGGCCCTGGAAATATCCGCCTGGGCCACCTTGTTTGCCCGAACAACATCCAACAGGGTAGATGGAGAACCAAAACTAGGGTCAAAAGAAATGCCTACGTCCTCTAAAATATGCAACATATGTTCATTGGAGTGCGACGGTAGAACTAACCGAACAGGAGAAGAAACGGGAGGAGGAGGGGGTGGAGAACATGGCAGTGTACCTGAAGGGCAAGATCTCTGACCGCAGCGCGCCGCGCCGCCCGGTCGGCCACCCGCTCGCCACTGTTGGGGACACGGTCGCTCTTGCGCACGGTGGAAGTGGGAGAGCGCACTGGCGCGGGGCGGGCACGACACGAAGAAGCCGCTGCAAATGAAGGACCTGAAGCCGCACCCAAATGAGCATCAAGCCTGGGGCAAAGCCCTGCCGCAGACTGCTTGGAAGCACCAGAGGCCCTGCTACGCGCGGAGAATTTCTTGACAAACGACTTCTTATTCTTATTCTTAGACAAGGGCCCGGACGAGGGCAGATCTTCAATGCCAGAAAGGGAGGGAGAAGCATGACGAGCAGTGAGGTTGGAGCACACACCAGAGAAAGGAGTGCCCCTCGCTCCATTAGAAGCAGCAACCCTCCTACCGGCGTCCTCCATCGCATCCTTGTTCCCACCCCCACCGGAGCATTATCCTTAAGAAAATCATGATCTTCAGGAGGCAGCTCATCCCACTCAGACTAAGTAAAACGGTGCTCAGCGCCAGGGTTCGAGTCGTCCGGCAGACCATCCTCGTCTTTGCCATGTTTATCATCATTGCCCGAGGCGGGCCGAGGGGGTGGGGGCGGGGGCGACACCGAAGCAGCATCACCCTCAACCCGAACCCTAAGACAGAATCCACTAGCAGAAGGGAAGACATGAACCGAGCCGCGAATGAAATGAGTGTCAACACACCAGACCCGCAGCCGCGCCGGGCCCAAGATAAGCAGAGACTCCTAATCGACCTCAATTGGTTTTCTAATAAGAACATCGAATGCCATAAGGAAGGCTGGAGAGCGAAGCAAAGGAGGGACGTCATCGACGAGGACCCAAACATCAGACAGAGGCGATATGGCTTTGGAACCATTGGAGGCGGCCTTGACAGAGACAACAAGTTCGTTAAGGGGAAGGGTGAAACTGGTACACGAAGAGATCATCCTCAAGCTTTCTTTAGAGGGGAAAATTGCAGCGAATTCATACTCAGATAGCTGGCGGATCTGCGAATCCCATCACCATCGTCCCATAGCCGGAGTTCATCGAGGAGAACCTGGGGGGGGATTTTCTTGTCCTTGACTGAAATAATGCCAGCATTAGAGAGAGCAGGGATAGGAACCACTTGAGGGACCTCGTGATTGAGGGCGAAGAAAGCACATCCAGGAAGGCCGAGACCGTAATGCATGAATGCGGGGGGTTTGAGGCAGTTTTGACAATCGACCGTGAGGTGGCCGTCCTCTCTGCAAATGAGGCAGGAGGGCGGGTTTTGACAGCGTGACTGAAAATGATCATGACGGTGGGAGACGAAGCAGGTGAGGGTGGGGTTGGCCACTTGGGCTGGAGGAGGAGCGCGCGCCAGAGCGGGGGGGAGGCGGAGGGAGAATACCGTCACCACAGGGACAGGAAGCAGAGGCAGGACCCAGTGAGGGAGTCCTAGATTAGGGGGTATCCGGACAGCCGGACTGTGTATAACGTCCGGACTATTGAAGCGTAAAGATGCAAGACTCAAGACTTTGGCTCGTGTCCGGATGGGAATTTCCTTGGCGTGGAAGGCAAGCTTGGCGATCCGGATATTATATTTCCTTCCTTGTAACCGACTCCATGTAAACCCTAGCCCTCTCTGGTGTCTATATAAACCGGAGAGGTTGGTCCTTAGAAGGACGAACACAATTACATTCATACCATCATAGGCTAGCTTCTAGGGTTTAGCCTCTACGATCTCGTGGTAGATCTACTCTTGTACTACCCATATCATCAATATTAATCAAGTAGGAAGTAGGGTTTTACCTCCATTGAGAGGGCCTGAACCTGGGTAAACACTTGTGTCCCTTAATTCTTGTTACCATCAGCCTTGACGCACAGATCGGGACCCCCTACCCGAGATCCACCGATTTTGACACTGACATTGGTGCTTTCATTGAGAGTTCCTCTGTGACGTCGCCGTCAGGCTCGATGGCTCCTTCGATCGTCATTGATGACGCTGTCCAGGGTGAGACTTTCCTCCCCGGACAGATCTTCGTGTTCGGCGGCTTCGCGTTGCGGGCCAATTCGCTTGGCCACTTGGAGCAGATTGATAGCTATGCCCCCGGCCAACAAATAAGGTTCGGAAACCTGAACTACATGGTGGATATCTGCGGGGACTTGATCTTCGACGGGTTCGGGCCAGCGCCAGAAGCACCGAGCAGTCGTGATGAGCACGGCTTAGACCTGCTATTAGACGTTGCTTGGGATATCGTCCCGGCAGAAACCTTGGATATAAATCCGGGGCAGGTTGCTTCGCCTAAGGACGGAGGGCTGGACCCCGCCCCATAGGCCGTACCTTCATCGGTGATGGAGTCGAACACAGGTTTCACCTCTGAGGGAACCCGTGACTCTAGACCCCCGGATTCACATCCGGACGCAGATTCCAGTCCGCGCGCCCCCGAGCCCGCCGATCCTGGTTGGGCTCCGGTGATGGAGTTCACCGCGGCGGACGTTTTTCAGCACTCGCCTTTTGGCGACATGCTGGACTTATTGAAGTCTCTCTCCTTGTTAGGAGACTCCGGGCTGAACTATGTCTGGCTCGAGTGGGAAGCGGACAACGACGGAATTCGTTGCCCACCCACCACCCACTTCATTGCCATGATCGATGATATAACCGACGTGCTTGACTTCGACTCCGAAGGCATCGACGGTATGGACGACGATGCAAGAGAATCACAGGAGCCACCGCTGACCTGGCGGTGGATGGCCACCTCCTCATATGATATATATATACGGTGGACACTCCAAAGGAAACTAATGGCGACGAGGCAATGGAGGACAACCCCTCAGAAAGAAAGGCAAAACATGTGCGTTATCGGCACCACCCCAAACCCCGCCACACCAAAAACGGCCCCGGAAATGAGAGCAGTTCAGACGATGCCAAAAGGAATACAACCCGAGTCAGCCAACACTTAAGCAGGCCGGACCAATGACGACGGGATACTGGGAGAGGGACAATCACACACTCCCCTCCGATGATGAGGCAAGCCTCGGCAACGACGAATTCGGCGTACCAGAGGACCCAGTGGTGCAAGTTCGCTTCAAGCGACGGCTCATGGCTACAGCAAGGAGCCTGCAAAGGAAACAAGAGCAGCTCACAGCTGACCAAGATGCACTAGAGGATAGGTGGACCAAGATACTAGCTACCGAAAAATACGAACTGGGGAGCCCCAATAAAGGGCACACACGGCACAACTGTCTACCTCAACTCGAGCAGGAAAACCACGGGCACGCATACAGACGCCCACGCATCACTACGGTCCAAGGCGGCAAATAGCAGATACGAAGAGGCACCCTCAGACCTCGTCATAAAGGTCATAAACATCAACACAAGGAAGCTGGTGCCAAGTCCGGCAACGCTCAGTCCGACAAACAGGCAAAGAGCAACACAATCCTACTCGACCGAAGATACATGCTGGATCAGTAGTGTGAAATTCACGGTACCCCGAGAAGGACGGCAAAGCATACCAATAGAGAATGCAGGATTCTCAAAACAAAGCGACTGGTCGCACGCCAGAAGCAATAAAGGGGAGATGCCTCGTCAAGAACCACACCCCAGAACGTAACAGTACGGTCGACTGCCCAGGACCACCTAAACCAAGGCAAGTTAATTGCAGTGCCTCTGTACCTAGTAGTCCGGGGGCTCCATCACACAAAAAGCCCACAAGGGTATGACACTACGAAAAACATCTCCTAAAAGATGTAAGGCGCAAAGGCCAAGTTCTGTTGGCCCACCACTCTAAATGGTCGCCTTCGGACCATCCAAAAACGCTATGCCAAAGAATAAATCTTCGGCACCTTCCCATACGATAGCTTACCGTAGGCTAACGGGAAAAACCACGTCAACTAGATTCTACGTGGTAAATCACCCAGGCCAACCATCCGGACATCCACTGCGGAGTCCGTACTGCCTCATGGTCTAACGACTGGGCACACCAGGGCCCGATTAGGGACCCCGGGGAGCAACAACAAAGAGGACACCTGGTTGTCTTCAAACATTTCGCATTTGCAAACTAACAATCGACATAGAACAGAACTGGCGACATGGAATTATCCCGGACACACAAAGGAAGGAACATGCAGGTAGAAGGCAGTTCGGATTCATTCTCGACCCGCTCACAGCCCCCTCCAGTCCGGCCATAACAGGTTCCGTCAAACAACACCTCTTTCCGTTCATCATGCTAATATGCATAGACATAAAATTCTACTACAATGCGTAAATAGCAATTACCGGTTGTCGCTTATTGCTGACACCTCTTTGCCGAAAATGAAAGCCACGCTCTGCGTTCGCCTGGTTGCACCAGGGGCTCCACAGTACGACAAGCAAGTCCAACCACCTTTTCGGTCGTTCGGCACCCCGAACTTATAGCACTATATGCATCTGCTCCGAATCATGTCTTGGGTCATTGGTTGGGTTTGCCCGGCTCCCATGTTTTGGTACCTTACGTTCCGTTCTATCGGCTAAGGTAGCGCTGGGAGAACTACTGCGATTGTGTCCCGGTTCAGCCGGACAAGCACCTCAGTAGAGAAAGCCGAAAACCGACTGTCATGATGAAGCGAGAGCCTGTCCGCTGTTTGAGAGGTCATAAAATCCCTAAAGATTTATTCCGCATAATGCCATCATAAATGCTAAGTGCGACGGATCGGTCTTCTGATCAAGCGCCAATAGAGCCCCTAAGTTCGGCCTTCCGAACACTAGGGTCTGCGCCGACCATACTCAAATTCCTATGGCTAAGTGAGAGTAATAAAGCCCTATAGTCCGATTGTCTGGTTCGCGGAAAGATACACCTCCTTAAAAGGACCCAACTATGGGATAAAGAGCGTTCAGATATATCCCGAACACCCCCGTATCCTTTTTTTGAGGGGGCAGAAGCCGACGACTGGCCAACTCCCAGAACTTTCATACAATAAACAACCGCACAGGAAGAACATATGTTCAAATAAAATAGGCAATATATAACAAACATGCCATTATCCCATATTACAACAAGTGGCATAGATGCCCTCAGGGAAATATGATGTCTTTGGTACACTTGTCCGCTATAAGGCAGGCCCCTTTCATCACACCCACATAATACAGCTCGGGCTTGCGGTGTTCCTTACCCTCCGGCGGCCCCTCAGTGAGCAGATTTTCCGCGTCAAGCCTCCCCCAATGCACTTTCGCATGGGCAAACGCCATACACGCCCCTTCTATGCAGACTGGTCGCTTGATAGCATCTAGCCGAGGACAGGCGCCCACGATCCGCTTGACGAGTGCGAAGTAGCTGCTTGGAATCGGATCCGCAGGCCACAGCCGGACAACTAAGTCCTTCATGGCTAGTTCGGCCGCCTAGTGTAGTTCGATCAGCTGTTTTATCTGATCAATAAATGGCACCGGATAGTTCGGCGCCAGATACTGTGACCAGAAATCCCTCTCCGCAGTCTTCTTCTCCTTGGTGTGATAGAATTGAGCAGCATCTAATATGCTGCGAGGAAGATCCACAAAAGCCCCTGGAAAAATAAGAATTCCACCTGCCGCTCGAATTCTTCACATTTTAACATACACGAAGCTAAGAATACATAAGGCCTTACCAGCCGCCACTTTTCGGGCCTCCTGAATGTCCCGCGCAGCACCTCAGGCTTCTTCCTGGGCACCTTCTGCATCCTCGAGAGCTTGGGCGAGCTCGGATTCTTTCCCTTTCAGACTCTGCTCCAAGCTTTCGCTTTTCTTCACAGCTTCCTGGAGCTCCCGCTCAGCGGTGAGAACCCGGGCCTCGTGTTTTTCACGAAGCACCTGTTCGGCCTCAGCCTTCTTGTTAGCATCAGCCAAAGCTTTCTTTAGTGCCTCGTATTCGGCACACGCTCCTAGAGCACGCAATACTAAAAAAATTATTCTGCACGACCATTCGTTCGTGCCAACTCCAAGACAAATGTTTTTAACATACCTTGCTTGTCTTCCAGTTGCTTCCTCACACGGCCGAGTTCTTCCTCGGACCGTGCAAGGCTCTACTTCAGTTTGTACACTTCCGCCTCGAAAGCGGAAGTCCTCTCTGCGGATGCCTGTTTTCACACCAAAGGGTATACGTCATTTACACAGGCTCCTGCGAAGGCAGGGGGTTTGATCCCCTGCCCGGCTCTGTCTCCTTTGCCAGACAGTGTATCAGGGGCCACTACTTATATTACGACAATTCCTTAAGGGTATCCTAGGAGACATACCTCAAAAGCCTTTATGAGACTAAGGCAGGACGCGTTCAGCCCGCTCTCGGTGGACTGAATCCTTTCAACCACCTCGCCCACAAGGGCCCGATGCTCGTCGACAATAGACGCGTTCCTCAACGCTGTCAGTAGACTGCCAGGCAGCTCTGCTTGAACAGAGGACGCCGGCTGCGTAGGCTGGTCCTCCACCATCAGGGGGGCTGCTTGCTCGATCCCAGAACCCTAGAGGTCCCGGGGGCCATATCCATCTCCGCGTGTTCGGCACCAGGGATATGTCCTCCCTGGTCTGGGTCTTGTCGAGACAACACCTCGGTGTCGCGCCCAGACTTGGGGGAAGGGGCCCGCAGAGGCATCTCGCTCGCCAAAGCGTCCGAGTCTAGCGAATCCTCCGACGAGGACTGGTCAGCGCGGGACCTTGCCGGACTGTGCAATATGTAGGCAACAGTCAAAACCACTATACCCAAAACAAAACGATCCCGGACGCATATGCGTGTTCGGATACTTACGACTTCTCCAGGGGCTAGGCCCTGGGATCCCACTCCGGGCTGCTATCGGCGGCCGTGGGGGATGCCCCTGGGAGGGAATGTTTCCCCCTCTTGGGCGATCCAGCCTCCAGAGATGCGGAGGCTGTCCTCTTCCTCCCACAATCAGAGTGAGTCTCATCCTCCTTTTCTTCCTCCTCTTCGTCCTCGGACGAAGGATCGTCGCTGGAGTCTTCGGATCCGGCATCCGAAACCTCGCGACGGCGAAGGCCACCCCGGGTCTTCTTGACCTTCTTGGAGGCCTCCTTCTTTGGCGCCTTGTAGGGCGCGGGGACCAACATCTTCGTCAGAAGAGGTCCGGCCGGTTCCTCCGGCAGGGGGGCTGGACAATGTAGCCGCTGTTGGAGAATGTAGTAATTTCAAAAAAATTCCTACGCACATGCAAGATCATGGTGATGGCATAGCAACGAGAGGGGAGAGTGTTGTCCACGTACCCTCGTAGACCGTAAGCGGAAGCGTTATGACAACGCGGTTGATGTAGTCGTACGTCTTCACGATCCGACCGATCCAAGTACCGAACGTACGACACCTCCGAGTTCAGCACACGTTTAGCTCGATACGATCCCCGGACTCCGATCCAGCAAAGTGTCGGGGATGAGTTCCGTCAGCACGACGGCGTGGTGACGATGATGATGCTCTACCGATGCAGGGCTTCGCCTAAACTCCGCGACGATATGACCGAGGTGGAATATGGTGTAGGGGGGCACCGCACACGGCTAAGGAACGATCCGTAGATCAACTTGTGTATCTATGGGGTGCCCCCCCACCCCCGTATATAAAGGAGCAAGGGGGGAGGCCGGCCGGACTTTGGGGCGCCCCAAGGAGGGGGGGGAGTCCTCCTCCTAGTGGGAGTAGGACTCCCCTTTCCTAGTCCAACTAGGAAGGAGGAAGGGGGAAGGAAAGAGAGGGAGAGGGAGAGGGAAAGAGGGGCCGCGCCCCCCTCCCCTAGTCCAATTCGGACTCCCCATGGGAGGGGGGGCACCACCTCCTGGGCTGCTGCCCTCTCTCTCCCCTCAGGCCCACTAAGGCCCAATACTTCCCCGGGGGGTTCCGGTAACCCCTCCGGCACTCCGGTTTTCTCCGAAATCACCCGGAACACTTCCGGTGTCCGAATATAGTCGTCCAATATATCAATCTTTATGTCTCGACCATTTCGAGACTCCTCATCATGTTCGTGGTCACATCCAGGACTCCGAACAAACTTCGGTACATCAAAACTTATATACTCATAATAAAAATGTCATCGTAACGTTAAGCGTGCGGACCCTACGGGTTCGAGAACTATCTAGACATGACCTAGAACTATTCTCGGTCAATAACCAATAGCGGAACATGGATGCCCATATTGGTTCCTACATATTCTACGAAGATCTTTATCGGTCAAACCGCATAACAACATACGTTGTTCCCTTTGTCATCGGTATGTTACTTGCCCGAGAGTCGATCGTCGGTATCCAATAACTAGTTCAATCTCGTTACCGGCAAGTATCTTTACTCGTTACGTAATGCATCATCCCGTAACTAACTCATTGGTCACATTGCTTGCAAGGCTTATAGTGATGTGCATTACCGAGAGGGCCCAGAGATACCTCTCCGACAATCGGAGTGACAAAACCTAATCTCGAAATACGCCAACTCAACATGTACCTTCGGAGACACCTGTAGTACTCCTTTATAATCACCCAGTTACGTTGTGATGTTTGGTATGACCCAAAGTGTTCCTTCGGTAAAAGTTTGTTGCATAATCTCATAGTTTCAGGAACATGTATAAGTCATGAAGAAAGCAATAGCAACATACTAAACGATCAAGTGCTTGGATAACGGAATGGGTCATGTCAATCACATCATTCTCCTAATGATGTGATCCCATTAATCAAATGACAACACATGTCTATGGTTAGGAAACATAACCATCTTTGATTAATGAGCTAGTCAAGTAGAGGCATACTAGTGACTATATGTTTGTCTATGTATTCACACATGTATCATGTTTCCAGTTAATACAATTCTAGCATGAATAATAAACATTTATCATGAAATAAGGAAATAAATAATAACTTTATTATTGCCACTAGGGCATATTTCCTTCAGTCTCCCACTTGCACTAGAGTCAATAATCTAGTTCACATCGCCATGTGATTTAACATCAATATTCATATCTGTATATGATTAACATCCATAGTTCACATCGTCATGTGACCAACACCCAAAGGGTTTACTAGAGTCAATAATCTAGTTCACATCGCTTATGTGATTAACACCCAAAGAGTACTAAGGTGTGATCATGTTTTGATCGTGAGAGAAGCTTAGTCAACGGGTCTGTCACATTCAGAGCCGTATGTATTTTGCAAATATTCTATGTCTACAATGCTCTGCACGGAGCTACTCTAGCTAATTGCTCCCACTTTCAATATGTATCCAGATTGAGACTTAGAGTCATCTGGATCAGTGTAAAAGATTGCACCGATGTAACTCTTTACGACGGGCTCTTTTATCACCTCCATAATCGAGAAATATTTCCTTAGTCCTCACTAAGGATATTCTTGACCAATGTCCAGTGATCTATTCTTAGATCACTATTGTACTCCCTTGTCAAATACAGAGCAAGGTATACAATAGGTCTGGTACATAGCATAGCATACTTTATAGAACCTATGACTGAGGCATAGGGAATGACTTTTCATTCTCTTTCTATTTTCTGCCATGGTCTTGTTTTGAGTCTTACTCAACATCACACCTTTGTATCACAGGCAAGAACTCTTTCTTTGACTGTTCCATTTTGAACTACTTCAAAATCTTGTCAAGGTATGTACTCATTGAAAAATCTTACCAAGTGTTTTGATCTATCTCTATAGATCTTGATGCTCAATATGTAAACAACTTCACCGAGGTCTTTCTTTGAAAAAATCCTTTCAAACATTCCTTTATGCTTTCCAGAAAATTCTACATCATTTCTGATCAATAATATGTCATTCACATATACTTATCAGAAAGGCAGTAGTGCTCCCACTCACTTTCTTGTAAATACAGGCCTTTCCAAAAGTCTGTATAAAACCATATGCTTTGATCAAACTCATCAAAGCGTATATTCCAACTCCGAGATGCTTGCACCAGTCCATCGATGGATCACTGGAGCTTGCACATTTTGTTAGCACCTTTCGAATCGACAAAACCTTCTGGTTGCATCATATACAACTCTTCTTCCAGATATCCATTCAGGAACAGGGTTTTGATATCCATTTGCCAGATTTCATAAAATGTGGCAATTGCTAACATGATTCGGACAGACTTAAGCATCGTTACGAGTGAGAAAATCTCATCATATTCAACACCTTGAACTTGTCGAAACCTTTCGCAACAAGTCGAGCTTTGTAGATAGTAACACTACTATCAGTGTCCGTCTTCCTCTTGAAGATCCATTTATTTTCTATGGTTTGCCGATCATCGGGCAAGTCCACCAAAGTCCACACTTTTGTTCTCATACATGGATCCTATCTCAGATTTCATGGCCTCCAGCCATTTTGCGGAATCTGGGCTCGTCATCGCTTCCTCATAGTTCGTAGGTTTATCATGGTCTAGTAACATGACTTTCAGAACAGGATTACCATACCACTCTGGTGCGGACCATACTCTGGAAGACCTACGAGGTTCTGTAGTAACTTGATCTGAAGTTTCATGATCATCATCATTAGCTTCCTCACTAATCGGTGTAGGAATCACTGGAACTGATTTCAGTGATGAACTATTTTCAATTCGGGAGAAGGTACAGTTACCTCATCAAGTTCTACTTTCCTCCCACTCACTTCTTTCGAGAGAAACTCCTTCTCTAGAAAGGATCCATATTTAGCAACGAATATCTTGCCTTCGGATCTGTGATAGAAGGTGTACCTAACAATTTCCTTTGGGTATTCTATGAAGACGCACTTCTCCGATTTGGGTTTGAGCTTATCAGGATGAAACTTTTTCACATAAGCATCGCAGCCCCAAACTTTAAGAAACGACAACTTGGGTTTCTTACTAAACCACAGTTCATATGGTGTCGTCTCAACAGATATAGACGGTGCCCTTTTAATGTGAATGCAGTTGTCTCTAATGCATAACCCCAAAACAATATTGGTAAATCAGTAAGAGACATCATAGATCGCACCATATCCAATAAAGTGCGGTTACGACGTTCTGACACACCATAACATTGTGGTGTTCCAGGTGGCGTGAGCTGTGAAACTATTCCACATTGTTTTAATTGAAGACCAAACTTGTAACTCAAATATTCGTCTCCGCGATCATATCGCAGAAATTTTATTTTCTTGTTACTATGATTTTTCCACTTCAATATGAAATTCTTTGAACCTTTCAACTATTTCAGACTTATGTTTCGTCAAGTAGATATACCCATATCTGCTCAAATCATCTGTGAAGGTCAGAAAATGATGATACCCGCCACGAGCCTTAATACTCATTGGTCTGTATACATCAGTATGTATTATTTCCAACAAGTTTGTTGCTCGTTCCATTGTTCCGAAGAACGGAGTTTTAGTCATCTCGCCCAAAGGCACGGTTTGCAAGCATCAAATGATTCATAACCAAGTGATTCTGAAAATCCATCTTTATGGAGTTTCTTCATGCGCTTTACACTGATATGACCCAAATGGCAGTGCCACAAATAAGTTGCACTATCATTATTAACTTTGCATCTTTTGGCATCAATATTATGAATATGTGTATCACCACGATCGAGGTACAACAAACTATTTTCATTGGGTGTATAACCATCGAAGGTCTTATTCATGTAAACAGAATAACAATTATTCTTTAACTTCAAATGAATAACCGTATCGCGATAAACATGATCAAATCATATTCATGCTCAACGCAAACGCTAAATATCATTTATTTAGGTTTAACACTAATCCCGAAAGTATAGGGAGTGTGTGATGATGATCATATAAATCTTGGAACTACTTCCAACAATCATCGTCACTTCCCCTTCAACTAGTCTCTGTTTATTCTGTAACTCCTATTTCGAGTTACTAAATTTTTAGCAACTGAACAAGTATCAAATACTCAGGGGCTACTATAAACACTAGTAAGGTACACATCAATAACCTGTACATAAAAATATACCCTTGTTCACTTTGCCATCCTTCTTATCCACCAAATATTTGGAGTAGTTCCACTTCCAGTGACCACTTCCTTTGCAGTAGAAGCACTCAGTTTCAGGCTTAGGTCCAGCTTTGGGCTTCTTCACGGGAGTGACAACTTGTTTTCCATTCTACTTGAAGTTTCCCTTTCTTTCCCTTTTTCTTGAAACTGGTGGTCTTGTTAATCATCAACACTTGATGCTCTTTCTTGATTTCTACCTTCGTCGATTTTAACATCACGAAGAGCTTGGGAATCACTTTCGTCATCCCTTGCATATTATAGTTCATCACGAAGTTCTACTAACTTGGTGATGGTGACTAGAGAATTCTGTCAATCACTATTTTATCTGGAAGATTAACTCCCACTTGATTCAAGCGATTGTAGTACCCAGACAATCTGAGCACATGCTCACTAGTTGAGCGATTCTCCTCCATCTTTTAGCTATAGAACTTGTTGGAGACTTCATATCTCTCAACTCGGGTATTTGCTTGAAATATTAACTTCAATTCCTGGAACATCTCATATGGTCCATGACGTTCAAAACGTCTTTGAAGTCCTGATTCTAAGCCATAAAGCATGGTGCACAAAACTATCAAGTAGTCATCATATTGATCTAGCCAAATGTTCATAACGTCTGCATCTGCTCCTGCAATAGGTCTGTCACCTAGCGGTGCATTAAGGACATAATTCTTCTGTGCAGCAATGAGGTAAACCTCAAATCACGGATCCAATCCACATCATTGCTACTAACATCTTTCAACACAATTTTCTCTAGGAACATGTCAAAATAAACATATGAAAGAAACAACGCGAGCTATTGATCTACAACATAATTTGCAAAATACTACCAGGACTAAGTTCATGATAAATTAAAGTTCAATTAATCATATTACTTAAGAACTCCCACTTAGATAGACATCCCTCTAATCCTCTAAGTGATCACGTGATCCATATCAACTACACCACGTCCGATCGTCATGTGAGATGGAGTAGTTTCAACGGTGAACATCAATATGTTGATCATATCTACTATATGATTCATGCTCGACCTTTCGGTCTTCGTGTTCCGAGGCCATATCTGTTATATGCTAGGCTCGTCAAGTTTAACCTGAGTATTTCGCGTGTGCAACTGTTTTGCACCCGTTGTATTTGAACGTAGAGCCTATCACACCCGATCATCACGTGGTGTCTCAGCACGAAGAACTTTCGCAACGGTGCATACTCAGGGAGAACACTTCTTGATAATTTTAGTGAGAGATCATCTTAAAATGCTACCGTCAATCAAAGCAAGATAAGATGCATAAAGGATAAACATCACATGCAATCAATATAAGTGATATGATATGGCCATCATCATCTTGTGCTTGTGATCTCCATCTCCGAAGCACCGTCGTGATCACCATCGTCACCGGCACGACACCTTGATCTCCATCATAGCATCGTTGTCGTTACGCCATCTATTGCTTCTACGACTATCGCTACCGCTTAGTGATAAAGTAAAGCAATTACAGGGCGTTTGCATTTCATACAATAAAGCGACAACCATATGGCTCCTGCCAGTTGCCGATAACTTCGGTTACAAAACATGATCATCTCATACAATAAAATATAGCATCACGTCTTGACCATATCACATCACAACATGCCCTGCAAAAACAAGTTAGACGTCCTCCACTTTGTTGTTGCAAATTTTACGTGGCTGCTACGGGCTGAGCAAGAACCGTTCTTACCTACGCATCAAAACCACAACGATAGTTCGTCAAGTTAGTGTTGTTTTAACCTTCGCAAGGACTGGGCATAGCCACACTCGATTCAGCTAAAGTGAGAGAGACAGACACCCGCCAGCCACCTTTAAGCACGAGTGCTCGTAACGGTGAAACCAGTCTTGCGTAAGCATACGCGTAATGTCGGTCCGGGCCGCTTCATCTCACAATACCGCCGAACCAAAGTATGACATGCTGGTAAGCAGTATGACTTGTATCGCCCACAACTCACTTGTGTTCTACTCGTGCATATGACATCTACGCATAAAATCAGGCTCGGATGCCACTGTTGGAGAACGTAGTAATTTCAAAAAAATTCCTACGCACACGCAAGATAATGGTGATGGCATAGCAACGAGAGGGGAGAGTGTTGTCCACGTACCCTCGTAGACCATAAGTGGAAGCGTTATGACAACGCGGTTGATGTAGTCGTACGTCTTCACGATCCGACCGATCCAAGTACCAAACGTACGGCACCTCCGAGTTCAGCACAAGTTCAGCTCGATGACGATCCCCGGACTCCGATCCAGCAAAGTGTCGGGGATGAGTTCCGTCAGCACGACGGTGTGGTGACGATGATGATGCTCTACCGGCGCAGGGCTTCGCCTAAACTCCGCGACGATATGACCGAGGTGGAATATGGTGGAGGGGGGCACCACACACGGCTAAGGAACGATCCGTAGATCAACTTGTGTATGTATGGGGTGCCCCCCCCCCCCCCCGCCCCCGTATATAAAGGAGCAAGGGGGGAGGCCGGCCGGCCCTTGGGGCGCACCAAGGAGGGGGGGAGTCCTCCTCCTAGTGGGAGTAGGACTCCCCTTTCCTAGTCCAACTAGGAAGGAGGAAGGGGGAAGGAAAGAGAGGGAGAGGGAGAAGGAAAGAGGGGCCGCGCCCCCTCCCCTAGTCCAATTCGGACTCCCCATGGGAGGGGGCGCGCCACCTCCTGGGCTGCTGCCCTCTCTCTCCCCTCAGGCCCACTAAGGCCCAATACTTCCCCGGGGGGTTCCGGTAACCCCTCCGGCACTCCGGTTTTCTCCGAAATCACCCGGAACACTTCCGGTGTCCGAATATAGTCGTCCAATATATCAATCTTTATGTCTCGGCCATTTCGAGACTCCTCGTCATGTCCGTGATCACATCCGGGACTCCGAACAAACTTCGGTACATCAAAACTTATAAACTCATAATAAAACTATCATCGTAACGTTAAGCGTGCGGACCCTACGGGTTCGAGAACTATGTAGACATGACCTAGAACTATTCTCGGTCAATAACCAATAGCGGAACCTGGATGCCTATATTGGTTCCTACATATTCTACGGTCAAATCGCTTAACAACATACGTTGTTCCCTTTGTCATCGGTATGTTACTTGCCCGAGATTCGATCGTCGGTATCCAATACCTAGTTCAATCTCGTTACCGGCAAGCCTCATTACTCGCTACGTAATGCATCATCTCGTAACCAACTCATTGGTCATATTGCTTGCAAAGCTTATAGTGATGTGCATTACCGAGAGGGCCCAGAGATACCTCTCCGACAATCGGAGTGACAAAACCTAATCTCGAAATACGCCAACTCAACATGTACCTTCGGAGACACCTGTAGTACTCCTTTATAATCACCCAGTTACATTGTGACGTTTGGTAGCACCCAAAGTGTTCCTCCGGTAAACGGGAGTTGCATAATCTCATAGTTACATGAACATGTATAAGTCATGAAGAAAGCAATAGCAACATACTAAACGATCAAGTGCTAGGCTAACGGAATTGGTCATGTCAATCACATCATTCTCCTAATGATGTGATCCCATTAATCAAATGATAACACATGTCTATGGTTAGGAAACATAACCATCTTTGATTAATGAGCTAGTCAAGTAGAGGCATACTAGTGACTATATGTTTGTCTATGTATTCACACGTGTATCATGTTTCCGGTTAATACAATTCTAGCATGAATAATAAACATTTATCATGAAATAAGGAAATAAATAATAACTTTATTATTGCCTCTAGGGCATATTTCCTTCAGCCGCTCCACCTTCTTTACCCATCCCTGAGGTTGTAATAGAATACGATTAGGGTGCCTCCCGCATGATGTGCCAATTAAAGCACGAATAGATAGAGTGTGGCTGTGACTTACCGAGCTGGGGGAATGGGATGATTGATACCCACGGTCCTCGGCGGGGCCCGACCACGATTTGCTGGACTTAAAGAGCACCTTCCAGATATCCTTGTGGGTGGAGTCGTAAAGCTCCTGAAGGGTTTGGTGCTCGGTCGGATCGAACTCCCACAGGGTACAAGCTCGGCGCTGACAAGGGAGAACCAGGCGAACTAGCATCACCTGGACTACATCGACAAGTTTGACGTCCCTATCGATCACGCCCTGGATGCGTGTCTGGAGCAATGACAGCTCGTCGGACGAGCACCAGTTCGGGCCCTTCTCGGGCCAGGACGTGAGCCGCAGTGGGGCTCCGGATCTAAACTCTGGAGCTGCCGCCCACTTTTTGCCGCGTGGTTCGGTGATATAGAACCACTGCTGCTGCCACTCCTTGACGGGGTCATTGAAAGCGCCTTTCGGCCAGACACCCTTCGGCATCTTGCTTACCATGGCGCCGCCACACTCGGCGTGTTCGCCACTCACCACCTTGGGCTTCACATTGAAAATCTTCAGCCATAGGCCGAAGTGAGGTGGGATCCGGAGAAAAGCCTCGCACACGACAATAAACATCGAGATGTTGAGGAAGGAGTTGGGGGAAAGATCATGAAAATCGATCCCGTAGTAGTACATGACTCCCCGAACGAACGGGTGAAGGGGAAACCCGAGCCCACGGATGAAATGGGGAAGGAACATGACCCTCTCATGAGATTCCGGAGTAGGGACGACCTGTCCCGCCGGGGGAAGACGGTGGCCGATCTTCTGGGCCAGATACCCGGCTCCCCGGAGCTTCTTGATGTCCTTCTCCTGGACAGTTGAGGCCATCCATTTGCCTCCTGCTCCGGACATCTTCAGAAAACTTCCCTTCGGTGGGGGAGAAGAGTGCTTGGGCGTTAGGGATCGCACAAAGGGGAATGAGCTAGCAGAAGAAGGAGGCGTGGGTAAAAGGAAGGAACCTGACCTCCTTATAAAGGCTTTTTATGCTTCCCCACTTGCCTGGTGGAGCCCGTCCGCCTCCCGCTTGCCATGATTAGTGGCACGGTTAGATTACCCATGCCCGTATTGATGAAAATCCCGTAATAAGGGGACACGATCTCTGCTTGGACAAGACGTGTCACAGAAACCACCTCGTGATATGCGTTGTAGCTGGTTGTGTGGAAACGGATCGAATAATGGATCCGATCATAATAACGTGTCACGTCATCATAAAAAGTTGTCAGCAGATTGCATTTGTGAAATATCATTCTCTCTACGGTGGTATGCGAAGATCATTTCCCAGATCCGGACACAATTTGAGTGTTTGGTAATTACTTTGGAGTATTTGGAGGAGGAACCCGCCTTGCAATGCCAAAGACAATACTGCGCACCGGACTCATCGTCATTGAAGCCTGGTTCAGGGGCTACTGAGGGAGTCCTGAATTAGGGGGTATCCGGACAGCTGGACTGTGTATAACGTCCGGACTATTGAAGCGTGAAGATGCAAGACTCAAGACTTTGGCTCGTGTCCGGATGGGACTTTCCTTGGCATGGAAGGCAAGCTTGGCGATCCGGATATTATATTTCCTTCCTTGTAACCGACTCCATGTAAACCCTAGCCCTCTCCGGTGTCTATATAAACCGGAGAGGTTGGTCCTTAGAAGGACGAACACAATTACATTCATACCATCATAGGCTAGCTTCTAGGGTTTAGCCTTTACGATCTCGTGGTAGATCTACTCTTGTACTACCCATATCATCAATATTAATCAAGCAGGAAGTAGGGTTTTACCTCCATCGAGAGGGCCCGAACCTGGGTAAACACCCGTGTCCCTTACTTCTTGTTACCATCAGCCTTGACGCAGAGATTGGGACCCCCTACCCGAGATCCGCCGGTTTTGACACCGACACCCAGACTGCCGGAGGGGGGCGGCGACCCGTAGCCCCAGAGGAGCCACGAGGCATGAAACGCCCAGGACCACCACCAGAGGCCGCCGGGGCCCGGGCCGGAGCCCGCGACGAGGCCGCAGTGCCGCGAGGAGGAGGGGCCGCGAGGACGGGCCAGCAGAGCCAGCCTTACTCGCAGCGGCCGCCACCTCGCAGGGATCCGAAGGCCGCGACGAAGAGCCACCATGGAAAGCAGAGGGACCGGCCGCCACCGAGCCAGATCCAAGGGACGAAGGGCCACCGGGCATCACCGCGGACCCCTCCGCCCAAGCGCGGTCCACCTGAAGCTTGAAGCGCAAGGCCGCTTCGTACTCCAGATCTACCTCCCCCTCATCGAAGCCCTCCTGCCGGCGCTTCTGACCGGACAAGGCCTCGCTGGAGGAGCCGCGCGAACGGTTCATCGAGACGACCGTCGTGAACGAGAGGGAGAGAGGTGGAGGAGGAGTAGACCTAGAGAAGACGCGGATGGGGAAGCGGTGACGTCGCAGGTCAGAGTGAGATGCTGGGAACCCTAGAAATGGGGGGAGCGTGCCCCTCCGAACCCATAAATACCCCGACCGCGCCAAGCCGGGGCCGATGGGTTGGGCCAGAGGGGGTGCGGGAGGATGGGCCTGGGCCACCCGAGGCCCAAGAGCCACGAGAGGGGGGAAATCCGACACACTGGACAGGGAGGGGGGAGCCCCAGGCCCACCAGGCCCACCGGAAGGCGCGGAGGCCCGACACCCAGAATCTGGCACCACCACGGAGGGCGCCACCAGATCTAGGGTTTCGAACGACCCGGCCGCCGTTGGCGAGGCCGCTAGCGAGCAAACAGACGGACTGCAGGCGGAGGAGGCAACCAGGGAGGGGGGAGGGGAACCAGGTCCGACACATGCGAGCGACACCGCCCAAGACCAAGGATGCCATGGGCCGGAGACGGCGGAGGAGCCCTACGCCGCCTGCACGAAACTCGAGTCCAGCCATCCACGGCCAACGGAGAGGGGGCAGGGCGGCCACGCCCGCCGGGGGCGAATTTACGACACCCAGCGGAACAGAGACGCCGGGCAGCACGCCCGGAGGCGCAGGGCAAAGAGGCGGAGGAGGGGAGCCGGGGTCGGAGTCCGAGTCCTCGGACCCAAGAGCCCAGAACTTGTTGGCAGGGGCAGAGACACGGGGAACAAAATGAGGGGTGGACGGCAGGGAAGGGGGATGAAGGAGAGGACGCCGCGCGGAGGCAGCATGGGGAGCCAGCAGCAGAGACCGCCGGAGATGGGGAAGGGGAAGGCGAGACCGTCGCCACCGTCGCCTGGGAGGGGGAGGGAGAGGGAGGAGAGAGGAGAGCCATCCAGACCTCTCAACATTGATAGCATCGGTGATCGTGTTAGGAAATATATGCTCAATCACTAGCTTATTCCTAATACACCACAACGACCACATCAAGGTACCAAAATTGACCCATGTCAATCTACGAACCTGGCCCAAGCATCCAAACAAGAACCGGAGGAACTCGGGAAAGTTAGTTGGGCATCACCCATTGTCCCACACCTCCCGAATGACAGTTTTAGTGTATCCATATGTTCTGAAATTCAGCAGGTATTCAGATTACATGACATCTGAATTCCTCCAATGTTTCTTTGAGTTCCTGTGTTCCAAACTGGGTCTTATGTTTGTTTGCGAAAATTCAAGTAAAAAAAAAACTCAATGTACAAGGAGTACCAATCTTTTCTCGTTCCTACAGTTCTGTAACTAAATTTCGGTCAAATTTCCATATTTCTCATTTCTTGTGGTTGCCATTGGCCGAGCCAATATAACATTCATTCAATGGCAGTATTCAATTCTTTACTGAAACCTCTCCAACCCTGCAGTAAATGGGCTCACTACCAGCCAGGCCCCATCTTCTTCTACATCCTCTATAAAACAAGCAAAACAAACAAGAGCAGGGCAGAAGCGGCAAGACCACCACGACCCACCCTTCCGTGAAACGCGGCAGCGCAATGTCTCCCCTGCACCCTCCCCACCTGCATTTCCGCAAGCTCAAGAAGCGCGCGCGCGCCGCCATCGGCAGCGGCAGCCACCGCCCCGCCGCCAAGGCCAGGAAGGGCCTCGCCGCCATCCTGTACAAGCTCCGCGACGTGCACCGCCCGCCGTCGTCGCCGCCCTCGCCATCTCCGTCGCCGTCGACCCCGCAACACCGGCAGCTCTGCTACCCGCCGGTCCCGTCCACGTGGCCGTGGCCGTCGTGCCGTCACCCACGCACCAGCTCATTCCGCGCGCGCCCGGAGGATGCCGCGGCCGTCGTGTACCGGACCGCGAACACAGTGTACGACACACGGTCGGAGCACTTCCTACGGCGCCCGTCCCTGGATGAAGCGTCGTGCAGTGGCCGGAACTCCTTCGCCGTGTCGGGGCAGGCTGCCTTGGATCGGGAGCCGGAGGCGGAGGAGAGAAAGGAGCTGCAGCTGCGTGAGACAGCCGTCGTGCGCGGCGTGCGGTCGGAACGGCTCTTCTTTGAGCCGGCCGGCGCAGAGTTCTTCTCGCCCACGCAGGTAATGCATTGTATGCCTTGTAGTATTACTATCTGAGCAGATGAGTGATAATGATACCAGTTGAAGCACTGTTAACACGAGAGATATTTCAGGCGGAGACGCTAGGCAAGACCGAAGACATCACCACGGACGCGGCCGCCGAGGACGAAGAAGCGAACACCGCGCCGGCCGGCAAGACCGAGCAGAAGCCGGCAGATTACTCCGAGCTGAAGGCTGGCGCGGTGGTGGTATCAATGGAGTCGGAGGACCCGTACGGCGACTTCCGAGCGTCCATGGCGGAGATGGTGGCGGCGCACGGGCTGCGGGACTGGGAGGGCCTGGAGGAGCTCCTGGCGTGGTACCTCAAGCTCAACGCCAAGGGCGTCCACGGCGTCATCGTGGGCGCCTTCGTGGACCTGCTCGTGAGCCTGGCGACCCCGCCGAGTCCGTCGCTGCCGTCGCAGTCGCCGTCGTCGTCGTGCATTACGTTCGAGGATTACTCGTCGGCCACCTTCGACGACGAAGAGAAGTGCTGATCAGGAACTCGTTTTGATTCCTCCTCCTTTTTTTAGTCTCGTCCAGAGTCAGAACTCAGAAGAGAGTTTTTGTGTTAAAAAATTTGTGAGCTGGTGAGAGGTATGGAATGATTGTACAGTTGCCAAAACTAATCGATGCTGACCCGCCCATTAACGTGTAGTATATTTGTTGCTGAGATGATCCATTGACCATACTTGCATATTCTTTTTTTTTTCTTGCTGTGCTCTCTCTGTTGCTAGGCTGCGTATTCATGGATTCTAAAATAAGTGAGCCAACTCTGGTTAATCCTTGACATATTCATGGCGGTTACTACCTGTGGTTGCTTCACAAAATTTTGGCGCCAAGAGCTGCGTCTCCAGTTTTCTTGAGTAGGTCCAGACGAAAAACGGGTCAAACCATTGCCCCTAGTCGTGCAATGGATCGGACACCATAGGGTTCAAAGGATTGGATCCGGTTTCCCTTTAATGCAAGTCTCACCAGCTGTTCATAAATATGTGAGGTTTATGTCCTTTGAATGCACTAGCCAGCGACAGATGACACTCCATCCGCGCATTGGATGCTTGCCCAGATGCAAACATCCGTCCTTCTGGACATTTACATCGTTTTTATGGTACCATTTGACAGCTAGTAATTCCGACCGTAATTGTTGCATGACGAAATTAGAAATGGTTTTGCTAAATTTCAGCTGTCTGAAAATTTAGTAAATCTCAATCACTTCAATTTAGTAAATTTGGTTCATATGATAGGAATATCATAAGAATAGAAAAATCATAGGAAACGAGATGACATGTATCTCCTATATGGAAAGATATGTAATTTGATGTATCTCGAGTAGTTTTGTTTTTAATGTAAAAGTTTGGTTCCTATCCTACATAGGAATAGGAATCAAATTTCGTAAAAAAAATGTGAATCAATTCCTACAAACCAAAAGCCTCCAAATGATTCTTTTCTACAAAGTTCCTATCCTTTAGAAGCCTACAAATTTCCTCTAAATCAAAGAAGGTCTAAAAGTGTGTAAATTTAGCAAAATATTGTAGCATTTGGAATTTTGGATTGTAGGCTATGTATGTAGGGTGTGTTTGGTTGGGGAACAAAGTGGAATTGAATGTCACGGTTCCATTCCATCAGAATGGGTTGCTACCTGTGTTTGTTGAGGATGATGAGTGGAATGGCACGGTGATAGTTCAATGTTTGGTTGGCGAGATGAAATGTAATGGATTTGGTTGTCCTCACATCTCTTGGTGAGATTACCTCCCAAATGCATATATATAGTATGAACAATTATAGCTTTATATGTTTAATAACAAATTACATGGCATTTCAAGTGTGCTAGAGGCTAACGCACTCTTCGCCATGCTATTCTTCACTCGTGGGATTGTCTTTTTTTTCTCTAGCAGATCATTATAGTTGACTATTTCATTTTTGTTTTATCTGTGTTGCCTTGGGTTTTAGTTATGTTTTGGTGATGCATTTTTTCGTTCATATATCTTATTGAGGGTGCTGCCAGAGACAATATTTTTTATGAGAGAAAAGTGGAGTTGTGTGGTGCATAGTTGATGTGTCCTTACACAAATCCGGCCTAAGTGTGAGCCGATGGTCATTGTGTGAACCTCTTGGGAGCTCCTATTCAATGTTGAAACTGTGGAATTGCTACTATAACTTTTACATGGGCTTGCTCCACTCACTCGCTTAGCATTTTTTTGCTCGCTCCACTGCTATCTTGTAAAAAGCCGAGAAGTGAAAGAGGCGGCACCAAACATAGGTGCATGCCACGCAATGATATCTTTTTTTAAGAAGCTCGTTAAATAAAAAGATGTTTGCGGATTTAAAAAATTGTGAAAAATATTACAAATTTTAAAACTATAGTTTGGGAATTTAAAAAACATTCTTGGATTTTAAAAATATACACAAATTTGAAATAAACTTTGCAAATTAATAAATGTTCACGAACTCTAAGCATGTTCTTCAACTTTTAAAATATCATGAATTTTAAAAAATGTTCACGAATTTTTAAAATATTAACAATAATATTAAATGTTCACCAGTTTTTAAAAATGTTCATGAATTAAAAAGTAAAGAACCAGCAAAAAATTAATAAAAACAAAAAACAAAAAAGTATTCTCAAGCAACAACACCCTTATAGGCAGCCCCAACTACCCCACAACCACTACGCACAAGGAGGATCCAAATCTAGGGAGCTTAGATCAACTCTAGCTGGTCCCTTGAAAATATAGGATGATCCGACCGAGTAAAGTTAGTGAACTAAACTTTTACTCCTCTATAGATGGACGCATCTAGCCGATCCTCTAAACTTAGTGGAGTAACAAAATTGCATAGGTTTTCTTGTCCTAGCCGCATGAGCTTAAGCACTTTACAATATATATCATAAAAACATCAATATTAAGCGACACATAACATGACTGTCAACAAGCATATAGTTTTATCATCGCGATTTTCAAATTGAAACACGCATACTTCATCCAAAAGGCACCACTTCAAATACAAAGTTTGATCCAAAATCATGACAAACATAACATGTGTATGTTGTGGGTCGAGCCCACGAATGACATGCATGAACTCAAACAAACTCCTCGCCGAAAAAATCATCACCAACACCACCATCCTCTCATCCACCGTCACCACCACCACCATTCTGAAGAGAGCCTTCCGTTTGGGTCAAGATCTCCCCACGAGTGATCTCCCAGTACTTTCTTGCGGTTACATCCATTGTGGTTGGATTCATGAACATGATAGCACGATCTTCAGCTTTCTTGACATCACGAAGTCTCTCCTCCTCAACTGCAAGTCTACCCTCCCCCTCCTTCAACTTTCTCTCTCCGTCAACCAACTTGGCATTTCATTTCTCATCCTCCAACATCTTGAGCTCATTCCACCTCGTCATCTTATCTTCTTTGCGTTCGGCGGCCAACACCTTCTTGGCCTCAATCGTGGCCACCAGCTCTTCTTTGTGTGTGCCATAGTATGCATTTCTCTTCTTCCTCTCTTTTGTAATTTTGTTTCCTTTCGGTCTATTGTTGGCCTCTTCATCCACCTCGTAGTCCGCCTTAACGGATATGCTCAACCTTGATCTCTTTGGAGTGGTCTCCGCAACTCTCTTGATCCACTTCTCGTTCTTCATAGCTCTTTGTAGCAATGATGCAATGCGAAGGGCTTGTGGCCATCTCGTTCCAATGCTTGAAAAGTTCTTGGATGTATGGTCCATACTCCATGACTTGCACACCACTCGGTGGGGCATGATTCACTTGATTGATGCAACTATACCATCGGTTGCATTGGTCGTGAATGGTGTCCCAATGATGCCCAAGAGAGCCTTGCATATGGCTTGATGTCATCTCCACGGAGTTGTTGTAGTAATATGCAATTCTCTCACTCGTGCGTGTATGTGCATCTTTCGCCTGAGTACGCGCATCCAGACGCCTAGTATGTCTGCATTGCATCGACTTCCACACTGTCGCCGCTTCCTACCTCCACATGCTGCTCTCCACGATCCTCAGTGGTCTGCGACTATGCAAGAGGAGTTTGACGCCTTATTTGCGGAACCGAATGTGATAACTTGTCCCTCGTCCGCCACACGCCAACCGACAAGTGGGTGCTTCGTCATAAGCTCCGCCACGATGGCGCACTCGAGCATTATAAAACCCGTTGGGTGGTGTGAGGCTTCAGGCAGTGTCCAGGTGTTGACTTCACTGACACATTCGCTTTGTTGTAAAACCGGGCACGATACGCAATCCTCTAGCTCGCGGCATCTCGCACATGGCCGGTTCACCACAAGGATGTATCCAACGCCTTCCTTCATGGTCATCTCCATGAGCAACTCTATTGCCAACAACGCACCGGCTTCATCGATGATGCGCATCCCGATCACGTATTCTTGCTCTCACGCTCCTTGTAAGGGCTCAAGTAGGCGTCGCATGCTTGGTACTAGCACATCACGACCTTTCTTCATTAGGTCGGGTTTTGCTCCACGCACTCGGATGCCACGTTGTTCGTATACAACCATGGTGCTGACACAACCTACTTGCTCCTCTACATCGACGACATCATCATGATAGCCTACGGTACCGACCTCCTTCGACGGCTCACTGAGCGCTGAGTTCGCCATCATGGAGTTGGGACCACTCCACTACGTCCTCGGCATCGAGGTGGACGCCGTGTGGACGGCTTCTTCCTCCACCAGCAGAAGTATGCTCATGATTTTCTTGACCGCACCGACATGCTTAATTGCAAGCCCGCGGCTACTCGAGTAGATACGAAGGCCAAGCTTCCGCCGCAGATGGATCTCTAGCTGTGTACGCTTCCTTCTAAAGTTTCATTGTTGGTGCACTGTACTATTTGACGCTCACTTCTCCCGAGTTACAGTACGCTGTCCAGCAAGTGTGCCTTCACATGCACGCTCTTTGCGATGCTCATTGGTCCTCGGTGAAGCGGATTCTGCGGTACTTCTGTGGTCATATGGATCTCAACATCACCCTGCAGGCGTGGCCCTCCACTGACATCATATTACTTGGATGCTGACTGGGCTGGATGTCCAGACACTCGTCGCTCTGCGTGTGGATACTATGTGTTCCTTGGACCTTCACTCATATAGTGGTCATCCAAGCGACAACCCATGGTTTCACGGGCCGGTGTTGAGGCGGAGTATCGTGGAGTGGCCAATGCAGTTGCTGAGTGCACATGGCTTCGACAGTTTCTCCATGAGCTTTGTCATCTCGTTCACATAGCCACCATCATCTACTATGACATGTCTCCGCCATCTACCTCCCCACCAATCTGGTCCATCATCGTGGCACCAAGCACATCGAGCTGGATATTTATTCTGTTTGCGAACATGTCGCTCTTGGGAAGGTTCAAGCACTTCACGTTCTCATGACACAACAATTCATGGATATCATGGCCAAAGGCTTGCCGACGTCTACCTTTGAGGAGTTTTAGTCCAGTCTTTGCATCGCCAGTCACGATGCTTAGATTGCGGGGGTGTTTTTTTGCATCAAATTGAGACTTTATTCAACAAACTAACATCCAGTTATAATTTCCCCGTAGCCTGCTGATAAGAAGACTACGGGGGGTTGTAAGGGCATATTTATCCCTAAGGTGTTTTGATGATTGATGACTCTTTTGCGGACTAATCGTGTGCCTTGAGTATTTCAGACGTTTCATCACTAAGCACAAGACGGTTTGGTGCCCCTTGAAGACTATTGAAGACGGCGTTTTTCTACGTTTCTTTTAGGTGGAATTGAGTCATAGGAAAGCCGTACTATTAAGAGGGGTTCCGCATTGGAAAGGTTTGGGTGGAATCATCATGTACACATTTACTCCCTTTGCACCGCCTTTCCCTTTGCCCTTTGGAGCATCCTCTGTTGTCTTCATTTTTATGCAAAAAGAAGGACTCCTAGTGTTGCTGTTCTAAGGCATGCGATAGTACTGCTCCAAGGAGCGGTAGTACCGCAGGCCTCTGCGGTAGTACCGCAAGCCCTTGCGGTAGTACCGTAGGCGCACACGGTAGTACCGCTCCCAAGGAGCTGTAGTACCGTGGCCTCAGACCAGACTCATCCACTCGTGCGGCTGTAGGGGCGGATGTAATTTTTTACATCCGTGCCCTACGCGGTAGTACCGCCCCATGTGCGTGGTAGTACCGTGAGTCCTGGTCTGGCACAACGACACGAGCGGAAGTAGGGGCGGATGTAATTTTTTACATCCGCTCCCTGCGCGGTAGTACCGCATGCCAGGCGCGGTAGTACCGTGTCGGATTTTTGCACTGTTTGATTTTCAGCGGAAGTAGGCACGGATGTATTTTTATTCATCCATGCCCTTCCCAGGCTAGTCCTATCTAGCCTTGCGGTAGTACCGCAAGGGGGAGCGGTAGTACCGCGTCAGCGGCAGTACCACCCTCAGCCTTGGCGGCTCTGGCCTGGATTAGCTCATGCCGTAGTTGCGGTAGTACCGTAAGCCCCTATGGTAGTACCGCTTGTCTGGAGCGGTAGTACCGCAGGTCGTGGGCTGAGTAAGTGGATAACGGTTGGATTTGTCTCTCCGCTATATAAGGGGTGTCTTCTTCCTCTAGTTGACTACCTCTTCCATCCCTAAGCTCCATTGTTGCTCCAAGCTCCATTTTCACCCGATCTCTCTCCCTAGCCAATCAAACTTGTTGATTTGCTCGGGATTGGTTGAGAAGGCCCCGATCTACACTTCCACCAAGAGAAATTCGATTTCCCCCACTAATCCCTTGCGGATCTTGTTACTCTTGGGTGTTTGAGCACCCTAAACGGTTGAGGTCACCGCGGAGCCATAGTCCATTGTGGTGAAGCTTCGTGGTGTCGTTGGGAGCCTCCAATTAAGTTGTGGAGATTGCCCCAACCTTGTTTGTAAAGGTTTGGTTGCCGCCTTCAAGGGCACCAATAGTGGAATCACGGCATCTCGCATTATGTGAGGGCGTGAGGAGAATATGGTGGTCCTAGTAGCTTCTTGGGGAGCATTGTGCCTCCACACCGCTCTAACGGAGACAAACTTCCCCTCAAAAGGAAGGAACTTCGGTAACACATCCTCGTCTTCACCGGCTCCACTCTTGGTTATCTCGTGCCTTTACTGGTGCAAGCTTATCTGTGTTGTATCCCTTGCTTGCTTGTGTATTTGTTGTTGTTGCATCATATAGGTTGCTCACCTAGTTGCATATCTAGACAACCTACTTTGATGCAAAGTTTAATTTAGTAAAGAAAAGCTAAAAATTGTTAGTTGCCTATTCACCCCCCCCCCTCTAGTCAACTATATCGATCCTTTCAATTGGTATTAGAGCCTCGTCTCTTTATTAAGGACTTTGTCATCTGAAGAGTATGGTTGACACCGTAGACGGTAGGGAGGAGCACTCCGGTGTGAATCCAAGCTCGTCTACGGGTGATGGGGGAACCGCGGTGTCTCGTGAGGAATTCATGTGGCTTTGGACACATTGAAAACCTCCATGACCACCGAGGTTGAAAGCATGTTTAATAAATTCTTAGAAGGACTTAAACTATCTACCTCGCCATTGAAAGTGGGTGATCCCATTGACAAGGTGACGGATGCTAACTCCGACAAGGGGGAAGCTACTAGTGAAAAGGGTCCTTCTACTAGTGGTAGAAATGGCACCGGCATCTTTGCCCATGTGGAACCTCTGATCTATGGAGGACCGATTCCTTCCACTCATCTAAATCATGCGGCCCTCCTCCTAAGATTGTGAAAAATGAGGACTTTGATTCTTGGGTTTATCGCTTCAAGCATCATTTAAATCATGTGAATACTAGTCTTTGGAGAATCATTGAAGAATGTTTCCATCCTCATGACCGAAGCAACTTCACCCCTAGAGAAGCCGTGCATAATCAATTCAATGAGAATGCTCTCTTCATCATTCAAGATGCAGTTCTACCCGAAGATCTCCCTCATCTTCGTCCCTTCGCCATGGCCAAAGATGCATGTCATTGTGTTGTCTCCCTCTATAAGGGAAGCGCAAGCATTCAACGCTCCAACTATGAAGTGGTGCAAGATGAAGCCGATGAGTTTGCAATGAAAGAAGATGAAGAACCTCGTGAGCTCTTTCGGAGAGTAAGCAAACTTGCAGTCTCACTCCAAGATCATGGGAGCAAGGACACGGATGACAATTGGATCAAGCTCAAGTTCCTCAAAGCAATGATGCCTTACCACCATGCCTTGTCCTCCGTCATCCGCCAAAGACCGGACTTTCACTCCTTGACCTCAAATGAAGTGTTGGATGAGTTTGTGGCAATGAGGATCTTGGACAAGACCGCCGACAATGCAGTGTTGCGTTCTCAAAGAGAAAATAAGCCCAACCTTGCTTTGAAGGCCAAGGTTATTGTGGAAGAAGAAGAAGAAGAGGAAGATGAGGATAGCAACCCCGAAGATACAAAATATGATTATCATGAGCACATGGCTCTTGCTTCAAGGCAATTTTGGAGCAAGAAGAACACAAGGCCCAACTTCAACAAGAACAACTCAAGTGGGTTCAAGGGCAAGCAACATGTGAGAACATGTTACAATTGTGGCAATGTGAGCCACTTTGTTGTGGGTTGCCCTTACGAGAAGCGGGAAGACAATGGTGGCAAGCTCATCCGAAAAGACAAAGCCAAGTCCTTCCCAAACAAGAACAACTTCACCAAAAAGACTCCTACTCGAGGGTTGGTGGTTCAAGAAGAATACCATAAGGATGACGATGATGATGAAGATAGTGAAGCCATGGCCATGGCCTCCGTTGCCATTACTACAACTCCACGGTTGTCCCTCTTCGACTCGCCCAACGAGAACATCACCGCCAAGTGCCTCATGGCTAAAGCCACCAACAAGGTAACCCCCAACATCAAAACCACCATCATTACTAATCCCTCCTTGATGGATGGCATTGATGAAAGTGAGGGGTCTAGTGAGGAAGTAAATGAATTTGAGTCTTATATGAGTAAGCTCAAGGGCAAATCCAAGAAGCACTTCGTTTCTCTCTTGGAACAACTTGGTGAAGCCAATGACATGATCGAGGCTCATGAAGAAACCATCTCCAAGATGGAAGGTCATAGTCGTGACTATGCCGATGAGATATCAGATCTCTCTAATGCTCTTGAGGAAGAGCGTGGACATCGTTTGGCTCTTGAGGAGTCACACAACGATGACCATGCTAAGTTAAAGAAATATCTTGATCATGCTCTTGTTGTATCTCGTGTGCTAACTTTCGACAAGGCTAAACTTGGGGTTGACCATGCTAGACTCAAGGAGGAGTTTGATATACTCGACAAGGCCCACAAGGTCTTGAAGGGTGCTCATGCTAGCCTCAAGGAGTCTCATGATCAACTTCAAGTGAATCTAACCAAAGAAAAAGCCACGTTTCCTCATATGGTATTAATTGATAATGCAAATGCCACTAACCCGTGTTGTGAGCATGTGCATCTTGTGGAGGAGAATGCCAAGTTGAAGGAGCAAATTGAGAAAGGCCTTGTGACGTGCATACAAGGTGAGAAGAACCTCAATGAACTTTTGAGCAATCAAAAGGAAGTTGTGGCCAAGGAGGGAATTGGGTTCGCACCCAAGTCCAAGAACAAGAAGAAGAACGACAAGGCCAAACGACCTCCTCCTCTCAAGCAAACTTTTGTGAAGGAGGGAGAGGGTGCACCTAAGGAGAAGAAGAACAATGTGAAGGGTGGTGATGTCAAAAAGGGCAATGCCACTCCTTCCAACAAAGCCAGCGACTTTAACCCTTCTTATGTGTTGTGCCGTGCTAGTGATGGGCATGTTTATGCTAAATTTGTTGGTTCTCCTTATGTGTAATGGTCTATTTGGGTTCCCAAGACCCTTGTTGCTAACATGAAAGGACCCATTACAAAATGGGTACCTAAAACCAAGCATTGATCTCTTGTAGGTGTTTGCTTCCGGTGGAGGATCATGGTTTGCTTGATAGTGGAGCAACAAATCATATGACCAGAAGTAAGGACTTGGTGGTGGACGTGCATAAGATCCCTTCTATGCCCACCAACATCGAGTGGGGTGATGACTCGTCCTATAAGGTATTGGGTCTTGGCAAGGTTGTCATTTCTCATGATCTAACGATCGAGAAAGTCATGCTTGTTGAGTCCCTTGCTTACAATCTACTTTCCGTTCATCAACTTGCACTCATGGGCTTTGCCACTTTCTTTGATATTGATACCATGGCCCTCTTGTGGAGCAAGACTCTTAAAGTAGCATTTGTTGGGAATGTCAAGAACAGTCTTTATGTGATTAACTTTTCGGAGCGACCCACTAAGACCGTGACATGCCTAATGGCTAAAGTTGATGTGGGATGGCTTTGGCATCGCCGTTTAGCCCACGTCAATATGAGATCTTTGCAAAGTCTTCTCAAGGGGGACCATGTCTGTGGACTAACCAGTGTTAGTTTTGCCAAAGATCGTGCTTGCAGTGCTTGTATCGAAGGAAAGCTTCATGAGAAGGCTCACCCTCCCATGACTATCATCTACTCGAAGAGACCCTTGGAGCTCCTTCACATGGATCTCTTTGGGCCTCCATCCTTTTATAGTCTTGGAGGTAGAAAGTATTGCTTGGTGATTGTGGATGATTATTCAAGATACACTTGGGTATACTTCTTCAACAGGAAGAGTGAGACTCAACAAACCATCATCGACTTTGCAAATGAAGCTCAACATCAACATGATGCAAAGATCTTGACAATAAGATGTGACAATGGCACCGAGTTCAAGAACTACACCTTGGATGAGTTTCTTAGTGATGAGGGGATCAAGCATCAATATGCTGCAACATATACCCCTCAACAAAATGTTGTCGCGGAGAGGAAGAACCGGACGTTGATGGATGCGGCAAGGACCATGATGGCAGAGTTCAAGTCTCCATACAACTTTTGGGCCGAAGCCATCAACACAGCATGTCATGCATCCAATCGGCTCTATCTCCGCAAAGGCTTGAACAAGATGAAGGAAATATGCCCTAGTGGCAATAATAAAGTTATTATTTATTTCCTCATATCATGATAAATGTTTATTATTCATGCTAGAATTGTATTAACCGGAAACATGATACATGTGTGAATACATAGACAAACATATAGTCACTAGTATGCCTCTACTTGACTAGCTCATTAATCAAAGATGGTTATGTTTCCTAACCATAGACATGTGTTGTCATTTGATTAATGGGATCACATCATTAGGAGAATGATGTGATTGACATGACCCATTCCATTAGCCTAGCACTTGATCTTTTAGTATATTGCTATTGCTTTCTTCATGACTTATACATGTTCCTGTAACTATGAGATTATGCAACTCCCGTTTACCGGAGGAACACTTTGGGTGCTACCAAACGTCACAATGTAACTGGGTGATTATAAAGGAGTACTACAGGTGTCTCCAAAGGTACATGTTAGGTTGGCGTATTTCGAGATTAGGTTTTGTCACTCCGATTGTCGGAGAGGTATCTCTGGGCCCTCTCGGTAATGCACATCACTATAAGCCTTGCAAGCAATGTAGCTAATGAGTTAGTTACGGAATGATGCATTACGTAACGAGTAAAGAGACTTGCCGGTAACGAGATTGAACTAGGTATTAGATACCGACGATCGAATCTCGGGCAAGTAACATACCGATGACAAAGGGAACAACGTATGTTGCTATGCGGTTTGACCGATAAAGATCTTCGTAGAATATGTAGGAGCCAATATGGCATCCAGGTTCCGCTATTGGTTATTGACCGAGAATAGTTCTAGGTCATGTCTACATAGTTCTCGAACCCGTAGGGTCCGCACGCTTAACGTTACAATGACAGTTTTATTATGAGTTTATAAGTTTTGATGTACCGAAGTTTGTTCGGAGTCCCGGATGTGATCACGGACATGACGAGGAGTCTCGAAATGGTCGAGACATAAAGATTGATATATTGGAAGCCTATGTTTGGACATCGGAAGTGTTCCGGGTGAAATCGACATTTTACCGGAGTACCGGGAGGTTACCGGAACCCCCCGGTGAACTAATGGGCCTTATTGGGCCTAGTGGAGGAAGAGGGGAGGAGGCCTAGGGGCAGCCGCACGCCCCTCCCCCCCAAGTCCGAATAGGACAAGGAGGGGGGCGGCGCCCCCCTTTCCTTTCCCCCTCTCCTCCTAGGCCGGCCGCACCCCCCCCCCCCCTTTGCTCCTTTATATACGGGGGCAGGGGGCACCCTAGGACAACAACAAGTTGATCTTCAAGATCGTTCCTTAGCCGTGTGCGGTGCCCCCTTCCACCATATTCCACCTCGGTCACATCGTCGCGGAGTTTAGGCGAAGCTCTGCGCGGTATTGTGAGATGAAGCCGCCCGGACCGACATTACGCGTACGCTTACGCGAGACTGGTTTCACCGTTACGAGCACTCGTGCTTAAAGGTGACTGGCGGGTGTCTTTCTCTCTCACTTTAGTTGAATCGAGTGTGGCTACGCCCGGTCCTTGCGAAGGTTAAAACAGCACTAACTTGACGAACTATCCTTGTGGTTTTAATGCGTAGGTAAGAAGGGTTCTTGCTAAGCCCGTAGCAGCCACGTAAAATTTGCAACAACAAAGTAGAGGACGTCTAACTTGTTTTTGCAGGGCATGTTGTGATGTGATATGGTCAACACGTGATGCTATATTTTATTGTATGAGATGATCATGTTTTGTAACCGAAGTTATCGGCAACTGGCAGGAGCCATATGGTTGTCGCTTTATTGTATGAAATGCAAACGCCCTGTAATTGCTTTACTTTATCACTAAGCGGTAGCGATAGTCGTAGAAGCAATAGATGGCGTAACGACAACGATGCTACGATGGAGATCAAGGTGTCGCGCCGGTGATGATGGTGATCACAATGGTGCTTTGAAGATGGAGATCACAAGCACAAGATGATGATGGTCATATCATATCACTTATATTGATTGCATGTGATGTTTATCCTTTATGCATCTTATCTTGCTTTGATTGACGGTAGCATTTTAAGATGATCTCTCACTAAAATTATCAAGAAGTGTTCTCCCTGAGTATGCACCATTGCGAAAGTTCTTCGTGCTGAGACACCACGTGATGATCAGGTGTGATAGGCTCTACGTTCAAATACAACGGGTGCAAAACAGTTGCACACGCGGAATACTCAGGTTAAACTTGACGAGCCTAGCATATAACAGATATGGCCTCGGAACACGGAGACCGAAAGGTCGAGCGTGAATCATATAGTAGATATGATCAACATATTGATGTTCACCGTTGAAACTACTCCATCTCACGTGACGATCGGACATGGTGTAGTTGATATGGATCACGTAATCACTTAGAAGATTAGAGGGATGTCTATCTAAGTGGGAGTTCTTAAGTAATATGATTAATTGAACTTAAATTTATCATGAACTTAGTACCTGATAGTATTTTGCTTGTCTATGTTTGTTGTAGATAGATGGCTCATGCTGTTGTTCTGTTGAATTTTAATGCGTTCCTTGAGAAAGCAAAGTTGAAAGACGATGGTAGCAATTACACGGACTGGATCTGTAACCTGAGGATTATCCTCATTGCTGCATAGAAGAATTACATCCTGGAAGCACCGCTGGGTGCCAGGCCTGCTGCTGATGCAACTGACGACGTTAAGAACGTCTGGCAGAGCAAAGCTGATGACTACTCGATAGTTTAGTGTGCCATGCTTTACGGCTTAGAACCGGGTCTTCAACGACGTTTTGAACGTCATGGAGCATATGAGATGTTCCAGCAGTTGAAGTTAATATTTCAAGCAAATGCCCGGATTGAGAGATATGAAGTCTCCAATAAGTTCTATAGCTGCAAGATGGAGGAGAATAGTTCTGTCAGTGAACACATACTCGAAATGTCTGGGTATAATAATCACTTGATTCAACTGGGAGTTAATCTTCCTGATGATAGTGTCATTGACAGAATTCTTCAATCACTGCCACCAAGCTACAAGAGCTTCGTGATGAACTATAATATGCAAGGGATGGACAAGACTATTCCCGAGCTCTTCGCAATGCTAAAAGCCGCGGAGGTAGAAATCAAGAAGGAGCATCAAGTGTTGATGGTCAACAAGACCACCAGTTTCAAGAAAAAGGGAAAAGGGAAGAAGAAGGGGAACTTCAAGAAGAACAACAAACAAGTTGCTTCTCAAGAGAAGAAACCCAAATCTGGACCTAAGCCTGAGACTGAGTGCTTCTACTGCAAGCAGACTGGACACTGGAAGCGGAACTGCCCCAAGTATTTGGCGGATAAGAAGGATGGCAAAGTGAACAAAGGTATATGTGATATACATGTTATTGATGTGTACCTTACTAATGCTCGCAGTAGTACCTGGGTATTTGATACTGGTTCTGTTGCTAATATTTGCAACTCGAAATAGGGACCACGGATTAAGCGAAGATTAGCTAAGGACGAGGTGACGATGCGCGTGGGAAATGGTTCCAAAGTCGATGTGATCGCGGTCGGCACGCTACCTCTACATCTACCATCGAGATTAGTTTTAGACCTAAATAATTTTTATTTGGTGCCAGCGTTGAGCATGAACATTATATCTGGATCTTGTTTGATGCGAGATAGTTATTCATTTAAATCAGAGAATAATGGTTGTTCTATTTATATGAGTAATATCTTTTATGGTCATGCACCCTTGAAGAGTGGTCTATTTTTGTTGAATCTCGATAGTAGTGATACACATATTCATAGTGTTGAAACCAAAAGATGCAGAGTTGATAATGATAATGCAACTTATTTGTGGCACTGCCGTTTAGGTCATATCGGTGTAAAGCGCATGAAGAAACTCCATACTAATGGGCTTTTGGAATCACTTGATTATGAATCACTTGGTACTTGCGAACCGTCCTCATGGGCAAGATGACTAAAACGCCGTTCTCCGGAACTATGGAGCAAGCAACTGATTTGTTGGAAATTATACATACTAATGTTTGTGGTCCAATGAATGTTGAGGCTCGCGGCGGGAATCGTTATTTTCTCACCTTCACAGATGATTTGAGCAGATATGGGTATATCTACTTAATGAAACACAAGTCTGAAACATTTGAAAAGTTCAAAGAATTTCAGAGTGAAGTGAAAAATCATCGTAACAAGAAAATAAAATTTCTACGATCTGATCGTGGAGGAGAATAATTGAGTTACGAGTTTGGTCTACATTTGAAACAATGAGTTTCCCAACTCATGCCACCCGGAACACCACAACGAAATGGTGTGTCCGAACGTCGTAATCGTACTTTACTAGATATGGTGCGATCTATGATGTCTCTTACTGATTTACTGCTATTGTTTTGGGGTTATGCTTTAGAGACGGCCGCATTCACGTTAAATAGGGCACCATCAAAATCCGTTGAGACGACGTCTCATGAACTATGGTTTGGCAAGAAACCAAAGTTGTCGTTTCTTAAAGTTTCGGGCTGTGATGCTTATGTAAAGAAACTTCAACTACATAAGCTCGAACCCAAATCGGAGAAATGTGTCTTCATAGGATACCCAAAAGAAACTGTTGGGTACACCTTCTATCATAGATCTGAGGGCAAGATTTTCGTTGCTAAATTCAGATCCTTTCTAGAGAAGGAGTTTCTCTCGAAAGAAGTGAGTGGGAGGAAAGTAGAACTTGATGAGGTAACTGTACCTGCTCCCTTATTGGAAAGTAGTTCATCACAAGAACCGGTTCCTGTGACAACTACACCAATTAGTGAGGAAGCTAATGATATTGATCATGAAACTTCGGATCAAGTTTCTACTGAACCTCGTAGGTCTACCAGAGTAAGATCCGCACCAGAGTGGTACGGTAATCCTATTCTGGAAGTCATGTTACTTGACCATGATGAACCTACGAACTATGAGGAAGCGATGATGAGCCCAGATTCCGCAAAATGGCTAGAGGCCATGAAATCTGAGATGGGATCCATGTATGAGAACAAAGTATGGACTTTGGTTGATTTGCCCGATGATCGGCAAGCCATTGAGAATAAATGGATCTTTAAGAAGAAGACTGACGCTGATGGTAATGTAACTGTCTATAAAGCTCGACTTGTTGCGAAAGGTTTTCGACAAGTTCAAGGGGTTGACTACGATGAGACTTTCTCACCCGTAGCGATGCTTAAGTCTGTCCGAATCATGTTAGCAATTGCCGCATTTTATGATTATGAAATTTGGCAAATGGATGTCAAAACTGCATTCTTGAATTGATTTCTGGAAGAAGAGTTGATGTGATGCAACCAGAAGGTTTTGTTGATCCAAAAGGTGCTAACAAAGTGTGCAAGCTCCAGCGATCCATTTATGGACTAGTGCAAGCATCTCGGAGTTGGAATAAATGCTTTGATAGTGTGATCAAAGCATATGGTTTTATACAGACTTTTGGAGAAGCCTGTATTTACAAGAAAGTGAGTGGGAGCTCTGTAGCATTTCTGATATTATATGTAGATGACATATTATTAATTGGAAATGATATATAATTTCTGGATAGCATAAAGGGATACTTGAATAAAAGTTTTTCAATGAAAGACCTCGGTGAAGCTGCTTACATATTGGGCATCAAGATTTATAGAGATAGATCAAGACGCCTAATTGGACTTTCACAAAGCACATACCTTGATAAAATTTTGAAAAAGTTCAAAATGGATCAGGCAAAGAAAGCGTTCTTGCCCGTACTACAAGGTGTGAAGTTGAGTCAGACTCAATGCCCGACCACAGCAGAAGATAGAGAGAAAATGAAAGATGTTCCCTATGCTTCAGCCATAGGCTCTATCATGTATGCAATGTTGTGTACCAGACCTGACGTGTGCTTAGCAATAAGCTTGGCAGGAAGGTACCAAAGTAATCCAGGAGTGGATCACTGGACAACGGTCAAGAACATCCTGAAATACCTGAAAAGGACTAAGGATATGTTTCTCGTATATGGAGGTGACAAAGAGCTAGTCGTAAATGGTTACGTCGATGCAAGCTTTGACACTGATCCGGACGATTCTAAATCGCAAACCGGATACGTGTTTTTATTAAACGGTGGAGCTGTAAGTTGGTGCAGTTCTAAACAAAGCGTCGTGGCGGGATCTACATGTGAAGGGGAGTACATAGCTGCTTCGGAAGCAGCAAATGAAGGAGTCTGGATGAAGGAGTTCATTTCTGATCTAGGTGTCATACCTAGTGCATCGGGACCAATGAAGATCTTCTGTGACAATACTGGTGCAATTGCCTTGGCAAAGGAATCCAGATTTCACAAGAGGACCAAGCACATCAAGAGACACTTCAATTCCATCCGGGACCAAGTCCAGGTGGGAGACGTAGAGATTTGCAAGATACATACGGATCTGAATGTTGCAGACCCGTTGACTAAGCCTCTCTCACGAGCAAAACATGATCAGCACCAAGACTCCATGGGTGTTAGAATCATTATTGTGTAATCTAAATTATTGACTCTAGTGCAAGTGGGAGACTGAAGGAAATATGCCCTAGAGGCAATAATAAAGTTATTATTTATTTCCTCATATCATGATAAATGTTTATTATTCATGCTAGAATTGTATTAACCGGAAACATGATACATGTGTGAATACATAGACAAACATATAGTCACTAGTATGCCTCTACTTGACTAGCTCATTAATCAAAGATGGTTATGTGATGAGGACATCAATACCATTGTTACACCCACAGCCCCTACTGCTACATATATAGGACCAATTACTAGAGCTCGCGCACGCCAATTAAATTATCAGGTACTTTCATTTCTTGGTAATGATTCTAATGTTCATGAGAATATGATGCTGCCTAAATTGGATACATTTGTTTTACTTACAAATGAAGGGCCTAGCTTGGAGAAGGATGAACATTGGAGCAAGAACAAGCATGGAGATGATGCCATGCGCAAGGGGAACAAGAACGGAGTTACAAGTGATGATTTCAGGACTTTGAAGCCACCATAATGGGTGCATGAAGCCTTGGACGAAATATACAAGATGCCACTTCATAAATTTCGTCCCGAGGCTATTATAGGTGCTGCGTCACCTTTTTATTGGGCCAGGCCCATGTAATTTCGAAATACATAAGTATAGGCTATTTTTAGAGTCCGTATGTGTGGGGAAACAAGAGATAGGGTTGATTTCGGACCCCTCCACCAAGGGCCACGAAATTCCCCCTCTCTTCCTCCATATATACAGCCCTTAGGGCACCGTTTAGAATTTGGGTTTTGTTTAGATTAAAAGTTCGCCATAGCTGCAACTTCGCGTACTTCGTTTGTGTTCAACGACCACACAAAGGCGTCACAGAACCCCACCTTGATCAATAAAGCTTTCATCTTATATTCGCAATATCCAGATTGCAATCTTAGTTTCTTGCTTGTTCTTCGTTTGCTTGCAGGAAACAGACCCTCGTGGTCAGGTTGATCGTGCTCCGGCGTGGTCAATAACCTCTCGGAGTTGGTTTAGCGATTGCTAAGGCGCAACGTCCTCGCACGTTCGAAGTCGGATCGTCAAAGTTGACTTCCACCAAAGCGATATCCATCATCTCATCGAAAGACGGGACACCTTTGCCTCTATCAAGTGGTATCAGATTTCCAGGTTGCTCGGTGAGATTTTACAGTTTTTCGTAGTTTAGATCGAGTCTGTTCTTCATACCTATAGTCCACGAAAAAGCCAAAAAAAACTAGGGTTAGTTCATCCCATCCGAACCAATCTGAGCCTTTGCATAATCTTTTCTGTATTTGCTTTGTTGAATTTGCGGTTGCATCATCGTGTCAAGTTGCTGGTCTTAGCGTCTAGTCTTTTAGAGTTTCGAGTTTTGTTCACAGGTTGTCACGTCGCCGCTGCCATATATCACCACCGCATCATCATCGTCGCTGTTGCCATATACCACCACCACATATTCACCGCCAATCCGAATCCATATACGCCACCACATATCCGCCGCCATCACGCCAATCCGAGTTCACCTGCAACATATATCCGCCACCTGTCCGTGTTCCACCAGATTCATCTCCGCCACCAGTCCGAGTTCCACTAGATTCATCTCCGCCACCAGTCCTAGTTCGAGTCCAGTAATTGTTGCATTGTTCTCGATTTCCAGATCACGCGATACTCCGAGTCGTGACAGAGAAGGACTCCCCAACTTCCGAGCCATCCGCAGAAGAAAAATAGTTCCAGTTTCAAAAAAAAACTAAGTCTGGAAAATTCTGGCTAGGCAGTTTTTAGACCATTTGTAGACTTTTTCGAAAAAATTTGTTGCGGAGCAAAAAAAAAAGAGGAAAAAAGAGTGCAAAAAAAAGAGAGAAAAAATTCAAAGTGTGCTCCTCCCTTGTTTACGTGCCGCGCCGTGATTTTGTTGGTGTTCTAGACTCGCGTCTCTAGCACAGTCTAGCCTAGGACCAGCACAGTACCGTCGTTGAGCGTTTATTCAACTTTGCATCTCTGAATTGATCATTGCTGACCCTTTTTGCTACCATATTATAAGCCTTCCCAGCTCCACATACATCTACGTCGTGCATTTGACTCTCCCTGGTAATCGCTCTATCCAAGCTTTGAGAGTTTTTGACTACAACGGTTGCCGATCACCGCCTGCTGCTGGGTAAGAACTTGTAAGAATTTGAGATTTGCTTGACGGATTTGTGACACCCACCACCACCTCTTGTTAGTAGTCTATAGGATCATATTCTTGTGTGTTTCTATTGCTGCTAACCATGCCAGGATCACAAGCCGACGAGACTGACTGGGAGAACATGACAAATAAGGATTTGCATGATAAATTTCAGCAAATGATGAGTGGACAGGTGCAAGATGTGCTAAACAGATTTGAAGAGGCCATGGAGAAGATAGATGGCATGGAGAAGACGTTCGAAACAAAGCTCGATAACAAGTTTAATGAATTGCTCGCGCGTCTTCCACCACCACCACCCGCTGCACCTAACGCACCTCTCCAACAACAACAACAACAACAACAACGCATCCTTTCGAATCAGTATGGACGAGCGAAGCGTGTTCCTATTGAGGATGGCCAAACTTCTGGTGTTGTTGTTCATGTTGTTGATGCTTCTTTGGCCCCTGCTACTGCTGCTGCTGGTACCCAGGAGGATGATGAGTATGCGGGCGATTATGAGGATGAGGTTGATCAAAATCAGCACTACGTGCAGCCACCAGCACCACCACCACCAGGTCGACCTCAGGTATATATTCGTAATGGTAGGCCTGCACCACCACCTCAGGTACGAGATGATGTCCATATTCCTAAACTGAAATTGAATATTCCACCATTTGAGGGTAGATATGTTCCTGATATATATCTTACTTGGGAGTTAGAAACTGAACAACGTTTTACATGTTTACAATATCCCGAGGAGAGACGGGTTGCTGCTGCTGTTTGTGCTTTCACTAGTTTTGCATGTGTATGGTGGTCTGAACATTCTAGATTATATCCTATTCCCACTACTTGGGCTGCTTTGAAAACTGCTATGCGTACTCGTTGGGTTCCACCATATAATCAACGTGAATTGCTTCAAAAATTACAGTGCTTAAGACAAGGAAAAAATTCTGTAGAAGAATATTATTAGGAATTACAAACTGGCATGATTAGATGTGGTATTGTTGAGGAGAATGAAGCTATGCTTGCACGTTTTCTGGGTGGATTAAATAGAGAGATTCAGACCATTCTAGACTATAAGGAGTATACTAATATCACTCGTTTATTCCATCTTGCTTGTAAAGCTGAACGTGAAGTGCAGGATCGACAAGCATTGGCGCGAACTAACTTTTCTGCAGGCCGATCTTCATCATGGACAGCACGTGCATCATCTACTTCCACTGCACCATCACCTCCTTTAGGTGCCACCTCCAGCCGTGATACAAGAAAGCAGGCACAACCACCACTATCTGCCAAGAGCACACCTGCCGGGCCTGCACAGAGTTCTTCTTCTTCCATGGCGTCAACAGGGCACACAAGTGATATTATTTGTCGTCGTTGTAAGGGAAGAAGACATTTTGCGAGAGAATGCAAATCTCAGCGTGTGATGATTGCTACCACGGATGGTGGATATGAGTCCGCTAGTGACTATGATGAGGAGACTTTGGCTCTTATTACACGTGAAGAACATGGTGGAGATGATTCTGATCATGAGACGCAATACATGGCTCCTGAAGACGCTGACAGGTATGAATGTTTAGTTGCTCAACGTGTTTTGAGTGTGCAGGTCACACAAGCTGAGCAAAATCAGAGGCACAATTTGTTCCATACCAAGGGAGTTGTGAAAGAACGTTCTGTGCGCGTCATCATAGACGGAGGGAGCTGCAACAACTTGGCTAGCATGGAGATGGTGGAGAAGCTTTCTCTCACCACAAGACCACATCCATATCCTTACTACATCCAATGGTTCAACAACAGCGGCAAGGTTAAGGTAACACGTACTGTTCGTGTGCATTTTAGTATCTCTACATATGCTGATTATGTTGATTGTGATGTGGTACCTATGCAAGCATGTTCCTTATTACTTGGTAGACCATGGCAATTTGATAAAAATGCTGTACACCATGGTAGAAACAATCATTATACTCTTGTTCATAAGGATAAAAATATTACTTTGCTTCCTATGACTCATGATTCTATTTTGAAAGATGATATTAATAGAGCTAATAAAGCAAAACAGGAGAAGAATAAGAGTGAAAATCAGATTGTGGCAAAAGAATTTGAGCAACAAATGAAGCCTAATAATAAACCATCTAGTATTGCTTCTGAAATTAAATTGAAAAGTGCATGTTTATTTGCCACCAAATCTGATATTAATGAGATAGATTTCAGCAAATCTGTTTGCTATGCTTTTGTGTGCAAAGAGGCATTATTTTCATTCGAGGACGTGCCTTCCTCTTTGCCCCCTGCTGTCACTAACATTATGCAGGAGTTCACTGACGTCTTTCCACAAGACGTGCCACCGGGATTACCACCCATTCGAGGGATTGAGCATCAAATTGACTTAATTCCCGGTGCATCGCTACCCAACCGTGCACCATACCGTACCAATCCAGAGGAGACGAAGGAGATTATGCGTCAAGTACAGGAGCTGCTCGACAAAGGTTATATACGCGAATCTCTTAGTCCTTGTGATGTTCCTATTATACTAGTGCCTAAAAAGGATGGTACGTCACGTATGTGTGTTGATTGTAGAGGCATTAATAATATTACTATTCGTTATCGTCATCCTATTCCTAGGCTAGATGATATGCTTGATGAATTGAGTGGCTCTACAATATTCTCCAAAGTTGATTTGCGTAGTGGATACCATCAAATTCGTATGAAATTGGGTGATGAATGGAAAACAGCATTTAAAACTAAGTTTGGTTTATATGAGTGGTTAGTCATGCCTTTTGGGTTAACTAATGCGCCTAGTACTTTCATGAGACTAATGAACGAAGTTTTACGTGCTTTCATTGGACGATTTGTGGTAGTCTATTTTGATGATATACTGATTTATAGCAAATCTTTGGAAGAACATTTGGAACATTTACGTGCTGTTTTTATTGCTCTACGTGATGCACGTTTGTTTGGTAACCTTGGGAAGTGCACCTTTTGCACCGACCGAGTATCTTTTCTTGGCTATGTTGTTACTCCACAGGGAATTGAAGTTGACAAAGCCAAGATTGAAGCTATTGAGAGTTGGCCGCAGCCCAAAACGGTCACACAAGTGAGGAGTTTTCTTGGCCTCGCTGGATTCTATAGGCGTTTTGTGAGAGATTTCAGCACCATTGCTGCACCTCTCAATGAGCTTACAAAGAAAGATGTGCCTTTTCTTTGGGGTACCGCACAGGAAGAAGCCTTCTCGGTATTGAAAGATAAGTTGACACATGCTCCTTTACTCCAACTTCCTGATTTTAATAAGACTTTTGAGCTTGAATGTGATGCTAGTGGAATTGGATTAGGAGGTGTGTTATTACAAGATGGCAAACCTGTTGCATACTTTTCTGAAAAATTGAGTGGGCCTAGTCTGAATTATTCTACTTATGATAAAGAATTATATGCTCTTGTTCGGACTTTAGAAACATGGCAACATTATTTATGGCCCAAAGAATTTGTTATACATTCTGATCATGAATCTTTGAAACATATTAAGAGTCAAGCTAAACTGAATCGTAGACATGCTAAATGGGTTGAATTCATTGAGACTTTCCCTTATGTCATTAAACACAAGAAGGGAAAAGAAAATGTTATTGCTGATGCATTGTCTCATCGCTATACTATGCTTTCACAACTTGACTTCAAAATATTTGGTTTGGAGACCATCAAAGATCAATATGTGCATGATGCTGATTTTAAAGATGTAATGCAGAATTGTAAAGAAGGAAGAATGTGGAACAAGTTTGTCGTTAACGATGGATTTGTGTTTCGTGCTAACAAGCTATGCATTCCAGCTAGCTCCGTTCGTCTTTTGTTGTTGCAGGAGGCGCATGGAGGAGGATTAATGGGACACTTTGGCATGAAGAAGACGGAGGACGTAATTGCTACACATTTCTTTTGGCCAAAGATGAGACGGGATGTTGAGCGTTTTATTGCTCGATGCACTACATGTCAAAAAGCTAAGTCACGACTCAATCCTCATGGTTTATATATGCCTTTGCCTGTACCTAGTGTTCCTTGGGAGGATATATCTATGGACTTTGTTTTAGGTTTACCTCGAACAAAGAAGAGGAGGGATAGCATATTTGTTGTCGTGGATAGATTCTCGAAAATGGCACACTTTATACCATGTCATAAAAGTGATGATGCTGTTAATGTTGCTGATTTGTTCTTTCGTGAAATTATTCGCTTGCATGGTGTGCCAAATACTATTGTTTCAGATCGTGATACTAAATTTCTTAGCCACTTTTGGAGATGTTTATGGGCTAAGTTGGGGACTAAACTGCTTTTTAGTACTACTTGTCACCCCCAAACTGATGGACAAACTGAAGTAGTCAATAGAACATTGTCTTCTATGCTTAGGGCTGTTTTGAAGAATAATAAGAAAATGTGGGAGGAATGTTTGCCTCATATTGAATTTGCTTATAATCGTTCATTGCATTCTACTACTAAGATGTGCCCTTTTGAAGTTGTGTATGGTTTCCTACCTCGTGCACCTATTGATTTGTTGCCTCTTCCATCTTCGGAGAAGGTTAATTTTGATGCTAAACAACGTGCTGAATTGATTTTAAAAATGCATGAGTTAACTAAGGAAAACATTGAGCGTATGAATGCTAAATATAAACTTGTTGGAGATAAGGGTAGAAAACATGTTGTGTTTGCACCTGGAGATCTTGTTTGGTTACATTTGCGTAAGGATAGATTTCCTGATTTGCGCAAATCAAAGCTAATGCCACGTGCTGATGGTCCCTTTAAGGTGTTAGAGAAAATAAATGATAATGCATATAAACTTGAGTTGCCTGCAGATTTTGGGGTTAGTCCCACTTTTAACATTGCAGATTTGAAGCCTTATTTGGGTGAGGAAGATGAGCTTCCGTCGAGGACGACTTCATTTCAAGAAGGGGAGGATGATGAGGACATTAATACCATTGTTACACCCACAGCCCCTACTGCTACATATATGGGACCAATTACTAGAGCTCGCGCACGCCAATTAAATTATCAGGTACTTTCGTTTCTTGGTAATGATTCTAATGTTCATGAGAATATGATGCTGCCTAAATTGGATACATTTGTTTTACTTACAAATGAAGGGCCTAGCTTGGAGAAGGATGAACATTGGAGCAAGAACAAGCATGGAGATGATGCCATGCGCAAGGGGAACAAGAACGGAGTTACAAGTGATGATTTCAGGACTTTGAAGCCACCATAATGGGTGCATGAAGCCTTGGACGAAATATACAAGATGCCACTTCATAAATTTCGTCCCGAGGCTATTATAGGTGCTGCGTCACCTTTTTATTGGGCCAGGCCCATGTAATTTCGAAATACATAAGTATAGGCTATTTTTAGAGTCCGTATGTGTGGGGAAACAAGAGATAGGGTTGATTTCGGACCCCTCCACCAAGGGCCACGAAATTCCCCCTCTCTTCCTCCATATATACAGCCCTTAGGACACCGTTTAGAATTTGGGTTTTGTTTAGATTAAAAGTTCGCCATAGCTGCAACTTCGCGTACTTCGTTTGTGTTCAACGACCAGACAAAGGCGTCACAGAACCCCACCTTGATCAATAAAGCTTTCATCTTATCTTCGCAATATCCAGATTGCAATCTTAGTTTCTTGCTTGTTCTTCGTTTGCTCGCAGGAAACAGACACTCGTGGCCAGGTTGATCGTGCTCCGGCGTGGTCAATAACCTCTCGGAGTTGGTTTAGCGATTGCTAAGGCGCGACGTCCTCGCACGTTCGTAGTCGGATCGTCAAAGTCGACTTCCACCAAAGCGATATCCATCATCTCATCGAAAGACGGGACACCTTTGCCTCTATCATTATGTTTCCTAACCGTAGACATGTGTTGTCATTTGATTAATGGGATCACATCATTAGGAGAATGATGTGATTGACATGACCCATTCCGTTAGCCTAGCACTTGAACGTTTAGTATATTGTTATTGCCTTCTTCATGACTTATACATGTTCCTGTAACTATGAGATTATGCAACTGCCATTTACCAGAGGAACACTTTGGGTGCTACCAAACGTCACAACGTAACTGGGTGATTATAAAGGAGTACTACAGGTGTCTCCAAAGGTACATGTTGGGTTGGCATATTTCGAGATTAGGTTTTGTCACTCCGATTGTCGGAGAGGTATCTCTGGGCCCTCTCGGTAATGCGCATCACTATAAGCCTTGCAAGCAATGTAGCTAATGAGTTAGTTACGGAATGATGCATTACGTAACGAGTAAAGAGACTTGCCGGTAAAGAGATTGAACTAGGTATTAGATACCGATGATCGAATCTCGGGTAAGTAACATACCGATGACAAAGGGAACAGCGTATGTTGTTATGCGGTTTGACTGATAAAGATCTTCATAGAATATGTAGGAGCCAATATGGGCATCCAGGTTCCGCTATTGGTTATTGACCGAGAATAGTTCTAGGTCATGTCTACATAGTTCTCGAACCCGTAGGGTCCGCACGCTTAACGTTACGATGACAGTTTTATTATGAGTTTATAAGTTTTGATGTACCGAAGTTTGTTCGGAGTCCCGGATGTGATCACGGACATGACGAGGAGTCTCGAAATGGTCGAGACATAAAGATTGATATATTGGAAGCCTATGTTTGGACATCGGAAGTGTTCCGGGTGAAATCGGCATTTTACTGGAGTACCGAGAGGTTACCGGAACCCCCCGGTGAACTAATGGGCCTTATTGGGCCTAGTGGAGGAAGAGGAGAGGAGGCCTAGGGGCAGCCACGCGCCCCTCCCCCCCCCCCAAGTCCGAATAGGACAAGGAGGGGGGGGCACCCCCCCCCCCTTTCCTTTCCCCCTCTCCTCCTTCCCCCAAGTCCTAATCCAACAAGGGAAAGGGGGGAGTCCTACTCCCGGTGGGAGTAGGACTCCTCCGGCGCGCCTCCTCCTAGGGCTGGCCGCACCCCCCCTTTGCTCCTTTATATACGGGGAAGGGGGGCACCCTAGGACAACAACAAGTTGATCTTCAAGTTCGTTCCTTAGCCGTGTGTGGTGCCCCCTTCCACCATATTCCACCTCGGTCATATCGTCGCGGAGTTTAGGCGAAGCCCTGCGCCGGTAGAACATCATCATCGTCACCACGCCGTCATGCTGACGGAACTCATCCCCGACACTTTGCTGGATCGGAGTCCGGGGATCATCATCGAGCTGAACGTGTGCTGAACTCGGAGGTGCCGTACGTTCGGTACTTGGATCGGTCGGATCGTGAAGACGTACGACTACATCAACCGCGTTGTCATAATGCTTCCGCTTATGGTCTACGAGAGTACGTGGACATTACTCGCCCCTCTCGTTGCTATGCATCACCATGATCTTGCATGTGCGTAGGAATTTTTTTGAAATTACTACGTTCCCCAACACAAGACTCCTTACGAAATACTTACCGGTAACAAGCCAAACCTCAAGTGCTTCCGGGTGTTCGGGTGTAAGTGTTTCATTCTCAAGAAAGGTGTTCGTTTGTCTAAATTTGAGGCTAGAGCTTATGAGGGCATATTTGTTGGTTATGCTACAAACTCTCATTCTTACCGTTTCCTCAACAAGTCCACCGGACTCATTGAGGAGACGTGTAACGTAGAGTTTGACGAGAATAACAGCTCCCAAGTGGAGCAAAGTGGTACTTGTGATGTAGGTGATGAAATTCCTCCCCAAGCCATAAGAAGAATGGGTGTGGGTCATATCCTACCCATTGAGGAACCCCTTGTGGCCGAAGGAGAAGGACAATGCTCCACTCAAGTGGAGCCATCACCAACCCAAGACCCACACGCTTCCGAAGAACAAAGTGAAGGCCCTCAACCTCATCAACAAGATCAAGGGCAAGATCAACCTCAAAATGGTGGTGAACCACTAAATGATTCCCAAGATCAAGTTCTCCCTTTCGATCAAGTTCAAGCTCAAGAGCAAGCTCAAGATCAAGAACAAGCTCATGACGGCGCTCAAGATGATCAAGTTTCCCCTCCTCTTTCCACTTCCGAGGAGGAATTAGAGCATCGTGCCGTGAAGATTGCTTCCAAGCTCACCACGAAAGGTCATCTCATGGAGAATGTGGTTGGAAGCCTAAGAAAGGGGGTAAGCACTCGTAAACAAATAGCAAACTATTGTGAACATCACGCATTTGTCTCTTGTGTTGAACCCCAAAAGGTCTATGAGGCGCTCGAAGATCCGGATTGGCTCAATGCCATGCATGAAGAACTCAACAACTTTGAGTACAACAAGGTGTGGAGATTGGTGCCAAGGCCATCGGGGAACCATAATGTCATTGGAACCAAGTGGATATTCAAGAACAAGCAAGATGCTCATGGGACCATCGTTCGCAACAAGGCAATATTGGTAGCACAAGACTACTCCCAAGTCGAGGGTATCGACTACGGTGAAACCTTTGCTCCCGTTGCTCGCCTTGAATCCATTCGTATGTTGATTTCTTATGCTTCCCATCACAACTTTAAGTTACAACAAATGGATGTGAAGAGTGCTTTTCTTAATGGTCCTATTAATGAGTTGGTTTATGTCAAGCAAGCCCCCAGGTTCGAGGATCCCTACTTCCCCGATCATGTGTATCAACTCAATAAGGCACTCTATGGCCTTAAGCAAGCCCCACGTGCGTGGTATGACCACCTTACCGAGTTGTTGCAAGATCGTGGATTTGAAGTTGGGCAAATCGATCCCACTCTTTTTACTAAGAAAGTCAAAGGGGAGTTGTTTGTGTGCCAACTATATGTTGATGATATTATATTTGGTTCCCCTAACAAAGCTTTCAATGAGGAATTTGCCGCTCTCATGACCTCTAAGTTCAAGATGTCATCAATGGGAGAGTTGAAGTTCTTCCTCGAATTCGATGTCAAACAAAGAAGAGAAGGAACCTTCATCAACCAAGCCAAATACACTCAAGACATGCTAAAGAGATTCAAGCTAAGTGATGTCAAGCCGGCTTCCACCCCCAATGCCCACCAAGTGCCAACTTGACATTGATCCAAATGGTAAAGCAGTGGATCAAAAGGTACATCGCTCCATGATTGGCTCCTTGCTTTACCTTTGTGCATCTAGACCGGATATCATGTTGAGTGTGGGAATGTGTGCACGGTTTCAAGCCGCACCGAAGGAAAGCCACTTTGGGGCGGTCAAGCGAATCTTCTGATATTTGGCTCATACCCCAGACTTTGGCTTATGGTACCCAAGAGGCGCAAACTTCAAGCTTGAAGGATATACTAATTCTGATTGGGCGGGAGACAAAGTGGATAGGAAGTCCACTTCCAGAGGGTGCCAATTTCTTGGTTGCTCTTTGGTGAGTTGGTCTTCCAAGAAGCAAAGTTGTGTGTCTCTCTCGTCCACCGAAGCGGAGTATGTGGCAGCCGGTAGTTGTTGTGCACAACTCTTATGGATGAGGCAAACTTTAAAGGATTACGGTGTCATTTGTGACAAAGTGCCTCTTTGGTGTGACAATGAAAGTGCCATCAAGATTTCTCTCAATCCGGTGCAACACTTCAAGACGAAGCATATTGAGATTCGGTATCACTTCATCCGGGATCATATCACGCGAGGGGAGATCGAGCTCAAGTATGTCAACACTCATGATAACCTTGCAGATATTTTCACGAAGCCCTTGGATGAAGCAAGATTTCGCGAGTTAAGGCATGAGCTAAATATCATTGATTCAAGCAATGTGACTTGAACCCTTGCACACCCCACCACACTCAACTTGTTGTCTAGTTTAGGTGTAGGCATGGACATAGGGGAGTGTTGTTCTCTCAATGAACTCTCCCTCCCCCCATTATGCATAAATTGATCAACTCTTCCACATTAGCCATTTTTGATGGTACCTGTGCTTCAAAGACGAGTTTTGGTCATGGGCCCAAGGATAATTCTTCGCGATGCCATACCAATCAACTCAAACATAGGTGGCTCCGGCCACCGCCCTCTCCTTGGAGAGGTTGCGTCTTGTTTTTGGTCCTTGTTGCCTCTTGTTTTTCCTTCTCCGTGCCTAGCTTGTGTTTGCGGTGTCTCGCGTGTTAGCTCGTTGGTGTGTTTGTTTGCTTGAAGGTTCCGTGCAAAGTCGTTTTCTCCTGTGTTTGAATCTGCATTTTCTTGGGTTCACGGTACTACCGTGGCCTGCCACGGTACTACCGCAAGGACATGGTACTACCGCAACCAGCACGGCAGTAATTTTTTACTGCCGCTGGTGGAGCAGTACTACCGCCCACGGTGCGGTACTTCCGCATGGGCGCTACTACCATGGAGTAGCGAGCGCGTGGGGGTTAAGAGCGGGCAGGGGGAGTTCCAACTCCCCCATACCCATTCACTCTTTCTTCCCCACGCCGCCTCTCTCTCTCTCCTGCCCACGAACGGCGCCAGAGGCCCTCACCGGATCTCCGTCTCCAGCTGCTCTCCTTGGATTCCGACCGGTGGGATCGTTCCCCACCACTTCCTCTTACCATGGAACAAGGTTTCTCCCCAAATCCCTCTCTTTTTGGTTTGTTCCTTTGCTTCTAGGTTTTTGGGGAGATGCTAGTTGTTCTTGAAATTTTAGGCTAAATCTTTGCAAGAGTAGGATGTAGGAGAGTAGTAATGCGGAGAGATAGTACATGATATGTTGCCCCGTGGTAGATTTGATCGACTGTAGTACCGCTTTGTTGTCATGATTGTACTCAGATCCACTTGCTGCTTCGGATCTTAAACCGCGCGGTACTACCGCACCTCCGGCGCGGTACTACTGCCCATGCGGTACTACCGCACCTCCAGCACGGTACTACCGTGACTTGGAGCGGCACTAATTTTTTAGTTCCGCGCGACCAAACAGTGCTACCATTTTTGTCAAATCTATCATGTGGCAATTATCAAGTGCGAGTTCTACTTGCTTCCATGCTTTGTTGTGTTCTTTGCACTGATCCTTCTCGCGTCTCTTGCGTGTTTGCTTTGTGGTGTGTGGCTCAGGTGCTCCTGCTCGCCGTTCCAATCCATACCGTGACACGGGCTCCAAGCGTCTGCACAATCACGATGAAGCTCCTGAGGGCTCCAGTGCCCCCCAACGCAGGACCAAGACCACCGCCACAAAGGACAAGGAACCCAACATGGGTATAGATGAGATACCACTTGCTGAGTTCATCTCTCGATGGAAGATCAATCCCTATGTGAATCCTCGTGCCAACTTTCGAGGAAACGAGCTGTTCTGGACCAAGCAGCAGAATCTCATTTATCTGGATGTGATCAAGGCCAAGCGAAACATCTATGTGGATGTGCACTGGATCGACATGCATCACATGAGGGAAGAGAAGTAACGGGACTACTTTGGTGAGGCTCTGGATCTTATTGAGCAGTTTGGCATTGAGCATATCATCTCTTTTCACAAAGACTATGATCCTGAGATTGTGGCCAGTTCTTTGCCTCGGTGTACTTCCATCCTAATGAGGACCAGACTATGACTTGGATGACCAATGGTCGGCAGCTGACTGCTACATGGAAGGAGTTCATGACTTTGCTTGGTGTTCAGGATGAGGGGCTCGGCACACCCCAAGGTGTTCGTCCTCATGCCAATCCCGAGTCAGCCAACAAGAATAAGCTTCAGCCCTTCCTTGTTGAGAAGAAGCTCTCCAGTGGCAAGTCATCTTGGGTGCTCAACTCCTTCTTGGACATCATGTACTGGATCTTCCGCAACTCCCTCTTCCCGCGCATTGGTGACAAGGACAAGGTCCATGCTTACCTTGTGGACATGCTGCTCCTGTGTGAGGAAGCGCGCAACTCTCAAATGCTACCACTTGATATCTCACATATCATGTGGTGTGAGCTTCGGTTTGCGGTTTTCAACCGCAAGGTCCCCATCTATGGACCTTATCTGTTTCAGTTGATCTCAACAACTTGGGAGAAGTTCTACCCTCAGGATGACTTTGAGGCCCCTGATTGGATTTGACATGATTCCATCCAGCTCCGTATCAAGACTCAGTGGGCTAACTCCACTTCTCGTGCTAAGGCAGCGGCTGCCATGGATGTGGATGCATATGATGATGAGGAGGAGTCAGCAGATGAGGACAGTTCTGAGGGTTTCATCCCTCCCACCTCTGAGCCATCTTGGGCTAAGAGGTTGAAGAACAAGATGAAGACCTTATTCTGAATGCAGGCAAAGGGGCAGTACAAGAATCACGTTGCCTCCAAGGAGAGTCGTCGTCGCGACAAGAAGATTATGAGCCTTTTTGGAGAGGATGCTTCTGGCGGCTCTGAGGACCGCATCACTCCAGAGGCTGAGTGGATCGCAAAACAAGGCTACAAGTGGACTGATTCTGAGGAGGACGATGAGGAGACCATTCCCGCTGCCGAGTCTGAGGAGGAGCGTGCGTCTGATTACTCCGCTTGAGCCACCACTTGTGTTGTAGGGGTCCTCTCTGCCTTTTTGGCGTCTCGATGCCAAAGGAGAGAGAGGTAGGGATTTGTGAGTCTTGTGTCGTGCTTGTGTTTGCTTTGTTCGTGTTTGTTCCGTTGAACCTTGCTTGCTTTGGTTTAGTTTGCTTGTGAGACTTGGTCTATCATATGGTGTAAGACATATGCACTCTATCGTACCTTATTACCTTATTGAGCTTATGTTATATTGTGCTATTCATGTTAAGCTCATATTCACTATCTTGTTTAGTGTTAGCCTTATTGTTGCAAGATATGCATTGTCTATAAAATATAGGGGGGGTGTTGATCCTAGTATACGTGCCGTCCAGTCCAAAGCACTTATCTATATAGCACGCATCTAGGGGGAGCTCGTCTATATTTTAGAGTTGTGGGGTTTGCTTATGTGCTATATTCTTTACCTTTGTGCAAATCACGTATTGTCATCAATCACCAAAAAGGGGGAGATTGTAAGGGCATATTTATCCCTAAGGTGTTTTGGTGATTGATGACAATTCTTTTGCGGACTAATCTTGTGCCTTGAGTATTTTAGACGTTCATCACCAAGCACAAGACGGTTTGGTGCCCCTCGAAGACTATTGAAGACGGCATTTTTCTACATTTCTTTTTGGTGGAATTGAGTCGTAGGAAAGCCGTACTATTAAGAGGGGGTCCGCGTTGGAAAGGTTCGGGTGGAATCATCACATACACATTTACTCCCTTTGCACCGCCTTTCCCTTTGCCCTTTGGAGCATCCTCCGTTGTCTTCATTTTTATGCAAAAAGAAGGACTCCTAGTGTTGCCGTTCTGAGGCATGCGGTTGTACTGCTCCTAGGAGCGGTAGTATCGCAGGCCCCTGCGGTAGTACCGCAAGCCCTTGCGGTAGTACCGTAGGCGCACACGGTAGTACCACTCCCAAGGAGTTGTAGTACCGTGGCCTCAGACCAGACTCAGCCACTCATGCGGCTGTAGGGGCGGATGTAATTTTTTACATCCGTGCCGTACACGGTAGTACCGCCCCATGTGCGCGGTAGTACCGTGAGTCCTGGTTTGGCACAGCGACATGAGCGGAAGTAGGGGCGGATGTAATTTTTTACATCCGCTCCCTGCGTGGTAGTACCGCATGCCAGGTGCGGTAGTACCGTGTTCGATTTTTTCACTGTTTGATTTTCAGCGGAAGTAGGCACGGATGTATTTTTATTCATCCACGCCCTTCCCAGGCTAGTCCTATCTGGCCTTGCGGTAGTACCGCAAGGGGGAGCGGTAGTACCGCGTCAGCGGCAGTACCGTCCTCGGCCTTGGCGGCTCTGGCCTGGATTAGCTCATGCCGTAGCTGCGGTAGTACCACGGTCCGCCGCAGTAGTACCGTAAGCCCCTACGATAGTACCGCTTGTTTGTAGTGGTAGTACCGCAGGTCTTGGGCTGAGTAAGTGGATAACGGTTGGATTTGTCTCTCCACTATATAAGGGGTGTCTTCTTCATCTAGTTGACTACATCTTCCATCCCTAAGCTTCATTGTTGCTCCAAGCTCCATTTTCGCCCGATCTCTCTCCCTAGCCAATCAAACTTATTGATTTGCTCGGGATTGGTTGAGAAGGCCCCGATCTACACTTCCACCCCACTAATCCCTTGCGGATATTGTTACTCTTGGGTGTTTCAGCACCCTAGACGGTTGAGGTCACCGCGGAGCCATAGTCCATTGTGGTGAAGCTTCGTGGTGTCGTTGGGAGCCTCCAATTAAGTTGTGGAGATTGCCCCAACCTTGTTTGTAAAGGTTCGGTTGCCGCCTTCAAGGGCACTATAGTGGAATCACGGCATCTCGCATTGTGTGAGGGCGTGAGGAGAATACGGTGGCCCTAGTGGCTTCTTGGGGAGCATTGTGCCTCCACACCGCTCTAATGGAGACGTAATTCCCCTCAAAAGGAAGGAACTTCGGTAACACATCCTCGTCTTCACCGGCTCCACTCTTGGTTATCTCGTGCCTTTACTTGTGCAAGCTTATCTGTGTTGTATCCCTTGCTTGCTTGTGTATTTGTTGTTGTCGCATCATATAAGTTGCTCACCTAGTTGCATATCCAGACAACCTACTTTGATGCAAAGTTTAATTTGGTAAAGAAAAGCTAAAAAATGTTAGTTGCCTATTCACCCCCCCTCTAGTCAACTATATCGATCCTTTCAGCGGTGTTGTCAGATAATTGTGTATGTCCCATGTGTATACGTATGTGTATTAGGTGCAGTTGTCCCGCTTGTTTTCGAAGTCTATAATATGTAATTAGGACTTTATTCAACAAACTAACATCCGGTTACAATTTGCCCGTAGCCGCTGATAAGAAGACTGCGAGGGGTGTTGACAGATAGCTGTGTATGTCCCATGTGTATACATACGTGTATTGTATTAGGTGTAGTTGTCCCGCTTGTTTTTGAAGTCTATAATCTTAATTAGGACTTTATTCAACAAACTAACATCTGGTTACAATTTGCCCGTAGCCTGCTGATAAGAAGACTGCGGGGGTGTTGACAGATAATTGTGTATATTCCATGTATACGTACGTGTATTAGTGTAGTTGTCCCGCTTGTTTTCGAAGTCTATAACCCATAATTAGGGTCATAGCTGTGGACGGAACTACCTGGTACGTGCTATATATAAAAACCTTAGACTAGTTATAGTGAGAGTAACTTAGGTAGTAACATAACGCATTTCAAGAAAATTTTGCTTACGTGGTAAGTAGTTAATGAGAGGTGGTAACATAATATGTTACTGTAACATAGCGCTTCCCGAGACAAGATGAGTCTACAAGTTAATAAATAATGTCATTCATGATACTACTATTATGTTACTTTGCATTATGAAAGTAGTAACTTAGACTACTGTCATATGCATGACACTAGTCTAAGTTACTCCCCACTATGGCCAGCCTTACGAAAGGTCAATACAGTTGTTTTACACAAATCATTATTCTACAACTACAGATAACTGTCTCAGATGATAGTACGCACGAGTTATCAGGAGGGCCCCAATCAAAATCCGTGGATCCAGTCTCAAGCGACGGCTCCAATCGAGTCTAGCTCATGTACCGTAGGGTTGACCGTTGACATACCTTCGGGGAGGTCGATTGGCAGTGAAAGACGCCGACGACCACGGTGATATGTTTGGAGAGCAGTCATTAATTCGGAGATGCTAGCTTCAGCTCTACCTTTGGGAGACCGCTTTGGTTCAACGGAAAAATGGAGGAAAATGGTATAAGAATGTTTTTTTCTTCTTCTATTGTGATCTTATTCATGTGTTTGGTTCGAACGAATGGAGTAAACGAAAAATGCCTTTATCTCAGTTTCATGGGAAAATGCATGAGTTTAACATCCCACTTAGAGTTCTTTAAAAAATTGCATCGAGAACAAGACTAAAATCTTTAACAATATATTAATATTCTGTTTATATTGTCTTATGGGAAAATGCTTGAGATTCAACTGTTTTTTTTAAATTCCTTTGGACCATACACACGCGTCTGTGAAATTCTTACGATTTATACTCTTCAACTAGTGTTTGGGGCGTCACTCTGTGCCGCCGCTTGAGAGAAAGTTGTGCGCACATTTTCATTTTAAAAAATAAACGGAGTCCTTGCCTTCATCTAGAAAAACATTAAAAAAAAATCCTCACCTCCATCTAGAAAAAGTGGTAAAAAAGAAAAGAAAATATCATTAACGCAGCCTACCAGTGAGCATCACTTTGCGTAGCCCTCCATTTAAAAAACATGTGGGGTATCACCTCTATCTAAAAAGGAAAAAAACTTTTGAAAAAAATTCCTCACCCACATCTAAGAATAATATCCCAAAAGGTTTTTCACCGCGGTCAACCAGCTTGCGCCACATGGTATAGCTGGTTGGCCGCTCTTCACACGATGCTTAATGGGTTTCGGCGCTGCTATACACACGATACATGCACGGACGACGCCTGCACAATTCCGACGTGGCAGCGCCAACAGCGAGCGTGCTCTCAAGAGCACTGTTGGGGAGGGAGCATCGTTTGCAGATCGTGCGAAGACTGTGGTGTGTGAAGCAATTTCCAATGGGTTTAGTTTTGCACGTGTATGTTTACTCTATTCCATGTTTTTAGAATCGCACGAACTAAAGAAGGCCTAAAAGAATTGCCAGCATCGGTTTTGTCTTGCACCTTGGAGTGAATTTTGCAAAATCAACAGTTGCGCACCTCGCTGAGATTAGCTATGTCGATTTCGTATAGGATCGATTTCGCAATTGTGCTTAGATGTGTACGTATCTCATTTTTAACTAGCTGAGCAATGCAATTCTTCTTAATAAACAGCAAAGCTCTCCCTCCCCTGAGGATAAAACAGGGTTTCAGACTGACTGACCTGCTTGCAGTCCACGGCTGTAACAACTATTCGAAGCAAATCTTTCTGCCCGGCCATGAAAGTCCCACCTTCTAGACCCCAGCAAACAAACATGTTCGTACAATTCTGTCCAAGTAATGGCCACTGTGGTTTTGCAACCGGTAATATTTTGCGCCTCTAAAGCCAATTCTTTCTGGCCGGCGCACGCAAGACACACATGAAACTGCAAGAAAACACTGTGCAACGGAACGGGGCGTATTGATTACCTCTGAACCTTCATCATTGGGACGCATAAGCACTGTGCGTTGCATTGCTACTCTCTGCGCTGCACGCAGCTGACCCGGCCAGCGACACCCATCAAGCATACTATACCATACCTGACGCGAACATCATGGCGGTGCATCAGCGTCTGTTTTTTCACCTGTAGCTGAGAGCCGGTGCGTACAGTGCAGCGGCGGGATAAACAGGGCCGTCAGATTCCAATTCCAAAGATTAATCGGCGCACATATGTTTGTTCAGCAGGTTTTCCTACCACCAATCAATTGATATAATCGGCGCAAGAAAGAACTTGTGAGGTTCTGTGAGTGAGTTGGCCAGTGTGATGTCCTTTCCTGTTTTCACTGTGATGCTGTCTCTGTCACTGCAAAAATATTATCTGCACTGGCCGTGAACTGAGGCCCGTTCTTTTCCCTGCAATCCCACTGCAGTTAAAATGGCCCAGGTTCCATCACATATCTAGGGCTCAACCCAGTAATGCATTTCGATAATGTGCTTATTCTGAAGCTAAAACATGTGGTGAGAGCACCTCCGACGGATGTTTCTGAAGAATCTCCTAGTAAGAGTGGACATTTGTTTTCTGAAACCGAAGCCTTCCACTTCCAGAGAGTTTTGACTATCCAACGTCGTAAAAATTCACGAACTTGACGAAAGTTTCAGCGGCGTCAAAGGCATTAACTAGCATCCCGAGCTGTCAGGGCTATTTGACACTTAAAACAGCAGATTAATTTACGCTGCCCCCTTCACCGAGACCGCCGGGCTTGCTAACCCAATGCAAAGAGCGCGAGCCAAGGCTGCAAAGATATATTGCTCCTCCATCGCAGCATGGGAACTGCACAAGTTACAAGATGATCGTATAAGAAAACCTAATTATGTGTTCGAGGCACAAAGTCACAAGGATTTAGGCAGGGCAAAGATCACTAGTGGTGCCCACTGAAATTTGAGTGTTCCAAGTTATCGAAAATAGCCAGTTGGATGTGAGAGCAGTGATTTGGTGCCAGGCTCAAATGCGCATGCGATTAAAAACATTCAAAATAAATACTAGTCTCTACTACAATTTAAAAAGAACCCAAGATTTCCCTTTCACATTTCTTTCCACCACCCCTTCGTCCAACCTTCTATGTATACTAGATGACCCGTTGCGCCAATGGCGCAAAGGCCGAGTGTAAGACAAGTAGTGAAAGAGTTAGCATACATCTCTTTTATCATGGCTGCCTTAAAAGTATACTACACAGCAGTCTAAGCAGCAAATTACCGATAGTTAAATGCATAGGATGGTCTTAGGGGATTACATAAGATCCAAAAGTATGATAAGCACAGAAGTCTTGGTCTAATATTAAGTTATATAACAAGGAGCTCTTGCAACTTGCTTATATTGAGTAGATGATCAGGCGCAGTACCTTGGAAGTGCATTTGAAGCCGAAAGCATATGCTTGCCCTTTGTTCATCTGTGCCTGACGTCACTCCAGCCTTTAGTGACGGTGGCCCTTTTGTCAACACCCTTGATAAAGCGTGCTATGACAGCAGTAGTTTCATCTCCAGTAGTGATTGGCAGTTCACCACGGTCAACATCCATGTGTGGAAAAAGGGAACCAGTAGAAAAGGGAATGCTAAAGTACTGAAAATAATAGTAAATGTTAGTTATTGTATGAAATAGGACATAGCAACTCCAAAGGATTACCATTCTTTTGTCTTGTGTTGCAAATGTCTCTGTCATGTGGCACACATAGTAGCGATCAGGCGTGGTGGTGCTGCAGATGATCTTTCGCAGTCTACGAACATTATGGTTGTAGAGCTTAACTGTGTTGCCCCACACAATGTGGTGACTAAACTCATCTAAGTAGTGGATGCAAGGCTCACCTATGTTAAATTATATAAAGTTATATCGTTTAGCAGTTGTTGCGAGAGTTGTTGGAATGAGAAGAGTAATGTGACCCCACCTCAAATTCTCAAATTCGGTGTTAAACTAACACATTGTATTTTTATCTTCAACTTCTCATAGTTATATACACCCTGACACCTTACATGTTGTAAAAGTCTTGTTTCATTGATGAAATAGAACAGGGTGGTGAGGCTCCTATATTTCGCGAAATAAAATCTTATGGTTATATTGTAAATTGGTGCTACCACGCAAGTGGTGGATCCCTGTATGTAATACCAGCCTATATAGTAATATTGATTAAATTAACTCATAATCAACTCTTAGAATCTGCTGCTGTAAGAAAAAGATAACGCCTGAACGTCTGGTACCTGGCTCCCCCTCCCAAACGCTTTATCTACCACTTGTCGTGTAGCATGTACTGTCACGACACGGAGTATCTTGGCGCACTGGTCCCCTGCCACGCCACGTTTCTTGTACGTTCGGTACGTGTCGCCCCGAATGAGTGGAGACTGCATCGGCACCTTATCCTTTCCCTGCAGGCTCGTCTGCTTCTTCCAATCCTTCATTTCTAATCAGAGGAGAGTGAGGCGAGCTGGCCGGGCTCCTCTTCGTCGGGGACGTCGCCGTTAACTTGCCCGCGCCAACGGCCAGCTACTCGCCGGGATTCGCCGTGTGCCCAACTGCCCATGTAAAGCCGCCTTCCGCGCGGAGGTCCCGACTTAGGAGGTGGACCAGGCTGTGTGGCTCGCGGCTGAGCTTCTCTTCGCCGGAGTCTCCATCGCCTCCGTGCGCCACGCTGACAGGAAGCTGGTCGCCGAGTTCCCGGAGATTCGACGCGCACCCAGGTACTCCGACGCCTCCCCAGTAGCTGTCCGAGCGGTGGACCGCGGCGCACGCGCGAGTGTCCAATGGCTCCGGTGGTCCGATGAGCGTGGCTACCGGCCATGGCCGTGGTCGTGTGCCACTGCCTCTCCCACTGGAAGGACGGAGGCTCGCGGCCAAGATCCGGGGAGAAGAAGCTCCGTGACGGCGAGCTCCTCTAGGAGCAGGGCAACCACGTACTCCAAGAGCACGACGACGATGACAAGCTTGAGGCTCCTTCGGGCGACCTTAACGAGGAGAAGGGTGGCAGCTGGATGAGGGTTAAAATCACGCCGGAGTCACCGTGCTGTCCTCTGACGACACAGCCGGCACCCCATGATCTTCAGGACGGCGGCGGCGCGTCAGCTGGACCTCCCTGCCAGCCTGCCCCGCCAAACTCCACAAGCTGCAGCTCATGGATCCAATCCAAGAAACGTCCTGCAACCTAGTGCCATGGTTCCCCCACGGAAGGAGCAGGTGAATTACTTGCTACTACTTAGAACTTCTTTCTCCTTTCTTAATTCTCCTATTACAGAAGCTACACCATATGGTTGTTTGATGATCTGTTAATTCTTCATGGCAATGTGGTTCGTCAATAGCCATTAGTGGTACATGCACATGTGTTGAGTTTAATTTCAGTTATAGTTTGACTTAGTGGTCACTTGCTTTGTCGGTCTTTGCCCATGGAGTTTGGAATGCTCATATGATTTCTATTTGAAAAGTTTCCGAAATAGGAGGAACTTGGCTGCCATGCCATTTGGTGACCTTCAGATAAGGTGTTGTTCCATGCATTGTACTTATCTTGCCAAGAACAAAAGAAGTGCTTACTCTGCATCCTGTTAGAATTTCTGATTCAGTAAACAAGCGGTCATGTATCAGGCGGAACGAGGAAGACGGACTCGAGGAGTTTGGTGCCAATTCTACAGGCGTAGAGGATTTTCCTTTGGACTATTATTAGGGTTGTTTGTAGTTATTAATAGAATTATTAAGGTAGAGAAAGGAGGACCATTGGATTATAAGGGACGCAGATTCTGCCTTCTACAACACCTGTGCAGTAACAACTGTACAGCAGAGGAGCCGAACCCAATTTCAGACGCCCCAGCCCTGACGTGGTCTCTCCCTTACCCATGTTGCAGCGACTGTGATGTAGGCTGTAGCATTGCTGCCGGTGTTGAACTTGACGGGTATGTGCTGCTCACTGGCAACTTGAGCGCATGAGGTAGGTTCGTGGTGTCCGGGGACCTCCTCGTCGATGGCGCAGGAGGGTGGTGCTCGAGGAATCGCGCAAGTTTCTTTTCACAAAGCTTGTGCTCGAGATGGACGACATCGTTTCATACCTCATCGTTTTATGAGAGCATTGGATTGAATTTTCAGGGATGAACTCTGAAGCTGTTCATGAGCTTCCTTCACCAATTAGACCGTTGCTATGTAATTAGTGGAGCTCTGAAGCTACAGTTACGGGATCCAGTGTTTTTAGACCCTTGACATCACATACCTCACGTGATGTGATAATGTTGTTCTATATATATACCTGACATAGCATTTTATCCATGCTATAAAACTAAATTTACCATGCTACAAAGTAAACTTGCCGTGTTAGTTCACATAATGAATCCTTTGTGCAGGGAGTCCTAGCGACGCATTATACAAGGAAATATGGCATGCTTGGGCTAGGCCGTTGGTCAAGTGCCTCGCCAAGGTGAAAGGATTTACTACTTTCCGCATGTTTATATGGAACAGGTATGTCTCACCGCATTGGTGTTTGCTCTTCTTGATGCCCCATAACTAATGAATGAATTTGCTACTCAACACAAGCTATTTGTGTTATGGGACACTGCTTTGTTCTTGTGTTAAAAATGACAATATGACTTTGTTTATGCGGAATAATCATCCAGGTATTTAAAGATCATCCACGTACATATTTAGAACCTGATAGGATCCTTGTGTATGTGCGGTGTGTGATTCTCTAGTGTGGTCATGTATTAGTTGACAAATGATTAAATGAATATCCATCAAAGGGTACCACCTTACATACAGTGCTTCCAGCCTTGTAGGCCTCACCAGAAGTCCCTTTGCCAAGCTTCACTGTGATGCCTAACTTACTACTTGACAAACATCTTTGCTAACTGATAAAAGCAACAACATAGGTAAATAAACTCATTTTCACATGTTATGACACACTGATTCTTCCAGCTGACCAAAAACCAGAGAACAGAGTACTAATACACAAAGAGACTATAATTGTTAAGGCTACTTTACGAATTAATTTGGGAATAGACTGAACATATCAGGAAATACACGAGATGACTGCGAAGAAAAGAAATCATCACCTACTAATACTGTACTAAATGAACATTTCCATTCACATCTCCAATATTGTACTATTATTCATGGTAGAGAATGACTAACAATACTCATTCTTCTCTTAAATGTCAAGAAAATACAGTCTGTGGAAAAGTTAGAAGGATTTTGGTCAATAAACTCTAGTTATCAATACACCTGACTGTCTACCGATCTCCAACCGGCTAATTTATGAATCATCACATTTACCTACAAGGGGGCATTTGTCTGTAAGATGCGATTTTCTTGCATGCATTTCATAGATAAATATGTGAATAAAAGTTAGGACTTGCTTACATACCTAGATATTTACATTCACATACAGAGACAATATATCTTCAATTCACATGTAGGACACAAGAATGTATAGTCACAAACTCACAATTCCATGGCAACAAAAATCTTCAATAATCTGTGAACTCCATAAACAATGATATTATAGATCTCTTGTTTTGTTGATATATTGACATATAGAAGGAGATGTACTCTACAGGAGAGAAGCAACCATCAATCGTGCTAATGTCACCTCTCCATAGTACCATCGATTCAAAGGCACTCGAGTAAAAAATCAAAACACAAAAACGACAAATGGCACTGGGAGTTTGGAGCCCGCCCATCTGATTTAGATAATATGGGAAAGAGAAATGATTTTGCCCTCTTGTGGATTTAAAATACAATTAGAAAAGTTCAGTGAACTGATGAATGGGTGCTTTAAGCTCATCCAACTTCATTAGTTCTGAAAATGAGCAAATCCCTCTCAAAACATAATTTAATGCGTCATATTTATGCAGACATTGCCAATTCAATTTTCTGGTATGCAATAGTTAAAAAATAGGAAATTCTAGTACAACATACATATACGCAGGAGTATATCAGAAAGCATGGTAGAGTTCATCTGCAACACGATAAATGTGAAAATACATGGAAGGCTGAAATTATCTTTATAGATCAATATAACCAAGGCAACAATGAGTACATGCATGAGATCTGTGTTGCTCGCTGGTAGGAACAAACCTTGTTGTATTCACAAGAGAAAATATCCACCTTCCTTGGTTAGATTCCTCTTCTCATCTTATTTCTTGGATCTGCACACATACATTTTAGAAAGTTCATATCTTAGCAAGTCAAAAATCAGAGTGGCAGGGCAAATGAATGGTAAAGAGAGAAGCACCTAATTCCTAACCTGGCATTCCAAATAACTACATAAATGATAGCCTGGCCTTTTTTACACTTTGCCGAGCAGTAATTGCCTTTTTACACTTTGTCGAGCAGATTCAGTCTATAACAAAACAAACAATAGATATGTGAGGTCAGTGTTGCATGCGGGCAAGTAAATGGAAGACAACCAGAACTGAACATATACCTGTTCTGGACTGGATGGCCGCTGCTTATTTCAAAGGTGTGACTGGCCCTCTTTTGTCAGAGATAAAAATCAAGCAATGAAGACCCCATAAGCAAATTGGAGACTACCACAATCACATGGTCAGCAACTGAAACAACCATAAATTACCATCCAGACCCTTAATTTTTGCAGCATACCTTTATATGTAAGAAATGTAGATATGGAAATGATCCAAAAAAATATAGACCCAAACAAAATTTACCATAGAACTTGCTTTAGAGTATTTAGTAATAACTAATGAAGTATATTAAATTGATAAGAGATATAGTCAATTCATCTGTGGTATATGAAAAGCTGGAGTACATACTAACCTAAGTAAAGCAAACCCTGAAATCCTGGGTGCTGTAATAAAGCTAGTGGTTAATAACTGAATGTAGTGTGGGCATATAGCATGCTCATAGATGTCCCATAATGATTTCCGCACTCTCATGCACACCTACAATTTTAATGCACAATGGCTTTGGCTAACTGAATGGAACCTAGCTGCATTTGTTAAGCGACTTGACACAGACCTATGTCACCAAACTGCAACAGGAGTCTCCTGCAAATTGAATCCGCTGAAGAATAAACTTTGAATCCACTGCTAATGCAGGAGCTAATTAAACAACAGTGGCGAACTGCGTTTGAAAAGCACAAGTGCATGATTGAGGGGGAGGGTAGCTCCGCAGTGATAGCCATGCCCTCCTAATTATTGTATGCCCCCTCGCAGTTTGATTCATGGGGTGCACCTCTTGGTCGGCACCTAATGGCCATCTGCAAGGCTGATGCAGTGAGGCATCACTAAACAATAAAACACATATATAGGAATATGCAGATCTACAATCTGGCGCGAGCAAGGAAAATAAACAACTATTAAAAGGGCCAAAACACTAACCTGAGAGGGTGAGGGATGCTAAAAGCACACTCATCATGAAGCATATCGGCATGGTGCAGATTTGGTTTTCTGAAATAAAACATTAGCAATTAACATTCTTTTTTCATCATACACGGCCAGAGATTAAAATCTCCTTCTTAAAGCATGTAAGCTAGCAATATAGATTGCAGAAAATATATAGCATCACAAAATTTCTTCCCAAAAGAAAGCACCTAATTTCACATGGCGGTAATTAAAACAACATCACAATGAAATAAGAGAATAAAGCTATAATCAGATTGATCCACAAACCTCTGTAGCTTGCATATACACCAATGGAAGGTAGCTGGCAATCTGAAATTACAAACCTAGCTAAAGTTAGTGAAAGCGCTAAACTTGAAAGGAAGCATGGGGGTAGCCGAGCAGTGACAGCACCATACCTCCATGTACCTCATCCTTTGTGGCCAATTGCAGATTACCAAGAAGCCATTGCTGCTCTTTGTGGCCTCCTTTGAAGGATAATCTGCAGACCCCCATACTGTATAACAAAAATAAATCAGTGCAGGGATTAAATATTTAGATCAAGGACGACTCACCAGGGCAGCGGGGAAAGGAAGTGGAGCGCCCCCAACCACAACGCGCGAAGGCCGCCGAACTTGAACCGCCACCTCATCCTGCTCCATCACCAGGTTTCTTTGCCGGTCGCACGCCTTCCTCCGGCGTTGAGGGATTCCGGCAACCGTCGGATCCACCACTTCTATCCATCTAATCCAGCAGACCGAGACCTGGGCCGACGAGGAGGAAGATCTGGCAGGTCGGGGCGCTGTCAGGGGAGGATGTCCTCTTCCTCTCGTCTCCTTATCCATACCACAGCGGTCTCAGCAAGTGACGTCTAGGTCGACGGCGGCGACGGCGACAGCGACGGAGGTAGGAGAATTCGGGCAGAGGAGAGGAGGAGGAGGCGGCGGCGGCAGGAGAATGAGGAAGAGGAGAGAAGGCGGCTGCGGCTGCGGGCGGCTAGGTCACACATGGCCTCTGACCAGACGTTAGCCCTCGTATGAGCTACCTGAGCACCCAAGCAATTGCACAGTGGGCCCAAATGCCAATCGGGACCACCAAAATAGCAGGGTAGAGCACGGTCTGAGTAGACCAAGGAAAACCATCCCTTCACATCGCTTTCACCCAACCACAAACTGCGGTCCACCAGCCAATCGCCCACCCAGCCAAAGAGAAACCCAACCTCCACTCAGTGGCCCCATAGATGTCCGACCCCATCAGTCATAGAGTTACAGAATGATTGGATATGTGTGAATGCAACGAGCGGTTGGCCAATCGACAACAGGGTAAAACTGCAAACAGTAAACGCATCGTGCGGTTGAAAACGCTGCGCGAGCGCAATGCCGCTAGAATGGCGGGTAGTCTAGCGGGCTTTATATGTTAGATGACGATCAATCACTTTAATTTACTTACCTTCTGAACCAATTCACTTTAATTTAATTACCAAACTTCTAATCAAAATATAAGGTAATCTCTTCTCTACTACTTAAAAAGAACGTAACATTTCCATTTCATCTTTGTTCACATCACCCCTTCGTCCAACCTTTCATGTACTCCCTCCGTTCCTAAATATAAGTCTTTTTAGAGATTCCACTATTGACTACATAGGAAGCAAAGTGAGTGAATCTACACTCTAAAATGCATCTATATACATCCGTATGTAGTCCATAGTGAAATCTTTACAAAGACTTATATTTAGAAATGGATGGAGTATATGACAATCAATCACCTTAATTTACTTACATTCTGAATCAATTCCACTTTAATTTAATTACCAAACTTCTAATCAAAATATAAGGTAATCTCTTCTCTACTACTTAAAAAGAACGTAAGGTTTCCATTTCACTTTTCTTCCCACCACCCCTTCGTCCAACCTTTCATGTATATGACAATCAATCACCTTAATTTACTTACATTCTGAACCAATTCCACTTTAATTTACTTACCAAACTTCTAATCAAAATATAAGGTAATTCACGGGCAGAATTTGATGAACATTTGTTTGCATAATTGCATTATTATTGACAAGTAAATCACAAGCTAACGTACTAGAATATTTATATCCCGTTGCAACGCACAGGCATTGTTCTAGTAATAATAAAAGGGCTATTGCTTCTTGCTCCCTAATTTTTGTCCGTCCACGGTAGTTTTCGTACGTCGTTAGAAAAATTCAACCCTCATTGTCCCAACGAAGCCCGGTATGCCGCTAGCATGGGCCTCATCCCATCAAACACATCTGGCAAATAATAGAATAAACACGCGCAGGCCCAAGGGGGCGTCCCAATCGAGCTGATCAATGATCGTGTACAAAATAGAGGATTTGATCATCTGCTAGATAATCCCACCTTGCTCCCTCACAGTCAAATAATTTCTATCTCTTCTACTTCTACTTAAAAAGAACGTAAGGTTCCCATTTCACATTTTTTTCGCACGACCCCTTCGTCCAACCTTCCATGTATATGATAATCAATTACCTTAATTTACTTACCTTTTGAACCAATTCCACTTTAATTTATTTACCAAACTTCTAATCAAAATATAAGGTAATCTCTTCTCTTCTCTACTACTTAAAAAGAATGTAAGGTTTTCATTTCACCCTTTTTGCCACCACCCCTTCATCCAACCTTTCATGTATATGGCAATCAATCACCTTAATTTACTTACCTTCTGAACCAATTCACTTTAATTTACTTATCAAACTTCTAATCAAAATATAAGGTAATTCACGGGCAGAATTTGATGAACATTTATTTGCACAGTCGCATTATTATTGACAGGTAAATCACAAGCTAACGTACTAGAATATTTATATCCCGTTGCAAAGCACGGACATTGTTCTATTTAAAAAATATATAATTTTTCTTTTTGCATGATGGATAATTTGGTGCGTGAGTGCGGTCCAAATTGCAGGTCATTTGAAAATCTGAGTAGCTCTAAAAAACAAATTTGGGGTCTGTAAAAAAGTCTATTGTTCATGTATTGTTCTAACCCAATTTATCCTTTTTACTGAGAGCTACTCATATTTCCAAATGATCTGAAATTTGAAACACACCTCACGCATCAAATAATGTACCATGCAAAAAATTGGATTTTTTGAATTTGTTTTGTATTTTTTGTGATTTTTTTAACCGGGTGCAGATGAGCCTGAACTCGGAAATGGATATTCGGTTGGATGTGCTTAAGCAAGGCTATGCAACTGTGATGCCACAAGCTAGACAAGTTGAAAAGTTACATGACACCGCCCGTTCGTCCGTTAAAAATTATATTGTAGACTTCTTTTTTTCTTTTGCGAAAATTGTTGTAGACTTCTAAAATTTTATTCTTTTGTGTGTTTGTACTTTGTTGAAATCGTTGTAAAACTGTAAGTTTTTAAATTTTTGGGCTAGAAATAGTATGAGTTCTGTAATACTTATCCCTGTTTTTCACCATTCCCTTTTTTCTACAGCACACAAATCAGCATAACTTTTGCCATGAATTTAGAGGTACACACTACATCTACCAAGGTATATATATATTTAAAAAAGGATACTCCCTCCGTAAAGAAGTATAAGAGTGTTTAGATCACTACTTTAGTGATCTAAACGCTCTTATATTTCTTTACACAAGGAGTACTATATATTACCATGGTTTTTAAGGGTGTATGTGTGCAATAATTTTTTTGTTAAAGAGGTTAATTTGAAGCATTCCATGATATTTTTACGGAACCTCGTCAAGAGGGAAGGGTGCTCTCGCAATTTCATAAACAAGAATAAAGTTGGCCCAGTTTATAAAAGAAACTAGGCTGAAAACCACACAATTGCTGATTTATTAAGGATTAATCAAGCGAAAACCACGACCATAACAAAGCCACAACTGGCTAACTCAACCTCCATCGCCTACTCGCCAACAAATCCGAAGAGAAGTCGGGGGGGGGGGGGTCTTCGAAGAGACCTTCAAGAAGGAAATACGATGCCCGCAAGCGCCGTCATCGCCAGCATCAACCCTCGACAATCAATAAAGTTTTTGCCAAGAAACCACCCACGAATCCCCGCCCAAAGCTGGGAGAGGTTCTAGACACACCAACAGCCACCACGTCATTCTAAGAAACGACCAACCTAGCCTAGTGGAAAGTAGGAACCCTTCAACGATGACTCCCAAGGAGAAGACGCCATCGTCATCGGTAATCGATTCCCATCGGAAGCAAGGCTTTCGATCAGAACCCTTTGCCCATCCACCTCAGCGAGCCTCGGGGAAAGATCCCAACCATTCTAGTGGACACCATCGCCCGGGGGAAGACCATGGCCGTTGGATCCAAGAACAAACCGATCAAGCCATCAAAACACAAACGAGACAAGATCGCTAACACTCGCCACCACTATGATGTCTATGCCAACACCAACCACCTGGCCTTCCGTGCCCACCACCACACCTGTACACATGCTGGTCGCATGTCAGCGCCATCGGAGCGACCTCCGGAGCCACCACCTCCTCGCGACCACGAGCGACGGGACCACAACCGAGCACGAAGGAACCCAGATCGGACCTTCATACCCACAGCAACCACCGGGAGCACGGCCTACCCAAGCCCAGGTCGGGCCCACAAAATTGTTGCGCTCCTCGCACAACCGCCACCACCACGATGCCACAACTCCCGGCTGACAGTAGCAAGCGGCAACCCCACCGCAGACACCGGAGATCGGCCCTAAGGCCAGCTGCACCGTGCGACCCCAAACGGACGTTCGTTTTGCCCGGATTCTGTCTGTTTGGGTAGGGCGATGGGGTCGTGTCCAGCCTGTCTTGGGATGCGGTGTGTTTGCCCCATCCCGTCCGCCAGGGCCTAAATGCCCATATTTTCATATCAAAACAAGTTTGCACGTTCAAATATTAATTGTTTGAAAATTAAAATAGTTTTACAACCCAATCGAAGTTGTCTCTAATAAAAATAGTTTTACAACCAAATTGAAATTGTCTTGAATGAACATAAATGAACCAATACATCTATTGGTTGCCAATGTGATCCCACACGTGCTCAACCAAGTCATTTTGAAGATCCAAATGAGTGTGCCAATCACGCAGCTCACGATGGAACCGGACAAACTGATCAAACATGGCCGGTTCTTGGTGCAGGGGCTCAACATTGTCACCTTGAAAATCAAATCCTTGGTCGAAGATACTGTCATCACGCTCGTCCTCGACGATCATGTTGTGCATGATCACACAAGCAGTCATCACCTCCCAAAGCTTCCTTTCATCCCATGACAATGCAGGGTATCAAACGATACCCCATCGGGATTGAAGCACACCAAAAGCACGTTCCACATCCTTTCTAGCACTCTCTTGCATTTGGGAAAATCTCTTTCTCTTCTCACCTTGGGGCTTCAAGATTGTCTTCACAAAAGTTGACCACCGAGGATATATACCATCAGCTAGGTAGTATCCCTTGTTGTACTGGTGGCTATTGATCTCAAAGTTGACATGTGGGGAGTAGCCTTCTACAAGCCTTGTGAAGACTGGAGAACGCTGCAGCACGTTGATATCATTGTGAGAACCTGCCATGCCGGAGAAAGAATGCCATATCCAAAGATCCTGCGAAGCCACCGCTTCTAATATGACAGTGCAAGCTTTGACATGCCCCTTGTACTAGCCATACAATCTATGCCATATCCAAATGAACAGTTCTTCCACTCCTAGTGCATACAATCTATGCTGCCAAGCATGCCAGGAAAGCCTCTAGCTGTGTTGGTCGCCTCAAGTACTCAAGGCCAAACACCTCGATCACAGACTGACAGAACTTGTACATTGACATTAGACATGTTGTCTAACTCATACGCACATACTCATCCACCAGATCGCCTGGAATTCCATATGCAAGCATGCGGATGGCCGCAATGCATTTCTGGTAAGAGGAGAATCCAAGCTTGCCAAGGGCATCCGTCTTGCACTCGAAGTATGGGTCATGAGCAACCACTCCCTCTCGGATACGACTGAACACATGCATTACCATATGAAAACGGTGACGGAATTTAGCCAGCTTGAAGAGGGGGTGTTCGCAAAGTAATCTGTTGGGGAACGTAGTAATTTCAAAAAATTTCCTACGCACACGCAAGATCATGGTGATGCATAGCAACGAGCGGGGAGAGTGAGTCCACGTACCCTCGTAGACCGAAAGCGGAAGCGTTAGCACAACGCGGTTGATGTAGTCGTACGTCTTCACGATCCGACCGATCCAAGTACCGAACGTACGACACCTCCGAGTTCAGCACACGTTTAGCTCGATGACGTCCCGTGAACTCCGATCCAACAGAGCTTCACAGGAGAGTTCTGTCAGCATGACGGCGTGATGACGGTGATGATGTTGCTACCGACGTAGGGCTTCGCCTAAGCACCGCTATGATATGACCGAGGTGGAATATGGTGGAGGAGGGGCACCACACACAGCTGGGAGAGATCAATAGATCAGCTTGTGTGTGCATGGGGTGCCCCTTGCCTCAGTATATAAAGGAGGAGAGGAGGGGAGGGGCCGGCCCTCTCTATGGCGCGCCCTGGGAAGTCCTACTCCCACTGGGAGTAGGATTCCCCCCTTCCATGTAGTAGGAGTAGGAGTCAAGGAAAGGGAAGAGAGGAGAGAAGCAAGGAGGGGGCGCAGCCCCTCCCCTAGTCCAATTCGGACTAGGCATTGGGGGGCATCCAACCTCCCCTCTCTCTTTCCCCTAAAGCCCAATAAGGCCCATATACTCCCCGGCGAATTCCCGTAACTCTCTGGTACTTCGATAAATACCCGAATCACTCGGAATCTTTCCGATGTCTGAGTATAGTCGTCCAATATATCGATCTTTACGTCTCGACCATTTCCAGACTCCTCGTCATGTCCCCGATCTCATCCGGGACTCCGAACTACCTTCGGTACATCAAAACACATAACTCATAATATAAATCGTCACCGAACGTTAAGCGTGCGGACCCTACGGGTTCGAGAACTATGTAGACATGACCGAGACACATCTCCGGTCAATAACCAATAGCGGAACCTGGATGCTCATATTGGCTCCTACATATTCTACGAAGATCTTTATCGGTCAAATCGCATAACAACATATGTTGTTCCTTTTGTCATCGGTATGTTACTTGCCCGAGATTCGATCGTCGATATCTCAATACCTAGTTCAATCTCATTACCGGCAAGTCTCTTTACTCGTTATGTAATGCATCATCCCGCAACTAACTCATTAGTCATATTGCTTGCAAGGCTTATAGTGATGTGCATTACCGAGAGGGCCCAGATATACCTCTCTGACAATCGGAGTGACAAATCCTAATCTCGAAATACGCCAACTCAACAAGTACCTTCAGAGACACCTGTAGAGCACCTTTATAATCACCCGGTTACGTTGTGACATTTGGTAGCATACAAAGTATTCCTTCGGTAAACGGGAGTTACATAATCTCATAGTCATAGGAACATGTATAAGTCATGAAGAAAGCAATAGAAACATACTAAACAATCAAGTGCTAAGCTAACAGAATGGGTCAAGTCAATCACATCATTCTCTAATGATGTGATCCGGTTAATCAAATGACAACTCATGTCTATGGCTAGGAAACTTAACCATCTTTGATTCAACGAGCTAGTCTAGTAGAGGCATACTAGTGACATTATGTTTGTCTATGTATTCACACATGTACTAAGTTTCCGGTTAATACAATTCTGGCATGAATAATAAACATTTATCATGAAATAAGGAAATAAATAATAACTTTATTATTGCCTCTAGGGCATATTTCCTTCAGTGTCCCACTTGCACTAGAGTCAATAATCTAGTTCACATCATCATGTGATTTAACACCAATATTCACATCTGTATGTGATTAACACCCATAGTTCACATCGTCATGTGATCAACACCCAAAGGGTTTACTAGAGTCAATAATCTATTTCACATTGCTATGTGATTAATACCCAAAGAGTACTAAGGTATGATCATGTTTTGCTCGTGGGAGAAGTTTAGTCAACGGGTCTGTCACATTCAAAGCCGTATGTATTTTGCAAATATTCTATGTCTACAATGCTCTGCATGGAGCTACTCTAGCTAATTGCCCCCACTTTCAATATGTATCCAGATTGAGACTTAGAGTCATCTGGATCGGTGTAAAAGCTTGCATTGTTGTAACTCTTTATGACGAACCCTTTTATCACCTCCATAATCGAGAAACATCTCCTTAGTCATCACTAAGGATATTCTTGACCGCTGGCCAGTGATCTACTCCTAGATCAAAATTGTACTCCCTTGCAAAACTCATAGCAAGGTATACAATAGGTCTGGTACACAGCATAGCATACTGTATAGAACCTATGACTGAGGCATAGGGAATGACTTTTCATTCTCTTTCTATTTTTCAGCCATGGTCGGGTTTTGAGTCTTACTCAACTTCACACCTTGCAACACAGGGAAGAACTCCTTCTTTGACTGTTCCATTTTGAACTACTTCAAAATCTTATCAATGTATGTACTCATTGAAAATCTTATCAAGCGTCTTGATCTATCTCTATAGATCTTGATGCTCAATGTGTAAGCAGCTTCACCGAGGTCTTTCTTTGAAAAACTCTTATTCAAGTATCCTTTTCTGCTATCCAGAAATTCTGTATCATTTCCAATCAACAATATGTCATCTACATATAGTATTAGAAATGCTACAGGGCTCCCACTCACTTTCTTGTAAATACATGCTTCTCCAGAAGTCTGTATAAAACCTTATGCTTTGATCAACTCATCAAAGTGTATATTCCAACTCCGAGATGCTTGCACCAGTCCATAGATGGATCGCCGGAGCTTGCACATTTTGTTAGCGCCTTTAGGATTGACAAAATCTTCTGGTTGCATCATATACAACTCTTCTTCAATAAATCCATTAAGGAATGCAGTTTTGACATCCATTTGCCAGATTTCATAAAATGTGGCAATTGCTAACATGATTCGGACAGACTTAAGCATCGATACTAGTGAGAAAATCTCATCGTATTCAACACCTTGAACTTGTCGAAATACTTTTTGTGACAAGTCAAGCTTTGTAGATAGTAACACTACTATCAGCATCCGTCTTCCTCTTGAAGATCCATTTATTTTCTATGGTTTGCCGATCATCGGGCAAGTCCACCAAAGTCCACACGTTGTTCTCATACATGGATCCCATCTCAGATTTCATGGCCTTCAAGCCATTTCGCGGAATCTGGGCTCATCATCGCTTACTCATAGTTCGTAGGTTCATCATGGTCTAGTAACATGACTTCCAGAACAGGATTACCGTACCACTCTGGTGCGGACTGTACTTTGGAAGACCTACGAGGTTCTGTAGTAACTTAATCTGAAGTTTCATGATCATCATCATTAGCTTCCTCACTAATTGGTGTAGGAATCACTAGAACTGATTTTTGTTATGAACTACTTCCAATTCGGGAGAAGGTATACTTACCTTATCAAGTTCTACTTCCCTCCCACTCACTTCTTTCGAGAGAAACTCCTTCTCTAGAAAGGATCCATCTTAGCAACAAATATCTTGCCTTCGGATCTATGATAGAAGGTGTACCCAACAGTTTCCTTTGGATATTCTATGAAGACGCACTTCTCCGATTTGGGTTCGAGCTTATCAGGTTGAAACTTTTTCACATAAGCATCGCAGCCCCAAACTTTAAGAAACGACAACTTTGGTTTCTTGCCAAACCATAGTTCATAAAGCGTCGTCTCAACTGATTTTGATGGCGCCCTATTTAAAGTGAATGCATCTGTCTCTAATGCATAACCCCAAAACGATAGTGGTAAATCGGTAAGATACATCATAGATCGCACCATATCCAATAAAGTGCGGTTACGATGTTCGGACACACCATTACAGTGTGGTGTTCCATGTGGCGTGAGGTGTGAAACTATTCCACATTGTTTTTGAATGAAGGCCAAACTCGTAACTCAAATATTCTCCTCCACGATCAGATCGTAGAAACTTTATTTTCTTGTTACGATGATTCTCCACTTCACTATGAAATTCTTTGAACTTTTGAAATATTTCAATCTTGTGCTTCATTAAGTAAATATACTCATATCTGCTCAAATCATCTGTGAAGGTCAGAAAATAATGATACCCGCCACGAGCATCAACACACATTGTTGCACATACAACGGTATGTATTATTTCCAACAAGTCAGTAGCTCATTTCATTGTTCCGGAGAACGGAATTTTAGTCATCTTGCCCAAAAGGCACGGTTCGCAAGCATCAAATGGTTCATAACCAAGTGATTCCAAAAGTCCATCTTTATGGAGTTTCTTCATGCGTTTACACCGATATGACCCAAATGACAGTGCCACAAATAAGTTGCAGTATCATTATCAACTTTGCATCTTTTGGCATCAATATTATGAATTTGTGCATCACTACGATCGAGATCCAACAAACTATTTTCATTGGGTGTATGACCATCGAAGGTTTTATTCATGTAAATAGAACAACAATTATTCTCTGACTTTAAATGAATAACCGTATTGCAATAAACATGATCAAATCATATTCATGCTCAACGCAAATGCCAAATAACATTTATTTAGGTTTAACACTAATACCGAAAGTATAGGGAGTGTGCGATGATGATCATATCAATCTTGGAACCACTTCAAACACACATCGTCACTTCACCCTCAACTAGTCTCTGTTTATTCTGTAACTCCTTTTTCTAGTTACTAATTTTTAGCAACCGAACAAGTATCAAATACCCAGGGGCTACTATAAACACTAGTAAGGTACACATCAATAACCTGTATATCAAATACCCTTGTTCACTTTGCCATCCTACTTTTCCACCAAATATTCAGGGTATTTCCGCTTCCAGTGACCATTTCCTTTGCAGTAGAAGCACTCAGTTTCAGGCTTTGGTCCATCTTTGGGCTTCTTCACGGGAGTGACAACTTGCTTGCCATTCTACTTGAAGTTTCCCTTTCTTTCCCTTTTCCCTTTTCTTGAAACTAGTGATCTTGTCAATCATCAACACTTGATGCTCTTTCTTGATTTCTACCTTCGTCGATTTCAACATCACGAAGAGCTCGGGAATCGTTTTCGTCATCCCTTGCATACTATAGTTCATCACGAAGTTCTACTAACTTGGTGATGGTGACTAGAGAACTCTGTCAATCACTATCTTATCTGGAAGATTAAATCCCACTTGATTCAAGCGACTGTAGTACCCAGACAATCTGAGCACATACTCACTAGTTGAGCAATTCTCCTCCATCTTTTAGCTATAGAACTTGTTAGAGACTCCATATCTCTCAACTTGGGTATTTGCTTTAAATATTAACTTCAACTCCTGGAACATCTCATATGGTCCATGATGTTCAAAATGTATTTGAAGTCCTGATTCTAAGCCGTTAAGCATGGTGCACTAAACTATCAAGTAGTCATCATACTGAGCTAGCCAAACATTCATAACATCTGCATCTGCTCCTGCAATAGGTCTGTCACCTAGAGGTGCATCAAGGACATAATTCTTCTGTGTAGCAATGAGGATAAACCTCAGATCATGGACCCAGTCCGCATCTTTGCTACTATCATCTTTCAACTTAGTTTTCTCTAGGAACACATATAAAACACAGGGAAGCAACAATGCGAGCTATTGATCTACAACATAATTTGTAAAATACTATCAGGACTAAGTTCATGATAAATTAAAGTTCAATTAATTATATTACTTAAGAACTCCCACTTAGATAGACATCCCTCTAATCATCTAAGTGATCACGTGATACAAATCAACTAAACAATAACCGATCATCACGTGAAATGGAGTAGTTTTCAATGGTGAACATCACTATGTTGATCATATCTACTATACGATTCACGCTCGACCTTTCTGTCTCAGTGTTCCGAGGTCATATTTGCATATGCTAGGCTCGTCAAGTTTAACCTGAGTATTCTGCGTGTGCAAAACTGGCTTGCACCCATTGTAGATGGACGTAGAGCTTATCACACCCGATCATCACGTGGTGTCTGGGCATGACGAACTTTGGCAACGGTGCATACTCAGGGAGAACACTTTTATCTTGAAATTTAGTGAGAGATCATCTTATAATGCTACCATCAATCAAAGCAAAATAAGATGCATGGTTGTAACAATATCTATTTGATCTAAGTAGAATAATTAAGTGGAAAATATTTTACCATGCATGATTGAATATTGTGGTGGGTATTAATTCCCATGCATGATTGCATGTTTAGGTCTGGTGGCATGTTTGCATGTTGAGATAAATAATTTAGTGGGGATGAATCTCTTAGGTATACTAGAGGATTCCCCGCGTGTTGCAGCGAGAAATTTAACAACGATTCGAAGATAGATGATTTTTTGTTGAGTTGAGATATTTATTTGAGTGACATATTTCAAAGCAGAAGAGTCAACATTGATGCATCATCTAAATTCTAATATGATGAAAGTGAAACTGCAGCATGCATCTATATCTTATTCAAGGGCTTTGAAGAATATTACATTGTTACTTCACCTGAGGAGGGTAGTTGTTTTGAAGCAGGATACAATGCTACTTAAAGTAAGTTAGAGAACAACGAGTTATTCACCTAAGGATCATTAATGAAAGAAAGCTAACTCATAATTGCCCCATCTGGCCCCATCTCTCATCGAGCCAATAAGCTACAAATCCAAAAGGTTTATTAGAAGATTCATATAAAAGACAATCTAATCTAAATCACGCAAAGCAAATGAATGCCAATTCTCAGAAAATTAGGGCATATAAAATATAGCTCTATGATAAAGGCTCTAGTAGAAATCTAACTATATATAGCACATTTCACCAACACTTGTAGAGAATAATTGAAAATAGGAAGGAGCTTTATATATCTCGAAATCCCAAAACATATGGAATTTGACACCCTTGTCTTCTAAAATCATATACCAGCATGTTGTAGGTTAGGCAGAGAAACATTAATTAGAGGAAACAACACAATTATGAGCCAGCAAATACAGTAAACATAATTGCTATAAGAAGTAAGAACATGTGACTTGTTGCACATCCAAAATTAGAAAGTTGAGACATATAAATGGGTTAGTATATTTGCAGAGATACCTTGGTCTATCTAGTTTCTTTTGCAAGGTAGTGCCAACGGAATCCTACAATCATGTATTGGATAAATAAACATAGATTACAGGAAAATAACCAAACTTTATAGACAAAATAATATTTCTAATTACAATCATATCTACAATACTTCAAAATAATTAGGGGAAAATGACTCAAATTTGAATGGAGAAAATATGGGGTAGAGAGAAGACCTGAGGATGAGATCCGCGTAGGAGATAAAATATGAACTCCAATTCTACAAGTGTAGTGATGCATCTTGTGATCGACGGCCTGATCCTGTTCAGGAAAACGATTGTTGGTGCAATTCTTGCTCTCATGTGTTTTGAAGATTGTTGACAGAACAAGCATGGACTATTTTGTTTGCTAGTGCACACAAAGAGAAATAGCCCATGCAAAAACGAAAGAGAATGCTCACTTTGGTGTCAAGTTAGAGGAACCTCACCGAAGGATATTTGAGATACACAGAAGTTGCATCATATCTCACGAGGCCCTTCTGGCGAGAAGATTGATGTGAAGATGTTGACCCCTTTAAATCAATTGTTACTATGGAGCAATTGGTTCGGAGGCCGTCCGAAGGAAAGAGACTAAGAAGATCGAAGGCGAAGCGAAGACGTACAACTCAGTTGGTTCTTCTACTTCTCTTTCTTGAGTCTTAGGATCTCTGTACTATTAAGAGGGGTATAGGTTCTTGAAGCTTAGATCCGCTGTGATGCTTAGCCCAAACCTATGCAAGTATGAGAGAAATCTCTTCAAGCTGTGAATGATTACCTATCAGCAGTAGACGTAGTTCTTCCTGTTGTAGGAGATATCTTTCAGACTGAGGAGTTAGCATTTCTTGCTCCGCAAGGAATGTTATCATTGTGCTCAATTTCTGACCGTTGGACTCGTGTTGTTCATCCATTGGTTAACGCGCATGTCCATTTTGGTCATTTCCCATCAGGGAAGGCTACGACTATAAATAGCCACCCTGCTCCAACAGTGTCCGTTGGCTGCTCCGCTTAAGATTTCTGAGAAGACTAATGAAGCAACCCCTCTCCCAGTGATTTGAATTTAAAATCCACCGAGAGAAAACCAAGAACCAAAACTTAGACATTGGTTGAGCATCACATTAGATCTGAGTTAGAGTTCTTGTACCTATTACACTTGAGAGATGCGCACTCTCTAGACGGATAGGTGACGACTCGAGTGTTGAAGATATGTTGTCTTCATCGAGCAAAATCTTTAGCAACCAAGAGTGACTGTGGTTTGCGAAGGAAGTCTGTCGAAGGTTTGGATATCGTCGATAAGCATCTACCACGAGTGAAATCAACTAGAGTCTGATCAGCTCCCAGTTGAAGGAGAATAGGACCTAGAGAGGTTTGTTCCTGTGTTCAAACACAAGTCCCTCCAACCAGATGTAGTCCTTTGGCAGAAGGACAAACTAGTCTACCAAATACACTTGTCGCCATTGAGCATCATTGGTCCTTTCTCCTCTTTGTATTCTATCAGGAGTTATCTTTCGTGCTTGATATCGATTATGTATTTCCCTACACTCTGATCAGTTATCTTTCGTTAGTAAGCTACTGCATTTCTCTGTTATCTTTCGGTCAGTAGTGCAGCTCTAGCATCTAGTGTCACTTCCTTCTTAATATTTATATTTGGTATTATACTATGCTGCTGCAATTGATTGCTTACTGCATCACTATCGTGATAGTCAAACCTATTGTCTATTATACACATGCCATTATCACTTCCTACCTCGCAGGGTTTATACCTCTTTAGGTTTCCTACCAATAGTTTAATTCCTTCACACCTACTCTGCTGCTGTGTTTGGGACATATTCCATACATTCAAAAGAATTCTTGAATCTTCCATTCACCCCTCCTCTAGGCGATATACACTTGGTCCCTACAATTGGTATCATAGCCGGTACTCCCTGTCTTTGCTTATTAAATGTCTAACAACCTTGGAGTTCTGAGTATGTCATGCGTAGGTAGATCTTCGCACTCTGATAGGTTTCCTATCTTCGATGGGACTGACTATGTGTATTGGCAAGGAAGAATGATGATTAGGCTCCAGGCTATCAGTACTGAGCTATATCAGACTGTGGAGAATGGGTACACTATTCAACAAAGAGAAACACCCACACCCAAAGATGAAGCTATAACATCCGCCTAAATACACAAGCGAAAGATATCATATGCAACAACGTGTCGAGAGGAATGTTCATTTGGTTCAGAGAAATTGAAACTACGAAGCAACTCTGGGATGGACTAAAGAATGTCCATAATGGGATAATTCTCCGAACAGAATCCCACACTAATATGCTTCATGCTATGTTTTCCAACTTCAGAAGTCTTCGAAGAGAAAGTGTCATGGAACTCATTGATCGACTGACCAACATTGTCAAAATACTTCTTCAAAGAGAGGTCACATATATCACCAATAGAGATGTTGCCGACAAGTTACTCAACGCTCTTGATGCTTCCTCTGACTTAATTGTCACTAAAATCAAACAAATATCAGACTTTGAAGACCTTCACTATGTTGAGGTCATGCCACTTCTAAGATTCATGAAGAAAAGATGGAACCCGAAAAAGATCATCCAGATACTTCTTCAGAAAGCGAAGGGGAAACTCTTTCACACTATGGCAGCTTGCAAGGCAAAGAATAAGATGTTGATAATCAACACTCGATCATAAGGGAACTTGAAATGCTGACAGAAAGACTGAACGAAGGAAGAATCTAACTCTATCCAACACAGATGAAGGAGAATCATCCAAGTCCATTAAGAGACTGCCTCTGAAAAAATGAAGTGCTTCAAGTGCAAGCAATATGGTCACTTTATAGCTAACTGCCCTAGCTGGAACATGAGCCAGAAACCAAGCAACAGACTGATTTCCCTTCACTGCTCAGGATTCACTCAGATGAACCGTCACACCAAGCTTCATAAGAGTGAAGGATCTTCCTCATATTCCAGGAGACCAGTCACTAACACTTGAAGAGTAATCATTGAATCAAACATGAAGAGAATGTCACAACTGGCTAGCACTTGTGTCGGAATGACAATGGACTTCAAAGATGGATCGTCACTGCCTGAATCTGATACTAAAAGATTCTACAAAGGTGTAGATGGGGGAAATTCATTTATCGCTATGGAACCTTACGAATAGTATTCCAAGACAGATATGGATGATGATGCATCCACTAATGTTGATAATTTACCTTTACATCTCTGCCTCATGGCTAAAACTTCGAAGGATAAGGTATGGTCCAAATATCACAAGTTTCGACATGATTTTTCCTCGGATAACATAGCTTATGCCAAACTTTTTACAATTGCTAAATCTCAACAAGATGAACTTCAGAAACTTGAGAAAAGTCTAAGGAAATCCGAAGGATTACTTGTCAAAGAGATGGAGAAAATCAAGAGTTGACTGAAGAGTGTGATGCTCTTTCCTAACCCTCTCATGATCTTTCAACCGATATAATTATCTTGCAGTAGACTTCGAGGAGTTATCAGATGAAATCCTTGTCAGGAATCAGGAACTCGAGTCACTGAAAGAGTCTTATAACGTGCTTGCTAAAGAAAAGGCTTCTCACTTCACCGAGCAATCTGAAAAGCTTCCTAATGATTTGCTACTTGTGAACTGCATTGGGATTTCCCCAAAGAGGGCAGGATGATGCAGTACAGTAGACATAATTATTTCCCTCAGTAAAGAACCAAGGTTATCAATCCAGTAGGAGAACCAAGAAACAACTCATTAGCAGCACCTGCACACATAACAACAAATCCTTGCAACCCAACACGAACAAGGGGTTGTCAATCCCTCGACGGTTATGAGCAAGATTAAATTGTATGGTATTTGCTAGATAGATTGGACAAAAATAAAAAAATAAAATAAATAAAAGAAAAATGCAGCAAGGTATTTTTTGGTTTTTATATATGATAAAACATAGACCCAGGGGCCATAGTTTTCACTAGAGGCTTCTCTCTTGAAAATAGAATAAAGTGGGTAAACAAATTACTGTTGGGCAACTGATAGAAAAGCAAATAATTATGACGATATCCAAGGCAATGATCATGTATATAGGCATCACGTCTGAGACAAGTAGACTAAATCTTGTCTGCATCTACTACTATTACTCCACACATTGACCGCTGTCCATCATGCATCTAGTGTATTAAGTTCAGAAAAAATGGAGCAACTGTTGGGGAACATAGTAATTTCAAAATTTTCCTATGCACGCTCAAGATCATGGTGATGCATAACAACGAGAGGGGAGAGTGTCGTCCACATACCCTCATAGACCATAAGCGGAAGCATTATGACAACATGGTTGATGTAGTCATACGTCTTCACAATCCGACCGATCCAAGTACCGAGCGCACGGCACCTCCGAGTTCTGCACACGTTCAGCTCGGCAACGTCCCACGAACTCACGATCCAGCAGAGCTTCGCGGGAGAGTTCTGTCAGCACGACGGCGTGATGACGGTGTTGATGATGCTACCGATGCAGGGCTTCGCCAAAGCACCGCTATGATATTACCGAGGTGGATTATGGTGGAGGGGGGCACCACACACGGCTAAGAGAGATCAATGATCAACTTGTGTGTCCATGGGGTGCTCCCCTCCCCCATATATAAAGGAGTGGAGGAGGGGGATGGGCCGGCCCTCTCTATGACGCGCCCTGGGGAGTCCTACTCCCACCGGGAGTAGGATTCCCTCCTTCCAAGTAGTAGGAGTAGGAGAGAAGGAAAGGCAAAAGAGAAGAGAAGGAAGGAGGGGACGCAGCCCCTCCCCTAGTCCAATTCGGACTAGGCCTTGGGGGGGGGGGGGGGGCGGCCTGCCTCTCTCTCTTTCCCTTAAAGCCCAATAAGGCCCATATACTCCCGGGCGAATTTCCGTAACTCTCCGGTACTCCGATAAATACCCGAATCACTCGGAACCTTTCCGATGTCCGAATATAGTCGTCCAATATATTGATCTTTACGCCTCGACCATTTCGAGACTCCTCGTCATGTCCCTGATCTCATCCGGGATTCCAAACTACCTTCGGTACATCAAAACACTTAAACTCATAAAACAAATCGTCACAGAACTTTAAGTGTGCGGACCCTACGGGTTCGAGAACTATGTAGACATGACTGAGACTCGTCTCCGGCTAATAACCAATAGCGGAACCTGGATGCTCATATTGGCTCCAACATATTCTACGAAGATCTTTATCGGTCAAACCGCATAACAACATACGTTGTTCCATTTGTCATTGGTAGGTTACTTGCCCGAGATTCGATCGTCGGTATCATCAAACCTAGTTCAATCTCGTTACCGGCAAGTCTCTTTACTCGTTCTGTAATACATCATCCCGCAACTAACTCATTACTCACATTGCTTGCAAGGCCTATAGTGATGTGCATTACCGAGAGGGCCCAGAGATACCTCTTCGATAGTCGGAGTGACAAATCCTAATCTCGATCTATGCCAACCCAACAAACACCATTGGAGACACCTGTAGAGCACCTTTATAATCATCCAGTTACATTGTGACGTTTGGTAGCACACAAAGTGTTCCTTCGGTAGTTGAGAGTTGCATAATCTCATAGTCATAGGAACATGTATAAGTATGAAGAAAGCAATAGCAACATACTAAACGATCAAGTGCTAAGCTAACGGAATGAGTCAAGTCAATAACATCATTCTCTAATGATGTGATCCCGTTAATCAAATGACAAGTCATGTCTATGGCTAGGAAACTTAACCATCTTTGATTCAACGAGCTAGTCAAGTAGAGACATACTAGTGACACTCTGTTTGTCTATGTATTCACACATGTATCAAGTTTCCGGTTAATACAATTCTAGCATGAATAATAAACATTTATCATGAAATAAGGAAATAAATAACAACTTTATTATTGCCTCTAGGGCATGTTTCCTTCAATCTCCCACTTGCACTAGAGCCAATAATCTAGTTCACATCGCCATGTGATTCAACACCAATAGTTCACATCACCATGTGATTTACACCCATAGTTCACATCGCCATGTGACCAACACTCAAAGGGTTTACTATAGTCAGTAATCTTAGTTCACATCGTCATGTGATTAACACCCAAAGAGTACTAAGGTGTGATCATGTTTTGCTTTGTGAGAGAAGTATAGTCAACGGGTCTACCATATTAAGATCCATAAGTATTTTGCAAATTTCTATGTCTACAATGATCTGCACGGAGCTACTCTAGCTAATTGCTCCCACTTTTAATATGTATCCAGATTAAGACTTAGAGTCATCTGAATCAGTGTCAAAACTTGCATCGTCGTAACCCTTTACGATGATCTTTTGTCACCTCCACAGTCGAGAAACATATCCTTATTCCACTAAGGATAATTTTGATCAATGTCAAGTGATCTACTCCTAGATCACTATTGTACTCCCTTGCCAAACTCAGTGTAGGGCATACAATAGATTTGGTACACAACATGGCATACTTTATAGAATCTATGGCTGAGGCATAGGGAATGACTTTCATTCTCTTTCTATTTTCTGCCGTGGTCGGGATTTGAGTCTTACTCAATTTCACACCTTTGCAACACAGGCAAGAACTCTTTCTTTGACTGTTACATTGTAAACCACTTCAAAATCTTGTCAAGGTATGTACTCATTGAAAATCTTATCAAGCGTCTTGATCTATCTCAATAGATCTTGATGCTCAATATGTAAGTAGCTTTACTGAGGTCTTTCTTTTGAAGAACTCCTTTAAAACACTCCCTTATGCTTTCCAGAAAATTCTACATCATTTCTGATCAACAATATGTCACTCACATATACTTATCAGAAAGGCTATAGTGCTCCCACTCACTTTCTTGTAAATACAGGCTTCACCTCAAGTCTGTATAAAACTATATGCTTTGATAAACTCACCAAAGCATATATTCCAACTCTGAGATGCTTTGCACTAGTCCATGGATGGATTGCTGGAGCTTGCATATTTTGTTAGCACCTTTAGGATCAACAAAACCTTCTGGTTGCATCATATACAACTCTTCTTTAAGAAACCCATTAAGGAATGTAGTTTTGACATCCATTTGCCAGATTTCATAAAATGTGGCAATTTGCTAACATGATTCGAACAGACTTAAGAATCGCTACGAGTGATAAAATCTCATCGTAGTCAACACCTTGAACTTTGTCAAAAACCTTTTTCGACAAGTCTAGCTTTGTAGATAGTAACACTACTATCAGCGTCCGTCTTCCTCTTGAAGATCCATTTATTTTCTATGGCTTGCCGATCATCGGTCAAGTCAACCAAAGTCCACACTTTGTTCTCATACATGGATCCCATCTTAGATTTCATAGCCTTAAGCCATTTCGCGGAATCTAGGCTCATCATTGCTTCCTCATAGTTCGTAGGTTCATCATGGTCAAGTAACATGACCTCCAGAACAGTATTACCATACCACTCTGGTGCGGATCTTACTCTAGTTAACCTACGAGGTTCGGTAGTAACTTGATCTGAAGTTTCATGATCATCATCATTAACTTCCTCACTAATCGGTGTAGGCATCACTGAAACTGATTTCTGTGATGAATTACTTTCCAATTCAGGAGAAGGTACAATTACCTTATCAAGTTCTACTTTCCTCCCATTCACTTCTTTCGAGAGAAACTCCTTCTCTAGAAAGGATCCATTCTTAGCAACAAATATCTTGTCTTTGGATCTGTGATAGAAGGTGTACCGAACATTTTTCTTTTGGGTATCCTATGAAGATGCACTTCTCCAATTTGGGTTTGAGCTTATCAGGATGAAACTTTTTCACATAAGCATCACAACCCCAAACCTTAAGAAACGATAGCTTAGGTTTCTTGCTAAACCACAGTTCATATGGTGTCGTCTCAATGGATTTAGATGGTGCCCTTTTTAACGTGAATGCAACTGTCTCTAATGCATAACCCCAAAACGATAGTTGTAAATCGGTAAGAGACATCATAGATCGCACCATATCTAGTAAAGTACGATTACGACGTTCCAACACACCGTTACATTGTGGTGTTCCAGGTGACGTGAGTTGCGAAATTATTTCACATATTTTCAAATGAAGACCAAAATCATAACTCAAATATTCTCCTCCACGATTAGATCGTAGAAACTTTACTTTCTTGTTACGATGATTTTCCACTTCACTCTGAAATTCTTTGAACTTTTCCATATCTGCTCAAATCATCTACTAAGGTCAGAAAAATAACGGTACTCGCAGCGAGCCTCAACACTCATCGGATCACATACATCAGTATGTATTATTTCCAATAAGTCAGTTGCTCGCTCCATTGTTCCGGAGAACGGAGTCTTAGTCATCTTGCCCATAAGGCATGGTTCGCAAGCACCAAGTGATTCATAATCAAGTGATTCCAAAATCCCATCAACATGGAGTTTCTTCATGCGCTTTACACCAATATGACCTAAACGGCAGTGCCACAAATAAGTTGCACTATCATTATTAACTTTGCATCTTTTGGCTTCAATATTATGAATATGTGTATCACTACGATCGAGATCCAACAAACTATTTTCATTGGGTGTATGACCATAGAAGGTTTTATTCTTGTAAACAGAACAACAATTATTCTCTAACTTAAATGAATAACCGTATTGCAATAAACATGATCAAATCATATTCATGCTCAATGCAAACACCAAATAACACTTATTTAGGTTCAACACTAATCCCGAAAGTATAGGGAGCGTGCGATGATGATCATATCAATCTTGGAACCACTTCCAACAAAAATCATCACATCACCCTTAACTAGTCTATGTTCATTCTACAACTCCTGTTTCGAGTTACTACTCTTAGCAACTGAACTAGTATCAAGTACCGAGTGGTTACTATGAACACTAGTAAAGTACACATCAATAATCTGTATATCAAATATACCTTTGTTTACTTGGCAATCCTTCTTACCCGCCAAATGTTTGGGGTAGTTCCGCTTCCAGTGACCATTCCCTTTGTAGTAGAAGCACTCAGTTCCAGGCTTGGGTCTATCTTTGGGCTTCTTCATTGGAGCAGCAACTTGCTTGCTATTCTTCTTGAAGTTCCCCTTCTTCCCTTTGCCCTTTTAGTGAAACTAGTGATCTTGGTAACCATCAACACTTGATGCTTTTCTTGATTTCTACCTTCGTCGATTTCAGCATCACGAAGAGCCTGGGAATTGTTTCTGTTATCCCTTGCATATTATAGTTCATCACGAAGTTCTAGTAACTTGGTGATAGTGACTAGAGAACTCTGTCAATCACTATCTTATCTGGAAGATTAACTCCCACTTGATTCAAGTGATTGTAGTACTCAGACATTCTGAGCACATGCTCACTACCTGAGCTATTCTCCTCCATCTTGTAGGCAAAGTACTTGTCAAAGGTCTCATACCTTTTGACACGGGAATGAGTATGAAATACCAATTTCAACTCTTGGAACATCTTATATGCTCCGTGGCGTTTAAAACATGTTTGAAGTCCCGATTCTAAGCCGTAAAGCAGGGTGCACTAAACTATGAAGTAGTCATCATACCGAGCTTTGTCAAACGTTCATAACGTCTGCATCTGCTCCTGCAATAGGTCTGTCACCTAGCGGTGCATCAAGGACATAATTCTTCTATGCAACAATGAGGATAATCCTCAGATCACGGATCCAATCCGCATTATTGCTACTAACATCTTTCAACATAGTTTTTCTCTAGGAACATATCAAAATAAACATAGGGAAGCAACAACGCGAGTTGTTGATCTACTCCCTCCATTCCAAAATAGATGACCCAACTTTGTACTAACTTTGTACTAAAGTTAGTGTAAAGTTGAGTCATCTATTTTGGAACGGAGGGAGTACAACATAATTTGCAAAATACTATCAGGACTAAGTTCATGATAAATTAAAGTTCAATTAATTATATTACTTAAGAACTCCCACTTAGATAGACATCCCGCTAATCATCTAAGTGATCACGTGATCCAAATCAACTAAACCATGTCCGATCCTCACGTGAGATGGAGTAGTTTTCAATGGTGAACATCAGTATGTTGATCATATCTACTATATGATTCACGCTCGACCTTCCGGTCTCCAGCGTTCTGAGGCCATATCTGCATATGCTAGGCTCGTCAAGTTCAACCCGAGTATTTCTGCGTGTGCAAAACTGGCTTGCACCCGTTGTAGGTGAACGTTGAGCTTATCACACCCGATCATCACGTGGTGTCTCGGCATGACGAACTTTGGCAACGGTGCATACTCAGGGAGAACACTTTTACCTTGAAATTTATTGAGAGATCATATTATAATGCTACCGTCAATCAAAGCAACACTACTAGGGAAAAGCCTATACACAGAACTTTAGCAGTAGCGCGTGTTAAAAAAGGGCGCTACTGCTAGACAGCAGTAGCGCGCGCGAGAAAACCGCGCTGCAGATACACATATAGCAGTAGTGCATCCTGCCATAAAAGCGCTACTACAAAAATTCCCACTGCTAAGCCGATCGGCTACACATAGTAGTAGCGCTCTTTTAGAAACAGCGCTACCGCTAATTTTGTTGTAGCAGCGCGTTTATGTGTAAAGCGCTACTGCTAACAAAAATAAAATAAAATGAAAAACAAGTAGAAAAGTAAATGAAAATGAAAGAAATAGAAAAAGGAGAAAGGAAAAAATAAAATGTAAAGAAAAATAAATGAAAAAAGGGGAAAAAGGAGAAAGAAATAGTAGTAGCGAGTTTCAGGAAACGCGCTGTAGCTAACTTAGCTATAGCGCATTTTCGGAAACACGCTACCGTTAAGTTTCACTTAAACAGCGGCCCCCCGGCCACCACTTCTTCCCCAAATCCCTCGCCCTCGCCGTCGTCTCCCCAATTCGCCGTGGCCCCACTTCGCCGCCGTCTCCTGCCGGCGTGGACGCCCGCAACCTCACCGTCTCCCCCCGAGGCCGCCGTCATCCTCACCCCTGCCGCCCTCGACCTCACCGTCGCCGCCCTCCACCTCACCGCCGCCCGAGCCCGCCCAGGACCGCCGTTGCCCGTGCCCGAGCCCGCCCTCTCCGCCCCTGCCTCCATCGCCGAGCACCTCCCCGCCACCGTCTCTCCCCTCTCTTTAAGTCCCCCACCCCTCCCCGCCACTCCTCTCTCTCTGCATTTCAGAGCAAAAATTAGTAGAGGAAAAGTTTGTTTATAGAAAAAAATTTAGTTTAGAGCAAAGGATGTTAAGTAGTAGATGTTAGAACAAAAATTAGTTTAGAGCAAAAAATTTGGTTTACAGCAAAAGTTAGGGCAGTAGGGTTTAATTAGGGTAGATGCTGCTTGTATAGTATATAGTGATACTAGTAGATGTTAACTAGGTTAGGGCAGTAGTGGTACTAGTAGATGTTAATTAGATGTTTTTCAGTTAGGGCAGTAGAGTTTTGCTAGGTTAATTAGGTTAGTAGTGCTCCTAGTAGTAGTTGTACATTAGGTTAATTAGGTGAAGTTAAATGAATAACCTAAATGAATGAAATTAGTAGTTAACTGATTTTTTTTCTTTCATCATTATAGAGCACTAAAGTTAACTGAACTTTGTTCTATTAGTAGTTAAATGAATTTTCTTCTACACTTTGTTTTTGAATTAGCTTGTGAAATTTGGACATGTGGTTGCTCTTATATATTTGGACATGTGTTGCGGTGTCGAAGAGGGATATTTGAACACTGTTTCTAGGGAATGAAGCTGAGTGGCCTATGTTTTGCCGGAATGTTGATTCATTTCTGTTCTGGCAAATTTCAGGTTCTCGATTTGTCCACTTTTTAGCAAAGGTCATGCCGAAATTTTCCATGAATTTCGGCATGACTTGTGCTACAAACTAGGACATATCGAGTGCCCGGGATTTGCCACACCAGGAAGGAGTCAACATTCCTACAAAACAATAGTCCTTTTTATGTCATTATTCATTTTATTAGGTCTAGAATTAATTGACTAGATTTCATCATAGGAAACATGGCTAGCAACGATGAAGGACAGGGTTCTGGTGATTGCGACAACGTCTACCGGGCGGCAGACGAATTTTTGAGGCTTGCCGACGATAAACCGGTGTTGTTGCTGGGCCCACTAGTGGCATTGGGGACTGAGACCGACACGCAGACCGGTGTTGAGACTGAGACTGGCGCTGAGACTCAGACCGGTATCGATACCGGAGCTGAGACTGAGACCGGCGCTGCCTCGGGGAGCGGAGCCGGTGTAGAACCGAAAGCAAAGAGGCAACGACTTCCTAACAAACTCAGGACTACTAGACTGGTGGTCACGGAGGTGGACGACGGCAATTTTGAGCCAAAGGCACCCGAGGAAGCGCACAAGTGCTACAGTAATCAAATTGGCTGCATCGTACGGACAACCGCCACCATCAACGATGAGAAACTACAGAAGATAGATAATATGAGGCCCTCCCTCCTAAAGAAGTTTCACCAGATATTCTTGTTCCCGGGCCAGAATGAAAAGGATTATGAAGATCCAGATAAGGACCCGGCAATGAAGAAGATAAACAAACATGCCATGACCAAGTTTAGCGACGCGTTGGCCGCCTGGAAAACAAGGGTGAAAGCAAGGATCATCGACAAGGAACCCTACTCCGATATTGTAAAGGATAATCCGACAATCACGGTAGAGCAGTTTCAAATATTCAAGGAGGCTTGTGAGGCCGAAGCTGCCAAAAAAAAGTCTAAGTACATGAAGGGGCTTCAAGAGAGGAACATTGGGAGCCACCACCACGGAAGCCGTGGTTACGGCGGAAAGAGGTCCAAATGGGCCAAGGAGGACGCGGAGGCTGCGAGTCTGGGCATCCAAGACCTCTTGGCGGAGTTCACCGTCCCGCAGGAGCGTGACGTCCTCAGGGCCCGGCACCGTTGGGACCCAGTGAAGAAGGTTTACGAGACAAACCCGGTCATGACGAAGTTCATGAGACTGCTGGTAATTTTAGTTTCTGATCAATTCAACTGCACACGTTAGTCATATTTGTAAACGATCCTTGTGCCTTTTGCAGAGAGATCAGCACAGGATTGCGGCCGAAAGCAACTCGCCGTCTGAGATAGGCGAGGCCCAAGTGGGACACTCCATTCAACCGGGCGTTGAACATATTGAAACGACTCCCGGTGGATACTTGACCATCGTATGGACGCATGCACGGTGTCGGAGACGGCGCCACGTGGAAGAAGTACTACCGTGAGACCACGGAGGAGAGAAAGGAAAGACGGAGGTTAACTGAAGAAAACATCGACAAGAAGATTGAGATTGCAGTTGACAAGAAATCGTCTTAGACAGTCGCAACAACGGTAGCTGCCGCAAAACAGGTGGTTGCAGATATATCTACTTCCTTGGTTCCGGCCGCTTTCACTTGGACCAAGCAAAATCCAGAAAAAAATGCAGCGGACTTTCCCCTTGCTGACTTCTTGGGGAGCAGCTCGACTAGCGTTGCACCAGCACCTGCTCCCGCACCGGCTACCGCACCGGCTCCGGCACCGGCTCCGGCACCTGCTCCCGCACCGGCTCCGTCACCGGACGTGCTTGGTGGTTCTTTGTCTTTGGCTGAGCTCGACGCCCTCACGGTATCTGTCACACCGGCCCCCTTCAATAAATGTATAATCTCCCGTTTTCGTTGCCTTTCGGATGTCTCACGTCGCAGACTTTTCTTTGTAGGCCGACGAAATCCCGTGCACCATATTGTACACCATCAGCGACCAAAAGGTGGACGTGGGGAAGGCGATGATAATGGAGCCGAAGGAACCATTGTTCCACAGCCGACCGATCCCCCCAAACGTCTTCAAGGTTTCCGTGGCCAGTGTCAAACCGGGCCACGAGAATTTGCCTCCTCTGATACTAGTGGGGGATGACGATGAGACCCCGCGGCGGCTTGGTGATTGTTGCAATGGGTGGGTCCTGTTGTGGCCAAAGAGTCTGCTTCGTCTGGAGGCGGCCGGGAGCACACCCACAAGC